>OU466857.2:53472825-54841965 GCA_911865555.2 Thlaspi arvense
ACCATTTGCACCTTTACTTGATTTTGATTAAAATGATTATTTTTAAGAATCCTTAATGAAGTCCTACCAATGGAATGGAAGAGATAAAAATTAAAAAGTTCTTAAGAGATTCTTAAAATGAAATAAAAGAACATTTATATTAAAAAATTGGTTAACAACCCCAAATGGAGTTTAATGGAGATGCTCTAAATGGATTTCGGTTTGAATCTTCTTTATCAAATCCACAAGCCCAATTACTGATCTTATCAGAAACACGAGTGTTGATTCAGCTTCTAAGCTTCTTGAATTGCGTTTAATTGGGCCTTCTCTCTGTTGTCTTCTGCATCCTCCAGTGGTACAAACTCCTAATTTAAACTGCACTGCTTCGTCATAGCCTCAACAAAACTGAATCTTCTACACTCGTAAGAGTTCAAGATGGAAAACTCGCAATTATTGGTTTCTTTTGTTCTCACTGAAAAAAGAGATAAATTTATTTTGATGCTTGAACCGATGAAAAAAACTCCGTCTCCACGTCTGTAATCGATGGAGATTCAAGACATTATGATGTTCACATAGACATACCTAACTTCTATTAGACTTGGTTAGAGTGAGACTTGTCATCTCTATCATATGTTCAATTGCTTGCAAATTTTGGTGATCTACGCTATGATTACTGAAATCTGACAAGCATTCTACAAGCTGTTCTAACAAAATCTGAGGCAAGCACACGAGAAATAAGTTCCATCCATTTTTTTTCCAGGCCAAATAGATCATCACAGGGTTAATAACAAATTATCTTTTAAAATATGAAGCTTCCTTTAAATGCATGAAGATGGGTCCTTTTGTTTTTTTTTTTATCAGTTGATTTTACAGATCAAGTACCAAACAGTTTGTTTCTTATGAAGAAAACAAAGGAGTTTCTGTTGCAAAACATATGTAAAACTTATATACTTTAAATCTATATTATCGTCTGTTTAATAATTCATCACTTTTTGATAATTTTTCATACTAGTATCATTAGATATAAGTTACATCATTATATAACAACATCCATTAAGATTATTCAGCAAAAAAAAAAAATCCATTAAGATTAAAAAGACAAGTTGTCACGGTGCACCATTCCAAGATAAGCCAATGAAGAAGAAGCTGATAGCTTTGCACTCATAAGCTTGGACTAGGTTACAGTTTATATGAGCAAAATGCTCTCTAACACTTTTTCATACGAATGTCAAAAGATTTACTATATAATTAGGTTTTCATAAAAGTGAGAGAAAGGCTCAGTTCAGCGGGATTATCGACACAGAAACGAATCTCCAATTAAAGAAAGAAACGCCTAATTCCGGTCTGTTGAGCTTGAAATTTCCGAGTCATCACTGCCTTTTCTCTCTCTCCCAATTAGAGAGATAATAATCATAAACACAAAAGAAGATTGAATCAACATCATCTACATAGGGTAAGATTAAGAGTAGGAAAAATACAGAGACGGCTCAGAGAAATATTGGGTAGAGAAAATTCTCAGCACTGGATCCATTACGGATCTATATCAGAGTGGTGCATGACATTCTCGAATTGGCTCATCATTGCCTCTAGAATTTGATAAAAAGAAAACACACACAAAAAAACCCTCAGAATTGGATAAAGAGAGCAAAAAAAAAAAACGCTTAATAGAATAAAGAATGTGTAGGTGTCATGGCCGACCAAAACGGTAAAGGCAGCGACGCCGCTCCGCAGGGCAATGGAATATGAGACCTTTTACGGCGATGCTTCCGACGGAGAAGCCCCTTTTTAGAGGCTCCATCTACGCCTTCCGCTGCCGTCTTTTTGTTTAATTTGTGACGTTTACTCTTAGGGTTTTGCAATCACTCGTTTTTTTTTAGATTGCCCCTTCTCGAGTAACCGATTTCTTGGAGAGAAAATCGCGTCACGTGAATTCATAAGACAAACATCAAAAGGAACCTAAAACGAGAGACGCAAACGAATTACAGAGAAAACGAATTTGATAGGAAGAAGAGAGTTTTTTTTGGTCGGGTAAGAAGAACAGATGATGATGAAATTTGGATTAGTCTGCGTAGCAATATTTATATGAGATACGGCGGAAAACCCTAGTTAAGTGAATTGATTAAAATTTCAAATTCGTGTTCCGGTACGATTTCGGTTCAGGTCGGATGAATCAAACCGGTTTAAACACACAAGATTGGAACGAAACTCGGATTTGAATGTTGAGACGGAAAATTGAATTGCGTCTAACTGGGTCTTGTCTTGTCTTCTCCATCTTTCAATGGTAAACCGCATTGCCTCTACACAAAATTGGATCTTCGATGAAAGATGCATCTTTTTTTGTTCTCCTCTGTTCCAGCTTTTGCTGCCATTTCTCGGAATCTAAAAACAGATCATAATAGGTTGCTTGACGAAGCAATGGGAAAAACTCCCCTCTTAGGTATGTTAATTGGTGGAGATTCAAAGACACTATGATGTGCTTAGACTTGAAAACTCACCGAAGACTTTTCGTCTGTCTTATGTTCTTCAATTGCTTGCCAAAAAAATTATGATCGTCACTATGCCTATGCCTGATGATTCTTATATATGTTACAGAAAGCACATGATTTTGTGGTGGTGAGACTGCGAATGATGCACCCGACAAGCATTTTTGCTCATAGAAGTTGATTGAGATCTGACTCCACATATACAAGCTGTCCTAACAAAATCTGAGGTAAGATCAAAGTTCCATCCTTTCTGTTTCAGGCCAAAACAGGTTAAAAAACAGATTATCTTTTCAAATGTGGAGCTTTCTTTAACTGCATGAAAGATGGTCCATTCTTGATATTCCAGTGGATTTTACAGATTGGTTTTACTGTGAAGACTACTACAAAGGAGTTTCTGTTGCAAAACATGTAAAACATTCATAAATCCAAATTGGGATAAGTTCCAATACATTCTGGTGTGGCTTGTCTTTTGCCACTTTTAGCTTATTAATCACAACCCAAAAAGGGTAAATTTTTAGAAGATGATACATACAAGTAACAAGTAGGAAAAGCTATTAGGGAGGTAAGCAGAATCACATATAGAGAGATCAAAGCTTTGATATCTACAACTTGGAGAACAATTTGAACCCCTCTGCTGCCTCTTTGGCGTGATCAGGGACAGGAAGGTTGCAGAGAAGTGTGACTGTAGAGGAAGATATTAAGGTTTTGTTAGCATTCTCAGAACCGTTTGTTGTTTTCCAAAGCTTGACTTCCCACACTTGAATGGTTTTGCCTGTGCTCACAGGAGATGCCTCGGCGAAGACATGGTCTCCGAGATCGGCACTCTTGAAGTGGTTGATTGAGAGTTGAAATCCAGCGATCCTTTTGAGACCAGAAGCCATGTAAGCTCCTATACTTGCTAAAGCCTCGGCGATCAAAGCAGATATACCACCGTGTAACACCTTGAAAGGCTTTTTGAGGAAATTTTGGAATTTCTCTCAGAATTTGTGGGCAAAAAAAAGGGTCAATGATCAAATTGAAGAAGAAGGAAGAAAGAACCTGGCAGCAGACTGCAGAAACGGGAAGATGACCGGTGACACGTGTCGGAGATAACTCATCGAGCTCAAAGCCTAAGATGTGAAGCGGAAGGGCTAAAGCTTTGGTCTTTGACGATGCAGAATCCATTTGCTTGCTCTGTTTCAGAGAGAGAGAGAGAGAGAGGCTGAGAAAAGTGGATCTATGTCAATCGAATTTCAGTGAAATGGGTTTTCGCATGTGTAGAAGACGTTGACTTGCCTTTTTGGACCAAATGCCAAAACTCCAATTGGTGTTTTGGTGAGTGTCTTTCGCACCAGAGGTATTGATAAGTCTACTAGACACATGTGAGACGTTATTTTCTATTTGATTTAATGATTGTTTATTAGTTAATTGGTCTATGGATTTTGATTACCTTAATTTAATTTAATCAGTTTGTTCTTCTTCTTTTTTGACAGTTCGAGAGATACTTTGTCATCTCTATCTTCTGTTCTATTCTTTGCCAAATCTTGATGTTTTCCTTATGGCTTTTATTTGTTACAAATAGGCACAGGATTTGTGGTGGTGAAAATGGCGGTAACTAAACAAGCATTCGTTGATTGAGACCTGACCACATCTTGTGTCTGCAATTACAAGCTGTTCTATCAGATCTAAGGTAAGTACATAGAGAATAAAGTCTCATCCTTTTTCAAGGCCAAACAGATCCCATTACTAGAACGCTACTTGTCAATTTTCTTTGCAATATTTGGGGATTTTCTTTAAATTATGGGGGGGGGGTGTATTCATCTTAACATTTGAAATGATTTAGAAGGATTTGAGTTTTAACTTAGATGATTTGGTTGAATTATGGAAATTATTATGATTTGATATTAAAATTCTATCAAACTTCACCTAAAACCATCTAAAACCATGAGATTTGGATTTTTATATTTTTAACTAAGAAATTCCATCAAAACATCTTAAACTCACTACAAGTTTCTTAAAATCCACTACTTAAATTATTTCCAATAACAATAAATTTAAAGTTACATTTTCAAATCACTAATTCAATAACACTGAATTTTAAACAACTTTTTAAAAATTTAAGTTTCAATAACAGAGAGTTTGTGATTTTAATACAAATCACTATAAATTTTATTTTGAATACACCCCCTATATGAAAGGATGGTCCATTCTTGATGTTCCATTGGTTTTAAAGATCAAGGACAAGGACACTTGACTTGTCTCTTGCCACTTTTAGCTTTTATCACCCAAACGCGTAAACTTTTCGAAGATTGTACGTTACATTACAAGTAAACCCAATCATAGAGACCGGGATCAAAAAAAAAAAGGTTTCAATAATACATACAACCTGGAGATCATTATGAGCAAGTTGTGACTCTAGAGGAAGATGTTAAGCTTTGTTGGCTTTCTCTGATCCTTTTGTTAATGAGAGATTTCATGAACACAATCTCTATTTGCTCTCCATGCGAGTCAACGATTTATTGAAATTTTGTTTAATTTGAATTACACAAACAAACACTCGATATTCTTCTCGTGTCAGTTAAAATATTGTAAGCAACCTTATAACGCTAAACTTCAAAGTCTTATGCCAGTGTGTCAAAGTCTCATATTCCGGTAGATCGGAGAGCGTACTCTTGCACCAACGCACCAAACAGAGACTGTCTCTCAAGCAAACGAGCAGGACTATCGAACTCTTTCGCTTTTCCTGTTTCGTATTTTCCATTTTTATAAGTCAGTAAGTCACTAATCAACACAATCTTGAATTTGTGTGATTGACAAAACAAATAAGTTGTTTTTTCTCTCTTACCTTCGTCTATGACAAGGACTCGATCACCGTCCATCACTGTAGGGATCCGGTGAGCGATGCTGATTATGGTACAAGACGCAAAGTCTTCTCTGATGATTTTCTGAATCACGGAGTCGGTTTGAGAATCAACAGATGCAGTTGCCTCGTCTAGGAACAGAAGTCTGCTTCGTTTCAGCATAACCCTGCCTAAACATAGAAGCTGCCTCTGTCCTACGCTCCAGTTCTCGCCACTATCAACCACTGTTACAATAAAACTATATCATTCTCAAGATTCTTATTTCAAGAAAAATGTATATATGTAAAGAACTCACCTAAAGAATCAAGCTTTTCAGGCTTTGTAGCAACAACGTCCTTGAGTTGGCAACGTTCTAGGCTCTGGAAAATGAAAGGAATAAAAAACAGATTATTGTATATGGTTTTTGATTGTAACTTTCAACGTTGTAGCTAAAATGGGTTTTGTTTATTCACCTTCCAGATTTCTTCGTCAGAGTATTGATCTGTTGGGTCGATGTTGCTCCTCACGGTACCTTCAAAGAGGACTGGTTCTTGAGGTATGATTCCGAATCTTGACCTGAGATCATGTAACCCTAGAGTGCAGATATCGATCCCATCTATGATTATCCTCCCTTCTGATGGTTCTACAAGCCTGAACAAGACTTGGATCAAAGTCGATTTCCCGCTTCCTGTTCGCCCAACTACACCTACCTTCTCTCCTCCTTTGATGTCCAGAGTGATTCCCTTGAGCACAAGAGGTGTGTTTGGCCTGTAACGTACCTGTTGGTTTATACAAACTTCATGAGATTACTTACTTCTTCACAAGTTCATGAAGATGTTTGACTTTTTTTTTGAATTTACCTTGAGGTCTTCAAGATGTACATCGCCATGGAAAGGCCAATTCGAAGGTGGGAGGTTTTCTTTGCTCTCCCACTCGGCTTCCGAAGGAATATCAGTGAACTGTTTGATCCTTTCAACGGAAACCATCTTGTTCTCGACAAAGCAGCTCATGTATATCGCCCAGAACAGAACCGAGTTCAGAGACAGTCCGTACGAAAGAGACAACCCTACATTCTCTGCATCAGACCAAAACAATGTTCATGATTGATATCATCTCAAAGGAACATATAGTGGTGGTTAATGTGGTATCATCTCTAAGGCCATTTTCAAAAAAAAAAAAAATGTGGTATCATCTCAAAGAATACGTACCTGGTTTGATTACGTTGCTAGGTAACATAACCATAAACAGAGCCGAGATACAGAGCACCCAGCTCCCACTCAGCTCTAGCCTAAACCCGAGCCATTCGTTTGAGCCATTGTTGTGAAAGTCCATCCTTAGATTATCATTGACACGCTTCACATTCTCCTGCCTAAATATCTCATGTTTCCTGAACGATCTGATTGTCATCACTCCAGCTATACTCTCTGAGAAATGGTGGATGACCGGAGCCTTAGTGATCGAATCCAGCCGCGTTAATTCCCGGGAAGATGCGAGGTAATAGTTCTGTAAGGATCAAAAGCAAAAGCAGCATTTAGAACATAAAAACATCAAAAGAAGAAACGTGAGAGAGCATAAGAGATGCATACCCGGTACCAAATGTTGAGCCATCCAAGAGGAATCACAAAGAAAACAGTTGGCCAAGAGTATTGGCAAGTAACTACGAAAATGCTAAGCAGAGTAGTGTACATTGAAGCCACAAGTCCGAGCATGAATGGGATGAGAATATCGACATTGGTTTGATCAGTCGACGCCTGCAAAAGTAAACCGAAAGAAGAAGAACTTTTTTTAACCATCTCTTTGCTCAAAAATCAAACATTTAGAGGGTTTTGAAAGTTGTCTCTCACCCGACTGAGAATTCTTCCCGATGGCGTGGTGTCGAAGAAAGACATGGGAGCATGTAAGATACTGTTGAGAATCTGTCTGAAGAAGATCTGAGCAGTCTTGAGTCCCAAGTGAGTGACGTAATACGAGCGGAAGCTCACCAAAACGATGGAAACAAGTGTGATAATGACGTAGACATAAATGAAAACAGAGGCGTCGAATGAAACCGCGTTCTTGGCTGATGTTTCGTAGGCGAGCCAGTAATCGCTAGCCATCAGAGATCCTTGCCAGGTCAGAGAGAAGAACACCACAAGCACAACGCCCCACCAGCCATAAGCCTCAGTGCAGTACTGTTTGTAAACTCGGAGGCTAACTTGACCGGTTTCTCTTTGCTCTTCTTTGATGAGCTTTGAGCCATCTTCTACTACTTGAGAGCCGAGGAACGACTTGACGTGTTCGTCGTTTAGATCACTTAAGTGGGGAGACTCCATGGACGTTCTCGGGGAGCTTGCACGGGGGGAGGTTAGTTCTCTTGGTGATGTAGCGATTGTTGTTGTTGCTGATGATGCTGCAAAGTCTGCACCGGCTTCAACTAACTCCATTGATGTCTCATGTGCAGCTACGAGCTCCCCGAAATCCAAACCGGAGCTGACTAACTCGTCGTATCTTCCTGATTCGACGATCTTCCCTTCCCGCATCACCAAAATGCAATCGACGTTGTGCAAGAAGTCCACTTGATGGGTTACGAGCAAGATGGTCTTGCCTTTAAGAGCTCCTCTCACACATTTCTACAAACAAATAAACAAGAATCAACTTGTGTTGCACTTTGAAGGTAATACAATAAGTTTTTAAGTGTGTCCCTTTTTACCTTGAATATGTCTGAACCGGTATGAGCATCCACGGCGCTGAAAACATCATCAAGAAAGTACACATCGCAATCCTGATAAACCGCACGAGCGAGCTGTATACGCTGCTTCTGCCCTCCGCTCAGGTTGATTCCACGTTCTCCGATCTCAGTTTGATCCCCAAACTCCATCATTTGCAAGTCTTTTTCCAGACTACAAACGTTGAGAACTTTGTTGTACTTCTCTCTAACCATCGGAAGACCAAACAAGATGTTGTCTTGAACCGTCCCGTTCTGAATCCACGATGTCTGCGCTACATAACCTGTGCTCCCACAAACTCTCACATGGCCCGAGGTTTTGTGCATTTCGCCAAGAACCGAAGCTAAAAGTGAAGATTTTCCCGAACCAACGGTTCCAACAATAGCAGTGAGCTCTCCTTTGTTAACCTTAAAGTTAATGTCTTTGAGTGCAGGTTCGTTCTCTTCATCATCCCAACTAAAGCTTCCATCTCTAACCTCAACGGCTATACTTCCATCACAACCAGTGGCTCTTTCCACGGCCTCACTCGAGAGCTCTTTGCTCATCATGTACGAGTCAAGTCTCCCCAAAGAGATCATTGCCTGAGAGAGAGATATCATCGACTGAGGAAACGTCCTAATAGGTTCTTGCAAGATCTTGAAGATGGTCGTGGTGGTGAACACAGTCCCGGCGTCAAGCTTGACTCCCAAGAAAAGCGCGGTGGCGAAAGTGAGCGCTGAGATAAGCACCGGCGTGCTCCAGAGAACGATGATGTTCCCGGCTATGGAGTAGAGAAACTTGGAGAGCCAACCAAATTCCATGTCCCTGAAATTAAGTATCCTCTTGTTGAAATGATTCTCCCAAGCTTGGAACTTGATCACTCTCATGTAATTGAGCATCTCGTTGGTCGCTTTCATCCGAGAATCTCTGTTTCCCATCAAGCTGAATTGGTATCTGTTGTTTCTCTTAGTCCCCAAGAGGATGAAGACGAAAACTCCGGTGAGACCGACGATGGCCGTGACTACAGACGCGCCTAGGCTTCCGTAGAGAAGCACTAACGCGAGTGTGACCTGTAACGGCATAAGCCAGATTGCGTGGAGCTGAAGCATCATGTCAGAGAGCTGTTGCGCATCGACGGCCATGTAGTTCACGATCTGCCCGACGCCGTGGCTCTGACGCGCCGAGCTCGTGAGCTTCAAGCCTTTCTTGTACAGTGCGGTGATTAGAGTCGACCTTATGAGCATCCCGAGCTTCTGCGAGTGGAAGTTGAACTGATGCGTCGTCAAGACCTCGACGAATTTCGCGACGAGGAGGACGAGGACGAGGTAGTATCCCTGCAGCGGCGAGGATCTCTTGCCGGAGGTGAAATCGACGAAGCTCTGGATGAGAACGGGACCTACGTACATGACGGCGAGGCGGATGATGGCTAGCATCGCCGTGAAGAGGATCTCTTTCCAGTAACATCGGATCAGAGTCGTACGGACGGGGTGGCTCGAGTTCTCCGACGGTTTCGGCCAGCTCGATTCGAAGAGGTGCGCGAGCCTCTCTGCTTTGTGCTCCGGAGATAGCGTCGGGACTTGCTCCAGCGTCAATGGCGATTTGTATCCTTTGCTCAGTAAAGGATTCATCCATATCCAGAACATCTTGGAGAAGGCGGAAGCTGACGCGTAGAGAGAGACGTTATCGGGTTTCTCCGAAACGGCGTCGTTTCGTTTGCTCTCCTCCGTTTCCGTTGTGGCCACGCCGGTTGTTCCTGTGACGGAAACGATGAGGAGAAAGGCGGCTAGCGGGAAGGAGAAGAACGAGGCGGCGTCCTCTGTTCTCAGGCCGTCGGAGAGTAAATGGAGAATCCCGGAGACGGCGAAGAGAGATGTGACGACGAAGCTTGAAACCCAGTAGATTCTTAGAGATAGGGGATGGTTCAGAGCTGCGAATCTCTTCTCGTGGAGGACGAGAACGGCGATGGCGGTGTTTGCGACGGCGTGGATTAGCCAAAACAGAGTGTCTATGAGGATCCATGGTCTCTGTTGTTTCCCCGTGAACGCCAAAACACAGAGCACGACGGAGCAAAACGACAATAGAACGGTGACTATGACTGTCGTTTTGAACCACGAGGTTGTTCTTGTTGGGGTTCTTCCACGGCTTCCGATTAGGGGTTTCCTAATCTCTGTGTTTCCGTTGATTTCGGTAGAGGAGGAAGAAGAAGGAAAGAGTTTCTGAAGAGCGAAGAAGATGAGGACGGCGATGAAGAGAAGATCTACGGCGGAGAAGATAACACGTTGAGGACATGGAGAGAGGAAAACAAATCTCAGCCATTGGATTGCTACTGGAACAGAGGATGTTGATTCTATAACCGCCGAAGAAGAACAAGAGAGCTCAGAGAGCCACGGAGAAGAAGAAATCCACCGCATTTTCCCGGAAAAAAATAGTCGTCGAGAAACTGAGAGGAAAAAGGGAAGATAAACAACAACAACTACTACGCTCTTCACATGTTTATTATATTCGTTTTATTGCAACAAATATTATATGCAAATTATATGCAATTAATACCTTTTTTGTTCTTTTTCTATCTAGTAATAATTATATTTTGGGTTCTTGTTTAGACTTCAACCATTTTTTCTGTATTGCACTTTCCAATTCTGTTTGTTTTTTAGTTAGTCGTCGAATAGTGAAATTGCATGTTTAGTTTTCATCCACATAATTATTATTCTATAAAATAAATTGTTTTGATTATTATTGAAAAACTTTAGAGACAAATCAAGGATTCTTTTTTAAGATACTATTCAATTTTTAGTGTGTGATGTTTGTTCTATTATACCAAGTACCAAGCCAACTACCACCATGACTTGACTGTTTATAAAAAAAAAAAATTACTTAAAACTGCCTTCAATGTCTATAGGTATATAAGATAAAACCAAAAACAAAAAGGTATATATATGATTTTGCACAAAAATAAAGAAGGTAATATATCAATATATATGATAAGAATTCGTTGGACCAGGAGGATTTATTCGAAAGAAGAAAAAAAACAACTAAAAATATGTAAGTTCAGATGCTTCAATCACAAATATTTCGATGATGTACCCACGACCTTAACAAAAAAAATATGCATTGGCTAATATTTTGTTTATATGCAAGTAGAAGAAAAATTCATTGGAATGGGAAAGTTCTGATACGAATCTTTTGTGTATTTTTTCTTATTTTTGGTCAAGAATCTCTTTTTCTCGTGTATTATATAGTATTACATGTATGTACTGTATAATCTTCTAATTCAGTTGAGAAAATCTAGTTTGTATATTATTTAATCAACACAACAATAACACTAAAGTCTCTCCATGGTTTGACACGTCAGCTTTTTTAAGCTTTATAAATATGACACCTCAGCAAAATAATCATCAATCAAAATATTTTATTAATATATCTCATCTACTTATTTTAATTTTTAAACTTAAACCCATTAAAAACCCAAATATATTTTCTATTAATTTTAGTTTTATTTTTTACCAAACCCAAGCCCAAATAATTAATAACAGCAAATAAAAAGTCATTATTTTATTTTTTACCAAATCAAAATAATAAATAAAAACAAATAAAAAATTAATCATGGTTTTTTTTACCAAAAGCAAATCCAAATAATAAATAACAATAAATAAATAATAAAAAAAAATTATAGCTATCTATTTGTTTGACATAGATGTATATGATTAAAAAAGTGTAGACTCAGCATCAACTATGCTTCCATGCAACAACGCAAAAAGCCTTATGTTATAAGAAGCTCACACATCAGCAAAAATTTGAATCGATAAAAACATAACAATTTTTTAGTTTTCGCAGGAAAACACAATTTCATGGGAGATAATGCAATTTTTGGTTTTCACGGGAAATTGTAGTTTATTTGTTTTGTAGGAAAGAGTGGTTATGAGCTTGACGAGAAAATAATTTTTTTTTTTGCAGGAATAGACGATTTCTCAGTTTTCGCAAGAAAAATAAATTTTTCGATTTTGGCAGGAAAATATAATTATTTTTTTTTGGTTTTTGCAGGAAGATGAAATTTTTTGGTTTTTGTGAAAAACGTAATTTCTCGGCTTTAGTGGAAATACACAGGTTCTCACAGGAAAATGAAATTTTAGGTTTTAGTTTTGACGAGAAAATAATTTTTTTTTGGTTTTAGTGGGAATAGCCGATTTCTCAGTTTAATGGGAAAATGAAGTTTTTTTGTTTTGACGAAAAATGCGATTTCTCGATTTTTGTAAGAAGATAAAATTTCTCTGTGCTAAATTTCCAAGTTAAAATATGTTTACAGTAACCAAAATTTAATTATTTAACTTTAACTAAAACGATATTTTAAGAGTTCAAACATAAATTTCTAATTAGTTCTAAAGCAATAGCAATGGTTTTGATATGAATGTTATTGATTATAGTTTGGTAGTTTTAGAAACATATGTTTATAATAAAATATTTTTATAAATAAATAAATTTTATAATTTAAAATAATTATATTAATTAATAAATCTTTTTTAAATGATATTTTGCTTTATATAATTACAAATGAGGATCATATGGCAATTTATTGGAGAAGATAGATTACATTTGCCATTAGCATGAATGTACTAAATATGTATTGGTTTATTCTTATATATTTTATTCATATATATACATTTATAATTAGTTAGCTAACTAAATTTAATAGTAAGTTATAATTTTGAAAAATAAAATAATAAAAATAGATAATGTTTATTCAGATTTAAAATATATAAATACATAATTTAAGTTAATAAAAAATAAATATATTATTCATTTATATTATAAAAATAATTTTATTATATTAAAAATATATGCAAAATTTAGAAAAATATCTTGCAGCATAGCGCGGATAAATACCTAGTTTAATTAAAAAAGAAACACCGCGGAAACGTTTTAATTAAACAAGTCGTCCTCCTCGGAAAGTTTATTTTGTTGACAATCAGCAGAAAAGTAGTATTAAAAGATAAACAAAAAAGAGTGGAAAGGGTCGTCGTGTGAGACTTGTCTTCTCTTTAGATCCTCGATTTGATTAAGAAAAGATAAACCAAGGGTCCCGCTAATCTTTTATAATTTTTTAACTCGATTCGGTAAAGCTAAGACTTTTCAAACAATTATTGGAAAAAGAAAAAAAAGAGTTTATAAGTAAAGAAAAAAAGTGGTCGTTATAAGACAATAATACACATGAGACATGTCGCGTAGGAAAAAAAATTCATAAGGAATGATTTTAATTATATTTTTGGCTACGAATCTCCTGAATATAAGCTTTAACTTAATATCAGTTGACCATGAAGAGATTGGATTATCAGATTGTGTCACTTATTTATGTATTATTCTAAATCTTATTATATTTTTCTGTAGGATTTCTAAGAACAACATTATTTTCATTTCTTTGTAACTAGTTAGTTCCAGTTTAGTGTGTATATAAGACTTCTATTAGATTAAACAAAGTCTGTAACAGTTGATCAATTTTGTATTCATATGGCTGTTTGTTATAATTTTATTCATAACGCGATGTTTTAGTATGCATGCCCATGAGCCGTGCTTACGGTATAAAAAAAAACATTCGCTTTCAGCAACAATTTTGTGTTGTCATTGTAAAGGCGTCAATTATTTTATATAAAAAATATATATTTCATCTTTATTTGTATTAGTTATATTATATTAATATCAATTATCAAATAATAAAATAGTTTTTTATGTATGTGGTCATACATATAGGTCTATGTACTTAATGTTTTTATATTATAAGTAAGTTATATATGGGTTTAAAAATTTATAATACCTTGGCTTTAAGTAACTAAATAAAAACAATTCTTAATATTAAAAATTAAGATACGAAAATAATTTAAGTTTTTTATAGAAATAATTATTAATATTAAAAATTATAATAAATTTTAATTTATGTTATGTAATTTTTTCTTTTTTTCACTTAAACCACTGATTTAATTGAAAGTTAATTAGTAAATTTTTTTTTTTTACTAACAATTATGAATAACATCTTTTAATTTTTAATGGTGTCACGGGTCTCACGGCTCTGTCCATCTACATGACATAGTTGCTTCTTAGTAGCATCACTGCAAGAGTTTATACAATATCTACAACTTACTACAGAAATATATTTAAAAAATTTCAAGTGGACATTAACCCATAATATAACAGTTACGAATGTATTCGTTATTAAAACTCCTTTAGCAAAAATCTATACTATTAAAAAAAGATCATTTTTTAAAACTAACATTTGTTTACTGTGTTATTTACAGCAATTGCTATTAATGAATTAATATAAGCATTATGTATAAATTATATAAATGGTATTAAATGTTGTTTTAATAAATGTTCAAAAGTTATCATGGTATTTACAATATATGCCATTGTATTTACTAAATAATATTATTAATTTATTAAAAGTAATTTAGTCATATCATTAAACTACTAAAAATACACCTTACCAAAAAAAACTACTAAAAATACATTAAATTAAATTAAACTAAATTATATTAGTTTGTTAACATGATAATACCAATAAATTATATCTGATATTAATAAAATTCAAATTAATTTAATTTCGAAATTATTTCAAAAACTTTCATAATATCTTAACATAATTACCACATATATATGGCATGAATAACTAATATAATTATAGATATATTATATTATAATTAATTTATTCTCTATTCAATAAAAAAAGCACTACTTTAAAATATCTAAAAGCTAATATGGTATTTACTAAATGTGACAATTTACAGTTAATAATGAATATGTAATCATTATTTTTTGGTTACATATATACATACTATGAAAAATATATTATGTAAATAATTTTTTTTTCTGGTTTGTTAATGATTTTTGGCAGGAAATCATGGGTTTGCAGATTTGACAAACACAAATTTGTAGATTTTACGGGTTTTACAAGTTTTAGCAGATTTTATAAGTTTTAGCGGAAAATATACTTTTACGAGAAAATGTTAGTTTGACAAGAAATGTGTTTTGTAGATTTAGCAGAAACACATGATTTTAGAAATTTGGTCGTAAATCATAATTTTGCAGAATTTATGGGTTTACGGGAAAACATGGATTTGCGGATTGCAAATAACGCAATTTTGCGGTTTTTTAAGGCTTTACATGTTTTAGCGGAAAAATATTGTCATACGAGAACATACGGGTTTGTGGATTTGGAAACTCGATTTTGCAGGTTTGGCAGAAATACATGAGTTAGAAATTTGGTCGTAAAACATGATGTTACGGATTTTACAATTTTATGGAAAAATATGGGTTTATGGATTTGGCTGTAAACGTAGTTTTGCAGATATTACGAGGTTTACATGTTTTGGCGGGTTTTATAGGTTTTGATGGAAAAATGTGGTTTTATGGATTTTATTGAAAATGCAGGTTTGTGGGTTTGATGAGAAACACAATTTTACAGGTTTGACAAAACTAGTAATTTTAGAAATTTGGCCATATAATACGGTTTTATGTTGTTATGGAAAACATAATTTTTGGTTTTGTTAAAAAAATATGGGTTTACAGTTTGGAAGAAAAATACGGTTTGATGAAAAATGCTATTTTTACAGTTTCTACGGGAATTTCCGATTTTAGTACAACAACATGATTTTAGTAATTATTGGTTTTGTTAAAAAATGCGGGTTTAAAGTTTTGACAGAAAAATATTGTTTGATGGAAAATGTTATTTTTACAGTTTCTACGGGAATTCCCAATTTTGGTACAACAACGTGGTTTTAGTATTTTGCGGGAAAATGCAATTTTTTATTTCGATAAAAAAACTATGATTTTATGGTTTTGACAAAGAAAAAAATTGATTTTGTAGTTTAAATTAAAAGGTGTTTTGACCTTTTAATTTTTGAGATTCAAATGCTGCATCCAAACTCTATTTTTTAGCATTTTAAATATTCAAATTTTGAGATATTATAGATTTTGTATCCAGATATTTAAAATTATAATATTTGAGCATTTACATCCAAATAAGTATCTAGATGCAAAAACAAACAAAGCCTAAGTAGATATTAAAATCTTAATTACAAACAAATAAAACATTTCTTGTATTATAAAACATCAAATATTGAAATATTTATTACAAAATTTAACAGAAAATCAGCTAATCAAAATAATTTTTTTATAAAATCAAGCCTAAATAATTTTAAAAATATAAAAATATAATGTAAAAGTAATTTATATAATCTAATAAAAAAATTCTGTTTGGGTTACAATTTTGGATTTAATAATATAAACTGATTTTTTTAAATAAAAGTTTAATATAAACCGATTTTTAAGTGTGGTCTAAAAATATTTTATAAAAAGAAACTCGCGCAAATGCACGGATCCAAAACCTTTAGTTAATGTGTTATTTATAATATATGCCATTAAATTTTTATAGATTCATTATGGATAATTTAGTCTAATCATTAAATTGTTAACAAATACATTAAATTAAATTAAATTATATTAGTTTGTTAACAGATAATACCAATAAATCATATATGATACTAATAAAATTCAAATTAATTTACTTTTAAAATTATTTTAAAATCTTTTATAATATCTTAACATAACTACCACATATATATGACATGAATAACTAATATAATTATATATTATATGATAAATTAAATATATATTATATTATAATTAATATCTTCTCTATAGTATTAAAAGAAAAGCACTACATTAAAAAATTTAAAAATTATTATGGTATTTACAAAAATGTGAAAATTTATAGTCAATGATAAATATATAATCATTATTTTATATTATATATATATACTATTAAAAAAATTATGTAAATGATTTAGTTTTTCTGTTTTGTTAATGATTTTTTTTGCGGGAAATTATGAGTTTGCGGATTTGACAAACACAATTTTGTAGATTTTACGGGTTTTATAAATTTTAGCGAAATTTAAAAATTTTAGCAGAAAATATAGTTTTTTGAGAAAATGACGGTTTGACAACAAATGTGCTTTTGTAGATTTAGCAGAAACACATAATTTTAAAAATTTGGTCGTAAATCACGATTTTGCAGATTTTATGGGTTTATTGGAAGATACGGGTTTGCGAAATGCGAATAATGCAATTTTGCAGATTTTATGAATTTTACAGGTTTTAGCGAGAAAATACGGGTTTGTGAGTTTGACAGAACACACATGAGTTTAGAAATTTGGTCGTAAAATAAAATTTTATGGATTTTATAAAATTATAGAAAGACATGGGTTTTGTGGATTTGGCGGAAAATATGATTTTGCGGATTTTACGAGGTTTACATGTTTTTGCGGGTTTTATAAGTTTTGGTGGAAAATGTGGTTTTATGAATTTTATTGAAAATGCAGGTTTGCGGGTTTGAAGACAAAATGCAATTTTGCAAGTTTGACAAAAACTACTTAATTTTAGAAATTTAGCCACAGAATACGATTTTATGATGTTGAGGGAAAGCATAATTTTTGGTTTTGTTAAAAAATGTGGATTTACAGTTTTGGCAGGAAAATACTGTTTAATGGAAAATGCTATTTTTACAGTTTCTACCAGATTTTTCGGTTTTGGTACAACAACGTGATTTTACGATTTTGCGGAAAAATGCGACTTTTTATTTCGATAGAAAAAAAAATAGTTTTGACAAAAAAGACTTGATTTTGTGGTTTAAATTAAATGATATTTTTATCTGTTGATTTTTGAGATTCAAATGCTGCATCAAATCTCTATTTTTTAGCATTTTAAATATCCATATTTTGAGATATTATAGAATTTGTATTCAGATAAAATATTCATATACTGATTTAAAAATATTTAAAAGAACAATATTTGAGAGCATTTGCATCTAAATAAGTATATGAAGGCAAAAACAAACAAAGCCTAAGAATCTTAATTACAAACAAATAAAATATCTCTTGCATTATAAAATATAATATTTTAAAATATTTGTTACAAAACTTAACAAAAAATTTGCTAATCAAAATATCTTTTTTTTATAAAATCAAGCATAAATAATTTTAAAAATATAAAATAATAATGTTAAAATAGTTTATATAATCTAATAAAAAAAATTTGTTTGGGCCACAAATTTAGATTTTATAGTATAAACTAATTTTTCTTTTAAACAAATGTTTACTATAAACCGATTTTCGTTATGATCCAAAATATTTTATAAAAAGAAATCCGTGCAAATACGCGGGTCCAAAATCTAGTAATTTATTTATTATACAACTACAAATGAAGTTTCATGCACTTTCAAAACTAATTCGCAACACACGAATATGTGACTCTGTTCGGTTTATCTCAATTCCGATGTAAAATTACGTTTTTTAGATGATTACTCTTATAATTTCAAACCGAATTTCAATATATAAGATGTACAACATATTTTATTATTAACAATTCTACTTAGATCAAAGTTTGATTTTGTAACTATGTTGAGTTTTACGAGCCTCTTACTCAAAACAATCAGTAACGAATAAATTAGTTTATGTTCTTTATATATATTCGTAACTGTATAGTCTAAAAATGATATTTAATCTACAGTTGCATGCTTATATATCATATAGTTAACGTGTATCAGTGTATGTCATAATTTATCACTATTTTGTCAGTTCTTATTGAAATCATATCTTTTCTCCTGACTAATTTGTATAGGCTGATTAAAGTGGATTTCAAAACGAACCTCTCAACCCAAAAGCGTGTAAGTCTGGCACAGTGGTACGAACTTTCCACGATAATATCTATAAATTCAAAAGCTTTTTTTGTCGGCTCAATAAAGTTCAAATGTACTACTCACACCATTTAAAAAAAAAAAATAGATTCTTATTAGATTTTCGCACATTTTTGTAAATTGCCCATAGGATCAAATGACTCAATGTGATACAATAAAAGCAACTTGAAAGCATTAACAGATATATGTTTTTCATTTATATATAATAAAATGTTGAAAGTTGTAATAGAAATATATATGTAGATCTAGAGACGGACACATAAATTTATTTAGAATGGGGCACAAATTTTTTTATTTTAATATTAATAAAAAATTGATGACTAAATAAAAAACAAATAGATTTTTTTTTATAAAACTATTCTACGATCTTCCATAGCTTGGAATCTTTTTATCACTATTTCGTTTGTCATACTGTTAAATAGTTCTTTCTCAATAAGACAAATTAGACAATCATTTAAAAATTGGTCGCTCATTCGATTGTGTAATGTAGTCTTCACAATCTTCATTCCAGAGAAACATCTTTCCACAGTGGCAGTGGCTAAAGGTAAAGTCAGCGCAAGTTTCAAAAGTCGATAAACAAGAGGATGTGAAAGATGTTTCTTTGTCTCGACCATCACACATGCAAGATCTCCAAGATTATCCAAATTAGCAAATCTTTCATCATCTCGAATATTATCGATGTAAATATCAAGTTGATGCTCAAGAGAAATCTGTTCCATAGGACTAAAATCTTCTGGATAAAACTCAAACAACTTCAGAAGTTTCAAGGGATCAAACTCGCAGAACGAATCAATAGGACTCAAAGACACAATACATCCAAGCAATTCAGTGTTTATTTACCTCATCAAAACGGTCATTAAACTCTTGAATTTGCATATCCAATATTGTGTAAAAGCATTCCACCTGATAATGATGCAAATTCATCTTGTTGCTTTTTTTTCTTAGTTTCTTTGGATCGACAAAATCTTCTTCCATAACGAGCAGCTCAGTTTTATGATTCTCACAAAAAGATGTTACCTTATCAATGAGAGAATCCCATCCACTGTCCTTGAGCTTGCATAGCTGCTGCTTGGTAGATTTCACTAGAGACATAGCATTCAAAATGTCTTGATCTTTCTTTTGCAGAGCCTTTGATAGATTATTTGTGAGCCCAAGAATAAGCAACATCAACTGTAAGTAGAACACAAAATCAAATGTGTGAAAGTATTTAAGAAGACCATTAGCTTGGCGTCTTTTGATATCATCAGTCCCATTGATTTCAACACACTCAAGCACTTTAATGATCGAAGAAAATAAACTAACCAACCGCAGTAAGGTTTTGTAGTGGGAACCCCAATGAGTATTACCAGGTCTTTGCAATGAAAGCTCTTGATTCAATCCTTTCCCCGTCTTAATTTCACCTTTACTAATTCCTTCTTCGATTTTGCTATGATGGTCTTCTCGAATTATATATTTTCTCTTACAAGAAGCTCCAACCACGTTTAACAAGACATAAATCATGTCAAAGAAATCCCCAACTTCAAAATGCTTTTTGCAACTGCCACGACAACCAACTGAAGCTGATGAGCAAAGCAATGGACATAATATGCAGAAATATTTTCTCTCAAAATCAAAGATCTCAACCCATTAAATTCACCCTTCATGTTACTTGCTCCATCATAGCCTTGTCCTCTTAACTTTTTCATACTTAATCCATGTTTAGAAAACAATGAATCAACAGCACATTTTAAAGTGGAAGAAGATGTTTCCAGAACATGAATAAGACCAAGGAATCTCTCTTTGACTATCCCATTTTTATCAACAAAACGAAAAACCACAGCCATTTGCTCTTTATCAGACACATCTGTGGATTCATTGACCAACAAGCAAAACACATCATGATTTACTTCTTGAACAATAGATCCAATAACTTCTTCTGCAAAGCAATGCACTATGTCTGTCTGGATTTTATGAGACACCATCTGATTATTTTTTGGAGCATTCTCCAACACAACCTTGCTTACGTTCTCATTTTGCTCTGCACTGTATTTCAGAAGCTCTACAAAGTTTCCCCTATTAGCTGATCCGACACTTTCATCATGACCTCGAAAAGGTAATCCTTGTCGCAGTAAGTATCTACAACAATCAATTGAAACATTCAATCTGATCCTATAATCATTCTTGATCACGTCATCTTGCTTATAGAAAGTATGAACAATTGATTGACCTGGTGTCATCAGATTATCAGCCTTTTTTAATGCATTATTGTGAAAACTATTCACTGATCCCACATGTTCTTGCAATCTCTTTGGATTTTTCTAACTATTGAAGCCTCTTGTCACAAATTCATCACTTCCACATTTATTTTCAGTGTAGTCTCTAAACAAGTAGCAAACCAAACAAAAAGCTTTGTCTGTTTTCACACTATATTCCAACCAACGAGCATAAATATCAAACCAAGACGAATTGAATCGTCTCAATTTATCTCTTGTCGCTGTTTTCAGAAAATCATGACCACAAGGTTGACAAGGACCTTTAATAAGATATTTACGTCTTACCTCATCTCTTTCATTAGGATGATAAGCCAATATCTGTTTCCTATCTGCAGGATCCGAAGGCAAATCATCACAATCATTGGCAGGCGTTGATAGACTCTTTCTTTTATAATATTTTTCTATTGATATCTGAAAAAGATATGAATTTATCACATAAGCATAAGAACAATGAATCAAACTAAGTAAAACTCAACTTAAAAAGAGACAAAACTTAAATTAAATCAATTAACAAAAAAAAATATTATCTTAGAAGCTGTTTTTGTTTCTTGTGAAGAAAAAACAATGTATAGAACACAAAAAAAAAATAAAAAAAGTGTTTAGGGATTTTAAATCACCTTAAACATACTATTATTTATAAGTGGTTTGATTTACATTTATACTTGGAATGGACTTTTAAGTCTTAATAATAGATATTTATAATATCTAACAAAAATAGAAAAATAATAATTTTTATATTTTTAACTATTTAAAAAAAAAGAGTATGGAACACATGCCACCACTTCCCCAATGTGCATCCGCCCGTGTAGATCTATAATAATAATTTCATTACTGAAAGGTATATAGAATATTCTACTTATTATGATAGATTCAAAGTTAAAGTAAAACAAAGCATCTTCTCTTTTGTCAAACATGTATAAATTCACATAGATGCATTACAAACCTTATATTATTAGGACAATATTTAAAATTCCACATATCAAATCATAGTATCACCAACACCAATCCCACTAATTCAGTTTTAGAAAACCCTCGCAATCATAAGATTATTATATAATTACAATACATGACGCTGGGAAATGCCATTGCGTGTATATATATAAATCTCGGATACGTAAATGATTTACGTAACCTCTTGTCGAGAAAAAGAAAAGAAAAATCGACATTGTATTAATTAGTACAGCATGTTACCTGTAAGGCTGTAACAATAACACCTTTTAGATCTGAGATCATTTGCACACAAAAAAAGAAAGATTTGAGATCCAAACATCACCGATCAAACCTTAAAACAGTGCCGTGCTTAGATTTAAAGAGTATGATACAAAAATTACAAAAATTATAAACATAATCGTTCTTTGAATAAAATCGTTCATCGTATTCATATAATCAATATTTCTTTAAAAACTCTTCACAGATATAATAAATCAACCTATTTGCATAATTTGTTTTTTTCACAAAATAAAAAGATATAATATTCAAACATTTCAACATCTCTTACGACAATCAAAATCAGATTTTTCGAAGCAAAATTCAAAACATCTTTAACAAAATACATAAAGCTAATTTATATAAAAACAGGTGGTCTTATAATTCTGTATTTCGTTTGGTGGCCTAACATGGCTCTGATCAAAATAATCAGCAAATGAAATTTACAAAAACAATAGCCTAACTATTAATATCAGTTATATTTGAAAATGTCTTTTTTGGTGAAATACAATTAGAAACACCAGATATATATATATGAATTAGACTCCATATTACATATATGCAAGAGTTCACATGTTTAAAGACATGTTGAGAATGGAAAATCATATTCACAGGAATTCAAAATATTCGCTGCAACAGTTTTAAGAAATGATATAATTGGCGAATAATGTTCCTTATTAGGGATCACCAGAAGTCTTTCGATTGAGGGTTTTAGGTGATTAGCCTAACAGTTAATTTAACTGCAAGTTGAGAGATAGATCACGAGAAAATTTCCTCGTAGAGATCACTCAAAATGTTCTAATAGGTTTGAGTGTTCGGGTTTAGCCGCTAACACTTAAAACTGCAAGTTAAAAGATCAGTAGCTTTTAAACCTTTAGCAAAAAAAAAAAAAAAAATCGCATATATAAAGCTGAGTGTTTGTTCCATTGACTCAAGGTCGAAAATATTAGGCTAAAAATTGGTTAATGACAATCTAAAAATTAATTGTGACCAAATAAATAAATACACTAGATAAAATGGCTGATTCATGGCGGAACACGTCAAGCTAGGGAAGCTAGCATAAAGATATTCTTCTTTTCCACGAGAATCACTGAGATACGATGACAAATAAGATCAGTATACATCAAACAAAAAAGGACTGAGAGGACTGAGAGCATCTGAATGACAGTCGTTTGATAAGTCTTTCAAAAATTAATTAAAAATGAATAATAATAAAATATTAAATATATATAATTTTAATAATATAATAAAATTTTAGAGACTCAAATTTTAAGAAATCCAAATCTTATTATATTATTTTTATTTTTTATTGTTTTTTAGAAACTCATCAAGAAATAAAATCAGTATACATCAAACAAATAAAATGGTTTCATATTTAATTTATCACACGATTGGTCACACATTTTTGTAACAATATTCACTTTTTTTATAGTGTATGTAGTAATCTCGTTTTTTTTGTAGCTGCATGTATAAAAAATATTTCTGAAAGGACAAGTTACACATGAACCTTCTCATCCATTCAGTGGACGAAATTCTTACCACGTGCTTGTTAGTTATTCTCGAAGAAAAACTATAAGAAAATTACACAAACCCACAAGATAATATAGACATGATAAAATTAAAGAATATAGATGTAACTGATCCGCCAATTAATATCTTATGACTCTTATCCACTACTATTAAAATTTACAATATGGTCGAATAGTATTAAAGATATCCGGTTAGAACGTATATAGTTCAGTTGAATATAGAAACTGAAGAAGGTTACAACAATTGATATTGTTGCAATATATATAATGCGATAATTAAAAACTGAGCTTTGTGGACGAGAGATATTACTTTTTATGGAAATGTTGTGTCCTCCATTCAAATTTTGCTCTCTATTTTAGAATTTGTGAAATACAATAATGTTTTACATACGGAAGCTGAATAATTAAAAATTGATTTGCATGTCGTGCAGAATTATTTATAAATCAAATTTTTAATTTTATATATTTATATTATTATTATAATTATTTATTTATTTTGTATTTTTTTATATTTGCTTTTATTTTTTTCAAAATTAAAAATATTACTTTTGTCTTTTCATTATTTTAAAATATGTAAGATTATTGTAAAGTTTTTTACTAATAATAATTATGATGTGTTTATCGATAAATAATATTTTCTTATACTTATACGATGTTGTAAATGTTTATATATTTTCATTGAATATCTTTATTTATTTTGTTTTTATTTTATTTTTTAACTTATTTTTAGTAAGATCAGCAAAGTTAATTTACTACCAGACTCACTCTCTCTTTTTTATTTTTTATTTGAAATAGTATTCTAAATTTGTATTTTGACAGAAATTTGCAAAGTTTTTTTTATCCAATTTTTTAACTCTATAATTTTATATATTTATACAACTATTACGTTTATCTTTTAAATATTTTTTCGTTTATTTTTTCAATTTTAAATATTTTCTTTTTTTTATTTTCCTAAAATATACAAATATATTGTGAATTTGTTTTATAATAGAAATCATAATATGTTAATTTTTAAAAACTCACTAAATTTTACAATTCAGATGGTGATATGAAACAATTTATTTATAGCATCATTTAATTACATATAAAATTATCTAATTTAAATTCAACTATTAAGATATGTAAAATACGTTTCTCTTCCATGATTTTTACATTTGTTTTCGTTTTCACCACCACAAATTTTCTTGCTTTTTCTTTAACAATAAAATATAGTCCCCATTACTTTTTGTTTCTAACCTCAATTATTAAAGGGTCGATCATAATTGTGTGTAATGATTGTTATTCACATGGATATCATTTTTACACATATGGGAAACTACAAAATATAGGCCTTCATGGTTGATAGATGGTTTATCTGGGTAAATATGAAGCATGTTATGTGTAGCTTCTTCGAAGAGAGAATGTAGCTCTGATCCACTAAAAAATTTAACTTACAATATCTTGAATATATCTTTTATCAAGAGAAGGTCTACGCATTACACAAATTAATAATAATTTAAATATTTTAATTTTATACTTTATTTTATAATATTTTTAGTAAATTTTTATCGTGAAATATAAATTTATAATATGTGAATATTATGTAATTTTAGTTTTTGTATTGAAAGATTGATAAAATAATAATATCTAAACTAAATAAAAAACAAATAAAGACATGTTGTTTTGTAGTATAACTAATTTAAAATATTTTTACGGTGAAATTTGTGACTGAAAAAGAAAGTGTAAATATTTTTTTGGTATTTATAGATTATCAAGACAAATAGCACAATTATCATATTTTTCTTGTATAGATTGTGTTTGTGTTTTTTCGAAGTCTCTAATTACAAAATAAACATCTACTCTTCTTAATGCATTTGGGTTGAAATCTTCAATTTTAAAAAAGACTTTTAGACATTACGCATTATGTAGTTAATCACATCTTTGAAGATAAACTTATTTGCTTGTAGTATTTGATTAATACTAAAAAGGATTATGTAGTTGATGATATATTATTATGAAGTGGATCTGTGATTTTGAGACAGAGTTTGTTTCCCGTTGATGGGTGAGACAAAATCTCTAATAATGTAATGCATATGATATATATTATATCTGAATTTTATGTGGTAATAAAAGTGAGTTGTGTTTGTACATTGTTGTATTGTTCCTCCTATTTATAGATTTTTGTAGAATTTATATTGCAGTTTTTTGTTTTTGTTTTGGTGTGGATTGTATTTAGTTCTCTTTATTATTTTTATTTAATGTAGTTAAATTTATTATTCTATTTTTCTTGACCAGTTTTTTTTCTGTAAACATAGAAGAAAAAAAAAGATAAAAATGACACATTACCTTACTATATTATATAAACATTGTTTGAGTGTTTGATTTTCGTTTCTTTTTGTTGGATGAAAGAAAAAAAATTACAATTTCTTATTGTGTTTGTTTGATAAAAGAGTATTCAATAGGTTTAGTTAAAAAAAATTGACACATGCCAGTTTCTTAAATGCCACGTGGCAGAATATCATAGTTTCTTTTGAAAAAAAATCATTACTTTATTAAAATAGATAGATTGTTCCTGCTATTTATAAATTTTTGTAGAATCTATATTGCAGTTCTGGTTTTTAATTTTGTATGAATTGTATTTAGTTATTTTATTTAGTGTAGTTAAATTTCTTATTTTCTTTTTCTTGATTAGTTTATTAGAATCTCACGTGGTAGAATGTCATTAGCTACTTCTGAAAAAGCTTTTATTTTATTAGAATAGATAGATTGTTCCTGCTATTTATAGATTTTAATAGAATTTTTTTATTTAGTCAACAACTTCAAAATCGTAGGCTAACTCAGTCAATTAAACAAGCTCGTGGAGTTAAGTTTACATAAGATAGATGGTAAAAGCATATTCGAGCACTTTGTGCCAACTGGTCCGCCTTCGTGTTCTGCGTGCGCGGTATTTGAGCTATCAAGAAAGATATGAATTCTCTTATGCTTGTCTCATATTCCTCCAAATGTATTGAGAATGCTGGCCATTCCGTCGGGTTAGACACTATCTTCACCAAATCGGAACAGTCTGTGAGAAAGGCTATTTCCAATCTCTGTGCGTCGAGCATGCTGATTTTTATAGAATCTATATTTCAATTTTTGTTTTTCTTATATGGATTGTATTTAGCTGTATTTATTATTTTATTTAGCGCAGTTAAATTTCTTATTCTCTTTTTTTGACCAGTTTTTCTTTTAAATTATGTAGAATGAAAATATGACACATGTGAAATTGTAAAGTTACACATGATAGCATATCAAAGTTTATTCAAAAACAAATATTAATATATTATATAAGATATATATATATATATATATATTTTATATTTTCATAAAATTTCTATTGTAGTTTTTGTTTAAATGTTATTTATAAATTATTTTAACATCTATATAGCAGTTTTTGTGCTTTTTAGATTGTACGTAATTGTCTTAATTATTTTATTTAGTGTAATTGAATTCGTTCTATGTGTTTATAGTTTTTTTTAAAAAAAAATATAGATGAAATTTGTTAGTATTATGAGTGACACATTATAGCATTTCAAAGGTAACTTTAAAAAACATTTTACAATATTATAATAAATACCTTGATTTGAACGTTTATGTTCAAAACATTGCCAGTTAAAATTTTTAGTGGACTGAAACTATGCTCTCATTTAACAATTAATCAAATATATAATATATATATATATATTCTCTCCTTAACCTAAAGTTTTTTAATTTGCTAAAAATATATTTTAAAAAAAAAAACCATTTCAACATTTTACTAATGGACATATATTTATATGTTATCGTATATATCTATATTTTTTACTGAATATATTTCTTCAATTGATTTTTTTAGGTCACTTATTTTAAGTAAGATCAATAAGAGAAATTCACCAACAATTTCGCCAACTCTCATTATTTATTAATCAAAACCATATTTTTATATTATTATTATGTTTATCTATTTATTTATTTTGTTTCATTAAAATTTTAAATATTGTTGTAGTTTTTAGTTTAACCTAAAAATATGTACATATATTATAAAGTTATTTTTTAAAATATAAATCGTGCTGTATTAATGGTTTACAAAAATCTTATATTTATATATGTTATTATATTGTTCAGAAACAAATTTCGGTATGCCACGTGGGGGTCGTGATTCGTCGGGGATAGAGTCGGGTCTCCGAGTTTCGTCCTTTGTGGGGAAAGGCGGCGAATAGTCGTTCTGGGATGGAAGCTCCCAATCGCGAGGTGATGGGGCGTGCGCCACATTCGACCCCGTGAACACTTAAACAAATGTCAGGCGAGCCTTGGGGAGGACTGGAAGAGGGTTTCCTTCCCGAAGGTTCTCCGACGCCCAAGTCAGTAAGCGTCCTACCGAAAACAGGTACTCGGAAGGGGAATTTTCTACGGAGTAGTCGTGAGGAAACTCGTCCGAAGATCAAGTCTCCTGTCTGATTTAGAGTGTTTCAAGAGGGATTCCTACTCGTGAAGGGGGGAACAAAGCAGATATAAAGGCGAGGTTCCGCGTTGGAAATAACTTAACCTGGTCGGCATTCACCCGAGAGGAACATGGAGTTCGCCCGTGATCCTGCTGCATGGCCAGGAGCGTTATCTCTGATATCGGAAAGTAGACTTTTCCGATCGCCTTGGTCGCCTCTGCCTCCACCTCTTTCCCCTCCCTTCTTCTTCTCGAAGGGTTCTCCTTTCCTTTATACTCGTCATCCTCTCGTCCTGTCCCTTCCAAGTCGCACACTCGGAGAGTAGGTGGGAGTAATGATTTTGGCGTGTTAGGAGAAGCCCGCCAACTGCCCCAGTACAGTACGCGGGAGTGGGTCGACCAGTTAGCGTGGCGTGTGCCAGCACTCGATATAGCCTAGGTCCACGTGGCGAGTTCTCTCCTTCAATCCGGTAAAATGGATCCCAACACATATATATATTTTTTTATTCCTTTTTTATATGTTGTTTATTTTTAAAGAGATCAACAAAATAAATTAATTATCAATTCTATACACACTTTTTATTTCATATTCAAAATAGTATTTTAAATTTTTTATTTGTAAATTTTTTATATTTTTGTGGCTTATAAAATATGCATATGAATATTTAAAAAATATGTATGTAAATACCTATTAAAAATAAGAATTAAATAATTTATATTTTATAGTTTGTAAAAAAATTATATACAAAATAAAAATGTATAAAAATTGAAAACTTAAGTTCATATAAAGTTTTTAAAAAATTGCTGAAGTGGATAGTTTTAGAGATTTGGTTCTATTTATTTGGGTTGTATACGGATATGTTATTTGGATGTCTCACTTGCAATAAGGTCCATTACTTGATATTATATCCTTTTGGTAATGGGCTTACCGTGGATCGGATTTGGTGTGTGAATAGATTCTTCCAAGAATTATTCGGTGGGTATGTAAAGAACTAAAGGGCATACCATTCAAATTCGGTTTTTACAGTTTCGGTTCTAAAGAAATCAATTCAAGAAATTGCTGTTTTGATCAGCCAACCAATTTGATTTTTGGTTCGGTTTGGTTTTTTAAATTGGTGTTCCGCTACGATTTCGGTTCAGTTCTCGGATTAAAAAAAAAAAAACCGGATTGAGCACCATCATTCCCAATAGTTTCGGTGGAATACATGTATATGCGTAGAGAAGATTTGAGAGACGAACACGAATTTGGAAGATGTGAGACAGACATCGAAGCTGATGTTAAGTGTTGAACATCGTGATTCAGATTTCGCCTGATTGTGAATTATCTCTCTGTCTTCTGCTTTCATCCCCCATTGGTAACAAAAACTCCTAATTTCAGAATCCATAATTGCTTCGTCATTGCCTCGAAAAGATTATGTCTTCTTCACTCGTGAGCCACAATTGATAATTGATTCCTTTTTTTTTTTTTTTTCTTCTGGATTAGCCATTGTTTCGATTCCTGTGTTACTTGTTAGCCTAAGAATCGATCAAAGCTGGCATCTTTGTGTTAGTTTCGTGCCATTCTTTGGAATCTGATAAAGATCATTATTTGTTGCTTGAATAGGCTTTGATGTTCGCTTATGTCATCTCTATCTTAAGTTCATTTGCTTGCCAAATTTTGATTGTCTTCACTCTGCTTATACCTGATGATTCTTGCTCGCTACTAAAAGCCGCAGGATTTGTGGTAAATGGCATACCCAAACAAGCATTCGAACTCCTAGAAGTTGATCGAGAAGATCTCCTAATGATACTTTGACTAACAGATACAAGCTGTCCTAACAAATCTGAGGTAAGCACATAAGAGTCTAATTGCTACTTCTTAACTACATTTGATTTGCAAGATTTGGGGCTTTGTCATTTCCAGAAAGTTTTGCATATCAAGGACAAGGACTGTTGACTGTCTTTTGCCACTTTTAGCTTATTATAATCACCCAAAAGAGTAAACTTCTAGAAGATAATACATTTATATACAAGTGGAAACAAAAGCCAATAGTAAAGATAAACACAATCATAGAGAGAGAGAGAGAAAAAAAAAAGAAAAGATTTGAAATCTACACATTGGAGATCAATTTAAGCCGGTCTGATGCATATCTTTTGGGCTTATTCAGTGATATGAAGATTGCATGAGAAGTGTGTCTCTTGAGGAAGATATTAAAGTCTTTTTTTTGCCACTTTCAGCTTATTATCAGAGAGAAGAAAGCTTTGAAATCTACAACTTGGAGATCAGTTTGAGCGGCTCTGATGCATTTTTGGCGTGATCAGGGACAGGAAGGTTGCAGAGAAGTGTGACTCTAGAGGAAGATATTAAGGTTCTGTTAGCTTTCTCTGAACCTTTTGTTGTTTTCCAAAGCTTGACTTCCCACACTTGAATGGTTTTGCCTGTGCTTACAGGAGTTGCCTCGGCGAAGACAAGGTCTCCGAGATCAGCACTCTTTAAGTGGTTGATGGAGAGTTGAATTCCAGCGACCCTTTTGAAACCAGAAGCCATGTGAGCTCCCATACTTGCTAAAGACTCAGCGATCAAAGCAGATACACCACCGTGTAACACCTTGAAAGGCTTTTTGAGGAAATTGAAACTTGTCTCAGAGTTTTGGTGGAAAAAAAGGGACAATGACCAAAATTGAAGAAGGAAGAAAGAACCTGGCAGCAGATTGAAGAAACGGGAAGATGACCTGTGACACGTGTAGGAGATAACTCATCGATCTCGAAGCCTAAGGCATGAAGCGGAGGGTCTAAAGCTTTGGTCTTGGACGATGCAGAATCCATTTGTGTGCTCTGTTTGAGAGAGAGAGAGAGAGAGAGAGAGGGTTAGGTGGGTGAGTGACTTTTGTTAGATGATAAGAGAGGTTGAGAAAAAGTGGGGAATGGATTGGTTGGTTCGACAAAGCGTTAAATCGAATGTCAACGTAATGGGTTTGTTTTGGTCATTGCGTTACAGCCTTCATTTGCTTTTCTTTCGTATTAATTTCAAAATTCCATTAATGACGTTGGAGAGTGTGCTTCGGACAAGACTCGTCGTATCGTATTGGTTGAGTTTAGACATTAGAGGTACTAAGAGTCAGTGACACGTGGAAGACGTTCCTGTGGCAAATCATACGTCTTTTAATAGGCCGAAAGTGGAAGGTGATGGGCTACCGTAAATTAAGGGCCCGTAAGTGGCACAAATTTATTCATTTCCGTCTCTTTAATAAATCCTTTACGTAAGAGCTATTTTTGGTGAATGTTTTGTTAACAAGAACAAATTTGGTAAACTTAAAAATGAAATTTGCATTTTGAAACAAAATTAAAAATTCCATTTTGTAAAACAAAACATTAAAACGATACTATCATTTGTTAAGTAGATAGAATATGTATAAAGTGAAGAGATTAGAGGAATTAATAGGAAAGAGAAAGATGTAAGAAGAGAAGAGAATTATGATTTGTTCATCTGCGTTTTATTTTATTTTTTATAATAGGAATTGAATTCCATTTTTGGTTTAAATTCTCAGTTGATCTTCACCCTCTTTGTTAGATTAATAAAAGCAAGAGCATCGAATCTCAATAGCCTTTCCGTATTTTATATATAGGCCTACGAAACTCTACACATTAATTTAGTTTCATACGTATAACATTTATAACAGTCTTATCATATAGTTTATATGAAAAAACTACGAACGGTTGCACAAAAACAAATTTCTACAATTCATTCATTCCATTTTTATTCCTAACAATATACCTTGTAGATGATGGATTTCTCCAAAAAAGAAGATTGATCTCTCTCTCAAACATTCCGATACATTTTCTCTAGACATCACTAGTGGTCTTAGATAAACCCCAATTGTATCAATCATTTAATAGTGCACTAATATTTTAATTGAGATTCGATTCTCTTGCGTTTAGTGTATTAATCAACTATATAAATTAGGATGTATGTTACTATACCTCTATCTGATGTAAGAGTTTGATCTCATCACAACAGCATAACTCTCTCTCTTTCTCACTTAGAAAATGTCGATCATATAAACTTTATAGTATACAATATTAGAACAAGTATCCATAATAATGGGAGGTAACGGGAGGAGGAGGAGATCGTTATCATCTTTTTCTGTAATCAGATCGATGTTTCCGTGTTGTTCAAAGCACAGAGACAACTGGAACGAAGACAAAGTGATCAATGTCAGGCCACGAATCATGACCACAGACGAGGATGGATGTTCTTGGATCGCTGAGCCCTGTATCGATAGGAGAGCTGCTGCTTTTATTGCTAAGTTTCACGAAGCTCCAACACAAGATCCTGAATACAAGATTACTGCTCCTTAATATATATATTAGCTTTCTTTAAGCATTGTGAGGTTTGAGTATGTTGAAGAGTTGATCTTTGATAGCGTCAACTAATAACCGTATGAAAAACAGTCTCTCTCTCCCATTTCCATGCTTTTAGTTTCAACTCGAGAACGTTTTGAAGAAACTCAAAGACATCTTCACAAATTACAAGTACTGTATATACATATATATATATATATGTCTTAATTAATGATCGGTACTCTTTTACTCTCTCTTTTTTTTTTTATCTGTTAACACATATTTTTCTTCACAGATATATATATATATATGTCAAAAAGCCAATAGTAGTGTAATCGGTTTTCTTATTATTCAGGTTTAGGAGGTAATGCCTTTTATACAACTTCGATCACGTAACTTAGATATAGTATACGTGTTTCTACATATAAGCCCAATACAGGTCCAATACAGACCAAATACCCCTCCCTCAAGGTGGAGTGTGTAAATTACAAATACCCAGTTTGACTAGAAATTCTTCGAACTCTTTACGACCCAATGCCTTGATCATTATATCTGCAAGTTGTGTTTTTGTGGAGACATGATGTATAGTGATAGTCCCGCGAATGATCTCATCACGGATGAAGTGACAATCCATGCCAACGTGCTTGGTGCGAGCATGAAAAACTGGGTTAGCAGCTAGACTGATGGCAGAGAGACTGTCGGAATGAAGGGAAATCGGTGCAGAGCAGTCAACGCCGAATACAAGAAGTAGTTTTCGCAGCCAAAGTATTTCTTGTACTGTATCTGTCATTGCTCTGTATTCTGCCTATGCGGATGAGCGAGAGACTACATCGTGTTTCCTCGTCTTCCATTACAGAGGTGATCCACCAAGCTGAAAGAACCATCCCGTAAGAGAGCGACGCGTTATAGGGCATGCGTCCCAATCGGAGTCACACCATGCTATAAGCGTTAACGGGGTATTCGCCTTAAGAAGTATGCCTTACCCCCAAAGTCCCTTTCAAGTATCGAACTACATGCAGAGCTGCTTCCCAATGAGCGATCTTTGGTGTATTCATGAATTGAGAGAGTATGTGGACCGCGTAGGAGAGTTCTGGGCATGTTGTTCCCAAATAAATCAATTTCCTAACTAAACGACGGTAGCGAGTTGGTTCATCGTAATCTGGACCATCATCCAGTGACAACTTGTGATTCTGGTCAAGAGGGAAAGTAGCAGGCTTAACTCCCAAAAAACATGTTTCAGTAACAATATCAAGAGCGTACTTCCTTTGACAAAGGTAGATTCCCATTGGACTGCGAGCAACCTCGATTCCCAGAAAGTAATGCAGGACTCCCAGATCTTTCATGTGAAAACAAGAGCTTAGGTAACTCTTAAACTTGTTGATCACCATTTCGGAACTCCCTGTGATTATCAAGTCATCGACATAGACGACAAAATGAATGGTAATCCTGTCAATCGCATAGATAAACAGAGAGTAGTCAGAGTGATTCTGTTCGAAGCCATAATCCTTCAAGGCTGTTGTAAGCTTGGCAAACCAGCAGCAGGGAGCCTGTTTGAGGCCATACAAGGATTTGTGAAGGCGATACACCTTTTTCTTGTCATCTGCTCGAAACCCCGGAGGTAGTTGCATAAATACTTATTCTTCAAGGTCCCCATGAAGGAATGCATTGTGAACATTCATTTGATGAACTTGCCAATCATTCGAAGCAACTTGTTAAAGGAATCTGTGGATGGTTACCATCTTAACCACTGGTGCGAAAGTCTCGTTAAAATCAACACCCTCTGTTTGATTGTTCCCAAGAACAACCAATCGTGCTTTGTATCGTTCCAAGTTTCCATTGGCGTGAAACTTAAGGCGGAAAACCCACTTACAGCCTAGACCTTTCTTTCCTGGCGGAAGATTCTCTATAGTCCATGTACCATGATCTTCGAGAGCAATGACTTCGTCTTTGATTGCATAACGCCAGTTCTCATTGAGAATCGCATCTTTATAATATTTAGGCTCAATAGCTGAATTCAGAGCTAAAACGTAAACCTGATATGTCGCTGAAAATTGCTGACTGGAGATGTAGTTTTCAAAGAATAAGGTGTGGCTGCAGGGTATGGATTGTGGAGAATGGTCCGAACATAATCCTTAAGTTTCGATGGTGGATTTTTCTTACGGAGACCACGACCCAGATCAGCGTTTGCTTCTTCATTGTCTGATAAAGAAGGCGATGTATCATTATCTGACGAGGACGGTGATGAAGCACTGTCTTGTGGATCAGACGATGAATCAATTTCTGGTGAAGAAGGCAGGATATCGTTGTCTGATGAAGGAGACGATGCAACTGGAGCAGTTTTTGTCATCGGGTCTGAGTTGGGAGACACTTGTGTGTCAATCTCCGGTTGCAAAGCTGTTTGTACAGCTTCAGTTTCATCTGGCGAAAACTGCAGATTTGGAGTTGCAGGTTCGCTCTGTTCTGTAATTGGCTGAACAAACACAGGAACCGGTGGTGGAGAAATGTCAAAATCGTCATACATACCTCCAGAAGAATCCTCCTGAAACAGAGAAGGAGAAGATTCAAGTGATGACGAGTCGAGCGATGCAAACGGAAACACAGTTTCTTGGAAGATAACATCCTGTGAGACTGAGATGGTACCCATTTCAGTGTCATATACTCGCCAACCTTTCTTTGCAAATTGATATCCGATAAAAACAGATCGATTACTTTGGGAGGCAAACTTGTCTCCTCCATGTTTCTAATTATGAACTTAACATAAACAGCCAAATACACACAGATATAGCAGAGGATGAGGACATTTGTATATGATTTCAAATGGTGTATTTCCTTTCATCAGTGGTGTAGAAGTTATGTTAATCAAGTAACTAGCTGTAAGAGCATAATATCCCCAGAATTCAATTGGAAGGTGTGCCTGAAATCGCAGTGCTCGAGCCACATTAAGGATGTGCTTATGTTTGCGTTCCACTCGGCCGTTTTTTTGTGGTGTTTCCACGCAGGCTGTTTTGTGGATGATACCTTTTTCAGCAAAAGACTTAGTTGAGCAGATAAATTCTGATCCATTGTCACTCTGTATGATCTTAACTACAGTCGAGAATTGTTGTTCATCAAGAGAAAGAAAATTCATGAGGTGATGTGGTGCTTCTTGTTTTGATTTTAACAAATAGATCCATACAGCCCTGGAGTAGTCATCGACAATGGTGAGAAAGAATCTAGAGCCAGATATAACAGCGCTTCTGTACAGACCCTAGAGGTCGCAGTGAATCATCTCAAAAGAGAAAGTAGTTTTACTTGAACTCAAAGAAAAAGGGCTTCTCGCATGTTTAGCGCGGATACAAATCTCACAAACTTTAGAATCAAATGAATCACTAGTATTAGAAAGCTCCAACAACTCCAATGCTTTAGATGAGGGATGTCCCATGCGATAATGCCAAAGGTCCATAGATTGTGAATCTGACTTCTGCAACGCCGCTGCAACAGCCGTTCCTCTAAACCAATAAAGTCTGTTTTGTTGTTCACCCACACCAATCAGGGTCCTCATGATGTAGTCCTGGATAACACAAAGTCGATCAGTCGTTTGAATAACACAACCACTATCCTTTGTTAATTGCGACACTGAGATGAGATGGCATTGCAGGCCATCGACAAAGTATACATCCAACAAACAGAGTGAGGAACTCAAACGATCTTTGCCAAGTGTGTTCGAGACTGTGTGTCTTCCATCATGAAGTTTAATCAGAATCGGTGCCATACTTCTAACATCCGATAGAAATTCAATACCGCCGGTCATATGATTCGAAGCTCCAGAATCAATGACCTAAGATTCAGAGAAGAACGTACCTTGCAGACGCTCATTTAGAGGTGTTTTCCGTTCCTCCAGCATTCGAACAAGTGTCTTCCACTGATTGTTGTTGAGACCACTGATCCCTACTCGATCTGCTGCAGTGATGTTTGCGTAGGCCACTGGTTCTCCGACGGCGGCTGCGTGATTAACTCGAACAGAGTCATTGCTGCGAGCTGGTGAAGGAGCAGAGGTGTTAGTGGTTCCCCTGTTTCCTCCGTTTGGTCCTTGTTTGTTATTACGCTTTCTTTCATCCCACCAAGCTGGAAATCCAATCTTTCTGAAATACTGCTCCGCTAGATGACCGTTGCGACCACACAAAGTACATGAGAGCGAGCCTTTGTTTTCGTTTGGAGTGCGCTGTTTGTAGTTCGCTTGTGCCGTGAAACTCACACCCTCTGCACGCTCTTCATGAATGCGACTTGCCAGTTTGGATTCTTTATCTTGCGTTAGCGTGTTGTACGCTTCTTCTAGTGAGGGTAATGGAACTCGGGAGAGCATAGCCGATTTGACGGGTCTATATAGAGTTTCGTCTAAGCCCATGAGAAATTGATGTAGTCGATCTTACTCACGTTCTTTACGTACTTCTTCCATCGTCTTAGCTTGTTGGTAGTCTGCTAAGTTCCTCCATAGCTGCGAGAGTTTCCCAAAATAAGCTTCGATCGGAAGCCCTTTTTGGCGACATGTTGCGAGCTCTGTTTTCAGGCGTTGTACTTGCTGTCCGTTTTTCACACCAAATCGTTTTTGAAGATGGATCCAAAGTTCGTTTGGATCTGCGATGTGAGACGTTGATGTAGACAAACTCTCATCAATGGTAAGCTTCATCCATGAGACTACCAAGGCTATGTTGGCTATCCAATCTTCATAGTCGAAGGAGGATTCATCAGGTTTGAGAATGGATTCATCAACAAACCCCAAATTTCTTTCTGGCTGTGAAAGCCAACTTCAGATTTGTCGCCCATTCATCGTAGTTGGGTCCTCGCAATAGAGGTTTGGAAATTAAAGTTTCCGGATTATCGCCTGATGTAAGGTCGTATGGTGATATGGTACGGCGGCTTTCAGTTTGCGGTTGTGCAACCATGCTACTCATAGCCGATTCGGTACTCATCGTTGAAGAAAAAATTTCGTTTTCAGAAGTAATACGAAATCAAGGTCAAAGAAAGAGGTAAAAGAAACAGATTTAAATCACAAGATCGAAACAAAAACCTTGTAAAAGTTAGGTTAATGCTTTGATACTATGTCAAGAAACCAATAACAGTGTAATTGGTTTTCTTATTATTCACGTTTAGGAGGTAATGCCTTTTATACAACTTCAATCACGTAACCTAGATATAGTATACGTGCTTTTACATATAAGCCCAATATAGGTCCAATAATATACATCAATATGGTGATAAGAAGTGGTTTAAACAAGTTATCGATATGGTGATAAAATAGTGGTTTGTCTTTATTTTTGAAGGGAAGTGGTTCACAAGTTTGAGATCAAGTAAATTAGTGTGGTAAATTTTGTGGATTATTCATCATTTGATTAGTTTAACAAGTAATTTAGATTATTAGATAATGACCCTTAGTTTTATATTTGACGGCTGAACTGTAGATAGAGTTTTGAAATTTTGTGTGGTTTGAGCTCAGATTCGAAATTTTGGAGGGGAGAGAAACTAGGGTAGATCATAACCTAATCTTGTGCATGAGTTTGGATCGAAATCCCTAGAATTTTAGAATAATCTACTTTTTCTTCCAGATTTTTTTTTTAATGGCCATATTGGTTTTTTCATAACAACAAATAAAGCCCATTAAAAGATATTTATGAAACTCGAAAGCTCTAAGTCAATACAATTATGAACTAGACCCCTTGGGTCTCAAAAAATTAGGAAGCCATTTTGCAAAATTTTCACTATCAATTCTCTCTGTTTTGTATTTCCATAATTCCCTAATGAATCAATAATTTTTAATTCATTATAGAGATTCATGTGTACTAACAATTTGGAAAATCTATTTTTTTTTTTTTTCTGTAAAAGAGCATCGAATTGAAAGATTCGGTGGGACTATAGCCACAGGAATGGTAGAAACCAGAAAGTCACACACCTAACTTTTGGACCGACCAAAACCTTCACTTCGTCCCAGGCTCAACAAACAAACAAACAAATATCAGTCCTGTTCCTTTGTTAATTAGATTTAAAATAAAATAAAAAACTTTTTCATTACTAATTTATTGTGTATATATATAATTTACTGTATGGTATTAGTCATTTAAAGATTTTGGTATACCTTTACTTTTTTCAACTTTAGGTATTTCAGTCAAGCTTTAAAAGATTTTGGATTTTTATTGTTCAGTTGTTCTTCTCCCCCGATAATAATATGTAGTTTTTTTTTGGTAAGCTATAATAATATGTAGTTGGTAAAGAGTAAAACTGAACTAATACGTGAATGCTATTAATGGCATACTGGTTAGACACAACGAATAAACATCCATCCTAATCATAAGGATTCATATTCTTGCATTGCAGGCAATATGTTTTGTTGGATTTATTTAAATTATATATATATATATAACGACTTATAAAGGATTTAACCAAGAATTAAAAATATAAAAATAAAGCATTAATTACTTGTAAGTTCAAGTTGTAAGCAAATAATTAAATTCACCGTGTCTCGAGGTCGAGGGTACCTCCACAATGTGTGATCAAAAGGAACTACGAACCTAATCATGTTCACATATATAATACTAAAATATATATATTTAAAAAAAACTTTTTAACAAAAAATATTTTTTTAAAAACTAGTGGAGAGGAGTTTTTTTTTTGTTTGTCAAGTGGGATATTGCAATGAGGTTATAGGATCCGACTGTTGAGCCAAACCGGTAAAAGTTTTTTGAAGGGAAAGGGATATTGTAAAAAAGAGATAGAAACGATACAAATTAACGGGTAAGTAGAGATTAGTTTCCACTTAAGCGTTAGATTATCATCTGCTTAAGGCATGGAGCTTTCTTCAACATTGATTGAAACGATTATCAAAATTCCATTACATGTACCTTTAAGCTACGTTAATGTTCATTACCACTCTTTGGATCCCTTTTACTTAAATTTTCATTTTATGCCCCACACATACGAAAAGGAATCTTCGTTATTTTTCTGCTATTTATTTATTGATAGAGTTAGTAATTTAGCATATACACATCCTGTGGTGTGTGAATACGACTAAAATAATACGAATAACCGAAAGTCAATCTTAATATCACTCAGAACTGCAGCAAAAGTCGACTTTTTAAATCATTCTACAACGGAAAATGCCAATTATATATTACATGCTACAATCATTTTTGTTTATTTAATTTGTAGGAGATGACAAATTTGTTTCAAAATGACATATTCAGTATGTTTTTCTTAACGTCATGACATCTTCGATATGTTTATATCTCAACAATGTTTGTCATTATTAACTATTTTTGACGTCATCATATATATTCCTGTCCGTTGAAACATCTAATATAGTCAAAAAATTTCATTTTAGTTTGAAAAGTTTGATTAGAGCACTGAACAAAGTTTGATTGGTAAATAAACTAGTGGAATGAATAAATTATGAAAGTAAATTATATCAAATGGAACAATAAGGTCGATAATACAAAAAGAAAAATTGTAAAACTATAAAAAGAAAGTTGGAATATTTTTTTATGCGGTTCAATAGGTTGTACCAATGAAAACTAGAGTATATATGTTTGTTATTTAGACTGTATAAAAAATGTCAAAGCAAGATATGATAAAAGAAAAGAAATTGAATGGAATTTTGAAATGACAAATAAATAAGAGAGAAGAAAATAAGGAGAAAAAAATGGAGAAAGAGAGAAGAAGACATGTGGAGATCACATGGGATACTCTGCGCATTACACTGCCCACCTCAAACTCCTAATCCATTGGTCCTGTGAAATAATACACATTTACCCATCTTTGGCTCCTACATTTTTATCACCTAACCGTTTATCAATTTCCATCATCTTTCTATTTTTAGATTTTGATTTATAGCCGTTCGGTTATTTTAGAAATTAAGGAGTTATTCACTTCTAATTGATAACGTAATCTTTTTGTTTGACATTTAGACGAAAGAAAAAAAACAAATATCTCATATTTAAAGGGAAACAAATGATAGAATCGGTAAGTTTGTTTGTGTGAGCCTAATCTTTTTAGTATCAAAACCATTAGAATTTCTAATTCAAACGAACATATCGCACATTGTTTTGGATATCAACTAAGAAAACAATCGAGGTAAGGTAAGACTTAGCAATCAAAATATAAATAAAATGTACTCAATTAACGGATTTACAAAAATCTAATATTAAAAATAATATAATATCAGTTAGAGTTCATCCATCGATTCACTATGATATTAAAATAGAAACATTTGTTATAATGTTTTTTATAACAAAAAAAACTTAAGACTTATTTTCCGAGTTTTGTTCTTTCTCTTTCTCCTTTTTTTTCTTCATGAGATGAAGACTTTGGTATATTCTCCTTAAGCTACGAACGATATATTGTTAATGAAGTCATATTCACACCTAACAACAACAAAATTAATGTCCAAAACTCTTGGATGAATCCATACATAATTTAGTGTTTATAGATATTTATAAGGCTAACACATTAATCAGTCTTTAAATAGTAGGTAAAAATATCTTTTCGACGTCCGTAATCTTCAAATTCCATCTTCAGATCTCGTAACACTCGATAACTTTTGTTGGTATTGATATCATATGATTGATCATAATGCATAAAATTGACTAAACTACATGTAAATGTACATGTGTCTGCATTTGTGTGAGAGATAGAGCATAAGAGAGAAGAAAATATCTAGAATTGTCGCAAACATCGATGAGAAAAAAGGTGATTGGGTAAAAACATAAGTAGAAAGTGAGACCCCATAGAAAGTCGATGTAAGTGTTTTTTGTTTGTCGTCAGTACTTATAACCGGAAAGGCAAATTCTTGACTTTTTCTCATCATTGTCATGTGTCATGTGCGTATTCATATCTACCAATGAAACTTCAAAAATATCTACCATGGAGCTTAACAAATATCTACCAACGGTTTATGGTCAGAAATAGCATTTATATATCACCATAAAGTCATAAACCAATCTTCAACATAAGAAACCATTGCAAGATCTGTTCAACTTTTTGTATTACTTAAGCTATTACTATTAGAAGAACCAAATTTTGATTTGGTCTAGACTAGTGCTTTGGTTATATACTTCGAATATTCTCAAGTTTCATTGTATTTTAGTTTCTTTAGGTTTAGATTGAGAAAAGTCTAGCCGATTAATGTAGGTTCTAAAATAGTATAAAGTTTAGAATACATAGTATATCTTATTACATTATGATAACAACATTTTAATGACTGAAGAGTATGAACTAAAACATAAACTACTTCATGCATATAGTGATTAAAAAATTATAGTCCAATGAACATGGATTCTTAATTAACTTTGGCCAGTGACCATACTACTTTAGTTCTTGATAACTATAGAAGTTACCCTGATCTGTAAAATGTATTAGTAACTTACATTTTCTTGTAACCGGTTAAACTACTATCATGTTCTAATGTAATTTGAATTGAATGTAAAAGTTATGAAAAAGTGGTAAAAATTGTGTAAGTTTATGAGCAAAAGAGATATAATCACGTGGGGAGGATAAGAAAACGAATTGATGGGTTCATGGGAATGCTCTTATCGCGGATCTTGCCTCTTTTGACCACACTCTCTCTCCCTTTCTTCAATATTATTACTTTTTAAATTTCGTTTAATCATTTTTATTTTATTTTATCACAATTCTTACAATTTTATTAAAAAAAAAACAGAAATATGTTTTTGTGTTCACATGTGGTGTATAAATACATAGAAGAAGCCTCTCCATTCCAACTCCAAAAGAGACGCATCGAAAGCAATTCACAGTTAAACAAATTTCATCTTTGCATAAAAATGACTTCATGGAAGAAAACAATCGCAACGCCATTCAAGAAAGCGGCGACGTTTTTCAACCAACCGCAGCAAACGCCGCACAACCGCCACGCAAACGCCAAGGCGAGAGAAGAACACGAGAGACGATCGGTGAAGGAGCTTCAAGGTGACGTCATGGCTTGTGGCTATGAAGATGTCCTCGTCATGTGGTCAATTCTTGACAAGTCAAACTCTTCAAACAATCTCTCTTCTTGATTAGTTTCTTGCAACGAAATTGAGAAACTATCTTTTTTTTCCACGTAATGTGTAATTACGTGAAAAAAGAATTCGAATTTCTCTTTTTTTCTTTTTCTTTTTCTTTTTCTTATGTGTATAGGTTGTATTAGCCCGCCATGTCTCCTCTTCTTTCTCCTTATCTTTATGTGGTCGCGGCTTTTTTTTTCCGGTTTAATTTAGATGTTAGTGAATTTTTATCCGATGATTAGTTTGGTGGATTCGGATGTTATTAATCCCTGTGATGATCTAATCGAATTCACGGTGTGATTTTTCATTTTAGTTTGGAACAAGAAAAATGAAGTCTTTTGATGTTGGTTCTCAAATTTCAATTCCGGTTTCATTAGTATAGTTTTATAATTTTTACCGGTTTTACGAAAACCATAGATGAAATCATGAAATGAAATTATATATAATAAACTAATCACATTGAAATTAACCACTTGTATATAATAAGATAATAATAACCAATGGATAACAATGTAATTCATGATGAAACTTTGCGTTATCTCAGTATAATGGATCTCTAAGTCTTATGGGGGATAATGATAATGTTATCCACACTCTTATCCAGTAGCCCTTCAGACAATAGACTTGAGCTCATTGATTGCTAGATCCTTTGGAATTTTTTTGTAATAACACCAAAGAAACATAATTTTGAAAATCTACCACAAGAGGACAAACTCAGTTTTTGAGTTATTTTTTTACTGGTTTTGGGAAATGTATGAATGAATCAAATAGTGATTCGATCATGTGCAGTTCAGTATAAATTTATCTTACATTTTGGTAATTTTTATGAAATTTCAGAGTTGGGTTGGTTTCTTTAAACTACCAAACCGAATTAAACAGATTGTTTTGGTTCAGTACAATCCGGTTCACATGTTTGGTTACTCTGGCAGCAATAACAACAGATCTCAACCCCCAAAAAAGTGGAACATGTGACTCACAAACAATATATCAATAATCTTCACATGAGAATGGTGTTAGGAAAATTATAGTATAAGATTTACAAAAATTCAAAAAAAAAAAAAAACAAAGAATAAATTAGATGACAGCCCTTAAACTTAGGAAAACCCAATCATTGAATCCAAAATAAAAAAAAAATTAAGAAGAGAGAAGAAGAAGAAAGAAAAAAAAGTACAGCCGTATGAGGCAGTGTGTGAGATAATGGTGATAAAATGATACGATGTGGTTGTATTAAAGAGAAAGTGGGACAACATGATTCCTATAACGTGCCTTGTCTTCTCCATCATCTTCATTAACATCCCTAACATGTTCAAACATCTGATCAGAGAGCTGGCCTCACTTCTGCAACCTAACATGGCCCCTTTAAATGTCAAATCTATCTTCAAACTTTTTGGAATACCGGCTTTTCGATTACAAGACACAAACAACATAAGAGAGTGAGAGATATATCTTTCTAGCTTTAATGTGTCTAGTAACTATTGGTTCGATCAGGAATGATTTAATCTTTAGGGTGAATAAAAGTAAAATCTGAAGTTTACATACCAAGAGTAAAAAATTTACTTTCAAGGTAAAAAAATCTTGAGAGTTACATGGATCTATGTGAATGTTGCTAATAAGAATCATTACTCATTATGCCTTCAAAAAGATTTGAGTTGATGCAATTAATACCATCCTACTCATTTACTTTCCTGTAAACATACATCATGAACACAAAGTGTTTACAGAGAGTTTCTGTTGTCACTTGCTATTTCAGGAACTCTCTTTTTTGCTGCTATATGCTATTTCAGGAACTTCCGTACTTAAAACCAGTTTCTATTGATTCATCGGATCTAAATGTCTAACCCCATTTTTCCAATAGAAATGTTGAAAATTCTCAGTATGAAGAGAGTTCATTGCTGATTAAAGCCCTGAGGTGGCTGGTTTTGGGGTTCAAAAGAGACGTGGAAAGAGTTAATCATCATAACTAGCAACACGCATTACACATTCAAACATTATATATAACTATTTCAAAACAAAGCAAAACCAAACAAAAAGGCATTACAAATTTACAATGTAGAAAATATTGCCTTTAGATTACGAGAAACGACCGCGTTTTGAAAGCTTCCACCCGAAAAATAGAAATGATTATTTACATTTTTTACACAACACAGTTCACATTTTGAAGTTTTGAAGATGGAATAGAAACATCAGAATTCGTCAAGATTCAATTACCATATGGCTAATCGAAAATAAACCACTCCTTTATCACGACTTTTGAGATTTAATTTTCTTAATTTTTTTCTTTAATTTGTGTAAGTGTCAATAGAAATTATGTTTTACAAAAAAAAAATGTCGAAAACCCGACAAAAACAGTAAAATGGCAAAACCGAAAGGGCAGAGAAACAAACCAAAAGGCCAAATCTAAAAGATTTCCCGCGTCGGCGTCGCTACGGCGGGAAATGCTTACCGGACGGGAGAGCTTGCTCCAGTTGATCGGAAAACGCCGTCGATTTCTCCCCAATCGCCACCATCTTCTCTGTGCTCCTACTCCGGTATCCATCTTCTTCCTCAAATCTGCCCCATTTTTTTCCCTTATCAATAAGGCTAATCCCTTTAATCGAACTTTCCCTTTAGAATTCGTTAAATCTCGAGGTCAACGACTGTGGCAATCTTATCTCAGCCGCCGGAGATGATGGTCGTTTTCCGGAAATTGCAATTCCTTCCGATGACCCGAGCAAATTCTCTGGTGGGTATTTAAGAAAAAGGTTCTGTCTTTTGCTCATCGTCGTTAGGGATATTGAAATTTAACAAATCCTCTTTCACCTCTCTAGATGATTTGAGTCTATCCGCGAAGAAGAAACGGAAATTAACTCAGACCACTCTTCTCCAGTCACATTTCTGGTCAGGGTCAAAACAATCGGAAGATGGTCTTGTAATCCGTACACAGCAACAACCAATACTCGATTCCGAAACTTCCAAATTCAATTTGGTGCAAACAAGCGACTGCAACGTTGACGATGACTCATGTTCTCCAAGTAGTGAGGAGATTTCAAAAGCTGTGACTTTAGATGAATCCAATGGTGAAGCTATACAAACCTTTATAGTTGGTAGGAAGTTCAGTGATGTTGAAGATTTAGAAATTGGGGGAAAAGTCTGTCTTTTGAGACACCCTGAGAAGATTAAGGATCGCAACGCTATAAAGGTTTGGCCTTTGTCCTCTTGTGTGTGTGTGTGTGTGCTAATTCTGGTGTCTTTATGTATTGCTTAAAGCATTTGGATTTTTACTTTTCGCACTAGGTTCTTTCTGCAGACTCTGAGTTGTCTGAAATGCTTGGGTATCTACCTAAAGATGTTTCCCAGTGCTTGTCCCCGCTGATCGACAAGTATGACCTTAAGTTTGAGGTTGGTGACTGATGTTTTACGTCTTCTTCGTTGTGATTGCTATGATATAAGCTGAAATGCTAAGATCTACAACGTCAGGTTCATATGATGTAGCCAGATAATTTTTTGCAGGGGACAATAACATCTGTTCCGGAGAATTCTTCTGAAGCTGTTCCGATCAAAGTTGTTTGTCACAAGATGATATCTGATGGTTGGAAAGAATGTGAATTTGCTGGAGAGTTTAAACCTCTGTGGGAGAAAGTTATTGAGGTTGTTGAGCATCAGATGCAATTTCCGCCTAAAACGACAAGATACCAGCTGAACTTCAACGTATTAGTACAAGAGGTTCTAAGAAGTTGCTCTCACCTTTTCACAGCCGAGGAAAAGACATTCTTGGGTATTCTTGATTTTTACAGTTTTTTTTTATCGTTTTTTCGCTTGAAGTTGTTGGAATGAATGATTTAATTTTCTATGCTCTTGTTTCCTGTTTTGGTTTACAGAATCTTTCCCCACTCTTTCAGAGGATAGCCAGAGACTTTTTATCCGTCTTTACACACGAAAAGGTATCTACTCTGTTAGATTCCCTTTTTGCATTGCCCCTTCTAGTTTTGTTTCTTTGCTTTCAGTATGTTTTAAATGGTACAGAAAGCAACCTTGAACAATTGACATCCTATTCTGAAATTTTGTTTTCTACCTTTTCGAGTAAACATTTTGTGGCTGTTGGTGGAGTAGATTAGAATGATGTTAGGTTTTATAGAAAGCTATATGATCTCATTTGTAGTGTTTAGGAAACCAAAACTCGCTTACTTCGCTAATCTTTACTTGTTTCAAGGTAGCTACTCTTCTAGTGGCCACGACTCTTGCCTAATTTTTGCGGACACCTTTCTTTGAAATTTTAATTCTTATGCACCTCATCATACTTTTCTTAAATTGGTTGTACACATGGTTGTTCAGGACCTTGGTTCAGGCTATCAAATATTTCATACCCTGAGGTGTCTGATTCTCTTCAAGCCCTGAAGGACCTAACAGGTAGATGAGATGGGCTTGAACACGTTCACACACACACACACACACACACACACACATACGCACACACAGTAACTTATTCTAGTTAGCTGAACTATTCTGAGCATATTAGAGAAAGCTAATATCTATATGATGTACAGTCAGGGGATTTATGAGTTCAGTGAAGGACGCAAATGAACTAGATTACCAAAAGATAAAGGAGATCGTAGAGTTGCTTAACGTCACTGAACTTCGTGAGATCTTATCTATGAACAAGGTTGGATATATCTTTGATCTGTTTATAGGAAGTATTAGATTAGATGTCAAAGGTTGTTGTTCTCTTAATGGTTTGCTTTATTGGTAATCCAGATGTTCAGTGGCGGCTCAAGAAAAAAAGATCTAATTAATTCACTTTGTTCTTGCTACAATGATGGAACGAGGTCTGTTTTCTTTTTTAATTAGTTTTGTAAAGCTTATTTCCTTTCTCAGCAAGTTCTGTTTCTCTTTGAGGTTGAGTTGTTTTGTTTACATCTTAGGAAAAATATAGCAACAATGATTCTAGAAAGAACAGGACTATGTGCTAAAATATCCACTACAGCAGAATCACTCATATGGCGTGTTGAGGTGAATTTTTGGTATTTATACTTTCGGAAACTAGCCGACTTTATCTGAGGAGAGAATAAAAAAACATGGTTTTATGTTGCAGAGGCTTTTCTTTCTCAATGGAGAGCAAGATCTATCCTCTTTTGTTCTGCTGGATCTCGGTATTATCAAATACCCAAATTACAAATGCATTGACTCAGAGCAAGTATTTTCGGATCGGACTACGCTTCTAGCATATGAAGAGGTGTTTACTTGTCTATATTGAAATAAAAAAGGAACCAGACTTGTTTGTCTACAATATCTCAAAGCTTCCAATTACAGGCCATTGAAGTGGCTCAGTTGATGGATGAGTCTCTCGACAGTGAGGATTCTCCGTCAGTGTCGAAATGCACCATGATTGCTGAAACTTGCATATCCAGCTCTTCTTCGGATTCTGCGCACCTTTCTGCGTTTAATCGTTTTACAGCTCCATGGGTTTACTCAAAGGTTGTTCTTTTAGGAGTTTCCTTTCTCGAGAACCACAAGAGGCATGTGAAAACAATCTTACTTGTTCGGATTATCTTTTGTCTTCTTTTTTTCCTGTTGAAACATGCGTCTCTCGTTTCAGGTATAGCCAAGCAGTTTATCTACTGAGGCGGTTGCTCAGTTGTTTCAATTGTGACGCGAGACGAGGATACTGGACAGTCAGGTTATCAACGGATTTGGAGCACATGGGACGTCCCAATGAGAGCCTCTCAGTAGCAGAGCAAGGACTGTTGGATCCATGGGTGCGTGCTGGTTCAAGAATAGCTCTGCAAAGACGTATTCTTCGTCTTGCGAAACCTCCAAGACGCTGGAAAGCTCCCACCTTTTCAAATCTCATCGAACACAAGATCCCTGAGGTTTGTGAAAATAAAGGAAAATCCATTTCATCTCCTTGCCTTGCCTCAAATGTGCTACTCTGTGTTTTCAGGTTACCATTCAAGGGAGATCACTGAATTGTGAGGTTGGAATGAAAAACAGGTTTTATGGAGAAGACGGAGAACAATGTGGAGTCGAGCAGCTCGCGTTGCAGTACTACAATGGAGAAGGAGGAGGATGGCAAGGGATTCATACAGAGAGTAGCATCTGGTTAACCATTTTCGGGCTTCTCATGTGGGACATTCTATTTTCCGATGTCCCTGGTGTTTTCCAAACCCGGTTTCAGGTCAATGAAGCTCACTTGTTGTTTTGTCTCATACAAGAGAACGAAAGTTTCTCATTTGAGTTTTCTTTTGTTCTCCTTGTGTAGACTGCTCCATTGGACTTAGAGACTGAGTCCTTCTATCTAACAAGGAAGGAAACAATAGAGTTACAGCTCGAGAAAGTTGCAAACGGAATGGCTGAAGAATTACTTATCATATCATATGAAACACACCGTGGAACAGCGTGCAGAGGAGTGGCTTGGGAGAGGTTTTCGTTGGAGGAACTGAGAGCAGCAGTGGCTTGTGTTGGAGGTAAGTGTGTAGCATCGCTTTGTCGGTATTTAGCTCAGGACTATAGGAGCTGGTGCAGTGGAATGCCTGATCTGTTGCTATGGCGGTTCAAGGAGAATGGTTATGAAGGTGAAGCTAAGCTTGTGGAAGTGAAATCGGAGAAAGATAGATTATCGGAACAGCAACGAGCTTGGCTTCTGCTTCTAATGGATTCAGGCTTTAATGTTGAGATTTGCAAAGTAAGACCTGCTTGTTTAACTAAAGCTTAATTATAGAGATTTAGCATGAACGCAGAGAAAACATGATTTGTATTGTTTCCTTAAGAGAGTTTTAAATACAAAGGGACCACGATGAATTGTGATCTTGGTGGTGTCGGAAAGTTACCATCTTTTTTCAATAAAGATTGGTTTCTTTATCTCAGTAAAGATTCGTTATTGTTGCTATTTGTTGGAGTGAGCAATAGAGACGTGTAGATTATCTAAGAATAGTTAGTTGATGATGTTTGATTGTGCCATATATAAAAAAAGACTCATTGTGTTGTTCTTCAATCAACTTTTTACAGAGATTTGTATACTTGGACAAAGTGTCGTCCTCACATGATGTAGATAAATCTTATTATATGATTTCGATAGTTGATTTTTAGTTTAGGCTTTCTGTGCCCCTTTTGTAGCAAGGAATATGCCATTTTGGGATGGGAAAGAGAAAATGAATTTGAACTTTAATGATTACTAGATGATATTTCCAACTCAAATTATAAGTAAAAGTATTTATGAATTAGTGATTAAATTTTAAATTTGACTATTAGAGGATTATGTATTTATGATTTAAAATTTGATTAATTTTACTAGATTTATTCATCATGTTATATATAGATGTATAATTGCATACTATTCCCACAGTTTTTGTTAAATTTATATAGAATTCTTGTTAAAATTGTAAGAACTTTGTATATTCAAATAATCTGTCAAAAATATTTTATTATAATAATTTTTAATAATATATAATATTTAAAAAAATTTGTTTTATAAAATTAAATTATGTAAAATAAAAAATTATAATGTATAATTTCAGATAATCTGCCAACAAAACTGATATTTTTTATTGAACGGTTCATTACAAAAAGACCATTTTATCTCTACTACTAAGTTTATACAAATTTTTAATTATAATCTTTTAGTATCTCTTTATCCTTTCTCCTCTCTCTTCTTTTACCTTCTTTTTTCTAATTTTTTAAATTAAAAAAATGAAAAAAATATTAGTGAAATATATTAGAGAAAAATCTATTTCTATTTTAAAGTTTTTCTATTTTTTTAAAATAATAAAATACATTAGAAATGGTCTAATAGCGATAATACGTGATGACATAAAGAAAATTTCAATTATAATTCTTATGATCTCTTTCTTATTTTTGCTCTTTCCTTTCTATTAATTTTTCTAATAAAAAAGAAGAAAGAAAAGAAGAAAAAACAACAATACTAATACAAATTTCAATTATAAATATGATTATGATTGGTGAACATTTGTATATGTTAGATATTAATATTTATATATTTATTATTTTACCATGTTAATATGAATATTCCATATATTAACATGTTAATAATATTGCAAAGAGTTTTTAATAAATCAATCTTCCAAATGATTTGAATTTTACATCAATATCACTGATTCTTAGAAAATGCAAATTAACAGCCACATAAAGTTTTGAAAAAAAAACTCTCCCAGATGACGTTTTTGAAGTTTTCCTTTAACCTCTGGGTTTTAGTCTACCTTCTGGCTCACCCACCCTTTCTTACCGCTTTTTGAAGTTTTTCAAATTTCAAAGTCCCTTGAAAATCACGCCACCGCGGTTCAACCCCCAACCCGGGTCGGAGGGTCCTTCCCCATATCGCCGGTAAGCCCCTCTAAACCTTGGTAACACAAGAACCAACTCTCAACTTTCCACCACAACCACAATAATCAACAGGATTGTTTCCACAAAGCCTCTATTCCCAGCATCCACACAATGACACGAAGATACTCCTACACTGAGAATGGGAAATGCCTATCGGCAAGGCTCCCATCCCCGCCAAGAAAACGAATCCGAGCCCCAGATCTGGACAGAACAGACCTCATATAAGAAAATAAGCTGACGCTCCTGGGACGACTCACAAACCCAGCAGAACAACACATGTGGGTAGTACTACCAACAATCTCCAAGCAATGGAACACCAGAGGAAGAGTCACATGATCAGATCTGGGAAATAACTGCTTCCAGGTCCGCTTCGAACTAGAAGAAGACCTGCAAAGATTCCTCGACAACGGACCTTATCACTATGCCAGATGGATGTTGATCCTACAAAGATGGAAATCAATAATCTCCCCCAGTTTCCCCTCACAGATCCCTTTCTGGATCAAACTTCAAGGGATCCCTTTGTACTACTGGAAAACAGAACTCTTTCGCAGGATAGGAGAGGAGATCGGTGACCTGAAAACCCACGAGCTAACAAATACTACAGCGAGGATCAGAGTCGAGATCAATGGACTTCAACCCCTTGTCAAAGAAGTAGTCATTGAATTCCCTGGAGGAAAAGACGCTGTGATTGAGCTGGAATACGAAAAACTGGAAAAACATTGCTCATACTGCCCGGAGAAAGACCTTGACCGAGATAGGACTCTCACCTCAACGGATAAGTTCCCAGAGCGCAAGGAACTTAACAGAGGGTACTCAACGGCAGAGAGGAAACATAGTTCTTTCTACGAGAGACTTGATCGCCATGTCAAACCGTTCGGAGAAAGACCCTCGCAAAAGCTGGATAATCAACTGAGGAACCTACCCCGGGATTCACTTAGAGGACCTGGATACATGACATTTTACAACGACAAAGCTCACAGCGGTTCGGTGGATTCCCACCCTTACCAGAGAGAACGTAACTCAACTATCAGGCGTGACCTCCCACAGCCAAGTCACCAACGAACCTCAGCTAGAGAGAACCGAAGTCTCCAGAGGTCACTGGAACACCAACAGATCCCCAACAAAACAAGTGTGGAGAGAGAAAACACGGAAATCTACAGGTCTGAGGGATGAACAGTCCGAAGCACCAACACAAACAAGACCTCCTATCGACATCAACCTGAACCGCGAAGCTTTCCCTTCGCCACCACCAAATAATATTACAAATGCAATAATGGTAGATCTACAAGAGGTTACAATACAATATGTCAACTGTGGGGACCCGAAAGAAAGCGCAGCAAGAATGAAACGAGTCCTAGAGGGAGAAACCAGAGGAATGATGGCAAAGACGGCCGCACGCATGCTCACTATTGCGTTAACAAACCACCAAAGTCAGGCTCTCACGGTTTGGGAACAAGGAGGCCCCTCCCACCAGAGACAGGAAGGACCAGAAACTCAAGCACACGCAGAAATGGTGCCCCTACCTCAACCCCCGGAAAATCAGCTAGTACCTGGAAAACGCAAGAGAGGAAGGCCACCAGGAAAGAAACCTGCATCAGAAGACCCACCACTAAATACTATGGCAATAGACTTGGAAGAGAGCCAACCTTCTCTGCAAAGACTATTGGAACAAACAGCTCTCAGGCACCAGCCACCAACGTCACAACTACCGACAAAGACTAGCCTGCAAAAAAAGAAGTCAAAATTTATCAAAATCTCTCCACTCTCAAGAATGGTGCAAACTAAACCCTCACCACAAAAGACCACACAGGGACACAAACTTAGTTAAGGGGCACCTTCTCCACAAATAGATCAATCGGAACAGAGAGTAGACTCACCCCAGAAAGGAGCACAACCGCGGAGCACCATCATACCAGCAATCATAAAGGAGACATCGGATTTTCAAGATCCGCGAAATCCTCTTCCTTAGCCATTCTGAGTTGGAATTGTTGTGGGTTGGGGAACCCCATAACAATTCACCGTTTGAAGGAGCTGCATAAAACAATGGCTTCGGATATCCTGTTTCTTATGGAAACAAAGAATGGAGAAGAGGTCGTCACAAAAAAGCTCTCCCTCCTCAACCACGATTCAAAATTCCTAGTGGAACCTCACAGCCCCGAAGGGGGGGGGGGGGGGGGGGGGGGGGGGGGGGGGGGGGGGCTCGCACTGCTCTGGAAAAAAGAGATTGATATTACTATCTCCCTGTCTTGTGACAACTACAATGATACGATCATTAACCATAAAGACAAGAGTTTTGCTGCTACATTCGTATATGGACAGCCCGACCAAACTAAAAGAAGGGAAATCTGGGAAACGCTCACAAACATGGCAAATCTACGAGACGTTCCATGGTTCCTTACAGGGGATTTTAATGATATCACATACAACTCGGAGAAATCATGAGGCCCTTTGAGAGTAGAGGGTACCTTTGGAGATTTCAGAGCTTTCATTTCACAATGTGACCTCTATGACTTGCAACACTCCGGCAATCATCTATCTTGGAGAGGTGTCCGCCACAGTCACCTTGTCCACTGTCGCCTGGACAGATCCATGTCCAACAGTGCGTGTGCAGTACTATATCCAAAAGGCAGATGCAGGTACCTACAGTATGAGGGCTCCGATCACAGACCAGTTGCCTCGATCCTGGACCCAGGGGAAAACAAAAGAAGAGGCCTGTTCAGATATGATAGGAGATTGCAAAACAATCGAGAAATATTTAAATTAGTTTCAGACACTTGGCTCTTAAAACCGACGGCTACAGTTGAAAAAAGAATCAATAACTGCCGAAAAGCTATATCAAGATGTAATCATGATCACTATCAAAACAGCCAGAAAGCAATAGAGGAAGAAAAGTCAAAGCTAGAAGCTGCAATGACTAGCCCTATTTATTACGAGGAAAGTATAAAAGAAATAACTCTAAAGCTTTGAAAGGCTTATCTTGATGAAGAGGACTACTGGAAAGAGAGGAGCAGAACGTTATGGTTAGCTCTAGGGGACAAGAACTCGGGATTCTTCCATGCTACCACCCAAGGAAGAACAACTGTAAACAAATTTGCAGTGTTAGAAGATATAGGGGGAAAAGAGGTGTTTGAGGAAAATGAGATAGTTGGCGTGATAAATGAGTATTTCTAGGACCTCTTTATTTCCAGAGCATCTGAATGTACTGACACAGTGGCCCAAACCATCAACCCATGCGTCTCTCTAAACGACAATAAAAAACTCATTGCAACGCCAACAGCAGGGGAAGTGAAAGATGCTCTTTTTTTCATACATCCAGATAAGGGCCCGAGACCAGACGGGTTCTCTGCAAGCTTCTTTCAATCAAACTGGAAGGTGATAGGTTCGAGTATCATCGAAGAGATCAAGGATATCTTTGACTCAGGGTTTATCCCGACTTCGGTCAATGCAACCCATGTACGCCTGATCCCGAAGATGCCAAACCCCAAAGCAGTCGCTTATTATAGACCTATTGCCCTGAATATTACAAAATCATGTCAAAAATCCTCACAAAGCATCTGTAAAGTCTACTCCCTTCACTAATATCAGAAACACAATCAGCGTTTGTTCCCAAAAGGGCAATTGCAGATCACTCATGAAACACTACATTACCTCAAGACTTCAGAAGCTACAAAACATTGCTCTATGGCTGTCAAGACTGATATGAGCAAAGCCTATGACAGACTGGAATGGGGTTTCATCTCTGCAGTTTTGGAGAGATTCGGCTTCCATCCAAAGTGGATAAATTGGATCCTCCAATGTGTTACTACTGTCTCCTACTATTTCCTCGTCAATGAGGCATCACATGGACAAGTCCTACCACAGAGAGGAATAAGTCAGGGAGACCCTTTGTCACCTTATATATTTATACTATGTGGAGAAGTCTTGTCGGGTTTACGCAAAAAGGCTCCATCTAGCGGAATCTTACCGGGACTAAGAGTAGCGAGAGGAAGTCCCTATCTCAACCACCTCTTGTTTGCTGATGACACCATGTTTTCAGTAAAACAAACCCATAATGCTGTGAAGCTCTTAAAGGAATCCTTCGGAAGTATGAGATGGCTTCAGGACAGATGATAAATCTGGGAAAATCTGCTATCATATTTTCTAGGAAAACCCCATTTGAAGTAAGAGAAAGAGTAAAAAGATCACTAGGGATTGACAAAGAAGGCAGTCAAGGAAAGTACCTGGACCTTCCAGAGAATTTTGGCCAGAGAAAGAAAGATCTGTTCACACAAATAGTGGATAGGATCATACAAAATCAATCTCCTGGTCGAATCGTTTCCTCTCAACTGCCGGAAAACTCACCTTACTGAAATCTGTTCTTGCAGCCATTCCGGCCCACTCTATGACATGCTTCAAACTCCCCACAAGTCTCTGTAAAAGAATACAATCAGCTTTAAATAGATCTTCTGGGATGCAAAACCGGTAGAGAAGAAAATATGCTGGCTCTCATGGAAAAAGCTTACAAGGTCTAAGAAACACGGTGGGCTAGGCTTCAGAGACATACAAATCTTCAACGATGCCCTGCTGGGGAAAATCGCATGGAGATTGATCAACAATCAGACAGCCTATTAGCACGAGTCCTAAAAGGAAGGTATCATACAGAACAACACCTTCTTGAGGTCCCGATAACCTCAAGTGCTTCCCATGGTTGGCGCGGGATACTCATTGGAAGAGATGTGCTACTCAAACAGCTAGGCAAAAGAATAGGAAATGGCAGAAACACCTCCCTGTGGTATGAGCTGTGGCTATCACTAACAACACCAATTCAACCGGTGGGACCCCCGGACCTGCAATCAAAAGACATGCAAGTGTCAGACTTGGTATGTGCAGAAACGAACACTTGGGATAGAGAAAAGATAAAGAACATTCTACCTGAATATGAAGAGCAAATCCTCTCTCTGCAATTAAGCAAAGCAGGAGCGGGAGATACCTACATGTGGCTGGCAACAAATACAGGAGTATACACAGCAAAATCAGGCTACCACATTGCATCTGCAGATCCTCCTAGTCAATCTGACCTCTAAGGACCAAGGATAAACTGGAATGTAGATATCTGGAAAGGATCCTTCTCCCTAAAAATGAAGGTTTTCCTTTGGAAAATAGTTCAAGGTGCTCTCTCCGTGGGGGAAAATATCCTAAACCGGGGGCTACTGGAGCAAGCTTGTTGTGCTTACTGCGGGGACCTAGAAACAACAGAGCATCTCTTCCAACATTGCAGTTTCGCTCAACAAGTCTGGGCCCTAGCCCCATTTGCTCATACAATTGATCCTCTCTGGATAAAAGAATTCACGACTGCTCTCTCCTCAGCAAAGAAAATGATCTGCCTACCTCCAACAGGAGCCGGACCAGGACCTCTATTCCCCTGGCTATGCTGGGCCATCTGGACAACAATGAACCAGCTAATCTTCGAAGAAAGGAGTTTCTCCCTACTAGACACCATTAACAAGGCCATATCAGATGCTAGAGAATGGTCACAAGCCCAATCAAAGGAGGATCGCAACACCCCCAATTCCACACACAGGACCCCAAGCCAGTCTCGCCCTGAAACAGTTGTTGTTAACACTGATGCGGCCTAGAAACCAGATACAAGACATGCATGACTCGACTGGATCTTCACTGATGTGGCGGATCGTGAACTACACCAAGGTCACGGGACAGCTCCAATCGGGGGATCGGTGCTGGTAGGCGAGGCGTTGGCTATAAGATCAGCCCTAAACAATGCCTTGATTCCGCCCGCCCGTACAGACGCGGCGCCCCTTTTCATTATCATCTATGGATTTCACCGATCTGTGTATCAAATCAGATGCCCAAACGCTCATTCGAGCCATCAATTCGCAGGAGCAAATCAAGGAAGTCTATGGTCTTCTTTTTGATATCAACTCTCTTGCATCTCTATGCAACTCGATCACTTTCACCTTTGTCCCGAGAGAAAGCAATAGAGTAGCAGATTGTATTGCAAAGAAATCTTTAACCAGTTGTTTTCCCGGTCTACTTCTTGCACCTGCTCCAGTTTAATTTATCTTAATCAATTTTCAGTTGACCAAAAAAAAAAAAACAGTCTTAATCAACCTATTATATAACTTCCGTCTGTAACAAACATTTTTATATTGAAAACTTTTATTGTCTTTTTCTAAAACACGTGTTAACAATTTGATTTAAGTTTCTTTTAATACTCAATTGTAACAACTTCACATACTACCATAAGATCAAAGGGATGACTTTTTTGAGAAAAAATCTTGTTTGTTTTTTGTTTTTAATCTCAGAAATCTTGTTGTTGTTATTATTAATTTCCATGTAATCACTTTTATTCAATAAAAAATCCATCTTTTAATCAGGTTAAGCTCCAACAACATTGATTTCACATGCCACTCACAAAATTCCCATAAATCTTAGATTAACTCCTAAAATTTTACAGATTTAGAAAATTTTTAATTTCAAAATCAATTTTCTTCATTTACCCATAATTGGGGATTTTAATCAGAACCAACCAAAAAAATATAAATCAATAACTCAATCTTCTTCTTTTTTCACTCGATAAGTAACTCAATCTTCTTCTTTTTCACTCGACGCCATTCTTTATTCTTCTTCTTTTGCTTCACTATGGGAGAAGCTACGCTGCAACTGACGATTTAAGCTCCACTTGTCAAGGTAGACTGATTCATCAAGATCTTTTTTTTCTTTATTTGATGCCATCTTTTTGTTTTCTTCTTCTTTTCCCATAGACCCAATAGCCGAACGAGGTGTCCGGCTGAAATGCCACTTTCTTTGAAAAAATAATCTCACTGCCATTCATTAATCTGAGGGCCAAATAGTACAAATAATACAACTGAGAGATTGAGTTCAACTAGTACAAATGATACAACTGAGAGATTGAGTTCAACTAGTACAAATGGTACAACTGAGAGTTAGAGCACAACTAGTACAAATGGTACAACTGAGAGTTATAAGAATGGGTACTGATATGGTACAACCGAGAGTTATAAGAATTGGTACAAGTGGTAAAAATTGAGAGATTAAGTTCAACTAGTACAAATAGTACAACTGTTACAAATGATACAACTAGTACAAATGGTACAATTGAGAGATTGAGTTCAACTAGTACAAGTAATACAAATGGTACAACTGAGTGTTTGAGTTCAACTAATACAAATGATACAACTGATAATTAGAGGACAACTAGTACAAATGGTACAACTGAGAGTTATAAAATTTGTACAAATGGTATAACTAAGAGTTAGAAGACAACTGATACAAATGGTACAACCGAGAGATTGAGTTCAACTAGTACAAATATCACAACTGTTACAAATGATACAATTTGTACAAAATGGTACTACTGAGAGAATTGAGTTCAACTAGTACAAGTAATACAAATGGTACAACTAGTACAAATGGTACAACTTAGAGTTAGAGGAGAACTGATACAAACAGTATAACCCTAGATCGATTTGATGCAAAATTGGTCTAACCAAAAACCACTTTCTGAAACCCTAGATCGATTTGATGCAAAATTAGTCTAAACAGAAACTGACCTTTTGAAACCCTAGATTGATTGGAAGATTGTGGGGCGATTGAATGATGGATAGAGCATCATCGATCTTCGTTCTTTACAAGATCCACAACTTCACATCGGATCACCATCCACATCGGAGAAGAGAAGACAAAGAAGAGAGACAAAGAGAAAATCCGGAGAAGAGAAGACAAAGAAGAGAGACAAAGAGGATGAGGGAAACGGACGAAGAGAGGAAGATGAGATTTCATCGATTTACAATTACAGAGGATAGAAGAGAGGAGAGGAGATTTCGTCGGAACACAAAAAATCTGTATCACCTCTCTCGATGAAGAAGACGATGAGAATGAATTGGAAATTTGGGTATTTTGGTGGTCCCTACCAAATGGATTAAATTAATATGAAGATCCATATTTGACATGGGTTTGGGTGGATATTCCCAATATATTAGGTTGGATTATGTAATTTCTCTGATTCACCAAAGGTTTAAAAGATATTTTCTAAATTTTAGTTTGATAAAAAAATTAAAAAAATTATTAAACTAAATAATGGCATATGAGAACATTTTTTAGAAATAATGGTATTTCAGCAGTTGAAGAGGAAGAAAAAGATGAACTATACAATTTACTGTTCATCAAGAGTGATGAACTTTTCCTAATTAAACCTAAATTCTAAGTTTTTCTCTAAATTGATATAGGTTATTTTGGTTTGTAGGATAGTAAAGTTTGTACAGAGACCCAATCCAGAGATTCAATGGTGAAAGACGATGATGATAAAGTTGAAGGGATAAAAATAGAACTGCTGTATTTTAGTTATTAATTCTCGGAACAGATAAACCAAAGTATGTAAATAAAATCCTTAAATCAGAAATAAGATAAATGCGAACAAGAAAATCATGTCAAATTTTCTCACTTGCCATTTTTTTTCTTTCAAAATGACATATACTTTTAAACTTTTTGTCATTTTTTACTAATCAAAACGGTCCATTTCATATTCCATCTAATTTTTAAACGATATCTATATTTGACATGTCATCGATACACACGAGGATTATATAGCGGATTGACCAAAATTTAGAGGGTTGACTTGCATTTTCTGAAAGTTGATGGTAAAGTTGTAAAAAAAAAACCACTTCAATTGTTAAGTTGCAGAAAACCCATATTTTAATTATCATATTGTCATTTTATATAATTTATTATTATAATTATTATGGTGTTAATATTTTAATGGTTTAACACAATAAACATATGTTATATAACACATAATATATATTTCCATAATACCATATTTGTTAGCATGATAATTATATAATTATCATAATAATATATTAGTTAGTGGGATAACTAATGTTATCGACTAAAACCAAATAATAATCCAATGATGAATAGTTACCATACTAACATATTCAATTAACAATGTTTACTCATATGCTAACATTTGCATTGTAATATTAACTTTTTAAAGTTAACATGTAGCATTACTTAGATACTATAATATAACTATTTTTACTGAGATGTCACCCACACAAAAAAATTTATTCGGTTAATGACATTGAGCTTAACTCGTTATCAACAAACATAAATGCAAAATCGTTAGTATGTATTATGTATTGATCTAATTAAAGTTATCACACTCTATTTTTGAATTTCAAGATTACTTGGGTGTTTTAATTAAAATCACTCTATAAAATTTATGTGTTAATAACAAAGATTTTAAAGAACTATAGAAAATAGTTTGGTACTAGGTTTATTCATCATGTTATATGTAGATGCATACTAGAAAATTGCAATGTGAAATCTTTTATAAAATTTGAAGAGAGTTTTTGTTATTAGGAGGGATTATTGCAAGATTTATTTATACAGAGTTGTTTGATTTTAAAAGTTAAGAAATTTATTAAATTTGTAAAGAGTTTTTGTTGGAGTTAAAGAAAGTTTGTATATTTTAAAAATCTATAAAAATATTTTACTATAATTATTTTAAGAATCTTAAAGAGAGGATAAACTAGATAGTATTTTGAAAGTTTTGTTTCATGTGTTTGATTATTTAAAATTTATGTCCCAATAATAATTTCTTAGTGGAATCATAGAATCATTAAAACTTAAAATATTTGAATAACAATAAATTTTGTATTGTTTTTAAAAATCATCAAACCAATAACACTAGAGTTTGGTAAGAATGTCAAAACAAAATCCAGATAACAATAAATTTTGAAAATCATATATATAATTAGACAATTATCTCTCTATTTAGAATGTCCACCTCAACATATTTTTTATTTTAAAAATAGGCTTCTAAATATTTTGGTCGTTTTATATACTTTTCTATATTTTGGATATTTATTTTTAGGCTTCCATATTATATTAATTTCAAATTAAAAATAAATAATTATTTTATACACCATAAAAATAAAAAATTATCTATTTGTTAAAGAGAGTTTGGAAGGCGAGCAAATAAAAAAATGATTGAAAAATTTACAAAGAATAGTTATCAAATTTGTTGTTTTTTAAAAACCTTAGGAAGATTTATGTATAAAATTAAAATAAAATCCTTCATATGAAACAAATACATATTTTACAAGCCATGAAAACTAGAAATTCTCTATGAATTAAAAAAAATCAAAAATGTTATTTTAAATATAAACAAAGAGAATGTGAAAAAGAGTTAGAAGGTGAACAGTTACGAAATATGATGGAAGAACTTGCAGAGAATAGTTATCAAACTTTAAAAAAAAACTCAGAGATATTAATGGATAAAACTAAAGTAAAATTATTCATACCAACTTTACTCTATAAAATGAATGAAGGTTTTTCATGAATATAGAAAACTAACATATTTTAATTATATAGTATAAACTTTATTTATAAAAAATAATAAAAAGCGGCAAATACTTATCATCCATTTTTTTCTCAAAGTTGATATTCGATGACTTTACTCTCATCAACCGGACAACATATGAATTTTAACATAAAGTGTATACATAAACTAAAACAAGATTATTTATTATATTTTTTAAGAGAGTCAAGTCGTTTACCTCCATATGATATGAAAATAGACGAAAATATCTCCACACATTTACAAATTCACTCAAGTAGTTTATCATCGTCAGATGGACGAACACATCAGAATGTCTTCACGAAAGAAGAGAAATGCCTTAAATCAATTAAAATAAACATTTATCAAGTAATCACAATTTTTTGATATAAAAACCTATCAAACATATGTAACATATAAACATATCTCTTGCTCTGTCTCACCAACTCTAACTACAATTCCCCTCATTTAGAGTTACTATCAATCATAATACTGAATCAGACGGAAGCTTGCATGAAATAAGAGAAAATACCAGTAGGTTATAATAACAATAGTAGGACTGAGAGCAGTAGAAAATGGAGAAAAAAAAGGGACAATTTGTGCTTGAAAATGAGTTAATTTTTTTGAAAATCGATAAACAAATTAAGAAAACATTTAATTTAGAGTGGAGAGGGGTCAATATTGATTTCACTTTGTTAATCTATGAAAATAAGCTGTAGATAAAAGATCAGAAACCAATTGAATACATATAAATAATTAGAACACCTATAATATCTATTGCAGTGTATAAATATATCAGAGAATTTTTTAACAATTAATACATCACAACCTATTTTAGATAAATAATTTTACAATATATATATATATATATATGAGGATAAAAATAAATAAAAACATTTAAAAAACAAATATAACACATTATAATATAGAATAAACATATACATAATAGTAATATAAATATATAAAATTTAAAATTAAATTAATAAATAAGTCTGCACAACGTGCGAGTCAAAATATAGTTTCAATAATCATTTAAAATCAGTCTCCCAATAACCACCTTATATTCTCAAAATAATTATAATAAAATATTTTCATAGACTTTCTAAATATATAAACTCTATGCAAATCTACCAAGATTATTAATAAATGTTTCAACTTTTATATACAAACTCAAGATTTATATAGAGTTGCTTGATTTTAAAATTTGAGATTTGTTAAATTTGTAAAGACTTTTTGTTAGATCTGTAGAGAGTTTGTATAGAACTTCAATAAATTAATACTCAAAAAATTAATACCTTGATAAATTAATATTTGTTTATTCTAAAAATTAGTTTATTAACCAAATAATATATCTACAAATTAATAAAATTTCATGGTCGTAACATTATTATTTTATAGAGGTTTTACTGTAATTATATAATTTATCAAAATATTTTACTATAATGGTTTTGAGAATCTAAAGGATATACATACTATTTTGAAAGTTTTGATTTATTAGTTAAATTATTTAAAATGCATGGCCTAATAGAAAAGATTTTAAAAGAATCATATAATTATTAAAACCCAAATATTATGAATAACAATAATTTTTTATGATTTTTAAAAATTATCAAATCAATAACAATAGATTTTAGTATAAATGTCAGAAGCTGTAAATCAACAACAAGAGATTTTGAACTTTTTAACAATAATTTAATATCCATTTACCAATAACCTCTATAATACTGATGTTTAGGAGCAAATTGTGGATTGCTTATAAGGGGTGTGTGTTCTTCTAGGTAGCAGAATTGAGTCTCTAAGTTTCGTCCTCTGTGGGGATTAGCAGCATGCGGTCCCGAGGAGAAAGTCTGAATGGGTCCTGCATATACTAGAAAGAGTTAGGCCCCTGGGAGAACCAGAAGGAGGTTTCCTTCTCTATTGCTCAAGCTAGATTACACCCTACCAGGATGAGAAACTTGAGAGGGAGGATATATGGTGGTGTTGGGGTTATCCCGCCAATGATCGTGATACCTGTTTACTATTTGGTGAGGGTGGAAGTGTATGAGATGGACCATTGTGAGAGTGAGGTTGGATCTCTCCTGCGATTGGTGTTATCTCGGCTGGCATTCTTTCCGAGGGACGACATACATACCCCCTTACGTCCCGCTCTTCGGTCGGGGCTGCTTCGGGCTCTGGCGAGGTTAGGATACCCGATGACTCTTCCTCTCTCTGGTTCTGCCTCTGTATTATCTCTCTAGATCGCTGGATCGATCTCTCTCCTCCAATCTGACCTTCCGCCTCGGACCAGTCCCCAGGCCGGCTAACTTAGGGGGACAAAATGTGCGATTGCCCTGGGTCCAACTCCAATTTTAAGAATTTAAGGGTCCAAATATTTTTTTCATCAATATATATACTGTTATCAAATTTAGATTTAAACTGATAAAAAGCATTATATTATAAATTATTAATTATATGTTTTTACAAAAAAACATTAGATAGAAACTAAATCAGATCTTTTTCATGTATTTTTTTCTCGGGGGCCCCTAATATTGTTGAGTCGGCGCTGCCAGTCCCCTCCTCTCCCTTGGCCTTTACTCTTCTTTTATATCCCCTCTCTCCTGTCTTGCCCCATCGATGTGGCGCATAGCGTTAGTAGGTGGGCTAGTACACGCCTTCGATTTGGAAAGCTTGCCAACTTTTCGGGAATAGTCCGCTAGGGAGTCGTTGGGCAGGCCTAAACAAAAGGGTCATCAGTCTGGTAGAGCCCACTGCTGATGTGTTATCTCCTAATTGATCATGGTAAAAGTAGACCCAAAAACTGATAAAGTGGTAGAATTTAGTGGTATACTCACTGTTGGAACCTATTTTACGAGAACCAATCCTGGAGCACCAGCAGACAAGCTTACCAAACAGTAACCCTATCAGTAGGCTCCACACCTGATTTGATTAGCACCGAAGATCAAAGAAAGATACAGCGGTACAAGGCTTTATTGATTTTCAGGGGAAGAGGGGACCGATCGACGGGATTGGCGAAGCCAATAAAAAAAATTACCAAAAATATATAAATAATGAAAGGATTATAAGAAGAAAAGGATTTCCCCAAAAATGTCCAAAATAATCAAGAACCACTATAAATGGTCATAGTAATACATAATCACCAATAAACCAGACCAAGTATACTACAACGGACCATACTCCTCCAGTCATATCCTTTGAGGATACCATCTCAGGTTAGTAAACGTCTCAACACTTATATAGATCAACATGAGAGCCTTTCGACCCCCTCTCATGCCGACAAAGGGATTTCCTACATCTTCAGTAAACTATCGGACATACATCATGATCTACAGACATGATGTCTTACTCAAGTCCTTCAAATTCGTCCTTTCAAATATACGTTTCCACTTATGCACATCTGACTTGAGCGTCAAAAAAATTTTAGGAGAGAAACCCACTTCATTTCTCCCAAGAGCCGCCACATCTCTTTGTTAGTGGATCAAGGTTATGGAGACTGAAGATGATCTTATCCTTGGATACTATTCATCTTCCTAGTGGATGGTGTCATGACCCAAGGAGATATATATCAATCCAACCAACCTATCATAAGTTTTTCTAATTTTCATTGTTAGTATTATTTATATTCAACAGTTTTCTGATTAAGAAATTAAAATAAAAAATTCAACATGGAATACCTATTTCGGCGATTAAAAAAAATGTAAAAATTCAATATTGATGTTTTCTTGGATGACGTATCATTTTTAAAGAGGTGTTTGCATATCTTAGTTAGATAAGAAATAATTCTTATATACAAAAGAGATGAAAAAAACACCTAGTCTAAAAATCTGATGTGGCATATTAGTTTTTTTAAAAAATCTAATAGAAAATATGAAAATCACCTATAAAATTTAGTATACTGTGATTAAATATTTGATATAATTGATTATCTAACTTCAGAAAAATAGACCTAGAAAGGTATTTTAAACTAATTATTATGAGATAAAATGTTAAAGAGTTCGTTAAGAAACAAATCTGAAAGTAATTATTTGTGATGATAATTAGAACCGGAACTCTGTATTACATGCATGAATTGTGGTATAGTTATTCGTGAGCAAATTTCGGGATGCCACGTGGAGGGATCTGTTTGGTCGTCGTGTATTACGGGAGAGATTCAAACTCTGGGGGATGAGCTAGCCTGCAACGTCAAGAGAGAAGAAAAAGATCTTGGGTAACAGGAAAGGGGTTGCCCTCCCGATTATGCTCCGACACTCTAGTCAGAAAGGAACACGTGACTGGACGAAGCATATTGAGTCTACCGGAAGGACTGAGTATAAGATGCTTTACCGGTTCGAAAGGATCCCAATAAGGCTTTAAAGGTAGCGATCTGTTATTGAAAATGAAGCTAGAAGATGAAGTTATCATTTTAGATGTCTCATCCTCTCTGCTGTTGAAAGGAGTGGATTTTTATAGGAGATACCAGATTCTGGATTGCTCCTGGGTTCAGACCTCCAGGCTCCCCGGTCGGGTACTAACTTCCGTCGTTTTTCATTATTATCACCATTCCCAGACTCCTCCATGCATGTGGTTAGAGGGAATGGGTTACCGACCTGCCCCACCTTATCCTAGCCGCCATCATTGCAGTCCTCTTTGGTAGGTGTGGTGCATTTAATGCGCTTCGGATTCCCGCGGCGTCCATTGCCCACGCGTTGGGCCTTCGTGGGCCGTGCGTATGTTTTACGGCCCAACAGTTGCCTCCGAATTATGGAGCTCGCTTGGGGAGGTTCGAAAGTCTGCCTTGCACACGAATCGAAATACAGATGGTCATTATGCTCCTATCTCATTTGTCTCCCAGCCACGGGCTCGGCCCCATCGTACTGACTTTGATTTCCACGAGGGTGGTTTCCAGAAAGGCCGTTCCCTGGCGGCGTTCCCCGGAGGGCGTGCCCCTGGGCGCCGGTCTCGAAAAGACTATTATCACCGGAGGGAGTTTCCCGGAGGGCGTGCCCCTGGAGGCCGGTTTCAGAAAGACAGTTATCCCCGGAGGGAGTTCCCCAGAGGGCGTGCCCCTGGAGGCCGGTCTTGAAAAGATCATTGTCCCTAGAGGGAGTTCCGGAGGACGTGCCCCTAGAGGCCGGTCTCGGAAAGACCGTTATCCCCGGAGGGAGTTCCCCGAAAGGCGTGCCCCAGGAGGCCGGTCTCAGAAAGACCATTATCCCCGGAGGGCGTGCCCCTGGAGGCAGGTCTCGGAAAGACCGTTATCCCCAGAGGGTGTGCCCCTGGAGGCCGGTCTCGGAAGGACCGTTATCTCCGGAGGGCGTGCCTCTGGAGGCCGGTCTCAGAAAGACTGTTATCCCCAGAGGAAGTTTCTCGGAGGGCGTGCTCCTGGGTTCTGCCACCGGGATCCAGGATTTTTGGGGTCCGGGCCCCACCGTGTAGGGGGGTTCTGTGGGCACCGTGTAGTGGCCAATTTATCAAAGGGGGTCCCCGAATTGCCGGATTTATCCAGATTCAGGAACACAGTGGGGGAGTCGGAGAAAGAGTCCTCCTTCGAAGGACCTGACTACGGGTGAAGCCGAGTTTGTGGACGGTCTTTTGAGCCATGGGGGGAGCCCAGGATTGGGGGTTTGTTTTTCTTAGCCATTGGGGTTGCCGGCGACGGAGGCCAAGGACCAGTATCGGTGGAGATCTAGGGTTGAAGAGAGTCGCGAAAGTTATCCTTTTTTTAGAGAGAAACTTTTTTTGAATTTTTACTTTTCTTAGTATTTTAACTTTACACTATTCGTATTCAGTTTTGAATGAATCTGTTTTTTTTTCATTCAGAAATCTTTTTATCTACAATAGTTTTGGACTTGTGCATAAGAGCTTCCAGAATTACAAAACGCTACCTACAATATTTTACATTTAATTGGAGTTAAAATCTGTACTTTAATACTTTAAAATTGAAGTAACCCAAATTATTAAAAGAGGTATGAATATATAAATAGAAAACAATCCTGGAGAGCGGGTAGACTTTGCATGTTGGTCCTCGAATTTCTGTGAATTTTCTCTAATGGCACCAGACTATCTTTCCCTTATACTTCCATCGTGCGGATCGTATCGATCCCCACAAACGTCTTCCTTTTGTTAGGGTTACGCGTGCACTTTTGGTATTTTTCTTCCATGCCGCCGTTTATTCGCTTTCACGAGTTGCTTCGCTTGCCACCTCGATCCCGTGACTTTCTATCCCTTTCTCTTGGTAATATTCTTCTTCTTCTTCTTCGACCCCTTTCCTAGTCCATGCCTCAGATGCCTAAACGAAGAGGGGCCGGTCCTTCCGGATTTGGCGCCTGTCGTTCTGAGCCGATCTCCAAGAGGATCTGTTGCTTCTGCGTATAACTTTGATCACCCCACCCCTCTGTCTTCTGTGAGTCCTTGCGACGGGGATTCTCCCGATGCTTCGGCAGGCGGTGCCTCCACTAGAGATCCGGCGGCCATTCACGCTTTTCTGGATTCGGTCCGCCCACGTAGCACACTACCGATGGTCTTCGATCGTTCAGCTTCCGCATCTTGAGCACCTTCGTGTTGTATCGCCCTTTATGCCGATTATTGGTCGAACGGATTTCGGTGTCGACTCCTGAAAGCCCTAATCGACTTATGTCGGCTGACGGGGATTTGCCCTAGTCAACTGGTTCCTGCCCCATGGGGGGTTCTAAGCTTGTTCCAGGTCTTGAGTGACCTTACAGAGATTCTTATTGCTGCGGAGGACATAGGGGCCTTCTTTCACCTTAGGAAGAGGGTTGCGCACGACCCTTTGCGGTGTACGCTCGTTCAGAATGTCGGGAGGCCGACGATCCTCTCAATCAACTTGGGCAACGGCCGTTGGTGGATCCAGAATTTTTGCTTCTGGCGAGTGGATCCCACAGATTCTGTGAGCACCGTGTAGAGGGATCCCGGTAGGTGATTCCCTCATTTCTTCGTGCTTTGTTCCTTGATCGACTAACCATTTGATCTTATTGCAGATCCCACGGGGCCAAGGGACGTTGCGGGGTTGATGAGACGCCCCACTGAGATTCTGCTCGAGTTTTATAGTCAGTCGTTCTTGCTGTCCGAGCGCTGCCTTGCTAAGAGCTCCCTCTATGCGTCAGTAGGCGACGCCTACACCTTCAAATGTATCGTATCTCTACCCTAGGCTGCTCGTGTTCATTTCTCTGTTCGACAGGATCTTTACTCGACAGTCCTTTCATTCCTTGATAGGTTCTCCAGAGTTTTTGGCCGGCTTGGCCGACATGGGAGGGGGTTCTTCCGACGAATCTAACGGATCCCCGCTCCACTTGAAGCGCGCCACCCAGAAGCGCCTTGCCGACAAAAGTCTCTCCGAGGAGGCGGTTCCCCGGCGCCCTCGCATTCTTCCTGGGGCGTCTGCAGCCTCATCTGTTCTTGGCGCGCCTTCCTTGTTCCTTACAGGGGGGGGGGAGAGGAAAGAAGTGAGGGGGCAAAGGTTCCCAAAGGGGACTCCACTCGGAGGGTGAGTTCCTCCTCCCCTTCCGCGTTCGGGGGAGGCGGGCCTGCTACGGGGAAGAAGACGTCCGCCCCTGAGGAGGAGGATGGGGCGATGGAGTGTATCGCCGCAAAGGAGGAGTATGAGAAGGACGTTAGGGAAGGCCTATCCATTGCAGCTTCAAGGCTGGAGAAGGAGAGCCTGGACAGCATCGTGAATCGGGCCAGTCACCACCGGTTGCATGTATTCGGGTTTGTCTCGTGATGGCTACTCTTGCTTTTTTGTGGCGTTGGTCAACGATCCTTTGTTTTGCCTCTCTGTAGGCCGATATCATGAGCACGCACCTAGCCGTATCTGCCTCCACTTTTCAGGCCCAGATGATCTCGCTTCAGGAAATGGTGTTCTTGAAGACCGCAGAGATCGAGCGACTATGTGAAGAGAAGAAGGAGCATCATCGCGAGGCTATTCGGGTTTGGAAGCAACTTGAACGATCCGAGGGGGATGTCGCACGCCTGGAGGGTTTGGCGGCGGAGGTCGAGGACCTGCACAACCAGGTGGGGGAACTCCGGATCCAGGTTGCCGAAGAGAGGACATTGGCTTCCAAAGCAGAGGCCATGCAGATGTTGCGCTCGGAATTTGATGCTCTTGCTTCCACTCGCTAGCTGAGGTCGGAGATGCTGACCAGCAGCAGCGCCCTCGCGATTCTTCAGGGGTTCCGAGAGCACGGTTCAGAATGTTGGAGTGAGGAGGGAATTTGAGGAGTGCACTGGGCGGCGATGGAAGAGGCGCTGGCAGCAGGGATGCCAGTATTTTTGGTGGATGATGTGGTTACATCCCTCGCTCAGTTCCTTCGTCCGGCTGATCTGTCTGGGGCTGCCCCTGTTACCTCGCCTGCGGTTAGCCTTTCGAGAGAGGATGGTTTGACGCCTCCTGCCGGGGCCGCTCCACCCCAAGTTCCTGGGGAGAGTCCTTCTTTCGGGGACATTGTACTAGGGTCTATTTCGAGGTGATTTTCCCTTTATATATTTTTTTTATTGTTTGTTTCGAACCGGCCGACGTTTGTCGGCTTTTGTGTGTTAAGACTATGGGCGATTCACCCTTTTTTTAATGCAGTAATATTATACATTAAACGGGTTTCGTTGAACGCATACATGCTTATTAGAAATGGTACACTCTAAGATTTGTAGCGTTCCATGAATGTTTGAGGCACTTGCCATTCTTTTCCCTAAGGCGATACGCTTCCGACCCTAGCGCTTTGACGATCTCGTACGGTCCTTCCCAGTTGGGGCTGAGCTTACTGTAGTGGTGCTTAATGTTGCAGAATACTCTGCGGAGGACCCACTGCCCTTCTCGGAAGGTTCGAAATCGGATCTTTTTGTTGTCGCTTCGTGCAACTTCGGCCTGGTAGCATGCGTTCCTTATATCTGCGGAGTCCCTCTTGTCGTCTAGGAGGTCCCGGTTTGCACATAGCATTTCGCGATTCTCTTCCTCGGTCGGAGTGAATTCAGTACGGCATGATGGTCTCGTGGTCTCTACTGGGATGACTGCCTCTGACCCATATGCTAAGGAGAAGGGAGTCTCCCTTGTGGCTACCTTCTTGGTAGTGCGGTAGCCCCACAAGACTCCTGGTAATTCCTCGGCCCATGCGCCTCGGGCCCGAGCGATACGTTTTTTGAGGGACTTCAGAATGGTCTTGTTGGAGGACTCTGCTTGTCCGTTGGATTGTGGGTGCCTGGGTGTAGCAAAACTTAGCTTAATTCCATACCTGGCGCAGAACTCTTGGAAGCGTGCCCCCGAGAATTGGGTTCTGTTGTCTGTCATGATCTCGTGCGGGACTCTGAACCGAGTGATGATGTTGACCCAAACGAACTTAATCGTGTCATCCTCGGTGATTTCTACGTAAGGCTCCACTTCGATCCACTTGGTGAAGTAGTCGGTCCCCACCAGTACATACTTGTGTGCACTCGACGAGGTGTGGAATTTTCCAACGATATCTAAGCCCCATTCATGAATGGCCAGGGGGACCTGATGGTTTTGAGGTTCTCGGGCGGCAGATGCGGTACGGTTGTGAAGTATTGTTACTGGTCAGACTGCTGCACAAATCTTATCGCGTCTGCTCTCAAGTATGGCCAGTAGAATCCTGTCCTTGATGGACCTCTTTTAGGGCGTGCTGCCCTTCATATGGGGTTATACACCTGAGGGTGGCGCCGCTGTATGACTGCTTGTAGAGTTATCCTTGCGAGATGGTGTACCATGATGCCTGTATCCGCACTTTTTCGGCCTCGTGGGCATTCTCTGGGAGCTTTCCCTTACAGAGGTAGTCCCAGATGGACTGCATCCAGCCTTTATAACATTTTATATGGTTGATTTGGACCAGGCTTTCGTCTTCTATGGCTAGGCAAGCTGGCCATTGCAGGTAAATGACCGGGATGCTGTCGTTTGGTATCTCGGTTAGGGAGGATCCCAGTTTTGCTAGAGCGTCAACCGTACTATTCTGCCTCTGTGGGATTCTTTCTAATCGGATTTCCGGGAATCGCCTCATAGCTTTTTTTACCGTGTCTAGGTATGCGGTTATGCGTGCGTCTTTTGTTTGCCATTCACTGCAGACCTGGTTCACGATGAGCTGGGAGTCACTATATAAGACGATGTCCTTAGCTCCGAGGTCATAGGCGATGTCTAGTTCGACTAGGGCGACTTTGTACTCTGCTTTGTTGTTCATGGCGTTGAACCCGCATCGGATTGCTCTGTGTGCTACATCTCCTTCAGGGGAGATGAGTACCACGCCCAGTCCCGCGCCCAGAAATTGCTGACCCCATCGACGAATAATTTCCAATGTTCTGAATGGAGGACCGTCTCCACCTGTGCGTGGGCGTCGTTGTATGCAGCCGGCTGTGTGAAGCCAGCTATGAAATCTGAGAGGGCTTGCGATTTGATGGCGGTGCGCGACGTACTAATTGTCGAATTGTCCCAGCTATACAGCCCATTTTATCAACCTGCCCGAGAATTCGGGTTTGCTCAACATATTCTTGAGCGGCGCCGCGGTGACTACGTGGATGTGGTGGGATTGGAAGTATGGGCGAAGCTTCCTGCTGCTGAGTACTAGTCCGAGAGCCAGCTTTTCTAACTTTGAGTAGTGTGTTTCGGCATCGAGTTGGGTGTGACTCGTGTAGTAACTCGGAGTTGTTTCCCCCGACTTCGCGGACTAGCACGAAGATGCGGCACCGCCAGAAACTGCTAAGTATAGTAGTAGAGGCTCTCCGTTCACCGGTTTTGATAGGACGGGGGCGGTGGTGAGGTAGTCTTTCATGTTCTGCATTGCTTCACCGCATTCCGTTGTCTATTCGAACGGTTCGAACTTTAGCATTTGCAGGAAGAAGGGGTGCACTTTATCGGATAGCCGGGAGACGAATCGGCTGAGGGCGACGATTCGGCCGGCTAGGCGCTGTACCTCTTTGACATTCCTTGGTGGCTTGAGTTCTTGTCTAGTTATGATGTAGCCTAAGAACTTCCCGGGGGCCACTCCGAACGTGCATTTGGCCAAGTTGAGTTTCATGTCGTACGTGCGGAGTATCTTGAAGCAGTTGTTCAGGTGTTCTAAATGCAGGTCTCGGCTGAGAGACTTGACAATCTTGTCGTCGACGTAGACCTCCATTGTCTTCTCTATTTCCTCAGCGAACATTTTGCTCAAGAGACGCCGGTATGTCGCCCCCGCATTCTTGAGTTCGAACGGCATCATGGTATAGCAATATGTACCTTAAAGAGTTACGAACGCTGTTTTTTCCTCGCCTGGTCGGTGCATGCGGATTTGATTGTACCCAAAGAATGCGTCCATGAAGCTGAGTAGCTCTGCCTGGTAGTGGCGTCTACGAGTTTGTCGATGTGCGGGAGTGGGAAGGAGTACTTGGGACAAGCCTTGTTTAGGTCCGAGTAGTCGATGCAGATTCGCCATTTTCCATTTTTTTTTACGACGACGACGTTGGCAACCCACTCCGGGTATGAACTTTCCGCACAAATCCTGCTTAGAGCTGCTATGTAGACAGATAAACTTACCAAATAATAACTCTATCTGTAGGCTCCATGCCTGATTTGATTGGCGCCATAGATAAAAGAAAGATACGGTGGTACGAGGCTTTATTGATTTCAGGGGAAGATGGGATCGATCCACGGAATTGGCAAAGCTAATAGAAAAAGTCACTAGAAATATATAAATAAAAAGAGGATCATAAGAGGAAAGGGATCTTCCCCAAAAATTGTCCAAAAATAATCAGGAAACACTATAAATTGTCATAGTAATATGTAATCACCGACAAACCTGACCAATTTACCAAGACAGGACCATACTCCTCCACTCATATCCTATGAAGATATCATCTCAGGTTAGTAAACGTCTCAAAATTTATATAGATCTACACGAGAGCCATTCGACCCCCTCTCATACTAGCTAACGGGTTACCTGCATCTTCAGTAAACTAGCGGACATACATTATGATCTACGGATGTGATGTCTTACCGAATATATTCTTCAAATTATTCTTCCCGAATATATGTTTTTAATTGTGTTCATCTGACTTGAGCGTCGAAAACTTTCAGGAGAGAAACCCACTATAGTTCCTGTCAAGAGCTGTCTCATCTCTTTGTTAGTGGACAAGGTTCTGGAGACCGAAGATGATCCCTAGATACTATTCATTCCTTAAGTGGATGGTGCCATAACCTAATGAGACATAGATCAATCCAACCAATTCATCTTATGTTTTTTTAATTTTCATTGTTGATAAATTTTGCGGACTATTCTATATCATTTATATTCAACAGTTTTATTATTAAAAAATTACAATAAAAAAATATATTTTATGATCCAATGATGACCCTCGACAACCGTTCTCATTTTAGTATAAATAAGAGTGGTTCGGCTCTCAATTCTTCACTTCTGCATTTTAGCGAAACTCTGTCAAAATCAAGTTTACTCCCTTCTCTCTCTTCTCTGCTCTTCATTTATTTTAGTTAAAATTTTCCGGTTAGACCTCTGCCGCATTTCGTTCTAAGCACCGCCTTTGATTTCTCCGGTTGAGTTGAGACTCTGTCGCGACAATCAGATATGAGCAAGAGCGTAAAGATCAGTGAAGGCCGACAGAGTCGAGGGCAATCAGATCGGCTCAAAAGAAGGCTGACAAGATCGGCGTCTCTTTAGGGGATTTTCTAGAAATGTCCCAGGCTGACGAGTTGGTGAGGGGCCGATCTAAAGGAAAGGCGATAGCCGTGATACAGTCGTCATCAGATTGCTCTTCGGATGCAAGTGAGCTCTTGGCTCTTGACCGAGCATTTCAGGTACGAGTTCGGGAAAAGAATCAGCATGCAGCGGCCGACCAATTTCACGCCGACCAGGTTGGGGCCGTCAGACGATCTGGAGAAACTTCATCAAAGGTTGGATTCGAGGTTCCCCAGCTACGAGATGAAGCCGACGAGAGAGGAGGATCGAACGAGATGGATATCTCGGACGAGTTAAACGCCATAATCGTCGAGGATGAAGTCAACATGTTCGGGATTATCGACATGAACCTTCCAGTGAAGAAGATCATATGGCGAAAAGGAGAAAAGGTGGTCAAGCCGATCTGCGATAACGCCCTGGGGGTGCCGCCGACCAAGTCGACTATGGAGTCCTTGGTGGTGCTGAAGGAGGAGTGCGATATCGGTCCCGAGGTCGTTTTTATGGTGCCGAGCCCTTCAGAGCGGCCATGGGATGCGCCAAAAGGATGGTTTTGCATCTATGAGTTTTTCTTCAGGGATTTCCACCTCTGGTTTCCCCTGTCGAGACTTTTATTGGAGTTTTCCGATCGCAAAGAGATGCCGATCTCTCAGTTCTTGCACGCGACGATCCGTCTGATAGTGAGTATGTTGGTGATGTCGAACAACCACGACATCCCGCTGAGCCGAGCTGTGTTCGGCGCGATGACGAACACCAGAAGGACGAAGGAAAAATGTCGGAACAAAGGCTCGTATTATACCAGTATGAAGAAGAAGTTTAATATCGTCACTGGAGGTCACAAGACAAAGATTGATGACTGGAGGGACATATACTTCTTCGTGCTGATCAACAAGTCCTCTATTCTTGACCGAGATGTGCCGATGCGAACGAGATGTGTAGATATTTGCCCGACCTGCAGTTTAACATCCATTGATCATGTTTTTTTTTGTGATTTCTTACTGATCTGCTCCTTGTCTTTGCAGGAAACAGGCCTCTTCCAATCTTTGACGATCTCCTCGACATCTACGACATTGCCGAGCGGTTTTCAGCCATTAGCGCGATCACGTTGCCGGAGATTACGGAGGAGAACATTGCAAGAACGAGAGGTTAGTCCGTCCTCGATTTCTCCCTTTATTCTTCTGAATTTGATATAGTCGGCTAACATAAGTTTCTTTTGTCACAGCTGCTCTAGTCTGCCATCAAAACCGAGCCGAAAGAATGAAGTCCCGTGCCTTCAAAGACCTATCGGCCGATCTGGAATCCGCTTTTGGATCTCCTGGCATTGTTGAGCCATCGAATCTTCAGCCCCTTGCGCTAACAGCAGAGCGCGAAGCATCCAAAAGCGGTGCTGAAGATGACTCGGCCAAAGCCCAAAGGGCGGCCGATAAGAGGTCCAGAAGAGCTGCCGAGAAGCAGGAAAAGCAGAATGAGGACGGAGGTAATGCGGTTGGCGGGGAAGATGATCCCGCGATCTCAAACAAAAGGAGCTCGGAAGAGGCACCCGAGGAGGTTCAGAGGTCAAAGAGGCCCCGAACTGAACGGGAGCTCCACCGGTTCGGTTTCTCATACAATTACCAAGGGAAAAAACTTTGGTGAACGACCCTGAGTCCTGCCTCGATTATTTTCTCTGGTTGAGGGACCATCCGGATCTTCCCGCAATGGACCCTCAGAGCCTGATTCGCAGCGAAGCAATCGCGCGCTTCGCGAATGACCAGGCTAAGGTAAATTACCTCGACTGCTTACTTTTTGGCTTCTAAGTATTAGCTCAGTTTTAACGATGATATTTGTGAAAGCAGGCTCTTAGTACCGCATTGACGGTACTGTGCGAGTATGATCGTGACGCCAAGAGGTGTCTGTCCGATCACACGGTAGTTGAAGCCGTCAAGGAGGCCCTTGAGGCTGAGAGACGAAAGAATATCGAGTTCGATACTACGATGCGGGCGTCTGCTGAAGACTTGGCGAAGCTTCGTACCGAGAACGCAGAGAAAAATAGGCTGCTGAACCGAGCAGTGAAGCAAATCACGAAGGAGAGGGCCGAGTCGGAGAAGAAGCTCGAGGCCGAGCGGAAAGCGGCCCAAAACAAAAAATTTGCCTTCGGTCAAGATGTGGCCAAACGCGTGGCCGCCGTGGTAAACAACCATTACGCCGGTTTGGTGACGAAGGTGAAAGATTCTCTTTCCCTTAAGAACAAAACTGAAGAGCTCATTACAACCGCGGCCCAATGGGTCGGTGCAATAAGGGCCCTCGACATTATCCGTAAGTAGGGTTATAACTTCCCGGCTCTGGTGGAGGAAAATGTGGACAAAATGATCGCGGATAGCAAGGCACAGTAAGACTCCTTCGAAGAGGTTAGCTACACGTCCGACGATCTTAAAATTCCAGAGCCGGAGATTTTTCTAGAAGTTTCAAGCGGTGTTCCGTCTGAAACGGCCAAGTTCTTAGAGGGAGCCGACCACGAAGAGGAGCCAGAGGCCGACAAGGGTGATGGCCAAGATGTCGATAAGGGAGATGTCGAAAACGCCGATCAGGCTGGCGGTCAAGAGACCGACAAGGAAGAGGGAGAGATCCAGGAAGAAGCTGAAGATTAGCTTTCCCCCTCTTTTTTTTACTTATTTGTAATCCAATGTAGACTTTAGTGTATTTTGTCCACCGTTCTGGCGCTTTTAATTAATGAAAAAGTCAAGTTATTTGAAATCTGAAACATAAATCGCGATGCGATATCGGCTTATACTTTTTAGTTTCTAAGTATTAAGTAAATAAGCGAATGAGATCGGCATGTATTCTATACTTAGAAATTTTTTAAGTCGAATACAAATTGCGACCAGGTCGGCTTAGTAATTTCGTATGACTTAAGAATTGCAGAGCGGATTCTGGCTTTAATGGGAAGTGTGAATACGAATGTGCGGGAGGCCCAGCTTATGATTGTTCATACCACTTATCTTCTAAGTGTGAATACTCGATGTGCGATTCAGGTCGGCGTCAATTCATCGGTACCACTTAGAAGTATCCGAGTCGAATGCGGATGCAAGACTGACTTGGCTGACAACAACGCATGGCTCAGATATATTGATTGAAACAGGTAAAACTGTACGATGCAAGATGGACTTGGCTTTTAAGTTGCCGAGCTAAAGTGGATCAGACTTTAGCTTTAGGCGAATCGAGCATCTGGCCAGGATGCCGATATGAAAATGGACAAGATATTTTCAGAATTTTTTTTCTTTTATTGAATCGAAGTAAGGACTTACAAACTGAAGAAATGATTGGTCCGACGATGTCATTGCCCATCGCATAAAGGGATATGGAGAGATCGCCGAAGTCAGAAATTCGGTTGCTTGATGGATCATCATGGCGTGTCGCTGCCAGTACTCGCATTTCCGAGCATATTTAATGCAGTCTTCCTGCATAATCGGCCAGAAAAAGCCTTCTCGCTTTATTTTGAGTGCGAGAGCTCATCCGCTGGAATGGTTCCACCCACACCGTCATGAATATCCTTGATGCACCGTTGAACTTCGTCGCCATGCAGACAAGTAAGCAGGACGTCTGACTCGGTCCATCGACATAAGACACCTTCGACGATTGCGTACTTAGCACTGCGTGCACGAATCCGCCGAGCTGCCCACTTCTCTGATGGTAAGTCGCCAGTCTCAAGGAAACATCGGATCTCGATTCGCCAATCTGCTGCTGGCTGGTCGTCATTGGTTGTCGCAGGAACGATTTCGTCCTCGTCGGCTGTGATTTGGAGAACTTCTTGGGTTGGGACTATGCTGGGTTGAGAGTTCCCTTGAACCGGAATAGTTCTCCGAAGGGTTGAGTCTCTGTTCGACGCTATAGCAGCGAGGGCGTCAGCGCTGGTGTTGGCAGATCAGTCGATCTGATGTTGCTCGAAGGTCGTGAACGCCGTGGCTAACTGCTTCACCAACTTCAGGTAGGCGTCCATTCGGTCATCTTTCACATCGTACTCTCCATTGAACTGCTTGGTGACGAGCTCCGAATCTCTGAATGCTCGGATATGTTGGATGTTCATCCCTCGGGCTAAGCGGAGACCTCCGATCAATGCTTCGTACTCCGCTTTGTTGTTAGATGCACTAAACTCCAAGCAGAAGCATTGTTCTAAAAGGTGCATTTCGCGGAGTTGAGCTTCATGCCGTACTGATTCAGTATCAGAAAGCACTCGCAGAGGTGGATGATGTGGTCGGCTGCTTTAGCCAATTTGACGAGCATGTCGTCTATGTAAACTTCCATCCTCTATCCTAGCTGATCGGCGAACATCTTATTGACAAGGCGCTGATAAGTGGCTCCAGCGTTCTTCAGACCAAACGACATAACCTTGTAGCAATAAATTCCTCGATCTGTGATGAATGCGGTCTTCTCGCTATCGTCCGGGTTCATGAGGATCTGGTTGTATCCTGAGAACGCATCCATGAAGGAGAGGAGCTCGTTGCCCGCAATTGCCTCGACGAGCTGATCGATACGAGGAAGAGGAAAACTGTCCTTTGTGCAAGCTTTATTGAGGTTTGTGAAATCCATAGAGACTCGCCACTTCCCATTCTTCTTCTTGACTACCACCGGGTTGGCGAGCCACACCAGATACTTGACTTCAGCGATTGATCCGGCCTTCAGCAGCTTATCTACTTTATCGTGAACGGCTTGTGCCCGCTCAGGTCCTAACTTCCGTCGCTTCTGTTTGATAGGCTTAAAAGTGGGGTCTATGTTCAACTCGTGATTCGTGATTTGAGGGCTAATATCTTTCATATCAGCCATAGACCATGCGAACGTTGTGACATTCTCCCGGAGGAAAATGATCAGCTCGTCCTGCATACTTGGCAATAGCTTAGTGCTGATGCCAACGCAACGTTCGGAGTGGGCCACATCGATGTTGACTTGGACAATGAGGTCGCTCTTCGTCTTCTCGTGGTGGATTTCCATGGATCGAAGTCGCTGCTACTACCGAGATACTGTCAGATCACCACAGATGGTGAAGATACGGCCTCTGATCGACATTTTGATGTACTGGTGATAAGGAGATGGGACGGCCTGCATGGCGTTCAGCCAAGGTGTTCCTAGGATAGCATTATAAATCGCAGGTCAGTCGATGACCTCGAAAGTGACCGTAATGGACTTTCCTCCTATGGTGACGAGCATCGCTATGGTCCCGATCGTGGAGATTGAATCCCTAGCAAACCCGGTGAGGGGTGAAGGTGCGACTTTGATGTTCTGCTCGGGGATACTCATCTTGCGTAGAGTGTCCATGAAGATAAGATCGACCGAGCTGCCCGTGTCGATCAATATCTTCGAGACGTCGTCCTCTTTGAGCCAAAGTGAGATGACGAGTGGGTCGTTATGAGGACGGTCTATGTTCTTTGCATCCTGCTCTGTAAACGTGATCGGGAGGTCATCTTTGAATAACGGTGGGGCGTCCTTCGGAGGATTAGCTGCCTTCCGCTCGTGCCGTTTGATCGAATTGATCGAGTCGGTACACGATTGGAGTCCTCCTATAATCATGTTGATCTGCCGGCGCGGTGAGGTTGGGGGTGTGTGATCGTCTTCACGGTCACGTTTTGTTTCCTTCCCTTCATGCTTGGAGGATGAACGATCAGCATCGGATATCCTAACTCGATCGTTGACAGGTCGTCTGTCCTGATCATCATCAGACTGTCGTGCAAGATTCTGGGGCTCCGGTAAGCTGCACTCGCCAGCTTCCCATGCCTTCCGCAAGAGGGCCGGGAGAGTGCGGCAGTCGTCGGTGTGATGGCCGTGTGCCTTGTGATATTTGCACCACAGCTTCTTGCTGTCTGGGTCTTTGGCGCTCAGACGATCCCAAGTGTTCCACTTCATCTGCCGCCCGACGGCGTTGATACTCTTTCGGCTCCTGTCATCCTTATCGTAGTGCTGACGAGGCTCCTGGTGGCTATCCTGATTCGACGATCGAGGTTTCTTATCGCCCGAAGATTTTTGATCGGCCAACTTGGCCTTGGCCTTGGCTGCCCGATCTTCCTCGACCCTTATATAGCCGATCGCTTTATGCAAAGCATCTTCTAGGGTTTTAGTTTTCCCGGTTTTCAACCGTTCGCAATATGATTGATCGTCTCTCAGGTTCCTGATGAGGATATTGAGAGATAGCTCGTCCGACAGGCTGCATCGGGAAACGATGGATCAGAACCGGTCAATGAAGTTGTGCAACGGTTCCGTGTCGCCCTGGACACACGCCCATAGATCGAGCGCCGTAGACTCCGTGTCGATGTAGATCGAATAATGTTTGAGGAACCGAGCTGTGAGTTCCTTGTAGCTGTCGATGGAATTTTTAGGAAGCTGTGATAACCAGGTGAGGTCGCTTCTGGAGAGCGTCTCCACAAAGTACTGACAGAGGCATGCGTCCCGTTCCTCGTCGGCGAAGCGAGCTCACCCCATGACTGCGTTGAACGCGGTTAGGTGTTGCTTCGGGTCTGTCGTGCCGGTATAAATTGGGGGTAGCTTCATCCGGCCTATGTCTTTTAGTGGAGCCTTGGTGATGGCCGATGTGAACGGGCTCTGCTGCGTTTGTTGGAGGATTTTGTCCAACTCTGGAGCCGAGGTCGTCGCCTTATTGATCTTGCTGTTGATGTCGTCAAGGCGATGATGGAGAAGGTTCGAGTTCTGAAACCGTCATCAAGTCGGCACCGGTGGTGTTACGGGATGAGCGAGCGTTGGAGCCATCCATCTGTGCTCTCTGCAGGTCGTCTGTCGTTGTGGTGCCGAACAGGTTGTTTACAAGTCTAGTAGTATCAGCGTTGCAGATCGGCAGGCGCAGGGCATGATCAGATCGGCTTGCTCTTGGGTATGAACCCTAAAGTTGAGAAGCCGATCTAGGTCTTCTCTGTAGGCGATCTGTTCGGCTCGGAGGAACTCGAAGCGAGAATCCATGTTCTGTTGTAGCTGTGCCGCGGCTGATCTGATGATAGTGCCATGTCAATAGGAGGTGGGTGTGGCAGGTCAGCAGAGTCTGTTCCACCAATCTGGCCGACCTGATCTGTCGCGCCTGTGTTCTGTGTAGCAGTCGTGTCGTCATTCTGTACGTTGGTCTGATCGTCTATCGGGAGTCCGGTGATCGGATCGACGATCAGGCTCTGGGTGTTCCTGGGTGGATCGGCAGCTCCTCCTGCCCGATCAGTGGATCCTCCGGTGAGATCGGTGGCTCCAGTGGTAAGGTTGGTGGTATCAGGGTTGATCGGTGTTCCAACCATCTTCAAGCTCCGTTCTTTTTCAAAGATTGTTCTCTTATTTCCCCACAGTCGGCGCCAACTGTAAAAACTCAAGTTCGACTTATAAGAGAATTAGGGTTTGTGGGTTTAAAGAGAGATTTTTTTATTAAGAATAGCCGGAGCTTGATGGAATACACGGAGGTTTAAGTCATCGGAATAAGAACGCCGACCTAGACTTTTAAGGAAAGTAATTCGAGAGCTAGAACAAATAGATTGCTTAGTTTGCCCTAGGTCTCGAGATGTGATTTTTGGATGGATCTGAGAAGTCGAGGACTTCCCATATTTATAGCAGATCAGGTCGGTCTTCAATGTATCTCTGGAATAGGAAAGTCTTCTTGCCGATAAGACCGAACTTCCTTTTTTCTCGGGTTTTCTAAATAAATGGAAGATTTCCATTTATTTAACCGACCTGAACCTTGTAAGATGGGCTGACCAGAATTCATATCGGGCTTGTGGAGATGGTACAAATCTCATCTCTAACAGGCATCAACTTTTATATAGTATATAATATAGATTTTCTGTTTATTTTATATATTAGTTTTTTAAATAGTTAGCTCAAAGCTTCATCTTTTGCTGTTAGTTAATATATTTTTTTTTATAAGTTAAAAGCTTGCAAATTTTTAATTATTTTATTATATTGAATTGTTTGTAAATTTATTTTTTAGTTATTAATTTATATATTTGCTATTTTGTTAATTTATTTTTTTATATTGGGTGTTTTTTTTATTTATATACATGTTATAAATTTGGTTTTTTTGACATAGTTTATTAAACTTTTTATCCTTAATTTCTATTATAATATGATAGTTTTTCGTTTTTTATATATTTTCATTTATTTAATTGCTAATCAGATTTAACTTTTTGTGTTTTAATGAACACGCCGATGTGGACCAATCAAATTGAGTTTCAAATTTAAAAAAATATTGTATAGATTTTTTCTTATTTTATATATTAGTTTCTTAAATAGTTAGCTCAAAGCTTCACCTTTTTTTGTTAGCTAAATTTTTTTTATTATTTAATAAGTTAAAAGCTTGCAAATTTTTATTGATTTAATTATATTAATTTTTTTTGTAAATTTAATTTTATAGTTATTAATTTACATATTTGCTTTTTTGTTAATTTATGTTTTGTTATATTGGGTGTTTTTTTATTTTGATACATGTTATAAATTTAGATTTTTGACATAAATTTCTTTAATCTGTTTTGTTAATTAAACTTTTTATCTTAATTTCCTATTATAATACTAGGTATATAACTCGCGCTACGCACGAGTCTGTATTATTATTTTGGTTTATTTTTTTTAGCTACTATCTTTAAAATTATTAAAAATTATTAAAAGTTATATATATTTATAGAAATTTTTATTTATATAAGAGAATTTAATATATAATGTGTAATTTATCCTATTTTTATTTATAATTTTTAAAAAACTGTTAGGTAAAATAATAACAGTGACACCTATCGAATTATCCAACTTTGGCGTACATTTATATTTGATTTAGAGAAATATAATCTTGCTAAGATTTTGATATTATTTTATGTTTTCAATAGAATTTCTATAGTTCTTTTTTTTCTTGAAGGTTTATGTGTTCAAATGTTTAATTTTTTATTGAAAGTCTTATTGATGTTGTGTACCACTGTATATATAATCCATGATTCATGTTGATTCACATTTCATTTTTGTTAGGAAGCTGTAATGATCATGAAAAACTATTTTTTTCTTCTCCATCATATCTTCTTTATTCAGTTTTCATTGTTTTAATTGTTAAATCGAGTTGTTGTAGATTTTTTTAAATTGATAATTGATAATGGTTACTTTTTTTATACATGTATTTTTAATTGTTAATTTTTTTATTTAACTTTTAAATTTTTAAACCATATTAACATTTTCTGATTTAATAAATAAGTTGATTTGGTTCAATCAGATTGAATTAACTTTTTTTGTTGGACATAATTTGTTAAATTAACTTTTAATATTTTAGTTATACTTAATAATTTTTGGTTTGATTTAAAAGCTGGTGTGGACCAATTAAATCAAGTTTTTCTGTTCTAATCATACTTAATATTTTTTTATTTAATGAATATGCTGATGTGGACTAATCATATCAAATTTTTAATCACATGTGGACGTTCTCAATGCAATATGCCATCAACTTTTATATATTATACTAGGTATATAACTTGCGCTACGCGCGAGACTGTATTAATATTTTGGTTTATTTTTTTTAGCTACTATCTTTAAAATTATTAAAATTATATATATTTATAAAAATTTTCATTTATATAAGTGAATTTAATATATAATGTGTAATTTATCCTATTTTATTTATAAATTTTAAAAAACTATTAGGTAAAATAATAACAATGACACCTATCGAATAATCCAACTTTGACGTACATATACATTTAATTTAGAAAAATATAATCTTGCTAAGATATTGGTATTATTTTCTGTTTTCCATAGAATTTCTATAGTTCTTTTTTTCTTGAAGGTTTATGTGTTCAAATATTTAGTTTTTCTATTGAAAGTCTTATTGAAATTGTGTACCACTGTATATATAATCCATGATTCATGTTGATTCACATTTAATTTTGTTAGGAAGCTGTAATGGTCATGCAAAACAAATTTTTTTCTTCTCTATCATGTCTTCCAAGAGTTTTATGTTATATTGTTTTTAAGTTTTCATTGTTTTAATTGTTAAATCGAGTTGTTGTAGATTTTTTAAAATTGATAATTGATAATGGTTATTTTTTTTTTAAACATGTATTGTTAATTGTTAAATTTTTTATTTAACTTTTGAAATTTTAAACCATATTAACATTTTATGATTTAATAAATATGTTGATTTGGATCAATCAGATTGAATTTACATTTTTTGTTGGACATAATTTGTTAAATTAACTTTTAATATTTTAATTATACTTAATAATTTTTGGTTTGATTTAAAAGCTGATGTGGACTAATTAAATCAAGGTTTTCTGTCCTAATCATACTTAATATTTTTTTATTTAATAAATATGCTAATGTGGACCAATCAGATCGAGTTTTTTAATCCCATGTGGACGCCCTCAATGCACTATGCCTTCAACTTTTATATATTATATGATTATGATAGTTTTTTCGTTTTTATATATTTTTATTGATTTAAATTGCTAATCAGATTTAAATTTTTGTCTTTTAATGAAAACGCTGATGTGGACCAATCGAATTGAGTTTCAAATTTAAAAGATCGAATTTACTTTTTTCTGTTGGATATAAATTGTTAAATTTTTATAATTAACTTTTTAATATTTTATTTATGCTTAACAATTTTTTATTTAATAAAAAACTGATGTAGACCAATTAAATCAAGTTTTTTCGTCCTAATCATACTTAACATTTTTGTGTTTAATGAAAAACGCTGATGTGGACCTATCAGATTGAGTTTCTTCATCCTATGTGGACGTCTTCAATGCATTATGTCATCAACTTTTATATAGTATAGACTAGGTTTATAATTCGCGCTATCCGCGAGTTTGTATTAATAGTTTAATTTAATTATTTTAAGGTATTATCTTGTAAATTATCAAAACTATAATAGATTTATAAAAAAAATTCTTTATATAAGAGAAATTAAAATATAATGTGTAATTTTCTCCTATTTTTATTTATAAAATTAAATTTTATTATTTGAAATAATAACAATAACACCTATCAAATTATCCAACTTTGACATACACATACATTTGATTTAGAGAAATGTTTTTTTGCTAAGATCTTGGTATTTTGTTTTGGTTTTCATAGGATTTCTATAGTTCTTTTTTCTTTAAAGTATATTGATACAATATAAAAAATTAGTAAATCAAGGGTCTTCAATATGTGAATTCTTATTAGAATCTGTTCTTCATAATTTTATAAAGTCAAAAGATTCTCATTCGAGTCCAAAGCAAGATTGGTGGCAAGAAGACCATTATTTGATTTAGCTTATTTTTCTCCTTTTGTTTAAAGGTAAATAATTTCATTTAAGTGTATTTATTTGTAAAGATCTTTTGTAAGAGCTATAAAAGCTCATTGTTCTCATTGTAAAAAGATATAGAAATTTTTGGAAATTGAAAGAGAAATTTTCTCTAAAAGCTTAGGCTTTGTTTTTGTTTGTTTTTGTTTATCTAAGCAAGAATGGAATTCTTTACTTAGTAAACATTTGAATCTATGTCTTTTGTGTGCGATGCCTTGAGACTAGGTTTGTGAATTCATCACAGGGGCTTTCACACTCTTGAGTGGCGTTCTTCGATCCACCCATCTATTCATCTCATCCACTGATCCAGCCTGAAAGAGACTTGAGTAAAGCAGGATTGATCCCATAATCATCCACTTCGATCATCCTTGAGCAAGTAGAAAGAGACTTCAGTCCAGCTGCTTGCTTACACCCATTTACCTAAGCATTATAAGATCATACCCCCTTGATCTTATATCATCTGGTATGAGAGATTCAATAGCTCATATCACCCAGGTTGTTTCCATCCAACCTTTATCTTTATTTTCTGTTTATTATCTTGTTTCATTTCATTAATCAAAAATAAAATCTCATAAAAATTGTTTTGCTTTGATTTGTTATTTGTTGTTTTTGTTTATTGAATTTTATAAAATCTAAAATCCAGAAAAAGTTGTTTGCTTTATTTTCTGCATATTTTATTTCATCTAAATGTAAAAAAAAAAAATTATATTGTTCCTGTTTTATTTGCATCAATTAAATTCCGAAAATTCAAAAAAAAAATAATTATTATTTGCAATTTGTTCTTGATTTATTTTGCATCTATTAAATCTGAAAATAAAAAAAAAAATTATTGCTATTTGTTATTTGATTTCTTCATTAAAAAAAGAAATATATATTGTTGATTTGAAATCATCCCTTCTTTGTTTCAGTTCATTGATCATATTGCATTTGCTGGAAACAAAAAATCCATAAGAAGTCATTTAGTTTGTATTTAATCTATTGCTACATTCATTTTGTTTTGAATACTTTAAATCATCAAAAAAACCCATAAAAAGTTTTGATTGTTTTTTTTTCCTGGAACCGGAATACAAAGATTGGAGAACAAGCTCTTAGCATGGCAGAGATTCTAGGCAACATTCAAACACAAATCTAGTCTTTAGGAGACAGAGTGGCACGAATCCAACCACAGAGAAAATAAAATGGATTTGGAGATGCACCTGGAGCTGAATATGTTGAACCTAAACCACCAGATTGTTCAAGGAAGCAAGCCAAGAAAAGGAGTGGTTCAAAATTTAATTCTCTAATATTTTCAGGTTCAAGTAAAGACCCTAATGTGTATCTAAGTTAGGAAAGCACTATGGAAACGTGGCTACAAAGCAACATCATTCCTAAGGAAAAGAAGTTATCACAAGCTGTTCAAGGATTTACAAAAAGAGCTTATGAATGGTGGTTAAATGAAAATATTCCAACTGTCCACAAGAAGCCAGTTCTTGATTGGAGAGATCTCAAGGCAAGAATGCATAAAGAATTTATAGAAAAGTATCAAGACATGGAGAAGAAGAATGCTCTCAGCCAAAGAGCATTGTGCAAGTCAACAGAAAAACCAGAAACCATTGTTCAAGAAAAAGCTCAGCTAAGTCCTTCTTTAGATGAATTAGTATCTAAATTATTTACCAGTTGTATTATGCACTTGTCTGTGTCAAAGAGAGCTGTAACAGGTTTAAAGGAGCCCACGTCCAAGGGAGAAGAGATACCAGCAATAAGCCTTGCAATGGTCCAGAATCCGAGCTCCAAAGATGACCCCTTGAAAAGAGAAGTTGCACCCAAGGCAACAACATCTAGTTCTAAGGCTATAACAAAGTCACTAAACCCACCAAGCCAAGGTAAGTCTTCTAACCTTGTAAATTCTAAAGAGCCAACATGTTATAAATGCCATAAGAGAGGACACTTTGCTGTAAATTGTTCCATTAAGAAATTATTGGAAGAAACATCATTAGAAGAGAAAACAGAAAAATCTAGAGATAGTGATAGTTTATCTCATTCTGAATTTTTAATTCCCAATGCTAGACTTATACACTTATCTTTTCCAAAGAGTTTTGATCCAGGAATAGGACAAGAAGAAAATGAAACCAGCAAAGAAGAAAGGCTACAAGGAGATCAGATTCTACAATTGACTTGTCCAATGGAAGATGAGAAAGTAGAAGAAGAGCAATCAAATGCAATGCCATTACCAGCACATCTAGATGAGAAACATGAGCTAACTGCCCTTGATTCATATCAGTTAGGAGCTCAAGACTCTACACAAAATTCTGAGAGTGCTGGAAAACCCTTAGTCATTTCTAGACTAGAGGAAAACAGCAACCATGGAGTTCAAGTAAACAAAGAGCAATTGTTGCTACAGTTAGCTAACACCATCACTGTGAGTTTAAATATTTCAAAGCCTATTTCTATAATATTAAACTCAGATATGATGCACTTGCTTTTGTCCTTGAGAAGTTTATCAGGTATAGACATAATCTAGAATGCTGAAAGAGGAGACAGCCTCAAAGAGAAGCCCCCATACCAAATACTGCACCACTTTACAGATTTGGGAAGCGAGAACACTAAGAGTGTTCCTCAGGTAAGTCATTCATTTACTAAAATTATTTCTGAAGATTCAAAAGTAATGAACTTACTAGAATTGAGAAAAAGTGAGAACTCAATACCTTATTTAAAATTGCAACAAAAGAAATTAGGTTTAACAAGTTTAAAATTTTGTAAGAAACCCATAATACACTTGTTTCTTGTCCAAAAAGTTGAGATTGTTTCAGGTACTAAGGAAATAAAAGATAAAGACCCTCCACAAGAGAAGAACTTGTTGTTAAACCAAAGCAAACAAGCATCACCACCCAAGGTGGACAAGACCAAGGTTATCAAGGCCACAAAACAGAGGAGCCACGAACCAGGCCAGAACATAGGAGAGATCCTATCCATCCCGCTCAAAGGAGAACCACCAGACGACCCACACTTCACCAAACCAAAGATGCATCAAGGTAAGACTCTAAACTCCCAAAATAAAATGAAGACTAACTTGCTCTTTCTTGGTGCAGGAGATATAGTTTCGAGGTCGAAACCTTTTCAAGAGGGTGAGTATGATGCGGACATCAAGTCATCATCAGCCATGGAGCACGGATCCAGGAGTCATGAAGTGGAGAACATGAAGCTGAGGAGAGCTAAGGAGACATGCGAGTGGAGTTCAGCTCAAACGGAGGTTGATATCAAACATTCAAGCTCAACGAAAACTTTGAGAGCATACTAAACTCATCCATAGTTCATCACGAAGAATAATCACCTAGAAAAGAGTTCATATGAAGAAGATATTGAAGATACAAGTTGGAAGATCTTCAATGGACTCGATGGAGATATGCGAGTACTAATTAAATCTTTTCGGCCAAACCACGACGAATCAAGCCACTAAACCGGATGTTATGGAAACCTAACTCATCAGGGAACCGAGGCGAATTTGATTCATGCCAAAATTCGTTACGGTTTAAAAGTTATTCAACTTCTAATCCGAAGGATGCTCAACTTGCCTTATATGGGAGCTGGCGAGTTTAATCACTTGCAAACCAGAATTTGGCGACCAGGAAAAGCATCAAACCATTCAGGAGAGATAATAGACCAATCAGGAGAATCAGCTAGCACCTTACCATACACCATCACTCACAGGATCAGGTGGATCCCATTGCTTATAAACTTTCCATATCAAGACATGTTCAAACTTGGAGTAAAGGAGCACCAGCTAGTTCTTCAAAGCTACAACGTTTTGGAGTTATTATCTACATCCCCAACTTTTAAGCTACACCAGACCACACCTAATCAGGCGGACCACATTCAAACCCAACTTACCATTCTTGGAGCAGAATTCCATCAAACTACAAAAGCTAGTTTCTAGCCAAGACTTCAGCATTTTGAATGATTCTTTGAGAAGACAAATCATCCCACAAAAGCTCACCTACACCCTCAAGCCATCCAGATACAAAGTCAGCAAAGAATCCCTTGACTCTAGCCATTTCTCCCATCACTCATCAAAAGGGTCAAAAATCCCTTAAATCATTCTTTTTGATCTTTCTTTGATTTTTGTTTAATTATCTCTTTAGAGTTATTGTTTAGGACGAACTGAGCACTATATAAGCTCATAGTTGTTTCATTTGTAAGACACCACTTTTATCTAAGAAAAATATAAAAACTTTGTTCTTTTTATTCAAAGATTGTTCTTTGTTTAAACAACTTGTCTTTAGATTCAATAGAGTGATTCTTTTGTTTCTACTGATTTTTGGAATAGATTTGTTTGTGTGATCCAGGCAAGGCTAGTTCCAACGGCTGAGTGAGTCAGCCATCCCACCGACTGAGCGAGTCAGTCAACCCACTAATTGAGCGAGTCAATCACCTCAATTCCACCTCCATTCCGACTTCATCCCACATTTCCGCACCATAAATTTGGAATTCTCTTGATCATCTTGTGATCATAAGTTGGAGTGATTCCAATCTTATATCTTCTGGTATCAGAGCTAAAAGCTCTTATCCTCTATCTTTTTTATTTCTGTTTTTTTTTTTTCATGTTTTATCAAGACTTTCATTAAACATTAAAAAAAAAGTTTTGGTTGTTTTTATTCTTTAATTTTTATAACTTTAAAAAAACTCAGAAAAATAGTTTTATGTTTTTTTTTCTTTGATTCATGATTTTGTATTAAAAACATAAAATCCATAAAAAACAACTAAGTGTTTTTTTCCCTTTAAAATTAAAGTTTGTTTCTTTCATTAAAAAAACAAAACAAATCTGTTTCTATTTATTTTTTCTATTTTTTTCGATTTTTTTTGTTTTTTTAAATGAAAATAGGTTTTATTTATTTTCTAAATAAAATTTGCTAAAAAAAAGGTTTTGAGGACAAAACCATTTGAAGAATATAATATCAAAAATCAGTAAATCAAGAGTCTTCAATATGTAAATTCTTATTAGAATCTGTTCTTCATAATTTCATAAAATCAAAGGATTCTCATTCAAGTCCAAAGCAAGATTGGTGACAAGGAGACCATTATTTGATTTAGCTTATTTTTCTCCTTTTGTTTAAATGTAAATAATTTCATTTAAGTGTATTTATTTGTAAAGATCTTTTGTAAGAGCTATAAAAGCTCATTGTTCTCATTGTAAAAAGATATAGAAATTTTTGGAAATTGAGAGAGAAATTTTCTCTAAAAGCTTAGGCTTTGTTTTTTTTTTTCTAAGCAAGATGAAATTCTTTACTTAGTAAACATTTGATTCTATGTCTTTTGTGTGCTATGCCTTGAGACTAGGTTTGTGAATTCATCACATGGGCTTTCACACCCTTGAGTGGCGTTCTTAGATCCACCCATCTATTCATCTCATCCACTGATCCAGCCTGAAAGAGACTTGAATCCAGCAGGATTGATCCCATAACCATCCACTTCGATCATCTCTTGAGCAAGTAGAAAGAGACTTCAGTCCAGCTGCTTGCTTCCACCCATTCACCTAAGCATTATAAGATCATACCCCCTTGATCTTATATCATATATGTGTTTAAATATTTAGTTTTTTTTATTGAATGTGATGTTGTGTATATATGCATTTATAGTCCATGATTCATGTTGATTCGCATTTAGTTTTGTTAGGAAGTTGCAATGATCATACAAAGCCATTTCGTCTTTCTTCACCAGGTCATCCATGAATTTTAGCTTATATCTTTATTCAGTTTTCATTAGATCTATTTTTTTGCAGTATAATATTTGATAATTTTAGTTTTTATACTTGTAGGATCGGCGGTGTGGAGTCTTCGCATTAAGTTTTACTATTTTTATCTTTTGTGTGCAATTTGTATGCTTTGATTAGAATATTTTATCTACAAATATCAATTTGAGTTTGACTCATAAATCTCTCATATTTTATTATTTAAATAGAATTTTAAAATGTGTTACTCATATGTTATTAATGTTGGTTTAGATATAAGTAGTGACTATGTATAAAAATCAGATTTTAAAACTTGTTAAATTTTGAACGTGAGGTTATTTATGTTGTGTTTTTCTTTGTTAGTTTCTAAAATGAAACACCTAGTATATTAATCATTGTGTATCTTACTGCTGTAAACCTATTGCAACATTAGATAGTTATTTATTTTTAAATTATGAATTTTTTGAAATTAATTTCAAATTAATTTTGCTATAATTTATTTATATACTTTACATCTTTTGATAGTATTTTTATATTTTATTTTTATTTATATAATTTGTTTTTTATGTTTGATATACTTAAGACTTATATTTGTTTTTATTAAGTTCTTTTGTTTCTAACAAAATAGGTAACATAGACATCAAGTTAATTTCTTTTATATAAATATTTTTTCTTTGTTAAATTTGTTTTTTATATTAATTTCATTTTAGTTATAATGCTCATTTAACAAGTTTTAAATGTTAAATTTAATTTTATGAACTTTTCTCAAAATCTTATAGCATCTTTTTTTAGTTAAGTTTTTTTATGTTGATTATTAAAAATGTTAGCCCAAATATCAAGTTAGTAAATTATAATATGTTGAAAGCTAAAAAAAACATGAATATCTATAAAAATGTTATAAAAAATGTTATGAAATCGTTATAAATATTTATATTTTTATAACATTTATAAAATTTATGAAAGAAAATTTGAAACATAAATTTATAATATATTGAAAGCTAAAAAACTTTTTATAAAATGTTTTTTAATTTCTCATCATATCATAATAGCCTTAAAACAGTTTGGTTTGATATTTAAAAAATTCACAACAAATAATTAAAGTGTGGTGGGTATATCTATTAAAGTGTACTTACCTTGTCAAATAGTCAGTAGCTCCTTCAAAATTTTTGTCAAAAAAAATATAAACATAATCATAAATATTTATAAATATTTATAAATGTTATAATTTATGTTTCAAAAATTATAAATTTTCTTTCAACATGATAAGTTATATTTTTATTATTATCATCCAAATCCATTTCTTCAAACTTGGTATGAAATGATGATATAATTTTTATACAAATATTTATCTGGATAAAATATAAAATTATAACATGAATAAATAATTTGTCATTGTATATTATCAACCGACTTACTATCAGGATATAATAATATAATTTATATTATCTTCACATTGGCAAACTATTATTAAAAACTTATAAGCCTTATTTAGCGCGTAACTTCTTTATTGTTTCTATAGATCTTGAGTCACCTACCACAATATTCTTCTTCCTCAGTCTCTAGATATTCCCAAGTTATTCTCATGGTCTCCATATGCACTCTCTAATTTTAAATTAATTTCATTTTAATTATTTTTTGATACTTTACATCTTTTGATAGTAATTTTATATTTTATTCTAATTTATACAATTTTTTATATACTTGATATACTTAGGAATTATTTTTATTTTATTAAGCTCTTTTGTTATTGATTTTCAAAATATGTAGCATAGACATCAAATTAATTTCTTTTATACGAATGCTTTTTTGTAAATTTATTTTTATTTTTATTTTCAAGTTAATTTCTTTGTTTTAGATATTAATTTAATTTGCTTTTACGATATTGATTTTTGTTTTGTTAGTTTAACTCTTTTAACCTTAGATTTCCATTTAAATTTGAAGGATACTATGTTTTAGTTTTTTGAACATAATTTTCTTCTCTATTTGTTACTTAAGTTTTTTTATTATGATTTCCATCTATAACACAAAATTAATGTTTTTTCTTTCTTTGTCAATTAATTTAGAAGTTAGAAATTTTCTTAATCTATATTATAAGTTTTAGCTTTTACGTTATTGATTTTTTTTGTTAAGTTAACACTCTGACATTAAATTTTCATTTAGTTTTGAAGGATATTATATTTTTATTTTTTAACATTAATTTCATTTTTATTTGTTACTTAAGGTTTCTATTTGGATTTTTCCATATATAAAACAAAATTAATGTTTAAAAAAATAGAAATTAATTTTGTAATGTTTTAATCAAATTTAATATTTTATGTTTAATGAAAAACGCTGATGTGGACCAATCATATTGAATTTCTTCATCTTAATCATACTTAACATTTTTGTGACTAATAAAAAACGATGATGTGGACCAATCAGATTGAGTTTCTTCGTCTTATGTGAACGCCCTCAATACATTATGTCATCAAATTTATATAGTATAGACTAGGTTATTAACTCGCTACACGCGAGTCTGTATTAATAGTTTGATTTAATTCCTTTTTAGTTACTATATATAAAATTTTGAAAAAGTATATAGAAATTATATTTTATATAAGAGAATTTAAAATACAGTATGTAGTTTTCTTTAAATTTTTATTAAGTAAAATAATAACAATGACACCTATCAAATTATCAAACTTCGACGTGTATACATGTTTGATTTAGAGAAAAGTTTTCTTGCTAAGATCTTAGTGTTTTTGTTTTGTTTACCATATGATTTTGATATTTTCTTTCTTTAAGATTTATATATTAAAATATTTAATTTTTGATTGAATATTTCATTGATGTTGTATACCTATGCATATATATAATTTTTATGTTGATTGACATTTAGTTTTGTTAGAAAATTGCAATGATCCTACAAAGTCGTTTCTTGCTTTTCCACCAGGTCTTCCACGTGTTTCAACTTATATATTTATTCATTTTATCATTGAGATTTTTTTTTTTTGCAGCCTAATATTTGATAATTTTGGTTTTAAAACTTTTATGATTAGTGGTGTGGAGTCTTCGAATTACTTTTCGCTGTTTTCATCTTTTGTGTGCTTTCTGCATATTTTGATTTGAATATTTTATCTAAATATATCAATCTGAGTTTGATTCATAACTCTGTCATACTTAATTATTTAAATATAATTTTAGAAGGTGTGTCTCATGTGTCGTTAATGTTGGTTAATATAGTAGCTATGTATAAAAATCAGATTTTAGGGCTTGTTAAATATCGAATGTAAAGTTATTTATGTAGAATTTTTTTTTTGTTAGGGTTAAATCAGAAGCATCCAGTGTATTAATCTTTGTATATTTAAAGATTATGTTTGATTTAGCATTCTATGTAAACCTATAAAGATTAAGCTACGCGCGAGTCTGTATTAATATTTTGGTTTATTTGTTTAGCTACTATTTTTAAAATTATTAAAATTATATATATTTATAGAAATTTTCATTTATATAAGAGAATTTAATATATAATGTGTAATTTATCCTAATTTTATTTATAAATTTTAAAAAACTATTAGGTAAAATAATAACAATGACACCTATCGAATTATCTAACTTTGACATACATATACATTTGATTTAGAGAAATATAATCTTGCTAAGATTTTAGTATTATTTTCTGTTTTCCATAGAATTTGTATAGTTTTTTTTCTTTCTTAAAGGTTTATGTGTTCAAATATTTAGTTTTTTATTGAAAGTCTTATTGATGTTGTGTACCACTGTATATATAATCCATAATTCATGTAGATTCGTATTTAATTTTGTTAGGAAGTTATAATGATCATGCAAAACCATTTTTTCCTTCTCTATCATGTCTTCCAAGAGTTTTATGTTATATTTTTATTCAGTTTTCATTGTTTTAATTGTTAAATCGAGTTGTTGTAGATTTTTTTAAATTGATAATTGATAACGGTTACTTTTTTTTATACACGTATTGTTAATTGTTAATTTTTTATTTAACTTTTAAAATTTTAAACAATATTAACATTTTCTGATTTTATAAATATGTTGATTTGGATCAATCAGATTGAATTTACTTTTTGTTGGAGATAATTTGTTAAGTTAACTTTTAATATTTTAATTATACTTTATAATTTTTGGTTTGATAAAAAAGCTGATGTGGACCAATTAAATTAAGTTTTTCCGTCTTTATCATACTTAACATTTTTCTATTTAATGAATATGCTGATATGGACCAATCAGATCAAGTTTTTTTAACATTTTTGTGATTAATGAAAAACCATGATGTGGACCAATCAGATCGAGTTTTTTAATCCCATGTGGACGCCTTCAATGCACTATGCCTTCAACTTTTATATATTAGGCTTTTAACTCGCGCTACGCGCAAGTATGTATTAATAATTTGGTTTAATTTTTTTGGCTAATATCTTTTAAATTATCAAAACTATAATATATTTGTGGAAATTCTATTTTATATAAAAAAATTAAAATATTATATGTAGTATTTACTATTTTTGTTTATAAAATTATAAATCTTATTAAGTAAAATCATAGTAATGACACCTAACGAATTATCCAACTTCGATGTGCATATGTTTGATTTAGAAAATGATTTCCTTACTAAATTTTTGGTGGTTTGTTTTGTATCCTTAGGATTTCTATGGTTCTTTTTTTTAAAAAGGTTTATATGTTTAAATATTTAGTTTCTTTACTAAATGTCTCACTAATGTTGTGTACATATGCATATATAATATATGATATATATTGATTTAGATTTACTTTTGTTAGTATGCTACATTAATCGTGTAAAGTTGCTTTTGCTTTCTCCACCAGATCTTCTACGAATTTTAGGTTGTATCTCTATTCAGTTTATAAGATCTGTTTTATTTGCAGTCAACTATTTGCTAATATTTTTTTTTAAACATGTAAGATGATGTTGAGACTTCACATTATCACTGTTTTTTTTATCTCTTGTGTGTTTATTCATGTTTTGATTTGAATATTTTATCTTCATATATTCCCATTTGAATTTGATTCATAACTTTGTCATATTATATTATTTAAATAAAATTTTAGAGGATGTTGCTCATGTGTTGTCATGTGGACAAAGTTATAAGCAGTAAATATGTATACAAATCAGACTTTATTACTTATTATATTTTTAATGTAAAGTTACTTGTGTAATATTTTGCTTTGTTAATTTTTCAACCAGACGCAACCAAGGTATTAATCTTTGTAAATTTAAATAATATGTTTGATTTAGAAACTTGTATAACCTATTAAAACTTTATATGGTTATTCATAGTCAACATCAATATTTTAGAAATCATGATTGTTTTTGGAACTATATTTCAAACTAATTTTCTTCTTAGATCTTTTTTCTGTTATTTTAAATATCTTCAATGGTAATTTTATATTTTATTTTAATTATCTAATTTTCTGCAGGTTTGATATACCTAAGACATATATATTTTTAATTAATCTTTTTTGTTATTGATTTTCAAATAGGTAGCATATTTATTAATCTAATATCTTTTACATAAATGCTTTTTCTTTGTTAAATTTACCTATTAAATTAATTAAAATGCTATTTTGACATGCTATAACTGGTTATTCTAAATTTTAAGTGAACTTCTCTCAAAAGCTTATACCATCATTTGCTTTTTTTTAGTTAATATTTGTTTGGTAGTTAGCCTAAATGTCAAGCTAATTTTACTTTATACGACTTTTTTCTTTTGATAATTTACCTCTCTTGATATTAATTTTTATTTTATTTTAACACACCATTGTTTTTAAAATATTAATATTTTGAAGACATAAATTTTTTGTTAGTTAAATATTTTATATGATTTTTTAAGTAGTTAATCAGATATCAAGTCAATATATTTTAAGTGTTTTTAAAAATATATATATTTTGTAAAACTTAATTTTTGTTTTAGTTTTTTAATTAATTTGTTAATATTGATTTCTTAAATAATTAGCTTAAATATTTATATTATTTTTGTTAGTTAAGTTTTTTAGTATTATTTAAGTTTTTTTATTCTCTTACTTATTCTGTTTATATTGACTTTTAAATAAATAACATAGATATTAAGTTAATATCCTTTTTTTGTTAATTTAACTTTCTCGATATGAACTTTCATTTTAATTGTATTGACATGTTGGAAACAATAATTTATGTTTTGGTTTTTATTAGTTAAACATTTTTTATATTGCTTTCTTCAGTAATTAGCATAAATTATTATTTTTGTTTGTTAAGATTTTTGTGTTAGTTTTAGATGACTTTCTTTTTTGATAATTTAAGATGAATGTTTTTTTGGTAGTATTGATATTTTTAAATAACAATTTTATATGTTTATATGAAAATTTAATCTTAATATTTTTTATAAAAAAATTACTCATTTAGTATATATATGCTAATTGTTTTTTAATTTAACTTTTTCGTTATTGATTTAAATATTTATTTTTGTTAGTTTAGTTTTTGTGACAATGAGTTTCTATTTTATTTTCACAATCGATTTAGACTTTTGACATAAATTTATTTTATTTAGTTAGAAAACGTTATCTCAATTTTTCATTCTATTATGATAATTTTTTTATTTTTCTATATTCTAATTTATTTAAATCATTAATAATATTTTTTATTTTTTATGTTTAATGAAAAACGTTGATATAGACTAATCAGATTGAGTATATATGTCATATGTGGACGCTCTCATTGGTCTAAGACATCAACACAGACCACAACTAATATATTTTAAGTTAGTATTTCAGATTTTAATTGTTTGTCATGATTAAAATTTTAAAATAATTTAATTATAGTTTTAAATACAGTTTTTAATAATTTTGTTCAATATATATAATTTTTCTTTCATAATCTATTTATATGTTAATATACCTTTTTATTATTAATAGAAAAATAAGATCTATTTTCAAAACTCTTTTTTATTAATAACTAACTTAAAATTTAGAAACTTTCCTAATAACAACAAAAAAAAAATTAATTAAAATTTAGAAATTTTCATTATAACAATTAAAATAAATTAATTAATTTTAATATATAATATATAATTAACTAAAAATAATGATGATGTATATCAATAGAATTGAATCTTTAAATCCTATGTGGACACTCTTAAAGGCATTTAGCATCAACTTTTATTAGTAATAGATATAATTGTCAGTCTAAACATCTAAAATTTAAAAAAACATGAATACTTAAATGGAAAACATTGTTATTTTTCACCGTCAATTAATCATTTTTGCATTTTTTTTGCAAAAACAAAAGCAAAGTTTGTGTTGTTTGTTGTGAATTTGTAAGATTTTCTATTAAAATATATGATATTTATTGAGAAATAAAATTATGTTAGGAAACATATCTGAACTCTGTATTACGTAACTTACATTCATGAATCATGAAATAGTTCTCTGTGTTTTACAATATTTTTGTTCAAGTAACAGTTTCAAATATAATGAAAAACAAAAAAATTAAATTAATAAAATACAATTTTTTAAAGATATATTATTTTTTCTTCTGCCTCCCTCTTCATAACCGATATTTCAGTTTCTCCCATTTAGAGACAGAAAATAAAATGATGTGATATCTAATTTTAAATATCTATTTGGCATTTTATGTTGTAATAACTAACTAGGTAATAACTCGCATTCTGTGCAGGTTGAAATAATTAGTAATTATTTAAATTTAATATAATTTTAAACTCATATAATATAATAAAATATAATTATATTTATATGAATTTTATATAATATTATATTATAACATTGACAGTATATTTTTTTATAAAATATAGAGTAATTTAATTATTATATAAATTAATTAAAAAAGAAAATATCATGCATAACACATGATATAGCTGGATAGAAATACGAAGTCGCCATATAGATTTTCTATAAGATTTAGATATATAATATTTATGTATATATATAATTATTTTTGACTCTTAAATAATAACAAAATATTATTATTTAAATAATTTGTTACTTATCTACTATATCAAATGAATTATAAATAAGACACAACTTTTATATTTTTAATTTGAAAAAAAAAATTTATATCTATAAATTATCTTTTGTAAAAGAAAAGAATAATTATTGACTTTAAAAACTTTTAATTAAAAAATATTATCTAAAATATAATAATAAAGCATAATTGGATATATGATAAATAGTAAGTTGGGAGTATAGTGTATACATAATAAAATTTAAGATGTAACATGGTTAGAGTTTTGATGCGTTTTTGCTATGATTGATTATATAAAAGTAATGTGACAAATAATATTTTTTATAATTAGCTTCTATAAAAATATTGATGTTTATCCATTTTATATTTTTTTTATTCTAAATAAGTTTTAAATATTGATGACTTATTAGACAAAAATGTAACTATCGTTTCTACTGGAAAATTTTAAATATATATATATATCTAAATTAACAAAATAATTTGAATTAATATATTACTTATATCTAAATTAGATTAGTGAATGCGATAAATTAAATTACTTATATTATTAACATATATCAAACACAATAAATTTAATTTTTATTAAAATTATTAATAAATTCTCAATTAGCTCATAATTATATTATATTAAATATTAAATATTATTTATTGTATACTAAATTTTGGAAAGAGTCTAAATTATGAGCTAATTGAAAATTTACTTTTGAAAAAAGTCAATTAAATCGAATTATAATTATTTACTTTTATTTATAATGATTATAATGAACTCAAAATTACAATCACTTTTTATAATGATTATAATGAACTGAAATTATAATAATTTATGTTTATTGATTAATAATCTGAATAATTTATATTCAATTTTCAAAATTCATATTATAATACATGTATAAAAAAATCTATATATTTTTTATTATATGAATAATGTGATAATTTATTTACTTTACAAAAGTAAGTTTAAATAAAAATAAGAGAAAAATGATTTTTGGTAGAGATGTAATTAAAGAAATAGCTAATATGATATATTTTTGGTAAGAAATAAAAAAAATAAAATATCTTAATAAATTAGATGCTGATTTAAAAATTAGACATAACATATTTATGGACCTAAAATACACAATGTCATATCATGTAATTAGTCTAGTAATCTAAGGTTTTTTTTAAAAAATTAGCTCATAATGAATGTGGGGTTGACACATCAGCATAATGGCACCACTGTAAATACTTACAAAAATAAAGTTATTTTTAAAAAATGCTTCTCTTTTAATATATAGGAGATTTAAATTATATTTTTCTTGGGTCTATTTGTTCTTAAATGAGATAATCATTTATGATAAACATAGAATTATAAAATGCTAGAACTTTTATGCAATTTTCATATTTTCTATTAGATCAATCAAAGAAAAAAATTAGTGTGCCACATAAAAGTTTTAGATTAGGTTTTTTTTTTCTTCCCAATCTTCTTTATTATAAAAGAAAACTATTTCTCATCTAACTAAAATATGCAAACAAGTCTTCTCCAATGATATGATTGATGGCGAAACGTCAATGTTAAAATTTTTATACATTCTCAAATTGCGGGAACTATATATTACTTTTATGGTAAAGTTCTATCTTTTTGTATTTAAATTTTCTATATAAAACTTTTTTCTTATTTTTTCTAATCATAAAACTGTTGATATGAATAATATAGAACAAACTACAAAATTTATTGACAACAAAAATAGAAAAAACGTATGATGAGTTGGTTGGATTGATCTATGTCTCCTCAATAGATAGAAAATCCGATTACAGGCTAATGTGACTCACTAGTTGTCTCATACAACAAAACTATGATAAACATAATTTTAACATGAATCTTAAGCGATTTAAACATCTAAAGAGCATCAGTGCAGTGCATGGCGGGTATAGGTGGGCTAGTACAATATGTCTTCGACTCGGGAAACTCACCAACTATCCGAGAATAGTCCGCTAGGGAACCATTAAGCTAAACAAAAAGGTCCCCCCCCCCAAAAAAAAAAGCCCAAACTAATCAGAAAACACTATAAATGGTCATAATTAAATATGTAATCACCGACAAACCGAACCAAGTATACCACGACACGACCATACTCCTCCAGTCATGTCCTTTGAGGATACCATCTCAGGTTAGTAAACGTCTCAACATGGATTTTGTGCTAGGCTTGCCTCGTACACAGCAAGGAGTCGATTCTGTGTTTGTGGTCGTTGATAGGTTCTCTAAGATGTTGCATTTCATCGTCTACAAGAAGACCGCAAATGCCTCTAACATCGCCAAGTTATTTTTTCGGGAAGTAGTACGCCTTCATGGGGTTCCTAAGACAATAATTTCAGACAGAGATACCAAGTTTCTCAGTCACTTTTGGATTACACTTTGGAGAATGTTTGGAACCAGCTTGAAACGTAGTTCTACAGCTCACCCACAGACTGATGGGCAAACCGAGGTACCAAACAGAACTTTGGGGAATATGATTTGATGTGTATGTGGAGATAAACCGAAACAATGGGATCTAGCTTTACCACAAGTAGAGTTTGCTTACAACAGTGCCGTGCATTCCACTACAAGGAGGTCGCCTTTTTCTTTGGTCTATACTTCTATTTTGAAGCATGTGGTCGATTTGGTTAAGTTGCCTAAAGCTCCTGGAGTTAGTGTTTCAGCTGAGGCTATGGCAAAAGAGATTTTAGCAACTAAAGAAGCTGTCCGAGCTAAATTAGAAGCAACTGGTCAAAAGAATAAGGATGCATCAGACAAGCGTAGAAGACTCAAGGTTTTCAAAGAAGGAGATGAAGTGATGGTGTTTCTACGAAAAGAAAGATTTCTAGTTGGTACATATCGCAAGCTTCAGCCTCACAAATATGGTCCTTTCAAGATTTTGCGGAAAATAAATGATAATGCTTATGTGGTGGCACTTCCAGAAGACATGAACATTTTTAATACATTCAATGTGGCTGACATCTATGAGTACCATGCTGATAGTGTTCTTTGTTCAAAAGAGAACTCGGGGTCGAGTTCTTTGGAGGTGGAGGAGATTGATGTAGAAGAATCTTAAATTTACGGAACCTAACCTATTGTTTCTAGAAGTTTTCCTTTTATTTGGTGTTTTTTTTTTCTATCCTTTTATTTGGTGTTTTCCTTTTTTTTATAGGGTTTTACTAGAATTTTATATTCTATGTTTTAAGCTCTCTCTATATAAGAAGCTTTAGGTATTCTATTTTAGACAATCTTATTATTATCTTTTAATAAAAGTTTCGAAGCTATTAATCTTTTCTGGTGGAATCCAGAGTTGTCTCTTCAAATTCTTGTTTGAGAACTTAAATTATTTCTAAGGTTTAGTGTTTGCTGACCTTAGTGATTTCTGCGTCACTTTGTTAGTGGATCAAAGTTGTGGAGACCGAAGACTATCTTATCTCTAAATACTACGCAACCCCCAAGTGGACAGTGCCATAATCCAAAAAGACACAGATCAATCCAACCAACTCATCATATGTTTTTTCAATTTTCATTGTTGATAAATTTTGTAGACTATCCTATATAATTTGTATTCAACAGTTTTATGACTAAGAAATTAAAATAAAAAGTTTTATAGAAAAATTCAACATGGAAATATATGTCTACCATGAATGGAATACCTAGTTCCGGCGATCCAAAAAATGTAAGAATTCAAAATTGATGTTTCGTCACTAAACGTATTGTCTTTAAAGAATTGTTTGCATATCTTAGTAAGATATGCAAACAATTCTTATATACAAAAGAGATGACGGAAAAAAAACTTAATCTAAAAATCTTACGTGACATGTTAGTTTTTTGTTTTTATTTTAAATTTTATCTAATAAAAAATATGAAAATCACCTATAAAATTTATTAGATTATAATTAAATCTTTAATATAATTTATTATCTAACTTCAGAAAAATAGACATAAAAAGATATTTTAAATTAATGACTACAGCATAAAATGTCAAAGAGTTCTTTAAAAAAACATTTCTCATTTGCATCAATTTTGTGATACACTCATTTTTTATATTTTTAATATAAATTTGTATTTGCGAAATAAAATTCACATATTTTATTTGTAGGTAGAAAAAAGAAATTAATTTGTTATAATATTATAAGAAAAATAGTTTGTTACATTATTTCGTTAAAACTTGCTAATTAACAATTTGATAACATGTAATGTCATTGATTTTGTTACAATATTAAATTGTAAATTTCAACATCTAAAATTGAAATAATATGAATAACCAGCAACATAAGTTAAACAAATATGTGAAACATAAGTATAACATACAGATTTAGATAGGCAGTTTGAAAACGGAATAATATATAACTATTTGTTTTTATTTAAATGGAAAAGATTGTGATTTTTAACAGTCAATAAATCATTTTTGTTTTTTGTTTTCAAAGTTGGTGTTGTTTGTTGTGTATTTGTAAAATAATCTAGGTTTTCTATATAATATATGATATTTAATGAGAAATAAAAATTATGTTAGGAAACAAATCTGAAAGTAATTATTTGTGATGACACGTTCATAGTTCTATCTGTTTTACAATATTTTGTTCAATTAGCAGTTTCAAACATTAAAGTCTTTTTTTGTCATTTAAGTTAATAAAATACAGATTTTTGAGATATATTGTTTTTTCTTCTGCCTCCCTCTTCATAACCAGTATTTCAATTTCCCCCATTTTGGTTGTTTTATTTTAGAGACAGAGAATAAAATGATGTGATAACTAATTTAAAATATCTTTTTGACATTTTATGTTGTGATAACTAATTTAAATTATATTTTGTTGGATCTATCTGTTCTTAAATGAGATAATCATATTTGATAAAGATAGAATTATAATATACTAGAACCTTTATGCAATTTTTATATTTTCTATTAAATCAATTAAATAAACAAATTAGCATGTCACATAGAACTTTTAGATTATGTTTTTTTCTTTGCTATCTCCTTTATTATAAAAGAACAATTTATCATCTAACTAAGATATGCAAACATGTTTTCTTCAATGATATGCTCGATAGCAAAACGTCAATGTTGAATTTTTACATTTTCTAAGATTGCCGGAACTCTGTATTATTCTATCTTTTTATGATGAATTTTCAATATAAATTTTTTTTTCTTAATCATAAAACTGTTGGATATAAATAATATATAGAATAATCTATAAAATTTATTTATAATAAAAATAGAAAAAACGTATGATGAGTTGGTTGGATTGATCTATATCTCTTATATCTCTTTAATAGATAAAAAAATCTGATTTTAGATTAATGAAATTCACTAGTTGTCTCATACAACAAAACTATAATAAACATAATTTTAACATGAATCTTAAGCTTTTTAACATATAAAATAATCACATAATATAATTATTAATAGAGATATCAGAATACCTTGATTCATTGCCATGAGAAATCTTTTTGAAGTAGGTGTTTAGGTTTTTCTCTCCTTGTCTATAAGTTTTTTTTTTAGTGTGTTGTTTTTTTAAGTTATGACATTATGATTATGATGAGTGAAATCATATATATATAGGTGCAAAAATGATCTCAACCTTTCCATCGAAGATAGAGATGATCATATAGATGACAAGTAATTAGATAAATTTTTACTTCTTAAAAATAATATGTGTCATTGTTAGAACAAACATGAAATCTTGGACTATTAAGTATGACATGTGTTGTTTTATGCACATGTGTCCTTTTATGCTTTTTCCTCTTATTGTCTAAACATTATACTTATCATCTCAATTTGATTAGGAATTAAATTCATTAATATCTTATTACATTAGTCACCAAATCAGTTCAAAAATAACAATTCCTAAATGAAAGCTAATTAATTTAAGACCACAATATATAACAAATATATTTAATATAACTTAAATATATTTCTTACATTTTTTTTACTTGGTCGTTAGCTTTCAAAATTTTCTTTCTAAAATCATATAACCGGCATAATATGTTATATCTTTCTTTCATTTGTGTCAAAGTCATAGCGGTTACACATTATTTCATAATATGATCCTTTTATGACATTGACCAACTTCACAATCAGACCATAAACGTTAGTAGGAGTTATTTTGATGGTCCATGCATTTGCAAAAGATGTATTTTGTTATCATAAATTCAACAATCGAGAATGTGTGTGCACACTAGAAACATAATATCATAAAATATGTAAAAGTCATAAAGAGCTATGCATTTTCAATATATGTTAAATATAATCAGACAACATAACTTAATAGATATCTTCAAGAGCCATACTTTCAGCATGTTTCATAAAGGTCTGAGGAGATAATACTTTCGTTAATATGTTCGATCATAATTTTAGGCATATATATTCAATGACAAAGACTTTTCTTTTAACATACTGCTTCAGTGTTATATATTTAAGATCCATATGCTTAGATCCTTTATATATTCTATCATCTTTAGAGAAGAAGATTGCAACTTGATTGTTATAGTAAAACGTTAAAGGCTTGTCAATAAAATTTAAAGCTCCAAACTGTAACATAAAATTCTGCAACCATGTTTTTTTAATAGAAGCCTTATAGCATGTAACATACTCAGCTTCCATGGTGGATGTGTAATTAATTGCGACTTTTAGCTTTTTCCATGATATAGCACCTCTTCTAAAAAGATACACATAGCTACGAGTGTACTGTTTTGAATCTGAAAATCCTACCATATGTGGATGTGTTAATTTTCGACAAGTCAACATATAATTTCTTGTTCTCTTTAGGTATCTCAAAACTTTCTTTTCAGCTTTCAATGAGTGAGTCATGGGTTACTCTGTAATCTTCTCATCATTCTGACTGCATAGCTAATATCAGGTCGTGTACAGGTCCGTCCATACATTAAACTTTCGACAAGAAATGCATAAGGGTAATTCTTCATCTGATTATGTTCCATTTCATTCTGCGGAATATCAACCTTGTCACATTTCTGCATTGGAACTACATTACAAGAACACGTCATCATGCCAAATCTCAATAATTCTATTGATATATGCTTTCCGAGACAGTCCCAAAAGTCCTAGTGAACGATCACAAAATATTTCACCTCCTATCACGTAGAATGCCTCACCCATATGATTAATATCAAAGTTCTTAAAGAGTTAACTCTTGGTTTCACGTAATAAACCAAAATCACTACTGGTTAATAAGATATCAGCAACATACATAACTAAGAATATGAATTTAATGCCAGTGAACTTAAGGTGTATACATGGATATACCATGTTTTCATTGAAATCTAATTTTGTAATAGTTTCATCAAGCTTTAGACACTATTGTTTGGAAGGTTGTTTTAATCCATATTATGATTTTGCAGACTATATCTATCTTGTTTTAAATTATTAAACCTTTAGTTTGGGACATATAGACTTCTTCTTGCAAGTCTTCTTTAACAAAGAGAGTCTTCACATCCATTTGATGTAACTCGAGATTATACAGAGTTACAAATGCCATGATAATGCTAAGATAGTCTTTTCTTGACATAAGTGAAAATGTCTCACTACAATCAATGATGCCTTATTTCTGACTAAACCCTTTGGCTACAAGATTGGCTTTATATCAATCTACATTGCCATTACATTCGAGCTTAATCTTCAAGACCCACTTGTACCTGACCACTTTGTATCCTTCATGCAATGGAGCAATGTCCCAAACTTCATTTTTAACCACCGAGTCTTTTTCATCACTACTAGCATCAATCCATTTATCAAAATTAACATTATTAGTGGCTTATGAATAAGAAGACAGATCTTTAATATCCTTTCTCCAGATTCTTCTTGATAAAGCACAAAGTCATCTAAAATAACAGATCTTCTCTTACGACTAGATCTTCTTAATGCTGGTTCCTCTTGTGCTTCAAGATCATTATTATCATTGTTTTCATCATGGAGTGGATGATCATTCACTGGATTATCCTTAATGTTTAACGATTCAACAACATGAGGATTCACCACATTCAAAAACGAGATTAAAGGAACATTAACCCTAATTTCTTGAATGACTACATCCTTAAATTTATCACTCCCACTATTCACGTCACTCTCATAAAATCTGGCATTAATATATGGTTTCTACTATTCTCTTACTATGGGATGAACAATAAAATTTATATTCTTAAGATTTTTCAGTGTATCTAATACATAAACTATTTATAATTCTGAAATCTAATTTATTTTTATGTGGATTGTATATTCTTACTTCAACTGCACATCCCCAAATTTTAAGATATGATAAACTAGAGTTTTTGAACAGTTATGAGATATCAAAACTAATCATATAATATAACCATTAATAGGATATCAGAATACCTACTTCTATTGCCATAAAAAGTCTTCTTGGATGATTGTGGAAATAGAAGACACAAGATTATGGAAATAAAAGACTAGAGGTGGAACTTTAAGTAGGAGTTTAGGTTTCTTTGCCTACGAGATTTTTTTTTTAATAATGTATTGTTTTGGTTATAATATTATGATGAGTAAAGTCATATATTTATAGGTATATTGAGAACCTAAATTCACATTAGGATTTTTTTTAAGATTGAATCTCAACTTTTCATCAAGGATTTGATGATCATATAGATGACAAGTAATTATACAAGTATTAAACTTTGGCTTTTTTTTTTTGACATTAAAAGGGATCTTTCATTAGATTAGTTCGGTACAAATAAGCTTGCCTCAGAGGTTAGCCACACCAGAATTGCAGAGTTTACATGGTTAAAAATAATATCACGAGTACGAGCCCCTTTAGCAAGAGCATCCGCTCGGCGGTTATCCCCTCGGGGAATATATGAAATTAAAAACGAGCAAAAGAAATTCTGACAAAAACCAAACTCTTCCAAAGCTGCAGAGAGATTTGGCCATTCCTCTTCTCTCTCGATAATCTTTACCAGTTGAAGGCAATCTGTTTGAATATGTAAGGATTGAATTTCACGCTCTCTCATTGTCTTCATGGCCCATATCACGGCTTCCATCTCGGCGTGCAGGGGTGATGAGACACCATTACACGCAAAGGATCCCAGTAGCTTCCGCGCGCCATTTTTCATTAGCACCAGCCCTCCGCCAAACAGTTTATCCTCATTGCACCATGAAGCATCGACCTGACATACAAATTTCTCACATGCGGAATTGTCCAGGTTCGTCGAAGATGGGGTTAAACTCGAAGCAGTGGTCTTGTCCTTCGTATTCGTCATTTTCCAGTTCCCAGCTTCCATCTTCGCACGTTCTGCTGTATCCATGGGAAGCTCATGTCTGTCGTTAAACACTCTAATATTTCGCGCTTTCCAAATAAACCAGACAACCCACGGGAAAATCTGCAACTGTTCCTCTCTTATTCCATAAGAATGTGTTCTGAATAACAGAAAATCCATACTGGGAAACAGAGCCTCACACGGAAAGATCTCTGGAATAGCAGGAATCTGGGACAGAGCCCACGTTTGTACAGCATCGGGGCATTCGAAGAAGATATGATTGATGGTTTCATCCTCATAGCCGCATCTGGGGCAAGTTCGATCTGTGCCACAGTGGCGATCCGCTAATCTGCTACGTGATGCTAGGGTACCAGAGATGATTTGCCAGAGTATGTGCTTGATTTTGCATGTTGTTTGTAGCTGCCAGGCTCTGCTTTTAAGCTATGTTGTGCTTGGTTCGAGTAGCTCTGGGTATTTGTTCGTAGCGGACAGCTCGCAGGCTAAGTCGTATCCCGATCTTACCGAGTAATTCCATGATGTCGTATAGCTCCAGCAGTAGTCATCCAGTTCAAACTTGCGCAGTAGTTTTATCTTTAGTATCATCTCAGCATCATCGGAAGCCAACAGAGAGCGAACCATTCCCTCTTTCCAGGATTTTGACTCGAAATCAATAAGATGATTTACATAAAGGTTTAGGTCATGCACGTTACTTATGCTGACAGCCGGTCGTGGTGGGATCGTAGGGATCCACGGATCTTGCCACACTCTGGTATTGAAGCCTAATTTGATTGCTTTCTGGAGCGCCGGTTTAAGGAGATGTTTGGCTGCCATAATGCTCCTCCAGCCGTAAGATGGGGCGTTTGCTTTTTCAACCTCCAAGGAGTTTGAATAGCGGTAATATCTCCCTTTCGGAACCCGTGCAAGTAAAGATGAGGGATACCGGATTAACCTCCACAGTTGCTTGGCAAGTAGAGCAAGGTTAAAGAGTTTTAGATTTTTAAATCCCAGTCTTCCTTTGCTTTGAGGGATGCACATTTTGTCCCACTCAAGCCAATGTAGGCTGCAGTTATTAGACTTGGTGCTCCACCAGAACCGAGAGATAGCTGCTCCCAGTTTGGTAATGACATCCTGTGGAAGAAGATAAGTTGACATTACGAATGTCGGGATGGCTTGCGCCACCAATTTAAGCAACACCTCCTTACCCCCTTTTGACAGTAGCTTCGAAGACCAAGAGTTGACTCGATTGTTTAAGCATTCCTGAACATAGGAAAAAACTTGCTTCTTCGAGCCACATATCTTCTCTAGTAGGCCCAAATACATCCCCATACCACCTTCTGTATGAATTCTTAGCGCCTTCTTTAAAGCTTGTTTTCCTTCTTGTTTGACCTTACTCCCAAAGAAAATCGAGGATTTGGCATGATTCAATTGTTGGCCCGAAGCTTGGCCATACGTATTAATAATCTTTAGGAGCTCAGTGCATTGTCCAACATCTGCTCTACAGAAGAAGAGGCTGTCGTCAGCGAACAGAAGGTGAGATATTGGCGGGCTTGCTTGGGCTACTTTTAGCCCTGTAATACGCCCTTCATCTTCCGCACCTCAAAGTTGGCTTATGAGCGCTTCAGTACAAATAATAAACAGAAAAGGGGAGAGTGGATCCCCTTGCCGAAGACCTCGAGTCGGGAGGATCTTTCCTTGTTAATCAAGACTTGATATGAGACCGAGGAGATGCATTTCATAATCCAGTTAACCCATTTGGTATCGAAACCGAGCTTGATCATGAGAGCCTGGAGGAAGCCCCATTCAATTCGACATTCAATTCGATTGTATGCCTTACTCATGTCCGTCTTTATGGCGACAAACTTCGAGTTGCATATGGGATTGCCCCGAAGAGCATGAAATGCCTCCTGAGCGATCAAGATATTGACTGATATAAGTCTCTTGGCAACAAATGCCGATTGAGTCTCTGATATTAGGGAAGGTAGGAACTTCTTTAGTCTCTTGCATAGTACCTTTGAGATGATTTTATAGCATACGTTGCAGAGGCTGATTGGGCGAAATTCTTTCATTTCTCGGGGTCTATCATTCTTTGGGATAAGACATATGTTAGTTTGGTTGAGGCGGGTATCAAAGGTGCCCTCGGTGAAGAAGTCCCTTACGGTCCGTATAATATCGCCCTCCAGCGTTTGCCAGCAACGTTGATAGAATAGTCCTGTCATTCCATCCGGCCCCAGTGCCTTTTCTGGATTTATATCAAAAGCAGCCTGTTTTATTTCGCTATCAGAGGAGGTGCACGTGAGTGCTGCATTCATCTCAGTTGTGACTTTCGCGGTAACATACCGGAGATCTTCTTCATAATCCACTAGATTAGACAAAGTGAAAATGTCTTAGAAGTATTCTATCGCAACGCGTTCAATTCCTTCCTCTGTCTCTGCCCATGAGCCTGTCGATGATCTCAGCTTGGTGATGCGATTTATCGCCCGTCGTTGTCTAGTGCTTGCGTAGAAGAATTTGGTGTTGCGATCCCCTTCCTTCAGCCAGTTTGCTCGGCTCTTCTGTTTCCAGTATAGCTCCTCATCACGGTAAGCCGAGCAGAGCATCCATTTCAGATTCAGTACATCCTCCGGGGTTATACTCTCGTCCAATTGGGCCTTCTCTAGTTGTTCTTTAATCATTTCAATCCGCTTGGCCGAATTGGTGGGGTTATTTTTCCTCCATCTTGAGATGGGCTTCCTACATGCTCCAATTTTGGAGAAAAGGTCATTTGCGCTCGGGCTGGTCGGTGAATCCCATCTTTCACCTACTGTTTCATGGAAGTCCTCCTTATCCAGCCATCTTTTATCGAAGCGGAAGTTGCGTTGTATGCGTATCTCCCGAGATTGTATCCTTGATAACACCGGTCTATGATCCGAACCCCATAGCTTCAGATACTCCACATTTTTGTGGGAAAAGACTTCATGCCATTCTTCATTTCCAACCGGCATTGGACTCTTCCGGATCTTCTGTATCCCAGCCACGAGAAGTGATTCCCTTTATATGGGAATTCAATCATACCACATTTTTCTAACATCTGTTTGAACGCAAGGAAGGAGGAATCAGCTCTTCTCCTGCCACCTTATTTCCTGTGGTTACCAATAATTTCGTTAAAGTCTCCACTCATGAACCAGGGTCCTGTGCGTTGTGCGCTAAAACTAGTTAGCTTCTCCCATACAGCTCCACGGCACTCAATGATCGGATCTCCATACACAAAGGTCATAAAGACCTTGTGACCCTCGATTGTAGCTTCAATGTCGATCATTCGGTCGTTGGAAAAGAGAATACAAACAGAAAAGCAATCCAAATAATACAAAGCTAAACCTCTGCTTCGCCCAACGGGCTTAACGGTAAATAAATTATCATAACCAAAAGAAGTTTGAAACTTTTGCATAACAGAAAATGAGTTTTTTGTCTCAGAAAGAAAAAGAAAACAGGGGCAAAAGTAACGGTGTAGCTTCTTTAGGTGTTGTATAGTCAGAAACGCTCTTGCACCTTGACAATTCCAGGAAATTGTATTCATATCTTCTTACTGGGTGGTTTCTGGGACACCACCGAACCTGAGACAGCAACAGAGCTCTTAGATAGAGCCGAGGGGTACACCTCCATACGAGGGAATTGTTTAGTACTTGTACCTGACGATCTCACGCGCAGGTTACTTTTCTTCTTCCTTGGGGAGGCTTTTCCCCGGATGGCATGTAGTTTTTTCGATGCCATGGCTCCAGCTAGCTCCTCGGTCGTCATCTTCCAGTTCTGGGGAGAGTTGCGAAATTGCATCAATCTTCTCGGGATAGTCCTCAAGATCTTCCAGGAGTAGTTCATTGTTATCAATCATTTCATCATCCATTTCCATCTCAACTAACTCCCTGTCTAGTCGTTGCTCGAATTCCATATCTGCATCTCTTTCTTCTGGGGACTTATTTTTTTCATCTTCGCGCGTTTCCCCTGTTTTCCCCAAACTGTTTCCATCATGTTGTCTTCCCTCAATATTAGAGTCGGAAGGGCCTGCGGTTTTTGAGATCGTAACAGCGTCAAGTCGTTCTGGGGGGGGGGGGGGGGGGGGGGGGTGTGTTATCCTTCATTGCTGGGGACGTTTCTGGTGATGCCAGTGGGATCTCTCTACCCTTTGTAGAAGACATAGTTTCCGCCGCAGGTGCTTTGCCCTTTATCCTTCGGATTTTCTCCTCCTCTATTTCATTCCTGTGTAACACCAGATGTCAAGAGCTTACATGGTCAAGATGGCTCTGTTGTTCTGGCATATCAGAGATTATTCTCTGAGAATCAGAAAGGGGGGTATGTTCTCCTCGGCGGCGTAAGCCATGCCTGGAGTCAGATACTTCTCTATAGTAAGAGGATCCTTTTCTATCATCTCTATCTCTTTCACCTTCCCTACGGGGTCTCCACTCAAGTCTGGCCTTTGATGAAGAATTATAGTGGAAGCTCTGCTCCTTGTAACTCTTTGAATATGGGTGATATCTCTCCCGATATCGGGGAAGTCGGACGTTAAGCTGGGGATCAATCCTTTTCCACACGTCTCTGCTGCGATCCTCACGTTTCTCTTGAAGCTCTTCTCGCAGGTCCTTCTTTTCGCCATGGATGACTCTGCTTTTGCTATGTTTCTTCTCGAGGGCCTGAGTTGAGTTATCCTTATATGAGTTACCCGAGAACAGAGGAAGTCTCCGACCACCATCGGATCCTGGTCGTAGGGGAAACATCTCTCGAGCTATGAGTTTTTCTTTCTCTTTTTGTTCAATCCTGGCTTTCCTATTGAGCTCACGCTGTTCCTCTGTTAGTTCGGGACACGTTCCTTCCTCATGTGAGATTTTCCGACAGGTGTAGCACCATCGGTGTAAATCCTCATATTTCAAGGTAACTTTAATGATATCGTCATTTTTAAATCTCGCACTTCTTTAAAACTGAAGCGGTTTATCACCATTGATGGAGACTTGGACTCTTGCTCCTTTTTCATCGACTGTAATCACATCTCCCAGCGCAGTTCCGATCGATCGAAACAGCGGGTCTTTCTTATAGTGAATTGGAAGGCCTTATACCTTGATTCAAAATCTCATTGTATTTGGAAAGTCATTGTTGATGGTTGGGATCCATCGCTCGAGAGAGAAGCTCCAGCGGTTGAAATGACAGGGTCTTTGATACAACACTTTAATCAAGTCTTCCTCCTTGTCGAAATCAAACTGAAACTTCCCATTTTCCAAGTTAGTTTCTTTAAATCTGCCCTCAACGTTCCAGATTTTTGCACTAGGTATTAGTTTCAAGAGGGCGTCGATACTTCTACCTTCTGAACATACGGCCCACCAAACTGCATTTGTATTGTTCTACCAAATCGGAGAAGTCAAATTCCGGGATCTCAATGATTTCATCTTCTTCTTCTTGTACGAGCCGTCATTTGGTTTTCGTGGACGTCCCATTCCTCCTTAGAGTTTCAGCTGCAGAAGCCATATGTGGATGTGGGTAGCAACGCCTCCAAAAACCTTCCAAGAGAATTCCAGACACCAGATAAACCGGAACAAAACACCTTATATCAGGGGAAAGCAAAGCATTTCAAGAAAACACCCTTGCATAGGGAAACTGTCTAGGATCTGATCTGCAATTTCCGGTACGAACAAGACGACAACAAACAAGTGCAGTATGATACATAACACCCATGCTACAGCCTAAGCGACCTTTCAAAACCTTCTGCGTTGTTATTCCCCCAATAGTCAGAATATCGATAATCTTACCTGTTGTTTTAGGGTACCTTAAGTTGGACAAGACGACGGTGAGAGGGATCCGAGTTTTTGAGATCGTAACAGCGTCAGGTCGTTCTGGGGGGGGGTGTTATCCTTCATTGTTGGGGACGTTTCTGGTGATGCTAGTGGGATCTCTCTACCCTTTGTAGAAGACATGGTTTCCGCCGCAGGTGTTTTGCCCTTTATCCTTCGGATTTTCTCCTCCTCTGTTTCATTCCTGTGTAACACCAGATGTCAAGAGCTTACATGGTCACAATGGCTCTGTTGTTCTGGCATATCAGAGATTGTTCTCTGAGAATCAGAAAGGGGGGTATGTTCTCCTCGGCGGCGTAAGCCATGCGTGGAGTCAGATACTTCTCTATAGTAAGAGGATCCTTTTATCATCTCTATCTCTTTCACCTTCCCTACGGGGTCTCCACTCAAGTCTGGCCTTTGATGAAGAATTATAGTGGAAGCTCTGCTCCTTGTAACTCTTTGAATATGGGTGATATCTCTCCCGATTTCGGGGAAGTTGGACGTTAAGCTGGGGATCAATCTTTTTCCATACGTCTCTGCTGTGATCCTCACGTTTCTCTTGAAGCTCTTCTCGCAGGTCCTTCTTTTCGCCATGGACGACTCTGCTTTCGCTATGTTTCTTCTCGAGGGCCTGAGTTGAGTTATCCTTATATGAGTTACCCGAGAACAGGGGAAGTCTCCGACCACCATCGGATCCTGGTCGTAGGGGAAACATCTCTCGAGCTATGAGTTCTTCTTTCTCTTTTTGTTCAATCCTGGCTTTCCTATTGAGCTCACGCTGTTCCTCTGTTAGTTCGGGACACATTCCTTCCTCATGTGAGATTTTCCGACAGGTGTAGCACCATCGGTGTAAATCCTCATATTTCAAGGTAACTTTAATGATATCGTCATTTTTAAATTGATGGAGACTTGGACTCTTGCTCCTTTTTCATCGACTGTAATCACATCTCCCAGCGCAGTTCCGATCGATCGAAACACCGGGTCTTTCTTATAGTGAATTGGAAGGCCTTATACCTTGATTCAAAATCTCATTGTATTTGGAAAGTCATTGTTGATGGTTGGGATCCATCGCTTGAGAGAGAAGCTCCAGCGGTTGAAATGACAGGGTCTTTGATGCAACACTTTAATCAAGTCTTCCTCTTTGTCGAAATCAAACTGAAACTTCCCATTTTCCAAGTTAGTTCCTTTAAATCTGCCCTCAACGTTCCAGATTTTTGCACTAGGTATTAGTTTCAGGAGGGCGTCGATACTTCTACCTTCTGAACATACGGCCCACCAAACTGCATTTGTATTGTTCTACCAAATCGGAGAAGTCAAATTCCGGGATCTCAATGATTTCATCTTCTTCTTCTTGTACGAGCCGTCATTTGGTTTTCGTGGACGTCCCATTCCTCCTTAGAGTTTCAGCTGCAGAAGCCATATGTGGATGTGGGTAGCAACGCCTCCAAAAACCTTCCAAGAGAATTCCAGACACCAGATAAACCGGAACAAAACACCCTATATCAGGGGAAAGCAAAGCATCTCGAGAAAACCCCCTTGCATAGGGAAACTGTCTAGGATCTGATCTGCGATTTCCGGTACGAACAAGACGACAACAAACAAGTGCTGTATGATACGTAACATCCATGCTACAGCCTAAGCAACCTTTCAAAACCTTCTGCGTTGTTATTCCCACAGTAGTCAGAATATCGATAATCTTACCTGTTGTTTTAGGACACCTTAAGTTGGACAAGACGACGGTGAGAGGGATCCGAGCTTTGGAATAGCCCTAGGGAAAATGGATCTGGGAATCGCCAAAAGAGTCGTCGGGTGCCCTAGCCGCCTCCATTTACTTTATTTCGTGTTGACTACTGTCAATAAGTATATTTTAGTTAATCTAATAGATTTTTTGTATATATATAGTAGTTAGAATAATTAAATAATTCATTTAAAGTCTAAATATCTTTGACTAAAATACCTTTAATAAAAATTTAGAGAGAAGCTTAAAATGTAATGGCACATATTGTAATATACCATATAAAAAATGTTTAAATATTGAAGTGAACCTGAATTAATTGTATGGATTTACTTGCATTCAAACCTTATAATTAAATCATAATCTGCTTTAAATAAACAATTTATCCAAAGTTACAAACATTTACTCTGGAATAGTTCATAGTCGATAAGTTAACAGTTCAATACTGATGTTCTGAATCAAGTTTCTTCTACCTTGGAAGTCTGAACTCTCTCGTTGACAAAATCAATCTTCCTAAGGAAAATAATCTGTGAAATTCCAAAAATTTAGATGTCTACTCCTAAAATTTTCTTTTCAACAAAGATAAAATGTTTCTTATTGATTCACTATCATATTTAATGTTGAACCCTCTTAGATGAATCTCAAACCATCTTAGGATCAATGTTGTTATTATATCATATGTATCTACCGGAGTAAATTGGTTTTTTTGAAGGTATTCCTTAATTGTCAAGCTTTCTTAGATATTTTGGAAGAGCTTCCTAAACCATATGTTAATTATTTTATTCTAAGTATGTATGAATCATTGTGAAATAAAAAAATCAGTTTTGAATATTCAAAAAGATTTCCTAAAATTTTAAGAAGTATTCTATAGTAGAAACTCTATAGTAGAAACTCTATAAATTAATAATGTTGGGATTTTGATATTTTATTAATTTAGAGAGTTATTAATTTATCGGTGTTGGATAAAATAAATTGTTTATGTATAACTAATTAAAAATAATATGTTCTTTAAAATTTATAAAAAAAATTTCAAATTTTTCATTATAAAATTAGAAATAGATGATAAAATTTTCAATTTTAATGTGAAAAACAATAATATACTTATATTTTAATAAATTATCATAATTATAAATTTATATAAATTATCTTATGTGATATTTATTAATTTATGATACTATATCTTATATGGGTTCTTAAAATTATTATTATCTTATTAATTTATCGATTTGTATTAAATTTTGAACTGGCCTAAATCGGGACCAAGCAAAATTATTGATTTATCGAGTTTATTAATTTATCAAATATTAATTTATAGAATTTCTTCTGTAGAATCAATGGTACTGTTATAAACTATGTGTCTATCGAAGAAATATCTTTAAATATTTTTTTATTGTATAGAATATTTTGGAAATTTTTTACTGAATAGTATGTAACAATAGCAAACTCACAAGGCATAACCACTAATAAAATAAAATAAATACTCTGTTTAGGAAAACTGAGTAACAATTTATGATAGTCTTTGTAGCATTCGTATCCGAGAAAATGTGGAATGATCGTACCGGACAGGGCATTGTCCGAGGGATGACCGAGCCAAGGATCGGATACTGGCTGGGAAATGGAGGTTCGGACTATGGTCGGGTGTTGACCGGTGAAATAGTCGGATGTGGGCTGGATAGCCGAGCCGGATGGACCATATCCGAGAGAAAACAGGGTCTAGTCCGAGGGAAATGGGATTTATCCGAGTGCAGTGGGATATATCCGAGAGTCTGGGAGGTTAGTCCGAGTGTCAGTGGACTGTCTCCGAGGGAGAATAGGAAACCTCCGAGAGAAATAGAGGATTAGCCGAGGTGGGACAAGTTGTCCGAGAGGAAAAGGAATATCCAGGTGAAAAATGGAAAACACCTCGGATAAGGGCGGTTTATCCGAGTGGGAAGGGATTTGGGCCGTGGGCCAAGTGTTTGGTCGGCTATTTTGGGGTTTATCGAAGGAATGGTCGAGCCGGTACAGGGAATAGCCGAGAGAATCGAATCGGACCTGGATAAAACTTACTGGAACCGGGAAAACGTCGGATAAGTCCAGGTTACCTAGGGTTTTGCGAGTATTTAAGGGATTTTGAGACTTTTCTCAGGAGAGTTGTGTTTATTCGAGAGCAATAAAGCAAAGAAAGAGAATAGTCGAGAGAAAACCCTAAGAAAAACAGTTTATCCCGAGGATATCCGAGAGAGATCAGGCTATCGCCGAGCAGAACCGACCATCGTCGAGATAAACTGGTAAGCGATCGGATATTTCCCTACGTGTTGAGTTTTCATCGGATAACCTCAAGCTAATAGCCTTGTTTTGTGGGGTTTCTGAGGGAAAACAGAGTTTGGCTCGAAGAAAGGTGAACGGATCAAGAGATAGCCGAGGGGATAAGGATCGGATCGTACCGTGAGCCGAGAGATTCTTAGGGAGATCGGATATCTTCGTTTTGGTGTGGTTTTCAACGGGATTTCTTCTGACCAATCTGTTTCTAGCCTTGTCTAAGGTGAGTGCGTGACTGTGGTTGGGTCTAGGACCGTAGGATTGCTAGGGTTGAGTGTTTTGCATGTTGATTGTATGATTTTCATGTTATGTGTTTGGAATTGATAAGCAATCCTTATGTTATGGGATATTGTGGTGTTTACCGTGGCATAGATGGTATTTAGCTAACCTCAGGGTAATCCGGATCATGTACTAGCTTAGGAGATGTGGGATTCTCGCTGAAGTAGACATGGGTCTTAAAAAGGGATTGATCTTGGTTGGTTAGGCTAGATGATCATGACCGTTTGATATTGTTATGTCTATTGTGAATTGATCGTGTTGAATGTTGAATCCGAAAGTATGACTGCGTGTTTGGTACTGACCAGGTGTTACGGGATGATCGTACTCACTAAGTATTTATGAAATACTTATGCCTCTCATTTTGAGTGTGCAGGTACTAAGCAGTAAGGGGCGAGACCAGGCGGCAGTGATGGATATGGATGGATCGGGACTTGGTTTTATTTGTGTTAAGACTTGTGTTTAGAGTCTTATGGCTTTGGTGTTTGACCGTTTAGGTTGCTAGATGATTGGTTGTAATCGTTAGTGAACCTTGTGTTTTGATTTATGTGGAACCCCGAATCTTTTCAAGTGTTTTTGAGAGTTAAATGAATGAAATGAGTTATTTATATTCCGCTGTGTATTGATAAGAAAGACTTAGAAAAATAGAGAAAAAGTTCGAAAATATGGCTAAGTATAGAAACGGACTTAGAGGATGTAGTGGGACACAGTCGCGGTACGGTTTACCGGGTTGGGTTACCACAAGTTGGTATCAGAGCGTTTTAACGCTTCTAGGACTGAAATTGGTGACTGCTGTTGTTTGTTTGGTTTGTTTGGGGTTTATGGGGGTCCGATCCATTCTTCACTGCCAAGGTCTCGCGGTAAGTTATTGTGTGGTGTTGTGAAACACGTTTTGAGTTAGCTTCGGCTAACTGGCATTGTGTACTTGCAGATGGTTGATACCAGAAGAACCGTGAGAAACAATGGGGACAACCAGGCTGCTGGGTCTGTGAACTCAGTCAACGGTGATGTTGCTGAGAGGGCTAGGGAAGCCGAGAGACAGGCAGTTGCGGTTGCGAATGAGGCGGCTAGAGTGGCAGCCGTGGAAGCAGCAAGGAATGCTGCAGATGCTGAGAACGTGGCTAGGAATGCTGCGGGTGCAGCTGGGGATGCTGCGAATGTAGCACCAGTGGGGTTAGAGGCTGTGCTTGGGATGTTAGCACAGGTACTAGCTAGGCTACCTGCGGTGGCTCCTGCTCCGGCGGTTGCAGCAGCACCACAAGTAGTACCACCGGTGGGGGTTCACGCGGATGTGATGGGGGAGGAAGCGGACCAAGTGGAGAGGGTTCCGAGTTACCTCAAGGTTTTGGATCACATGGTGCGGTTGGGAACCAAGTTCTTTGCTGGAGGTTCTACATCGATTGAGGCAGATGAGTGGAGGATGAGACTGGAACGGAATTTTAAGTCTATCCGATGTCCAGAGGGTTACAAGAGAGACATTGTCGTGCACTACTTGGAGGGTGATGCACACACGTGGTGGAAAGGAATCATTGGAAGGCTGGTGAATGCGAATTGTTCTTATGAGACATTTTCAGCGATGTTCAGGAGTAAGTACTTTCCACAGGAAGCTTACAACGAGTTGGAGAATGCGTTTCTGTACCTTAGTCAGGGGACGCTTACAGTGAGGCAGTATGAGACTCAGTTTAATCAGCTGAGGAAGTATGTGTCTCATGAGTTTGACACGGAGGAGAAGCTGATTCGCAGGTTTATGAGTGGACTGCGAGTTGAGCTAAGGAATGGGTGTGTGGTTCGTGACTTCAGGACAGTTGCTGAGCTTGTTGAGAAAGCAGCATTGTTGGAGTCAGGACGGGCGGAAGCTGCGTTGATGTCAGCTGGGGCTAGTACAGCCGTGACCAAGGCGGGTCAGTCTAGTGGACAGAACCGAAAGTTTGGGAAGGGAGTACCAAACAAAGGATCTGGGGGACGCAGCGTGTGCAGCAAGTGTGGCAAGGCTCACGTTGGCGAGTGTGGGACGCGGTTGCATATGAGTACAGCGTATCATCCTCAGACTGATGGGCAATCAGAACGGACGATCAGGACTTTATAGGATATGTTGAGAGTGTGTGTACTGGACTGGGGTGGTAGTTGGGAAGACTACTTACCGTTGGCTGAATTTGCATACAACAATAGTTACCAAAGGAGCATAGAGATGTCTCCGTATGAGGCGTTGTATGGCAGGCCGTGCAGGACACCATTGTGTTGGACACAAGTGGGGGAGCGTAGTGTAATGGGGCCAGCAGTGGTCGAGGCTACTACAGAAAAGATCAGATTGTTAAAGATTAAGCTGAAAGAGGCTATGGACAGGCAGAAAAGTTATGCGGACAAGCATCGCAGGGATCTAGCGTTCAGTGTGGGTGATATGGTTTATCTTAAGGCACTGACTTATAAGGGAACGGATAGGGTAGCTAAGAGTGCCAAGTTGAATCCGAGGTACATGGGGCCGTACCGGGTACTGGAAAGGATTGGCGCAGTGGCTTACAAGTTGGACTTGCCATCGGAAATGGGAGCGTTCCACAATGTATTCCATGTGTCACAGCTGAGAAAGCACATTACCGAACGGGAAACGGTTATAGAGGAACCGCCAGCAGACATGCAAGAGGACCTTGCAGTAGTGGCTAGGCCGGTTCGAGTGTTAGATCGGAAAGAAGAGACTAAGCATGGGAAGCTGGTCAGAATGGTTCAGGTCGTATGGGACTGCGACGGGCATGAACAGGTAACTTGGGAGAATGAGGCTAGGATGAAAGCTGAGTATCCCAAATGGTTTGACAAGTTGCAAGCGGATGAGTCGGATTCGAGGACGAATCCAGAACAGGTGGGGGAGAGTTGTAGCATCCGTATCCGAGAAAATGTGGAATAATCGTACCGGACAGGGCATTGTCCGAGGGATGACCGAGCCAAGGGTCGGATACTGGCTGGGAAATGGAGGTTCGGACTATGGTCGGGTGTTGACCGGTGAAATAGTCGGATGTGGGCTGGATAGCCGAGCCGGATGGACCATATCCGAGGGAAAACAGGGTCCAGTCCGAGGGAAATGGGATTTATCCGAGTGCAGTGGGATATATCCAAGAGTCTGGGAGGTTAGTCCGAGTGTCAGTGGACTGTCTCCGAGGGGGAATAGGAAACCTCCGAGAGAAATAGAGGATTAGTCGAGGTGGGACAAGTTGTCCGAGAATTAAAGGAATATCCGGGTGAAAAATGGAAAACACTTCGGATAAGGGCGGTTTATCCGAGTGGGAAGGGATTTGGGCCGTGGGCCAAGTGTTTGGTCGGCTATTTTGGGGTTTATCGAAGGAATGGTCGAGCCGGTACAGGGAATAGCTGAGAAAATCGAATCGGACCGGGATAAAACTTACTGGAACCGGGAAAACGTCGGATAAGTCCGGGTTACCTAGGGTTTTGCGAGTATTTAAGGGATTTTGAGACTTTTCTCGGGAGAGTTGTGTTTATTCGAGAGCAATAAAGCAAAAAAAGAGAATAGTCGAGAGAAAACCCTAAGAAAAACAGTTTATCCCGAGGATATCCGAGAGAGATCAGGCTATCGCCGAGCAGAACCGACCATCGTCGAGATAAACTGGTAAGCGATTGGATATTTCCCTAAGTGTTGAGTTTTCATCAGATAACCTCGAGCTAATAGCCTTGTTTTGTGGGGTTTCTGAGGGAAAACAGAGTTTGGCTCGAAGAAAGGTGAACGGATCAAGAGATAGCCGAGGGGATAAGGATCGGATCGTACCGTGAGCCGAGAGATTCTTAGGGAGATCGGATATCTTCGTTTTGGTGTGGTTTTCATCGGGATTTCTTCTGACCAATCTGTTTCTAGCCTTGTTTAAGGTGAGTGCGTGACTGTGGTTGGGTCTAGGACCGTAGGATTGCTAGGGTTGAGTGTTTTGCATGTTGATTGTATGATTTTCATGTTATGTGTTTGGAATTGATAAGCAATCCTTATGTTATGGGATATTGTGGTGTTTACCGTGGCATAGATGGTATTTAGCTAACCTCAGGGTAATCCGGATCATGTACTAGCTTAGGGGATGTGGGATTCTCGCTGAAGTAGACATGGGTCTTAAAAAGGGATTGATCTTGGTTGGTTAGGCTAGATGATCATGGCCGTTTGATATTGTTATGTCTATTGTGAATTGATCGTGTTGAATGTTGAATCCGAAAGTATGACTGCGTGTTTGGTACTGACCAAGTGTTACGGGATGACCGTACTCACTAAGTATTTATGAAATACTTATGCCTCTCATTTTGAGTGTGCAGGTACTAAGCAGTAAGAGGCGATACCAGGCGGCAGTGATGGATATGGATGGATCGGGACTTGGTTTTATTTGTGTTAAGACTTGTGTTTAGAGTCTTATGGCTTTGGTGTTTGACCGTTTAGATTGCTAGATGATTGGTTGTAATCGTTAGTGAACCTTGTGTTTTGATTTATGTGGAACCCCGAATCTGTTTAAGTGTTTTTGAGAGTTAAATGAATGAAATGAGTTATTTATATTCCGCTGTGTATTGATAAGAAAGACTTAGAAAAATAGAGAAAAAGTTCGAAAATATGGCTAAGTATAGAAACGGACTTAGAGGATGTAGTGGGACACAGCCGCGGTACGGTTTACCGGGTTGGGTTACCACAGTCTTCCTAAAACTTTTTTGAAAAAGCTAACTAATACATTTGCATCGCTAAAATACTAATATATGAAGAGATTCTTGCAAAAATGACCCAAAATTTGAGTTGAAATGCAATCTAACCCACAAAATTCACCCTCTCAACATTAGCCATTTTATGTCCAAACAATCTTTCTCAGATCCAATTATGTACGGTATTGCCATTACTTCAAATTAATTTTTTTTATTTTTGGATATCAAATTGACCAAATAATCCTCATCTTCCTCACTTATTTACAAAAATGTCATCGTCATCAATTCACCCAACCACCATTTTCAACTAATATTGAGCTTTAATGGCACCACAAACCCATTTTAACCTTGGATAGCTCATTATCTTTCTCTTAAGCTTCTATACTTCCATTTTCTCTCTATTTTCTTCCCAAAAACTCTATAATTTGACTATTAAAAAGTTGAAGTTCATATATATTTCTATATTCCGGCGAGTTGGTCATTTTTTGCGGTTGTGTCTCTTTTATGGTGGCTAGAATCGAAGATCTTGACCAGAAAAGAAGCTAAAGACGAGTGGCAAGTAAAATTTTTAGTCAGTTTAGTGTTTTTCAGTTCTAGGCTGTGAAAGTAAACTTTTCTTAACCACTGTGAAGTCTACTAGTCAATGCCCATGTTAGTTTTGCAATTGACCGCATGAAAAAAATAGACTTCTTTTGGTCCGAATGAAGTCTACTCCATTTCCTTTGATAACAAAAAAATGGAGTAGAGTTCTAGAGTAGACTTCTTTAGAGGCAGGTCATTTTTGCAATTGACCAAGCTTTGACTTTGTAGAGTAGGTTTCTCCAAAAAAAATAGACTTCTCTGAGAAGTCTACTTTTGGAAGTAGACTTCTCACATGTCTTTTTTGCAATTGAAAAATATTTGACTTCTCGCAGGTTAGTTTTGCAATTGTCAAAAGATTAGTAGACTTCTCCAAGAAAATTAGACTTCTCGGATAAGTCTACTTCCGAAAGTAGACTTCTTACAGGTCATTTTTACAATTTACCAAAAAGTCAAAGATTTTTCAATTGCAAGAATAACCTGTGAGAAGTCTACTTCCGACAGTAGACTTCTCCGAGAAGTCTACTTTTCTTGGAGAAGTCTACTAATCTTTTGGCAATTGCAAAACTAAACTGCAAGAAGTCTACTTATCTCCGAGAAGTCTACTTATCTCCGAGAAGTCTACTTTTCTTGTTTTTTTTTAAATTCATTTTTATACAATATATAACGAATTTTTAAGATTTTTGTGATCCTAAGCTTCTGTTAGTAAGTGTTATTGCCTATGCATAAGTTTTACATGTTTATATTTTATAGGTATAGTCGAATCAGTTTTTGTGGTTTATATGATACTTAGCTTATTGATCACAGACTTCTCCAAGAAGTCTACTAAGTAGACTTCATCCGACTTTCATAGAAGTCTACTTATTCTATTTTGATTTCTAATGTGGTTTGGATTTTGTTTTCTTACAGAGAATGGTTCACATACCCACTGTTTATGGAGAATGGGTGAGGAGTGAAGCAGTGTTGCAGTTCGAGGTGGATAATAGCAAAGGAGGGTGAATGTTGTTCTTAAGAGATGCTTGCACACATGGTGAGCTTCTTGGAATTGTGCAAGAGGATTATATGCTGGAAAATGAAACAAAGGTGGAGTAATACAGTTGCTCCAAGTGCAAGCAACATGGTCATACTCGTCCCTATTGTGTAAGTTATTCTTTACATTATACTTGTTGTATATTGTTTTATCTCTTGCCAAGTCGTTATATAGTCTCATTTTATTACGTAGAGATTCGATGATGGTGCTGATTGAATCTGAACAAGTGGAGAAGTCTACTATGTACTAGAAGTCTATTGGAGAGAAGTCTACTGGCGACAACAAGTCTACTCGGTTGACAAGTTATGTAATATAAATTTTGGCTTAAAATTTTTTAGGACAAATATATCTGCTTATGTCATTGATCTTTTGAAAGTTATGTATACTGATTTTGTAATTTTCTTTTAGACAAAAAATATAAGATAATAAAAATAATATCTTTTTTTAAAAAAAACTTATCTGATGGTATTATACAAATAATCATGATAATTTAATTTCCTAAGTTTTTTTTATAAATGTGCATAATAATTTTCAAAGTTTTAAGTTGGTAAGTTAATTTTTATGGCTTGTGTTGACTTTGCAAAATTAGACTAATAAAAGTTAATATTAACATTTTCATGTTTTTAGTTTAGGTCTAATTCACAAAGACAATACTAAGTTAACGATTTAATTTGCACACACGATAGTTAAAGATTAAATTTATCGATTATAAATACTTGAGGAAATAAGTAGATAATTTTCCATTGAAAGTGTGTTCTTCTTGAACCAAGTTTGGATCCATTGCTAGACAACTTTAGGTACTGTAATAGGATATATTGGCCCAATTTAGTAAGATTTGTGGGATTCTTACCTGTTAGTCTAAAATATATTATATCTTCAGATGTTGTACTTGCAAAGATGTATTGTGCCATTTCAGAGTATTGTATATGTTTCATAAATGAATCTTTATATTATTTTTGATTCAAATAAAAATTGATCTGTATATAATTTATCATGTTATGATAATAGAAAAGAGAACATGGCCAAAAAGTCAACTTTATATGATGTAACTTATTTTTTCAAAAACATTGATGTTTATAAATGTAATAATAAGAAGTTATAGACGTATAGTGTGATATGTTAATTATGAGTATATGATTATCAATGTTCATGATTTAAGAAGTTAAGGACCAATCCAAATAATTCAAACATAAATCCATAAACATAAATTAATTGTCAAGGTAATAACTATAAATTCTTTTGGGTTTCATGCATAATAAGTAATCAAGTTTCAAAGATGCTTTACTATGCATGTTTTGGAACAAAATATGGGTTGTTTACGTAAAGGTGTGTGATCGTCCGGATTATAGAGTTGAACCTCTCCAATTTATCTTGGGAAACAAGCGGTATACGATCTCGGAGCGAGAGTCTGGAGACCAGAACGAGTGTTTCTTTCTTGAAAGTTCTCTAACGCTCAAATTAGATTACGTCCTACTGGAAACAAGTACTCGGGAAGGTATATATGTGATGGTGGTACCATAGTTTGAATACCCCGTTCATTGGTCATGATACTCGTCTGTGATTTGGTAAAGGGAGAACATGAGGTAAATATACCATTGAGAGAGTGGAGTTGAAGCTCTCACTCAATGGAGATAAAGCAGAGATTCAGGGGAGAAGGAAAAACTTATCCTTCCGGAAAACGTTGAAAATTTTCCCTTCAGTCCCGCTTCTAGGTCTGATCGATCAGTTGGGATCCAGTTAGGGTTTGATGTTCTGGTCGTATCTCCCCTTCAATGTGGAGCGCCCCTTCTTCTTCATCACATCTCCTATGAGTCCGATATCTCTTTTAGGTTCTCCTTGGCCATTTTCCGTCGCCCTCTCCTCCTCTTTCCTCTTGGCTTTCTCTCATACACATTTCCTTCTGGCCCGTCCCATCCGAGAAGCTGTCAGAGGGAGTAGGTGGGCTACCGTAGCATAATTATCACTTGGGAGGCTTGCCTACTGTCGGGGAACAGTCGGATAGAGATTTTATGGGCAGGCCTAGACAAGAAACTCATTATTACAGTTGGGACTATTGCAGACATGTCGCTCCTTGATAGGGCATAGTGAAAGTGGACCCAACAATTGCCCCCGACTTTTTGACTGGTTGGAAATGAGTCGAGGAGTCGATCCTTACATTGTTCATGTAAAACATTCAAGACTCATACCGCGTTAAAACGGTTCACCCCCAACTTTGCTGTGCATCTTGGGAGAGTATGAGTCTAGCTGAGGTGAAAAGAGGGCTAGGTTTCTGGAGAAACGGTTAGATGGGTCCTACCCCAGCTCAGGCGTGCATCTCGGGAGAGTACACACTTGTCAAATTAAGAGGAAATCTAGTTTTCGGAGAAACAATTGATCGCCTATGGACAAGCATCGTCCCAGAGGAATTTTACTCCTTGCTTTGTGAAGAACTCGAAAAATAGCCATCTTCATTCCCAATTGGCTTTATGAGAAAGTTCGAGCCTTATGTGACCATGGGGATCACTATAAGATAACGGCACGGTTTGAGACACCTGCTTGAGAACCACTGACGGTGCCTTGAGAAGGAGAAAATATTTTCTCGTGTCCAGGTCACTAACACTAGGGGGGAGCCGTCGCTTTTGTGAAGCATGTGTACGGGCCGCCTAGTGGCAAACAAGGCATTTATCCTGACTCCCTTGCTGCCGGAACAGTCTTTGCATCGTTCTTACGAGGAAAGTTTTATTGTTTCAGAATTGTGATTAGATCTTCCTCGACGCGAGAGACCAGAGTGTTTGGGAAGAAAAACCTCCCATAAAAGGCGATCTTGATTCCCGATAGTGCCCCGGAAGGCAAGCAAGTCTCCGGAAAGAGCATGATAAGTGGTTGTGCGGTCCCCGAAAAGAGCTGGCAAGGAAGACTCGGAGGTTTGAGAGACCGGAATCCTTGATTTCCGGAAGAAATGTGCCCCAGAGGGCAAGAAAGTCTACAGAGAAGCAAGCTGTCTGAAATTCGGACGAGGGGTTTTAATGGAAATTCAAACCACCAATAAGATGCCCCCGGAGGGTGAAATAATGCAAGTGAGGATAAATAGTTGAATTGAAGGAGCGGTGATAAAGTTGAGAGCCACAAAGACTCGGTGATCAAGCAATTGAATAAGCACGCGAGTATGGGATCAGGCAAACATGCAAAGAAGGGCCCGCTATCCGATCCGTTGCCAGGTATCTTCTATTAATACCCTTCTCACCCCAACGGTAAGAGGAGGGGAAAATCTAGACAGATACATCCATCATCTAGCTTCATTCTAAATATACACTTGCCAAAAGCTTTATCAAGATCACTCGGAGTTGATAAAATGTCCCATTCTGCTCTCCTGATCATCTTATACTCTCTTGACCAGTCTCGTGCCCTGTTCTGGATGGAGCGTCAAAGAGTGATCGGAAGGGCAACTCCATTCCATTTCGCTATGTTAGCTTCCTCTCGTTTGTGTCAGGTTGATCCGTCCCCCAGAGTTTGAATCTCCCCTAACAGGCCCGATAACCTATCATATCACTCCACATAAGTATCTCGTAATTTGCTTTCGAACAATAGTATAAATGCAATTATGTTAGTTTTTTTTTTAATTCAATTTTTTTTTGTTTATTTTGTTTCTATCTGTTTCTCAGCGTACTTATTTACTTCATATGTTTCTAAACGAATGGTTTTCTAGAAACAAAACTGTTTAAAAAAAGATATTTTTTTCCAATGTAATTTTTATTAAATATTTCCAATTCTATCTTTATTTAATTTTTATCTATTTATTTATTTTTATAGTAATAAAAATAAAAGACAAATATGTCATTTCAAAATTTTTCTTAATAAGTGTGAAAATCTCAAAAAAAATCTTCTTTGAAAACAGAGGGAATATAAATTATATAATTTGTTATTAAAAAATAAATAGTTAACGATTATTTTTTTAATTTTATAATTATAATATTTTTTAAAAATTTGTGGTATTTTGTGATGTTTCCATCATGTCTCATTCCACTCCCATCACATCCTAGATTTTTAATGAAACATATATAGAACAGCTACTTTGATTTCCATATTTCCATTATGTTTCCATTCTCCTAAAATCCTATTCTAAATTTATGTTGCCCACCTCTTATTCCATCTGCTTTTTCCAAATTTAAAATTATTATTCTCTTATATTTTGTATATTTTGTATATTTTTTATATCTATTTTTCTCTTTTTAAATTTGTTTCTATGTTTCTTATAATTTATTACTCTGATTATTTATCGAATATTCTTTAATAAATTATTATCTTTAGGTCATCATCTTATTTTCAACTATTTAAAAATTTTTAACTGATTTTATCTTATATTTTCTATTTAAAATTTATTATTTTATTAATTTTAAAATAAAAATTTTAAAACGATAATAGAAAGATTCTTTTAAAATGATAAAAAAAAGATTTTTTGTAATATTTTAAATATAAATTTGAATATCATTTAATTTATATTACTAATTTTAAATTAAATTGAGATTTTATTTTTGTATCTCATTTAATGATTTTATAGTATTATAATTTAAATTAATTAATATTATATTTAATTAATTAATATTTAAATATATATCAATTTTTCATTGGCGTTTAAATGATAAGGTTTTAATTTCTGAAGAGCTGCTTTTATCTATTATAATGTAGATAATCGACAAGTTAGAAAAGAAAAAGAAAATTAAAAGCCCTAACCTTAAAAAAAACTGTATATATCAAATCCTAACTGTTTTTATTGTTTTAAATTGGTTACTTTCATATTTTCAATTTATTTTATAAATAGTTTGTTATTAAAATCTATGCTACAGTAGTTATTGGGATCAATAACATATTTTAGTTTACGCAAAGTATTTATAAATTTTGTGTTAAAAAATTGTTTTAAAAATTACTATTGGATGTTTTTAGATTTTTTTTGATACGATTTATGGATTTCCCATGATAAGTATGATTATTCGTGGAGTTGCATCACTTTGCGCATACAAGATACTAGGTATTTTCCCGCATTTGTGCGGGGTTCGATTAAACTTTTTTAAAAGTATAATATTAGTTTATTTATAGATAAAAAATCAGATTTTATAATGATTCGAAGCCAAACTTAATATATTTTTAAAAAAATACAATTTTCATGAGTATATTATTTTTTTGTGACAAAGTAAAATATATTATTTATATCTTATTTTCTAATATATTTTATATTATCCGATTAAAACTTATATGTATACTTTGTTGTGTTGTTGCATTTATCAAACATGAAATTGGTAGATTTGGATTAATGAAATTCAAAGTTTGCAAAAAAAAAAAAAAAAACATAGCAATCCAAAATGACCAAAACCAAAGAATCTTTGTTTCATATTAACTTAACATTAATTAATATATATAGAGTTTTAAAACGCTTTAAATGATTTAGGGTTTTACTTGTGGTCGCATAAATCAATTAAGTTAGTCAAAAATATTAATAGGTTAAACAATCAAATTAAAATTAGTTTAATGAAATAATTAGGATTTTTTTTTTATTTATGCTAGTTACCTTTTTTAGTAAACTGAATATTTTTATAATATAAAATCGAATTTGGAAATCTAGATTTAATAAAAAACGAAAATCAATTAAAATTAGATTATATTAATTTGTTAATTTTATTAAAGATAATTAAAGTAAATTCACATAAGGGGCTAAAGGTAATCAACCATCATAACTCTTAACTACAGCCCAACTTGTTTTCTCAATTAATAATATGATTATTAATCTTTTTTTAAAAAAAAAAACTAAAAACGAGTTGGAGTTTCATCCATATTTTAAAGATTGAAGTTTACATACGGAAGAGTGTGTTGATTTATTTGTTCACTTCTCGACATAACGTGTTTTGCACTTGTATCTTGTGGACCAAGTTTTTGAACTATGAAAACCCGTTTCAAAGTGAAGGGTGTGAACCCAAATGAAGATTATCCTAGATTTTTGATATTCTCTTAGCAAATGTTCCCTTAGTAAATTTTAGAATATTTTGATGTTAACATTATGCTATGTGTGTATCTTATTTTCATATGAAATACAATTTAAAAATATATTATATTCTATTATATTTAACAAAAACACCAACCCTTAACCTAATTGTCACATCATTAATCATTGAAGAGTACTATTGATCTATACCTATAAGGAACAAAGCTTCTTCTTTCACAAATAAAAGGAAGCGTCTCTAATATTTCAAATCTGGTTCCATATGATTGTGTAACTGTTTCTAGATTTTTGTTTCATCTATAAAAATCTGGCGTTGTCGGAAGATATTCTTGATGACTAGAATGAAAATATTATTGCAGAGAAGATTCGATATAATCTTATTCAGCCATCTCCAATCATATATCCAAGAAACAAACCCCCGCAAAGTCAATTGCATCCCAAGAAAAAAATAAGAAGCATCACCAAGTTTTACAAAAGAGAATCACAAAATATGAAAACAAGGCAATATTAAAATATGAAAACAAGGCAATAATATTTTTCTAAGGAGTACCCATATGGAATATAAAAGCAGAGATGTATGTTTTGTTTCATTACCTTTCTCTTGTTTTTCCCTTAAGCCAAGTACCTAAACATGGTAGGATTCTCCTTGTCCCTCTCCAAATAGTCTCTGGCTATTAAATCCTTGATACGTTTCTTGATCTCTTTAATATCAGGCTTGAACATCAGGCTAAGTTTCTGGACACACTCAGAAACAAGTTGTTGATATCCCAAAACCCTCATTCCCTTCATGATCCTGACAATGGCAGCATCAGTTTCATAGCGTCTGTCTTTATCCACATCTTCGGAGGCTTTCTTCCTTTCATCAACAGGAGGGAGAGGGATCTTTATTCTGTATCAGTTTCGATACGTTTCTTGATCTCTTTAATATCAGGCTTGAACATCAGGCTAAGTTTATGGAAACACTCAGAAACAAGTTGTTGATATCCCAAAACCCTCCTTCCCTTCATGATCCTGACAATGGCAGCATCAGTTTCATAGCGCCTGTCTTTATCCACATCTTCGGAGGCTTTCTTCCTTTCATCAACAGGAGGGAGAGGGATCTTTATTCTGCGCATTCCAACAGTGAATCCGGAGTTGAACTCAAAAACATCAGTCTTGGAAACAGTCTTTGTGCTTGGCTTCTTGATAAGAATCTTGTATTTAGCACATGACAAGGAATGAAGCAGCCACACTAGATCCTCATGGCTTAGGTTCAGCTGACTTTGGATGTCAGTGTAACTCAGTTTGTCTCTTGTGTTGAAAAGCAGAAGCAGAACAGCCTGGTGAGTAGACACAATCAGTTCAATAGGCTTTTGATCAAACTTTCCATTAATGTGACAAGTTCTTAGTGAGTGGATCCATGTAAGTTTCCTGCTTCTCGTTTTCATTTCATAGAAGTCTTTGAATTCTTCAACACACTTGACCATTTCACTGGGTAGATTTATGTCAAACGTCTTGTAATTCGGCTAAAAACCAGTGGTAAGAAGAGTGACGGTCAAACCAATCCCTGGTTTTGCATTATTGGCTGCATACTCGTTGAAACTGTTTTGGTTTTCTCTTGACAATATCATATCCTTCAACATTCCCTCCATCTTAAAAGTGAAACTCCCACCAAATTGTTGCTTGAGCTTTGTTAGGATACTTCTCTCATGATCATCATTTGCACCACGGTTCGATAAGAGCCTACGGGCCAGCTTCTTTCTGTAAAGCTCTGAAAAAATATCCCATTCATCACTTATGCAAGCAAGGAACTTGACCACCTTCTCAACACCTTCATCACTCAGCTCCCCACTTCCCCAATTCTTTAAGATAATTCCGTCGCAGAATGTTGCCAGTAATTCATCCCTTGAGTAGCTTCCAGAGGTTATTTTGATACAGAAACTCTCAAATGCCTTTTTAAAAGTGTTGTAAATGAGGTTTTGGTTTTGGAAACTACCAGTGACATAGACCATGTATTTATCATGCATCTCAATAATGTTTCTGAGAAGAACTTGTACCTTAGTAGCCGTATCTTCACCATCTGCGTCTGTGACAAGCTTCTGCACAATCTCACTGAACTCTGAGTGCTTCTTTTCAAGAAGTTGACTTCCACGCACTACCAACAACGCATGTTCTACTACCTTAACCAGCTTTGGCACACTGCTTGAGTGAAGGTAATTAGTCACGCTCTCCTTCTCCTTCTTTATGCATTCTTCGGCCTTGAGAGTGTAATCAGAAAAAGAATCTTCTTGAATCCATCTTGATGCCTTGGAAGAATAGTAAGACGTTGTATCTTCAAGAAAGAAGCTCTCGAAATCTTGTTCGTATATTTTCATCTCTCCCATTCCAATCTCTACATAAAACTCTAATACGTTCTTCATTAGCACCCTATCAATATCCACCCCTTCTCGCTCTCTATCAACTAGTGATACTACAGCTTCTTTGACCTTGAGTTGAAGCTTGTTATAAACCAGGTCACGGAAGCATGCCAGGCTAACTTCTTTCAGTGGTGCGAATGAACTGAAAGGAATGAAGGAATATTCAAGATAGTGGAAGATCTTGGATAGGGATTTAACCATCTTTTTATGGTTAGACCATCTTTTAACCAGCTCCTGCAGCAGCATATATTCATCGTCATGGTTCTCCCTTAATGCAGGCAAAGCTGTTGAGTTAATATAATCCTCAATTACTTCACCATACTTGTTATAAAGCTGCCGTGAGTAATTACAAGGAGGTTTCTGGATGCACATGCGGTAGACACTTGTGTAAAGCATCATATAGTCACTAGCATCAAATGAAGATTCAGGAAGTCCTTCCACAAACCGTTTTAGTTTAGTGATACTAGGTTGCATGTCGTCCCATCCTTGCTCAAAGTCAATCGTCTCGTGCTCCATGTTGAGACTTGACTCTTAACACCCACTCAGTAAATTTTTCGAGATCTTTGTTTATTTGTTATGGCTAATTAAGACAAATGTACATGTCCTTCAAAATAATATAACAAAGAACATTTCAATTTAAATTGCTTTAGATATGCTATGATTTTATTACTAAATAATTTTTTTTACTTAATATAACACATTATTTGCAAAGTTATTTTTCGAGATTTGGTTATCTGTCAACGCCATATTTACCCATACAAAAAAAAGATAACATATCTAACTAAAAAAGATAATATCTAAAATAATATAATAGCATTCTAACCTTTGCTTAGTATCATATAATTGTTCTTATCTAAATAAAAATATTTAATTCTAAAATTGGCAAAGCTGTTTATTGGAAGTTTTTTTCTTTTGCTTATGATGATTATATTTACCTAAATATATTTATCAAATATAAGTTTAATTTAGTTTTAAAATACTTAGTATATTTATACTCATTCATAAACTTTATATGAATTTTTCTTTAATACTTGTATATGAAAAACCTCAGACTTAATATACTATGTTGGGAATATATGAATTTCAATAAATGATTATCTTCTATTATAACATCCAAAAATTTAAAGTTTGTTATTTTTGAGTTCTCTTTATATATTTATACTATTTAAAATTTAAAGACTTGACTCTTAGCACCCACCAAGTAAATTCTTTGAGATCGTTTTTTATTTGTTATGGCTATGATATTATACCTAAATAAACACTTTTTAACTTAATATAAAAAGAATATTTTAATTTAAATATGCTATGATATTATACCTAAATAAACACTTTTTAACTTAATATAAAACATTATTTGAAAATTTATTTTTGGAGTTTGGTTATGTGTCAACACCCTATTAACCCTCACAAAAAAAGAATAACATACCTAACTAAAAAAATATGACAGAAACATTTTGTTTTTTGACAGCATACGACATGTCATTTTTATTGAAATAAGGTAACAGCACATTCTGATCTTTGCTTAGATATTCTATGATTGTTTTTTACCTAAATAAAATATTTATTTCTCTTTAATTCAAATGAATTTTCAGAAAAAATTGCGAAGGGTTGTTAGTTTTTTTCTTTTGCTTATCTCATATACTACGTATGATAGGTTAATTTTCGATAATTCAAATTTCTTTAATTAATATTCATACTATTAATTCAGGTTCACTTCATTGTTTAAACTTTTTTCATGTGGTATATTACGAAAAATACCATTACTTTTTAACTTCTCTTCTAAATTTCATTAAGGGTACTTTAGGCATACAATTTTGGTCTAATTCATCTTCACATGTTTATATTATTCATTATAGTCTTCCATATTTCATATCAAAATAACGACACAAATATCTATTGATATACATATATCCTTGAAGATGAGAAAAAAGAAAAGTCGACCTGGATACTTTTTCTCCGGACCTTTGAACAGTCGCGATGATCCTTGCATTTGATCGGTATGATCGAGAAATCCAGATGAAGAGAGATTATGATATCGATCAAGGCGATTTGTGCTGGAGAAAACTTCCGGATTTTATAATCTGTTCGGTGAGCTGTTATTTAGATGAAGCAGAAGTATAGATAAATTAGACTCACATATCAGCTTTCCAGATGAAACATTGAAGTGATAACCGAGATGTTGTTGTGTAGATAGAACAATTATCGACTTATACCTTTTAAACATAGTTTGTATGTTCAGATGAATGTATCCAATGGAGACTGCAGGTCTCTATAAGAAATCTGTTTCATAAAAACGAAAACCTTTATAAAATCAGAAATTGAAAGACCTTTCAAAGTTATAGTTATTTTGATCATAGCAGATTAATGGACCTGAATTGATTGTTGTCTATTGATTTAGAATATGGTACTATACCATTTGATGATCATTTGGTTGCGGATTTTTATGAGCAAGAGTCACTGTATGCAAATGTTGAAGACGGCATCAAATCGCTGTTCATAAGAACTGCAATCAAAGGTAAAGTTTGATTAGATGTATCAAAGACACATCTATTTTGGTAATAGAATCCGATTAACAACTTCAAAGAAGAGGTGAACAAATCAGCTAACAATATTACGAGAAGTATGTCTTTGCCATAAGCCAAAAGGGTTTGTAGATGTAGATTTGACATAGATAACTTTTCAAATATGAATTATAAAAATTAGCATTGTTGCCGTTGATTAGTCCAACCGAATCGTGTGTTACTGTCTTGATTTGAAGTTTCATTGATGTGACAAAAGTAAATTTTTTTCTTTTTTCTTCTCCCAATATATGATATATCGAGAAGTTCAACATCTATTAAAATAATAGGAAGCCCTACAACGAGTGTTCTATAAGAGAAGTTTTTTGGTTTTAGTTATTAAGTTTTGTAAGAGAGAAATGTCTTTTTACTACCATTCAAAACCTGGGAGAATGGAAGACGGATTGGCAAATTTGTGTGAAGGTCTACAGGAAATGGAGAGTACTTAGTTATGGTAGCCCTGTGTTGCATTTCATTTTCGTTGATCAACATGTAAGTTTCGTTTACTTTGTTTTTTCTTTTTCATATACCATTTAATTCATCTATGGTGTATCCTAAATAGCCTATGTGTATGATAGGGAACTAAAATACAAGCATCAGTGGAGATGGTGTCTTTGATTGATCGCTTCGATAGCGAGTTATATGAGGGACAATGGAAGATTATCAAACATTTCGTAGTTAGAAATGTCACTTCTCCTATCCGCTTGACTAGACTTACGAAGCGTTTGATTATTGTGAGTAATTCCGAAGTTTTAGAAACGTACCAACATTCGTTTGATCATTTTATGAAGTTTATCAGTTTCGAGCATCTAATGCCTGGAATTTGGAATAATAGGAGCTACCCTGTTGGTATGTATTCTCTAATAGTCATGTTCTAACGCTATATATGAATAAGGATGTATTTAAATGGAAATTTGGTATTTGCAGATGTTGTAGGAATCGTTGATCATGTTGGAGAACTCGAGATTGTTCCATCTCCTCATTCAGCTGATATAAATATATGACAATTGCAATTTCGTCTCAAAGACACATAGTATGATTATTTTCAATGTTTTGTCTTTAATTGATTCATTGTTGTTAATACTAATATTGGTGGATTATCCGTGATTCCTATTTCTGAATAACGTAAAGGGGTTACGAAGTCGAGTTTGTTGCAAGTGGGAAGATGGCTATTGAATTCTATGAGCAATGGAACCAAAATTACGCAGATGGGGGATTAGTTATTTGTGTATTGACTGATTGGCGAGTACATGATGATGGTTGGTTCTGTATATAACCTTTACTAAAGTTTTCAATGGAGTTATTCATATCCAGATTCAGATTTGGTCTAATCCATCATCATGCATTTATAATATTAGTCAAGTGCAGTATATATTTAATCCCTCGAATTCGATTTTGTAGCTATTAAAGATGATGGAGGTATCTCTAGGTTGTAGTTTGATCTTCAGATTGACGAAGTTGAAGAAATTAAGGATATAATGTATGGATATAACTAAATTATCCCAATTTTGTCATTTATCAGTTATTATTTGACTAAATATGTGAACCTAAATTCTTGCAGTATTAACCAAGAAGAAGATGGTATTGTTACGATTAGCGACGAAGATGATGATGGTGGGGAGTAATTGATACGTGCATATTTTTGATGTTTTTATCTATGCTATTGTTGGACCTCTATTTTGAATGTCTTCTATGGTTGTTATTTAGCATCTTTCTATATTTTGGAACAATGTACTAATATATTTCGTAGTCTACTCATGGACTGTTATATATTTTAGAAATTTCATATTTGTTCATAGAGAGAAAATCAATTGATTATATTTATATCAATCAATATATATTTAGAAGATGTAATCAACTCAAATAACTAATCAAAATGAAAGTTGATTAATATGAATGTATTTTAACGTACTAAATCCTATTTAATGTTAGAAAAAAAAAATTTAACTTAATTCTGTAAATCTGGTTTGTTGGAAACTAACGAATAAAATCTGTAACGAGAATAACCATTATATCATTGATTAATTAGTTATTCCTATAAATTATGTTCTGTAAGTGATATTAATTGATTACAGTTATGAACTGATATACAGAGAATATTTAATTAGGTATTTAGATTCAAACCTAATTCTTTGGACTATATATAGTCATTCATCATTTTCGTAAAATGCATCATCTTATATCATTTTTAGTGCAGAATAATCAAGCTACAACTGCAATGGGAATTTCAAACATGATACGTACCTTAAGGATGTGAAACCGTTCAAGTCAGGGTGGCGTGTGCAAGTTAAGGTTTTGCATTCCTGGAAGCAGTACTCTGTTCCACAAGGAGAATCACTGGAGATGATTCTAGCAGATGAATCAGTAAGTTTTCAAATGCAATATATTCGCGATTTTATCAAGAGATAGAATACAATCCAGTCTAATTATATTTTATACTGCGCGGTGTCAAAATACATGCGTAGTTAAAGAAAACTTACTGGCCAAGGCTTCAGAAGGAACTTCCCGTTGGAGAGTGGAGAATTATTGAGAACTTCACTTTAACTCCCGCATCTGGGCAGTACAGACCCACTGAACATGCATACAATATATCTTTCGTCAGTTGAACATCTGTCACAAAGTCAAAATTGAAGAACATTGATAACTTTCTTTCTTTCACCACATTCGAGGAGATGTTACGAGGGGATCTAAGAACTCACTTCTTGATTAGTAACTGATTCTGTCATAATTTTATCCTATGTTTTAATAGTATGTTTATTATCATTTAGAATCTTTTGATATTACAGATGTGATTGGCCAAGTCGTTGATATTGGTGAAATTGATAATGTCCAAGTCAATGGTAAAGACAAAAAGAAGATTGAGTTTCACTTAAGAGATACTTGGTATTGTCTTCTTAAGGATATCAGCGAGAGGATTTTCTATGTTTTCTTTTTTGATATCCACTTACGTTCATTTCTGTTACTGTTTGTTCTAAGGGACGAGAGGTTGAAATGTTGTCTATAGGGAAGATATGCTGAACAAGTCCGTACAGCTTGCGATGAAGCATTATATGGGAAAGTTGTTTGCGTGTTTAGGTTTGAAAAAATCAATTTCTTCAGAGGTTAGTTATATTTTTAAAGTATAATATAGCACTGTTTTCATATTATGTGTACATAGCCGTTTTCAACTTCTCTCACGTTTTTCGTAGGAGATCTTCAAATCACATACGCTTTCGATACATCCCTCTTGCTTTTAAACCCTCTATTGCCTGAAGTTGATGAGTTTTAGGAAAGGTGAGTGTTTTAGTAAATTTTGGTTTTTCTCAACTAATACGTTTCTACAAATAAGTAGCATAAATAATTTTTTATTATTATGAAGATTACCGCAGGATGGGCTTGCATTAACTATACTTGAACCTGCTGATGAAAAGAGATTTCTTAAGAAAAAGGAGGATAATTGGGCTCTCCTCCCTTTAAGATCAATCAAGGAAATTGTGGATTCTCTCGAGGTTAGATAGTTTATAATCTTAACTATAATTGTTATAGTTTACTGTTTAATAGGATCCTTATATCTTTATGGATATAATATTTTCACAGATTGAGCATGTTAAAGTGTTGTGTACCATTGCTGGTAATGATACTGATTAGGCTTGGTATTATTTTGGGTGTGAAAAATGTCACAAGAAGGTTGAAAAAGCGATATCACATCAGTCTAACTTGAAAAAAGTTATGTCTAGGCCTACATTCTATTGTTCTAAGTGTAAGGAATACACATCTAACGTCCAAGCGAGGTATTCGTAAAATATGAAAATAAGCTAGATTACAAATATTTCAAACCTATATCAAATCTATGTTTCCAAGTTAATACGTAAAAAAAATTTTGGTTAATACAAAGAGAAAACTTCGCTTATGCAGAGGTACTGAATTGTTATAGTTTCTATATTAGGCTATTTTCTATAGTCTGGAGCTTATCATATTTTATTTTCATATTCTATAGGTATAAGTTGCATCTCACAGTGATTGACGACACTGGATCTTCGAAATTTATGCTTCTGGACACTGTTGTTTTAGAAGTTGTTGGTCACTCGGCTACGAAACTTCTAAATGGATCATTTGAAGAGGTTTTTTATTTGTTACAGTATATTAGTATAATTAGTTTCGTTAATTTTGTTCCGTCAATTTGTGGTAGTTGCTGAGTAATTTTTATAAATTTATATATTTTATGATATTTTTAATAGATGGAAGATCCGACTGATTTACCGCCAGAAATTACAGCCATTGTTAGGAAATATTTGTTGTTTGAAGTTTGTGCTGAGAGAGAAAATATTTATGGTGGTTTAGAATATTTCAAGTGCTCGAAGGTTTGCAACGCTGAGGGCTTGATCAAGGACGAAGAAATGACTGATCCTGGTAGTAACAATATTACCACTGCTACCATTGTTTCCGGTGATGAAGTAAGTGTCCATTATTTAAGCTTTTTGGTTATTAAAAATACAATTCATAAATATATATTGTTCTGTTGTATAGATATCCGTTGTTGAGTCAGAAACTCCATCAAATTTCAATTCGACTCCTTCTAAGCGTTCGTCTGAAAATAATTGTGAAGTACCTGACCTGAGTTCTACATCTAAGAAGCCATGTTTGAAAGATGTTAAACTTGAAGGAGATACAATTGTCAAGAAGGACAAGTTGGGGCTAAATGTCGAGAAGTTGGTGTTTGCTGAAAAAGTTGAAGAGTAGAATATCTGTTATGTGCTATGTTAAGGTTTTCTATAATTTCATGTATTTTAAGTTCGTACTACTTTGATTCTGTTTCTGGGTTTTGATGTTTCAGACAATTCACTTATCATCTATGATCTTAATAAAGTTTCTGATTTCATTATTATTATTATTAAATATATATATATATATATTGTAAAAGTCTCTAAGTTTTGAGGAGATGGATAACTTATTATAGTTAGATTAATATTTTAACAAAATCCATTTATATTGTTACCTTAGAATGATGGGCTCCATTTAGGCTTTTGGCTTCTTCTGCACTTCGATTCCGTAATATACATCCTACAAAAGCCCAGTAAATTTGTAAATGTTCACCTTTGGAATAATACAGAATATTTGCCGTGAAAAGCAACCAATGGCTGCAAAAGTATTCGTAGTTGTAGAGTCAAATCGTAATCTTTTGTAGGAGCATTTTACTGAAAAGTTTCTGAACAGATAAAGACAGTAAACGAACCGATGCATTTTTTGTGGACTTTTCCCATGCCTCTTTTACTGAAACGTCATCTCCAACCTATCGAGAAAAATTAATGGGCAACGTTCATTTCCATTACTGTCATAATTAAAATCAATGAATGAGTAGAAACTTTTTATTTTAGTTCTTTAACCCCTAACCTAGATGCTTCCCCTCTATATATAGTGCATAAAAATTTAGAGAGTTAACATTTCTATTATACACCTTTAAGCAAACTATTTACTGATATTCTCTTAAAGTATGTCTTTCTATGACAAAATCATTGATTTGCATCCATGGAAAGCGAACTGGGTTATTCGTGTTAAGGTTTTAAGGAAGTGGAGAAACATTTCGCGCAATGGTGAAGAGTCTCTGCATTTCATGTTGGGAGACGAACATGTAAGTTTATTATCTATTATCTTAGTTACACTTCTACATTTGTACATTCACCCATTATCTATCACTATACACTTTTTTGGCAATACATTTACTAACTTACACATATTCTACATACCAATTTAGGGTGACAAAATACATGCGTCTATCACTTGGGATTGGCTTATTCCATATTTTGACATCAAGATGAACGAAGGACAGTGGAAGAAAATTGTGAATTTTACTATCGTTAATGTTCCTACTATGAATCGTCTAACAGATGCCGACAGAGAGATTAATTTCCTTGAGACAACAGAGGTGAAGAGAACTAGGTTCGACTCTGAAGAACACTTCATGTCATTCAAAGGATTTGATGATGTCTTCATACCGGGTGTACCCCTAAACCTTCCAGTTGGTAAATACTAAAGCTATTCCTATTCTCAAATTTTCATCAATGGTATACTTATTGGTTATTTATCTGAATATGTAGATGTAATTGGGAAAATAACTGATGTTGAGCATCTCGAGTTGGTTTATGATCCTATGTTCGAAGCTGAATATCCTAAGTTTATTTGTCGTCTTAGATTTTTTATTGTCAATAACCAGTAAGTTCTCACTGTCACATTTAGCTGTCCATTTTTAATATACACCTTTCTGAGACGACTAACGTATTTACTTATTTCAAGGGATGACTCGCTCCAATGTGTGGCTTTTGGCAAATTAGCTGAGGATTTTTATCATCATTGGCATTGTCTCAATGATGCATTTGTTGTTTGTGTGTTAACTGATTGGCGTCCAAGAACTGTTGGAGGTAAATTTTCATGGATTTAATATATGGGTTTCAATAAAAAGTCAGGCTAATATGTGAACCTAATATTCTTTACTTCCGTTTTCTTATTATAAAAGAGAATGCACAGTTGATGGATCAGAGAGGGGTTTCGAGATTTTTCTTCGATCTAGACATTAACGAGGTTTTTGAATTTAAGAAAAATATGTAAGTAACTATCAAAAGTATGTTATTATATTTAACTGGTTTTAGTACTATGTTTCCCAACTAATACAATTTTTATGAACTTATGTGGCAGGCCACAACCGCCGATTGATATTGATTAAAATGCAAGTTGTGGTAGAGGAAGATCGGGGAGAAGAAGTACTTTATGAGTTTTTATTTTAAAGACTTTTTATTTTTTTTTTCCAGCTTTTTTATGTATGAACTTTTTATCATTATCTGCGTTAATATTTTATTGTTATCTCAGTGTTTGTTCTATAATTTATGTATTGAACAATGATTTTATTTATTATATGAAACATTAGTATTGAGCAAATTTTATTTATGCAAAGTCTGAGTTTATCCGATTTTTATTTTAATCCTCTAGAAAACGTTATATGACTATATGAATATTTTATATTATATTAGATTATATAATTTCTTATTAATCATGTTTAGTGTATAGTAATATAACTTAAATTAATTTAGTTTCGGTTAATCTATAGAATAAATGAACTAATTCCTTTCTTGAATTTAATCATATTTCAAACTTCACTAAATTTACTATTAGAAAATGGATTTCCGAGATAAAGAATTACTAATATCCTACGATTCTTATAATATCTAAATGGATATGTTGTATAACTATCCTGTTAAATTCTAAAAATCTCTACACGTATCCATTATTCCTCTTTTTCTCATGAATATCTACTAATTGCGATCTGATTAGCACGATTAAATATTGAGATATCCATATGCTCATTGATTTTTATAGTGTATCGTTAAATAGTAAATTAGTATATATGTTATATTGTGTAATATTTAATTTTAAATTCTATATTCATGGAGTAGTAAATCTAGGTTATTCAACTTTCTACATATTTGTTTTGTTTATTTTCTGACTTAATCCGCCTCATATTCTTGCGAAAATGAGACATTTGGTGAAAACCATAAACGAAAAAGTTAACTACTAAGTGTTTCATGCCAGGCTATTTTTTTTCGACCAACGTGAGCTATGAGTGAAATTACTCTGGAGGATTTTGGTCCTTCCCCATCATCACAACTAACTCAAGACAATTCCATTCCTGTTACTAAAGTTTTTGGTAGAGCACTTAGAGACATAACCAATGTACCTGGCTCAATTCGGCTTCGAGAGTCCCAACAGCTTAATCTTAACGCAACTGCAGAGACACCTTCAAATAAAAGAAGACAAACATTCTGTAAGTCCTTATTCACTATATTGCATATGTAAGTGATGTATTAATATAAACTGTAGCACCCAAGATTTCTAACTGGCACTTTTTCATGATATAGGTAATGACATGGATAATTCACGTGAAACTCAATTGATAAAGAAAAAATGAGTTTCTGACTTCAATCTATGTGAGTTCTACTTATTGTATTTTCATTTTACTATAGTTAAATTAATGAGAATGCCAGTTGAAAATTTTTTTTTTTTCTTTATTAGCCATCGAAGAGAATCTTTCTGGATTAACTTCAATGCAAACAAGTTGGGTTGGAGATTGCACAGGACAAAACGATTTGAATAATAATGACATATCATGTATTGCTTCAAGTTCGTCATCGTTAGCCAAAGAGAGTATGTCAACAATTGTTGACTTTGATACTAATGACCTGGAAGAACTATATTCAGATGAGGAATGTTATTCTGCTTTAGAAGAGCTTGAGTCTAATGGTATGTTGTTAATGTTTTAAGACTTTGTTATATTCATTTTTTTTAAAAACCATAGTATATATGTTTTTATAACTGCCAATATCATGTTACTATCAGATGATGAACAAGATGAACACGAATTTGACTGTAGCAGTGATGATAGTTTGGAAGGGGAATCAACTAAACCAGTCACGATCAGAGAAAAGGTGTCATATTCGAGAGAACAAAATGAGAAAGTTAAAGAGGTTGCTTCTCTTATGGAACATTTTTTCGTAATATGAGCCGATACCCCAAAGTTCCAAACAATAATACTATTGGACGTTTTTGTTATTATAAAATTTAGATTGGACGACTTATATATACCAACATGGAATTGTACCACTAAACCAATTATTTGTTTCATGTAGTGTACCTAGATTAAGGTGATCCTACTTACGAGTGTCAACATTGTGGGGCTATTATGTGGTATGGTGAACGCATCAATAAGATAAGGAGTTGTCGAGATCCTACATTCACTATATGTTGTTTGCAAGGACAAGTTAAGTTGCCATTTCTGAAAGAGCCCCCGGAGCTATTGAAAAAGTTATTCAGAGACAATGATAAAATGAGTCGATATTTTCAAAAGAATGCTAGGGCAACCAATATGGTATTTTCGTTTACTTCTCTCGGTGGCAAGATTGATCGATCTATTCAGAAAGGCCGTGGTCCAAAAATGTTGGTAATGCAAGGTGAGAATTATCATCTTATGGGAAGTTTAAAACCTATTGGTGAGAAGACCCCAGCTTTCACACAGCTTTATATAGTCGACACAGAAAATGAAGTTGATAACAGATCAAATGTTTTGAGGTATGATTATTATACTTTACATTGTTACCTCACAATTAATTTTCTAATATTTAAATCATACTTTATTTCAACCTATTATACCTCATACTATTTTTAAACTTCAGGAATAACTCAACGGAGAAGAAGAACGATCCTCTGAAGAAGGAACTTATTGATATGCTTATCAAATTGCTAGATGAAGTAAATCCTTATGTTTGTAAATTCCGATCCGCTAGAGAGAGATTTGATACAAATCCTAATGAGACATTCCATATGAAAATAATTAGTGATCGGCTTACAGATGGTCGGACTTATAATATTCCTACAGTATCTGAAGTTGCAGCATTAATTCCTGGGGATTTTCAGTTGGGAATGGATAAGCGTGATATTGTTCTTCAGTACCAATGTGGAGGACTTAAAAGGATTTCTGAGGTTCACGTGAGTTATCTTGCTCTTCAATATCCATTAATATTCCCATATGGCGAGGATGGTTATAGGCTTGGTATTAAGAAAGGGAACATTAAATCAGTAAAAGTCCGGAAGAACAACCAGCTTTCTATGAGGCAATTTTTTGCATTTCGAATACAGGAAAGGAAGAATGAGTGTCATACTCTACTCTATTCTAGGCGTTTATTTCAGCAGTTTTTAGTAGATGCTTATACTATGGTTGAATCTAATAGGTTATGTTATCTAAGATGTAATCAGCCTAAATTACGATCAGATAGTTATCAGTCTATCAAGCAGTCCGAAAATGCCAGAATCACTGATTTGGATCAACAAGGAAAAGAATTCACTCTACCAGCATCTTTCACAGGTGGACCAAGATATATGAAGAATAACTATCTTGATGCAATGGCTATATGTCGACATTTTGGATACCCTGACCTTTTATCACCTTTACATGCAACCCTAAGTGGCCTGAAATCACGAGGTCTCTAGAGCAGCGAAAGTTGAAAACTGAAGATAGACCGGATATTATTTTCAGGGTTTTTAAAATGAAGCTTGATTCTCTAATGGATCATTTGACTAAGAAGAAGTTATTGGGGAAAACCGTTTCATGTAAGTGGTAGTTATATGATCGTGTTTTTATGATTTATTATTTTAAATGTATTTGTTCTAATATATGTTTTCTGACCTACTATTTCAGCAATGTACACTATTGAGTTTCAAAAAAGAGGTCTACCGCATGCTCATATTTTGCTTTTCATGGATGCGTCATCAAAATTGCCTAAATGTTCAGGCATTGACAAAATAGTTTTAGCAGAAATACCATACCCGATAGAAGAATCCGAGCTCTACAACGTCATTAAAGATACTATGATTCATGGTCCTTGTGGAGCTGCTAATTGGAACTCACCGTGCATGGAAAATGGTAAATGTTCGAAGTTATACCCAAAGGAGTTTGTTGAGGAAACTACGGTTAACAAAGAAGGATTTCCAGTATATAGGAGACGTGAGCAACCAGATATATTTATCGAGAAGAATGGGTTTAAGTGTGATAATCGATACGTTATCCCATACAACAAGATACTGTCTCTGATGTATCGTGCTAATATAAATGTTGAATGGTGAAACCAGGCTGGATCGATTAAGTACTTATTTAAGTACATTAATAAAGGTCAAGATCGTGTTGTTGTTGCTGTCGAACCACCGGGAGATGGTGGGGATGCGCCAGTTAAAAACGAAATTATGGATTTCTTTGATTGCAGGTATGAAATTAACATTATTTTCTATATATGTTCAGAATTAATGTTGGACCTGTGCGTCTTAGTCTTTTAATATTTCCTTATTTTCAGATATGTTTCTACTTGTGAAGCCACCTAGAGGCTGTTTAAGTATCCTATACATTATCGATCTACACCGGTGGAGAAACTAGGTTTCCATCTTCCTGGTATGCAGTACGTTGTTTTCGATAAGAAGGATAAAGTTCACAAGGTCGTAACTCGGAAACTCATCGAGAATACTATATTCTTAGCTTGGTTTGAACTGAATAAGGTGGATTCATTTGCAAGAGGGAAATTGTATATGGAAATTCATAATTTTTACACTTACGATAAGAAGAAGAAACAGTTCAAAAAAAAGAGTTAATAAGGGTTTTAGTGTTGGAAGGATAAATTATATTCCCTGTAAGATGGAAGATGCTTATTTTCTTTGTGTTTTACTAAATGTAAAGAGAGGTGCTACCAGTTATGATGATTTGAAAACATATAATGGTGTCCTTTATTCGGGCTACAAGGAAGCGTGTTATGCGAGGGGTTTATTAGAACATGACTAAGAGAATATTGATGATTTAATAAGAAGAAGTTTCTCATCGAGTCCAGCTTACCTACGTCAAGTGTTTTGTGTAATGCTTCTATCTGATAGTCTTTCACAGCCGGAAGTAGTGTGGAATCATACTTGGGAGATACTTTCTGAAGACATTGAGTTTAATAGGAGATGACTTCTGAATAGACCAGGTATAATGTTGAGATTTTCGTGTTCCTTCATAATTTTTACACTTACGATAAGAAGAAGAAACAGTTCAAAAAAAAGAGTTAATAAGGGTTTTAGTGTTGGAAGGATAAATTATATTCCCTGTAAGATGGAAGATGCTTATTTTCTTCGTGTTTTACTAAATGTAAAGAGAGGTGCTACCAGTTATGATGATTTGAAAACATATAATGGTGTCCTTTATTCGGGCTACAAGGAAGCGTGTTATGCGAGGGGTTTATTAGAACATGACAAAGAGAATATTGATGATTTAATAAGAAGAAGTTTCTCATCGAGTCCAGCTTACCTACGTCAAGTGTTTTGTGTAATGCTTCTATCTGATAGTCTTTCACAGCCGGAGGTAGTGTGGAATCATACTTGGGAGATACTTTCTGAAGACATTGAGTTTAATAGGAGACGACTTCTGAATAGACCAGGTATAATGTTGAGTTTTTCGTGTTCCTTGATAGTTTTTGTTATACTTTATCTAATGTTGTTGGATTAGTAATGTTTTTCTTAATATTGTATTATAGGGTTGATTTTGGATGACGTCGATAAGCAGAAGTTCACTCTCCAAGAAATTGAAAAGATCATGAAAAGTAATGGGACTTCGTTATCAAACTATCCAACTATGCCGAAAGGTTTGAGTGATACTATTGATAACTCTAATGTTTTGATTACTGATGAGAGGAGTTACAATCGTGACGAAATGAAAGCCATTCACGATAGAGATGTTTTACTCCTAACCGAGGAGCAAAAAAAAAGTTTATGATGAGATCATGCAGGCTGTGATTGAGAAACTCGGAAACTCATTGAGAATATTATATTCTTAGCTTGGTTTGAACTGAATAAGGTGGATTCATTTGCAAGAGGGAAATTGTATATGGAAATTTATAATTTTTACACTTACGATAAGAAGAAGAAACAGTTCAAAAAAAGGAGTTAATAAGGGTTTTAGTGTTGGAAGGATAAATTATATTCCCTGTTAGATGGAAGATGCTTATTTTCTTCGTGTTTTCCTAAATGTAAAGAGAGGTGCTACCAGTTATGATGATTTGAAAACATATAATGGTGTCCTTTATTCGGGCTACAAGGAAGCGTGTTATGCGAGGGGTTTATTAGAACATGACCAAGAGAATATTGATGATTTAATAAGAAGAAGTTTCTCATCGAGTCCAGCTTACCTACGTCAAGTGTTTTGTGTAATGCTTCTATCTGATAGTCTTTCACAGCCGGAAGTAGTGTGGAATCATACTTGGGAGATACTTTCTGAAGACATTGAGTTTAATAGGAGACGACTTCTGAATAGACCAGGTATAATGTTGAGTTTTTCGTGTTCCTTGATAGTTTTTGTTATACTTTATCTAATGTTGTTGGATTAGTAATGTTTTTCTTAATATTGTATTATAGGGTTGATTTTGGATGACGTCGATAAGTAGAAGTTCACTCTCCAAGAAATTGAAAAGATCATGAGAAGTAATGGGACTTCGTTATCAAACTATCCAACTATGCCGAAAGGTTTTAGTGATACTATTGATAACTCTAATGTTTTGATTACTGATGAGAGGAGTTACAATCGTGACGAAATGAAAGCCATTCACGATAGAGATGTTTTACTCCTAACCGAGGAGCAAAAAAAAAGTTTATGATGAGATCATGCAGGCTGCGATTGGGTGTTCTTTGTCTATGGTTTTGGTGGAACAGGTAAAACATTCATATGGAAAATTGTATCTGTTGGAATCAGATCTAGGGGAGACATTGTTGTTAATGTTGCATCCAGTGGTATCGCTTCGCTTCTTTTACCAGGTGGGAGAACAGCTCATAGTAGGTTTGGAATACCTATTAATCCGGATGATTTCACGACTTGCTCATTAACACATGGATCAGATCATTCAGAGTTAGTGAAGGCAGCAAGTCTAATTATTTGGGATGAAGCACTGATGATGAGTAGGTACTGTTTTGAATCATTAGACCGAAGTCTTAGTGATATTATTGGGAATTCTGAAGATAAACCTTCTGGTGGAAAAGTTTTTGTATTTGGGGGTGACTTTAGACAAGTTCTTCCCGTAATTCAAGGAGCATGTAGGGCTGAAATATGTATGGCTTCTCTTAATTCGTCATATCTTTGGAAACATTGCAAAGTTTTGAAACTCACCAAGAATATGCGTCTGTTAGCGGGTAACTTATCTGCTCGAGAAGCTAAGGATCTTGAAGAATTCTCTAATTGGATATTAGATGTTGGAGATGGAAAAATTTCAGAACCTAATGATGGTGATGCTCTTATAGAAATACCAGATGAGTTTCTCATTACTGATGCCTGCGATCCTATTAAGGCAATCAGTATAGAGGTTTATGGAGACATTTCATATTTGCAAGAGGAGAAGGATCCTAAATTTTTTCAAGAGAGAGCTGTTCTTTGTCCTACCAATGATGATGTTTGTCGAATTAATGATCATATGCTTGATAAGCTGTCAGGTTAGTAACATTGCTTTGTTATTTTCGTGTATTATTAGTGAAGTTTTTTTGTTTTATATGAAATATTTGTCTAACAGAAAGTTAAACTTTGTTTAGGTGAGGAAAGAGTCTACATAAGTGCTAATTCAATTGACCCTACAGATATAAGCTCTGCTGGTAACGAAGCTTTAACTTCCGAATATTTAAACATTGTTAAGGCTTCTGGATTACCCAACCATAGTTTGAGGCTAAAGATTGGCTGACGTCTAATCCTTTTGCCGCTGCAAGGCTGGCTAATCGTACGCAGCAGGCTCGATCCTATGATGTTGTTAAGAAATATCGATCCTATGGGTGGATTAATGAATGGCACGAGACTGCAGATTACACTGTTGACAAATTATATGGTTGAAGCTAGAGTTATAACAGGAGTAAAAGTTGGTACTAAAGTTCTTATTCCTAGGTTGTTGATAACACCTTCCGATGTTAGACTACCCTTCAAGATGCGTAGGAGACAGTTGCCAATTGTTGTTGCTTTTGCTATAACTATCAATAAGAGCCAAGGTCAATCGTTATCGAAGGTTGGAATTTATTTACCTAGGCCAGTGTTTTCACATGTAGGTTTGAAAATTTTAATTGTTGATGAAGACGGAAAGCCACAGAAGAAAACAATGAATGTGGTGTTCAAAGAGATTTTCCAAGACCTTTGATATACTATGTAGCTATTTTCTGTCTAGCGTACTCAGGTAACAGTACTAAGAATTTTTTTGTTTTGTTTTGATCTTATCTTTAGATTTAATATGTAGACTTAATGCAAATGTTTGGTTTTTATTTCAAACCAAGTTTGATATGAGCTTATTTCTAGATTTAATATGTAGACTTATCTTGGGATTATATTGGATATCAATGGGTTTGTGTTATTATTCTAAAGTTTGATATTAATTTGTTCGGGATTCATAGTTAATTCTATAACAATTTTGATATGACCTTTGATCTAAATAACATAATCTCATTCAAAATTTGGGAGTTTTTTACGCTATCAAATATATTATCTACCAATATGTTATCAACTACATCTAATTAGCCAGGGAAAATACATGTACTTTGATAGTTTACCTTGGATTGCTCCGGACATATGATTTGCGCCCTTTTTTCGCCTCCCACTCACGTTTATGTAGTCGAAAGTATCCTGATATTAGAGATCATTTTTTAAAATCAATATAAGATATACAAAGACTAATATATTCTTAAAATTATGAAACAACTTTAGGAACTTTGTTAATAAGATTTAGTATACATTTAAGGGTAAAGTATATATGAATATATGTTTAGATGTGTTATTATTTTCATTTAGGAACAAGATCATTTTATTTATAATTTTTTCATTTTTTTATGGTGAGTTTATCGTAAAGAGGTACATATATGGATGTTGAATATTTTAACATTATATATATGGATATCTACAGGCATCATTGACGTCTTTTCAATAATCAGTTTGGTGAGAGTTTAAATTTTGTATTTAAGATGCATCTTTTCGATATTATCGAAAATCCTAATTTTTTACCTCTATTTATATACCTTCATAACTGAAGTGTATGACCACCCGAAACCTATCTCTTATTCTCTCTGTCTTTTTAACCGTCAATTTTTTATTTCAGTTAAGGATGGATCTTTTGTTTAACAATGTCAAGGATTTAAATCAGTGGAGATCTAACTGGAATATCTGTATCATGGTATTTAAATCTTGGGAGTCCCATTCTCAAGGTGAAACCGAAGTGTTAAACTTCATCTTTGTCGATGAAGAGGTATTCATATTTCATCTTATTCTATATTGTTGTGTTCTTTTAGTCTTATGTTTGTTTAATGTCATCTTTGATACAATTTTGTAGGGTGATAAAATCCATGCTATATATGATGATCTCTAGAACCAGCCTTATTACAGAACTAAACTAAATGTTGGTAAATGGTTTAAGTTGCATCATTTAACGGTCTTTGAAAGTGATGTAGTTAATCGTGTGGTCGATAGCATGTGGAAAATTTGTCTACTTGATAACACTGAAGTGAGGAAAGAGTATGATGTAACCGACGAGCATTAAATGAAATTTACAAGTTTAGATGATGTTATCAATGGAAGATTCAACTGTGATCTACCTGTTCGTAAGTATTTTAGTTTTTTTAATAAGTTAGATATTTGTTTTTCATTATTATGATTTAACAATTTAATTTTTTTTTATCTTATTCAGATGTCTTGGGTCGGATATCTATGCTTACTGATATTGTTAAAGTAAAAGATAATGATGTTGGCCCTGTGTGTCCTGCCAATACATGTCGTCTTGAATTTGCTATCCAAAACACACAGTATGTATTTATTTTACTTTGAAGGATCTTAATTATCTATCTATCCCCTGTAAGCGCATAGTGTTGTATATTTGTTAATAGTTAAGTTTCCTAATCACAGAGGGAGAAATCTAAGTTGCGTTGCTCATGGAAAATTTGCACTTGAAATTACTAAGAAGTGGTGGAACTTCAACTCGAACAACATTGTTTGTGTACTTGGTGATTTTCGTGTGGCCAATGTTGGAGGTGTGTTCATACACTTTGATGTTAATTTTTGTTGTTAAAGTGTACTATTTTGTTAGTAATATGTTATTCTCTTCGTGTAGAAAATGTTCGGTTGGTTGATGCTGGAGATGTATCAAGAGTTTTGTATGATCCAGACATTTCTGAGGCTAGAAGGTTCAAGCGTGCATTGTAAGTAGTATAAACTTTAATCTATGTGTTTTCCCTTTTCCTATCTATGATGCTCATGACTAACTAAGAATATATCTTTTAAATGCTTTCAGGAATGGGAATGATGAAGATTCAGAATAAAAGTTTATTTTTTATGTTTCTCAAATTTTCATCGGAGAGAAACCTGCTTTTATATAATATTCAGTTGTCTTCTACTATCTACTATTATGAAAGGATGCCAATGTGTGGACCAATTTCATGTTTACGGGGATTAAAATTATGTTATATTAAGTTTAATTTATGCTGTTTCTGTTTAAGTTGTTTGTTTATGGTTTAGTGATATTATTTTCTGATATTTATAAAAAATCATAAGTTGTGGTAAACTGAAATAAAGATCTAGAGAGATTGGATACCTGCAATGGAGATGTCCACCACATGCACATATTGGGAGAGTATCCATGTTTCGAAGTATTGAAATTTTATTTTCTGATTGCGATGTCTGAATTTTAACCTATAATAAGAATACAAATTCCAGTTAGCTGATTAACAATTTTACATGTATAAGAAAGAAATATTGAACAAGCTTACTAACATATGTAATGATTATTCCTAAGGCCTCTGTATCGCATTGCTCATTTCTAAATCCTCACATGTTATTGGAGACCTACACTTTTTAAATGACATAGAGAGATTAGTCAAACGAATCACTTATAAACTTAGTTTTTCTTAGTTATGTATATATTATGAATCAAAATATATACTCATCTTCGTGCGTGTAGCAGTTTCACATATATGTAGTATAGGTTTTCTGTATATTCTCGCAATGCTGAATCTGTGAATGTTCTATGTTACCTACATTCATTCATTGAGGATAAATTAAATGTTAGACATCTTATTATATTAAAATATTTTTGATAACTGAAATAGAAGTTTGTTTTTGAATACTTATCTGATGTAGAATTCAGTTGTGACATCACAGCGTAGATTAGTGCCTTCAAAAACTCCATGATATGTTTTGAGACACAGAAACACGAAGTAATCAATTTTAAGAACTATATCCGTAAATAAATTTTCAACATTTGGTGTGATAGAGAAAAAATATTTTTGGACAAACTTTTGATTTAGTCATCTTCGCTCTTCATCTTCCTCAAAGTATAGATTTGATGTTGGTGAAACCTGCAAAAACCTTAGTTAGATTATCAAATTATCCATACAAAATTACTTAGTTATTCTCTAAATCCGATTATCCGACGATAAACCAAATATTAAACAAACAGAAATCTTCCAATAAAGTAATACTTCGTGATGATCTATTCATCATTTTCAAATTTCAGCTCCGAAACACAAAAATCAAAATTGGAAATCTACGAGTTATAAAACACTCGATGTTTCCTTATATTGTATAAAATCGAACGATTTATTTATATAGTATGACATTCGATCATATGTAGAACTTACTTTTTTGTGTGACTCTTCAGAACATTTCCGTCTTTTTCTTCGGTCGCGATTCTTCGATTATCTTCGTCTCCTTAGGAAGATAATCGAGTTAATGACTCAATTTTTTCAGTAATCGTCGAGTGTTGTCAATTGTTTAAATAGAATCTAGAAGATATCTAAGATGATAAGGTGGTTTCTCAGACGATTTAGACAAAGCTTCGTTTAGGAATGCGAAGAGTTAGGGAAGGTGAGATTTGTTGCGTTTTCGTAGTGGTTGGGCCGAGAAGGTGAGATTTTTTTGGTGTTCTTAGTGTTTGGACTGGGAGATGTAAAAGAAATGGCCCAAAATAGGCTATATATATTACTCAATTTGTTTGTTCCGGCCCAATGTTTAAATGATCAATTTTTCTTAATAATTTTATTATGATATTAATAAGTAAACTTTATACATACATGAAATAATTTCAAGATGATAAGTTTGTATAATATTACTAAATTTATATTTGACCATACTATTTAAATAAATAATTATAAATTGCATATCGTATGAACATTAATCATTTATACCAAATTACTATTTCAATATTTGTATATCTATATAATCCGCATCCACGAATAATAAACCGTTTCCACAAACAAAATATATTAGAACATATGAAGTTCCACTATATGAAAAAAGAAACCATGTAAAAATCATTACTTTAGACAACTATAATTAGTACAAATTAATGTTTTGTTACATAATTTGAATAAATTAAATTACCAATATTCAAAAATTATATACCCGCGCGGACGCGCGGATCAAACATCTAGTAAAACATTATTTGCAAAATTATTTTTGGATATTTGGATATGTGTCAACACTATATTCACCCTCAAAAAAAAATAACATACCTAACTAAAAAATATAACATGCCATTTAATATAAGATAATAGCACATTCTAATCTTTGCTTAGTATTCTATGATTGTTCTTACCTAAATAAAAAATATTTAATTTTATATAATTTCAAATGAACTTTTAGAAAAAATTTCTAACTGTTGGAAGTTTTTTTCTTTTGCTTATTATGATTATATTTACCTTTAATATAGTTATCGAATATAAATTTAATTTAGTTTTAAAATGCTTAGTATATTTATATTCATCATAAACTTTTTTATTTATATGAAGGTAAACATTTTTTGTATATTTGTATATGTAAAACCTCAGACTTATGTTTGGAATATATGAATTTTCGATAAATGATTATCTTCTATATTAACATCCAAAACTTTTGAAGACCCTTTAACCAAAAAAAAAAACATTCAAAACTTTAAACTTTGGTATTTTTGAATTGTCTTTAATATAGTTATACTATAATTTAACCAGTGGTTTTCTTTTGTCCGCACATTGAGTTTCAACATATCTAAAGACTAATCATCATTTATATTATAAAAGATGGCCAACTCTCTCCATATGAGTGTCACCTCATCATTTTGGTTTATTGTCATATTTTAAACTTTAACAATATAAATTATATAAAATACAGTTAATGTATAAATTTAATGTATTATTAATCATAATAATAAAAGAATATGAAAAATATGAAGTATTAGATAATATATTTTAATAACAATATATACTTAATATCCAAAAATATTATTGAATATCTATTTTGTGGTAGTTTTTTAAAATCATTAAAAAAAAATATGTTTCTTATTTAAGAGTGTTTTCTTATTTCTAATTAATATTAGTCGACAAAAAATAATATTATAAGTTATTATTATAAAAACAGTTATACAAATATAAAAATAACAATTATTTGATATTTTGAACCTAAAAAAGTTAGAAGAAAAAATTTATACAATATTATAATAAACTTTAAAACAATTTCTTTATAAACTAATAATTATTTGATAATTTATTTTATTCAAACTATATCCATTAATAACTTTTAAATTAATAAGATATCAAAGTCATAATATATTTATTTATAAAATATTTAATGCACCTGTATAAATTTGAATTATAAATCAATTATTTAAGCTCATAAAAATATTTCTATTGTATAAATATGCGCCGTGAACAAATATGACCTGTTAAAAAGGATCAGCTCTACCTATGCTTGAAGAGTTTCTCTAACTAATTTTTGTTATATAGTACTTCTCTGTTTTGCAGTTTATCAATTTAATATATTCTATATATACAAGGTATAACATATTTCACATTTCCTTAATAATAAACTATTTATCACATATATAGTTAATATCCACATAATATGTAAATACATATTGTATGTTTGTTCAAATACACAATATCCTTAAAAAAAAATTAAATATACAATAAAATAAACTAAATTGACCATCGAAATATAACAGATCTTGAGTCTGTCCAGAGACAAATCGCAATGCAAAACGCAGAGCTCCGCCGAATGAGAGCATTCATGTACACCACCACGAGCTCTACACCAGATATCGATCTCGCAATCGAGGAAACACGCTGGACACACCACAATATTTATAAAACTTTTGGGATAAGGTTAGAAATTAGTGCTTCTCAATTTTTCGGCTTAGACTTTATGCTACAGTTTAGATTTGGGTTTGTTAATAAACAAACTTAGCACCTAATTTAGTTTTGAGGTGGTGGTATGATTCCATAAATTAGTGTCCATCACAGAGAATCCATGATAACCGGAGAATATTCAATATAAACAAACAAGATCCACAAATCAATCCAACCCAACACGCATTGTTACAAAAATATGCGCATTGCGTGGGTACTTATCTAGTATATATAATTAGAGAAGTTTCTCTCCATCTACAGTGTCCCCATCAGCTTTTTTAATTTTATTTTTTGGACTTTTAAGTATTTTGGGTTTTCACAAACTTATGTGACTTTATTTTTATGGAGGTTTTTTGGGCCTTTTAAGATATTAACTTAAAAACAAAATATCAATTTTATGAAACACAAAAGCTGTATCTTTTTTATATAAAAAAAGTATGCTATATCTAATAACAAAAAAAAAACAGGATGTGAAAACAGAGGTTAAAAAATCGAACAATGAATAACTTGCACAGAATAGTTGTTGAAGTCTTTTTAAAAAAACAATGTTCAGAAAAAATGTATGCAGAAAAATAAAATAAAATTATTCATACTTATGTTGTAAAATGAATGAAGGTTTTTCATAAAAAATAGACTAAAGTTTTGCTGAAAAAAAAGACTAATGTTTAAAATCATGTAGCATAAAAAAAAATTTGATCTATAGAATAGGTGATGACAAAAAAAAGGAAAAAAAAAAAGATTTAGGACTGTTGTGATTGATAATGATTTATAAAAATCTTTTCTCCAATAAAGCTATACAGCTCAGCAAGTAGTTCTTTTCTTTATGGACTTCTACATATCTTTTTTATCAGCTTTTATATATTTTAGGTTTGGATTTTTTAGGCCTTCATACAAAATAAATTTAAAAGTGAAAAAACCAAATACTTATTTTACAAATCATAAAAACTAAAAAAAAATGAAATAAAAAAGTGAAAAAACTTTTTAGAAAAGAAGACAAAAGAATGTAAAAAAAAAGTTGGAATGCGAACAAATACAAAACATGGCAGAAGAACTTGTGAAATATATATATATATATATAACTAAAGTAAAATTATTTATATAAAATAAATATTTATTTTACAAATCATAAATACTACAAATTTTCTATAAAATAAAAAAAATTGAAAATGTTATTTCAAATATAAACAAAGAGAATGTGGAAAAGAAGTTGGAATGCAAACAAATACGAAAGATGTCGGAAGAACTTGCAGAGTTATAAAACTTAAAAAGAAAAACGGGAAAGATATATGTATAAAAGTAAAGTAAAATTATTATATCTATTTTTATTGTGAAAATTAATAAAGGTTTTATATGAATAAAAAAGACTAAAATGTTTAATCATAGAGCATGAAATAAACTTGATCTATACGAAGAAAAAAATAATAATAAAAGCATGACTATTTGTGCTTCAGAATGATTTAGAATTTTCCAAAATTTATGAAAAATAAAGAAGTTATTCAATTTAAAGCATTGAAATTGTTGATCTCACTGGAAATAAGCAATATAAAAAAGTAGAAACCAATTGAAAAGAAATATATGTAATGAAAAACTTAAATACTTATGACAGCGTATAAATTTGGATGAAGTTTTTAAACAATTAGCACATGTTAATAACTTCATAATTTATCAATATATTTTTAGGATAAAAATAATAAAATATAATTTTAATAAAAAAATTAAAAATAACTATAAAACAATATAAATAAATTAAAAATATACATAATAATAATATAATTTTATAGAATTATAAAATACAAAAATAAATTAACAAATAACTATGCGTAACGCACAGGTCAAACCTAGTCTATTTTTAATGACAGAACTATTTTATTTTCTCTTTGCAGTTGATTATTAATAACAGTATTATCAGTTTAATTTCTTTAAAAGCCTAAAAATATTGTTTAATTTCTGAAATCAGCATTGGTCGCAAGTATGGAAAAGCTATAGATTAAACCCTAACTTTGAAAAAGCTATTTAGTATCACCATACTTATGAGTACATGATGGACATGAGACGACTGGTAAGACAGAACCAGGGCCGGTCCTGGTCATAGCCAAATGAATCATTTATATTAGTCCCCAAATTATAGTGCTCCATTTTTATTAATTTTTTATGTATATATATATATATATATAATTACTAATATTTTTTGGTTTTTTAATATGAATCTAATAAAAAATATAAATTAGCCCAATTTATTAAATTTATTTTTTTATTCAGAATATTATATTTTGTTTATCCATTATTATATTTTTTAATTAAAAAATTATAATATATAATAATGGTTCATATTTTTAAATTTGTCTCGACCCCCTCAAAATTTCAGGGTCAGTCCTGGACAGAATAAAATAACATTTTCTAGATGTAACTATGTGTCATTTTATCTGAAGCGAGCGGGAAAAAAACGGTATGGTCTATAGGTGATACAATATCAAATAACCAGATTATGGTCTTAATGGAATATGTGATGAACCGGATCAAAATAAAATGAACCAAATGGTTTACGTTTATAAAAGAAGTTTCTTTCCCATAATTGGCGTCATTTACCAGTTCAAGAGTGGTGTGAAAGCATGCTTTCACACGTTCATGTTCATGGTCACATATTAAGATTAAAAATGTTCATTACTTAAACAGTTCTCTCCATTTTGTCTATGTTAACTTTTCCAACCTACTTTTCTCGCAAAAAGTTGATATTTTATGACGTAAAAGACACAAATCCAAGGCGAAATGATTGTCTTCTATATTAACATCCAAATATTAAAACTTTGTTATTTTTTTAGTTTTCTTTATATAGTTATACTATTATTTAACCAGTGAATTTATTTTGTATCATCCGCATGTTGAGTTTCAACGAATCTAAGTATTATTCTATCTTTAATTGCAATTGATTATTAATAACGGTATTATCATTTTAATTTCCTAAAAAGCTATACAGTGTGACCATACTAATGGGTTATGGACATGAGATGGAGTGGTAAGACAAAACAGAAAGACCTTTTTCTAGTTGTGGCTCTATGTCATGTTATCTGAAGTAAGCGGGAAAAAAAAAAAGAATGTCTGATCTATAAGGTAGACATGCAACTAGAAAGACCCTATATCTTGATTTTTATTATCAAAGAGACAAGGAATCAGGTCACATCCGTATTTTAATAGAAGCAAACAAAAAAAATACTCATTACATAAACATTTCCCTCCATTTTGTCAAGGATAATTCGTCCAACCTACTTTTCTCACAAAGAAAATTGACATTTTATGGCGTAAAAGACACAAACCCAAAACAAAACAAAACAAAGCAGTTGTAAACAGCTCACATTAGAACTGTGACACCTGCCTCTCATCATTTTAAGACTGTGTGCCATCTACTTTGTTTTCTTACCTAGTTATCACCTTTTCAATTCAAAATAAATACTCATTTATAAATAAAACTCAAATAGTCTTGCAAAACTGAACTTAAACTCAAAATAACCTCAATAGATCTTTAAAGAAAAGAAAAGTCACTTTAAAAAAAAAGGTAAGTATTTTAAGTCCCAAAGATCGAACTAATGAAGACTAACACCACCACTATACGATCACTGATGCTGCTCCTGCTCACCTGCAAAACAGGAGAAAGTGACATGGAGGGGATGAGTAATTTAGATTAGCCAGGAGAATGCATACATGTGGTCCACCACACATATCACAACCTAAACATATCGCTAGTCAGCGGCTAAACGAATAAAACTTCGTAACTCTCCAATAATCAACAATCAACAAGCATTGATAATAGGTCTAGGTAGGAACTGCACCTACTATAACCTCAACAAGCAATCCTATTAGGTCTAGGTAGGAACTGCATATGCATTAACCTCAACAACACTATAAGTGGAACTGCATCACTTACAACTATCGGTAAGGTAGAAACTGCATCTACCGTAACTCCAAACAATCCGATAAGTGGAACTGCATCACTCTTGGCCCTTATGTCTAGGCAGGAAATATTTTACCGTAACCTTAACAATCCGACAAGTGGATCTGCACCACTTTCGGCTCCTAATGCAATTGTGCTCTCAACACTCTATATGCAATGCAACCCACAATTTTTACAAGCAATTAAACACCAAACAGCAATCAACAATATTAACCATGGTCCTAGCTCTATGTTCAGAAACAAGTAAAAGTAAATCAAAGCACACAACAATCAACCACAAGTTACGCCAAAAGCGCAACATGCAAGGGGAATGAAACCCGCTTATCCTTAACCAGAGACAAGCGAGGAAGATAACACGGAAGGGAAGGCATGGGTACATCCTCACCTTAGTCTAATCGAATGAAAGCTAAGGGAACTAGGGTTTAGGGATCTAACGACGAGAAAAAAATGATTCAAGAAGATGGCGGCTCTGAGCAAACGAACGGCAGCGGCTCCTTTCCACAACGGCGGTAGATGGTGGCAGCGGCTGTGGATTTAGGGTTTCGCGGATAGGGTTTCTAAGTTCTATCTCTGAATGCTCTGAGAATTGTGATGAAGATTCTCCTTCTCTACATCCCTTTATATAGAGGAGGAGGAACTCTAGGGTTATGGTTTTTATAACCTAATAGGCTTAAAAAAAGCTTAACGAACTTTTGGGCTTTAACACATTAAAAAAAAAAAATAACAGACATGTTTAGCGAAACCAGAGTGTTACAAGAACATCGGTATCAGTCCTACATTGCTCTAAGTGGACCTAGGTGGTTGCAAAATCTTCTCATCACAAAAGTCTCTTATAGTTGATGGTACGGCCAATCTAATCAGAGAAAATATGCATTTAAATCATGAACTCACCCGTTTTCGACAAAATAAGCACAAACTCTTAAACCCCCAAACATACAAACTTTTGTTGACCAAGATAAAATAAATATACTTTTAGTCAACATTAATTAGACCTAAAATTCTGTTAGTTACTGTTTATTATAACGTTAAACCGAACGATGTCGTTTCTTAACTAGAACAAAAGTTCCAAATCTCGTTTAAAATCTCTAATTTTCTTCTCGATTCTCTCTTCTTCTTGTCTCTCTCTTCTTAGAATTTGCTGAAGAACTCCAAAATCAGCTGCCAGCGAGACATCAATTTTGAAATTCTTTTAAGTTCTAATTATTTGTATGCATCAATTTCGAGTTTCTCTTGTTCAACTTTAAGGGTAGGAGATGGATTCAAACTGGTATAAAAAGCATGATTTTGGAAAACATGGCTTTCCGGTTAAATGTGTGTGTGGAGGTCAAGTTTTAATGTTCACATTGAAGACTCAAGAGAATCTCAGACGTCCTTTTTACCGGTGTGAAACAAAGAGAGATGTAAGGTCCTTAACTTAATTTCTTAACTTGCATCCTTAAACTTAACTTGTTTTTCTGATTATCAAACATTGTCGTTGAAGATGGCACTTGTTTTGCTTATTCTTAAACTTGTTTTGCTTATCCTCATTCCATAAATTGTCATCGCCATCTACTAGATTGCTCGCAATATCTCTAAACTGAGTTGTCAAAACTTCAGCCATAATTTCTTCTTCAACATCTACTTCACAACCTTCTTCTTCAACAGCTACTTTGCAACCTTCTTCTTCGACATCATTGTGCTCATTCTCTTCTACTAAAGCACCATCAGGATCATCAACAATAGCCTCGCAGTCATTATTAGGCATAACCTCATTCTTCAATTCTGTTCCATCATCCTAAAAAATAATTTTTGTACTTCTACGTGGTGCGAGCTTTTTTCTTCTCGTCATATCAGGATTCTGGAGCCAATTTTGTTAACGGAGGAGACAACAGAAGAAATGAGACTGAAGCAAGGAATGAGATGAGAGAAGAGATCGATGAACATTTAGAGATTTATAGTAAAATTTGGGGAAACTATGTTTTTAATATGATAACGTTTTATCCACTGCTAACGACAAACAAATCTTAAATGACAAATAATATTGACTAAAAATATATCTATTTTATCTCAGTCAACACAAGTTTGTATGTTTTTTGGATAGTGAAGAGTTCATCCTTATTTTGACGAAAATGGGTGAATTCGTGATTTAAATACTTTTTTATGTATATTTGTATGAACAAACATGAAAAAATTGATCTATTAAGTGTAATATGTATTCTTTTATGCACATATGTTCTTTTATATTTTTTTCTAAACATTATACTTACTAGATTACTACATGTGCCATGCATGGAACAAATTTTAATTTTTAATTTATATATAATAGTAATATAAAAGTGTACTATATATCTATTCTGGCTAATTTATAAATTGACTAAATTTATATCTATTCTCTTTAATTTATAAATTAAAAAAAAATTATATATATTTTTAAAAAAATTTGAATATTAAATATTTATTATTTGATCATATTTTGTGTTTAAGTGGGGTTTTTAGTAACGATTTTGCTCCATACATGTATTTTTAAAAAATAATTATATATTTATGAATGATTATTTCAATTTAACAGATTAAAAAATGATTGTGTACAGAATATCCAATTTTTGTTAGGAAATTTGACGATTAAAAATTATCAAGAAAAAATTAAAATTTGCGAAAATTTCTTAAATTTAGCAAAGTACCAGAAATTATGGTCCTAAAATGTTAATCCTTACTAGTCTCAAATTAAGATAATGCTTTTCAATACATCAATCCTACTTTTCCTCCTGATTTGAAAAATAAACAGGCTTAAATTTTGTAAAATTTTGTTCAATAAATAATATATAATTTTTATATAATTAATATTATAACGATGATATTTAAAAAAAACAAAGAAAATGAAAAAAATATTGTATCTTGAAATTATGCACTAATAAATAATCGCATATTGTTGTATGGATTTATGACGATCAAACATAAATTTTAACTTATAATTTTAAGTATTTTTTTAATTTAGTGTATTCATGTTAATTTCAATTTTTTCTGTTTGGTTTACGTAAAAAAAAATAAAACCACTTAAATAAATTGTTTTTAAGTACCTAAAATAAATTAAAATTAAAATAAAATCAAAACAAATATATCTTAAACTTTTATCAAATAAATGAAATGACCGATCTTAACTATATCTTAAACTTTTATCAAATAAATGAAATTTTGATACATGTTCCATGTCTTTAATCAACTTTATGGCCGATCTCAGTATTTCATATATATTATTATTGGAAGATAATCCATTATAAAATTATAAAGGTAACAACACATAAACACATCAATCGAATAACCTTAATCCACCAAAGCAATTAAAGAGACGAACATGTATCAAAATATGTTACAAAATGTATATATAATTATTAAATAAAGTAAAGCAGTTTATCTACACTGATACTATAAAGAACATCAACAATGAAAGATACAAATCAAGTTGATATACATAACAAAAACAGAACTGAATAAAAATAAGAAAAATTAGAAAATAAAGAGAAAATATCAAATTCAAAAAAATATAGAAATAAAGATACAAAATATCGAAGGGCCTGTCAAACGATTTCAACATGGAATTTTTCTTGCACAAACCTTAGAAACTTCATGAAGACTTAGTCGTAGCCTTTGGAGGCGTCTTGTGAAAGTTTCATATCTTCCTCAAATGATTTGCTCTAGTTGTCAGTCGGTTGGCTTCAAAAATGTTGCCTGTTTGTCTTTAACATGACTTTCCGTGAAGATCAAACTTTTTTTTTAGTTAATTCCACCCTCTTCTAAAGAGGACACTAACAAAGTAAAAATAGCACCTAAGATAAAACAATACGACTGAAAACAATAATTTTCGTAAACAAAAATACACAGCTAGAAACCGAGCGATGACTCCACAAAGTTTTATTTGCCGTGATTTCATTAAGTGATTTCCTTGTCGAATCAAATATAATCTTTAACAAAAAGAAGCACATATAGGAAAACATAATCCTTCTGATCATCGAACAAAACAAAACAAATAATCGATTGAAATAAGAAAAGATTAAGATGCATTAAACGTTTTATGCATGTGGCCGATATATAAAGAATAGATTAACATGCAAAAAACAAATCGATGTAGCAAATAAATTAAAAAATGACGATATGTAATGTTTGACAAACATTTAGATCCCAAAGAAACTTACTGAGATTTATATATTTTCATACAAAATATTTGTGTGGCCGCTATATGAAAAAAATATTAACTTTCAAAAAATGACGATGTCTAATGTGTTGTTTTCTCTAATCCCAATCCAATGAACTTTTAATTACCACTACACGTCTATTTATACAATTATCATTCCGAAAGATCTGCAAGGAAATCTATTTTGGATATATAGTTATTCTTACTTCTATATTAACGGAATATAATGCTATCTTTCTCAATAAAGACGACATTTTAATAATAGTGTATGTTTTAAGGTATATACATGCTGAATCAAATATTTGCATTCCAGAATATATTTGTACATTCCGTATTTTGTGAAGATATACTAACACAATATTTTAAAAAAGATTTGTTACCGGTTAAAAAATTTTACTTTCTTTTTGTTTAATATTCAAAATTTTATTAGTTATTGTAACCACATAATAATATATTCGAATACTATATTTAGATAAGTAAAATTTGCTATATAATTAGTTATCGTTTATAATTTAGTTGGAATGGTTTATGTTTTATATGTACATCGATTTTGAAATTTTGGTTACTATTACATCCAATTTAAATCAATTAAATCGAAAAATATTAAGAATGTAACTAATTAATTAAATAGAAAATATTAGAAATAATTATGGTGTAAAAGACATCAGTTAAAATATATATAATTAGAATAATGACATGTTAGCCTATAATGTTTTCTGTTTAATATATAGTAGATATTTTTTTAAAAACAAAGATTCACTTAAATTTTCTGTCATATTTATTTAAATCAAAATGTTTAAATTATATAAAAAACTTAAATATTAATTGTAGATTTTAAAACATTAAATGCAGTTATAAAATAAATAATTATTGAAGTTTTTGTTTGGTTGTAAGAATAAAATATTTAAGTTTTTAACCATTTGCAGATTTAAAGAATTTAAAATTTTGAGATAATGACACATAAGCCATTAATGCTTCATTATCATCTAAAATTGATTAATAATTAAACTCCTAAATATTTAATTACATTAGTTACCAAATCAATTACAAAATAACAATCCCTAAATAAAAGCTAATTAGTATAAGAGCTCGTAATAGGAATTTCTTACAAACAAAAGTTCCGCATTTGAGTTTTCTTTGTTCTCCTTTTGTAGACTACTTCATTGGACGTAGATACCGAATCTTTCTATCCAACCAGGAAGGAAACAATCGAGTCACAGCTCGAGAAAGTTGCAAACGGAATGGCTGCAGGAACTGGGAGTGGCTTGGGAGCAGTTTTTTTTTCCAATGAAGATCAGTTTCTTTTATCTCAGGAAAGATTCGCTTTTTGTTCTTCTTGTTGTTGTTGGAATGAGTAATAGAGACACGTGTAGATATCTGAGAATGGTTGATGATGTTTGATTGATCAAATAGTCAAAGACCTATTGTGTTCTTCAGTCAATATTTTGTATAGATTTGTATACTTGGACAAAGCGTGGTCCTCACACATGATGTAGATAGATATTAGATTATTCTTTTGATTTTTTATTTTATTTTAATCTTGGCTTTTTGTGATCACTTTGTCTTAAGGAATATACCATTTTGGGATGACAATGAGAAAATAATTTTCAACTTTAATAATTACTTGTAGATAATAATAATTACTTGTAGATAATAATTACTTGTAGATGATAATTTATGTCGTTCTTGTTAGGTTTTTGTCAAATCTCACAGTTAAAAATATAAATTTATTTATAAAGTAGTGATAAAGTTTTAACTTCAATTGTTATAGATGATGTTTATATGCTTTGAATTTTGATTAGTCTTACTAGATTTTTTTTTCATTTTATATGTAGATGTATAGGATAAAAATGCAATTTGAATCTTTTATAAATTGCTTCTCGTTGTTAAACAAGTAATCAATTTTAAAATAATATTAGAAATAACTATGATGAGGGTATTGGATTTAGAAGTTGAATTGAATTGGAAAGAATTGAAGTTTCCACTAAATACCAGTGTTATTTGTGATATCTTTTATCAATTCGTTTAAATATCTGTGTTATTGGATTAAGTGTTTCTATTTATTTTTTTCAAAATTCTTTAAATATCATTGTTATTCAATATACTAATTTTCTAATTTTATTAAGTATTTGTGTTATTCAATTTTATGATAGCTTTGATTGTATTATCATTTGGAATGAATTTAATAGAATCTCACATAAAAATTATAAAAAAAATCTTACTATTTTTATTCTAATTTTATTGAATTAGTTTAAATTCTAACAAAATACTTTAAATTACTTAACAAATCAATTATTTTTGAATTTTCGTACATTCTATTTAATTCAATCATCCAATACTACCCCTACATTTGTAGTTAAAAATCTAGTATATACAAAAGATAATTATTTTCATATTGATGATTATTGAAGAAGTGGTAGAATTTAGTGGTGTGCACATAACTATATTGAGGAAAATTAATCCATGAGAAAAACATTTTTAAGTAGTTAAATGAATAAATATATGGCAAGTTAATAAGAGTTAGAAGGTCAAAAATATTACTATTTTCTTAATCCTTAATTAGTAGTTAAACTAATGCACAATCAAATTAAGATATTCAAAATGGTGACTCACCCAGAAATGATTATTTTACAGATTAGTAGATTTCAGACAACAAGGGCCTCATCAAGTGTAAAGTAGTTAAACTATCTTCACCATCTCTGATGAGAGAGAGAGAAAGAGAGAGAGAGAGAGAGAGACGAAGTCCTTTAGTTGACTCCTCTCGAAGGCTGAAAAATCTTCTTTTGTCGTTATTACACGATATTACTTCTTTCTTTTCTTTTTCTTCTTCTTCACCATCTCGCAGATCTAAAGAAACAGAGACATTAAGAGAAAACGATGAGAAAGGGAGAATCAACCCCTGAGAGAGATCGTCCGATTGAGGAACATGAGTTGCAGGAAACTCGTTTTAGTCCTGAAATAGAGAGGGTGAAAAGGAACAAGAATGCAAGAGAATACCAAAGAGAACAAGAAGATGAAGAAGAAGAGGAAGAAGAATCTGTGGAGGGAATATTCGAGAGCAGAGAGGTTCCTTCGTGGAAGAACCAATTAACGATTAGAGCTTTTGTGGTTAGCTTTGCGTTAAGCATCTTGTTTAGCTTCATCGTTATGAAGCTTAACCTCACAACAGGAATCATCCCTTCGCTTAATGTCTCTGCTGGTCTTTTGGGGTTCTTCTTCGTCAAGACATGGACTAAGATGCTTCATAAATCTGGTCACTTGAAACAGCCCTTTACCAGACAAGAGAACACGGTTATTCAGACATGTGTAGTTGCTTCTTCAGGCATTGCTTTTAGCGGTAATAGAAACAAAAAAAAACCATCTCAAAACTCAAACTTTGGCATCAAGATTGCTCTTTTTTCTTGAATTCTGACTTTTTCATAAAAACAAAAAAGACAATCTTTGAAGTCTTCTTCACACATAATTCACCTGGCCCTAATGCTTTGTTTATTACATTTAAATTTGCAACAGGAGGATTTGGGACTTACCTATTTGCAATGAGCGAACGAATAGCAAACCAATCAGGAGATGGTGCCCGTGGCATTAAGGACCCTTCTTTGGGTTGGATCATAGCTTTCCTCTTTGTTGTCAGCTTTCTTGGTCTCTTCTCTGTTGTTCCTCTTCGTAAGGTTTGGTTCCTACTTCTTCTTCTCCTTCTCCTGTAGAAACCCAAAAAGGAACTTTTAGCTGATACAAATTTCAATCTGTGGTTGTAGATAATGATAATAGACTTCAAACTAACATACCCAAGTGGCACTGCGACTGCTCATCTTATCAACAGCTTTCATACTCCTCAAGGGGCAAAGCTAGCCAAGTATGAGACTTTTCACTAAAGTAGCTAATGACTAACAGTCATCTTATTAGTTTTTGTGTTCTCTGCTTATTGCCTTGTGGTCTCTGTATCAGGCAACAAGTGCGTGTGTTGGGGAAATTCTTCTCCTTGAGCTTCTTCTGGGGTTTCTTCCAATGGTTCTTTACTGCAGGTGATAATTGTGGGTTTAATAGTTTCCCTACTTTTGGACTCACAGCGTACCAATACAAGTAAGCATTACGATATTACCTGACACATTGTCTTTGCCTCATAAGATGTGGTTTATGTTCCCTTTTTGACTGAACTCGGTGTTCAACAGGTTCTACTTTGATTTCTCTGCAACATATGTGGGTGTTGGTATGATATGCCCATACATTATCAACATATCTCTTCTATTGGGTGGGATTCTCTCTTGGGGACTAATGTGGCCTCTCATTGAAACCAGAAAGGGAGATTGGTTCCCTTCTAACGTTGACTCAAGCAGCATGAACGGTCTCCAAGCTTACAAGGTTAAAATCCTCCCACCAACTTTCTTTCCTACACACCGCATTTGCTGAAACACTTGTTCTTTCGCTTCTTCAGGTGTTCATAGCTGTTGCCATGATCCTAGGAGATGGTCTATACAACTTCTGCAAGGTGTTGACCCGAACCCTTTCAGGACTATTTTCGCAGATCCGAGGTAAAGCTGGTTCGAGAACCTCTGTATCACGTGAAGAAGAAGCTCCTGCTTCGCCATTGACCCCAAGGATATCTTATGACGACCAACGTAGAACAAGATTCTTCCTTAAAGACCAAATACCTTCATGGTTTGCTGGTGGAGGCTATGTGGTGATAGCTGCAGTATCTACAGCTATACTCCCTCAGATGTTTGCTCAGCTGAGATGGTACTACATTATTGTTATCTATGTCTTTGCCCCTATCTTAGCTTTCTGCAATGCTTATGGAGCCGGTCTCACTGATTGGTCACTAGCATCAACCTACGGAAAACTCGCCATATTCACAATCGGAGCATGGGCTGGTTCAGACCATGGAGGTCTTCTTGCAGGCTTAGCGGCTTGTGGAGTCATGATGAACATTGTATCTACAGCTTCAGACCTGACGCAGGATTTCAAGACCGGGTACCTAACATTGTCATCTCCAAGGGCCATGTTCGTGAGCCAAGTGATTGGAACAGCGATGGGATGTCTGGTTTCCCCCTGCGTGTTCTGGCTTTTCTACAAGGCGTTTGATGATCTCGGCCTCCCAAGCAGCGAATACCCTGCACCGTTTGCTACTGTGTACAGAAGCATGGCGAAGCTCGGGGTTGAAGGTGTTTCGTCTCTACCAAGAGACTGTCTTGTTCTGTGTTATGCGTTTTTCGGCGTAGCCATCCTAATAAACCTGATAAAAGACGGTCTTGGGGACAGATGGGGAAGGTTTGTTCCTCTTCCCATGGCAATGGCTATACCGTTTTTCTTAGGGCCTTACTTTGCAATCGACATGTGCGTGGGGAGTTTGATTTTGTTTGTCTGGGAGAGGTTAGATGCACCAAAGGCTGAAGCTTTTGCGACAGCAGTGGCTTCTGGTTTGATATGTGGAGATGGGATCTGGACTTTACCAAGCTCAGTGCTTGCTATAGCTGGAGTTAAACCTCCTATTTGCATGAAGTTTCTCTCATCTGCAACTAATCACAGAGTGGATAAGTTCCTCAAAGGATCCTCTTAGTTTTTTTTTAAACCCAATGAGATGGATCTACTGAGAGAAGAAATGTGTAATGATGTTTCAGTTTTGAAAACAATATTAAAAATCACTCCTATAGATAGATGAAGATGAGACACGGTTTTTTTGTATTAGAATGTGGAAACATGATGTATACATAGCTCGAAGACATACTTTTCAAAACATTATGAGTACACAATCCTACTCTTGTTTTTTCTGCAACATAATCATCAGTCTTGTACCTATTTCTCATTCCTCTCTCACAGAACATAACTAAAAGAGGTAGAAAGTAGAAGCTGTTCATTCTCATTTCTCACAGCAAAAGAAACAACAGACCTGAGAACATATTCTTTAATCCTTTTGAGGATGGTTTCTACTTTGAAGTACCAGCTGTTTTCTTCTCTGCTTTCTTGAATAGGTTAGCTACAGTAGCTTGAACGAGCTTACCGTCTCTGCTGTTTGATTTTTCCTTTTTAGCCGGAAGTTCGGTAAGAAACTCGCCTGCTGATGCAGCAGTACCAGCTTCGACTTCCTCGCGACCTCTTGTTGAAGAATCAGGTTCCAACGGAGGTTTCACATCTTCTTCATCAGAAGTATTGCCATCACTTTCACCTGATGAGTCTTCTGGTGAAGTCTCTGCAAAGCTGTGGAAACAGTTTACAGAAAGGCTGTTAACACCTGACACTACTTACAGAAAACTAAAGGTCTTAAAAAAAGAGAATGAAACACAGATGTCACAGAGGCAAACGTATAAACAACAGAGACAACTAGCTCAAATCAAATGAACAGCAAGTGATTCAGGAATCTAATAACTCTCATCAAAGTCCACTGCACATACTTCTATAACGTCACTAGCTCAAAAGAGTGTGTTCTTAAGTAAAGAATATCGAAAAGATCATTACTTGAATTTCTTTCCAGAATTTCTCTGAGACTGTCGAACTGGTGTTACTTGAACGGGTGTCACTTGAATCTTATCGTCCATAAACTCTCCATCATCAGATAAAAACTCCTCCATTTCAACCTCAGGTGAGTCTGTCTCTGTTGGTTGGCTACCAGTTTCAGGAGTCGCCTGCGTCTTGACCGAACCTGCTGATCCGGCACCGCCTCGGAAATCAAACTCCGTTTGCTCTGCCGCCTGAAACAAAACACCTCTCTCATCGAATTAAACATTTCTGTGGCAAACAAGGCTTGAGAAAATGTAAATTAGCTGAGATGTATGTAACCTGAGACAGTTCTTTAGGGAAATCAAGGCGGGCTTCTTCAGGATTCTCTTCTTCTGTCCCAATCCACCATGATTCAGAGAACACAATCTGTGTGCAATACCAAATCCTCAAGCGTCAAAGAAACAGAAAGAGACAGAGATATAGGACTCTGAATGTGTGAAAGCAGAAGAGACTGACCATGTTATCAAAATAGTCATCGCATAAGACGTTTTTGCCTCCTCTAGAGAACTGGAGACTCAAGTATTTGTTCTTGGGATACAAAATCGTTCCAAAGAGCTTCATGCGACCCTAAGAGAAGCACAATTTCAGAACACAGAAGAAGCAGCAACATTGAGAAAGACACGTAGTGACCAATTACGGTTAGGGAAAAACCAACCTGGGGGAAATTGAGGTAGAGGACGGGGTTTTTGGTGGACAATCGATCGAGATCGCCGATGGTGGCGCCGGAGATTGGAGCGAGAAGCCCAGGGAAGGAGAAGAGGAATCGGTTCTTCCGCTGCGACTTGCGGATGATGTCGGTGCCGTGGTGTTTCAGCACTTGCTTTGAAGGTTTGAGAGAGGAAAGGCATCTCGCCGGAGAATCGGAGAGCAGTTTGTTGTCGATCGCTAGGGTTTTCAATCTCTTCCTCTGCTTCGACTCTGCATCGTCTTTATCTCCTCCTCCTCCTTTCTTCGACGATGAAGCTCGTACCATTACTGCTGCTACTACTACTACTACTCTCTCTCTCTAAATTCTGAAAGCTTTAATGAGTCTTCTTCTTCTTCTTCTCCACCTTTATGTTATTTCTCTGTCAATTTAACATTTAAAAAAAAAAAAAAAAAACTTCGAATAGAAAAAGGGCATTACGAAAATAAAGAATCTTTTCTTATCTCTTTGATTCAATTCGATCTAAAGAACCATCATTTCGATCTCACCATTGATTTAGCGTCTGAAAGGTTGTGGCTTTACTTTGGCCCATTGTTGAAGATGCCTCTGTAAGCAAAAGATAAACTAAAGACTCTGTATATGATTAAGTACATGCAGAAAAGGTTGAGTTTTTAAGTTCTTTAATCAAATCATACTATGTTGCAAGATACAGTCGATATGAAGGAGAGAACGTATATGTTTCTCACACCTCCACAATGAGGACACAAACTGCAAAACTTATCCAGAATTGGTAAGCTTTACATCAAAGATGTTGAATCGAAAGAGATTGTACTAGGTTCGTTGAACATGGCTATGTTTAAGGTAGATAGAACATACGCAGAAGCATTATTGTGCATTCCAATAAAATAGTTACCAATCTTATGAATATTCAAAAATACTAGTTTAAGACTTTAGATCGCATCACGGTGGTGCAGAGCAGACGATTTGGTAAACGGATTGATGGTATTGAGCCTCTTGAACCATTTAGATTTTCTCTTCTTCTCTCCACATGCATGTTGATCACTTCTTGTTTCACTCATCTTTCTCTTCTTGCTCTTACTTCTATCCAATCCGAAACAGCTCGGCGAAGTTACATTAGACTCTCTCGACGACTGGAGAGCATAGCTTTGGTTCTGAAGAAGACACACCTTGTGAAAATGTTCATCCCTCATCTTAAGCAAGGATCTTGCGAGCCTCACTGCTTCTGTTTTCATGAACAGCGCTTCGGTGGCGAGCTCACGGTTCTCTTCCAAGAGAGAAGTGAGTTTGTATCCAAGCTTCGCGGTTTCCTCAACAGCTACTTCTTTCTCCATGTCAAGCAACATCACAAGCTTCTTTAGCAACTCAATCGTCTTGGAAGCTTCTTGCAACTTTTGCTCTTTGCGATGCAACTCGTCCTGCGCCATATCTTTCTCCAAGTTTGCAGTCACGAGCTGCGAGGCTAACTCGTCGATGATCTGTTTATCAAAAGTGGTGATGGCTTGCATGTGCTGAAAGGACAAGATGCTCTCGACTTCAGAACTGGTGTCAGTGTCATTGGGATCAGTGTCGTGAGAATCTTTAAGGTTTTGAGGTTTGGATTGGTTGAAACGGTCCAAGAGAGTGGCGTAACCATCGTAGAGATCTTGGCAGAGTGAGAGAAGGAGATGACGTCTCTGGTGAAACCATTCGGCACCGTTTTGATTTGCTTCAAGAGCAGATACGCGCATTACTTGCATCCGAGACTCAAGCTCTGTGTTCGTTTCGTTCACCAACATTTCAAATCAAGCAAGCATACATATACTATATATATATATATATATATATAGAGAGAGAGAGAGAGAGAGAGAGAGAGAGAGAGAGAGAGACATAAACACACAAAAAGATTGAATTTTAGAACAGGAAGGTGAGTGTACCAGAGAGAGATGGCAATTGTGGAAGAGGAGACTGAGAGGCATCCATGAAAACTGGTGTTCAAACCGTAAGGCAGAGAGAAACAGAGGAGCTTAAGGAATATCAAAAAAAATCATTTTTGAAAATTATATAAAGAAAGAATAGCAATCAGTGAGAGATGATGATTTCGACATTAAAGGACTTTGAATAATCAACAGAACGAGAGAGAGTTGATATGTTGAATCAGCAGAGAGCATAAAATTAGCAGTGAAATACGCCTAATTCAAAATTTGTAAATTCAAAATCCATTATGAATATAACCATAAATACCATAAAGCATCTCTCATAAGAACAAGAGAGGCAAAAACCTCACAGTCTCTCATCTATCTATAACTCTTATCATTGTTTTCGAAACTAAAACATGATTACACTTTCCTTCTCACTAGATCTCTCATTGAGATTGAGCTTTTATAAAACACCAAGGAACTTGTCAACTATCAGGAAGAAAAAGAGGATATGAACTTGCCCAAGAATGTATATAAGTGAGAGTCCTTGCTAGCTACAAGTTGCAAAAAACTGACCTCAAGAGAATCAGGAGACAAGTGAAAGGTAACAATATATTCATTTTTTTCACAGCGAGAGAGAGTTTAACTTTTTGTCTGGAACGAAAAGAATATGGGAATCAACATGATCCATACATGGTTACAAAAGTCTTTCAGACAAAATAAACAAAAAAAAAAATGAAAGCTGAAACTATTGTCATCTTACCACAGCGATAAACAGTTTACACTGATCAGTTTTGGTTACGCATTTTCCACCGCCAATTAAAGAAGGAAAGTCTCGACAACATTTCATCATAGCGAAAGTTTTCTAAATCACATTGTTTTTTTCTCCTTTGAGGTTGCTTGACTTGCACTAAACTTGGAACATAAGAGCACACACGTTGTAGCGAACACTTTTTATCCCTACGTTTTCGGAGATCCACTAGCTCGAAGTCTCCACCCTCTTCCTTGATAATGCAAACAGTGTGGTAATTCCATCTTTTACCAAAAAGCATGGCGACTTTCTTCACCTCGTCAATATAGAAACTCCCAAATTTAAGGCAATCGTTTGGTGGATCCAGATCAAATGTCAACAACTCGCCCCACGACACCTTCCCGGCCTCAACCCTAGTCGTGATCCATATCGCATAACTTCCGTGGAAGTCACATAAAGCCGCAAGCTTCTCTTCTCTAACACATGTCAGAGTGATCACATTGTCCATCCAATCATGCAGAGGTAGAAGCGGCCCAAACCTCTCTCTTGTATAATCAAAACAGATTATGTGTTGGGTGTCTGATGAGTTCCTTTTCCTAGCACACCAGTAAGTGTTTCCCTTGAGAGACACGCCATGGTTATACGTTGTTATACGCCAATATGGACTAACATCAAGAGTCGTCCATAAACCAGACTCAAAATCGTATATTTCATACCATACAAACTCGTCCCTGCGGTTTTTTTTTGGTGAAAACTCGTCCCAACGTTTAAATAATAAAAAGTCTACAAACCTCAATAGTTTGTGGTTACGACAACATCTCTTGTTCTCGTATCCGAGAGCGTAACTGAACATGTTCGGCTTCGGTTCGCATAAGACCTGAGAATATCTGGTTTCGACCCACCTTGTTTGTCCCAAATACGGATTCCAAACCACAACTCTAGTATCGTCGTCTTTCAAGATGCATAACAATAACCCCTCGCAATGAAAGACATGAGATATCTTGACTTGTTCGTCAAGGCAAGTAAGTTTACCTTTATTGTTTATAGATAAATCATCGAAGATGCTAATTAAAAATAGCTTGTCTTCCATCGTCAAGATCATCCGAGACTCCCCTTCGTTTGGTGGTGGGAAAGCTTTACCAATGTGCATCTTTGCAAAGATCTGACCTTTCGATAGAGTGTTCCACGTTCTGCAAGTTAATCGCACTCCTCTCACAGATTTTAAGGGAAGCCTAGAGAAAATCTCTTCCAATAAATCGCTTGGAAGATTTGTGATCATCATTATCGTTTTTTTTTTCAAGTTGTAAAAAAGGTTTTTATCTGATTTCTTGCGGGAGGTAGAAGGCGAGCTAGAAAGTGGAAACGATTAAGTTACATATATACAAAAGACTCAGAAACCCTAAATGAAGCTGGGCCCAATGGTGGGCTTTAGAATTTGATCAAATCAGGACCGTTGAAAACAATGATAAAACAAAAAAAAATAGAAAAGAGACGGTTTATTGTATTTTTTAATGCGCAAGCAATATATGTGAGCTGAATCAAATCAGTGAACATGACAGGCTTCACACTATCTTTGAGTGCAGGGAGTGGTCTCACGTTAGGACCAGAGAGAGATGGCAATTGTGGAAGAGACTGAGACGCATCCATGGATTCTGTCTTCGATTAGAAAGGATAACTTTGGTGTCAAGGCAAAGAAACGGGGGTGCTTTAAGGAAAATCGAAAACCATTTTGGCAATTATGTAAAGGATGAAGGATGTAATTTTGATTCAATTTTAGTCTCTTTCACCTTCTCAATAGCCCTAAAATTTGAAGAAACAAATAATCTTAAAACAGACTTTAAATTAGAGCTTGTGATAAGACTCAGGTTTAATGTTTAATTAGAGTTCAGATACTATTTGAGTAGTCAAAGTGTGTCTTCACGATACACTATTGCAGGTTCAACTACGACAGTCTCATAAAACTTTAGAAAACAAAATAAAAAAAAATTCATTACAAATACATAACTAACAAAACCCCATAAAGAATCTCATTCATACAATACACACAGAGAAAAAGTCGCAGTTTCAAGAAAGCACACACAACACGAGAGATGAGTAGACATTAGAAAAAGTCGCGATAGAAAAAGACATTACAAGAGAGCTGAATCGAATCAGCAGTAGAACATGACACGCTTCACATTATCTTTGAGTGCAGGGAGTGGTCTCACTGCAGCGTTCACGCTAGGACCACGAGTGTTTCTTCCACCCATACCACCTCCACGTGCCATGCTCCCGCTAGCCATCGAACCACTGTCTGATGTCTCTGGCTCCATGTAAAACCGAGCCCTGAACGCTGCTAGATGAGCATAGTACGCAGGTGGCACTACAAACACACACAAGCAAAAAAAACTCATTACTCAAATGTTCTATTTCTCTGTATCATAAACCATACCATTTAAAATCTTATCAAAGAGCAAAGAAAAAAAAAACTCACCAATAGATACAGAACGAGTGCATCTCGCATACCTACACAACTCAGAAAGTAATATAAAAAATGTTTTATGAGTCTTCATCTATTTTTAATTTATATCATAAAGACATGTCACAAAAAGAGCAGATGAATCTTACGTGTAACATAGGTTATTGGTCAGAGATTGGAGTCCATCTGCAGTGAAGTTGTTCTCATCCCAAAGAACGTGGTAATGAGCAGGTCGAGAAGTCCCCTGTTCATGGAAAATATCGATTTTAAACACTTGATAAAACACAATCACTTGAGATTTTATCTGGCTTTTTTTTCTTCTAATCATTGGTATTATTACCTGAATACCGGCATGGCTACAGAGATAAAAGTCAAACTCTGTAGGGTGACAGATTTTGGAATCCACAACAGTACCTACAGGACAAAACATGTAACAAAGTTTTAAACCAATAACAATGGATTTGCTGCCTAATTAAATGTGCACGCACACAAATCTCAACCATAGTCTCACCTGGTAAAATGTTTCCACTTCTATCAACAGAATGACGATCATTGTGGTTGTTCGCAAACAGCCTCGTGTGATGGCGCTTCTGCACCACCACAAACGTGACTGGTGGCTGATAACCTGCTTCCAGCGAAGCACATGCCTGAAAATGGTTGGTTGGGAATTAAAACCACGTTAACCTTAAGACAACTATTAGCACCCAACACAAGTTATTTATTAGATGCAACTCTTACCTTGCGGATGGCATCAAGCTCATAGAGCAAAACTTGGTAAAATTGTCCTTCGCTGACTCCATCCCTGTGCCATATTACCATATAATACATCTTTAGCGAGAAATACACACAGTTGTGTAGTTATGTATGCGCCAGAAGAACAAGTTCATACCTGTAGAATATGATCCTTAGCGGCTTATGCCCAGTTGATCTACGGAAGGCTATCAGGAGCTCCCTGTTCCAAAGTAAGAGGGAAGACACACATCAATTTGTTACTTAAGATCAAGCTGAAGCTACAAAATGATTAGAAATAGAGTTAATAACAAGGAGACGTACTTTATCATGCCACCAGTCACCACTCCTTTCTGAGGATCCTTCCATTCTTTGAACAGATCCTGAATGAGCTCCTGCCTGTGCGCTTGAGCACAAACCAATCCAGCATATTTGGTAATCTCAGGCCAGTCCTGGGACGCGACAACCTGAAAGAGCAAATTTATATTGTGGAACAAAGAAAGCACATTAGGTAAAGGCCATGGAGAAAAAATAAAGCACGCGTTCACAGAACTAGATGTTGAAAGAGAGTCAGTCTTACAGCAGCAATGGACGGACTTGAATCCTCTCCAGGATGAGGATGGGTAACATCAGCACCAAAGATAATGGTGGGGCGATCACTGACTAGAGGAATTCGCCTTGATAAGGCATCAACAAGCACTGTATTCCTGCCTCCAACTTTGACATTGATCTTCAAAGCAACATTAGCCATATACTGTTTACTCATTTTGAAGACGTGTTTAGTCAGGCAACACTGGGAAACAATGCCCAGTTCGGTCTCACAGATGCGCTTCAGATCACCTGCAATGGATATTTGAAAGTGAAATAACGATTTAGAAGCCTGTTTGAATGCAAAACCAGAAATAAAGCGTCCAAGAACATGGCTCATACCATATAATGATCCATTATTGTCTGGCAGAATGACAATAAGAAGATCAATCTCTTTTCCTTGAGAAAGCTTGGCTGTGGCATCATGATATCGAGTTTTCAAGACCTTCTCTACTTGCTCAGGGCGAGCACTGACTGGTGGAAGGACTGGGTCTGGATTAAATGCCTGCAGGTAAGAAATAATCCATATTTCAAGGTACGAAAGGTTAATAAATTGATCGAGTTGTGCTTTACAAGACTTACCATGCCAGATACGTGACACATCTGAGCAAGTTCCTGACAGAAAGTACGTGCTAGATTGTCCGGCACTTGCCTAGAGAAGTTGATGCAGATCCAGTTATTCACTGTTCCGCCATTGATCATTTTCTGCAGACACACATAACCATATAAGATAACAGAATTATAGACTAATATGCACAAAATGTTATAACCATTTCAGCAACTTACCTTATTCATCATATTCCACTGACCAACTTGTGGCAGACAAGTCCCTTCCCTTCCAGAATCATGATACTTGAGCTGCAAAATTAACAATCGACTCACATTAAAACTCTAACTTAGTTATAGCCATAAAAAAAGAGAAATCAGAATAGCCAAAGGGACAGTTACTATACCCATGGAGGAGGCAGAATTCGAGCCTCAACAGAAGCAAGTGACGCACTTATCTTGATGCCAAACTCCTTAGCATAGGGATCTTTAGCATAATCATTGAGCTCTACCGTCTAGACAATCAGAAAACATCAAATCATGTTAGAAATAAACAACATATGAACACTGTGCCTACGGCTACGGCTACGGCTACGGCTAACAAAACTTAAGTGATCAAGTATATCTACAGGTAAGCAGGCAGCTCGAGTAAGAACAAAACTCTGAAAATGCGACATGCCTCACTATTTATCAACTGAAGGCAACATCTAGTAAGAAAATCACTTGCTTCGAGGAAACGCATAAAGCCAAGCAAGAAGAAACAGGCTCTACGCTATCCAACCAAAATGAGCCTTTACCACGCATTTTTATGTATTAAAACAGTTTGCAAGAGAGACTTGCAATGGCATTCAAGTGAAAAGGAAAACAAAATATTAAAAAAACCATACCCGCAATATATCTTTTTCTCGTTCTTGAGGGCGCTGACAAGTCACCTTCAGCAAAGCAGTTATCTGTCTCTCGTTCAACCTTTTCGAGTACCTCTGACCCTCGACAATCTTGCAGACCTGTAGAGCAACAGCACATTAGCATAAGAAGTATTTGTGAGCTAACAAAAGTTGATGATGAATTTCGAAGGTACCTCCATTGGTAGGTAATTTGGCCTGTTAGAATTCCCAACTTGCAAGCATGGTAGCTGCGTGTGCTGAATGCGGAAGCCATATGTTTCATAGAAGTACTCAACTACAGATTTCTGGGTATTTCTTTCATCGACAGGAAACCTGCAAAGTACAATGCAGAAAAGAGACATAAACTTCTGCTTCAGCATTCAAGAAATAAGAATTAGCAAACAAAGCTAAAACAAATACGCACGTCAGTTCTCGAGTGGCCACAGCAGTCAAGCCAGAAATGCGGTACTTTCGGCGCATGTTTCCTCTATGGGTCACCTCAACCTTGACACCTCTAAGAGCCTTCTTTATCTGTTAACAGAACGCAACATGTAAAAACAAGATGGTTAAGAACGCAATATTTCACTTCAGATATAGAAGCATAAACACTAGCAACGAGTGACAAACGAACATACAATGATGACCAGGAAATCAACACTAGTAAACAACTAACAAGTAACAAACGACCAAACAATGAATCATACCTTTACACGATCAGCATCAGATAAGGGCCGGGATCTAATATCTCGATTCAGCAACTGGCAAACAAATTCAGTCACAGGAAGTGCCTCTATGAATGCCGTCGATGACATATCTACAAACAGAGACAAAATTGCAGCACAAATATTAGCTGAGACATTACAAGGAGATCCATTTATGAGGATATAATCAAGGTAATGCAGAAATCCATCGCACCAATGTTGAGTGATAAGCCCATCTGTGTAGGACGAATGCTTTGGTAGAATCCACGCCAGCTCTCCAAGCCATCCCCCAATGATTGCTTTCTTCCTATATCAGGAGAATAAAACGACCGGCCCACGGGGGTATACCTGATTCTAACATGTTAGCAAAACTAAACCATCTGAGACAAATAGGCATAGTAGTTGAATAGCAAACATCCATAGGATGAGTGACGTACTTAGATGTAGGCAGCTCACGAAGAACGATGTCAAGAACCTGCAGAGCTTCCTGCGGGGCATCAGATTGTTTCCCCTCCAAAAACAACCCTAGATGATGCAAGTCGGCACGTGCAGCTAGCTTGATGACAACCTTGAACTCCCTCTCTCGTCTGTAAAGAGGAAATGCATGAATACTACTGAAATAGACTCAATACGAAAATCAAAAAAGACAAATATAAGAACTGACCTTTGTCCCCCAGGCCCTTCTTCCTCGTCAAGAAGTATGATTCTGAACTCCTTGGAGATAAAGGGAAGCGGACCAGCAGTGTACAGACTTTTTCGGCCATCATACGCGGGAAGTCTCCTTCCAAGGTGAGATTCACGATACAAGTTGACCAACTCTTTCATCACAGCACGATTAACACCCCTTGATGTAACTTCTGGAGTAATGGTAACCTGTAAAACCCAAAAAAAAACAGACATTAGATGTAGTGTAACTTACAAAAAATACTAAGCGAACAAATGAGTCAAAACTTACATCATACTGGTGCAAATCCTTGTCAGGCAACTCAGCAAAGAAGTGGTTAGCCTTCACAATGCATCGCTTGCCGGTTTGTCCTTTACCAGGCCTCATTGGAAACTTGAAAGCTTTGCTAGAGGATGGTAAAGGCTGCATGACCTGACTCGGTGCTCCTTGTTCAATAGAAAGCTGTTCGAACTGCTGAACCGGGACAGGAGGTCCCGGCAGCTGGGTCTGGGTAGGACTCACCTCAGACGGTGCAGGCTGAGAAGACACCGCTTGATAAGTAGGTGAAGTAGCTTGATGCAGCTCGGGAAATGATTGTCTCTGCGGCGGTCCACCAGAGGGTCCGCCTCCGCGGCCACCGCCATACCCTCCTCGACCTCCTCCTCCTTGATGAGGAGGTCCTCCTCTCCCTCTTCCTTGGTACTCTTGTGGTCCACCACCGTACTGTTGTGGAGGTCCTCCTCTTCCTCTTCCTTGGTACTCTTGTGGTCCACCGTACTCTTGTGGAGGTCCTCCATATCCACGGCCACCACCACGACCTCCTTGTTGAGACTGAGGATTGTAACCCCTTCCTCCTTGGTGCTGTCCTCCTCCTCCTCCCTGCTGGAGACCACCACGCTGAGGACCACCACCACGTCCTCCACCACCAGAGGCTGGACCAGCTTCACGGAAACCAGACCCTTCACCTCCTTCAGATAGACCATCAGTTCTCTTCTTCCTCACCATAATTATTACTGAGAAAAATAACAACAAAAACGAAAAATCAGTGAGTCACATAGATGAACACACATTCAAGAAACCTAGCTTAGTGCTAAACCCACACCCAGAAAAGAAGATTTTGAAATGGCAAAAGTACGACACAATCAAATACCTAACCAGGAAAAGTAGTGAGCAAAACAAGCAGGAAGAAATCAACACAAACGAAACCCTAAGAAACTCGAGCACGAACTGGTAAACACGAACGAAGCTAGTAGATCCAAAATCTCAGAAGATCGATGAACAACACAAATCTATCAGCTAACCATAGCCCCAAAATGAAGCGGATCCACCGAAATTAGCAGAAAGCCCGAGTAGATAAGCAGATCGAACAAAGAAGTAGTGACGAACAAGTACAAACCACCGTGTATTACCTGAAAATCACGCCGGAGAAACTACGATTGACCGAGATAACCCTAACGAAAAACCAACCCTACGTCTCTCCCTCTCTCTCTCCCCACTCTGTGTTTACTCTTTCTCTCTCCCACTTCTAACAAACGAGATAACAAAGAAAATGGGATTTTACTGCTGCACTATAAATTACTCTTTCTTTTTTTTTTCTTTTTTTTTCGCTTCGCCTGACGAGAGAGCAAACCAAGGGTTCTTTGGTCTGCGTAATTTACAATAATACCCTCATCGGAAATAGCTGGCATATGATGACGTGGCAAGTCAGGGTTGGTCTTCCTTAATGCTGACCCAAGGTCGTGTGTGTAGTTTTTCATTGTTTGTAATGCGCTGCTGACGTGGAATTGCATAATGTTTTAATCCGAAAAAGAAGCTTCTCGAAAACAACAAGACGAAAACGTTTTTTGTCGCATTATATATATCTATGCCAAATCTTTTTCATTATATAGTAGTACGGTTTTTTTAATTTGATCTCATCCGTTTCATTAGTTTAATCCCGTTGTCATAATATACCTTGATTAGTCTTAAGGGCTTGCATCCATTTTTTATTTGTTTAAGTAAATGCACGAGAAAGCATACAGGAAATTAATATAGTGTACTTAGTACTGTGTATACGAGACCGGTTCTTGATATATAATACTATGTATTAATCAAACAAATGGGAATAAGAATCATCACTATCTCTTTTTGTATCTTTTTTTAATTCAAAGCGGTAGGCTTCTATTGAATGTTTTACTTCATATTTAGATCCATCAGTTACATGTTTCTAATTACTTTGTCATTTTTCACCGTATAAAGTACTGTATAAATGTTTTACATTGCCATTTAGATCCATCAGTTAGAGCTTTATGCTCAAATATGTAAACGTGCTTTGGCAAGAACGTAGAAAAATGATTAAGAGAGACTGAGTTATATTTATATATATACTTCTAATTACTAAATAATTCTAGTATGTCCTTGCAAGTTGTTGTAACCCATCACCAGTTTCTACTTTTAGTTTTTAGTCGACTTTCTTATGTTAGATATATCGGATTTTTGTTTTTTTCCTCTGAATTCCGTTTTATGCCTTCAAATTTTGGAAGCTCGTATTTCATTTTCAATCATCCGACTCATCCCCATCACAATCACACGAGCAAGAAGAAGAAGAAGCATATTGAATCTGCAACATAACATTTTCAACAAGTCAATTATTCTGACCAAAATTCATAGACAGCAAATCATGGACTCAACTTAATACGACGCGTGTGACATGAGGCTTGTATATATGCCTATGCTTAAGGTCAAGAAATGCATTAATTTTGAGTTTTTAATAAGGGGGTACGAGCGAGTGTTTAATAAAATATGAAGGAAAAGGTGAAATTGCTTAAAAACTTACGTAACTCTCTTTTGTTTTCATGCATGAGATACGATTTCGTAAAAATGATATATTTAGACAAGTTTGCTATATTTCTAATTTTGGGAATGTGGAGGGGTCATCACGTATTCACGTGGTTTGGTCTTGTTATGTATCTCTGTAGAAATTCAATTTACTTTTCTTATCTAATTAGTTTTTTTGTTTTTTTTGTTTATTATGGGAAAGATATTTGAATCAGGACTCTTATGAATAAGTTTCTTAATTATACTAATAGTTACACAACAGATGTCTTTTATGCCTTACAATTTTAACATCAAGTCAATTACTCTGACCTGCGGTCAAAAAGAATCATGGACAGTCGCATGCACTCAAGAGTTGTACCTGTGTGGGGGACTCGTCAGTCATCAGGCTATGTTCAAAGGCGAAGGATGCATTTGATTTTGAGTTTTAACGATGGGGTAAAAATGGGATAAATAAGCATTGGTGGGGCAAATTTGAATTTTACTTTCGATAACACTTTCGTTTTCATAGAAGTATGACCTGCGATTTTGGGGAGTAGATATACTTTTTTTAAACTTTGCTATTTTTACTAATTATGGGAATGTTGATGGGTCATCACGTGGTTTGATTTCAAACATATGTTTGGTTAGTTTAATTTTTTTTTTTTTTTTTAATTTCTTTATGTAATTGATTTGACGGCTCTTTAGTTTTCACTGGTTACTTTGTTCTTTTCCTGAAATTGGTGTACCCATCAGAAAGCTACTTGATGGCAAACTATTTGAATTTATATCATTTTTTTGGTAACTGGTATTTTCATATACGGACGATACATCAGTTGACACAACGAAATGTATCAAAGAAAATGAATAATTACAAAATGCTGATTTCAAATAAAACAATAATGATATTGTGGACTACTAGAGAAATAGTTAATTTTCTTACGAACTTTTTGTGTGTTTCTAGGCAAAGTTTCATTTACGAAATACAAAATAGGCCCCATAAAAATTATTATTAAGTTGGTAGGAGAAGATACAGAAACGATAAGATTGATTTATATCACTTAGTAGTACTACCATCATGATTCATGATTCACGTAGGTCTTATGTTCATGGCGACTCCATCTTGTACTTCTAACATATTGAATTTGCATAAAGCGTACTTCAAATTTGCAATTTGAGTTTAGGAACTGCAAGCTCCAAATATTACATTATGTGCACGCAATGTTGTAACAACTCTTAAATTATGTTATGATTTGTTTTTGTGTACTATATTATCAGCTCTCAGTTCTGAAATAACTCTTTTTTTATTATTTAATCTTCTCAAATTTTTTTTACCAGCTCTCACTTCTACAAAAATTAATTTTCAAACAGAAGATGTATATAATGCAGCAGAAAAGAACCAAAAAATACTAATGATTATCTGTTATGATCCAATTATTTTGTCTGAACAGATATTTTTCTGTTACGAATCAAAAGGAAGAAGAAAAAACACCAATGCGTTTTATTTAACTGATATGGTATCAGACCAGATGCACAAATTTGTTCAATGTGTCTTCATTTTCACAAAGATTATGATTACAGATGAGGTTTTTGTTCGGCTTAGAACATTTTTCCAACACCATCTTTTCTTGGGACGGATTCTTGAACATCCATTCGGTTCCAATTACCCATCAGAGAACCCATTTGATCAACCTTATCATACAGCCCAAGAAGCCCACCAGTGTGTATGAACAATATCTTTCTTCCTTCCCAACTTTTGGGATCTTTCTTCATCTCATTTATCAAACAGTACGCAGCTTTCCCACTGGTTTAAACACTCGAAAAAACCCCAAATGTCAAGCTCGCTATATATATTATGATGCTAATCATTCGTAACCTTTTAAAAATTACTAGAGACAAGGAAGAAGAAGAAAGACTAACGTTACCTGTAAACAGGATCAAGAATAACACTCGTTGCGCTTGCTACTTCCCTTACAAACTTAAGCTCCTCTGAAGTGTTCATCGCATATCCTTTTCCTTTGGCCTACCAAAAACATAAGAATCAAATATACATCCGGAATACTTAAAAGAAGAAAGCATTTCTTTATCACAAATTTCAATAAGGATTCAAGAGAAACCAGCATAAACAATTGTAAAGGAGAAGCCCAAGATGCTTTTGAGTTATGACACTCACATTGTGGATGTTAATGATATCACGAGAGTTTACACCAGCTTGAAGCCCATCGAGAAGGCCTTGTACAAAGTCATGGAAGTAATCAGGATCATCGCAAACCGAGAAAGCATGAACCTGTACATACAATGAAATGAGAATATAACTGAGGAGCCATCTCTCTACTTCACAGTGAGCAATACACCTAAAACTGAAGAGAGAAGACTATACACCTTGGCTTTTAGAGCACCCAACCAAGACCCCAATGAGATACCAGCAATTGTACCACCACTAGCAATGGAATCAAAAGAAAATCAAGATGAGAATGAAGCAAAACAAAAGTAGAGAACACAAAGGAAGGTTGAGCAAAAGAAGAACCTGCCACATGCTACTACAATATCATCAAACTTTAAGCCATCATTTCTACTTTTTAGCTGCTCCTCAATTTCCCTTGCTGCTTCGATATAACCCCTATAGACGATTATTATGAGGAACTCAGAACTAAATGGGCTATTGAATCACGTTTATCCAATCTTTAAGTAAGTGGAAAGCTTTACACAAGTTACTGCATTTAGATAAGAAGTTTCATATGATAACACAATCTCACCAAGTTCCCAAAGAGTTTGATCCACCAACAGGAATCACATAAGGCTTTTTACCTTCCTTCTCCAGCTTCTCTTTCAGTGCATTAGTAAGAGCCTAACAAGGTTTTTGTCAACAATGTCATGCTCAAGTAAAACTACTAATTTCGGTGTTTATTTGTTATTAGCAAAATTCTCAAAAATGCAATGGACTTAAAACCTCACTCCCAATGGAGGAATACTCTTCCTTGGAGATGAGATGAACATTAGCTCCAACGAGACGCTCCACAAGGAGATTCCCAACCAACCCAGGATCTTCGTCAGCAAGAAGCTGCAAGCAAACACAGATGAACATCCGAAACGGCGTGTGAAAAACGGAGATAACGATGAAATCAAATGAAGAAGACGGGGACCTTGGAGGTGCGGAGGATAAGATGAGTATTGAGATTGAGATAGTTAGATGCGACGGTTGTGGCACGGCAGTGATTGCTCTGGATGCCGCCGATGGTGATGACGGTGTCGGCTTGTTGATCGACGGCGTCGGCCAAAAGGAATTCGAGTTTTCGGACTTTGTTTCCGCTCAATTCCATCCCCGTGAAGTCATCCCGCTGCGAAATCGTGTAAAAAACGGTAAGCGAAGTGAAGAGAAGCGAAATAAAAAAAAAAAAAATTAGAGGTGAAAGAGATGAGACCTTGATCCATAGCTCAGTGCCATTAGGAAGACCAGGAAGATTCCATCGATGGATCGGAGTAGGAAGCTGAAGACGAAACGTTGATCAGATTAAAAGCAATGGAGAATTGAAAACATTACCAAAAAGGTATAAAATTGCGTACGTGGGCGAGGGAGAAAGTGTGGGAAGGAATCGGACGAAGATGAGAAGCCCAAGAAGGAGGAGAGTAAGGATTTTTGGTGAGAAATTCCGCCATTGAAGGTACGGATGTTGCAGACATTGTTCTGGTTCTTCTCCCAAGCTCGAGCCTTACTCTTGAGAGTGTCAAGAGTCGACTTCTCATTGCTTCTTCTTCTTCTTCTAGTCGTTTGGTGATGCTCTCATTTGACTCTCTCCATTGTTTCTCTCTTATGGCCCTCAGGCCCATTTCATTTTAAAATTCACAAACCCATTTGCATATAAGAAGGGGAAGCATTTTTACAAGAACCCCAAAGTCATTTGTTGCACATAAATAGAGTCCTCACACTCTGAGATTGCTCTGCTTAATTAAGATAACACCATATACACGCAGCTTAGTTTGTTTGTTTGTCTTTATTTAATTTAAAATTTAAAAACCGAGACTAGATAATAAAGTTAACACAACATTTACCGCTAGAAGCAACACAAACCATTATTAACCATATCTACCATGGGTTATGTCTTGTTCAGTCCTTCCTCTTCTAGATGATCATTCGGGGTCCTCCTCTTCTTCGATCTTGCTCTTCTAGCATCTTCTTCATCAGGGCTCTTCTTGGAGTTTCCATTTGCTGGCGAAAGCTTTGACTATTTCTCCACGCATCTCAACATGTATTTTTCTTTTTGGAGGTCGGCTTTCGTGTTAAAGCTTCTCACTCGGAATCCCAGTTATGGGAACTCTCTTTTCAGTACTTTTGACGAGTCCGTTATGTAATCTTTCGATTATTGTTATCAATAAAATACGAATTATCCAAGGTTGAATCTAAGGTTCACCAGTTGGCGCTCCAGAGAGGGTGATTCAAATTTTAAAGATAACAAGCCAAGATGGCAGAACAGATTCCATCCGCAGTCGGCCCGCCGACCTCCTCCATGTCGCCCGCGACTACTTCCACCACGTCACCTGCGCCGACCTCATCGATATCGCTCTTGCCGACCTCCATGGTGTCATCCCTGCCGACTCCTTCGCCTTCGCCTACGGCATCGCTTTTGCTGACTTCATTTATACCACTCATGTCGAATTCTGTAGCACTCCCCACGCCGACCCTACTGGTGTTGGAGGAATGCAGTCCAATGACGTCTCTAGAGCAATCATATGAAAGGCCGACCTCAATGGCTTCTGCCTACCGCACGTACACTCCGTCCACCAGACTGGTCTTTCTGGCAAGGTTGACGGGATCAGTTCCTGAAACTAGACCTTTCCTCACCACAACAAACGCCCCAAGTCTGACGATGTCTCCCAAAAATCCCCCGGCACAGCCTGACGTGTCGAGCCTACTCCAAATGCTCATCGCCCAAATGACCGAGAGCACGCGTGGAATGAACGAGAGACTCGACGACCTGGCTACGGTGCAACACGTTTGCCACAACAGGATTGACGAACTCCACAATCGAGGCAACGAGCAGACGCCAGCCGCAACCGCTTTTGCTCCACGTCTACAACGAGAATTATTTGAAGACTTGGACGCTAGTCCAAACGAGCAGGCCGACCGGCCCCAGAAAATTGGTCGAGAACGAGCAAACCAAAGACATTCAGGAAACGATGGCATCCGAACCCTGGAGCAGCCGAGCCCGCCGGAGGCCACCATCAGCAACCTCAATCGCCAGGATCAACGACTAAACAGCGACTTCGAAGCGATAAAAGCCCAACTGCAACGGATGAGCTCCCAGGTTCATCAGGCAACAAGCTCAGCCCCAGAACTCGACCGCATGCTAAAGGAAGCCCAGAACACTCCATTTACGAAAAATATAACCAATTTCCCAGCTCGCCACCCGGGCTAGGTTAAGGTAACACCATACGACGACACAACAGATCCCACGGGATTCATACAGTCTTTCACAATTGCCATGGGGCGAGCCCAATTCCAACCACATGAACGCGACGCGGGATACTGTCAGCTGTTTATCGAGAACTTGACAGGCGCCGCCCTGAATTGGTTCTCCCGACTAAAAGCCAACTCAATAGACAGCTATGAAGATTTGTCGTTGGCATTCCTCCAACATTATTCGATGTATATCGAGCACGGAGCTCGCGAATCTGACTTTTACACACTCCGCCAGGGCTCGAAAGAATCGTTGCGGTCATACATAGGCAAATTCAAGAATATCGTCTCCAGATTGGTTGTGTCCGACAATGTAGCTCTCCCTGCGCTCCGAAACGGACTTTGGTTCGAATCCAGCTTTTACGAAGAACTGAAAAAGAACAGACCGAGCAGTCTAGAGGACGCACTCCATCGTGCGACAATCTTCAGCGAGATCAAAGAAGAAAAAGCCGAAAAGACTAAGAAGTATGCCGCCCAACAGACGTCGACCCCGAAGGAAAAACCCAAGGAGGAGTAGTACGAGCCACGACAACACTACGACAGCAGTTACAACCACAACAAAAATAACCGAGCTTCCACTTTTGCTGTCACTGGCGCACAAATCAACTCGCAAAGTCCCGGCAGGTCGAACAAGTACGTCCGAGGCCAGAACGATTCGTCCGGAGGATCCAAATCATACTGCGACTTCTACAAGATATTCGGACATTCCACTGAAAAATACCGAGCATTACAAAACACCCTGATGACACGATTTAAGGAAGACCTCAAGGAGTCTGGGAGTGGCACTTCCCAACAGCCCCGCCGACCAAAACAAGAATGCTCATCCAAAAAACGAAGGCGAGCGTTTTTCTTCGAATTTTATTGGCTCGGCGCGAATCTGGGTTGGCTTAGAGTGGGTCTGTGTACGGACATGGGTCCCAGTCGTTGCTTTAGGTTAAGTTGATGTTTTCTCCTCCTCTTGTCTGTAAATACTTCTTTCTCCTCTTTCTTCCTGCTCCTCTTCTTTCATTCGACACTGTTCACTGCCAAGGTAGTCTTTCTTTCTTTCCTCTCTTTTCTTTCTTCTCTCGATCTGCTGGTGTTTTTTTTTTCCTTTGGCGTCGCCTTCATCTAGTGGTCTACACGGGGTCTTGAAGTGCTTCTCCTGCTGTTCTGGGTTCCTCGGCGGTTATTGGATCTCGTCGGCGCTTTGATGGCTTCGTCTCGGTCGTGATTTTTCTCCTTCGGTGTTTGATTCAGGATTCGGCTGGAGCAGTGTTCGATTTCGCGTTCGGCCAGGCTTCGAGGTCGTCATTTGTGGTTGGTTACAACTGGCTTCTGGGTTTTGGTAATCGACATTCTCCCTTGTCTGTGTGGATCTGTTTTTGCTGCTTTCGATTTGTTTTGAAACCTTTATATCGGCGTTTTCTTCGAGACTTGGGATCGGCACTCTGAGGTTGAGTTTTTTGCTCGAGATGCTGCCGACACCGATTGATTGAAGCCGAGATTGGTGAAAATTGGGTGGTAATGGATGCTGCTCGAAGTTGTTTCTTGTTGATTTCTGGAGTTGGCCATCCCTTTAAACTCAAGGTCAGCCATTTTGTTTATCTTGAGGTCGGTCGTATAGGGGTTTTGATTGTTGCCGACGGTGGCTGGATCTTGGTTTTCGAATTCTGGGTTATCTGAGGTTAGTCGTCGTTCTGTCGAAAGAGATCGAGGTCGACTAGCGCAGGGTCAGCAGAAACGGTCGTCATTCTCTCGAGTTAGTTTCGTGAGCTCGGCAAGTGCAGAGGTCGACGAGTTCGGCAAGTGCAGAGGTCGGCGAGTTCAGCAAGTGCAGAGGTCGTCATTTGGAAAGGAGTTAAGGTCGGCACGTCAGAATACGTCTTTACTCTTCAGATTAGCTTCACTTCGTCTTTCCCAAAAAAAATTTAGGTTGGTCTTTTGCTGCTTATCTTTCTTCTCGTTTGAGGTCGGCCTCCTTAGTTGATTCGGCTTTGTTCTTTCTTATTTGTAGGTCGGCATTCCATTGAGGTGGTGTAAGTCGGTGCTTGTTATCTGATTTCAGATCGGCCATTGCTCAACTCGAGCAGGTCGGCGTTGCTTTTTACCTGATGGCTCGGCATATATCTCAGGTCGGCAATCTTTATCCTTTGTTTATGAGTTAGCTATCTTGACCTTTGAGTAGCCGATTTTAGGTAGGCAAAGATTTTTAGGTAGGCAGAGATTTTTAGGTTGGCAAGGATTTTTAGGTAGGCGAGGATTTTTAGGTAGGCAATGTTTTTCGGTGGGCGATTTTAGGTAGGCAAAGTTTTTTTTTTTTTTTTTTTTAACTTGGCTGCTCTATTCTCTTTTTCAGATGGGTAGGATGCATCTTCCGAGAGGCGTCCAGCCGCAGACTACGGGGCGACCGGATGTGGTTCTGATTCTTCCGATCGGGTCAAGGCTGCCTTCGCCACCGGGGAGTATTGACTCGACGCCTTCTACTGGTGGTTCCGGATCGCCATCTTCCTCGGCTGGGACGAGGTCGGGTCGGGATGGTTCCGCCGTAGATATTAACACTCCTATGGCAAGCAGGGTGACCGGTTACGTTGGTGATGCTAGAAATGAGCTCGTTGTTTCGGCTCGTCCTGACGCAGGGTCCGCAGAGCCTGGTTCTCCCTTGCTGTCTTCAGGTGACGAGTTTCCTCGATCTAAGTCGTCGGCGCAGTCTTTGGAGGATATTCGGTATGCTTGTGGGGTTTCCGACTGGAGTTTAGAGTTCCTGGTGCGAACGAACGTCCTTGGACCCCTCCTCCCGGTTGGATCTGCCTCTACGAGTTTTGGTTCGATCATTGCCAGTTATGGTTTTCGCTGCTGAAGCTTTTGTTAGATTATTGCGAGGCTAGGGAGATTGCATTGACTCAGCTCTGTCCGGGTGCGATCCGGAACGTGGTTGGGGCGATCATAGTGGCGGAGTCGTTTGACGTTGATATGAGTCTTCGTTTCTTCGAAGAGATATCGAGTGTGGTTTGGAATACCAAAGGGGCTCAGCGAACGGTTGCCGTGAATATGAAACCGGGAAACAAGGTGGTGACTGATGTTCCGAGCAAGTCCCATTCCTGGTGGAGGCGTTATTTCTATGCCCGAGTGAATTCGGCGTTAGTTTGCGGTGGCGATAGTAGGATATTTGTGGATCGATGGAGTCCTGAATTTGGTAGACTTAGTGATTTTTCTTGCTGCCGTTTCGATGTTACTTAGTTGATATTTGTCTGTTTCCTATGCAGTTCTCCATCCGGTCGGCGAGGAGCGTCCTGTGGGTTTCGAGGAGGATCTTGCGAGGATTCGACAGTTGGGAGCTCAGCAGTGGTCTATGATTGTTGAGGCTCGGAGGGCTAGGGAGTTTTATCACGGGATTACAGGTATTTGTTCGACGTTTCTTTTTATAGCGAGTTCTTCTCCCCCCCTTTTAAAAAAAAAAAAAAAATTTTGCTCTTGTTTCGCAGTTCATTTCGACGAGACAGGAAAGATGGAGAAGCGGTTGTTGAATGTTCCTAAGCTCTCTGGCAAGAAGGCTCCGTCGGCATCCTCTGGAGATGCGGCCGGCTCGTCTTCGGCTGCTCGGAGAGTTGAGGAGAAGGATAAGAGGCCGGCCGAGCCGGAGGCGAGAGACGCGAGGAGCAAGTCATTTCCGATTCGTCTCGTGCGGGTGAAGGATAGCGCGGGAAAAGGAAAGGTCGGCGAGGCTCTTTCGGGGGAAGACCCGGGTCGTCCTGAGGGTTCTACTCGCGGCGCTGTTGCCCCGGTGCAGCGCGAAGAGCGCCCGATGGTGTACGCGCTTTCTGCAGGTAAGGGAGCATCGGCGAACGTGGATGGTGCCTTCGACGAGCCGGCCAACATGTTCGGCGGGCCTAGCGAAGTGGTCGAGGATGGCAGGGACTACTCTTTTTTGTATCAGTATGATGGGACTGATCTGTTCGCCTCCAACCCGGATGCTTGCGTTGACTTATACCAGAAGATCAGTCATTTCCACAAGGAGTACGCTTCTTACGATGCTGATGCGGTCTGGGCGAAGATTTACCGGGCGATCGCTGCTTCTACTCTTCAGGTATTTCTTCTAATGTTCTTTTTCGTTTTCCTCCTTCTCTTCGTGTGCTTGATGTCGAGGTCTATCTCTTTTTTGTTGATTTTTTTGGCAGATGACGGTGAGTACTAACCAGCTTAACTTCTTGCTGCGCCGAGAGATGCGCAAACTAGAAGACTCACTTGCTGTTGAGCGCCGAGCCAGGGTGTCCGCGGTCGAGAAGCGAAAGGCGGCCGAGCGGGAGGCAGCCGAAGCGGTCGAGAAGTTGAAGGCGGCTGAGAAAAGGGCGCTCGAGGCCGAGGAGAAGCTCAAGGCGTCTCGTGAAGAGGCTGCTGGTCACAAGGAGAGCTGGTAGAAGGCGAGGAATCATTATCGTGACCGGAAGTCGGATCTGGCTAGAGTCAGGAAGGAGAGAGACGACTCCACGGTGTTCGAAAGGAGACGCGTCCTCGACTTGGTTATTCCAGAGTATCGCGACAAGGTTGGCAAGTTCGAGCGGTTCTACAAGAGTAACGAGGCGGTTCATACTGCTGTTTCCGCCTACATGATGGCTAAAGGTAATCCTTATAGTTTTAACTTATCGAGTGAATGCTTGGTACTTATCATCGCAGTTTATGTTTCACCGTTTGATGTTCATGTGTGTCCTTCGGCTTCAGGTGTTTTTGACGCATTCACTACGTTGGTGAGTGATAAGACTCTTCTCCCCGAGGGCACGATGGCCAGGTTGGAAGGCGAGAGGGATTTTGCCAAGGAGACGGCCTTGGAGTTGGAGGTTGAAGACATTCAGGATAGTGACTTCGTGGTGGGTTCGGTTAGCGACTGGATGGAGCTCTTGACTTCCCCTTCGCCGGTGGAGGCCCCGACAGATCAGTACGGGAGAATGTCGGCAGGCCTCGCTTCTACGGATATCTCCTCTTAGGTTCCCCGGTGTGAAGGGGCCCTAGTCGTTTCTCGTTTGTCGGCGTTGCATCGCTGTTTCCACTTTGTCGTTTTTTCGTTTGAGGATTTGTACTTGTAACTCTGTTTTGCTTGTTTTGGTTGCACCTTGTTGGATTCCTTTTTCGTATCTTTCGGATCTTTGAGGTTCATGATCCTCTGCTTTGGTTATTTTGTCATTATTTTGCTGTGATCCCTTTCTGTTATGCTGAGACTCTGATGTTTCTTTATGTCGAAGAGCGAACCTTTTGTTTCTTTTTTTGACTTGATGGTGTCATTGTTTTCCAAAATTGAAATCGCAATATACGAAGCGGTAGGTTTACTCGTTCGTTTCGATTTCTTTATGCAGGTAGGGACCTGGCTTTGTTAAATTTGGGAGCGAGGCTGGGCTCGGCTCATCCCGTTTAGATTTTGCGGGACTGGGCCCGGCTTATGCGCCGATGAACTAAAAAATTTTAATATCAAAGATGTGGATTATTTCACCACTGCATCATTGGAAGACGCATTTTTCTTCTTATAGAATTAATCACCTGGCCAGGGTGTCAATGTGTTTTGGCGGTGGGGTCGCGTTAAAAGTGGAGAATAGATTGGCGACTTAATATGATTTTTATTAAATAATAGCTGGACCTTGGAAAAGGCTGCCTACGTACCCCTACATGGGGATCAAGCCGATCGTAATTCGCATTACATAGATAGCTTCGAGAGTGTATATACATGGTTTATATATAGGTTGTTGAAGTGGAGGGGAGGCACGCTCGTCCGTCGGAGTTAGAGTCGCCGAGCTGCGGAGGTGGTATCGCGGCATCGGTATTTATCGATGGACCTCCGAAAAGGCTGCCTACGTTCCCAAGTGCGGGATCAAGCCGACCGTAGTTCTCATTCCTCTCTCCCCCATCCTTTTTTTTTAAGTGGTCAAAGAATGACCGAGGTCTTTAATAATAGTATCTCTTGATGTGCATCACGTTCCATGATCTTTGGATTGCTTCCCCCGCCATGTTTGTCAGCTCGAAGACCCCTGGTTTGACGACAGTGGATATGATGTAGGGTCCTTCGCATCCGGCGACGAGTTTTCCTGCGTCTGGTTCTCTCGTGTTTTCAAAAATTTTGCGAAGCACAAGGTCGCCTTCGTTGAAATGTCGACCTCAAACCTTCTTGTTGTAGTACCGCGCCACGAGTTGCTGATAGTTCTGAATTCTTAGTAGCGCTTGGTCCCGATCTCCTTCCAGTAGGTCGAGGTGATCCTTCATGAGTTCGTCGTTGAGCGCCTAGTTTTGAGCCATCATTGTGTGTCGAAGGGATGAGATTCCTACTTCGGCTGGCGACATGGCCTCCATTCCGTGCGATAGGTTGAAGGGGGTCCTGTTTGTCGATCGTCGGGGCGAGGTCCTGTGCGACCATAGCACTCCGTCGAGTTCGTCTGCCCAGGCGCTTTTCTTTGCGTCGAGGCGCTTTTTAAGGCCGTCGAGAATTGTTTTGTTCGTTACTTCAGCTTGTCTGTAACCCTGTGGATACCGCAGGGTTGATTTATTTAGCCGAATTTTTTACTCTGCGCAGAAGTCTTCAAATATGCCTGAGGTGAACTAGGAACCATTGTCAGTGACGATCTTGTACGGGAGGCCGTGCCTGCAGATGATGAATTTCCAGACAAACTTCTGGACGTCGGCTGCAAGGATTTTAGCGTACGCTTCTGCTTCGACCCATTTCGTGAAGTAGTCTGTCATCACCAGTACGAACCTCTTCTGCCGCGATCTCGGGAGTGGTCCGATAATGTCCATCGCCCAGCGCATAACACCGTCAATAATTATGATGGTACACGAATCGTCGGGGAGTGTCGTTGGCACTTTTCGCAGCGAGCAGTGAATTTTTCGCAGTCTGTGATCATGGTCGGCCAAAATAGTCCGTGCTTTTTTATTTTTAGTGCTAGTGCCCGTCCTCCGGAGTGGTTGCCCCCTGCTCCTTTATGCGTCTCTTTCATAACGCCTTGGATTTCGCTAGTCGGGATGCAGTGCAGAAGGACTCGTAATGCACTCCAACGGCAGAGAATGTCGTCGAGAAGAGTGTTATGGGCTGATCGTGCTTTGAGGCGCCGGGCTGCCCATTTTTCAGGCGGAACTTCTCCGTCGAAAAGGTACGCTATTATCTCCTCCCTCCAATCAAGCTTGACGGGCTCTCCGGCTCTATCCGTCGGCTTGCAGTTGGTTTCGTCGGCGTCGTCAAGACCTTATTCAAGTTCTGTGACGGAGTATATTCCTTGGACTTGTTCCATGCTTGGTTCGGAAAAGAGGTCGTCCATCGGTTCGCGGGTGCTTGCGTCTGCATCGTCGAGACCCCCTTACGCAAGTTCTATGCTTTGTTTGGGTATGCTTTTGACGGGAATGAGTCGCCGTAGGTCGGGATCGGAAGTGGAAGCAAGTGCGGTGAGAGCGTCGGCCGTCGAGTTGTCACTCCGCGAAATTTTGGTTAGCGTAAAGGCACCAAAGGCTTTAGCGAGATTTTGGACGACTTTGAGGTAGGCGTTCATGCGCTCGTTCTTTGCCTCGTATTCTCCGTTGAATTGGCTCGCTACGAGCTGCGAGTCGCAAAATACTTGAATTTGATTTGCCCTTATTGGTTTAGCCAGGCGCAAGCCGTCGATGAGTGCTTCGTATTCCGCTTCATTATTGGATGCCGCGAACTCGAGTTGGAAAGATTGTTCAAGGATTTCCCCTATTGGAGATATAAGTCAGACTCCAACTCCTGACCCATTGCGAGATGATGAGCCATCGACGTATAAGGACCATACCTCCTTGGCTGAGAGGTCTTCACCGACGGCTCCTGGTGGGAGCTCGATTAAGAAGTCGGCGAGGACTTGGGATTTTGCGCAGGTTCTGTTCTTGTAATCGATGTCATATTCGCTTAACTCCCCGGCCCACTTGGCCATTCGGCCAGATTGGCTTGGACTGTGCAGAATCGTTCGTAGAGGATGATTCGACAAGACAGTGATAGAATGGGACTGAAAATACGGTCGCAGCTTTCTGGCTGCGGTGACTACCGCCAGGGCTAATTTTTCCAACGTCGGATACCTCGTTTCAGGATCATCGAGTGACTTGCTGACGTAGAAAATTGGCTTCTGCTCTCCGCGATCTTCTTTGACTAAGACACCGCTAACTGCGGAATGAGAGACCGCGACGTAGAGGTACAATGTTTCGCCGAGTTCAGGTTTTGCCAGCACAGGCAGAGTCGATTGGTACTTCTTGAGTTGTTAGAAAGCCGCTTCGCATTTATCGTCCCACTCAAACCTTTTGTTTCCCCGCAGGAGCTGATAGAAAGGTAGGTACCTGTCCGTTGATCGAGCGATAAACATGTTAAGGGCTGCGATTCTGCCCGTCAAACGCTGTACTTCTCTCGTGTTCTTCAGGGAGGGCAGTTCGAGGAGCGCGGCGATCTTTTTAGGGTTGGCCTCGATTCCCCGTTTGGTGACGAGGTAGCCCAGAAATTCTCCCAATTTAACAGCGAATGTGCATTTGGCCGGGTTTAGCTTCATGTCGTACTCGTTGAGGCTTTTGAAGCATCGTGCAAGATGGTTGATATGATCGTCGGCGTTGGCTGACTTGACGAGCATGTCGTCGATATATACTTCCATAGTGTCTCCTAGTTGCTCGGTGAACATCCGGTTGACGAGGTGTTGGTAGGTGGCGCCGGCGTTTTTCAGACCGAACGGCATGACTTTGTAGCAATACGTTCCGCGCTCTGTGATGAAAGAGGTTTTTTCTCGGTCGTCGGGATGCATCATAATTTGATTGTACCTAGAAAAAGCGTCCATGAATGACAAGAGTTCATTCCCGGCCGTTGCTTCTACGAGTCGGTCTATATGGGGAAGAAGGAAACTATCTTTGGGGCATGCCTTGTTGAAGTCGGTAAAGTCGACGCAGACTCTCTACTTTCCGTTCTTTTTTTTGACGACCACCGGGTTAGCCAACCACTCAGGGTATAAGACTTCGATGATTGATCCTGCGTTAGACAATCGCTCTACCTCATCGTTAATTGCTTGTGCTCTTTCTGGACCAAGCTTGCGCCGCTTTTGCTTGATCGGTTTGTACGTTGGATCGACTTGTAACTCGTGTTGAACGAGAGACGGTGGCACTCCTTTCATATCTTCGGCGGTCCAAGCGAAAGTTGAGACGTTTTGACGAAGAAATTTGACGAGTCGTTCACGCAGGCCGTCACTTATTCCCGTTCCTATGCCGACGCATCGCTCGGGATCTTGTGGGTCGATGTTAACCTACGTGACATTTTCTCGCTGCTGATCGTCGGGTGTTGGGAGTTTGTTCCGTACGTTTGTTACAACTAGGCATGTTTGGGCCGCCTTTTTGATCTTATGCTCGGTGATAAAACATGTTCTCGCTAAACGTTGATTTCCACAGACCGTGAAGACGCCGTCCGTCGTCGGGAACTTGAGGCATTGGTGAGAAGTGGACGGTACTGCCTTCATTTCAAGCAGCCAAGGTGTTCCCAGGATTACATTGTAAATCGCCGGTTTGTCGATGACCACGAATTTAACTATCTTGGTGATTCTTCCAACGCATACTGGGAGCTTAACGGTTCCGATGGTCATAGTTTGGTCACCGCCAAATCCGGTTTTGCATCTCCATTCGTTGTAACGTTTCTTTGAACATTAGATCGACGGTGCTTCCAGTGTCGATCAAGACCCTAGATACTTCACAGTCTCCTAATCTGAGTTCGATGACCAGGGGTCGTTGTGCGGTGTGTGCAGTCCATCGGTATCAGTTTCGTCAAAGGATATATCGGCACCGATTTTGAGCTCATTGTTGGGGTTGCGTCTCCAAAGTTGGACCGCGCTAGATTTCCTTTCGTAGTCCTTCATTGATCGTACTTAATCTCTGCATGACGGAATCCCCCCATGGTCATATTAATCCTTCGCCTCGGAGGACCTTTGCCGTTTCCCTTTTCCTGATCGTCTCGCCCGCGCTTTGGTGGCTCCATGTCCGAATCAATAGGGCCGGCCTGTTGATTTGTTGTTGCGTCAGTCGGCGATTTCTTGGCCTCTACCTGGGCTAGTCGGAAACGCTCGCCTTCGTTTTTTGGCTGAGCATTCTTGTTTTGGTCGGCAGGCTGTTGGGAAGTGCCACTCCGAGACTCCTTGAGGTCTTCCTTAAATCGTGTCATAAGGGTGTTTTGTAATGCTCGGCATTCTTCAGTGGAATGTCCGAATATCTTGTGGAAGTCGCAGTATGATTTGGATCCTCCGGACGAATCGTTGTGGCCTCGGACGTACTTGTTCGACCTGCCAGGACGTTGCGAGTTGGTTTGTGCGCCAGTGACAGCAAAAGTGGAAGCTCGGTTATTTTTGTTGTGGTTGTAACTGCTGTCGTAGTGTTGTCGTGGCTCGTAGTACTCCTCCTTGGGTTTTTCCTTCGGGGTCGACGCCATTTGGGCGGCATACTTCTTAGTCTTTTCGGCCCTTTCTTCTTCGATCTCGATGAAGATTGTCGCGCGATAGAGTGCGTCCTCTAGGCTGCTCGGTCTGTTCTTTTTCAGTTCTTCGTAAAAGCTGGATTCGAACCAAAGTCCGTTTCGGAGCGCGGGGAGAGCTATGTTGTCGGACACAACCAATCTGGATACGATATTCTTGAATTTGCCTATGTATGATCGCAACAATTTTTTCGAGCCCTGGCGGAGTGTGTAAAGGTCGGATTCACGAGCTCCGTGCTCGATATACATCGAATAATGTCGGAGGAATGCCAACGACAAACCTTCATAGCTGTCTATTGAGTTGGCTTTCAGTCGGGAGAACCAATTCAGGGCGGCGCCTGCCAAGTTCTCGACAAACAGCTGACAGAATCCCGTGTTGCGTTCATGTGGTTGGAATTGGGCTCGTCCCATGGCAATTGTGAAAGACTGTATGAATCCCGTGGGATCTGTTGTGCCATCGTATGGTGTTAGCTTAACCTTTTCCAGGTGGCAGCAGCTCGAGCAAAAAACTCAACCTCAGAGTGCCGATCCAAAGTCTCGAAGAAAACGCCGATATAAAGGTTTCAAAACAAATCGAAAGCGGCAAAAACAGATCCACGCAGACAAGGGAGAATTCCGATTACCAAAACCCAGAACCGTAAAATCAAGTTCGAAATTAGCCACCGACAAATCAAAGATACGCCGACCACCTTCGCCTTTAACCTACGATCATCGTAATTTTCCTTCAGAATGGGCTCCTTCTAAATGCCTACCTCAAACTAAACCCCGAATGCCGACCCGTTGAAGCACGAGACGACGGGAAACCAGAAGCCAGTCGTAACCAACCACAAATGACGACCTCGAAGTCTGGCCGAACGCGAAATCGAACACTGCTCCAGCCGGATCCTGAATCAAACACCGAAGAAGAAAAATCACGACCGAGACGAAACCATCAAAGCGCCGACGAGATCCAATAACCGCCGAGGAACCCAGAACAGCAGGAGAAACACTTCAAGACCCCGTGTAGACCACTAGATGAAGGCGACGCCAAAGGAAGAAAAAAAAAGCACCAGCAGATCGAGAGAAGAAAGAAAAGAGAAGAAAGAAAGAAAGACTACCTTGGCAGTGAACAATACCAAATGAAAGAGGAGCAGGAAGAAAGAGGAGAAAGAAGTATTTATAGACAAGACGAGGAGAAAACATCAACTTAACCTAAAGCAACTACTGGGACCCATGTCCGTACACAGACCCACTCTGAGCCAACCCAGATTCGCGCCGAGCCAATAAAATTCGAAGAATCCGTTGACTCAAGGTCAGAATTTTTCGTCAAACGGACTGGGGGGAGACTTACTGTTGGTACTGGGCCTAGACAAGGCCCACTTTATCAGCTCGGCCCAAAATCGACTCTCAGGCTTAAAACCAACTCGGCCCAAGATCAGCCTGGCCCAAGAAGAAGAGATTTTCGACCAGATTCAAGGATAAAACCCAGAACAGTCAGGTCGGCCCAAATACACGAAAATGGCTCGACAAGGCCCATTTAGCCAGAAAGTCTGTGAAGCCCAATGAAGCCACCGTCCTAATTCCTTGTAAATAGGACCGTACCCTGTACGAAAAACATATTCATTACTCCGGATTTTATGGAATTAAGCTTTAATCACGCGTTGTAACAATTTCTCCTTTTCGGAGGTCGGCTTTCGTGTTAGAGCTTCTCGCTCGGGATCCCAGTTTTTGGGAACCCTCTTTTCAGTACTTTTGACGAGTCCGTTCTATAATCTTTCGATTCTTGTTATCAATAAAATACGAATTATCCAAGGTTGAATCTAAAGTTCACCAAGCAACACGGCATACAGAACAAGACCAGCGAGCTTCACCCGTTTCACTGCACTTGTCCTGAAGAACAAGTCTTATTCTCTTATCTGCAGACTCTTCCAGTAACCTTTTCCAGAGCCACTCTTCTTTAACACCAAGCAGAAGAAAGCATTTCCAGAGCCAGCGTGGAGCTGGATATCGTTGAGGATATGCCAGAAGAATTCTGTATCCCTTAAGGATTAAGTCGTGAAGTAAAGGAGCTAAGCATTCCAATTGACAAATACCGGATATGAGCATTATAGTAGCCGGATATGGATTCACATGGGTCCACTCGTGCAAATCCGCTTCAACATCGTGGGCATGTGTAAGAGCGATTCCAGTGGAATAGAGCTCTCGCAGGACCTTGTCACGAGGTGTCTGTGTTAGGTTGCCAATGGCAGTGATGGTCAAAGAACCAGAATTCTTCAACGCAGATTCAATTCTCGGACGGACCAGACGAGATGCTGCACTGAGACGAGTACGGGACAAGAAACAGGGACGGGAAACGATAAGTTTAAAAAGTAAGGGTACAGGTACCTTATGGGTATGTTAAAAACTATGTATAAAATAGTACAAGTAGATTAAAATAGAGAAAAACCAGACATAAGTTTCAACCAAAAAACACCAAAATATCTTAAAAAGTAATAGAAAGCACAAAAAAAAACCAAAATATCTTAGAAAGCAATCGAAAGCACAAACAAAACTAAAGTTACTCAACAAGTAACTGATTTTCAAAATCTGGTTCATCTAGTGAGAGATTTGCAAACTCCAAGAATCCCACATCTTCCATAGAATCAAAATCATCTCCACCAACATCCTACATCTTGGTCTTTTCAGCTTCATATTGATCAGAATTTCTTGATAAAAGATGCAGGTTGTTGTGGATGTAAACCAAATCTTGAGCATGACTTGGATTTAGCTTGTTTCTTCTTTGTGAATGAGTAAGTATTCCAATTACGCTCAGCACAAGAAGAAGAAGTAGGTTGTCCAAGCAACTTAAAAGCCAAACTTTGGAGGAGAGGAGTTTGGGCACCAAAATTAGCCCACCAACTCTTAGGTTCCATAGTAGATATCACTGAAATGCATGTTAAATCCTCAAAAGTACCCATCTTCATCGAAAACAATGCATATTCGTTCATAACTTTGTTATGTTCATCATCACTTGAAAATAATCTTCTAAAACACTTCCTCTTCTCACGTGAGATTTCTGAATCTCTATGGGAACCAAGTCTTGAAGAATCTTCATTTAACCATTGTTCACTATAAAACCTATGATATAAAAAATTTGTTATATATAATATATGTGTGGCAATGAAAAAAAAAAAAAAAAAAGAATCATATACTTTTTTTTATCATTTATCTTGGATGTAATGAGTGAACTATACAATGTAGAGGAGTGTTACTCTTTGTCCAACGAGCTACTAAGATATCATAAACCACTTGATAGAATACACAATATTCAGACATTGGGAGATTTTCTCTCTTAAAGATCTCAAGCTTCACCTTTTCGATCATGGAGTCCCACATCTCGTAAACCAAGTGACGGCATGGCTTGTCCGTGTCACAAAATCTAATCATATCATATATTGGTTTAGTGAAATCAATAATAAGACACCTTTTCCCACCATTCATAATCTTCTCTTTAACCAAGCTTGCTTTGCCAATGTCATCTTCTCTGTAGATAGACCACTCTTCACTTATAATTATTGCTTGAAGACCTCTTCTTATAAGCTTCAATCTCTTAAGCATTACAATGATGGAGGCAAAACGGGTATGAGCAACTGAAAGCAACTTAAGAGTAGAGAACTTACTGAAAATAGCAGCCTCATATTGTGGTTCATGATAAATGTTTAATTGCCAGCGCATCCCCATGAATATCAGTTATCCAATTACACTCCTCATATGTTACTTGATTCCCATCAGTATTCTTTGCTGCACAGATGTTCTTCAAGGCCAAGGTAATGGTATGAACAACACATGGTGTCCAATAGATGTGGGTAAATAGACTCTCAATAATTTCTCCCGCTGCCTTACAATTTGCTGCATTGTCGGTGATTACCTGAATGCAGGTAATGCAGGAAATAGACTCTCAATGCATTACCTGCATTCAGGTAATCACCAACAATGCAGCAAATTGTAAGGTAGCGGGAGAAATTATTAAGAGTCTACTTCTCCACATCTATTGGACACCATGTGTTATTTATACCCTTAACTTGGCCTTGAAAAACATCTGTGCAGCAAAGAATACTGATGGGAATCAAGTAACATATGATGAGTGTAATTGGATAACTGATATTCATGGGGATGTGCTGGCAATTAAACACTTCATCATGAACCACAATATAAAGGTGGCTATTTTCAGTAAGTTCTCTACTATTAAGTTGCTTTCAGTTGTTGATCCCCGTTTTGCCTCCATCATTGTAATGCTTAAGAGATTGAAGCTTATAAGAAGAGGTCTTCAAGCAATGGTTATAAGTGAGGAGTGGTCTACCTATAGAGAAGATGACATTGGCAAAGCAAGTTTGGTTAGAGAAGATTGTGAACGATGAATGGTGAGAAAATGTGTCTTATATTATTGATTTCACTAAACCAATATACGATATGATTAGATTTTGTGACAAGGACACACCATGCCTTCACTTGGTTTACGAGATGTGGGACTCCATGATTGAAAATGTGAAGCTTGAGATCTTTAAGAGAGAAAATCTTCCAATGTCTGAATATTGTGTATTATATCAAGTGGTTTATGATATCTTAGTAGCTCGTTAGACAAAGAGTAACACTCCTCTACATTGTATAACTCACTCATTACATCCAAGGTAAATGATAAAAAAGTATATGATTCTATTTTTTTTGTTTCATTGCCACACATATATTATATATAACAAGTTTTCTATATCGTAGGTTTTATAGTGATCAATGGCTAAATGAAAATTCTTCAAGACTTGGTCCCCATAGAGATTCAGAAATCTTACGTGAGAGGAGAAAGTGTTTTAGAAGATTGTTTTCAAGTGATGATGAACATAACAAAGTTATGAACAAATATGTATTGTTTTCGATGAAGATGAGTCTTTTTAAAGATTTAATATGCATTTCAGTGATGTCTACTATAGAACCTAAGAGTTGGTGAACTAATTTTGGTGTCCAAACTCCTCTCCTCCAAGGTTTGACTTTTAAGTTACTTGGACAACCTACTTCTTCTTCTTGTGCTGAGTGTAACTGGAGTACTTACTCATCATTTATTCACTAAGAAGAAACAAGTTAAATCTAAGTCGTGCTCAAGATTTGATTTACATTCACAACAATCTGCGTCTTTCATCAAAAAATTCTGATTAATATAAAGCTGAAAAGACCAAGATGTGGGAAAGACCAAGATATGGGATGATGGTAGAGATGATTTTGATTCTGTAGAAGATGTGGATTTCTTGGAGTTTGCATATCTCTCACTAGATAAACCAAATTTTGAAAATCAGTTACTTGTTTAGTAACTTTAGTTTTGTTTTCAGTTTTATTTGTGCTTTCGATTGCTTTCTAAGATATTCTGGTGTTTCTTTTGGTTTTTTTTGTGCTTTCTATTACTTTTATTCTGGTGTTTTTTAGTTGAAACCTATGTCTAGTTCTTCTCTATTTTAATCTATTTATACTATTTTATACATAGTTTTTAACATACCCTTAAAGTACCAGTACCCTTACTTTTTAAACTTGTCGTTTCCCGTCCCGTATCGTCCCCGTTTCTTGTACACGTACCCGTCTCAGTGCAGCATAGATAACCATCGGGAATAGGACAGCTGTTGATGTGCCACAATACCAACGTTTTCTGCTCCTTATACTGCGTCACTTCGTTGTTCTTCTTAGTATACTGCGTCACTTCGTTGTTCTCCTTCTTTTACTGCGTCACTTTGTTGTTCTTCTTCTTATACTGCGTCACTTCGTTGTTCTCCTTCTTATACTGCGTCACTTCGTTGTTCTTCTTCATTTTATACTTGTTGTGCATGTCTTTACGGCACTTTTCCTTCAATGTTTTGGCATCAACCAAAGTCCGTGCTATCCAAATTCGTGCTATCAATTATAAATTCAAAAAATAAAAATAAAAAATAAAAATTCAACTTGGGGTATCAAAAACTTGCCTTTGATTCAAGACTCTTGCTCACGTCTGCTTTGCACAGCAATTGCCAGTCCTGCTTGACAACCAAATGCACATCCAGTGGAAATCAGGTAAATCAACTCAGTGCTATCCAAAATCGTGCTATCAATTGTAAATTCAAAAAATAAAAATAAAAACGAAAACTCAACTTGGGGGTATCAAAAACTTGCCTTTGATACCAGACTATGGCTCACGTCTAAATTGTACAGACATTCCCACTCCTGCTTGACAGCCAAATACACATTCAATGGAAATCAGAGAGGTGTTTTCTTTGAAAGGGAAACTTGTGACAATGGCAACTAGGTAACTTGTGAAAGGGGTCTAAATTTGAGATATTAAAAAGCTTGCCTTTATGGTATCAGGGTCATTGTTTGGAGGCGGAGGTTTAAATTTAGAACGATCCACACCTTTGTGACTAGCCACGCGGGCCCACTCCTGCTTAACAACCAATTTGTGGAAATCAGAGAATGACAAATATGTAGATACAACATCTAGAAGCAGAGAGAGAGAAATGCTTACATTATATGCATGTATTACACTCTTGAGATGCGTGGTGAGATCTTCACAGCTTTGGGCAGCAAAAAGGCAGACTGAGCATTGCCAGGGAGATTCCTCCGTTTCAGTGCAAAGGTCCGGAAGAACAAGTCTTGTTGTTGTCTCCTGTTTATTATCGTCTGCTGCACCTGTGGAAAAAAATAACACTCGTGTGAGAAACAGCAGGTTTGGATCTAGACTGTGAGTGTGAGAGAGAGGACAAACACCACCTTCCAGTATGCTTTTCCAGAGCCACTCTTTAGAAACACCAAGCAGATAGCTTTTCTGAGCTCGTTGAGGGCATGCCAGAAGAATTGTGTATCCCTTCTTGTGTAGGCTGTGAAGTGTAGTAGCTAGGCTTTCCAATTGACCAGGACCGGATATGAGCATTATAGTAGCAGGAGATGGATTACGAAGGCTCCACATAACGAAAGGCCATCCAAGGTCGGCTGTTTTCATAAAAGTAAAGCAACTTCTCTGAATCTCAAACCCTAGTTTTTTTTATTAAAAAATCCGTACAGAAAGAGAGATGAAAGAAGACTAACGGTGGGAATGTTCAAGAGCGATTCCAGTGAAAGAAAGCTCTCGCAGGGCCTTGTCACCAGGGGTTTGACTTAGGTCGCCAATGGCAGTGATGGTTAGAGGACCAGAGTAGCCTGAATTCTTCAACGCCGATTCTATTCTCCGACCGACCAGACGAAGATCATAACCATTCGGAAATCGGACAGCCGTTGATGTCCCACAACACAAACGTTTTCTCCTTCGACAGCTGCTGCGTCGCCTTGTTGTGCATGTCGTATTTATTTACTATTCTTCAACCTACATAAAACAATCAGGTTCAAAATCGCAGTTTAGGACTTTTTAACCTAGAACTTAAATCTTCTCCAATCAAACAAACATCACATAAGCATTGGTTGGTTTATACGGGGCACGGACCGATAATTTTAGATAAAAATTCTAAAGTTTATATACATCTTACAACAACTGTCAATCACGCTGGCCCGGCCCAAAACATACTCATAGATTATATTTGAAAAATGTGGAAAAAATATCGTTCATATGTTACTCAATCCTTGCCTCTATCACAAGTAATTTAACTTGAAACTTTTGTCTCTGGTGTTTTCAAATTTTTAACCACTCAAGACAAGGACACAAACCCCAGCAGAACTTTGTTGAGTAAATAATAATCTTTCATTGAAACAACTTGTAATAATTGTATTTTATCAAAACCAACGCTTACCTCTTCGTTTTGTTTTGATCGGAAGGGAGGCAGTGGAACGGGGATCTTTGCTGGTGGGCGGCTTCCTGTAAAGAGAGATCTAGCTTAAGCTCACGGCGAAAAGAAAAATCTAGCCTCGAGAAGAAATCAAATAGAAGACCACAAAGACATAACCAAATAGTGATACAGGGTGAAGAATTTTACAATCTAATACAAGTGCCAAATGAGATACCACAGGAACAAGACAGACAATATAACTACATCTCACAAACCATCTGTGCCAACTGGCCAGCCAGGTGCCTTGGTCGGAGCATCCAAACGCTCTAAAATTGACTGGTCAGCCTTCATGATCGATATCGAGAACCCTGAGAAGAGAAGGAAGGGAGAATAAGAGCAACAGTTTAAAACCGGTGGCTCTACATAGACACCACACACAAAAAAAACAGTCACCTGCCATATCAAGAGACGTCATAAATGATCCAGTATACACCCTATCAACGGCAAGTCCATATTCCAATTGTAATTTAGCGACTGCTTTCCCAGCAGCAATCATAAGTTCCATTAGAGGGGTACCACCTAAGCTGCAAAAAAAAAACAGGAAATAGAAAAATATTTTCAATGATTAAAACATTCAGACATAAATTAAGCAAACTCGTTAGACCATAAGTGAGAAAAATAAGTACAAAGGGTCACCAAAATAGGAAGATGGAATAATATACAGGCTTACCCATTAACCATCAGAACGACACTGTTACCACGTGTAATTGGAACATAGTTAGTCTCCTGCAGTTAGAAAGAATGGATAGGCCAATGAATGAAACACGAAACATGTATTTCTAATACTATTATTATCTTGGAGTCAGTAAGTCAACAACTACAAGATATTTATGGAAAGAAGAGAACAGGAATGGTGTACATACTGGAATCAGTATCTGTTGAAGAACATGGGATACAACAACATCCACAGGTTGAATATCGACCACAGCAGCACCAGGTTCCCCATGCTGAAAGAAAAGTTCAAGATACCAAGAAAATTAAAAAAAGTCAAAGACACAAGATGCAGCAATGTGAGCTATCTCTTTCCTAATGACATAAAACAAAATAAGAAGGGAAACAACATACAACTCCAAGCCCAAGTTCCATTTTCTCTGGACCCAAACGATCTGATGCATCCTGTCCCGGAAGCGAACAAACAGATAGTGCAACACCCATGGTCCCAACCATCTCAGATGCACGTTTTGCTTCTGCCGCTACTTCAGCTAGAGAAAGACCAGCAGCAGCTGCTGCCCCAGCAACCTATCCTCAACCAATAACAATAAGAAAGGAGAAACAAAATATATAAATGCATGAGGCTTAGACGTCACAGAAAAATCTGACTACAAACAAACTAGAAAAGCTGCTACGATAGAGGGGAAGTAAAGTGGAAGTTAGACAGAGAACCTTATGGACAAGGATTGTTCCAGCTAAACCTCTGCGTCCAGCTATGCCACGCGGCGGGGGTAGAGCACAATCATCTCCAACAATCACCGTCTACAGATTTGATCATGTCATCCTTCTGACTAATGCTCTTACCAAAGTCTAAAACAACAAACGGACAAGTACCTCTACTTCAAAACCTTCAGTTTTTGCTTGCTCAGCTGCTAGGCCAAAGTTCAAGCGATCACCAGTATAGTTCTGTCAAAGACAATTAGAGAAGAAACAAGATCAACCAAACACATTGAGAGATCTAATTCATAGCTCTTAAAAAGCTATTGATAAATATGCATCTCCTTAGTTACGTTCTAAGTACCGTGACAACCAAGAGGCATCCCTTCGGACCAGTTACAGCTCGAATCCCCTAGAATTACACAAAACTTTCACCATTCACTTGAAAGCCTCAAGAAAGGAAGGGAAATTTTTTGAGAAGGCTTACAGCTAAGATGGAATCAACCGGTGGCGAAGCAAACACATCTCCGCATATAGCCGCCGTAAGCATTCCTTCTCCCACATACCCAGCTTGTGCTGGTTCATGCCCACTTCCTCCTCCTGTGTTTAAAACGACATTGCATAACACGAAACCAAAACTCAGTTAAACAGAGATAAGATCCGAACAAGAAACTCCTAACCTGATATAACGGCAACCTTGTCGTAATTTGCAGCGGAGACATCAGCTCGTAGTACAACCTTGACCTGTGAAGTCATTGAATAGTCAGAAACTAGCTGAGATTTTTTGCACGGCCATGGAGGGAGTAATCGAAATGGCAAGCAAACAAAAGCGGAAAGAGATCTAATAACCTCAGGAAGGCCATCCAAATACTGGAGTCCAGGATAGGTTTCGACTAGACCCTCGATGAACTCGGTTACCACATCTGCAATTTGCACAGTAACGAGATCATTCTCTCTTGCAAATTTGCAATTGATATGTCAAGAGATAGTACTACTACCATATGCTAATGCTACGAAGTCTAGAAATGTGCAAATGTGAAGAGATATCGTGCACAGTAACACATTTGGGCATATCAAATAGGTCAACACTCAATAGTCTCCACTCTCCATAAACATGCACACTCTCATCCGGAATTTTAATAACAGTACTGAGATTAACCGTCGAAAACAGATAGCTCACGATTCGATAACAGGGGAACACAAAAGGAGAACGGAGTAAGGAGACGAGTGAGCACGAACCGTTTGGGTTGTTGATGAATTTCTTAGCCGGAGTAACCATGGTGCTAGCTTTCAGGGTGATAAAAACCTGAGAATCGGAGAAACTTGTATAGAGAAAGAAAGAAGGGATTAATTGAAACTTTGTGAGTCAACAACAACAATGGCAGAGAGGAGGACAAGTTACAGAAGAAGAAGCTAGTGAGTGTTTGTATTTGTTCCGTAAACCCAAATAATAAATCTCAACCGATAAACCGAATTGAACCGGAAAACTGACATATGGCATCAAACCGATATATGGAAATATTGGGTCGGAGGTGAGCCCAGCAAGTAAAAGAATTAACTTAATTAGTAAGAATAAACCACGTGTCCCACGTAGACGGTTCGTGATTATTCTTCGTCTACTTCGCACGGAAGAGAGCCGACAGAGAGAGAGAGAGATCCAGAAGAAGGAAAAGTATGGCTTTGCAATGGCTGATCCTGTCGTATGTGGTGGCCGCCGAAGTTGTAATCGCCGTCGTGTTGACTCTCCCTTACCCTATGCTTGTGAAGAAACGTGTCGTATCACTTGTCTCTCTCATTCTCCAACCTGCTGCTTCCATCGTCGCCTTCGCCGGATTTCAGCTCCTCGGTGACCTCATCTCTCTCTCTCTCTGTATCGATTCTGATTCCTATATTCCTTATTCGGAATCGAATTGATGCTAATTAGTTAGGTTTTTTGAGCCGAGGGTGATTGATTTTATGGCTTTGGTAACACTTGTGTGTTTGCTTATTTTGTTTGATTTTTCATCCGTTTTTTCAGATATTTACTGGAAAAATGAGCATAGACTTTCTTGTTCATCTGAGGTATGCACTGCTACAGAGCGAGATCGCTACGAGAAATCTGTAAGTACCAATTGGAAATGAAATTTCTTAAATTTATCAACGTTTGTCTTTGATTCTACAGTTGAATTCTAAGTTTCTGAAACTTTTTGAACGGTAAATTGTTAAGCTGAGAATTTCATCTTGATTAATTTCTCCCCTCTTTGATCTGAACCCAGAAGATCATGATTGAAACTAAAAATATATGAGAAAATTGGCTCTTATTGTCTAAGAAAGTTGTATAGATATTACTCTCTCAAAGATGAAATCTTTTTAGGTCTCCCATTGATGTACACATATCTCCTTAAATCATTGCCTACTGTCAAATACCAACATGAGTATTTGCTCTCATAGTTGAAGTAAATTTTGAAGATATTACTCTCTCAATGATGAATCTTTTATTAACTCTTCCATTGATGTACTCATATCTCCTTAAATCCTAGATCTAGCTACTGTCAACTAGAGTTTTATCTTGATTAATTTCTCCCCTCTTTGATCTGAAGATCAAGATTGCGACTAAATTATCTGAAAATTTGCTCCCATAGTTCAAGAAAATTATATTACTCTCTCAATGATGAATCTTCTATTAACTCCCATAGTTCAAGGAAATTGTATAGATCTAGCTACTGTCAAATTTGTGTTTAAGACAATGACACGAGTCTCATTATTATGTTAAACTTTACACAAATGTTATTATGTTTCTTCTACTAACGAAAGAGTTGTGTGTTTGCGATGTACCACAGATCTACAAGGCTCAGAGGAATGTGGTTCTGTGTGCTGGAGGAATTCTTCTCTACTGGTAACATCATCAGCCATTATCATTCATTTGCACAACACGAACTCTCGCGTAATTCACTGATATTGATCATTTATTTCATTTACAGGTGCATCTACCGCATCTGCAAGTACAACAAGGACCTGGAGATCTTGGAGGAAACAGAGAAGAGATACAAGGACGAGTAATCTCCACGAATGTAGAGAGTTGGTTCCTCAAAGCCATTATTATTATATAAGTAGAGTTATTGTTGCGTTTTTACTTTCAAATATTGCTAAACCTGAACGAAACCGTGAGTATCGTGAACAGCTTTGCAGACTTATATATATGTAATCAGTGTTCATTTCATCGTCTTGATGTTGTGGGGATTTCAAAAAGAGATTTGTTTCTCGACAAATCTCCATGTCTTACGCTCCCTCACTCAATGCCTACATATAAATGTGTGCTCCTAAAACTCAACATGTTGTTGGTCTTTGATTAATTGGAAAAAAAAAAGAGTTGTTGATCTCTAGACGATTGGAACCACTTTTAGTAGAAAAATACTTGATAATCATGAAGAGTCGGCTTAATTAACTTAAGACTCAGTTTGATTAAAAAAGACCATTGGTCTTTAATTAATTGAAAAAAGTAAGGGAATTTGCTCTTAAGTCGTAACTACAGGTGGATCTTTTCGGGAACATAAACAATCTAAATACAGAAGAAAGACAAAAAAAAAAAAAAACAAGAAAGAGCCTACAAAATATTTTGATTTGAAACTTTACCTGCACTCTCAATATTTGCTTTGTTCGTTCTGAAGAAACACATGAAAGCATTCAAGTTTTATTCTCATACCGAACCTATATGTCATCTCTCGGATCTGGGGAAGCCTCACACACTTTGTAGACGATATGATCCTCCACTCTCTGTCTGTTTTACGTGCAAAGACGAGCACCTGGAAGGAAGTAAGTACCATTACTACTGTGCTACTTGCAATTTAGAATTCCATAGAGGTTGTCACAGGTTCCCACCAGAGGTCATACACCCTTTTCATCCTTCTCACCCTCTAACTTTCGTTTGCACAAATCCTGTTTTCCACATTTCAATGCTAGCCCCTTTTTGGAAAGATGAATCCATGAATTCAGATGCATCTGAAAGTGATGATGATGACGTCGTCTCTGTATCCGAAGAAAACGTTGGTAAATGCAAATGTTGCTGGAGACCTCGTAATGAGTCATACTACCATTGTTTCATATGCAACTTCAGCATAAACGCCTTGTGCACTCGATACCGACCACCACTTATCATCTCATATCTAAAAAGCCATCAACACACCCTCACCCTCTTTCATACACGACTCCCTTTGCCCTGTAATGCTTGCGGAGTGTCTCTGGATGACTCTACATATAAAGATTTTGTTTACGCTTGTCTCCCTTGTAGCTACATGGTCCATAGAAACTGTATCTACTTACCTCGTGTCATTAAGCTCACTCGCCACCCGCACCGTCTTTCTTTCTCTTCTGTGCTTTCTTCTAATGACATCCCTTGTGGTGTCTGTCGCCAAAGTGTCAGCGTTAACCATGGGCAGTACTCTTGTAATAAAGGATGTCCTTATGCTGTCCATTCCAAATGCGCGACAAGGGACTACGTGTGGGATGAGAAAGATCTTGAAGGCGTACCCGAAGAACCTGTTGACGTTACTGAGCCATTCACAAGGATTGATGAATCCACAATACGACACTTCAGCCATGACCATCATCTAAGCCTCTACTGCAATGACAAGAGTAGAGATGAAGAAGAAAACAAGTTTTGCCAGGGATGCATCCTTCCGATAATGGTCTCCGAGAAGTTTTATGGTTGTGTGCAGCAGTGTGATTACATACTTCATGAAGCATGTGCATGCCTTCCCCTGATCAAAAACTATCCCCTACACAGACACTCGCTTATCCTCCGAGTCCCGTTCCCTCCTGAACACCATGAGCTCTGGTTTGAGGAATATGATGAAGGTATGTTCCAATGCAGTTCTTGTTACCAAGAATGTTGCGGGTTTCTGTACAAATGCGGGGAAGAAGGCTGTAAGTTTCAGCTAGACGCAAGGTGCGCTTCACTTCCGGATCCTTTCACTCATGGAAGCCATGGCCACCCATTTTTCTTCAGTTTCACCTGTGGTACTTGCATGGTTTGTAAAATCTTTTCCTTTTCATATTCTATGCTAGAATGTGTTAAGAGCAAGTCTCTCTTGTGTCTCAAATGCGCCACTATACCTTGTGTGGCGCATTACATATATGATAGGCATCCACTCACTCTCTGCTACGGCGAAGAAGACGCAACGAATCTCACTTATTGGTGCGAGATTTGTGAATCAAACATCGATGCTACGAAGTGGTTCTATACATGCAACTGTTGTGGTGTCACTCTCCATCTTCGATGTCTATTGGGGTACACCACAGGATCAAGCTATACGGTAAAGAGTTTGAAGTTGTTCTCAATGTTGGTAACTCTCGCCCACTGTGCCATAGATGTAGTAGACGTTGCGTAGAGAGGTTGGTGCTCAAACGCAACGGTAAATATTGTTGTAGTTATATTTGTCTTCGAAGTGATAGATATCTGTCTCCTGCTAAGATTTGAAATCTTTTCAATGATATTGGTATGTTATGAACGAGGTTTTTTCTTTTTTATCATACCAGAAACGAATCTAAGCTCGGAAGCATCCTCTTCAGAGAGATGGTAATAATCAAATTCTCAAGACTTCAGTTTGCAAAATGCATTCAGAGAAACAAGTGAGAAGAAAATCACGTAAAAAACTCATCACGAATGTATCTTGAGGGTAACAAATATTAGTTAAGTCAGTTGCATATATTACAAAGACAAACACAAAACCATCTCAGTTCAGTACGAAGTGATACCTTGAATCCACATGGCTCTCCACATCCCATAGGAACGACCCAAACGTCACAGCCTCCAACACAAGCCTCTTCAGTCCCTTGAAGCTGATCTTTATCTGCTCGTCCTTCAGCGAATCTATTGTGCCTTGTGGCGTTATCACAATCTCTGGCCTCCCAAACAGAGCCTCTGTGTGCTTCTCGATGATCCCAACCGCTTCTCTTGATCTTATTGTCGCGTATCTCTGAAGGGTCTCTCCGTCAAAGGACATAACGTAAGTCTTTAACCGAGACTGCTTCGTTTCGCTGCTGAAACCGCCACTGGCATTGATCCCTCCCACAAACGAACCAACCTCTTGGTTCGAGGATACAGCCTGATAAGTCTCTTCCGCTTCTTCATAGAAGCTTCTCTCTGTTTCTCGCCTTGCTTGCTCGATGCTAGTCTCGCCATCATCTGACCCGCCTGGAAGAATCTTCATCGTCTTCTCAAGCTGAAACCTTTGGTCGATCCGCTTCAGGAAATACCCATACATCACAGAAGCAGCGTATACCTGTCCAACTCCGAGTTTGCTTATCTGAGCTACAGTTGTCAGATCACCAACGCGGTTTTTGAGAATGACGGAAAGATGATTCTGAATCATCTCGTAAACCTCAGGCGAGTGAAGTTGCTCGAGTTCACCGTCTTGAGTCGGCCAAGTATCAACTCGACCAGATGGATCCGTAGATGATGATGAGCTTATCGATGGTACAAGTGAAACATTAGCGTCCATGAACTTCTGAACCACTAATGCATACAAAATCTCTTCCAAAGCCCTTCTTCTCTCATTCTCCTTAACCTCAGCTATTCTCCTAAACACTCAAAAAAACAAAACAATCTGATTCACAATCCAAACCGATATAGCATCTAAAGGGTGATATAATATCGGTAAATGACAAACCTGTAGAGAACAATGTCTGTTCCAGGAACAGAGGATGCATCTTTGGTCTGTTCCTCAGCTTCTCGATCGGTCTGGAGCTGTTCAAGCTGCTGTTCAACAGCTGCTGGCACAAGATGAGGATGGCTCACTAATATCTGTGACAGAAACTGCCCCACAGGAGACTTCAGCTGAAGCGGCGCGATTGAATCCGTCGAGCCAGACGCATCACCAGAAGCTGAAGCTTTCACCACAAAGCTTCTCCGAGACTTAACAGAAGCTGTTCGGCTTAGCAATGGTCTCGAGGATTTAAGAGATGAATTGTGCTGCAAGCAGAAACAGAGGATTCAGATTACTTCTGTGGCATTTATTTCCACAAAGAAATCAAAAAGTTCCATTTTTTTTTACACGGAAAGTTCTTACAGAAATATCAGAAAACTCGATTTAGGACCGGGAACAATCGATTTCAAGTTAAAAAAGTTCAGCTAGATTGAACACAAATAAAGATGATACCGGAAAATTCAAGAGAAAAAGGAGATTTCTTTCAAGAGACTAGGTAAACTGAATCAAAGGCAGTAGATTTAACACATACTCTGAGGCGAAACTGAGGTCCGGAGCCGAATCGCATGAACCCAGGACAGCTTGCCGTTAGGAAAATCGACCCAGAGACGTTTTCGGATGTTCGACGGAGTAAGGCCGGAGACTGAACCAAATTCGCCGTCACAGCGTCCATGATTTTACTCTCTGAGAGAAGCAACGAGAAGAGATAATCGGAGCTTTGGCCAGAGAGAGGAAGAGGGGACCCTGTACAATGTCGACAAAATGGTGATTAAACCGGGTTGTAGATAGATTGGTTTACGACTTATCTCTACGAAATTTACGTATTTTTATTTTAAGGATAAAGAAAATTATTAAACTCATTTTAAAACTTTAGTCTTTAGAAAAATAAAAACGATATTCATAGAAACACTGTGTGATAATTATTTGTGGGTGTGACCTAATTTCAACGTCTGATGGCCACTAATTGTGGATAATTAGAAGGAAAAAAATGAAAAAAAAATTAAATTAATAAAGACATCAAATATTTAAAATTAACGGAATATAAATTTTAGAAAAATCGTTAGAATAGAAGTCTAATCTCATTTTAAATTTATGTTTCAATAATTAAACTATTTTCTTTTGATATAAAATATAAACTGTTTTCCGTAATTTGTTTTTTATAGTGACACAATAGAAGTTGGGCTTTTAATAGCCTTTTTTATTTCTCTTGGCCCAATAATAGGATTTATAGACCACTCCAGAATAACATATATAGCCCAGCATACGACCCATCAAGACAACTAGGGTTTCTCGGTTTTCGCCTCTGCTCTCTAATCAGTGTGTAAGAATATCGTCGTCTCTATCAGATTTCGTGTATATACAAGTTTCAACATTTTTTTAAGATTTCTCCCCCTTAATCTTCATCTTCTGTGATAAGCCACTTTTGAAATAACTGTAAATGTTTTCGCTTTTCTAAAAAAAAATCAGCAATTGAATAAATACGGTGGCGATGATGAAAAAAAGGCCGGACTTACGGCTGCTACCACCACCAGAAAGTGTGGGTGTGTGTAGTAGAATGATGCTAAAGTTTCCAAAGGTTACTAGCTGAGCCTCCACTCTTGTCTCTCTTTCTGCAACTTCACCAATTTATTAAAGTTTCAGTAGTTTTGCCTAAAATTCTTTCTTGAAAAAAAAACTTTCTGTTTCCAAATTAAACAAAAATTGAAAATTTACATCGAAAATCACCGACTTCTTCAACAATAATGACTGGATTGTCTTGCCCAAAATCCCAAATACGGCACAGGAGTTGATATTGGATTGTTTATACAATTAATCAAATAATTTGGATTTAAGTAATAACAAAAAAAAAAAATTTGAGTAAAAAATACAAAGCAAGTAGTAATTTGGAAAATTGAAAAATATAAAATATAAAATGTAAAGAGATATATTTGGTGGGCAGGTTCTGGGTTTAAGACTTTAAGCTGCTGAGAAGAAGGCAAAAACCCCTCCTCCTTCGAAAATGGTATTGCAAGCCAATTCCTTAGGGTTTCTTCCCACAAGACTTCGATTTTCATCTCGATACGCACTCTCACTTCCTCCTGTAAGTGACATTAACCACCAAAATTTCATTTTTTCTCTTTCTCCATTTTGAATTTTCTAAACCTTATCCGAAAATTTTGTCATTTCTCTTGAATTTTCCACTAGGGTTCTTCGTCATTCGCAACGCGTCAAAACACTGATTCGAGGCGTAAGTATCTAATCCTATTGATTCACTCTGGTTTCTAAAGTCCAATTGTAGTAGAAAGAGTGATCCTTTTTTCTTATTATTTTCTCTGTTGATGAAGAAACCCTCGTTTGGAACAAACCGCAAGTACCGATTTACTTGAGCCGAGGCGTTGTAGCATGTTCTTCTTCTCGATCTGAGCCAAGGCCCGAGTCAAATCAATCCGAAAAGAGTAGTAACTACGCTCGAGCTGAGCTGTTCCGTGGGAAATCTGGTTCGATTTCGTTCAACGGCCTAACCCATCAGCTGGTTGAAGAAAGTAAACTGGCTTCAGCTCCGTTCCAAGAGGAGAAAGGTTCCTTCTTGTGGATTTTGGCTCCTGTTGTGTTGATGGCGTCATTGATTCTTCCACAGTTCTTTCTAAGTGGTGCCATTGAAGCCACGTTTAAAAACGACACTGTTGCAGGTAAAGAATCGTATTCCACCTACTGCTTTAGATTTTATCAGTCACCTTCGAGTGTTAACATCGGAACTATGACTTTTTTTATGAATCCTAGGGACAAGTAGAGAGTAGAAGCTATCTTGATGGTTATGTTAAAAGTGTTGGCTTTCTCTTTAAATGTATCTGACTTTGAGGTTTTGTTAGGTTCAGAACCTGAATTTCTGACTGATCTTGAATTGTTGTCGATTACAATCAAGAACACATGACCCACCTTTAAGAAAGAACTAAAAGTTTCCTTCAGTTATATGATAACTCACTTTGATGCACTCTCTTATCAGAGTTGTAACTTATACTCTCTTTTGATGCAGAAATTATTACTTCTTTCTGCTTTGAGACGGCGTTTTATGCGGGTCTTGCGATATTCCTGTCTGTGACAGACCGAGTACAGAGACCGTACTTAGACTTCAGCACCAAGAGATGGGGTCTAATCACTGGACTGAGAGGATACCTCACGTCTGCATTTCTCATGATGGGTTTAAAAGTTGTAGTTCCGGTGTTCGCTGTGTACATGACTTGGCCAGTTCTCGGACTAGATGCGCTGGTCGCAGTGCTTCCTTTCTTGGTTGGCTGTGCGGTTCAGCGAGGTTTCGAAGCTCAGCTCGAAAGACGTGGCTCATCATGTTGGCCCATTGTTCCAATAGTCTTTGAGGTATAAAAACTTATACGCTGATCTTGTGACCAACTTCTTGTTTTAGCGCAAAGCATTGGGACCATGATGTTTGTATGTACATGGGGCAGGTGTATAGGTTGTATCAGGTGACAAGAGCAGCCACTTTTGTGCAGAGGCTGATGTTTATGATGAAAGATGCGTCAACGACAGTAGAGATCACAGAGCGAGGTGTTGCGCTCGTTGGTTTGGTTGTGACTCTGCAGTTTCTAGCAGTTATATGTCTCTGGTCGCTTATCACATTTCTTTTGCGCCTCTTTCCTTCTAGACCTGTTTCTGAAAACTACTAAATTTCTCTGAGTGTTTTAGTGTTATGTTAACATCCATGTGTAAGCCAAAACCCCATAAGCTTTGTGTGTTCAGTTCAGGATTAATGTGTTTTATTGAGTGTAGGAACATTTTTGAGACTTGGTTTTTGATCAGGATGAATGAAATGTGGGATCTTTTGTGGGAGACAAATGTTGAAACTTAAAACTTTGTCCACGTGGAAAGTCTGAATCTCTGATACGTGTCTTTTACAGTGACGCGAGCTTCAACACGTGTGATCTTCTCCTTTCCTTCTGTTCTGTGTATTTCTTCTCTTTATTGATGCATCTGTTTATGCAGTTGAATGATTTTCGAATCTTGTTCTGTCTTTTGTTTCCTATTAATTTTGTAAACAAATTTTTTTTTATATATCAGTATGTGATGTTATTATTAATACTAAAAATATATTAAATTTGTAACTGATCAACGATTAATGTTCGGAGAGCAGTAAATTAGGATCTAAGAAGAATTAGCCACTAATATAAAAAAAAACACAAGCAAAGTGAGAGAGTGGGTGAAATCTCAGACTGGTTTAATCACTCGTCTTCTTCCTCTCTAAGGACGCAGAAAGCAATCATGTCTCTGCTCTCAGAGCTCCTCAACCTCGACCTCTCAGACACCAAGAAAATCATCGCTGAATACATATGGTTCGATCATTTTTTTTCACCCTGATTTCACTATTAGTCTCTTAAAGTTTGTCCTTTTTTTGGCTTAATCTCTTAAACATCGTTGCATGTCTCTGTTTTACAAGATAATTGTTTTTCTCATTTTATACTCTGTTTTCGTAAGAACAGGATCGGTGGGTCTGGGATGGACATTAGAAGCAAAGGCAGAGTAATTATATTTACACAATATCCTAATTATTCTTTTATGTATAACCAAAAATGATTAATTAATAGGTGTATGTTGTTAACAGACATTACCAGGACCAGTAAGTGATCCATCGAAGCTGCCAAAATGGAACTACGATGGATCCAGCACCAATCAAGCCGCTGGAGATGACAGTGAAGTCATTCTTTAGTAATCTCCTTCATCACCTATTTACACATCATTTACGTTAAATAAATTCCAAATTATTCTAAATTTTTTTTTTTTTTTTGGAATGAATGAAAAAACAAGTCCTCAGGCGATATTCAAAGACCCGTTCAGGAAAGGGAACAACATTCTGGTAAACTCATCTGAATATTTAAGCAAAAAAAAGATTATTCATCTAATGTTTTCAATTATGTGGATCTTTTAAATTCCAAATTTCTTGAAATATTTCTTGAACCAGGTGATGTGTGATGCATACACACCGAAAGGAGATCCAATCCCGACCAACAATAGGCACAAGGCCGTTAAAATCTTCGATCATCCCGATGTGAAGAAGGAGGAGCCTTGGTAAGCCTATGGACCAATCCGGCCACTTTGGTTTTCGGTTTGGGGCCGGTTTGGTCCAAGACAGTACCCTATTTCGATTAATTAAAAAAATATGTTTTCTTGAAATTTAAATTGATTTAGTTCGGTATGACTAAAATTTTGGTTAACTTTAACTTTAGGTTCGGTGTGAAACATTCGGTTTAGGGATAGATTTCAGTTTGGTTGATTCGGTTTAGATTCGGTTTGATATTTTCGTGTGTTAAAATTTATTAGGTTTGGGATAGAGCAAGAATACACATTACTTAAGAAAGACGTCAAGTGGCCATTAGGTTGGCCTCTTGGTGGCTTTCCTGGTCCTCAGGTACGTACACACTCACGAGTACATTCTCCATACTACAAATCTTAATATCAAGATTTGATACCGAATATTTCCCTTTGTGTTTTGTATGAAAACAGGGACCGTACTATTGTGCCGTAGGTGCAGACAAAGCCTTTGGTCGTGACATTGTGGATGCTCACTATAAAGCTTGTCTTTACGCTGGTTTAAACATCGGTGGTGCTAATGGTGAAGTCATGCCTGGTCAATGGGAGTTTCAAATCAGTCCTAGTGTCGGTATTGGCCCAGGTGATCAATTATGGGTCGCTCGTTACATCCTCGAGGTTACAATAAACCCATAATAAACTAATCATTGTTGCTTCTTGCACACTTTAAAAACATTATGAATCATTTTGTGTGTTTTGACAGAGGATCACTGAGATCTGCGGTGTGATTGTCTCATTCGACCCCAAACCAATCGAGGTGATCTCTTATGATCATCATCAAGAATCTCTTTTTTTTTTTTGAGTTTTCTTGATCGTTTTCTTGAATCGCGGTTTGTGTTTTCTATTGCGGTTTGATTTAGGGTGATTGGAACGGAGCAGCTGCTCATACAAACTTCAGTACAAACTCAATGAGGAAAGAAGGAGGATTGGATTTGATCAAGAAAGCTATAGGGAAGCTTGAAGTGAAACATAGACAGCACATTGCTGCTTATGGTGAAGGCAACGAGAGGCGTCTCACCGGGAAGCATGAAACCGCAGACATCAACGTATTCTCATGGGTATGAAGATTGAAATCGAAATCATATCAATGTTTTTTTTGGTTTTTGTATAAGCTTCTTGATTTTGGTTTGGTTTGTTGAGAGTGTAGGGAGTGGCGGATCGTGGAGCATCGGTGAGAGTGGGAAGAGATACGGAGAAAGAAGGGAAAGGGTATTTTGAAGATCGAAGGCCTTCGTCTAATATGGATCCTTATCTTGTTACCTCCATGATCGCTGAAACCACCATCCTTGGCTAAGCCTTCTTCTCTTTTGTTTCTTCGTGTTTCGGTTTAATGTCGGTTTGGGACTTTTATTTGCCAATAAATTCATGGGATGTGACTATGATCCTAATGTTTGATTTTTTCCGGTTTTGGTTCGATTTTGAAGTCTTGATGTTTGGGTTTCTCGTAGTCACTTTGGCTTTGGTTTTCACGTCGATTCAGACGACGGCTTCAACTATTCTCCCAACCGGCGAGAAAAGAAAAATTCAAACGTGTCGTCGGTAATAGTTTTTCTTTGTTCAAAAAAAATAGTTCACTCCCAGCATGTCTTGGTCAGGTAGTTCTACTTTGGTCTAATCTACAATTTGTATATGGGTCTGCCATTTTTAGCCCATGTTCCAACTTCCAACTATGTTGGCTTAGAAAACAGAATGATAGCTTGAGAAACAAGGAAAAACATTAAGAACTCTTATTTGCGTTTTCTTTTTGAACCAAGAACCCTTATTTGTTTCAAGCATAATTATACCGTACTTTTATCGTATGCTAGTATTTTCTAAAATACTCATGACATATAAGAATCGAAGCTACTTACATCACTATGGGTGCGAGTGCGCCCATTATTTTTTAAATTTTGATAAAATTTAAGCCAAAATATATCAGTGCACCTATTGATTTTTCTATTTTATGTTTATTATATTTGTATTTGCTAAAAAGTGCCCCCATTAATAATATACTCTAGATTTGCCCCTGTTAGTGATGATGGTGTAAAAGCAAAAAAATCAAACATGTAACATGTTTACATATATCTAACTAGGTAAAAATAATACTCAATATGAAATGCATATAAATCGATCCTGTTTTGGATCATAGTTTATTATCGAGATCTTAATCTATAAACATAAAAGATATCAATAGTTATTATTATCAAGACTAATTTTGAAAAAAGAAATTCTCAATTTATTATTTTGATCTTTTGAAAGTCACAAAATTTTATGAATGAAATTATAAAATCAGCATGGCCACAACGAAAATAAAAAAAAATTATTCATATATTTTGCTTTTTTATTCTTTATATTTTTACTCATATTTTGCTATTTTTTTACTTAGATTTTGTGAAAATGACGTGCCATGGATTAACTCGAAACAGAGTTTTTAATGAGCTGTTTTGTTGCGTCCTTCTTTCAAGATACTAAAGAGACATTTATCTGTAAGTTGTTGTCTTTACTTTATTACTTAACAGTTTTGCCACGTACAGTTTTACTTAACAGTTTTGCCATTTTCCCGAACCAACAGTTCCAAAATCAAAGTCTTTTAAGTCATATATGGGTTTAAGGCCAAAATTTAAAAAAAAAAAAATTGAAAGTTGCGGCCAAATATGGAATGCAATTGAGTGCTAGATGGAATTCCACCGCACATTACAACCTCATATCTAGTGTTTAGAATGCAATGACAACACAGTTACTCTGTTTTGTTAGTATCTCTTCTAATACATTGTCTAGTGTTTGCTTTGCATTCGATGTTAACTCCTCTAAAATCCATGTGATCTGAGGTTAGATTAATATTTGGTTTGATGTATTAATTACCTCAAAATTAGAGTTTCATTTATATTTTTTACAAAAGAGTTTTTCAAGGACGTGGAGAACTAGTTGTTTGTTTCTATATTATGTATCAGTTTGTGGATTCAATTTCAGTTATACCTGTATTTGGATATATAATACTACCAAAGTATATATCCAAAACCAAAATAACCACACCATTTTTATTTGTTGTCCTCAAATCTTTTCTCTCTAAAAGAGTGATCCTTGAGATCGAAACTTTATGTTTATAAACGAAAAAAACTTAGTTTGTCTCGTGATTTGTTTGGATTTGGGCTCGTAGTTTAGTTAAGTTGCGTATGATTAATTAATTGGATATAAAAGGAGACCACAAAGAAATGGTGATTATCATGTTCTAAAACAAAATAGTTGTTGTTCATTGGGAGCATCGTAAGTTTTCCTCCAAATGTTTCGGAGCTACATGATCCACAAGTCCACAACCATTATATAAGCTTTAGAGTATCATCGCTAATCAAATCAAATACAATACGAGGCTCTTACCTTACCTTAAGAAAAATACAGTGATGGGCTTGCTCGAAACAACATCTCCGGTCTCAACACATTCCATATAATATAAGGCTTAACATGCATGTGAATCCCATCAATATTAAATCTGATGATTTAAGGACTGTCTCGTGATTTAACGCCTTTAAAATGTCTTTTTCAGTTGTTGCTTACATGCTAACGCTTAAAACCATAGTTATTAAGTCATATTTTAATCATTTTGTATTTACTTATGCCAAAACCTATATATGGTTTAAGGCCAAAATCGCAAAAAACTCGAAAGTTGAGGCCAAATTCGAGTTTAATTAATTACATAGATGATTTGGTTTTTTTTTTTTTTTTAAACATATCAATGAAAAATAGTAGATATATACTTTTTGTATTGTTTCATATAAGATAATAGCAAATATTTGCCATTATAATTTCAATTTACTTAATGAGCAAAATTTTTGCTGGTTCTTTTGTTTAGACAAAACTTAAAAGAGTAACTAATAAAAATAATTAAAATATAATATTTTGATTAATTAAATGAATTTAAATAATAAAAATTGAGATTGGTTATATAAAAAATGTTTGTCAAAACCGCCAATAGTTGGTACAATGACTAAAATACCTCTTATGAAAATACTAATGGGATTTTTGCAAAAATGATCTAAAATTTGATTTGAATTGCAAATCTAACCCACAAAAATCACCTTCCCAACATTTGCCATTTTGTATCCAAACAATCCTTCATAGTTTCAGTTATTCACGAAATTACCATTATTTTTAATTAATTTCTTTTATTTTTGGAAATCCAAATGACCAACTAATCCTCATCTTCCTCACTTATTTACAAAAATGCTCCGAAAGTAGACTTCTCTGGTCCGAATGAAGTCTATTTGTCAACGCCCAGGTTAGTTTTGCAATTGACCGCATGAAAAAGTAGAGTTCTTTTGGCCCGAATGAAGTCTACTCCATTTCCTTTGATAACAAAAAAATAGAGTAGACTTCTCGAGTAAACTTCTTTAGAAGCAGGTCATTTTTGCAATTGACCAACCTTTGACTTTGTAGAGTAGACTTCTCTATGCAAAGTAGACTTCTCCAAGAAGTCTACTTTCGTAAGTAGACTTCTCGCAGGTCATTTTTGCAATTGAAAAATATTTAACTTTTTGGTCAAAGTAGACCTCTCGGAGAAGTCTACTTTCGCAAGTAGACTTCTCGCAGGTCATTTTTGCAATTGACCAAAAAGTCAAATATTTTTTAATTGCAAAAATGACCCGCGAGAAGTCTACTTACAGAAGCAGACTTCTCGGAGAAGTCTACTTTTCAGAGTAGACTTCTTCGAGAAGTCTACTTTCGTAAGTAGACTTCTCGCAGGTCATTTTTGCAATTGACCAAAAAGTCAAATATTTTGCAATTGCAAAAATGACCTGCGAGAAGTCTATTTACATAGAGAAGTCTACTAATATTTTGGCAATTGCAAAACTAACCTGCGAGAAGTCTACTTTTATCTGAGAAGTCTACTTTTCTTGTTTTTTTTAAAAAAATCATTTTTATACAATATATAACGAATTTTTAAGATTTTCGTGATCCTAAGCTTCTGTTATTAAGTTTTCTTGCTTATGTATAAGTTTTGCATGTTTATATTTTATAGGTATAGTCGAATGAGTTTTTATGTTTTATATGATAAAAAAAGTCTACTCTAGAAGTCTACTATGTAGACTTTATCCGACTTTCAGAGAAGTCTACTTATGCAATTTTGATGTCTAATGTTGTTTGGATTTTGTTCTTTTTTCACAGAGAATGGCTCACATACCCGCTGTTTATGGAGAATGGGTTAAGAGTGAATCAGTGTGGCAGTTCGAGGTGGATAATAGCAATGGAGGGCGAATGTTGTTCTTAAGAGATGGTTGCACACATGGTGAACTTCTTGGTGAATATTGGCAAAGGAGGGCGAATAGCAAAGGAGGGCGAATGTTGTCACCTTTAAATTATGTAAAATTCATGTCTTTAAGAAGTCTACTCGAGACAATGAGAAGTCTACTTCAGAAGTCTACTCGAGACAAGAGAAGTCTACTCGGTTGACAAGTTATATGATATAAATGAGAGAAATGTCCCTCTGAATCACTTTTAAGTTATGTAAAATTAATGTCTTTTAGAAGTCTACTCGAGACATGAGAAGTCTACTCGAGACAGGAGAAGTCTACTCGAGACAAGAGAAGTCTACTAGGTTGACAAGTTATATGATATAAATGGGAGAAATGTCCCTCTGAATCACTTATAAGTTATGTAAAGTTAATGTCTTTAAGAAGTCTACTCGAGACAGGAGAAGCATATTTTGTAGAATAGATAAACATAGATAATTGAGGAATTTGATACAAAACATTCAATGCAATTCAACATTACATAGAAAATAACCCTCTAAACAAACAAACATTTAAGGATACTAGTTATAAATCTTAAAACTAGCATAAGAAATTACTAGTAAACTAAAATCTCTGAAAATTATGTATGCAACTGAAGTCTGCTCGAGATCGAGAAGTCTACTCGAGAAGTCTGCACGAGATCGAGAAGTCTACTCGAAAAGTCTACATTCAGATCTGCAAAAAAAATCAACAAAATTCAGCTCTGTAACAATAACAATAAATTTAGATCTAGAACAAAATCTATAAAATTTATACAACAATAAACTCAGATCTACAAATATAAACTTAGATCTACAACAATAAGCCCAAATCTAAACTAATAAGCTCGGAACTATAATAATAATCTACTATATTTATAACATTCAGATATGTACAAAAATCAACAAAATTCAGCTCTGCAATAATAACAAAAAATTAACAAAATCTACAAAATTTATACAACAATAAACTCAGATCTATAAAAATAAACTTAGATCTACAAAAATAAGCTCAAATCTATAATAATAAGCTCAGATTTGCAATATTAACACAAAGCAAACAAAAAGAGGAACACAAAAGCTCAGTTTTTCTTACCACTACCATAACCTGCAAGTGAGAGGAGGTTGAATGCAAGATAGAGAGGATGGAGAGGATATTGATAGCAAGAGAGGAAGGAGAAGAAATTCATGGCCAGAGAGAAGGGAGAAGAGAGAGAGGCGTTTTTTAGATAGAGAGAGACTTTATTGTTATTACAATTAGGTTAAACTCTCCTTATATATATATAAAAAAATTCGTGTAAGTAGACTTCTCCAAGAAGTCTACTCGAGAAGTCTCTCGAGAAACCGAGAAGTCTACTCGAGAAGTTTCTTAGTATTGATTTTTATCCTAATTTATCTATGATGATTTAAATTGATTATTTTCTATCAAATTTTATTTTTAATAGGTGTAAAAAAGTATATATTTGTTGTTATGTATCTGATTTTTTTTATCAAATTATCTTTTATGATTTTTAAAATTAATTGTAAACATATTATTAAAGAGTAGACTTCTCTGGGATAAAATAGTAATTGAGGTTGGCGTTTTTTTGTTTGGCCATAATGGTTAAAGTTGTAATTTCACTACCCCTGTGAGTTTTTCTGTCAAACATGCAATAGGGTGGTCTAGTTTTACATTTCAACTCAAGTTTTGAGTCATATTCAGCAATTCCCCCAATACTAATTAGAGGTTTCTATAAAAACTCTGTCTTTTTTTTTTACTCTTTCTCTCTTTTCTATGCTCTCATCTCTTATGTTCTCTCATATTTTTCTCTCTTTCAAACACAGCAATGGCGAAAAAAATTCAAGATAGATACCCACACATAACAAAGAAGGATTAAGTGGAGAAAAAGAAACCCGTAGAGAAACTCTTGGAGAGATTTGAGGAAAAAAATGTATATGAATTGTTGTTAAATCAATACAACAATAACATTCAAAACTCTCCATAAGTTAACACATCAGATTTTTTAATCTTTGAGAGGCTAACAAACCAATCAAATTAAAACATTAATACAACTCATCTACTTATTTTAATTTTTAAATTTAAACCCATTAAAAACCCAAACATATTTTTGTTAATAATATGTTTTATTTTTTAAAAAACTAAAGCCCAAATAATAAACAACATCAAATATTTTTATTTTATTTTATTGTTTATCAAATCCAAGCTCAAATAATAAATAACATCAAATAAAAAATTAAAATTTTTGTTTTATTTTTTACCAAACTGAAACCCAAATAATAATTAACGGCAAATAAATCATTTTTTTTAGCTAGTTATTTTTTCGACAGAGACATATATGATTGAAAAAGTGTAGGCTCATCGTCAACTATGTTTCCATAACACCAACGCAAAAAGCCTTATGTTATAAGTAGCTCACACATCAGCAAAAATTTGAACCAATAAAAATATAACAATAATATATATCATCCACACACTAATAAAATCAGTTTACTATTTTGCAGACTCATTAAAAAGCCCAAAAGTTTACAAAAAAAAATAGAATTAAAAAGCAAATGAGGAGAAGCTCAGACCACCATAACTTAGAGATTCGCATTTCCAGTGGTTACTCTGAACAAATTTTCATGGGTTTAGCGCGAATAGAGAATTCTTTGGTTTCGGTAGGAAAATGTGATTTTCAGTTTTGCTAGGAAACATAATTTCTTGGTTATGGCAGAAAAAATGGATTATCGGGTTTGGCGGAAAAATGTGAATTTTTTGTTTTGGTGAGAAAACAAAAAAAAATTAATTTTGACGCGAAAATAAAATATCTTAGTTTTGACGAGAAAATGCGAGTGAAATGAAACTTTTAAATTGACAAAAATACGACTTCTTGGTTTTGATAGGAAATGCAAATTTTTGGCTTTTGATGGATAATGTGATTTTTTGATTTTTCAGGAAAATGTGATTTTTTGGTTTTTGTGGGAAATTGTAATTTGAAGATTTTGGCGAAAAATGCAATTTCTCAGTTTGATGAGAAAACGAAATTTCTCAATTTTCGAAGGAATAAGCAATTACTAGGTTTTGACGGAAAATGCAAATTTTTTTCAGTTTTTTGACATATAATGTGATTTTTTGGGTTTTCTCAGTAAAATGCGATTTCTTAGTTTTCGCGGAAAACATAATTTCTCGGGAGATAATACAATTTTGGGTTTTCATGGAAAATTGTAGTTTATCAGTTTTGGTAAGAAGACCTGATTTTTAGTTTGTTGATTTTTTTTTTTGCGAGAATTGTCGATTTCTCGGTTTTCATGGGAAAATGAACATTTTGGTCTTGGTGAAAATACTTGATTTTTCTGTTTTGATGGGAAAACACATGTTCTTGCAGGAAAATGTGATTTTTTGGTTTTTGCGGAAAAATGCAATTTCTTTGTTTTGGTGTGAAAATGAAATTTCAAGTTTGACGAGAAAATGTAATGTTTTTGGTTTTGGCAGGATTAGGTGAAAATAATTTTTTTTTGTTTTGTCAGAAAGTGCAATTTCTCAGTTTTTTTTTAAATGGCAATTTGCTTTATATAATTTCAAAGGAAGATCAAGTGGCAATTTAGTAGAGATGACAAATTACATTTGCCATTAGCATAAATGTGCTTAAAAATATATTTTTTTATTTTTACATATATATTTATAGATAGTTAGCTAAACAAATTTGATAGTAGATTTGATATAAGATCTAGGGGGTATGGTCTTATAATGCTTGGTGAATGGGTGGAAGCAAGCAGCTGGACTGATGTCTCTTTCTACTTGCTCAAGAGATGATCAAAGTGGATGGTTATGGAATCAATCCTGCTGGACTCAAGTCTCTTTCAGGCTGGATCAGTAGATGAGATGAATAGATGGGTGGATTGAAGAATGCCACTCAAGGGTGTGAAAGCCCCTGTGATGAATTCACAAATCTAGTCTCAAGGCATCACACACAAAAGACATAGATTCAAATGTTTACTAAGTGAAGAATTACATCTTGCTTAGATAAACAAAAAAAACAAAGCCAAAGCTTTAGAGAAAATTCTTTTTAATTTCCAAAAAATTCTATATATTTTTACAATGAGAACAATGAGATTTTATAGCTCTTACAAAGGATCTTTACAAATAAATACACTTAAATAAAATTATTTATATTTTAAAAAAAGAGAAAAATAATCTAAATCAAATAAAAGTCTTCTTGGCACCAATTTCTCTCTAGACTTGAATGAGAATCCTTTGATTTTGTGAAAAGATGAAGACCCGATTCTAATAACAAATCCACATAATATGGAAATTTGATTTAGTGTTTTTCCATATTGTACTATTCTCTCTCTCTCTTCAAATGGTTTTGTCCTCAAAACTGATTTTTTCTTTATAAACTTTTTAGCAAATGATATTTAGAAAATAAATAAAACTTTTTTTTCACTTAATGTTTTTTTAAACAGAAAAATCGAAATAAAAAAACATAAAGAAAAAGAGTTTTTTTTTGTTTTTTAATGAAAGAAACAAACTTCGATTTTAAAGAAAAAACACTGATTTTTTTTGGTTTTTTTTTGAAAATAAAAAATCATGAATCAAAGAACACAAACATAAAACTATTTTTTCTGAGTTTTTTTTTCAAGTTTATAAAATTTAAAGAATAAAAACAACCCAAACTTTTTTTTTGTTCTTTTTAATGGGAATCTTGATAAAACATGAAATAAAAACAAAACAGAAATAAAGAGATAAAAAATAGAAGTTTTTAGCTCTTATACCAAATGATATAAGATCTAGGGAGTATGGTCTTATAATGCTTGGTGAATGGGTGGAAGCAAGGAGCTGGACTGAAGTCTCTTTCTACTTGCTCAAGAGATGATTGAACTGGATGGTTATGAGATCAATCCTGCTGGACTCAAGTCTCTTTCAGGCTGAATCATTGGATGAGATGAATAGATGGGTGGATCGAAGAACGCCACTCAAGGGTGTGAAAGCCCCTGTGATGAATTCACAAATCTAGTCTCAAGGCATCACACACAAAAGACATAGATTCAAATGTTTACTAAGTGAAGAATTTCATCTTGCTTAGATAAACAAAAAAAAAACAAAGCCAAAGCTTTAGAGAAAAATCTCTTTTAATTTCCAAAATTTTTTTATATATTTTTACAATGAGAACAATGAGATTTTATAGCTCTTACAAAGGATCTTTATAAATAAATACACTTAAATAAAATTATTTACATTTAAATAAAAAGAGAAAAATAAGCTAAATCAAATAAAAGTCTTCTTGGCACCAATTTCTCTTTAGACTTGAATGAGAATCCTTTGATTTTGTGAAAAGATGAAGACCAGATTCTAATAACAATTCCATATAATAAGGACATTTGATATAGTATTTTTCCATATTGTACCATTCTCTCCCTCTTCAAATGGTTTTGTCCTCAAAACTGATTTTTTTTTTATATAAACTTTTTAGCAAATGATATTTAGAAAATATATAAAACCTTTTTTTTATTTTATGTTTTTTAAACAGAAAAATCGAAATAAAAAAAAAAACATAAAGAAAAAGATTTTTTTGTTTTTGTTTTTTAATGAAAGAAACAAACTTCGCTTTTAGAGGAAAAACACTGATTTTTTTTTGGTTTTCTTTTTTAAATACAACAATCATGAATCAAAGAACAAAAACATAAAACTATTTTTTCTAAGTTTTTTTTTGAAGTTTATAAAATTTAAAGAAAAAAAAACAACCCAAACTTTTTTTTTGTTCTTTTTAATGGGAATCTTGATAAAACATGAAATAAAAACAAAACAGAAAAAAAAAGATAGAGGATAGAAGCTTTTAGCTCTGATACCAAATGCTATAAGATCTAGGGGGTATGGTTTTATAATGCTTGGTGAATGGGTGGAAGCAAGCAGCTGGACTGAAGTCTCTTTCTACTTGCTCAAAAGATGATCGAAGTTGGTTATGGAATCAATCCTGCTGGACTCAAGTCTCTTTCAGGTTGGATGAGTGGATGAGATGAATAGATGGGTGGATCGAAGAACGCCACTCAAGGGTGTGAAAGCCCCTGTGATGAATTCACAAATTTAGTCTCAAGGCATCGCACACAAAAGACATAGATTCAAATGTTTACTAAGTGAAGAATTCCATCTTGCGTAGATAAACAAAAAAAACAAAGCCAAAGCTTTAGAGAAAAATCTCTTTTAATTTCCAAAAATTTCTATATATTTTTACAATGAGAACAATGAGATTTTATAGCTCTTACAAATGATCTTTACAAATAAATACACTTAAATAAAATTATTTACATTTAAACAAAAAGAAAAAAATAAGCTAAATCAAATAAATGTCTTCTTGGCACCAATTTTTCTTTAGACTTGAATGAGAATCATTTGATTTTGTGAAAAGATGAAGACCAGATTCTAATAACAAATCCACATAATAAGGACATTTGATTTAGTGTTTTTTCATATTGTACCATTCTCTCCCTCTTCAAATGGTTTTGTCCTCAAAACTGATTTTTTTTTATAAACTTTTTAGCAAATGATATTTAGAAAATAAATAAAACTTTTTTTTTCATTTTATGTTTTTTTTAAACAGAAAATCGAAATAAAAAAAACATAAAGAAAAAGAGTTTTTTTTTGTTTTTGAATGAAAGAAACAAACTTCAATTTTAAAGAAAAAACACTAATTTTTTTGGTTTTTTTTTAAATAAAACAATCATGAATCAAAGAACAAAAACATAAGACTATTTTTTCTGAGTTTTGTTTTCAAGTTTATAAAATTTAAAGAAAAAAAAAACAACCCTAAATTTTTTGTTGTTCTTTTTAATGGGAATCTTGATAAAACATGAAATAAAAACAAAACAGAAATAAAAAGATAGAGGATATAAACTTTTAGCTCTGATACCAAATGATATAAGATCTAGGGGGTGTGGTCTTATAATGCTTGGTGAATGGGTGGAAGCAAGCAGCTGGACTGAAGTCTCTTTCTACTTGCTCAAGAGATGATCGAAATGGATGGTTATGGGATCAATCCTGTTGGACTCAAGTCTCTTTCAGGCTGGATCAGTAGATGAGATGAATAGATGGGTGGATCGAAGAACGCCACACAAGGGTGTGAAAGCCCCTGTGATGAATTCACAAATCTAGTTTCAAGGCATTGCACACAAAAGACATAGATTCAAATGTTTACTAAGTGAAGAATTCCATTTTGCTTAGATAAACAAAAAAAACAAAGCCAAATTTTAGAGAAAAATCTCTTTTAATTTCCAAAAATTTCTATATATTTTTACAATGAGAACAATGAGATTTTATAGCTCTTACAAATGATCTTTACAAATAAATACACTTAAATAAAATTATTTACATTTAAACAAAAAGAGAAAAATAAGCTAAATCAAATAAAAGTCTTCTTGGCACCAATTTCTCTTTAGACTTGAATGAGAATCCTTTGATTTTGTGAAAAGATGAAGACCAGATTCTAATAAGAAATCCACATAATAAGGACATTTGATTTAGTATTTTTCCATATTTTACCATTATGATGCGGACATCAAGTCATCATCAACCATGGAGCACGGATCCAGGAGTCATGAAGTGGAGAACATGAAGCTGAGGAGAGCTAAAGAGGCATTCGAGTGGAGTTCAGCCCAAACGGAGGTTGATATCAAACATTCAAGCTCAACCAACACTTTGAGAGAATACTCAACTCATCAAGAGCTCATCACGAATAAGAGTCACCCAAAAAGGAATTCATATGAAGAAGATATTGAAGATACAAGTTGGAAGATCTTCAATGGACCCGATGGAGACATGCGAGTACTAATAAAATTATTCCGGCCAAACCAAGACGAACGAAGCAACGATCCCAGATGTTTTGGAAACTTGATTCATCAAAGAACTGAGAAAAATTGGTTTCATGCCAAAATGCATTATGGTTTAAAAGTTCTAAACCGGAGGATGCTCTGCTTGCCTTATTTGGGAGCTGGCGAGTTTAATCACTTGCAAACCAAACTTTGGCGACCAGGAGAGATATCTAATCACTCAGGAGACACATCTAACAATCCAGGAGATTCAGGAAACATCTTCAAATGCACCAGCACCCACATGATCAGGCGGATCATGTCACACTTCTACTTACCATATATGGAAGCATTTACACTTGGCTCCATAACTCACCAACGGCTACTTCTCTTCATGAACCGAGATCAGAAAGACTTGGGGAGATTATTCATCATCAATATATTAAGATACAAGTCAAGAAATCCCCTTCATTCAGCCTTTTTGCTCATCACCCATTAAATGGGTCAAAAATCCCTTTAATCTCTTTTTTTTTATATATATTTCTTTGATTTTTGCATAATTCTCTCTTAAGAGTTAATGTCTAGGACTTGTACTGAGCCTATATAAGCTCATAGTTGTTTCATTTGTAGGACACCACTTTTATCTAAGAAAAATATAAAAACTTTGTTCTTTTTATTCAAAGATTGTTCTTTGTTTAAAACAACTTGTCTTTAGATTCAATATAGTGATTCTTTTATTTATACTGATTCTTGGAATAAATTTGTTTGTGTGATTCAGGCAAGGTTAGTTCCAACGGCTGAGTGAGTCAGCCATCTCACCGACTGAGCGAGTCAGTCAACCCATCGGTTGAGCGAGTCAATCAACACCAGTTCCACTTCCATTCCGACTTCATCCCACATTTCGCACTATAAACGTGGAATTCTCTTGATCATCTTGTGATCATAGTGATTCCAATCTTATATTAAGATTATAATTTTGAAAAATAAAAAAAAATTAAGGATATATAATGTTTATTCAGATTTAAAACATATAAATACATAACTTAAGCTAATAAAAAATAAATATAGTATTCATTTATATTATAAAAATAATTTTATTATATTAAAAATATATACAAAATCTAGAAATATATTCCGCAGTGTAGCGCGGATATATACCTAGTATCGATAAGTCAAAAAGAGAGATGGAAGAAGAATCCTGGAAAGTTATCGCCACAAAAAGTTGAAACTAGCATTTTGAAGAAAAACCAGATTATGAAGTTGATGAATCGTCAAGTACAAGAAGAAAACAATAAATATTTAAAAGGTTATAGATAATGAAGGAACAAGATGGGTTTTTGCTCGAGAAAAGAATGAAAAAAAGAAAGTAGAATCATTTATCAAGATTTTGCATTAGAACCATAGGAAAAAAACAAATAGAGGTCAAAAAAGTGGATTTTGTCAAAAAACAACTATTCCCAATGATGTTTCTGATTGATTTTCTTTTGTAAAAAGCCGAAGAGTCCGCAAAATTTGAGCAACCACTTACTTCAAATGTTCTTGAAAAAGAATGTGTTACAGAAATTCAAAGAATCATAGAGAATTTATGGTTTACAATTAATAGTGTACATCACTTGTACAATCACTCAGTGGAATAACCGAATATAAATATGAAATCAAATATTAAAGAGATTTAACGAAGGAATGCTGAAGAATTTAGATCAAGAATCGGTTAAGCTTGAGTTTAACGCTCTAATACCATATTAGTGAAGATGGATCAAGCGAAGAAAATGACAAGGACAGAAAAAGAGATTATGTTATTCATCTTTATTTGAATTGATTGATTACATTTAAATCAACAAAGTATACCAAGGTTGATTATATGGATAGAGTACAACCAGATTAAACCAAAACTCTATTGTAAGACCTCTTTCTTATAATATGAGTATTTCGGTTAAATCAACAAAGTAAACCAAGATTGATTATATGGATAGAGTAAAACCAGATTAAACCCATACTCTATTCCAAGACCTCTTTCTAAGAAAAGAAAAGAGAAAACTATACAGTTTTATACTCAAAAGATGATCTCCACAATGAACCTAAGCTTCTCTATATCTCATTGTGGAGATCACAATGAACCTAAACTTGCTTCACAAAGTCACTACCGACTAGATGAGAACGATATGGCTAAGTCCTAAAATGAATGGAAATTAAAAAAATTTAGGGTTCTTAACTTTGCCTAAATTATCTAGTACGAAACAAATAAATAAAGGTAAAATCACATTAAAAAACCTTTAAAGTGATTACCACTGATATTTTAAACCCTCAAAAGAGACATTTATCTCAAATGATTTCTACATTTACTCTGTAAGTTGTTGTGTTTACTTTATTACTTGACAGTTTTGCCATGTACAGTTTTGCTTAACAGTTTTGCCATGTACAGTTTTGCTTAACAGTTTTGCCATTTTCCCGAACCAACGGTTCCAAAATCAAAGTCTTTTAAACATACTTTAATCATTTTGTATTTACTTTTGCCAAAACCTATATATGGTTTTAAGGCCAAAAATCGAAAGTTGCGACCAAATGCAATTAAGTGCTAGATGAAATTCCAAAAATATAATATAACTAGAATTTAGTCCGTTCTATATATTAAATTTTAAATGTATTTTGAAGTTTAGTTTTGCTGATATATATTATTAATATATTGGGTAAGTATGTTTGTTGTTTGATTTAATTGTTTGTTGGAATAAAATGCGTTATTATTTGTGAATGGTATTTACTTTTGTTTGCGTGTGATATGTATCTAAGTTTGTAGTTATGTGTTTATAATTATTGTATCATTTGTCGAATATATTTTGTTATAGTTAAGACTTTGATTTAGAATTGGATAGATTTATAAAATGTATGAGAATTAAATATTGTGTATTTGATTAGATAAAATTAAATATTAGATAAATTTTTGTTTGATTTTTCTAGAAAATAAGATGTTATGTAAGAAATCTTTTAAAAATTGAAAAAATAAAGTTTATGGATGTAAATGATTTGTATAATGTATCTTTGCAAGCAGAAAATCCTGATATATTTCCTTAAATGTTTATGAATATAGGTCATACTCTCCCATTGTGTTGTGTATCTTGAGTCAAGCATCTTGTGGTGAGCGCATTCCAGACATCAGCGAACTAGCTGAAGTGAAAGAAAATATAGCGTCGAGTTTTGATTGGTCCTTGATAAAAGAGTCATGAAACATTTTCTCCTGCACTCTATCGTATCATCTTGTCTACCTTTGATCAGCTATTTAGAGTTGCGAGGAGTACTTAGGCATTGTGTTTATCAACCACACTCTTTGACCATTTTCTATTGGTTGCGCCACTCTAATAAACTTTCATATGTCTTTGAAGTTGAACTTGACATTGAACTTATCTACTTTGCTTTTCAACATTACAACATCACCATATTGATTTACTGTTTTATGACGTAGCTTTGATAGCATCCTCTATCTCATTGAAGATATTTATTTTGTGACGTCTTTTTCTATGTGATGCCAAGACAATTGCTAACAGGTATTTCCATGTCCACACAACCTCGGGAGCCTATGTCCACACAAGGCCTGTTAACTGGTGCAAAATACCCAACCTACTCCACTTATCATGCCAGAAAGAGGTAGATAATCCATTACAGACCTCCACCCTAACAAATGAACTCTTAATATTTTTGTACTTCAGCAGTTTTTCCACATCCACGAGCCGAGTTATGAAGTTTCTTTTTACTGTACAAAACAAGCCCTTCCTAATAAGAAACATTTTTATCCAGTTAACCCACAACGAAGTATGAGCTGATAAAATACGTTATATTAACTTCAAGCAGCTTACTTTGTTTGCCTCATTTAGTGATCTCAATCACAAACCCCCATCTTTTTTGGGCAAGCAGACCTGTTTCCAAACAACCATCACCTTTTTGTGTTTAATTCTAACCCAGACCACATAAATGTAGAACATAATTTATTTATCTTCTTTATGTAAATTTAGGAAAATCGAAATGCATAGATCCAGAAGTTTATTAGACTTTGAAAGACTGATGTTATCAACTGCAGTCGGCCTGCGAAAAAAAGATATTTTGCTGTCCAAGTTCATATATGGCTTCTAAAGTTTTTAATCAATGGAGTATAATCTTGACATGTCATGTTCTTTGTCAGCAATGGGAATCCAAAATATTGCATTAGAAATATCCCTGAATCAAATAGAAACTGATCCAAAATTTGTACTCTATTCTCATATGTGATTCTTGCACAAAATAGTTGATTTCTTCAGAGGAATGTTCAAATATGAGATTTTGCAAAGATTTCTTTAGTTACTGATTTATTTATTTATATATTTATTCTTTTTTGAAGAGTGTTATTTTTTATTATAAAAAATTGACTACATTTTTTAAATTAAAATCAATTTTTACACATGAATGCAATCTATTATTATTATTATTATTATTATTATTATTATTATTATTATTATTATTATTATTATTATTATTATTATTATTATTATTATTATTATTATTATTATTATTATTATTATTATTATTATTATTATTATCTCATGAAAAAGAAATGAAGATTAGGGTTTAATGTTAGTTTTAATTCATTAGACATCAAACAGTTCACTCGGACAAAATATCCTTCGACTAATGATTGATGTGAATAGCTAAGGAATAAACGACAACAACAGTGATAATGAACATGTGACCAGTGTTATTGAGACTAGGATTGAAGGTTAGTTTTATTAATTTATTTTTACGTAATTTTAAGTTTTTTAAAGATTGTTGAAACTTTTTAAAAAACATTTACATAAATTAAACTTTTTCGTATGCTGATACTTTACGAAATAATCAAATTTTCAATATAATAATATTGACTCAAAAGGTGAAACTTTTAGATATTACAATATTTTTAACTCAAAGACAGGAAGACATCATATAGAAATTGTCTTTTGAATGAAGGAAACACAAATACAAATGGTAAAACATGTCAAACAAAAACTATCCCTTTGGACTAATTAAGGATTCGGAGTTGAGGTGTTGTGGTGGTTGTCGTCAATGGAACGAAGGTTCCCATGCTCTCCATCATCGCCCATCTGCTCCCTTGACATATCCATAGGGGATTGTTCTTCATTGGGATTCATATTTGTTTCGGAACTCAGATCATACCTTTTTAAATCCAAACTGGTATTCATACAAAATGCATGAATTCTTTCTGGGAGCTTATCATAAAAATCATATAGAGGTTGGCAATTGAAGTGAACCTGCTCTTTTTGAGTGTTATACAGATTAAACGCATGGAGCTTTTGTCGGATCTCAGCATAAATCTCAAAAAGAGATTGGTAATGTTGAGATCTTTGAAGAGGTAAAGACGAAGAAGACCCACCCTCATCCTCATACAACTTCTGCAGTTGTTCTTTTGCTTTGGTGATCATCTGATTCAGTACCATCTTCTTCCTCTGGTTTCTCAGCAGCACCTTCATAGTCTTTGAAACCTGCTCTTCAACAGCTTTCTGTGTTGCCCAAGGGAAGACGATTAGATGGGGTTTAAGGTTGTAAGGTTGCACCAGCTCGTGGATTTTCTTCATCATCGCTTTCATCTTCTTCTTGAATGTTTCATCCCTAGATGCTATGAACGCCAATTTTACTTTCTTCCTCATATTCATTAACATTGTTATGTTTTTGTGTGTGTGTATTTCTTCTTGTTTTTTTTGTTTTGGTTGCGAGTGTTTTATTTTATTAGCATGAATTTGTTGATATAGCAAAAGGAGGATGTTTTTATTTGTTAGGTTTCTTAATTACTTTGTTGGACTCATTAACTTTGAATTACAGCCATTCAACTATTGTAAATATCTTCTAATTGGCAAGTTATATACAAGCTAGTGCATTTAGATAGGTTTATGACTTGAGAAGAAAAATACAGGTTTATGCAAGCAAATACGGTATTAAATAAGACTAGAAGAAAGTATCTGGTGTTTGACCAATTTTTTTTTTTTTTTTACAATATCTGGTAAATTATTTCATCCACTATATAATTTTTCCTTTTTTCCATTTTATTTTATTTTCCTATACACTAACATTTGTCATAATAGGTGTAGAGCTTATATGACTGAATAGAATTAAATTTTATATAAAGTAATTAGGGATATAATATTTTTGTATATAAAGTAATTTGCGAACCCATACTTTTTTGGAGCATTCTTACTTTTTTTTTAATTCTTTTTTGGGACATTAACACAAAATAACCTTAGATTACAGCCATTTAACTATACATATCTTTTGTAAATTATATGCATCCTTATCTTTTTTTTTTGGGTCAAAGTATAGTCATTCTTTTCAATACGTGTATAAATGGCTATATACAACTAATCGTTGCATGAAGTTTTAAAAATTGTTAAGAAAAATTAGATTACATTGTTATTAGTTTCTGAATTTCGACATTTTTAATAAAATCCACCATTACTGATTTAATAATTTTTTAAACATTGTAATTTCAAATTGTTTTAATTGATTCTATCACTCCAGGAAAATCAAGTGTAATTTAGATATGGAATTTAAGTAAAATAAAATGGATTCACTTGGGCTTTTAAAATTAATATAATACCATATTTTTGATAAAAATTTAAAATATACAAAACTATCTTCAAATTTAACAAGACTTTTTACAAAAGGTTTATCCAAACGTTTGATTTTTTGTATTTGTTTACTTAAAAACACTTTCAAATACATAAAATCCAGTGTGGTGGACTTCGAAATACAATAACAAATCATTAAACGAATAACACAGATTTCAACCAGTATATAAAAATTAACGAAATCAATCCAATAGTGACATCTAAAAGTATTCTAGTTTTCATGCAGACTATACAAACCGACCAGTTCCCTAAAGTAGAAAAAAGTAATTTTGAATTTTTCTATTTTGAAAGGGATTTCGACATGAACTTGGACCTATTAGTAATTATTTTTAGCCATTGTTTAGGTTACATTTTTTTATTCTATTCTTCTTCAGGTTTTGTGTTTTGTAAGTTTCGGGAACAGAATCTCTACATCTTTTTAGAAGAATTCTAAACTTTTTTGGATTTCTATTTTACTGATTATGAATTTTTTTTATCTCTGTGCTGTTTCTACTTCCATGTCTGAATAGTTTATTAGTTAGGTTTAGGGTTTCAAATAATCTATGAATCATTAAATCAGACATACATAGAGACTAATTATCTATTGTCTTTACCTATTGTTGTGCTTGTTACTTAGAATTGATCACTTAGTCTCTAATTTAAGATTTAATATATTCATAAAAATGTTATGAATTGCTTGATAAGAACATAGGTGAACATATTGTTCTTAGCCAACGAAAGTTGATGCTAAGCCGATCTGTGAACATATTGAACCTGATCACTAATGCTTGTTTATAATTTTAAGTTCAAACGACAGTGGATTGGGTATAAATTTATGTTTGAGTTCAAGACTGTGCTTATTTCTTTTCTAATAAATTATTTGGATCATGATCTCAGATTCCTGCGAATTTCTCCTGATCTAACCCTTGCTTTAATTGATCTTTTTACCGATATATTTGCTATTTTAATTTTGCATTACAAACAGGCCCGGTTCCGGGCATGTGCTCAAGGAGCATTTGCATAAGATTCATCTATTTTTTTGCAAATTTTAGGTAGATTTAGGGCCTTTTTTGAAAAATTTAGGGTCCTTTCTGCAAATTTTGTTTATTATATGTATAAAATGGCACTGGGTCTATTGAATATTTGGGCCGGGCCTGATTAAAACCACATTCATAATCTTGCCTTAGCTTAGTTTCATTCATTAAGATTTGCAGTATGACATTTGGTCTTTGTGGATTCGATCCCTACTTTACTACAGCATTTGTTGTGGGATATATTTCTAGATTTTGTATATATTTTTAATATAATAAAATTATTTGTATAATGTAAATGAGTATTATATTTTTTTATTAGTTTAAGTTATGTATTTATATGTTTTAAATCTGAATAAATATTATATATCCTTAAAGTTTTTTATTTTTCAAAATTAAAATCTACTATCAAATTTTTTTAGCTAACTATCTATCAATGTATAATAAAGAATAAAACAATACATTTTTAAGTACTCTCATGCTAATAGCAAATGTGATTTTATTTTCTCTACTAAATCGCCACTTAATCCTCATTTGAAATTATATAAAGCAAATTGCCATTTAAAAAAAATATTAATTCATATGATTATTTTGAATTATAAAATTTATTTATTTATCACATATTTATTTTAAATATATGTTTTTAAAACTACCAAACTATAATCAATAACATTCATATCAAAACCATTACTATTGTTTTAGAACTAAATAGAAAGTTATGTTTGAATTGTTGAAATATCAATTTAGTTGAAGTTAAATAATTCAATTGTGGTTACTATAAACATATTGTAACTTGAAAATTTAGCACATAGAAATTTTATTTTTTTAAAAAAATTCGAGAAATTGCATTTTCTGACAAAACAAAAAAAATTTCGTTTTCCCACGAAGCTAAGAAATCGCCTATTCCCGCCAAAACCAAAAAAAATTATTTTCTCATCAATCCTGAAATTTCATTTTCCTACCAAAACAAAGAAATTGCATTTTCCCGCAAAAACAAAAAAAATCACATTTTCCCGCGAGAACAGAGAAATAGAGTTTTTTCACTCAAACCAAAAAAATTCATCTTCCTGCAAAAACCAAAAAATCGTATTTTCCCGTCAAAACCGAAAAAATTATTTTCCCGCAAAAACCGAAAAATCGTCTATTCCCGCCAAAACAAAAAAAAAATATTCTCTCGAAACCAAGAATCACGCATTCCTACCAAAACCGATTAACTACAATAACCCGCAAAAACCAAAAATTGCATTATCTCCTGAGAAGTTGTGTTTTCTGCGAAAACAAAAAAAAAATCATATTATATGTCAAAAACTCCGAAATAACTTCATACAGCTCTGCATATAAATTCTTATCAGGCATCTCTGCGGAGATGATCTTACCTATGCTATCAGCAGTTGGAAATTTACAGCTAGGATGCATGAATAACAATATATAAGCATGTGAAAGTCCTCTTTTCTGAAACTCTACTATGTACATAGCTGTCAAAAAATGCCAAAAAAACATATTTATTCAACTTAACTGAATTTCATGTATAGATTTGTGCAATTAAGTATATATGATTCGAATAAAATAGCATACCTGAAACAGTCTTCCCGAAATGATCATCTTCAGTCAAATCTTTCATAAGACAATCAAACTTCATCTTAAAAATACGGCAGACAATGTCTGGTTTGTCTTCTGTTTTTAAATTCCTTTGCTTGAAAAATCTAGTTAACTCAGGCCATTTAGGATTACATGTAAAGGTGATGAACAAATCAAGAAATTCATAATGTTTACGTAGCCATAGCATCATAATACTGCTCCCTCATATACCTAGGCCCACCAGTGAATGAAGCAGGTTGTAGCAATCGTGAACCTTGTTCAGACATGTCAGAATTACCCGAATAACAAAATGACTTCAGCGAATCATAATCTTCGCCTCTCAAGTGTGACTGGTTGTATGTAATATAAGATAGCTTTTTTGTTTCGATCATTGTAAATGCATCACACAAAGATTTCTGAAACAATCTTCTGGAACTTAGAAGCATCTGACATTCATTCGCTCTCTCTCTTGAATTCTGAATGCAAAAAACTGCCTCGTACTGATTTTCTTCGATTTGCCTGTCTTGTTCAATCCACTAAAACCTTTCTCAATCCCAATTCTGAAACCATCTTCACCATAAAGAAATATTAGAGGATATTGCAATGCTAAGTAAGAAGGATGTATCTCACTTATCCTCTTTAACTCCCCACACTGTTGTTGAACAATAATGTCACGATGTGACATATCTATAAGAAAATCACCAGGAATCAAAGCAGCAACTTCTGAAACTGTAGGCATGCTATAGGTCCTTCCATCCTATCCATGAAGATCTCCCACAATTCTCATATGGAATGTCTCAGAATCATTAAGACTGAATCTCTCTCTAGCATTCCTATAAACCTTAACGTAAGGGTTTACTTCATCTAGCATTTTCAATAGGGCTTCAATTAATTCTTTCCTCAGCTTCTTTTTCTTCTCTTCCGTTTCCCTCTTTTACCCTTACTAATATTTCAAAAAACATTATCGTTGAATAATAAACTAAGATGGAGGACTAAAATTTAAATATAGAAATTCAAAATTACCTCAGAATCTCAGCTCTGTTCTGGACTTCATTCTCAGTATCAACAATACATAGTTGAGAGAATTTAGGATAGTCACCATCAGGTGGTTTCAAACTACCTAATCTATGCATATTCATGTCTTGTAGTTGAAACATATTTGGTCCTCTACCATTAAGCAAACAACGTTCAACACTTCCACCAAGAGAAGTAAAAGCAAATATCATGTTGTAAGCTCTGATATTCTCTCTAAAATGTCTACTTAGTTCATCATCATTGGTTAGTAATGCTAACAAAATATTAGGAGAATTCTTAAGGAAAGGCAATTTTTCTGTTCCTTGCAAACATCACATTGTAAAGATAAGTTTCTTAGTACTTCTCTGTTTGTTAATACGTTCGTCATACCAGAAAATAGCTCCGCATTTGTCACATTGATATACTGGATCACCATGATCTTCATAACCTGGAAATAAAGGGTCGAACGTTAGTTCATTCAATATTTTAGTTAGAGCCATTTAACAAAATATGTTAAGTAACATTTTCATACCAGTTAAATTCAACTGATTCTGAAGCAACCGAATTCTGAGTATCGTGCTTCTTTTTTTTCAAAGCTTTTTTTAATGTCACTTCAATATTGAATTTTCTTAATTCGTCGATTGTACTTAGATTCTCAGATAAATGAATTTCTCCTTCTTTTTCATCATCTGAGTAGTCATCAGATGTACATTCAGGACTAGGGCAATCATATATCTCTTCTAAACATGCTTGGTGTTCTTCTGTAGTTGAAATTTCAAAAATAGTTAAAATATAACTGACATTATGAACAAAGTCCCAACTTTATTGTAGTACAGTACGTACCTTCTGTCATTGCTAAGAAGTCATGCAAAGGATCAGTATTCTTGGTCGTCTTAGTTGGCTTGATCATATCTTCATTAGCACAACAGTTTCATGATACAAAAAAGTTATATTGTATTGACACATGTAGTTGTTTTTAGTGTTTAAATTGTATAGTAACCTTTGAGAAATGAATTGCTGTTTTTTTGTATCTCCACCTGTTAATAGGTAAGCTTATTATTATATAGTAAATTGAAAATGTTAGAAGTATAATATGATATATTATTTTATCAAATCTTATCAAACATATGGTCAAAAACTTAACATTTTGAGAAGACTTCTTGAGCATACTTCTTGACCAAAAAGTCAAATATTGAGAAGTCTGCTCAAGAAGTCTGCTCGAGAAGTCTACTCGAGAAGTCTACTTGAGAATTCTAAATGTTTTGAACCTTCAAATCACTTAAATCCAGCAGAGATAAGCAAGAGCTTTGTTGAGATCTGTAGAACGAAACCATAAATATAAATAAGATCATATATGCAACAATAAGAAAAGAGAAATGTTAAAATTTAGATTTGAACATAAACTACTATATTTATAACATTCATATCTGCAAAAAAATCAACAAAATTCAGCTCTGTAACAATAACAAAAAATTTAGATTTGCAACAAAATTCAGAACTACAACAAAATCTATAAAATTTATACAACAATAAACTCAGATCTACAAAAATAAACTTAGATCTACAACAATAAGCTCAAATCTATAATAATAAGCTCGGATCTATAATAATAATCTACTATATTTATAACATTCAGATCTGAAAAAAAAAATCAACAAAATTCAGCTCTGCAACAATAACAAAAAATTTAGATCTGCAACAAAATTCTGATCTACAACAAAATCTACAAAATTTATACAACAATAATCTCAGATCTACAAAAATAAACTTATATCTACAACAATAAGCTCAAATCTATAATAATAATCTCAGATTTGCAATATGAACACAAATCAAACAAAAAGAGAAACAAAAAAGCTCAGATTTGCTTACCACTACCATAACCTGCAAGTGAGAGGAGGTTGAATGCAAGATAGAGAGGAGGATGGAGAGGATATTGATAGCAAGAGAGGAAGGAGAAGAAATTCATCGTCAGAGAGAAGGGAGAAGAGAGACAGGCATTTTTTAGATAGAGAGAGACTTTATTGTTAATACAGTTTGGTTAAACTCTCCTTATATATGTAGAAAAAAAATTCGTTTAAGTAGACTACTCGAGAAGTCTACTTAGTATTGATTTCTAATCTAATTTATCTATGATGATTTAAATTGATTATTTTTTTATAAAATTTTATTTTTAATAGGTGTAAAAAATATATGTTTTTGTTATGTATATAATTGTTTTACCAAATTATTTTTCATGATTTTTTAATTAATGGTAAAGAAATTATTAGAGAGTAGACTTCTCCAAGAAATCTACTCGAGAAGTCTCTTAGTATTTATTTTTATTCTAATTTATCTATGATGATTTAAATTAATTATTTTGTGTCAAAATTTATTTTTAATAGGTGTAAAAATATATATTTTTGTTATGTATCTAATTTTTTTTATCAAATTTTTTTTTATTTTTAAAATTAATTGTAGACATATTATTATAGAGTAGAAGTCTACTTAACTTCTCGAGTAGACTTCTCTGGAATAAAACAGTAATTGAGGCTGGCGTTTTTTTGTTTGGTCATAAGGGTTAAGGTTGTAATTTTACTATTCTTGTGAGTTATTTTTGTCAAACATGAAATAAAGGGTCTAGTTTTGCATTTCAACTCAAGTTTTGAGTCATATTCTACAATTCTCCCTTATTAATTTTAAGTGTTTTAAAGATTCTTATGTTATTTATTTTACGTTATTTTTTTAACAGTCATTGTTGAAACTAACCTAGCGAACTAAATCCAATAAAAACCTCAACTAAGACACTATAAATTGGTTCAATTTCCACCTGAAAATCACATTTGTATGTTTGCCTTACAAAGGCGTATGAATAATAACCAGTTGAAACTTAAAAGGAAAAAAAAATAGATCGCAATAATTAATTAATTATTTTTTGTGTTTTTGGATTTATAACTCTTCGAATAAAATTTCAAATTAGGTCTGGAGAGAAACTAAATCCTAAAACAATGTAGACTTAACACATCAAAAGATCCAAGATGACGACTATACAAAGAGCCTCACACGAGCCCAATCCAAAACTTAGTTTGGTTAAAAAAAGGCCAGACTTATTTTTCTTGATCATTCTCATAAATTTATTTTTTCAGTTTAGTTCGGTTTATATTTTTAATGAAATTGCTATAGTGAGCAATGCTTTGATGATTTTACGGAGATTACTACTATAGATTAAGGAAAGAAAGATTCAAAAGCACAAATACAAATCTCTTGATTAAAAATACTTTGATGGCTATTACATTATAAACCAACCACAATACTCACTCTATTTTTTTTTCTACTCATACCACAAACAAAAGGTACATATAAGATTTTTGGATACCATGAAAGATATAGAGATGCAATTTATAAAAATGGTGATGTGTTCGTGCTATATTTAGAGTTTTTTGAGGAAGTTACAAACCGAGCTATGAACATTGCTTCCTCGCATGCTCAGGTACTAACCTAGCTATCATCTCCAATGGCATACCTTTCAGCTCTGTTTCACAACAATAACAAGACGATTCTAAATTTGTTCACATATAGAACCAAGCTCTGTTGTTTCAAGTTTATGTTAAGATATATCCGGATCATAAGACGGTACAGTGTATCAACGAATGATTGTAAAAAGTTTGCGTTTAATCGAAGTTAATATCCATAAAAATTTAATTTTTTAATTTGCTGTTATTTATTATTTGGGCTTGGGTTTGGTAAAAACTAAAATAAATTGTTTTTTTATTTGTTGTTATTTATTATTTGGGTTTGACAAAAAAATAAAATAAAGATATAATTTATTTTTATCTACTGTTATTTATTATTTGAGCTTGGGTTTGGTAAAAAATAAAACAAAGATTAGAAAAAAAAAATATTTGGGTTTTTAATAGGTTTAAATTTAAAAAAAAATTAGTTGATGATATGTATTAATTAAAATGTTTTGAATGGTTGTTGATTTTGTTGATGTGTAAGTTTTTGGTAACTTGAAAAAGCTGAAGTGTCAAGCCATAGAGAGACTTTGGTGTTATTGTTGTATTGACTATGTATTTACTCGCGCTACGCTGCGAGATATTTTTCTAGATTTTGTATATATTTTTAATATAATAAAATTATTTCTTTAATATAAATGAATATTATATTTTTTAGCATAAGTTATGTATTTATATGTTTTAAATCTGAATAAACATTATATATCATTAATTTTTTTATTTTTTTAAATTATAATCTATAATCAAATTTGTTTAGCTAACTATCTATAAATGTATATGTAAGAATAATACAATACATTTTTATGCACCTTTATGCTAATGGTAAAGGTAATTTTTTTTCTCTACTAAATTGCTACTTGATCCTTCTTTGAAATTATATAAAGCAAATTGCCATTTAAAAAAGTATTAATCAATATGATTATTATAAAATATAAAATTTATTTATTCATCAAATATTTATTATAAATATATGTTTCTGAAACTACTAAACTAAAATCAATAACATTCATATCAAAATCATTATTATTACTTTAGAACTAAATAGAATGTTCTATTTGAATGGTTGAAATACCAATTTTGATGAAGTTAAATAATTCAATTTTGGTTACTATAAACATATTGTAACTTGAAAATTTAGCACATAGAAAATTTATCTTTTTACAAAAACCGAAAAATTGCATTTTCCGATAAAACAAAAAAAAATTTCCCACGAAACTGAGAAATCGCATATTCCCGCCAAAACCAAAAAAAAAAATCATTTTCTCGTCAAACCTGAAATTTCATTTTCCTACCATAACAAAGAAATTACATTTTCCCTCAAAAACAAAAAAAAAACAACATTTTCCCCCGAGAACCTGTGTTTTCCCATCACAACAGAGAAATCAAGTTTTTTCACCAAAACCAAAAATTTTTATCTTCATGCAAAAACCAAAAATAATATTTTCCCGTCAAAACCAAAAAAAAATATTTTTCCGCAAAAATCGAGAAATCGTCTCTTCCCACCGAAACAAGAAAAAATTATGTTTCTCGTCAAATCAAGAATCACGCCTTCCTACCAAAACCGATAAACTACAATTTCCCACGAAAACCAAAAAATGCATTATTTCCTGAGAAATTGTGTTTCCCGCGAAAATTAAGAAATCATATTTTCCCTCGAAAACTAAAAAAATCAAATTATATGCCAAAAACTGAAAATTTGCATTTTCCATCAAAACCAAAAAATTGTTTATTCCCGGCAAAATCGAGAAATTTTGTTTTTCTATCAACTCGAGAAATTGCTTTTTCTGCCAAAATTGTCAAATTACAATTTTTCTCAAAAATCAAGAAATTACATTATCCATCAAAAGCCGAAATTTTGCATTTTTTATCAAAACTGAGCAATCGTATTTTTTCGTCAAAATTGAAAAGTTGCATTTCCCTCGCATTTTCTCGTCAAAATAATAATAATAAAAAAAATCTCACCAAAACCAAAAATTCACATTTTTCCGCCAAATCCGAGAATTCGCTTTTTTCCGCCATAACCGAGAAATTATGTTTTTCTACCAAAACTGAAATCACATTTTCCTACCAAAACCAAGAAATTCTCTATTCCCGCCAAACCCAAGAAAATTTGTTTTCGCTAACCACTGGAAATGCGAATCTCCAAGATGTGGTGATCTGAGTTTCTCCTCATTTGCTTTCGACTTCCATTTTTTTGTAAACTTTGAGCTTTTTAATGGGTCAACAAAATAGTAAAGTGATTTTATTAGTGTGTTAATAATATGTATTATTGTTATGTTTTTATTGGTTCAAATTTTTGCTGATGTGTGAGCTTCTTATAACATAACGCTTTTTGCATTGTTGTTATGAAAGCATAGTTGATGATGAGTCTACACTTTCTTCAACATATACGTCTCTATCAAGCAAACACATAATTAGAAATTTTAATTTTTTTTTGCTGTAATTTATTATTTGAGTTTCGGTTTGGCAAAAATATAAAACAAAGATTTAATTTTATTATTTGTTTCTATTTATTATTTAGATTTGGGTTTGGCAAAAAAATAAAACAAATTTTTTTTATTTGTTGTTATTTATTATCTGGGCTTGGGCTTGACCAAAAAATAAAACTAAAATTAACAATAAAAAATATTTGGGTTTTTAATGGGTTTAAATTTAAAAGTTAAAATAAATTAATGACCTGTATTAATGGGTTTTTGCTGTATTAATTTTTGGGTTTTTATTGTTGTGTTGATTAATAGAAATGTATTTGATACTAGAATAATCACTAATTCTTTGCAAGCGTTATAATAGGTATGAGTGATTTACGTTGTTAACTCTACTCCATATCAGTTTGTACTAGGTGATTGGCTCGCACATATGTGCGGGTATAATATTATTGATATACATAGTTAATTATAATATTTAAATATTGATTAATTTTTTCAAACATTTGTATGTTTATATATATATATATATATATTGTTTTAATATTTCACAAATTTCTTTCTGAAACTAATGTATTTTAAAACTTTTTATTTTTATAATATTTGTAATAATAAATAATCACAAATATAAAAGTTATATTAAATAATAATAAATTTTTATAATATTTTTTGAATATTTCTATCATATGCTTTACTTCTCCTTACACAATCTACAATATGCTTTTTTGTGTCTTACATAATATGAATTTGCAAATACATATATAATATATTTTAAGTATATATATTTTTTTTTGATTTATTGTACATTAAACTGAAATAGTTTTTACTATTTTTACTTATTCGTAAGAGCAGATAGATGGTTGACACGCATGTGCGGGCATACAACCACTTCACTACACTTAGAATAGATAAAAAAAAATTTTAAAATATAAATTGTATAATAATTAAAATAAAAATTAGACTGTAATCAAACTTAACAAAATACATGCGAACTTTTTAAGTTACTTCAACTAATGCATAATTAATATTTATGTTTGTACGCGTATTTGAAAAAAATTCCAGATATAGCTCTTATGTGTTAAAAAGTTTTTAAGTGACTTTGTAAAACAAAGTGCAGGAGATTTATTTTTATATACTTCTATTTTTATTTCTTATCCATATTTGTTTCATCTTATTTTAATTTATTCTTTCTTTCGATTACGTTTTATTTCATTTATGATCTCAAATTTTTGATATACAATGAAAATAAATATATATATATATATATGTGAATATGATATAAAAATTTTATTTTTATTTAAAATATGATAAGAGATATGATGAGATGGTAACATAAGTTATGTACATTTTAGAAAACAACAATAAAAAGATGATTAAAGTTATAGAAAAATATATGGTCCTATTAATGTTATAAAATAATAATTAGTATATACTTTATTCATTTAGTAAATATTGGTTTGAAAAGAAAAATTATTTTAAATTACATTTTAAAATAAATTTCAATAAATTTTAATTATTTTTATTATTTTAAACATTCTATTCTTTAAATTTTTTTTATCATGATTGTATTTTATCTAAAATTGTATTATTTAATAATTTGTTTATTTAAAACTCTTTTAGATGTTATTACTATATTTTGTAAATTAATATCTTTCCAAAATAAAAATATATCATACTTCAAGTATTATTATTATATAGAATTTGTAGTATTCTATTGTATATTTAGTATTATTTTTTGCTTTTATATGAAGTTGAAAAAATTTCGTAGTTATATTTTATGAAATTATGAATATATGTAAAAAATTGAAATTTTAATAATTATTATTTTTTGTTAATTTAAATTTGTTAATTTTAGTGTTATAAATATAATCTAGTGTTTTTATGTTTTAGTTTTACAATTACTTTAATTTTAGTTCAAACTAATCAAAACATTCAATTTATTTTAGGAAGTTTGACATGTCACATTTACATGTCATCAATTAAAAGCATTAACTTTGGTTGAAGTGTTGACAAATCAACTATTTTCAATAATGTTATTTCTCAAATAATATGTAGTGGATTTTGACCATTTCATCAAATTATCAATGTTTCTTGGGTTAACTGTTAACATAATGCTGATTTCGATGTTGACGAGTATTCAAATAGGTTTTTTTGAAGATACTAAAGATTGGATAATACTTCATCTGTTTCATAATAAGTGTCATTTGGAGAAAATGTATTTGCATTGTAACTGGATGTATCTGGATGTGTTTTGAGTTTAATACATCCAGATACATTGCAGATACATTTTCTCCAAATGATATTTATTATGAAACAGAGGGAGTATAAAAGCTAATGCAAGTTCACTTAGCTCATTATGGTATTTATTGGTTATATATATAATAATGGATTTTAATTTTGTGTTTAATGTGAAAATTTACAAATTTTGAATTAGGCGGATTTCACTGCTAATTTTATGCTCTCTGCTAACATATCAACTCTCTCTCTCTCTCGATCTCAGTGATTGCTATTCTTTCTTTATATAATTTGCAAAAAATGGCTTTTATTTTATTTTCCTTAATCTCCTCTGTTTCTCTCTGCCTTTGGGTTTGAATACCAGTTTTCATGGATGCCTCTAAGCCTCCTCTTCCACAATTGCCATCTCTCTCTGGTACACTCACCTTCTTATTCAAAAATATTAAAAAATTTGTGTGTGTTTATGTATGCTCACTTTGGTTTAAAATGTTTATGAATCAAACGAACACAGAGCTTGAGTCTCTTTATCTCTCTACATATGTACAACACTAACCAAAGATTCAATATTTGTGTGTGTGTGTGTGTTATGTCTCTTCATCTCTCTCTACATATGTATGCTCACTTCGGTTTGAAATGTTGATGAACGCACACAGAGCTTGAGTCTCGGATGCAAGTAATGCGCGTCTCTTCTCTTGAAGAAAACCAAACCGGTGCCGAATGGTTTCACCAGAGACTTCCCTTCCTTCTCTCACTCTGTCAAGATCTCTACGATGGTTACGCCACTCTCTTGGACCGTTACAACCAATCCAAACCTCAAAACCCTAAAGATTCTCACGACACTGATTCCAGTGACACTGACATCAGTTATGAAGTCGAGAGCATCTTGTCCTTTCAGCACATGCAAGCCATCACCACTTGTGATAAGCAGATCATCGACGAGTTAGCCTCGCAGCTCGTGACTGCAAACTTGGAGAAAGATATGGCGCAGGACGAGTTGCATCGCAAAGAGCAAAAGTTGCAAGAAGCTTCCAAGACGATTGAGTTGCTAAAGAAGCTTGTGATGTTGCTTGACATGGAGAAAGAAGTAGCTGTTGAGGAAACCGCGAAGCTTGGATACAAACTCACTTCTCTCTTGGAAGAGAACCGAGAGCTCGCCACCGAAGCTCTCTTCATGAAAACAGAAGCCGTGAGGCTCGCAAGATCCTTGCTTAAGATGAGGGATGAACATGTTCACAAGGTGTGTCTTCTCCATAACCAAAGCTATGCTCTCCAGTCGTCTAGAGAGTCTAATGTAACTTCGCCGAGCTGTTTTGGATTGGATAGAAGTAAGAGCAAGAAGAGAAAGGTGAGTGAAACAAGAAGTGAAGATGCATGTGGAGAGAAGAAGAGAAAATCTAAATGGTTTAAGAGGCTCAATACCATCAATCCGTTTACCAAATCGTCTGCTCTGCTCCATAACTAGTACTTTGCAATATTCATTAGATTAGTAACTTTTGGAATGCACAGGCCTCTGCGTATGTTCTATCTACCTTGTTAAACATAGCAATGTTCAACGAAGCTAGTACAACTCCTTTGATTCATCTCTCCTCAAGTGCTGAACAATCCTCTTTTGATTAAACCTCTTTGATGTAACTTGTAAGCTTATCAATTCTGGATAAGTGTGAAAAACGAAATGGACGGAGTATTCTCTTTAATCTACAAATCTAAAGGCAAACTGCAAACTAATAAGCACAACTCTTGCTCTCAGATATGAGATATATGACTAGTTTTAATTTAAGACCAAGACATAGATGAATATGGAACCAATTTTGAAATGAATTTAAAATCACAAAGATCAACAAATTAAATATACTTTTTGTAAGTTTGAAGTTTTAACTTGAAGAAGTAAAGGCCGGACTTTTGATATTGTGTTGACTTTTCAACGGTTCTTAATTTGATGAAACTCTAAAGCCCACCAATGGCCCAGCTTCATTTAGGGTTTCTGAGTCTTCAGTTATATATGTAGCTAATCGTTTCTATTTTACAGCCTTCGTATTCGTACCTTCCGCAAGAAATCAGAGAAAACCCTTCGTTACAAATTGAAAAAACGAAAAATGATGATCACCAATCTTCCAAGCTATTTATCGGAGGAGATTTTATCTAGGGTTCCCTTAAAACTTATGAGAGCAGTGCGATTAACTTGCAGAAAGTGGAACACTCTATCGAAAGGTCAGATCTTTGCAAAGATGCACTTTGGTAAAGCCTTCCCACCAAAAAACGAAGGGGAGTCTCGGATGATCGTGATGATGGAAGAAAATCTTTATTTAATGAGCATCTTCGATAATTTGTCTATAGAGCATAGAGGTAAACTAATTTGCCTTGACGAACAAGTCAAGATATCTCAGGTCTTTCATTGCGAGGGGTTATTGTTGTGCATCTTGAAAGACGATGATACTAAAGTTGTGGTTTGGAATCCGTATTTGGGACAAACAAGGTGGATCGAAACCAGATATCCTCACGTCCTATGCGAACCGCGACAGCCTAACATTAACATGTTCAGTTACGCTCTCGGATACGAGGATAAGGGATCTTGCCGTAACTACAAACTATTGAGGTTTATAGACTTTTTCTTATATAAAAGTTGGGACGAGTTTGTATGGTATGAAATATACGATTTTGAGTCTGGTTTATGGACGACTCTTGATGTCAGTCCACACTGGCGTATAATATCTCGCAATGGCGTGTCTCTCAAGGGAAACGCATACTGGTTTGCTACAAAAAGAAACTCAGACGCCAGACGCATAATCTGTTTTGATTACACAAGAGAGAGATTTGGGCCGCTTCTAGCTCTGCCGCATGGAATGGGGCGTCCCGACTTTGTGACTCTATCATGTGTTAAAGAAGAGAAGCTTGGGGCTTTATGTTACTACGACCAGTACGACGTATGGATTTCAATATGGATCGCGTCTAGGATCGAGGCCGAGAAGGTCTCGTGGAGCAAGTTCTGGAAACTTGAACTGGATTCATCACACATTTGGCTTACATTTCAGAGTTTCTATATTGACGAGGTGAAGAAAGTCGCCATGCTTTTTGGTCAAAGATGTAATTACCACACAGTTTGCATTATTAAGGAAGATGATGGAGACTATTTTAATGAAGAAGATGGACACGTAGAGCTAGTGGATCTCCAAGAACGTACCGAGGAAAACTGTTTGCGACCACGTGTGTGCTCTTATGTTCCAAGTTTAGTGCAAATCATTGGAGGCCAAAGGGGAAAAAAACAAGAGTAATACCACTAAATGGCGAGAGACTGGTAGTAAATTAGGGAATTCCACAATAGTATTTTTGAGTTGAAGCATTAAAATATTTTGTCACACTTTTTGACAATTTTATTTTTACGCGCTAGCTGATTTATTTTTATAAAAATCTGAATATTATATTCAATATCTTAGGATAGCGTACAAGCGACAACGAAATTATCACGTTGGTGACTTAAACTAAAAATGTTCTCATTTATTTTTTTGTATAGCGAGTGTAACAGCATATTTAATAACCCGCCCTGTTGCCTACACAAAACTCTAAAGCCTCACTTTTCTGTTTGCTCTCTCGAATCTCCCGATAAACCTAAAGCAAACCAGAGACAGAGGAACGATAGATTATTCTCCGGTGAAATATAGCGACTCACCCACCGGGACTTGATTATTCAGGTAACCTCCTTCGGTCAGTTGTGTACGTGATTTCCCACGTTTTTGCAATATTAATTTTGACTCCAAATCTTTAGTCAAATCTTTTTCGGGTGATCTACCGTTGTTTCAATCGATAGTGGGAAGTGATTTCCCATTTCGATTGTTTTTTAATCTTGGATTTTCCCAGAAATATCACCTAAGTGTCAAAATATTAGCTCTTGAAACCAGATCTTCAACAATTCAAACAAAATCTTAGATCTCCAAACCAGATCTTCACATGCATATATGCACATCCGCTCCAATGGTTAGCTAGATAAGCTTTGGGATCTCGACTTTTCCGGACAGGTAACTTCATTATAAACCCGGGTAGCCCTGTATATTACGTTATAGATCTCCAACAATGTAATCAGATACCTGAATATATGGATGTCTAAGTTTGAGTGTGTGGCCTTATAAATCAGTATGCGGGTGTCTTTTTGTAGGTGGCCATGACTTCAATAATCGAAGGCGAATTCAATGGAACCCCCCAAAGTGCCTTGGGCCGATGAAGTAGATGACCCCAAGGTGGATCACATGGAGATGCTATCTTCACCTTGCAGTCTTGTTTGTTCTTGAATACACGCCCCGAATACAGTTCATCTCCCTTATATGCCACATCCAATATGACATTCTTTGTTTGATTCAATCCTGAGAAAATTCGTCCATCAAATACATTAGATGTCTTTAACTTTTATTACTCTTCAATGTAATGTTCTCTTAGCAGCCATTCAGATAATCGTCCATCATATTTAATAACACTTCACTAATATTAATAGACAGCTATATAGCCTCATATACTAACATATATTATAGTTATAAGAGCAACATAAAATCTATGAAAGAAAATATCACACTATAATATAATTTACGGGCACGTGATCCGCTGAATAAATATAACAATATATGGAACAACATAACTTTTGGAGACGAATATAGCACTCCATTAATGTTAAGAGACATCTATAATACACTTATATCATTACAAATCTCCATCATTTTCAAATAACCCGTTACAAGTTTATATCTGGCCCCCACCAAGTTTATATCCATCCAGCAATACAAATCGCCACACCCCCCTGCATCTTTCATCCACCACCCCTGTTCTGCCCGCACCAGATCGCTGAGGTCTTTCCATAGTTGCACCATTGTTGATAACCCCTAACAATGTCAGTTTTACGAGAATGTTGTTATTAATAACAACACTTCAAATTAATACATAGATATTCATAAACGACATGCTCGGATTTAGAATATACGTTTACCTGATTAATTCGGTTGTAGCGCTATATAAAATTAGAAGCAGGGAACTAATATTTATGGACACTCCACAAACCTAGGTGTACCCAGATATTTTAATTTTCTCACCTTGTTCCTCAAAAATTCTTGTTGTAGCATTATTAATCGCATTAACTAGCCATCATCTCATACTATTTCATGTATACGTCAGGCGGCGACGACACTATCTTGTCTCTTCATTTAATGCCCCGGTTATCTGATTCATCTCGCCAATATCTCGCCCAAATTAATTCAATTGTTCTAGACATATTCAGGTTAATAGTCAGAACCACGCACAGTCCATGGCACTTCGCGTAATTAGATGAACTTAGTTTTTTTTTCGGCATCCTTTAGCCATTTCCTTCTAGCATATGAATGATTTGTTGTTTTGCTAATTATGTACTCAAATTTAGCCATCCACCTCTTTCTCCCAAAAAACAATGTGATTTAGAAAATCTTCGCTACGATGAAATCATGTCGAGACTTTCCATCTTGAAATGGCGGTGCAAAACGCCTGATCGCAACTGACCGCTATCGCAGTGGTCAAATGAACAAAAATTTCAGCTTTTATTTACTTGTGTGTGCCTCAAGTAACGGTATGTGTTTCTTGCTATACAAACCTCACTTGTGTTTGTTTATTTGCCTCTATTTGATAAATTGACTACTTTTATTATAGGCTGAAGCAGAACTAATTTTCATCTATAGTCACCTTCTTCAAGCGAGTTGGAATCAGATGTTGGTTTTATAAGGAAGAGTTTGTGTTATTATAGACAAAAGAGGTTAGTAGTCTTTTAAAATGGCTACTTCATCTACTAAAATCAATAAAATACTCCAGTTTCTGCCACTGCTGTAATTGTTAAAGTAAGTTAAACTCTCTCTCGCTGTGAAAAATGAATATCTGATCCTTGTTTCCCTTTGCCATGTAGTTTGCTTAAGGAGAAGGATTTGTTGCTAGAGCTGAGACAAGAAGTAGAGAACATTGTGCAGATCTTCAAGGACCGCTCTCATTGACAAAGGCCAACCCGTTGATTTGGTATTGGAGAGTAAACCGCTGAAATGAGTGTTCAAGAGGGCCGCTCGGTTCTGGTTGGGAAGACAGAGTTATATATATTGTTCAGTCAGTATCAAGGTTTTGTCTTCAGGTGAGCAGTTCCAAGTCAAACTGAGTGACTTGGAGTACGATGCAAACTACAAACGATGCCACAGTGGACGATGAACAACTTGAAGAACTCGGTTGTCTTTGACTGAAATGGATATATTTGATTTTGAGTTTTTGTGAGCTAATCTGCTGACTCTCCCCAGAGTTTCGTCAAAGTGCACCATCCAGTTGATATGATCTTTTTCTTCCTTGGTGTTTTATTAAAGCTCAATCTCAATGAGATCTAGTGACAAGAAAAGTGTAATCATGTTTTTGTTTTCCTTCTCCTTTGCAAACTCAGCATTTTTGATGCAAAGATCATGGGATGTGACTATGATTTGTTTTTGGCTATAGTTCACTTTTATTTGCAAATAGTTTGTGGAATGTGACTATGATCCTACTGTTTTTTTTTAATCCGGTTTGGCTCAATTTTGAAGTCTTAAGTTAATTCCCTTCGAGAGAGTAGTGTTGGCTGTGGAAAAAACATAATCAAGAGAATAATGAGGATTAATTCTTAAACCACCTTATGCCATAACCATACTTCAGGATCATCAAGTCCATCTTTGGGAGTAATGAATTAACTTGGATCATAAGTTTTGCTATTTGGGTTTCTCGTAGTCACCTTTGGCTTTGGTTCTTGCTACCACAATTCTCCCAAATCGGCGACAAAACAAAAATCAAACATTTCGGTTGATTTTTTTATTTTGATCGGAAGAAAGGATTCACTCCCAAAATTGGGTTGGTTCAGAAGACAGAATGATTTGCTTCAGAAACAAGAAAAAAGATTAAGAACCCTACTTTGAGCCTAATCCCAACGGTCGTGACTAAAATTAATCAAAGCTGGCTTACACGAAACATTATACTTTTAATTATCTAATTGTTTTCTGTTTATTAAAACATGGATCTAATTCGGAGAATCTAGCCGTTTTCTTCATTTCTTACCGAGCTAATTGTAAGAAACCAATGATTAAAATTAGTTTATATATAACTATTCCAGAAGAAAATTTCATGGTTACTTTTCGTCCATTGATAATTTGACTCCGTAATGTTTAACTGCGTTATAGATATGGCTGATTCTTTCAAAGTAGCCTAGTACGATATAATATTATTCACTTAATCATGTATATAGATTATACTTGCTATTAGAGTTAGAGATATCGAATTAAGAAACAATGGACGTATCTTGTGGGCAGGTAACGTCAATACATACGTTCACGTAATTCATGTAAAAAATAGAACTAAATAAACTTCTTGATTGGTCCACTTGCACGCGTATATGATATACGGTGTACCTATCTACAATATACATACGTACAAACATATACATATATATACACACATATTTGATTATTTATAAGCCGGCATTGTCTTCATCGATCGTAGACATTTTCAATAAAAACTACTAAATATGTCATTAAATATTTGATCTTTTACAAGACAAAAATCGAATTAAAATTCTCGAAACTATCTAACAAAAATTCTCTACGACGAATAAAGAATAATCAGTTCGTTTTTTCTTTGGTCTTTCACGAGAATATGAAAGTTATAATAAATAAATAACTAATGGTTTTTGGTGAGAAAAGGAGTGCAAACACATGAAAATAAAATGTAGATATTAATTGTAGTTGGCTTTTCCTTTCGTGTAACGGCCAACCATGTATCGCTCCACGTTACGACTTCTTTTTCTTGTTGTATGTTAAATTTATAATCTAACCTAATTCACCCATTGCAACGAAATAAAACTATTCCTTTGCCAAATACTTTAAAGCTAGGAAAATGTGACACATAACCATAAACTTTAAATGAAATTGTTTTTTCTTACCACCACACTTCTTCATAATAAAAAATAGCAAATCTCTACCACAGAATTACAGGAAATATAAACGTTACTAATGATTTTGAACCGTGTAAATATTACAGTACGTCGTCATGTCATGATAGTCATCGACAAAAGATCGATATAAACATGTTATCTACTACATTTCGTATCATATAACCAGAGTCGTGCATATATATGAACAAAAAAAGAAGCCACCGCCTACAGGCTACGGCATCACAATTTGATATAGAACTGAAAGAGGCATATATTTATAAATATTTTACTTTTGTGGTTCATTAAATCATTAGTATAAAAATGCTTGTGTTATTCTCAGGTTTATCTTCTTTTAACTTACTTTCCACTAATATTACAAGGTTATTCAATATATTTTTTTATTAAAATAATAATAATTCACAATACTAATTTTCTTCCACACTAATTTTATTTTTTCATTTTCTTTCACTATATGATTTTTTTTCTTTTCTATTTCATTTACTAATTTCTTTTTTACCTGTTATATTTATTATTGTTCATTTAACAATGTCAGAAATACATGAGAATAGTTTTTTGTAAAATTTTGTATATTAATCACGTTATAGTTAAATTATTAGCAACTTATTTGATTAACTTTTTGATATTTTTTATAATATAAAAAAAAAAAAATTTATGCCTACGGCATTAAAATTCCTAGGCACCGTTCTGCATATAATTAACCACCGCTTTGATAGATGCATTACACTTGAAAAGTAGTCATGGATTAATATATATGAGAATTTCTTTTCTTATAACATTTCTAAAAAAAATGTACTTACGCAAAAAATATAAGAACTTCTAAGTGTAACATCAGTTCATTCAGGTTAAAGAGATCTTTTTATTCTAGCATTACAAGCTGATCAAGTATGCTATATATATTATCTTCATGTTACGCAAAAACAAAATTTTTGAATCACACTTACTCAAATAATCCTTTGAGGACGAATTTTTGGAATCATACTAAATGATCAATTGCAACAAACATAATTCTGTTTCCAAAATTTGGCTGATCATTCTACAGAATATATCTTTGGTTGATTTATATACATTAGCAGCAGACGATATGATAGAAGATTCGGAAGAAGAGATTCGAGAATTTGAAAAACCTTAGGATTCAACATCATAAAAATATTCATCTTCATCTGAATCAGAATAAATTTGTGTTTGCATTATGCAACTATGATGATATCATTATGATGTGTTCAACTTATTCGTTTATATATTAATATATTATTTTTCTATATACTAATAACCATTTTGTAGTTAATATTTGTGAAGTTTTCATTATCAGTTATATAATAATTATAAAAATATGAAATTAATTAAATTTGGTCATAAATTGGTCAAAAGTTTAGTTGAATATTTCAAAAATAGTTAAAAGATGGTAGAAAACTTTTAGTTGATTTCCAACTAATATTTTTGTTAGAGCAGTTATTATTGTTTGACAGAAAATGTTGAAAAAGTTTTCTTCCAAATTCTGATGAACACCATTCATTAAAGATTATCGACTAATTTGTGACCAAGTTCATACTTTTATCAAAAATTCATCACTATTAGTTAAAGTTATTTTCTATCAATACTTTTTGGTTAGAACATAGTTTGATCAAATCCATATAATGGTCGGAATTTAGTCAATAAACAATCACATTTATTTCTTATCAACACTTTGCTCAGAAGCTAAGCTGATTTCTTGTAGTGTTCATCTAAAATTTATTAGAGGACAATCATAGTTACTTTAGAAAACTATGTAGTAACTAGATGAATGCAATTTATGGTATTTGAAGAAAATGTCAAATTTAAATTCATGAATTTAAATATCAATACTATTAAAAGAGAATCATTATTTTAAATTAACCTTTAGTTACTGTGTTATTTACAATATATGCCATTAAATTTATATAGATTCATTAAGGTTAATTTAGTCTTATCACTAAACTGTTAACAAATACATTAAATTAAATTAAATTATATTAGATTGTTAATATATAATACCAATAAATTATATCTGATATTAATAAAATTCAAATTAATTTAATTTTAAAATTATTTTAAAATCTTTCATAATATCTTAATATAACTACCATATATATATCGCATGAATAACTAATAAAATTATATATATTATATGATAAATTAAATATATATTATATTATAATCAATTTCTTCTCTATAGTATTAAAAGAAAAAAGCACACTTTAGAATGTCTAAAAATTATTATGGTATTTACTAAATATGTCAATTCATAGTCAATGATGAATATAATCATTATTTTTTGGTTACATATATACATACTATGAAAAAAAAATTATGTAAATAATTTAGTTTTTCTGGTTTGTTAATAATTTTTTGCAGAATATTATGGGTTTGCGGATTTGACAAACACAATTTTGTAAATTTTATGGATTTTACAAATTTTAGCGGGTTTTATAAATTTTAACGGAAAATATAGTTTTCTGAAAAATGTGGGTTTGACAACAAATGTGTTTTTGTAGATTTAGCAAAAACACATAATTTTTGAAATTTGGTCATAAATAACGATTTTACAGATTTTACGGAGTTTATGAGAAAACACGAGTTTGCGAAATACGAATAACGCAATTTTGCGGATTTTATGGATTTTACAGGTTTTAGCGAGAAAATGTAGTTATACAGGAAAATGCGGGTTTGTGAGTTTGGCAGAAACACATGAGTTTAGAAATTTGGTTGTAAAACACAATTTTATGAATTTTACAATATTATGGAAAAACATGTGGATTTGGCGGGAAACGTGACTTTGCGGATTTTACGAGGTTTACATGTTTTTGCGGGTTTTATAAGTTTTGATGGAAAAATATAGTTTTATGGATTTTATTGAAAATGCAGGTTTGCAGGTTTGACGACAAAATGCAATTTTGTAGGTTTGACAAAAACTACTTAATTTTACAAATTTAGACATAGAATACAATTTTATGGTATTGGGGGAAAACATAATTTTTAGTTTTGTTAAAAAATGTGAGTTTACAGTTTTGGCAGGAAAATACGGTTTGATGGAAAATGCTATTTTTACAGTTTCTACCGGAATTTTCGGTTTTGGTACAACAACGTGATTTTACAATTTTGTGGCTTTTTATTTCGATAGAAAAAAATGGTTTTGACAAAAAAAACTTGATTTTGTTGTTTAAATTAAAAGATGTTTTTATCTGTTAATTTTTGAGATTCAAATGATGTATCAAATCTCTATTTTTTAGCATTTTAAATATCCAAATTTTGAGATATTATAGAATTTATATTCAGATAAAATATCCATATACTGATTTAAAAAAAAATTAAAAGAATAATATTTGAGAGCATTTGCATCCAAATAAGTATCTGAAGGCAAAACAAACAAAACCTAAGAATCTTAATTACAAACAAATAAAATCTCTGTTGCATTATAAAATATAATATTTTAAAATATTTGTTATAAAACTTAACAAAAAGTCCGCTAATCAAATTTTTTTTATAAAATCAAGCCTAAATAATTTTAAGAACATAAAACCATAATGTTATATAATCTAATAAAAAAATCCGTTTGGACTACAATTTTAGATTTAATAATATAAGCTATTTTTTTGAACAAAAGTTTCCTATTAACCAATTTTTGCTATGACCCAAAAATATTTTATAAAAAGAAATATGCGCAAGTGCGCGGATCCAAAATCTAGTACACTTTAAAATTAGATTACAAATCTAACACATGGTCCCGGACCTTGGAGATAAACATATAGGCCAATGTTGAGAATTTCTTAGATACTAAAAAAAACGAAAGAAGGTCCTATAAGATCGTAATTACAGAGTGGAGGCAGACACAAAAGTATATTTTTATTTCAAAACATTAATGGAATCAAATGTGATTGTGATCTTATAACATGCTACGGTCCTACCAACTCTATACCCACCATTTTGTTTTTACATAGTATAAAAATACTAACTTCGGTTTTAAACTCCATAATTTAGAATTATGTCAGTGAAATATGCATTAATTAGAATACTTTGAACGAGGAGGATACTAAATTATCGAAGAATAAATCTTAGACGGATGCTAATTTGAGGATTTAGAATTCTAGACCTTAATTTATTCTGTTTCTTTAATACTTTCAAACTATATTTTAATTCCAATTACGGACACAAATAACTACTCACATAAATAAATACCTAAAAAAACCAGAGGAGAAGAAAACACATGGGAAAAGAGGAAAGAAGAGGATTAGGCTGTTGACTGCTTTCACTCCTTTCTCTATAATCACAGCTCTGCTCACAAAGCTTTATTTTTTTCTTTAGGGTTTCTCTCTCCTTCTTCTTCTTCTTCTTCTTCTTCTTCTTCTTCAGTTTTTCTCTGAATCGTCACAATGCGAGTTTTCCCCCACTCGTCCATGGCGATTCTCTCTGTTTTCTTCTCAATCCTTCTCTTCTCCCTCCCTCTCCCTTCAATCCAAGATCTCAACGCCGACAGAGCCGCACTTTTATCCCTCCGTTCCGCCGTCGGCGGCCGTACATTTCGCTGGGACATCAGGCAGACCTCGCCGTGCAGCTGGGCCGGTGTTAAATGCGAGAACAACCGAGTCACCGTCCTCCGTCTCCCCGGCGTTTCTCTCACCGGGAAGATTCCGGAAGGTGTTTTTAGTAACTTAACCCAGCTCCGTACACTCAGCCTCCGTCTCAACGCTCTCACCGGATCTCTCCCTTTGGATCTCAGTAGCTGCTCCGGTCTCCGGCACCTCTACTTGCAGGGAAACGGATTCTCCGGCGAGATTCCGGAGGTTTTATTCAGTCTCAGTAACCTCGTGAGGCTTAATCTCGCTGAGAACAGTTTTACCGGAGAAATCTCCTCAGGCTTTACGAACCTCACAAGGCTGAAGACACTGTACCTGGAGGATAATCAACTCTCCGGCTCAATCCCTGACCTAGATCTACCATTGGTTCAGTTCAACGTCTCCAATAACTCGTTGAACGGATCAATCCCTAAAAATCTCCAGAAATTCGAGTCCGATTCGTTTCTGCAAACTTCACTCTGCGGCAAACCTCTCAAAATCTGCCCTAATGAAGAAACTGTACCGAGTCAGCCTACTTCCGGCGGAAACAGAACACCACCAACTGTTGAAGAGGCCAATGGGAAGAAGAAAAATAAACTTTCCGGCGGAGCTATAGCCGGAATTGCGATCGGATGCGTGGTTGGTTTCGCTTTGATCGTTCTGATACTGATGGTACTCTGCCGGAAAAAGGGAAGCGAGAGATCAAGAGCCGTCGATAGTTCCACAATCAAACAGCAAGAAGCCGAAATTCACGGCGATAAAGCGGCTGGGGAGACGGCTGAGAACGGAAACGGGTACTCGGTGACTGCCGCTGCAGCCGCGGCGATGACCGGTAACGCAAAATCCGGAGAAGCGAACGGTCCGGCGACGAAGAAGCTCGTGTTCTTCGGTAACGCGACTAAAGTCTTCGATCTTGAGGATTTGCTGAGAGCTTCCGCGGAGGTTCTCGGGAAAGGAACGTTTGGGACGGCGTATAAGGCGGTGCTTGACGCCGTTACGGTTGTGGCGGTGAAGAGGCTGAAGGATGTGATGATGCCTGATAAAGACTTCAGGGAGAAGATTGAGTTGGTTGGTGCTATGGATCATGAGAACTTGGTGCCGTTGAGAGCTTACTACTTTAGCAGAGACGAGAAGCTTCTTGTCTATGACTTCATGCCTATGGGAAGCTTATCTGCTCTCTTACATGGTGAGTTTATATATCAAAACTTGTGATTTACATTGTGAAAAATCATTTCTTTAATGGTGTCTTTGTTTATCCACATTATGTTTATTCAATATGATCTTGATTCTCAATTGAACTTTGTATAGATTGGTGGGGACAATGTTGTTGAGTAGCTAAAGAAAACTATAGTGGAAAGCTATATGATTGTGTACTCTGAACAATTATAGCTCTAAGACATTGCTCTGTTTTGTGTGTGTGTCTAATTTACAGGAAACAGAGGAGCAGGAAGGACTCCACTAAGCTGTAATGTAAGATCACGGATCGCTCTTGGTGCAGCTCGTGGCTTAGACTACCTTCACTCACAAGGCAACACGACCTCTCACGGAAACGTCAAATCCTCGAACATCCTCTTAACCAAATCACACGACGCCAAAGTCTCGGACTTTGGGTTATCCCAGCTCGTTGCAGTCTCTTCATCAACTCCGAACCGTGCTACGGGTTACCGTGCGCCGGAAGTAACCGACCCTAAACGCGTGTCGCCGAAGGGTGACGTGTACAGCTTCGGCGTGGTGCTTCTTGAGCTGATCACCGGAAAAGCTCCGTCGAATTCTGTGATGAACGAGGAAGGAGTTGATTTGCCGAGGTGGGTTAAATCGGTGGTGAGAGATGAGTGGAGAAGAGAGGTATTCGACTCGGAGCTGCTTAGCTTGGCGACGGAGGAAGAAGAGATGATGGCGGAGATGGTGCAGCTAGGGATTGAGTGTACGTCACAGCATCCGGACAAGAGGCCGGAGATGGCGGAAGTGGTTAGGAAGATTGAGAATTTGAGACGATCTGGTCCTGACCAAGTGGACGAAGCTGATTGATTGAGTGAAAAAAAGATGTTAAATTATTAATTGTTGGATTTTTAATTATTAATTTTTTAAGTAATTGGGTGGGGGAAAATCAGAAAAAATGAGTTCTTTAAATTTTTAATTTTGACCCCACTTGTCAAAAGGAGAGGGGGGTTTTAGTGGTGAAACTCTGCTTCGCATTTGCAGTTGTTTGTTTGTGTTGGGCGTGAGAGGATTTAGTGGTGATTGTAATTATTGTTGCTTCTCTTTTTTTAATCATTTTAATCTATTTAATTTCTTTTTTTATTTCCTATCCTTTTGTCTCTTATGTTGTATATATACTTTGTAGCATAATAATAATATTTGTAGTGGCAAACGCATGTTGGTCACTGTTTATGAAACAAAGTGAGCCCAGTTTGTCGAACAAATACAATTTACTTGTAAGAATACAAATATTTTGATGGTCGTGATTCGGTTGGCCATTTGTGGAAAGCCTTTTTTGTTCCTTGCGAATTTGATGTGTTTGATAGGTTTGTAGCTTTGTGCAAATGCGATCATCTGATTTTTGAAAAAGAAAATTTCCATTTCATTTTGACAGTTATATATACTATTTTAAATCATCGTTCAAAATTTCTTATATTTTGTTGTAGTTCCATCTGTTTTGGCTTGTTTTGCTCATTTTGGTGAATGAAATTTATTATATGTAAATGTAATCATATTATCATCCCAATGGATTTGTTTTGTCAACATGTCAATATACCAATATGTGTTGCTATCACACATGACCCACATCTAATTTAGTTCCCATGGAGTGACAGCTATAAAATGAAAATGAATGAATGAATACCTAATTTCATATTATTGAGATGTAGACAAACTCTTTAATATTTTGGTTGATGAAAAGTGAACCCAACCCATTTTAAATAATTGGTTTTTTTCTTTCTACAAACCCACTATATAGTATGATTTTTGGCTACCAAACATTGACAGCTTTATGAGTTAAGCAATTAATGCATAAGGTTTAAATAGGCAGAGAATGGGTGCAACTGCAACAGTACGAAGGCTGCTATAATTGTATGACTCTTTTAGAGAGGTCCCAAAGTTATTCATGCACATGATAGGGAGGGACCATAAAGAAGCGAGATGGTTTCTGAGTTTGATGCTTTTTTTAGAGAGAGAGAGAAAGAGAAAAATACATTGAGAGAGTGATGATTCTATTCTATGTGCAGCCTAAAAATGAGTTAATAAAAGCCTAATCATATCATATGGATGCTAAAATCTACACCTAAGTTTTTGTAAGAGATGAAACATGATTTGATATGAGGATTATATTCTCGTAAGATATAATTATAAATGAGACTAGAATCGATGAATTGGAGGATTTCATTGATATATCAGAAATACAAAAAAAAAAAAAAAAAAAATCTCGAAAGAAATGTGAGTAATAGCGAGAGCTTGAAGAGCGTAACACAAGTGGCTACGTCGAAAAAGTTGTCAGTTCCATAATCTTTGTTTGTTCTTTTATAATCTTCTCGTGAGCTTTTATCTCGATCTCACGTGTTTTAACTTTTACTTCACTAGACGAAATATCACTATTGCTTCGGTAAGTACCTATGCTGATTTCGTCGTTTGAGCACCACGGATGGACTACTTAATAGATTTGGGCTCCACTCTCAGCTTAACATCAATTTAGAATGGGCTTAATGTGGGCCGGAACTGATGTTAAAGCCAAATCCAACAGTTGTTTTCCAGCATATAACATAACGTATCAGCAGAATCATCATTTCTTAGCTGCTTTTAAGTTTTAATCGATTCGTGCTTTCGTTCACAAGTGATGATAATAGTGCCTTAAATTCATTTATGGGCATTGAAAATGGAATCTCTCATTTCAGAATCTATGAAACAGATTTGGAAAGAAGACAGTATACATGAAAGATGATTATTATTAACATAATTTACTTAGATGCAGCATTTCACAACCTCTCTATGAAGGTGGAACGCTAAAGCATAAATGAAACCATGTTCTTTTAACCACAAATCCAAAACAAATATCAAATCACACTACAGACCGCAAAACACTAATAACCGCATATCTGCGGCTGCGTTATGCGTCCAAATAATGTTTCAATATCAGTTTCCTCCCCCCTTTTGCTTTTCCTTTCTTTTTCTTCCTCTTGTCTCTGCAAATATGTAAACATCAATGCATCAGAAACAGTCGAAACTCAAAACAAAACCCAATACCACAAATTTAATTAGTGAATGACTTACATGTACATTAATTTGTTTGTTCTTTTAGTTGCAAACATGGTTGGACTCCAGCTTTCAGACCTCTGGACATCAAAGCATAGTTGATATGTGCAAGCTGCGAGAGGTTCTTCATACCGTAAAAAGAGCAAAAGTCAGAATGCTATATATATATATAACTGAATCTCTCATAAGCACATTACTTCAAATGGTTAAACCTCAACTACACAAATCATTCAAAAACAAGCCAGTTCGTGACTTGAAATGGGTGGAAGTAGAGCAAACAAGTTCATAAACTACCAATCTATATAGTAGAAGGATTCTGCAAGTCGATAAAGCTAACAAACCAATGTATAGATATCATCAATCCTGAAAACTGAAACTTGCAAAGCGAACTTCTACAGCTCTATATGACTATGATGAATCATACACTTGGATGACAAGGGATACATTAGGAGGAAAGCATACAATACCTTGAACGAGAAATTATCGAACGGGTTATTTTCAGACGCATTAGTTTCCATCTCCGCAGGTTCGCCACGTTCATCAACCTGCACACCATCATTGATCCAAATTCAGGGGACATTACACTTCTAAATTTAGAAAAAAGCCAATATTTCTAAGGAGGAAACAGAGAGAAACAAAAGATATTACCCCATCGTTATGATCATTGCTCAAGCAACCACTTGAATTTTCATTGGTTGGAGAAAATTGCTCATTCGAAACGTTACCCACAAAGTAACTTGTGTCGAAAGCATCTTTTGAATCCGGCACAAATGCAGGCTACAAAAAAAAAACGCAAAGCTTATGACTTTTTGTTATTGTTGCTCAAACGGAAAGCTTACGCATGACTTTAAAAGCAAAAAGAGAAATGAAATAACCTTCTTCTCTGGTAGAGTGTCCCAGTCTATGTCTTTAAAGAAGATGTGCTGCTTGACCTGTGTCATGACATTTTGTTTCATCAATATACAACACTTTACAAAAAAGTTAAGAATCAGTCATTCAAAGTAAAAGAAGATCAATGTCACCTCAGCCGCCCCTCTAGCTCCAAGTCTCTGATGAGGATCTTTCTTTAATAAACTGGATAAAGCACATGACACAATGTTACAGACAATAATACTCTTGCACCAAGCATGATCAAAATGGGCATTCAATTACACCCTTATGGGGACACACATGTAGTCATATTGATGTTTACAACAGAGCTGACAACAAAGGACTATTTTCATTAAGCTTATGACTGGACAGAGAGAAAAAAACCACTTACCGATCTATTAAATCACAGGCTTCATGGCTCATGTCCTCTGGAACGCTGGGCCATGGTATATTACTGTTGAGAATATTGTCAAATATGTTCTAAAACCAACAAAGAAGATGCATATCAGATTTCAGGGAGTTAAAGTGAAGCTAGATATAGAATACTCGGTCGCAACATACGAAGATGTTAAAGTGAATATGATAGATACCAAAGTTAGAACGTCAGTTTTCTAGAACCTTGAAAACCTTTACTTTTTTTTCTATCAAAACAGTTTACAAGAACGATGCAAGATCTAGTCACTGACCTCAGGATTACAACCATGAAAGGGTGGAGTCCCCACAATGAATTCAAACAAAATGATGCCAACAGACCACCAATCCGAAGTTGCGCCTGAAACATTTACAGAAGCATATCGATTTTTATTTGGTATGTGATAAATAGAATTGAATATCTGAAACTATTGTTAGACAGGCAGCACAGAAGCAGTTTGGTATGAATCTGAGTGGCCTAACTTAGCGAATACGCTATATATATCCAAGCTTTCTACTTACAGCCCCAGAGATAAGTCGAGCTGTAATCAACTTGATATACCACACATTTTGTTATTCAGATAAACAATCATTCATCTTAATCTCAGCCCTGCACCAATTTCTACCCAGAAGAAAGATTTGGAATAATAGAGACAAGCAGACAACAAAAAATTAGAAGGAAGTGTGTATGCACCATGTTCTGTCCCCAGAAGAATTTCTGGCGCCAAGTAATCAGGAGTGCCCACCGCAGACCGCTTAACTTGCCTTTCAGGCTGCTGATTCTCTGATGTTGGCGATATTGGTTTCTCCTCAACAAGCAGAGGCGTTCCACTGATAACTGGACCAGAGAGATCAATTGTGCTGTCTATGAGACCGACTTTGGAGAGACCAAAATCTGCCAACTGCTCAGACGAAACAGAAAGGTATCATAAGGTCTACAGGGAAGCACGAATGTCTTATATTTACAATCTCATAAACGCAGAAGCTAATTCTCTGTGTTGCACTGTGGGTTTTATGAGCTTTTCAGATAACAAAAGACTATAACTAAACACTCAGAAAGCCTGCATACTAATTAAATATAAAGTTCCCAAATGGTGATATTACCTTAACATGACCATCATTTGCAATCAACAAATTGTCAGGTTTCAAATCACGATGCACAACACCCTCAGAGTGTAGATATTCCAAAGCAAGGACCTGACAAAGGAATAATCGACATTGAGTCACAACAGCTTAATAAAACTCTCTTGTTACTATTACACACTTACTACTTCCGCAATGTATCCACGGGCAATAGATTCATCCAAGCAACCTAATTTTGCCAACATGGAAAATAAATCCCCTCCCTTCAAGTATTCCATCACAAGATATAGGTTCTCGCGAGAAGTAAAAGAATAGAAGAATTTAACCTGGTAAAAAAAAGAAGGTTATGTTATATATAAGGGAATCTTTGCTGCAGAGGAAAAAATATGCTTTAAAAGTTAGCGCATCTCACCACAAAGGGATTGCGTGCTTTGATCAAAATATCTCGTTCAGCAATTATCCTTTCAACAGCATTCTTGCGGATCATATCTGCCTTCTTCAGAACCTATAGAGTATCCAAGAAAAGATTTGAAAATTTAGTTTTGACTGATTTTGCTAACCAAGCCAGCTTAACTGTATAGATACACTAGAATCTTTCACAAGAGTAATAAAAGTTAAAAGAAGTGAAATTAAGAATACCTTAATAGCAAATATGTCTCCTGTTGTTCTCTTTCTAGCCAAAAAGACTCGCCCGAAAGCTCCGCTACTAATATTTTTAACTGGCTCGAAATCCTTTATGGATATGCGGCGCCGCGGATGTACATGCACTGGGCTGGTCCTCAAGCTAGGAACAACGCCATCTTCTAAAAGAGCGTCTTCATCAATTACTGTGCTTGATAGGTTAACCTTTCCACCATCCTGAAGCTCGCAAAGCTGAAGATACTTTTCTCTACAACAAAAAAAAGGAAAATATTCTTTCAATATTTGCCTCAACGGACAAGCGAATAGTTCCCAGAATACTTCCATTTCAAGCAAATACAGCGCGGGGAGAGATCTGGAAAATATATATTTAAGAAAAAAAAAAGCAGTCCCAGGAACTCACTGTATTAACTTTTCGATGCATGATTCAAAAGTTTCAACTACAAGGCCATCAAACTTTCTACGGTCTACGACAACCTTCAAGTTATCAAGACAAGAAAGTAAAACCTGATGGGACTGATCATCATCTGGAATGGTATTTGCCGCGGATCTTGCAATGTCAGCAAGCCCAGTTATCTGCATAAACAGCTGTTCAGGGTGTTGCTCGTCAGTCAGCATACTCAATATCAAAAGACTAGCTAGAAGATATGAACATAGAGTAGAACCATTACATACATGTGAAACATCCAAGCCCTTGAATGTACCCTTGCCTTCTAATAACGATTCAACTGGATTGGGTTTAGGGGATATAGGAGTCATGCCTTGATCAGACTTGGGACCAAAACGAGTTATGCATGACACTGAAGTTAAGTATCTCATATCATCCATGAATGCTGCTGAACTATCAGACTCCAGAAAAGAGGAAAACATGTCTTCCAACCCTTTTTTTGAGTAGTCACTTAGCCTTAGGGAGAGAACGTCAGATTCTCCGGAGCTGGCGTTAGACGTTTTCATTCCATCTGGGCTTTCTCTCGCTGCTTGGGTTGCCCTCTGCATCAAGATCTCTGTTATTTTGCCAAGAGTCACAGAAACTGCCACCAGCCGCTCATCCACACTCACACCCCTTTGGTCACATTTCTCAACCATTGCACAGATTAGAGAGTGATATTCCATGTGGGTGGTGGGGACTTCTCCCTCGCATATACGACACATAAATAAACTTTCCTCAGAGATACACGACTCATCATCTCCCCAAGAACCCCAGGTTATTTTGTGCCGATGGTTGGACTTTTCTTGTTCATGAGACGATTCTGCGGGACGACTGACCGGCGTCTTAGCAGCAGCGATATCATCACCATTTTCAATCACCTTCGCAGCTTCTTTTACACCCTTCGACGCTGGAGATGGAAGTGTGTTTGCAGACAATTCAGAAGCCTCTGAGGTTTCATTGTAGGGATGAGGAGAGGGAGCTGCTGGACGATAGACAATGTCTTCCTCCCAATTCAATCGACACTGCTCCTGACTATAAGCTTTCTTGGTGGATGGTATCCTCAAGGTAGATGAACCCCAAATGTCCCAAACTTCTCCAATGGGGGGCAATTTTTCAGCAGAAAGCAAGACAGCCAAGGCTCTTGACTGACGTAATTGACTGGCCTCTTCCTCGTGCCCCCAACTTTCCTTCTGAAACTGCAGTAATCTACTACATCTGGTAAGGATATAGAGCATCCGAGTGTGAATCTGCTTGAGCACTCCTGGGGGAAGCTCCCGGCGTCTGTCATCCAACTCTTGAACTATCTCTAGACACTCAAGGCAGAAGTCTTTTGGAGTAGACGAGACGCATCTCTTGATCAAAACCAACATATCTTCTATGGCTACCTGAAACTCGGGGAGACTTCCCGAATCCTTCTTAAGCATATCCACCAGGGCCAAAGCAAATAAGGAAAGATCTGAATTTACTGTTTCCTTTGCTTTCTCGAAAAGACAAATAAGCCTCAAGGTTACCTCCGACCTATCTGACCTACGAGGCTTCCATAGAGGGAAAGGCTGTACACCTTTGGAATTGAGCTCATGCGAGAAGCTCTTTACGTATCTAGAATCCCACTTTCGTGGAGCACTGCTGATGCGAAGCAAGGCTTGCAAGTGTGGGGATTCTGACTCTTTTGGAGTTTCCACTCCAAACGAAATCTGGAAAGATATGCATCAAGAGTCACCAATGTCACTTAGAGAACTGATATCTATACATAACGCAAACTCTCTGTTTTTTTTTTTTTTTTTTTTATGATGGTAAGGAGAAAGTAAATACCTCTGGTATGCCAAATTCTGAGATTCCTACAGGGCGAGAATCGCTAGTTGACGCATCGAATTGACCTTAGATAACATCAAAATTCAAACTTGAGAGAAAGCCATGAAAACAACAGTTCCACAATACCAAGCAGATTCAGTCTAAGAAAAAGTTCCGACGATGAAATATTCACAGGTCACAACTATCATACAGTTCAACAACATGATCAATCAAGAGATTTTTGAGCATACCAGTTCCCGATTCAGATCTTGTCTTGGTTTGATTTAAATCCAGAAGTGAGGCAGAGGTTTCAGGATTTGGTTCCTTCGCCTCGGAAACGGAAGCTGACGAGTTCGATTGGCTAGGGATTGGAGATTGAGCTTGATCGGACGAGGTTTCTTTCCGCTTTGACGAACCATGCTTCTTCTCCTTTAAACCACATATAACTCCGGCGAAGCTAGAAGCGAAGCTCTGATTAGGCCTTCGGATTTCCTCTTCGGAATTGGATTTCGATTTCTTCTTATCGGATCCGCTCGGAGAGTTATCGGAAGATCTCGAGGATCTCTTTGAGCTGAAGAAGAGCATCTTGTTGAACACCATATCTGATTTCTCGAAACAATCCTCAGCACAAACGCCCTACAACACAAATTCAAACACATATCCATTTCAGAAACAAAAGCTCTCTCCTTCTCCGATGAAGAGGAAGAGGACGTAACAAGTGTGGGAAGCCAATTTTTTTTTAAAAAAGCTTTAAACGAAGAAGAAAGAAAGGGGAAAAAAACTAGTCAAACCTGTTAAAAAGACGAAACTTACTTTAAGATTAGACGTTAATGGCTTTTCAAAAAGAGGATTAAGGAAGGACTGATGACTTCATTTTCTTATTTATATATATGCATAAATGTAGATTAGTAGACAAGAGTAACAACACTATCCACATATTTCTTACAGCAATTGTTAAGCAAATGGATTAAATGTGACTTGAAATCTGTTAATAAAAAAATGGAAAGAAAGTTATAATTTTGAATAATATAAACAGATTTCCAAGCTTAATTTTGCCTTTTCTTTTAACAATTTTATAAAATTTGAATTATTGAATAAATTTAAAATAAATATACATGATTTTTTATATTATAATGTCATAAAAACATCATTATATACAATAACAAAAATGATAAATGTCATTACAGGTATGTGCCAGATTTCTTTCCAATAATATGTATTATTACTGTTTTGAGTTACATTTTTGATAAATTACAGCAATTTCTAAATTAAATTTCTTTTTAATTTAATAATATCGTTATTAATAATTTTTATAAAATCTTAGAGTAATTCAATATTTTTTCTAATTTAGACTAGTTCAGTTTTAGAATTAGAATATATATTAGTATATAAAATAGAAATGATATATGTTATAAAAGGTATGTGCTAGATTTGTTTTCCCAATACTATGTATTATGAACGGTTTTGAATTACAATTTTGGTAAGTACAATAATTTCTAAACAATTTTTTTAATATAATTAATGATTTCTATATTGATAATTTTTTGAAAACAATTATACTAATTCAAATTTTATATAGAAATTAGACTAATACACTAATTCTTAAAACTGAATTAGTAATAGATTGTAGAAATTAGCTACAATGATTTCTTTACTTATTAATTAGTTTTCTTTTTTTAGACTAAATGATTTCTTTGTTAATATTTTTTCTTAGACTATTTCAAATTTTTAATTAGAAAGGATCATAATATAAAATAAAATAGAAATGATCTATATCATATAAAGTAGGGGGAATTTCTCTTTATAACCTAAAAGTTGATTTTTTCTCAATATGTAAACCTCTTATTGAATGTTTGGCAATCTAACCCAAAGGGGTGGTGAAATTACAGCTCAGTCCTTTGTGACTAAACAAAAAACGTCTGTCACAGTTACGATTTTATCATTCGAAAAGTCTACGTAAGAAGTCTACAATCGTTGTATGTAGACTTCAAAAGAAGTCTATTACATAATTAGTTTTTTAAAAATTAATTAGAAAATATAAAATAAATAAATTTTTAAAAAATTGGTAAACATAAGTAAGACATATACATTTTGACATGTATATAATACAAAATTTCATACAAATGAATCAATTTAAATGCAAAAAGAAAATTAACTAGAAAACATATAACCCCTTAGAAGTCTACTAAAGAAGTCTACTACAGAAAACATACGTATGCAGTAGACTTCTCGGGTAGACTTCTCCAGTAGACTTAAAAAAAACATAGCGGGAAATCAAAAATTATTTAACAAATTAGGCGGGAATCGGAACAAATTAGGCGGGAATCGAAATCGAAAAAATATACCGAAGTAGACTTCTCCAGTAGACGTCTTAAGAAATTGGTAAACATAAGTAAGACATATACATTTGGCATGTATAGAATACAAAATTTCATACAAATGCATCAATTTAAATGCAGAAAGAAAATTAACTAGAAAACATATAACCCCTTAGAAGTCTACTAAAGAAGTCTACTACAGAAAACATACGTATGCAAGAAGTCTACTTAACCGAAAATTTTCCTACATATATAAGGAGATTAACCTAATTGGGTTAAAAATAAAGTTTTTCTCTCCCTCTAAAAAACGCCTCTCTCTCCTCTACCTCCTCTCTGGCTATGAATCTCTTCTCCTTCCTCTCTTGCCATCAAACCCATCTCTATCCTCCATCCTCTCTATCTCAATTATGGTGATGGTAAGCAAATCTGAGGTTTTGTGTTTCTTTTGTTGTTTGTTTTGTGTTCATATTGTAAATCTGAGTTTATTATTACATATTTGAGCTTTTTGTTGTAGATATGAGTTTATTCTTGCAAATATGCGCTTCTTATGGTATAAATTTTGTAGAATTTGTTGCAGATCTGATTTTTTTGTTGTTGCAGATCTGGTTTTTTTTTTGTAGATCTGAATTTTTAGTTGTTGCAGATCTGATTTTGTTTATTTTGTTGCAGATCTGAATTTTGTTTATTTTGTTGCAGATCTATAATTTTTTTGTTGCATAGCTGATTTCTTTTTTTCCATTTTGCTGCAGATATGATGTTTGTAAATATAGCAGATTTTGTTGAAATATGAATTTTAACATTTTTTTTTCTTATTGTGCAGACCTGAGCTTATTTATTTCTCTTTTGTTTTTGTTGGAAGCAGACTTCAGCTGCAGATTTCTCGAGTAGACTTCTCGAGCTGACTTCAGTCACATACATCTATTTCAAACATTTTGTTTTTATATGCTAATTTTAAGATTTATAATTAGTGATCCTTAAATGTTTGTTTGATTAGAATGTCTACTTTATATGTAAAATTGGATTGCAATTAATGTTATTTTTATATATTCTTAAATTATGTGTGTTTTATCATATTCAGATTTCATATGCAGACTTCTTTGTCAGACTTAGTCATCACCATCTTTGAACCTCTAATAACACAAGAAAATTAATTCAATTTAACTATACAAAAACATGTAAAACTCATAACAAAAAAAACATGTAAAACTACTTAGAAATACCACAACTAGTCTTTCTTCACACATTCTCAATAAACAGTGGGTATGTGAATCATTCTCTGTAAGAAAACAAAATTCAAACCACATTAGAAATCATTGTCGAAAAAGTAGACTGCAAATGTAGTCTACTATGTAGACTTCAAATGAAGTCTGCAGACTATTAAGCTAAATACCAAATAAAAGAAGAAAATGAGTTAAAGCTAAACTGTAACAAAAAAAAATTCAAACTCATACATAAGCAAGAACAATAAATATCACACACTTAAGAGTCAAATGATAAATTTTATTTGTTACAAATATCTGATCAATTAAATTTATAAAAAAAATTAATGTTGCAGACTGCAAACGAAGTCTACTATGTAGACTTCAAGTGAAGTCTACGGACTAATAAGCTAAATACCAATTAGAACAAGAAAATTAATTAAAGCTAAACTATAACAAATAAACATGTCAAACTCCTACATAAGTAAGAACAATAAATAATACACACTTAAGAGTCAAAGAATAAATTTTATTTGTTACAAATATCTGATCAATTAATTTAAAAAACAAATTAATGTCGCAGACTGCAAACGAAGTCTACAGACTAATAAGCTAAATACCAAATAAAACAAGAAACTTGATTTCACCAAATATATATAATATAAACATGTAAAACTGATACAAATGTAAGTACACTTACTAAAACAATCGTAAAACCAAAAAAATCTTAATAATTCGTTGTAAATTTGATAAAAACATGTTTATAAAAAAAAGTGAAATAGTAGACTAACAACGAAGTTTACAAAAATAGACTTGCAATGAAGTCTACAAATGTAGACTTCGTATGAAGTCTATATTTTAGGTTACTTTTGCAATTGCCAAAAGATGAGTAGACTTCTTAAAAAGAAGTCTACTCACTCCGAGAAGTTTACTTGAGAAGTCTACGTAAAAAAAAGTTAGTTTTGCAATTGACCAAACTTTGACTTTTTCGTAAGAAGTCTACTTTTAAAGTAGACTTCTTAGAGGTTAGTTTTGCAATTGACCAATGTTGACTTTTTAAAGTAGACTTCGTTTGAAGTCTACTTCAAAAGTAGACTTCAAACGAAGTCTACTTGGGTTAGTTTTGGGGTTGACCAAACATTGAATTTATTTTCGAGTAGACTTTTTTTGAAGTCTACTCAGAAAGTAGACTTCAAACGAAGTCTACTCGGAAAAGTAGACTTCAAGCGAAGTCTACTCGAAAAAGTCAACATTGATCAATTGCAAAACTAACCTCTAAGAAGTCTACTTTCAAAGTAGACTTCTCCGAAGAAGTCTACTTTTGCGAGTAGACTTCTTACGAAAAAGTCAAACGTTGGTCAATTGCAAAACTAACCCCTTTTTACGTAGACTTTTTTTGAAGTTTACACTATTTTTTTTGTTATCAAAGGAAATGGCGCAGACTTCAACTGAAGTCTACTGTCAGAAATTGGTACACCCGGTCAATTGCAAAACTAACCTGTGTGTTGACCAGCAGACTTCTTTTGAAGTCTACTACCGACACAGATCTGAAAACTCACGAAAATTGACTGAAAAATCACCTACCGAGTGGTATTTAACTTATTTAACCACCGATTTCTTTGATTCCAGCCACCACCAAACAAGCCCAAACGATTTGCTAGACCAAATCACCAAATATGGCAATATATTAAAACATCAAGTTTCAAAAATTTAGATTAGAGAGTTTTTGTGCTGAAAATGGTGAAAAAATGGAAGAGTAGAAGGTTAAGAGAAGAGGAAATGAGGTTACAAAGCTAAAAAATGGGTCTTTGAAGCAATAAAAGCTTCAAATTGGTCGAAAATGGTGGTTGAATGAAGTGATGGTGATGGCATTTTCGTGAATAAGTGAGGAAGATGAGGATTGTTTGGTAAAATAGATTTCCGAAATAATAATAAAAAACAATAATCTAATGGCATTTTCGTAAATAAATAGAACTGATAAGGATATAAGTGAGATAAAGTGGTTAATTTCAAAAGTGGTAAAATGGGAGGGTAGTTTAGCAATTGACTTGAATTTATGGGTTATTTTTGAAAGATTCCCTATAAAGTATGGTACAGACTATCGTTGACATGATTCAATCGTATGAACAAGTTCAAATAAATTACTATAGATTCTAACTTTTTTTTAAAATGAATAGATTCTAACTTTTTTTTAAAATGAATAGATTCTAACTGTTTACTCAATTAAATATGTGTAGTTGATATTTCTTTCTTTGAGAATAATATTCAACTAGGTATTTACCTGCGCTACGCTGCAGGATATTTTTCTAAATTTTGTATATATTTTTAATATAATAAAATTATTTTTATAATGTGAATGAGTATTTTTTATTTTTTTATTAGCTTAAGTTATGTATTTATATGTTTTAAATCTGAATAAACATTGTATATCCTTAATTTTTTTACTTTTTAAAATTATAAATAGCTACAAAATGATTTATTAATTAATATGATTATTTGAAGTACAAAATTTATTTATTTATCAAATATTTATTATAAACATATGTTTCTAAAACCACCAAACTATAATCAATAACATTCATATTAAAATCATTGTTGTTGCTTTCGAACCAAACCGAAAATTTTATTTAAACTCTTGAACTTTCGATTTAGTTGAAGTTAAATAATTAAATTTTGGTTACTGTAAACATATTGTAATTTGAAATTTTAGTAAAGAGAAATTTCATTTTCTTACAAAAACCGAGAAATCGCATCTCCCGTCAAAACAAAAAAAACTACATATTCCTACGAAAACTGAGAAATCACATATTCCCGCCAAAACCAAAAAAATTCTTTTTATCGTCAAACATAAAATTTTATTTTCCCACTAAAACAGAGAAATTGTATTTTCTCGCAAAAACCAAGAAACCACATTTTTCCGCAAGAGACTGTGTTTTTCCACCAAAACCAAGAAATTACGTTTTTTCACAAAAACCAAAAAATTTCATCTTCCTACAAAAACCTAAAAATCGTATTTTCCCGTCAAAACCAAAAAATTCATTTTTCCGCGAAAACAGAGAAATCGTCTATTCCAACCAAAACCAAAAAATTTATTTTCTCGTCAATCCAAAAACTACGTTTTCCGACCAAAACCGATAAACTATAATTTTTCGCAAAAACCAAAAATTAAATTATCTCATGAAGAATTTTTTTCCCCACGAAAACAAAAAAATCGCATTATTTGTCAAAAACTGAAAATGTACATTTCCCATCAAAATCAAGAAATTGCAATTTCTCTAGAAAAACTAAGAAAACTCATTTTTCCGCGAAAACCAAGAAATCATATTATCCATCAAAAGTTGAAAATTTGTGTTTCCTATCAAAACAGAGAAATCACATTTTTCAGTCAAAATTGAAAAGTTTCATTTTCCATCACAACCGAAAATCATATTTTTCCGTCAAAATTAAGGGCTCTGATTGGTAACACTTGTGGAATGGTGGAATGGTGGAAAAACATAAAAACGCAAGAATTTTGCCAATAAAAAAAACCAGCGGAAAAACGCAAAAACGCAAGATCTGTTATTTAAGGCTTGCAATATTTTTTAATTTTTTTTTTTTTGAAAAACAAATTATTAAAAAGTTACAATTAGAATTATATTAGTTTATAATAATTGATTGAATTATTAATATTTTATTTTTTTATAATACATAGTAAAAACAGAATATTTTTAAATAAGCATATTCTGCAATTCCGCCATTCCGCCATTCTTCATAATTTATCCAATCGTGTAAAAAAAAAGTTCCGCAATTCCGCAATTCATTTTTTCCGTCATTCCGCAATTCCGCGACATAAAAAATGTGTTACCAATCGGAGCCAAGATATTTTGTTTTATCATCAAAATCATTTTTTTTTTGTTTTCTTACCAAAACTGAAAATTCACATTTTCACGCCAAACTCGAGAATTTGCTTTTCCAACCATAACCGAAAATTATGTTTTCTTACCAAAACTAAAAATCACATTTTTCTATCGAAACCAAGAAATTCTCTATTTCCGCCAAACTGAGAAATTCCCTATTCCCGCCAAAGCCTAGAAAAATTATTTTCTCGTCAAACCGAATATATCGTATTTTCCTAACAAAACTGAGAAATTGCATTTTTCCGCCAAAATCGTCAAATTGCATTTTCTCAAAAAAACTGTGAAATTGTATTTTCCTGCGAAAAGTCAGCCAAAAGTTGAACTATATTAGGATAATAATTTGGGAATCTTTCTACCTAAAAAGAAAGAAAAATAATTATCAAACTTAAGTCTAAAAGATTGTTTTCTGAGAAAGTAAACTAAAAAATTGCTAGTAGTATTTTGTTGTTTATCCATATTTCTTTTAAAAAAAGAACTCATAAATCCGATGCAGCAGACAGAGTAATAAAATAAGATTGAGGAGACCTGATATTTAATAATAATTTGAAGGAAAAAAAAGAGAAATTTTGTTTTGTTTTAAATAATTATTTATATCAAAAGATCTTATGGGCTTTCAAATGTAATGGGTTTTATTTAGTTGTTAATCTTGAATAAACTTTTTGACCCAAATGAATTGAAAGTTTTTTTTAAATGAGTTGTATTAATAAAATATTTTTATTGGTTGATTTTTTTGCTGAGATGTCATATTGAGAAAGTCTGAAAAATCTTAGGTGTATCACCTGGAGAGACTTATGGATTATTGTTGTGTTGATTAAAATTTTGGAAAATTATGTCATTAATTGTATTTTTAAAATTTCAGCTTTTTGTTTATTGTTATCAGCTATTTTCACTCACTCACAAACATCAAGTGTAATCAAATCAGGTTTCTTGAGAATGTTCGCTGTTTCGCTTTTGTATTTGCATGGACATTAATTAACGTATCACCTTATTACGTAGACAACAAGTCATCAATAGAATATATAGAACGTCGATGTTTAAATGTGTAAACTTTTCTCTCAGTTCATCACCAATTTAGACCCACCCGGTTTTATTTTATTTTGCTGGATACAGATATAGATTATTTTGTGTTATATATGGCCAGGTTTTTTTTAATTTATCCTAACGAACAGTGTGTATACCTTTTGTTTCTGCAGATTGTAGAATGGGCTTATAATTAAAAGCAACTTCTATGTTTGTTTTGGGAAAGTCTTGTCTTAGCTTTATTCTTATGCATGTGCATACAAAATACTCAAGCTGCCATTTATATTTTGATATAAGAATGGATTCCACCAATTTTTGAGATAATTAAATCAAATTTTCTAAACTGTTTGATAGAGAAGGTTGATAATGAAGTAATTAATGTATTTAATTTTATATACACATTTTTATGTCTCTAATTTTCAAAGGTTCTTTCTCATATGAACAGTAAAAAACAATACAAAAATGTAAACCAGCTCTAATTCCACAAAAAACTTATAAAATCTCAGGAACAAATTGTTGCAAAGACACTTCTTTGTAAACAAACAAAAGGGGGCTTTTCTTGATTAAAATTTGGTCAATATTAAAGTGCAAAGGGTGGAGCTTATATAGGGCTTGAAATAACATGAATAAAATCATAACTAGTAATAAAAATGAAGCAAATATTTGGGATTAAGTGATGTAATCGTTTCTCCTAGTTAAGGTTTTGAATGGCGAGGTGCTTGAATGAGGCGATGAAAGGGGGATGTCATTGAGTCTTCAGCATGAAATGAATGTATCTTCTAGAGATGATAGAGGGTCGAGATTAAGTAGAAAACATGGTCTTTGGTCGTCATTTATCCTTAAACCAAGATAATTGATTCCAAGAAAGGAAACTTCTTGTTTGGCAAATCCTACTTTGGTTTTTCCTGATTTAGCTTGGTTATCGACTTGCTCTGGTGGTTTAGGACGTAGAGTGGCTTCAGTAGACTTCAAGGAAGGCGTGCATAAGTTGCCTTGATGAGATACAATCGTTGTTTCTATATATGGCTCCAAATATATACTTGCTGGTCCATGTGCATGATAAAGTTTCTTGATGATTTGATCTTGGTTATCTTGTGTCTTGATTTGAACCGGCCAAGAGTTGGCTCGATTAAACTGATCCTCTTGATGTTTGGAACGATAGTGTTTTAGTTTTAGATTTTTGTTCTCTTTGTAAACAGTTTGCAGCTTCCTTTACTCCTCTTTTTTAAGCTTGTTTAGCTCTAAGTCAGTTTTTGTATAATCTCCATCATTTAAGGCAGCTTGTCTGGTACTGATATTCTCATCAGTTTTCCTACATACTCTAGTCCTTTCTTCTCCTATAGTTTTCTTTAAGAGCATTATAATTACAAGATACGACATTCTCTCTAAAAATATCACACCAAATATTTAGAAAACATTACTAAATGTTTATGAAAATCAGTTGCATATGCATCCTGATTTTAGATCCAAGATATATAATATTTAGGTTTAATTTTCGATTTTAGACCGTATTATTTTAACTTAGACATGCTGATTGGTTTTTTTTTTTACTTTTGTAAAAAAAATCATACCATTTCTCAAAAGTATTATATTAAGAAATTAGATAACTAAGATATTTTCCTTACAAGAAGTTAATTTTCTTAATAACAGTATATAAGTATATGAATCCAACTCGATCTCCTAAAATCCTAATCCATGAGATCTCCTAACATAATGTGAGACTATGATCTATCTACTTTGTTTCAAGATAATGAAACAGCTGGATTTCAGACAGCTATGCTTGCAAGTGGAACCAATAAAGCTTGTGAATGTAAAGAAGAACGTTGATAAATTAGGATTTTTAGGAGTTTTCGACAAGCAAAGATACATTTATGTGGTCCAAATCGTAGATCCATTTCCAAAGGGTCTGAAAATGGATTTTATATGTCACTACACCCCTATGGCCAATCTCCAATGAACCAAATAGGTGATTGCTTTTCTCTACTTCATTGCAAATTAACAAAAACAATTAGTCTTTGTGATCTTGATACCATCTTGATGCTAGTCGACTAAAGCTCTTTTATCGTGTAGTAATGTGTTTTGTGTGGGTAATATTAGATACCACATCTGGATGCAAATGATGCAGTGTTGTTCGGTTATGTGTTTAGAACTTGATATAAAAGTGTGTCTAGATTTAATTACAAACAAACAAAAATTGTACCCACATACATATGTCCATATGCAATTTTTTTTTTTTTTTTTTTTTTTACAAATGAACTTATGGAATGATGAATTCAGATAATGAGTCTAGATGATGAATATATATAGAAGTAAAGCAAACTTCCCGATGTAAAACGAGAAACTAATTATTTCGTCATTTATTTTTTTGTCACTAGCATGAAGTTACTTGTTCTAGTAAATCGCGGATGGATTCCTTGAGTTTGGAAAGAAGATAGTCTCTAGAATCCACAGAAAATGATGTTATTACTGTTGCAAATAAGCTTAGAATACCTAATAAACTACTTTCTCCTCAACAAAATCCCTTGTCGAAGTTATTGTTGAAGTTTAACAATTCAGTAGTCGCTTAGGTTGGTTAGTCTTCTGTCTTCATTACATAAAACCTAAAAGGTACTCATAAATGTACAAGTTATAGAAATGTCTTATACAGTCTAGTTCTAGATGCTTTTCTGTTTCAGTATATATTCACTTGTAACACAAGAAGTAAACTTTCTTACAGAGCACATATAAACTTTCTTACAGATAGCACACGACTATCATATACTCTTTCTCTCTTTTATAATAAGTATCATTTGAAGAAAATGTATCTGCAATATATATAGATGTATTAAACTCAAAATACATTTATATACATCAAATTACAATGTAAATATATTTTTTCCAAATGATACTTATTATGAAACAGAGGAAGTACTAACTAATAAACAGTACTTAGTTACAGAAGTATACAAATATGAAATACTCCATATTATAAATTTTCAATTAAAAAGTGATGGAAGAAACAACTGCTGTAGGAACAAAAACAAAAGTTTTCATGTTTCCAACCATTAAAAAAAAGAGTAAAAAAAAAGTGTTCGGGATCTTAAAAAATATTCCTGCGGAGAGAGACACCAGGTTGATTCTTGAAAGGCATGGCTGCCAGGTGTTTCTTGAAATCTAGCGCATGTACTAAAAAGACGAAAACACCCTTTAACTGTTTTTTTTTTTTTTTTTTAAATAATTTCTACAGTATCCTTTGATTTTTTTATTTCCTTTCTTTCTCCAATCATTCGTATTCCGCCTTCTTCCTCTCTTTTCTCTCTTCGCATCAGCCATGGCGGTTTCTATCTTTATCCCTCCAAAACCTCCTTTCTTTTACCTTCTCTAGACCTCTCTATCTTTCTCGATTCCGCCTTCTTTATCTCTTTCCTCGGCGTTTCTTCATCGTCGGTGTATCTAATTCGGTTTCCGAGGAGCCAAACCTTTTAAATTTCCCCCGAATTTCAATGGCAATTGTGACGGGAGATCGGTATGTTGAGAAGCTACAAAAGTTTTTAGAAGATGAAGCCGAGTCGCTTCTCGAAGAAACCATAATTCTCAAGCTTAACCCAGCTGGTCTTCACTATATTCATCTCCGCCTTGAGTCTCTCCGTGAACTCGAGCGCATGCTCTCTGGTGCTCCTGTTGACTACCTTCGCGCTTACGTCTCCGATCTCGGAGACTACCGCGCGCTCGAGCAGCTCCGCCGTATCCTCCGAATCCTCACTTCACTTAAGGTCGTTTCCACGCTTCCTTCGCCGGCTCGCGATCCGACGCCGTTATCTCTTATTCCCTTTGGTAGGCTTAAGGTTTTGGAGCTCCGTGGCTGTGATTTGTCAACTTCTCCGGCTAAGGGGTTGCTCGAGCTCCGCCACACCTTGGAAAAGATCATCTGCCATAATTCCACTGTCAGTTTTCCTTCCTACCTCTTCTAATTCCTATGGCTCTTTTACTGCATTTCTTTAGATTATAGTTATGCACAGAGAAATTGAACACTATTGGTATAGTTATTGAGGTCGCAATGTTGAATGATTGTGTTTATGCATATGCTAAACTTTTCTTTGAATCGATTATATAATGTGTTGTTACCATTGGATATAGGATGCGTTGCGGCATGTGTTCGCCAGTAGAATTGCGGAGATAACGAGTTCGCAAGAGTGGAATAAGTTGGCGGTCATATCGTGTACTTGTAACCGTCTTGTGCTCATGGATGAGTCCTTGCAGCTTCTTCCAGCTGCTGAGTCGCTTGATCTGAGTCGAAACAAGTTTGCAAAGATGGATAACCTAAGGAGATGCACCAAGCTGAAGCACCTTGATCTGGGTTTCAATCATCTTAGAACAGTCTCTCACTTGAGTCAGGTGGGAAACTTCAGGCTTCAGCATATATCCATGCGTAGGTTTCATTTGATCCAATTTTTACTTCTACGGTTGTAAGATGAGAGGAAAGGCAGTTGTACTCGGTTTTTGTCCTTGAAGTTCGCATTTTTACTGTCATTTGAACTGTGTAGCTTGTCTCCATAGTTTGATAAACACGACGGCTTAGTTCTGAAAACATGTATATGCTAAAGCTCTTATTCTGGTTTTACCGTTGTTTTTGGACGATGCAGGTATCATGTCATCTTGTAAAACTTGTTTTGAGGAACAACGCTCTAACTACGTTGCGTGGGATTGAGAACTTGAAGTCACTCGAAGGCCTTGACGTTTCCTACAACATCATTTCAAAATTTTCAGAACTGGAGTTGCTTTGGAGTCTTTCGTTACTGAAAGAACTGTGGCTGGAAGGAAATCCAGTGTGCTGTGCTCGATGGTACAGAGCACATGTCTTCAGCTACATTGCTCTTCCAGATGATGTAAGGGTTTTCTTTATTCTTGTTTTGGAGATCCTGAAGTCTTGTCGGGAAGATAGAAATTGAGCTATGTCAGCTTGTGCTTGATTTGTAATGCTTCTTGTGTTATATCGCTTTTCAGCTGAAGCTAGATGGCAAAAAGATAGGAACTAGAGAATTTTGGAAGAGGCAAATCATTGTAGCCCATAGGCATAGTGAGCCTGCAAGCTACGGATTCTATTATCCAGCTAGAGAGGAAGGTAACGAAGAAGGAAACTGCAATAGAAAAGCGGTAAGCAACCACAAGTTCATTTACAATACACACATATCTATTATATCTATTTTTTCCTGCGTGATAGTGTATTCAGAAAAATGAATTCAGGAAAGAAAAAGTAATTCCAATTAATTGTTGGGCATTGTAGTGTGGCTTTCTGAAGAACGCTTTGAGCTAATGACATGTCGCATTCAGCTTCTCTATTTGTGCTTTTCAGTATGTTTTGTTTGATATACAATGACTGAAAGCTTATTATACTGTTTCAACCTTTAACAGAAAAAGATCTGCCGGCTCGCTTCTATTGATGTCACCTTCGTGAACTCTGACCAAGAGTCAGTTTCAAGTGATCACGAGGACAAAGAGAATGTAAAGTGTGATCAAGAGGCTGAAATATTTGGCCTTATAAGGAAAGTTGAAAGCATGAAGAAAGAACGCTCTGTTCTGTGGTTGCGAGAGTTCAAGGAGTGGATGGATCATTCATCTGAGGATTTTGCAGATGTCAGCAAAGACAGCAATATGGAAAAGAAGTACAATTCAAAGACTAGTGAAACCCAAAGGAAGCATGGTGGAGCACCAAGATATGGGTCCAAGTCTTTACGAGCTTCAAGAGATAAGAGCTATAGGAAAAGTTTAGAATGCACTGGTTCATATGTGGATCATAAAAACGGTATGGATGATATGAAGTACGTTGAAGGTACCGAGACACAAAAGATAAATGATGACATCTCTTCATTAGAACCTCAAAATAGAGATCAAAATCAGAAGTATCAGGAATATTTAGATGATGAGATGGAATCTGTGTCAGTCGAACCAAACAACCTATTTTCTGCAGCACCCGCCATGGAGAAGTTAGCTGAAAATGGAAATATGTCAACATGGGATATAAGCCAAGATGTGATGGGATCATTTTCATCATCAACATATCCTGGGTCTCCTCCTCATTATCGGAAAGATGTCTTATATCGACGTCATAACTTGGTGGAAGAAATCTTGCAGCTCTCTGCAGATTCTTATTCAGTGGCATCATCTGATAGCACAAGCAGTTGCAGTGAAGATGATAACTATGACTCTGAGTCTGAGTATTCGAATCCTGAAGATGGTCGGTTGACAGATCTTCTTAATGTGAATAGACTAAGGGAGGACGTTCCGGGATGTGATTCTCAACCGGAGAATGGTAGCATAATAAAAACTTTCAGGACTGGTGAATCAATGAAGGAGAATACCACTAACTTTCTTTCTGAATTGCGTAATGGTGACATTGATTCTGGTTTGGTTGAGATAAAGAAAAGCAAAAGGAAGCCTATAAAAAGATATGTTTCCTTTCAGAAAGAGGAAAGTTGCCATACTAATGGGGAGACATCTCTAAGGAGCGATGCAGATAGTTACTTTTTTGGCGAAGAGGGGTGTATTTCTGATCATTTGCAGGAAAGTTCCCTGACAACGGTTTGTAGGAATAGCATTATTAGATCTTTGGGGACTGAAAGAACACATGAAGGAAAGGGAGATTTAGTAGAGGAATACTTTTCAGCAAAACTGTCAGGTTCCAGTTGTCAAGAAACTTGTAGGACTTATATGAGCTGTGATTTTATACTACAGAATGGTTCCGCGTACAAGCAACGGTAAGTTTTTGTTCCACTAGCATGGTTGTAGTATATAGATAAATGATAGTAATTCAAGTCCCTTTCAATAGCGTTTATACATTGGTTTTGATATCTACTTCCTGACTTGATGGGGGGAAATGAGATATCATCCTTTTCTAGTATGGCGAGGCTTTTCTTATTATTGAATCAAATTGATAGCATTAGATTTAGATGCTTTCGGCTTCGTTAAAGTGGGTGATGTGTGAAAAGCTTATGTGAATTTCGGATTTTCTTATATAACTGCGTAGCTAGTTGAGAAGCAACATCATTCACAGGATGCTATCTATTCTCTTCCCTTTCTGACAATATTTTGAAATACAGGGAAGTAGTGCTGTTGCTGAGTAGCCTAGACAAGCTGTACGTACTACTCTTGGGTATGTCTACTGATCATCAAGGTTAGACTAATCAGCTGTATTCCTATGCCTATCACGTCATTAGTTTTGTTGATGCTGAGTTCTTAACGGCCATGTGTCTCTGCAGGGAATCCTTTAAGTGTACTGTGTTCCCATGGAATCAGCGATTTACAAGACGTTTCAGTCGGTCTAGGACTTCAGCTTGTGAGGTTGGTCTTTTTTTAATGGTTCAGGTTTGTAGATTTGATTTTATGTCCATGTCCTGATTAATCTTTCTCGTTCTTTTTTTGAGTAGGCTACGCTTTTCGGAGGATGGAGAATACATTTTTGTAACTAAGTGCATTGAGAGGACAACAGAATTACTCAATATCATACAAGCTTTGGATTCTCAGGCTACAAAAGTTAAATGTTCTCTGCAAAGGTAAACTATTAACTTTCAGCACAGAGTCGGCTCTGTAAATTTTTACTGTCGTAATTTTTTTCTTCCATGTTAATGGCAGTCTGGAGAATACTCAGGTGGACTTGTTTGAGAAAGAAATATGTGGAGGTTTGAAGCTGAGTATATTCCAGTATAATATTATCCAATTTCAGAGCAGCACCCTTGGAGGTATATTCTCTGTGTATCTATGATATTCTAGATTGACAAAAAAATTGGTTCACTCAAATTTCCATCTTCTTCCCTTAAACCACACGTCAACATAGACTTGAAAGTGCATTATCTATCGGTAATTCTGCAAACCTGTGTTTAGACCAAATCACTTATGCATCGGCTACCCAGAGTATATGGATTCATCTTCTTCCCTTCATTTTTTATCTCTCTGGTTTTTATTACATGACATTGAAAAGTGAAAACGTTACCATAGAATATATTTTGGGTCCTTTGTTTCACTTGCATGCGAGTAAAGTGCACTCAGCACTCTGAATCATGAACCATGAATCTGCATAGTTTCGTTACTATCTGCGTCAAAAGCCTCCAATACAAGCTATCACTGGTGGTTGTATACTAAGATTTTTGTTTGACTTAAACTGTACAGAAGTGCTGTGGCGGTCGCTATTTGTGGCTGGTGGGCGTCTCTTTATATGCAATGAAGACTTCACACAACTTAGTTCTCCAACAGCGTATTCCTCTTCTGCTCCGTATTTCTGTCTTGACTCGTGCTGCTCCATTTCTGATATATCTGAGACGGTAAGAAGTTTCTTCATTCTTCTTCCCCCTTTTGCTCGCACTACATCGAGATGTGATGTCAACTTTCATGTACGAACTTTTGAATATCGTCCTTCCTTGTCCAGATCGTTGAATCGCAAGGCTGTGTTGTGTCATTGAAGATCAAAGAGAAGAAAAGAGTGGATTCCTTGACATGGAAGCTGAATTGGTGCAGCCCTGAGAATGCACTCAAGTTTGTGACGTTGCTTAAAGCTCTTCATCCTGATTCGCCACAATGGCCATTGGCTGTAAGATACAGGAGATAAATTCTCGTTTGCCTTTTGTTTTTTACCGTCACTTGTTCTTCTATCTAGCTAGATATGTACATACACACGCACGTATTGTTCATATTCATTTCAATCAAATTTTGGGTTAAATCACTCTCTTTAATAAAAAAAGCTAATAGATTTGTGTTGAGTCTTTGCCCTTTTGGTGCGTCGTAGGAACATCTTGGAGTTATAGTAAACAAACATTGGAGTAACCTAGGAGAATAAAATTTAAACAACCAGTATTTGTATACTTTTTGGTTATGGGTACAACAAACAAAGAAATATGTCGTGGTCTTGTATTATGTTAGCAGCAGCTAAACTGATCTCGCTTTGTTCGGACAAGTTCCAGCGGTAATCTCTCCAGTGCCATCTGAAAAAAACACTCATGAATCCGTATGTTTACCGTATGATTCAAATCATAAGTGAAGAGAAAAGAAAAGAAAGAAAGAAAGATTCGTTCTCCTTACCCATAGTCTTGGAGCCGTTGGATCAGATTTCGGTTGTGCTTTGGCTAGACTCGACTTGAAACTTATGGTGATACAGACCTTAAACTCCACTGAGAAAGGGCTGTTCCACAAACACATACAGTATTGGATGAAAATGAGCATCGATCCATCAGTTTATAGTGTGTATAAACTAATTCAGAGACATTTGTTTTTAAGAAATACTTCCTAGGTTTTAGTACAAATTGAAGCACAGAAACTCACCCTGCGAAAACGGATGGACACATTAATAGCCGAGGAAGTAAAACGTATATAGGGATAGTCATGTTACGGCACACATCTCCATCTGCAATCTAAAACATGAGACGAGAAGAGGAACTGTCTTAGCAAGCATTTTGAGATATTACAGTTCTTGCATAAACAAACTAGACGGTAAACAGTTAAACCTGTGTAGACTGAATCAAAGAAGTCTCGGTAGCAATTCTCTCCCCAACAATTATTGACTCAACACGGAGTAGGTGAATCTCTATAGAAGTTATAGGAACTGAAGATGCTTCCACTGTTAACTCTCCACTGAGTGGATCCTGCAAAGAGCACTGAGTGGCTATCTTTCCGGTAACTCGGAAACCACCTTTGTGAGATCAAACAGTCCAATTACTTCTCTCATTAACAGACCAGGAAAACGGCAAAATCTCCGAAGATGTAAGAAGACAAACCTGTCTTAATCTCAGGAAGTAACGGATGTCTCTGTGTGTCTTGAGTAATGTAGAATATGACCATTTCTGGAGGAAGTGGCCTCTCAGGAAGATCAACTTCAACCAAAAATAAACGAGAATAAACATCACAAACAATTCAAAATTTTCACACAGACATCGATGAAGTCAAGGAAAAAGTACCTCTACCACTCTCGATTATAAACTCAATCGTTGCAGATAAAGGCTTGTACAAGTATCCTCGCGGTATATCTGCAGTTAGTAGATACTGTCACAGAGATTTTTGCATCAATTTAATTCCCATTTCTCAGATGAAAACCTTAAAACTCTTTTCAACGATGATCAAAATTACTGACTTGTATACTGATGTTAGTTCCATGAAATGTCTCGTAGAACTTTTCAACAATGCCTTCCCCATCCTCCTTGAGATTTACAGAGAATGGTATCTGCAGCAACAAACACCAACCATACAGCTCAAGTTTCAATATTTGGAGCTTACGAAACCAATGACACAGAGTATATAATACCTCTGTAGTTCCTGAAGAGACTTTCCCAGAAGACCCGACTTGGATCGTCTTCTTTCTGTGGGAATGTTCAAGAAACGAAGCAGGAAACTCGAAGTTGTTAGCTTTAAGCTTTAGTAATTTTGACATCGATGAATCAAATTTCAAAATCCGAAACTAAACAAGACGAGAACAGAGATACAACAATGCTTACACGATTTGAATGGGTTTGATGACGCCATAGAAAGACTCTATAACTCCAGCTGATCCTCCACGAACCTGTGAGAATAGTCGGAGATTTAAGTCGGAATTGATTTTCCACGAATTGAAACAATTAAGGCTGAATCGAGAATCTGAAACCTGTAAGTTGACCGATCCGTTGACTGATAAACGAATTCCCTGGTGGGAAATCGAATTAGGAGAATTTATCACAATTTTTCCTTCCACTGGTTCCTGATCAAAATTGGAAATCAGAGGCTTTCACATTCGTTCCTCATCGTTTATTATCGTAATCATCATGTGAAGGAGATTCGAGACATACGGAAGAGCGATAGATACGATTTGATCGAGAGAGTTTGACATTCACCGTCGTCGCCATTGAATCACCGAGCTGAGCCTGCTTTTAACAGTATGCAGGTGTTTGTGGTTAATTTCAACGGCGAAGAAAATGAGACGGCACGAGTTCTCTCTGTCAGAAGACAAACAGCATGGTGTGTAGACAATATGTTGATAAAACGACAAGAGGTTGATATCTGTAAGTTTAAAAACAGCATGGAGTGTAGTGACAAGGCGATCTAATTAAAGAAAAAAAATGCAAAAAATCAGCAGAGGAGACGTTTATTTAAACAGAGCAGTACACTTTCTCTGCTGTCACAGAGATGATTTGCAGAGAGAAAGCTTAAACCCTAATTTCTCAGAGAGAAGATGTGGAAGAAAGGGGAGTTAGTGTGGGTGACTTTAATCTCTTCAGATACATGGATTCCGGGTCAGATTCTGGATCCATCCGAACCTTTTGGGTCTCTGGTCTCCTTCTTCGGCCTGATGGAACCGCGATACGTCCCAAAGCCTTGTCTCCGGAGCTTCGAGCGAGATTTCGGAACTCTAGTTTCAGATTCATGGAGGTATCGCCGGTTTGTGAACCGAGCTTTGCAAGCCCACTTTTGGAACATCTCGTTTGGGCTATGGTGTTCTTGCCAGCCGCCGATTGATTCGCCCTACTTCGACAGAGAAAGCTCTCTCCTTTGGTTTCCTCCCTCTTCGAAATCGGCTCTGGGCTTTGTTCGAGGCATGGCCGTTTCGCTACGGGTGCCTCTCCGGAGATTAGCTGAGACCAACAGTTCCACCGCCCAGATCCTTAGCTTTCGGCGATACACTGTTGATTTTAACCGCTCCGAATCAATCTATGAAGAAATTAGAGAAAGTAAGTTCTTGTTCTCTGGGTTTTCTGTTTGATGAGGAAATGAAACCCATTTTGGTGTTCTTTATATGCTTTAGAACTGCTCAAGGCAGATTATAGATAGTGTTACGTTTGATTAGTTATAGAGTAATTTAAAGAAGCCAAATTTGAGTGTTGATCTATATGCCCTGTTCACATTAGATCAAGGCGAACATTGCTGTGGTTTGGTATTCTCAAATGATTTTGTAAATATGTGTGCAGGTGCAAGGCTAATAGATCTCTCAGAAGAACAAGATTGGTGTCTCGATCCCTCCGAAAAGATGGACTGCATCGACCCGGTTTCTATGTTTTCGGATGCAGAAATGGAAAACAGTAGAGATTTGAGTCTTGGAGATCCATTGCCCAAGGATACACCTTGTTGTTCTTCTTCTCCTTCATCTGAGCAGCATGTTGATAAACCAGTTCAGATTTGCACATGGAATACGAGGAACCGTCTTACCAACTCTGGTTCTAGCGTTATGAAAGCTTGCGTAACCATGGCTCGAACACCTGACCATGAGAATGCATGTCACTCGTCAAAGAACAGAGAACTCTGTCAAGTTGAGAAGACAATCTGCTTACTGAATTCAGAATCTTCTATTGAAGATATAATAGAGGAAGACGTCACTTCCGTTGCTGCCCCGAGAGCTGCTGTATCAGAAGCACCTCCTGATGTTATGATAGAAAGTAATGATGGCATCATTGGTTCGGACGATGGAACTGTGACATCCTCCGCAAAACAGTTGTCACCCTTGCTTGGTGCGAGTAACGAGAAGGCTTTTCTGGCAAAGCCTATTTCTTTTGTTGTTCTGAAAGCCTGCAAGAACCAAGCCTGTTCAGTGAAAGAAACATATGATAACCCAAGAAGCAAGCTTGATAGCTCGATGATCACTGCCAAGACCTTGGATGATGAATCGTCAGATAGGAATACTTTCAATAGAACACAAGACGACTGCTCTGATGATGCGTTGAAGGAGGTAGGACAGGGCTCGCTACATATTACCGAGACTTCAAACAAAGAATTCAGTTATGATGATGTAGGCGTTGTACCCGCAGAACCATTACAAGATTTGGAAGCTGCAACAGCTGTTGGAAACCAGACGAGAGTAGTTGATGATGTCAAATCAACTGGGGTCAAAAGGAAAGGGAGTCGAGACAGAGCATCTGCACGTAACTCCAAGAGAAAGAAGAAAGCAGGCAAACAACCTACTTCTAATGATAAACCTTTGAATCTACACTTGATGAAAGATATGCGTCTTGCTGATCCAAAATGCTTGCGGATGAAGTTCTTGAGTAGACATGGGAATCTCCCATCCAAATCAGAACTGTTGAAGAGATTCAGCGTGTTTGGGAAAATCGACGCTTCAAGAACTGATGTAAACCCAGGGGAAAGCTCTGCGAAAATAGTATTTCTGCAGAGCATAGACGCAGTGACGGCTTATCAGTTTGCAAGGAGCAAAAAGTTTAAGCTTGGACGGTCTAAGGTAATGTATCGGCTGGACGCCATTGAGGAAAACAGTGAAATGAACAAAGTCTCTGTGACTCAGAAGCCTCAAAACTCCGATCCATCACCAAGATCATCTCTCAAGAAACATGGTTCGGTAGATAACGAAGAGGGAAGAAGTAATCTGAAGAAGACCTAGCTTGTGTCTTTCTCATGGGAATCCCCTTGTAAAGTAGCTAAGGTCTATAACCTAACGTAGAACAATTAGGTTCTTTTGCTCTGAAGCTTGTATAATCTTTGGCTTATTTCGTATTAAAGACGACATAGTTTGCATATAAAATAGCTTTAACGATGAATGTGACTAGAGACTAGGTTTCCAACTTTTCATCATTCTGCTTTATATTGTTCATCTGTTTGGAAATTTGGAACTCAACGACGAAGAAGAAAGAACAAGTTGAAAGGAAGTAGCAAGCAGTGAAATCTGTCAAGTCCAAAAGCAAAAGTTTACAACGCCAATGGCAAAAGTCTAAAGCAAGGCAGGTCGCTTCCATGTATGGTCATCTTGATCTTGATGGTTATGGGATTCACTAGGTCGTTTGCACTCGCATTTCTTGCACACAGTGTTTCTCCTATAGTTCAAGAAGTCGCATCTGTAGAAGAATCACACGTAAAAGACAAGGGAAGAAGAGTGTTTGGGTTTAGGATATGAAAAAAAAAAACAAATTTGTCAATTAGAGATCGGGAAAGAGAGACTCACGAGGGACATTCCCATTCTCCAGGCTCCAGTTGCCTCTTGGGGCGCCGTTCCCGACACTGTTTACACAGTTTGTTGCTAGAAAAGTTCATGAATCCACACCTGAGAATATACACAACGTGGTATGATCAATATAAGAGTAATCAATCAAACACAAAGGCAATTTAAAAGACAAGATATTTTAAAGCTTTCAGTCCTCAGGAGACAGATCATAAACACAAAGAAGATAGTTTAGAGGCAGGTAAGGGAAACTAACCCAGTGCAGTTCCAGTCTCCTTTTTTCATTTCAACACTCTCCATTGAAGTTCTCTTTGGTCCCTTTGCTTTGCATTTCAGACAGCTCTGGTTTCTTGAGAAGTTTGAGAAATTGCACCTGTGGAATCAGCAGGAATAACCAATGAGGGTATGTCATAAAAGTATTATGACTTTTGATTCCGAGAAAAACAGGTAATTGTCAGATTTAGACTAACTCAGGACATAGCCAGTCTCCTTCCTTGACAACAGCAGCGACAGATCTTCTGTCAGCGACTTCATTGCACTCTCGGCATCTTTCATTTCTGGCAAAGTTCAAAAAGTCGCATCTGTAGAGGAACACAGAGGCAGAAACCCACACAAAAACAAAGTCAGAAATCTACAGCAAAAGCACCAAAGCAATGTTATAAAACCTCTTCATCCAAAGAAGCTGACAACATTCTTGAATAAAATCTTTGCAGACTCAGATACGAAATGTTATGAAAGAGCTTAGGAAACTAGTACTTGATCTAAAATACAAGAAAGGGTTTTGTCCAGTTTCTCTAGAGGCATGAAAAAAAAAGCAAACTCATTCGTAAAAATCACTTACTTAGGACAAGTCCAATCTGCATTGTATTGAGACCAAACACGCTGAGAAGGCCCATCGTTCCTCGATTTAAAAACCCTCTCCTTAAAAACCCTTTCCTTCGGAGGCAAAGATTCCTTTGAAGCAGGTTTAGGCAAGACAGGGTTTACAGGATTCTCACTGAACTCAACCAACTCTAAAAGAAGTCTTCTTGCAGACTCATGAACAAGTTCTCTGCCTGGTTGAATCGTTCCTCGAGAGATGACAACCGAATCAAGCGCATTGAACAACAGCAAACGCATAACATCAACGGTTCGAGCATCAGCTTCTGAGCCTTTAAGTATCACATAAGCTCTATCACACGAGTCACGAAGCACACAAGAAGCACAAACCTATTTTCAAAAGAAACACTTCTTATGGTTAAACATCTCACTACACTCTATCTCCAAGGTTTTTAACAATCAATAGCTAAGGCAACAATGTGTAACATACATCTGATTCGTCTAATCCAACATGAGCTCGAATCCTTTTGGAGGAATTAACAGTTTTTCGAAAGAGATTAGGGCATCCACGTTCCACTAGAGCTTGTACATCTCCCGATGATAATGATCTGCATCAAAAGAGCAAGCGATAACATCAGTAATATGAAAATTTGGAAGATGAGAATTTCAAAGTTTATACCTGAGGATGTCGTATCGATCGCGAGCGAAGCTGAGGCAAGCATCCTTGACTACGTTCATTTCTTGGTAAATCGTATCATCTTCGATGTCTTTGGTGAAATATCCCTTCGTCTTCAAGCGATCGACGAAAGTTATCCACTCTGGCCATGGATGCGGAGACGACGGAGACGGAGACGGAAAATCTGAATCCACGGTGGATGCTGCGGCGGTGGCGGCTTCACTGGAGAAGCATCGGAAACGAAGAGAAACAGAAGGAAAACGGTTGAAAGAGATTGGAAAAGAGGGTTTTTGAGGCCGGAAAATGGAATTGCCGACTAAGAAGATTCGGGAAGACGACATTTTTCTCTTCCCACCGGTAAGATCTCACCGAGAGTGAGGTTTTAGAGAGGTTTTTGGCAGGCGAATGAGTGGATAAAAGAGATGGTTTGCGAGTTTCAGTTATTTGCAATTTCACCACTTATTTATATAAGAGCTTATTTTGTTACCCTTTTTAGTTAAAACTTTGCAGTTTTACACATAAAGTATCTCATATTCCTCTGTTTTCTTATATGGCTCTAATCAGCTTTCCATGAGTAGTGGCATCAATTCTGATAAATACATACTAAAGGTGCAAAAGAGAAGATTTCAATTCATTGCTCAATAGCTAATCTTTGGTTATTGAATAAGCAGTGGGAACCAGATGCTTTTGTTCTCTTTGTCGCATGATCAAAGGAAACCATGCATTCAAAGAGAAACAATGGCAGAAAGCAATTGTGCTATACTGAGAAGTTATAAAGTTAAATGGCAACAATGGTACCTATTACAGTAACAAAGTTGCTGCATACCTTTAACTTGTCACATAATATCCTTTTCAATTGCAACCTTATTTATTGATATAATTTTTACACATTGCTTGAAAAGATACTTGTATATACAGCTTTTGCCAGATGAATCTAATTGTACAAAGGCTCTTAGCCTCTTACTCTAAAAGTGTTATGTTTTCAGTTAATTTTCAGATTTAGACTTTTCAGGACATAATCAGTCTCCTTCCTTGACAACAGTAGCAATAGATCTTATGTCAGTGATTTCAGTGCACTCTCAGCATCTTTTATTTTTCGCAAAGTTTGAGAAGCCGCATCTGAGCACAGATGCAAAAAAAAACACAAAAACTAAGTCAAAAATCTACAACAAAAACATTAGTTTCTCACAGAAATATTTTAAACCACTACATCCAAAGAAGTTGACAACATTATTTTATAATATCTTTGCAACCTTAGATACGATAAGTTTTGGAAACTTAAATGTGCAGAAGGATTTGTCTACTTTCTATAGAAGCATGAAAATGATATAAGAGTTGGTGAATTGATGGAACAAGCAGTTGGTTGCAAAACTCTTTCTACTTGTTCAAATGATGATAAAGAGGATTGAGTATTGATGTAAGCATCCATGCTTATACATCAGGACATGACCAAGAGAAGAGCAAATGAGCTTACCCGGATGATGCTAAGCTTGTAACTGAAAGGATTGGAGAACTTGTAGCTGAAAGCAATGAAGATATTGCCTTAAAACACCAACGTTTTAACCATCAAAAGGACCAGCTGATTAGTTTTAACCATCAAGAGGACCAGCTGATTCGAGCCAACACTCGTCCGGTTCAATTCAAAAAGCAAGACCAATATTTTAATTGGACATACATGCACATATGACGAATTATATAAGGCAACCACGACTTTGCCTTATTTTTTGGGATATTCAGAACATAAACACGTCAATATACTAGCCAATAACCGGAGCTACTATGATCAGACCAAAGGAGAACCGCCAAAACTACTAAATTCAAGGAGCAACATTAGAGTTATCTAAGGAAAGGAAGAGCCACATGACATTATATTCGACTCACCATTATATTCAGCCACCAAGAGACAATTCAAGACATTCAAAATCACTAAACCACGCCAATAACCAGAAGGAATCATCCCAAATCCAAGAAGAAACCAAGAAGAAGCTACTTTCCTTAACCGAGCTTGATTACATTGCTAGCTTTGGAAAGCAAGACTAGAATCTCTTCTCACTTGAAGATCTTGACCATTCACTCACCTCGTCACATCCTGAGCGTCAATTCAAGTCAAGGAATCATATCATTTCGCCACCACAAATCAGGCTCTCATTTCCCATTCATTCCAACGGCTAGGAGACTAATAATCATCATTTCAACCACATTTTATGCTTTCTATTTATTTCTTTTGTTACCGTTTTGTTATCTCACTTCTGAGCATTATATAAGCTCTTCATCATTGTATTTTCATACCAAGAATTCAAGAAATTAAAACCCCTTTTGTTTGTTTACAAAGAAAGTTCTTTTCACTCTTTGTTTGATGTTCTCTTCACTTATGTTTGATCATTTAGGTTGTTAGACTTCTAAAACTCTCTTTATATCTGCTTAAATTAGAAAATTTGTTATAATCATACTGTTTCAATCTTCTCCTTTGGATTGACAATAAAACTCATATACTACAACTGATTAGTACAATGAGTGATTGACCAAGAGAGTCAAAACTCTTGTATCAAAGTCCAAAACACTTGTTATATATTTGGAATACCTTCTAACACGTAGGACTCTTCTAGGGTTATGTTCTACTTCATCTTGAGACCAACAAATATTATTATTTCCACATCTTTTGTCAATTTTTTGTGTTTTTTGGACAACGTCTGCACGATAATTTTTTTGAATTGTGATTTGTTAGAATATTAAATTTGTTAGGTTTTTGATAAATTTAGGTTATTACTATTCTATTTAGTTTCTTAAATTTGGGTTATCATTCTATATTGATTTTTTTTTTAATAAATTAAAAAACTAATTACGTCTTACTATTCATTTGAAATGCTACCACACACTATTATATAAGGAATTTGAAGACTATTTAATAATAGAATTATGTAGTATAATTGGTAAATTCAATCACTTATTAATTGTCACAAATTTTATTTTGACAGATAATATATTTCTCAGCTACAAACCTTTTTTACTATATAGTTCTCTTCATTGAAAATGAAAATTTTTACATTGTTTGAAAAAATCTTTATATGTACAGCATTCGTCAAACTGAATATGATTGTACAAATGCTTTTACACTAGATAAGAAGGCATTGATCAACATATGAGGAGACTCGTTGTCTCTCAGACAAGTTGCTGAATCCGCATCTGTAATGAAAAGTCCAATTGTCTGCAGCCAAAGGTAAAGAGGCCATTCCTCGGTGATCAATGCAGGAGTAGCCATCTCCACTCTGTATCAAGGAGCAGCCTATATATGTGCACATTTTTCATGGAAATTTTGAGTCGACGAATGAAGAAGAGACGGTACGTGTAACGCGATATCGATGAATTCGTCGACACCGATGTTCTGTTGAAATGGAAAGATTAAATTTTGGGGTTGATTAAAGAAAAAATGGAAACTTAAAACCCGAAACTGCAAAAAAAAAAAAAAAGAACTGCAAACCCTAAAAACTTTGGGCCGGAAACACAATAGCCCTAAAACTATTCAATTTTCACAATTTCTCGTAGCCCAACCTTAGCATGTACAAGCGAAGGCCCCAAGTTCGCAAAACCTTGAAAATGAATTCGAAAAGAAAACTACAGTAAATTCTTGCTGTCATCATATTTTTTCCATGTTAATGACAGTCTGGAGAAAGAACTATGCGGAGTTTTGAAGCTGAGTATCTTCCAGTCCAATATTCTCCATGTTAATGGCAGTCTGGTCTAGATCAAGTTGAAATCGCAAACGATTCTCCTCTGGATACCCTTGAGAGGTCAAAATCAGTCTCTGAGATTAGACTCGATGGTGGAACTTCAAAAGCACATGCTCGCCCAGAGCTTACCAAGTCAAGAAGATTAAAGTCATCATGGAAAGTTTCAAGCTTGTTCTTCTTCCGGAATAAGAAGGCAAGCAAGGAGAAGACAGAGTTGTTCTGTCTCGATTGGCTATGCCCACTGGTGTATTACAAGGCCCGGTTCAAAGTGGGTCAAAATTTTTTTGGGCCCTGTGCTATTTTAAATATTTGCTTATTTATACCCTATTTTATAAAATTTTAAATTTTGAGCCCTAAATTAGTAAGGAAATTTTTAAAATTTTTATTGGGCCCTGTGCTTTTGCACCTCCAGATGTGCTGTCAGCTTCCATGTACGAATTTGATTATTTTCCTTGTATGTGTTGTGTCACTGAAGATAAAAGATAACAGGTGAGTGGATTCCGTGACATGGAAGCTCAATTGGTGAAGCCCTGAGAATGCGCTCAAGTTTATGACTCAGAAGCCTCAAAACTCCGTTCCATCACCAAGATCATCATCTCTCAAAAAACATGGTTCGGTAGATAACGAAGAGGGAAGAAGTATATGTAGGTGAAATTTCCTATGGAGACTAACTGATGAAGACCTAGCTTCTGTGCATAGCTTATGTCTCTCTTGTAAAGTAGCTACGGTTTTTTTTTTTGCACTGAAGCTTGTATAATCTCTGGCTTGTTTCGTATTAGAGATGACATAGTTTGCACTTAAAATAGTTGTGACGATGAATGGTGAATATAGGCTATGTTTCCATTAATCTGCTTTTCTTTGTTCTTAGAAAAAGCTCTTCTTTGCGTCTATCTCATTCTTAGATATTCATGGTTCCTCAAATGTCATGCTCATGCACTTATTTATATATGAACTTCTTTTGTTAAAGAGCTTTTTTGGCAAATTGTAACCAGATTGGTAAATTTAATCACTTGCTAGTTGTTACAAATTTCATCTTGAAAAAATCGTGTGGGTCGAGGAGGTCAATTTCCTCTTCAACGTTTCAATTAGAAAAATGACTAATGTGTTAATGCGTGTTTTGAAGGTCGTTATTTAATGTGTTAAAACTGATATTTACCTTTTCAAAAAGTTTTAAATGTTTTCGCAATTTTGTTGAACCTTTTCTTTTTGATACTATAATTACACCAGTGATCGAGTTAGAGAAAACAATTAAAGGTTGAACATTCACTGCTCTCTGTCTGCCAAGTGGAACTGTTTCTTACGTCAACAGAAACCCAAAACTGTCCCTTTTTTTAGTCAAAATCAAAGAGTTCTTCAAGTTGCTCGTCGGTCCACTGTGGCACCAAGCTGGAAGACGCCATGGGCTGAGATTTGTTGACCTTGGGCCCAGATGTAGCTTCATCACACTTCTCCATTACACTCTCTAGCTCACCACTGTGCGGTTCACGACTTCTGCTCATCTGTTTCACCGGTCTAAAGTCACTCGCTGTACCGGTCCCATAAGCTACATCTTCCTGCAGTTGCTGTTCTTGAGTGTTTGGGGTTGTCCTGCTTGCTGCAACTTCTGCTTGGCTGATTGAATTCTGCATTCCTAACAGTGTCTGCTCTTCACAATGGTTCTTGCTCACACCTTTTAGCCAGGAGTTGCTTCCCTCCGCTGGATTCATTTCTTCCATTTCTACATCAGTGAGTGCTTCTCTGGCCTTTTTTCTGAGGCTGTTCATGATTCCTTGAGTAGTTCCTTGCTCCACGGGAAACACTTTGGCTTGCATTCGAAAATCTTCCTCGTTTTCTTCTGTTAGATCTATAACAGTAATAGACCAAGTTAAAGAGGTTTGAGTTTCTCAATCAAACTGTGAAAGAAACTCGGAAAAAAAGTTTTCATTTTTTGCTACCATGTACTGGAACATGAGCCTTGGCACTCGTTTCAGAACGGTTAGGCTTTGGTACAACAGGAGTATCCTTTGTGATAACCTGTAAACGAAACTCTCTAGCCTTAAAAACACATCTTCATCTATTACAATGACTATAAATATGTGCAACTTGATATCATAAGATAAACTACCTTGGAGATGTTCTTCAGTGTTATGTTCAGATAGCGTGAAGACCGTGATGGTGCGCAGACTGCAACCTGTAAATCACTAGATCTCAGCCCAAAAAGGTCATTGAGAAACAAAGTAGCAACTTCAAAACAATGAGATTTGTTATATATCCCCTTGTAGTTAAACAACAAACCTTGTTAAGTATCACCACTGCACCAACTCGTATATCTCTTCCAAACTCACTCTCTGAGATAACTTTCCTGTGCACACTGGCGTCGATTGTTCCAGTGGGATCCTACAAGCAATACACATAGAATTAAGACACATGACAAATGGTGCGTGACAAAAACAAAAAGTGGAAACCATTCACATTGTTACGATACGAGTTTCTGGTATGTTGTCTTTTGTACCTTAAGAGTCACCATGACATCACCTAGACCATTAGGAGTGCAAGTTTTGACGATTGCCACGACCTATAGATCAACCACAAACCAAGTATGTCAGATTTTCACTTCATAATGGAGCATTACGAAGATAGCATCAGCATGTGGCTTACTTAACCACAAAATCCAGATAACTTGTGGCAAAATAGCAAACAATTAGACAGAAGACATTATTCCAGAATATTCAGCCTTTCTCTCCACAAGCACAAAGCAAAAGCCAACCACACACCAGCAGACTAACATAGGATGCAGATTTTCATTATACTCTAACCAGAAACTAAGACTATGGTCACTGCATCTCTTGATATACTTAGGGAAAGGACTAGAGGGTACGAGTAGATTGTTCATACCTGATCGACCTTACACCAACTGCGAGATCCACTCTTAATCTCGCTCACTGGTGTCCCAATAGCATTTCCACCATTGCTCAACAAACCTGCCCACCCAAAGGATTTGAAAACGAAGAATCTAAAAATCACAGGTGGATTTGACAATGCTCGCATCACAAACTACGAAAGGCTCTACCTTTACTACGAATGTAATCAACAGCAGAGACCCACGGGTCCTCAGAGAAATCCTTGTCTTCCCAGTCAGGTTCTTCCGCAGCCTTACGTATGAACTCTTGAGTCGGAATCGGTTCTCCGTGCTCGTTGAACGATCTCGGATCCTTATTCATCTTTCTCCGGATAGCAACTTGAACAGTTCCGGCAGGTCCTGGAATCAAGGAGCCGGAGTAACCTCCCTGAAGAGAATGATCCGGCGAGGAGCAGCGGCGGAGAGTCTGATGGTGGTTTGTGTTACTATTAAAACCCGCCTTTGGGTTCTGTTGCTGCACAGGGACAGGGGTTTGCTGAGACCTCGACGGAGATTTGCGCTTGCAAGGGCGGAGAAAAGAAGGGAGCTCAGAATCGCCGAGGTCAAGAGCTTCCCATTGCTCTACTTCTGATTGGGAATTCATCACACGAATATGTAGGAAGAAGATTCATCCACACATACCCTCTTGTTACCAAATTTACCTGTGATTTAGCAGTAATCCTGAGAAAGAAACACTTAGTATTTCGTTTATGGTTCCTCGAGTATCATCAAATCTATAACAGAAGACAATCCAAATCATAGCAACTTACTAGGTATTGCAAGTTTTCAAGGAAATAATCTATACCCAAAAACATCTATGCAATTTTTTTTTTTAAGGTATCATCGAAGAAAGAGCAGATGAATCAATCATTTCACTCTGCATCTAATTCAATTGATCAGTTTGCTCTACAATAGTTCAGATTACGGACCTAAAACCAACGTTTTGTACATCTCTCCGAATATTTTTATGAGCCTATCAAGATAACAAGAAACAAACCCAGATTCTGGACTCACCGGCGTTGAAGGTGAATCTCCTGTAGTGAAAGAGACGACGGCGACGGTGGGCGATGAAAGAGAGAGAGGACTCGGAAAACGGTTTTGATTAGTTTTGTGTGATATTCGAACTTCCGATCATCGGAATGGTATTTATTAAATGGGCCAATGGGCCAGCTCGCTCTCTTATAAACCTAATGGACCTGCTAAAACACAGTTTTTGTTTGTTTTTTAATCACAATATTCAAAATATTTTTGTAGAAATGAGATTCACATTCAAATGCAAAATAAAGATATTTTTGAGCTTTCTAAAACGTAATATTAAAGCGCTAGTATTCTTGTTTTTATCAAACCACATTTTTTTTAATCTAGAAAACTGTGACAACTGGGAAACTAATCCTTTTTCAAATTAGAAAATAAGTGAAAATATTTTGGAATTGCAATTAAAAAAAACCTTGAAGCTAAAAAAAAATCTGAAACAAAATTAGCTTTTTCATATAATCACAGAAATAGATTTTACTACTTTCAAAGCAATCTTTTCCTCCTACAACAGGATAACCTAATTTTATTTTGTTGAATAATATCTGGTCATCACCTCCCACCAAACCTCAAGTAATGTTCATTCCCCTGCCTTGCTGATTTGATTTTCTTTTTCCGTGAACTCTGACCTCATTTTTCCAGTAAAACAGAAAAAAAAAAAAAAAGATATGCAGTTTTCTTTTGGAATGAAAATGTAAACAAGAACAAGAAAAAACCAAAATTATTGACGAAGATCGAACAACAAAAGCATATACAGAACATTTGGGACGGTGAGTTTGATCGATTTTTATCCGATTGAAGATTACAGTTGGAGTTTTGATTTGAAGAGGGTTATCTAGATCTTTCTTTTTTTCTAACGGAGGCACTTTTCAATCATTTGGTTACAACGTAGAACATTCTTGGATGAATCTTAGCTACCTTTTCTTTTTTTTTAATCCTTCAAGGTTTACCTAAATATAGTGTCAATAATCTAAGTCGAACTAATTATTTGATAGTTCGATTCACGTTTATGCAGGAAGTCAACAAATCAACAATGATGATTTTTATCTGACTACTTTAATTAATTTATTTGCATGGTCGTTTTATTTATCATTTTCTTTTTTGGTTCCAGCTAGATGTTACAAGACTGATCACGAGAAAATTTTGAGATACATAGAAAACCAATATTGTTTCAAAGGAGACGCATAATAAAGATCGAAGGACGATGAATAATCTATTAGGTCTCCTTCGTATTCGTATCAAGCGAGGTGTCAATCTGGCCATCCGCGATCTCAACAGTAGCGATCCTTACGTCGTCGTCAAAATGGGAAAACAGGTAACCAACCTTAACCCTAATGCATACAAATGTAGTAATATTTAATATTTAATGAATACCACTATTATATAATATGGCCCGTTTGAAAGATTTTAAATGGTTTAGGGTTTCCGATGAAAGATTATATATAGCTAGGTTGATAAGGTCATCTATAAAAAAAACAAGAGATAATGTTTAATTTAAGGATGGCATTTTATGTATTTTTGGAATGGCTAGCTCATATTATAGGGTAATTATATATTTTACTAGTTAAGAATATGTTGGGTCCAATTTGTTTGTTCCAGTTTTTAGGAAGACTTGAGAATCTAGAGCACCAGTGATGTTCCAAGGTAGTGATACATTTTTGATTATGCGATTTTGAGAAATATTAAATCCTTATTTAACGCAAACATATACACTAGTTAGATGATTGAGACGAATTATAAAATTGAATATGTGCGCAGAAATTGAAGACTCGAGTGATTTACAATGACGTGAATCCAGAGTGGAACGAAGATTTGACTCTCTCAATAACAGATCCCAATCTTACTGTCCTCTTGGTAAGTTATCTTACAATGATGTTAAGTTATATATATAAGAAAAGATACTCGAATAAAAGCATATGTTATATTATATCACTTAATTAATCAACTGGTTGTCTTTTTTTTTCCAAGACGGTGTATGATCACGACACATTCACTAAAGACGACAAGATGGGAGATGCAGAATTTGAGATTACGCCGTACGTTAATGCATTGAGTATGGACTTGCACGATCTCCCATGTGGGACCATTGTGACCACGATCCAGCCTAGCCGAGACAATTGCTTAGCGGAGGCGTCTCGGGTTATCTGGTCTGATGGTAAACTCGTTCAGGACATAGTCCTTAGACTGAAACATGTCGAGTGCGGTGAGGTTGAGGTTCAACTTCAATGGATTGATCTTCCTGGCTCTAAATGTCTAGGATTTTTTCTTGTAGGCTATTAATTACCAAGCTTTGGTATGGCACTTTAGACTTGATTTTTTTAATTAAATCCAACGTTAATGTAAACGAAAAGGAATTAGAAAAAAAAAAAAAAAAAAAAAACGTTAAAGACTTCTCAACCATATAGCACTTGACACCATCACTGTATAAATCGTGTATAGTGTATACTGCGAACAATGTGGTGTCCACCGTCAATAGTGTTCATTGCAGCAACCGTAAACAATGTACACAGCGCCATGAATAGTATCCAAATGTCGGATTATATCTCTGCAATTTTATCTCTTGGCTATGGTGGCTTGGGTCCATACTTCAAGTTTCTTTCCTCTGCAATGGTGAAGCAGCTTTGAAAGACTTTAGAAACATCTTCCATGGTCTATCAGAGTCGCCTTCAGCTCGTTGCACTTAAAGAAAATAGTGATATTGCAAAACATTTTTTGCAATATTCATTTTTGTTTCCAGTTTGCAATAATTTTTGAGATATTTTTATAATAATTAATAACCATCACAATTCTAATACAAATTTATTGCAAAACTGTGACGACACTATCCGTTGGACATTTTCGTTACCAAATTGCAACTTCTTTATAACACGACAATACTTTTTGCAAATTTTACAATAAACATTCAGAAATTGTGAGTTATGGCTGTATTTTAAGAATATTTTTGTAAAAATAAGTGGCAAAATATGTGGCACATTTGATACTATATCCGCAACATTTTAGTAACTTCTTTGGCAACACTTTCTCTTCAAAATTGTGAATATATGTTTTTTTGGGGATCAATTGTGAATATATGTGTCAGCGATTTTTAGCTTTAATAGAAGAAGTATATATACCTATTGCACATTTACAACTAGAAGCGTACGTTACATACATTACAACTTCTATAAATTAATAATATAGTGATATTATCAGTTTGATTCTTAATCTCCTTTATATAAAAGGGAAAGATTTCAAGACTTCTAAGAGCTGTCACATCAACAAAAATAATCAGCCAATGATAGACTCCAAAACTGCTATGTCATCTTCTTCAACCAATAACTTAAAGTTATTTTATTAAATAATTTATTAATCAAAACTTCTTCAAATTCTGACCACAAAAAACTTCTATCATTAATAAATTAAAAAAAAAAAAACTGAAGCCCAAAAAAAAAACTAAAAACGAATTACACTGAAACTCAATTATAAAGCTCAAACAAAAGCTCATTTTATGGAGTTATCATCTTCTCGATTTCCAATCTTCTTGCCTCTAACTCACCAGAAACGGAATCAGCCATTACTAAACACAAACTTTACTCTGTAATTAATGACAACCAAACTGGCAATAAACATTAAAGCTTAAATAAATGGACCACAAATAAGTGAAATCCAAAAAACATAGCAATGAGGATGTCAAAAAAAAAAAAGACAAAAAAAGACATAGCGATGAACCATATAGGATATAAATAATACACAGCTCTAAGCAACATAAAAATACAATCTCACAATTGTTTTGCATTTATATTTTTAATGTGAGTCGAGCAAGAATGAGTCTCAGTCATAGTAATGCTGGAGCTGGAGAACGTCTTTCTCGCCAAAAGTAAAACTTGAGGAGTGACTCGGTTATCTTTCTTCTAGAGAAAAGTAATTTAAACAATTGTACCTATTTGATCTTATAACAGATCTCAAGTTCCTAAAAATGATATAGAATTTCATATTGTTTGTTGTAATCAGACATTGTGGAGAAACTGACGTAAAAGCCTAACTAAACAACCGGTAATTGAAGACAGTTACTCACTGTTTCTTAGTTCTCATTTGCAAAAGTTCATGAAACATAAAACTGAAAACGTTTTTATAAAAAAATAATATATGACTATAAAGTTCTAGACTCTTCACCAATATTAGCAAATGATCGAGCTAGCTAAACTATCAAACAAATATTATATCAATTAATAAAGAACCCATATAATAAAGAAAATTATTATTAATTGCCATTTGGTTTCTTATAAAACATCTATGTACACACTAAATCTTTAAAAATTGATAAGTAGAGAAATGCATATTATATGAAAAATTAAAAATAAAATCCTAACGTACAATATGAAACAAAAATGGAGTAAGGATTAAGTTTTTCTTTTTAAAAGCATCAAACGAAAGAGAAGATTATGCAAAAAGTTTATGAAAGTGTAAAATAATACTCATGGTGTTCACTAAAGAAATGACATTATAATGTAAGATGTCCAAATTTAGACAATAGGTTTCTAATATAATATATAGTTCATGTAGATACTATTCACATGAATAAAAAATATAACAAATCAAATTATTATACAAAAATAGTTAAATTTTATCCTTCATATTTGCAAAAATATGCATTAACTCTTAAAATAAGTTCAACTAACCCATAAGATACATTAATCTACCTTCAAATTATTATACAAAAATTTCTTTCATCTTTATATATATATATTCCTCTTATATTTACTTCACTCGATTATATCTAAGAATCACATGAAAATATACTATTCTATAATTTATCACAATATTAAACACAAAATTAACTTAAAACATTCTATAAAATACAATATAATTATACAACTTATGCGTAGCGTGGACAAAACACTAGTGTTCATAAAAAAACCAATAATGTAAAATTAATCAAGAAAACATCGTTTCAATAAATTTAGAAGGTAAGTCAAACAACATTTATAAAATGGAAACAACAATATAATCATATAATATTATTTATATATGTACAAATATATAATTATTAATTTATATAATTAATTAGACTGCAATTTTACATAGGAATTCTAAAAAAACTATCTTATTGAAATTTGCTAATTTTTACACTATCCTAACTCGAAATCAGCAAAATTTATTAATTTATTAAATATTAATAAATTAAAAAAAATAAATATATAATATTTATAAAATAAAAACAACAATATACTCATATTTTACTATATAATATTATTTATATATGTATAAATATATAATATTAATTTATATAATTATTAGGACCATATTTTTATATAAGAGTTCAAAAAAATTATTATCTTATCAAAATTTTGCTATTTTTTTACATTGGCCTAACTCGAGATCAGTAAAGTTTATTAGTTTATCGAGTATTAATAAATTTGAAAGATAAGTCAAACAACATTTATAAACTAGAAACAACAATATGATCATATTTTATCATATAATATTATTTATATATGTCTAAATTGTTAGAGATGGATTTCGCATCCTCCTCTAAAAGCCCTACATCAATTGAGATAGGCCCACTTCAAAAGCCTAAGGAATATTTAGGTCGGCAAGATAAATGGAAATCTTCTATTTATCTGATAAGTTCCGAAAAAATGGAAGGTCGGCCTTATCAAGAAGGAAGTTTTCTTATTCCAACAGGAGAAATTATCTCCAAAAGACCGGCCTTGTCAGACTATAAATAAAGAAGTCATTCACTTCTCATAATATCTTCCAATCATCCAAGAATCTCCACACTTGGAGAAGACCTAATTCTCTATAGATTTTATCTATCTAACTCTCTTATAACGAACTATGAATGGCTTGATCCCTTCAAAAGAGTACGTAGACAGCCTTTCTCAAGGTTCAACTGTTTCTTAATAAACATCCAAAAATCATCTCTCGAGACCTAGGGCAAACTAAGCAATCTTATTGTTCCTAGTTCTTGGTTTTATTTCTATAAACAGTTTAGTTCGGCATTCTTATTCCGACGACCTAAACCTCCGTGTATCATTCGAGCTCCGGCTTTATCTTCAATAAAGATCTTTCTTAAAATCCATTAACTCTTGTTCAGTCTTTAGGTCGGATTTGAGTTTTCACATAGATGTATAATTATTTATTTATATGATTACTGGAACTGTATTTTTACATATAAAATCCAAAAAACAATTTATTTTATTGAAATTTGCTAATTTTTATACTACTCTGACTCGAGATCAGATTTTTTTAATAATTTATAGTGGTTATCAATTTATCGAGTATTAATTTTTTGAGATTTCACTGTATTATGGAGTTTTAAGTTTCTTGGGTATTTCATATTTGTAAATAAGTTTACATTAGAATTAAATTGTATTTCGGTCTGGTTTGATTTGGTTTGGTTTGAGATTGTTAAAAGTTATTAAAAATGACAAATAAATAAAATTTATCATATCATATGTATATGAAGTTTCATTAGAAAAATTTAGAGTTTGGTTTGGTTTATATATTTGGTTATTTAAAATTTTACCGTTTGAGTTACTAAAAGATTTAATCCATCTTTCCAAATTATCTCAAGCCTATTATTATAAGAAAATAAAAGTTATATTTAAAAAAATATTATTCAATTTTGTATGTAGCACTGAATATTATATGTATGATGCTGTCAAATTATATATAGGGGCGGACGCACACTAAGAGTTTGGTGGCACGTGCCCCATACTCATTTTTGATTTTTTTTTTTATATATACAATAGTTAAACTGTTGAACATAACTAAAGTTATTTACCCATTTGTTTAGAACAGTTAAAAGCATGTTTAAAATTAAAAGCCCATTTGAAATTAGAAATAAATGAAAATTAGTGATATTATTTTGATTTTTTACTTCTTGACTTAGCAGTCATTTTAATTACTGTTTTAGAGCAAGCCCAATAAAAACACCATTAGTATGGGTCTTATGGATTAATTATTAAAATTTTGTATGTTTTATGGATATAAGACCTTTTATATAGTATTTTGTTGTTTCTAGAGCATACAACAGAGACACTTTTGATGGTGTTTTAAAAACAAAATAAATTTCAAGTAAAAGTTTTTGTTAAGAACTTTTAAAACATAATACATTTTCAAAAATTTAATACATGAAAACATATTAATTCTAGAAGTGCAATTCAAAAATTGGAATTTTTCATCGTCTACTCATAGCTTGCCATGTGTGCGTTCTTAATTTAGATATTGTATCTTAATTTAGACACTTATCTAAAATATAAGATATCATTCACCATTTTTTATTCAGTTTTATTATTAAGAACACTTCATTAGACACCAAAAATCACCATTGGAGTTGGTCTTATGTTTCGAGAGATATTTCTCAGCAATAAAGATTGTGAACACTACCTTACGTAATTAAATAAGTGATCAATTTTTATATGATTATGTTATTTATCTTATTGAAAAATAACTATTTGATAATGTGACAAGTTAAGTAATGATAAAAATGTTTCAGAATATGGAAAATCGTAGGGTAATTTTATAGGAGTTTTTAGTTTTTAATTTTGTTTGGTTATATTTTTTTCTATTATTTATACTTTATTTTTAATAATTTATTTATTAATTAAAATATCAAATATGTCCCTCATGCTAAATAAATTTCTGTGTTCGCCCCTAGTTATATATATTCGAAATTTTATGCATATATAAAGAAATATTTCTTCAAAATTATTGCAAAATGAATCATATGTTAATATTAGAATAATATTTAAAAGTAAACTATATTAGTTTTATGTTTAACAAATTATTTAGATAAATGTTTTAACTCTCCTTTAACTACGCCTCTAATGTTGACCAGTTTAGTTTTATCTTTGATAAGTTATCAGTTAAATGTTTTTGAATAATCATATTATTAATTGGCAAGCAAATTGGGCTGTGGTTGAGAGTTATAATGGTTGATTAATTTTTACTCCTTATGTGAATTTATTTAATTTACCCTTAATAAAATTGGTTAAACTAAATTATGTTTTTTAATATTAATCTGGTTTTTTAAGTAATTAAAATACATTAATATCTAAATCGTCACTTATTAATAATGTTAAAAATCAGCTAAATCTAATTGATTTTAGTTACAACTAAAATTCTAAACTACCTAATCTCATAAATATATGAGTATATATTAGAGCAATTTATACAAACAATATAAAACTGTAGCCGCACGTCTCTCTCTTTAACCCCAACCTGTCGTAAGATTCAATTAAAGTTTTATCGCGATCTAATGAAACGTATGAAAAATGTCATTGAAGGCGAAAGCTTTGTTGGAGAAGAAAGAAAGAGTTGATTTGCATTATAAATTTTGTAATTGTTCGATTAAGGAGGTCGAAGCGTCGGAGTACGAAGAAAATTTGTATCTAAACTTATTATTATGTTATGTGTGGTTGGGAAATTTACACACTAATGTCTGAACTCTTCCTAGAAAATTAGGAGCAACGACAACATCGTGTAGTTTGACAAGCAAAGGAGGTTGTTTGTTAAGTTTGGTTTATGTTGAGTTTAGATTTGCATGGAATGATTATCTTACGTCAAAGATGTGAATGGAGGAGCAATCTTTTATAGGTAAGTTTTTGGGTGGAATGACCTTCGTGAAATGTGAGGTTTGTCAATAGCCTTTGCGTGATAGAGGAGAAGCTGCACCATGCAGTTGGTGTTGCCGCATAGAAGAAGAGAAACAGGGTAAAAGGAACTGGTACGCGGTAAGGTTTAGAGTCATGCAGCTTTGCTCATAATTGGATGTTAGAGAAGAAAACATAAACAACATGAGAGAAAGAAGATAAAGGGCAACTATGGAAATAATATTAAATTCATATACGAGTTTGATAATACTGCATAAGAATTAACTGAATTTTAAAAGCAAAACAAAATTATTATTGGTTTTGGGAATTTCTCGATTGACTTGTGATCTTTTCAAACATATGTTAAAGCTGTGTATGGTGAAGTGTAGAAAGTTTTTTTGCTCCAACTATCCATCTGAATTTTGTGTGACATATTTTATTTTATTTTCAGTGTAGGAAATTTTTCTGCTCCAACTATCCATCTGAATTTTGTGTGACAGATTTTATTTTATTTTCCAAACTAAGTTTTGTGTATCGGTATATTGTTTAGTTGGCTGGCATGATGAAGACCACGAATCTTACAGAGTCATTCATATTCATTGTTCATCGTATAACTGTGTTCTGATTTTTTTTATTGTGATTATGATGTTATGAAAATCAAATTTTCAGTTGATGATATAAGATTTTTTTGGACGTGGTTCTTAATTTAATTTTTTATTACACTTTTTCTCTTTTTTTTAAGTAAAATCAAAAAAAAAATTAAGAAGTAATAGTTTTTAGATATGTTTTGGTATGTTCTGTTTAGCATTGTTTAAGCTACAGTTTTTCAAAATTAGCTTTGTGATTGTGTCTTTTTCTACAATTTAGAAGCAAAAAAATTCAAAAGCTGATTTGTATTTATTTTAGTGTTTGCACCTCTTTGTTCAATTTGTGTTTAATTTTACAACGAGACAGGTAAAGAAAAGAATTACTCATCCACTCTTCCATTTTATTGACACTTTCTCTTCATCTTAAGGAGCCGTGAATTTTACTTTTTCTTCAAATTTTTTACTGTAAATTTGGTTTCTGTTTGCTTCTAAGGGAGGAATTTTCTGAATGTGTTTTTCCGAACTTTGATTGTAATTTGCTTTCCACCGATGAAGAGGGTTAGAGAAAATGTTGACGCTGAATCTCATATACGGGATGATCAAGTCTGATTCATTTTGCTTGCAATGTTTGAAATCTATTCAGTATTTTCAATTGTAGAGTAACAAAACATGATTTCTGATTCATTTTGATTGCAAGTTTTAAACATTTATTTCTGATTTCTGTATGTAGTAATAAAACGAAAGGTTATCTTCGATTTCGTGCATTGAGATGCTATAAAGAAGAGAGATTTCACAGCACTCTATTGAATATGTTGTCATTGTGTTTTCTTCTGTTTCTTAAGAGTTTGTAGGAATTAGTCCTCCTTTTTTCAGTTTCCCGTTTTAATGTTTTCTGGTTTTCTGGTGTATATACTTTACTTTAGAAGATGACATTTCAAGTAGAATAATCGATCATATACATTACTCTCATTCTAGCACTGCAGATTGCATCAGCTCGGAAAGGAGCTATAAATATCCAACTTCTTCTTAAAGGCTCATAGATAAGCTGACAAATTTAATAGTAATAATCAGTGGAAAAAGCATGGTGTAGCTATGGTTCCTACATAATTTGGCATATTAGTTACAACAAAGTTTATGAATCAGGTAATCTTTGTTTGAGCTGTTTTTTAAGTCTTAAAAAAGTATAAATAGCCTCCCAATAACCTAGCTTTCACTACTAACTGGCTGACCTAACTTAACCAATATATCGATTTAGTTATACTATTGTTTTCTAGACTTCTTACGTCTACGATTCCGTTTTTGCAGGAGTTAGTGTAAGAAACACAATTACACCATTGAATCATCAAACAAAGACGAGGCCATCTCCAGCAAGAAACACAATTATGTCATAGTTCAATAATTGCATTTACCCGCGCAAATACGCAGGCAGTCACCTAGTTGTAAAGTAAGGCAGTTTTATGACTGTAAGTATAGAATAAAGTTTTTTCCTATGATAACCAATTTCACTCACAAACTTAAAAAAATTGAAAAAAAAAAAAATCATATAGAAAACAATAGTGTCTCTCCTTCTTCTCCAAATTCCAAATTTCCAATTTCAATCTCTAAAAAAATAAACTTTTTTTAATTCAATAGAAAATAAAAGTTATACAAAAGATATATCTTCTTTTTCTTGATTGATTACCAACAAGGATTAATGCATCGAAAAAGTTCGGCGTTTTACAGTCAAAACCGAACTCTGATCCACCATAAATCCTGATATTGCAGATAACACCATTTATATTTCCTTGGTGGACATACACATTATGGATAGTTTATAGTTGATTAAAAAATAACAGTGTTTTGTGGATAGTTTCTCGTAGATAGGCATCACATATTTACCGCATGTTCTTTCCCTCATCATCTCATTTTCACCAGTCCATGCCTAGGCCCTCATCTTTCTCATCTATACCATTATATCTACTATCTAAAAATCCACATCAAAACCACTACCACAACACCCCTAATCGATCAGTTAAAATACAAACTATCAAAATTCACGCACCCACCATCACTCATACAACAATGTCCACATATCTTTGGCCATGAGTGTCTAAAACTGAAATTGGTTTTCAACACATGTTTATCTATATTGTCTCATTATGCATATCCACATATTAGCATCCACAATATACATTTATTTGCAAGAAAACAATATTACAGTTACAAGACCAAAGTCACCCATTCATATGGATTTATTTCCATGGACAGCCAAAACGTATGTTCATAACGCTGAGTACATATGGTAGTGGAAAAAATACAATTTATATATAGTTTACCATGTTCATTGCAATGTATCCACCGGATCTTATTCCAGCATCCAAACATATACGCAATTTATGTATCCATACACTCTCATTCACGATAAAGAACATAAATTATGACAATATTCATTAAGAGCAAATAAGTAAAAACAGGTTGCCAAGAATACATAAAAATTCTAAACAAAAAAATCATGCTGCAAAAAGTAGTTATCAACCTAAAAAAGCGCATTTGGTAAACCACTCAATATTTTTACTCTTCTCGTCTTCAGTTATTTATGTATTTTTTATTTATTTTTATTTCATCTACCGGTAGATTGGTGAGGAATGTTTGAAAGCACAAGTATCTCTTTCATAAAAAGGTGAAATCGGGTTTTATGGTAATGTGCTAATTTTTGTAGAGTGTAGTGAGGATATATTAGATACAAAAAAAGCAGATGATGCATGGAAGCTGTTTACCATGCTTTGGATTGTTTCTATGACTGATCATCATGGAAAAATGATGCATCAAGGTCCTAAAAAACACATGCTTGCATGCAAGTATGATTGACAAGTTGCAGAGTATAAAACAGATACTATCCAAAAGATATACTTGTAGTTTACCGCTCTATTTTTCGTGATGCTGACATGGACATTGGTGACTCCATTTTTGAGGAGGGGCTCACTGAAGTATTGAAGGGCAGACCCATTTCTGCGAGGATCCTAATGTTTCCTAACTACAATAAATTCGAGTCTGAGGTAATCAAAATTTTATGTTATTTGTTTTAATTATTTTTAACACATGTTAGTAACTACTAGCTGGGTTTCCTATTATTTGTATATGAAATTTACTTTTCTACTGAACAAGAAGTTGATCAATTCTCAAATGAATGGCAATTGTTTGGTGATGTACTTATTGCTATTGTAAAAAAAGAAGTTAACGGTAATTGTTTAGAATGTCAGGATTCCTACGGGGTTTATTGGAGCATTATGGGACACATTTTCATTGCATTGGAGGTTGTGACCCATTTTATTGACTTGGAAATATGAGAAAGAGTGTATGTAGTTTAGTATATGATGACTGATGAGTTCTCTCCTGGCAACCTAAAATTCAAGTCAAAAAATCAAGAAATAAACCAAAATGAGAGATAATTCTTATTTCATCTCAACTTGGATGTTTGAGTTTGGTTTCTTCTCATTTTTTTTACATTTTTGTCAACTTTTGTATTTATTAAACGATTTTTGTACCATGATTTTTTGGATTATGATTTGTTATAATATTAAACCTGTTAGGTTTTGGAAAGGCTGCCTCAGACCCTCCCCACTATTTGCCGTCTACCTATTCCCCCCAGACTATCATACTCTGTATTATACCCCCAAACTAATTAATTTCTTCCCATTCTCCCCTATCAAATTACAAACACAAAATCATTATTTAATTCATAAATCGCGTTTATCCACAGTGATTGCTCGGATTACCGCATTCAATCCGAGTGCTAAAAACAACCCGACCAAAGCTTTCAAAATGCTACCCGACCCATATTCCCCCGCTTGTGACAAAAAAAAAACACGGGAACTTTAGTGTTCTTAGTCTGGAAAATCGATTTGGGGGAAATCGATTTTAGGGTTCTTCAATCAGTTAACAACAAGAGACAACGAAAATCAAAACCGAAGGTTCATCTTCTCGTGTTTATCTACTGGAAGAGATGAGGTATTGACTACATTGCTTGATTTTGACTCTCAAAACTTTCACATTGCTTCATCGCAGGTCACATGATTTTTGACAATCTTTGACAACATTGCTTCGTTTTTGACTTTCAATGATTTTCATTACATTGCTTCTGTTTTGCAGCGAATTTGACACTATCAAAGTCAACTTGTATTATGGAAGAGTTGTGGAGTTTAAGGATAGGAAGGTTTACATTGGAGGAGCTTTGAAGTCAGGCATAATTGTAGATCCTGACTTTATGACTTGGAGTGTCTTTGATGGATTTTGTGAAGAGCATGGATTAGGTGGCGGTTATGTGGAACATGTTTGGTACAAGCTCCCACAAGAGGAATGGATTCCGTAAGGGCTATCATAATGCTCAATTCTGATGCTGACGTAATGCGAATGTGTGCTGAAGCTATTCCAGGAGGTGAAGTTGATATTTTCATTCAGCAAGCTGAGAAGGAAAGCGAGAAGAAAAGTGATAAGGAAAGTACAAATCCTGATGGAACGGAAGGACATGAAACCGAGAAGAAGGAAAGTGATAAAGATGATGCAGAGTCTGATGAAATGGGAGGAACTGAAAGCAATAATGAGGCAGCTACGAATCCGAAGAGTAAGAAAGATAAAATTTTATAAGAAGAAGAGGATATAGGTGAGCGATATGAATTTGAGATTGAGGATGCTGTAGAGAACTTTGTTGATGAGGAAATAGGGAGAAATACAATTCTAAAGAGTTCGGATAGTGAAGAAGAGGATTCTTTGGTCTTGAGAAATAGAAGAATTAGAAAGAAAAAGATTGAATACTTGCCGTGGGATCTACTTTCTTTACTGACTATGAGTTTAAGGAGGCTGTTTTAGAGTATGCTTTCAACAAATCAAGGAACATTAGGCAAGATAGATGGGATAAGACGAAAATCGGATATAGGTGTGGCATAGATGACAAGTAAAAATGGAGGCTGTACTGCTCGTATGATAAGTCGGTCCAGAAGTGGGTTTTAAAGACAAAGTATAGATATCACAGTTGTACGCCTAATGGGAAATGCAAGCTGCTTAAGGGTCCAGTCATTGCAAAACTTTTCTTGGACAAACTGAGGTAAAATCCTGACTTAATGCCTGAAGAGATTCAAAGCCTTATCAAAGAGAATTGGAGATTAGTGAGCACAAGGAATCAAGTCCAGAATGGAAGACTTCTAGCTCTAAAATGGCTTGAGAGAGAGTATGATGAGCAATTTGCCCATATATGCGGTTATGTCCAAGAGATACTGAAGAGGAACAGACGATCAACTGCTATTGTCAAAACATATCTAAATGCCAACAAAGTTGATGTTTTTAATCGGTTTTATGTGTGCTTTGAAAACCTCAGGATCAGATGGAAAGCTTCTTGTCGGCCAATCATTGGGCTTGATGGAACTTTCTTAAAGGCTGCTGTTAAAGGATGTTTGCTTACTGTCGTCGGTCATGATGCTAACAATCAGATATATCCGGTTGCTTGGGCTGTGGTACAAGCGGAGAATTCAAACAATTGGTTATGGTTTATCAAGCAACTCAAAGTTGACTTAGGGCTTGGTGATGGCAGCGACTATGTCATGATTTCTGACAGATCAAGAGTAAGTAATAACTTCCCTTTTCTGGTTTTCAATCACGTATATACATGTATTTTAATGTTCACAATTTGTCTCTTATCTAATAACTTCTGTTGTATTTTCAGGGACTAATTGCTGCAGTTAAAGCTGAGTTGCCAAAAGCGGAGCATCGAAGGTGTGTCAAACACATCATCGAGAACTTGAAGAAGAACCATTCAAAGAAAGACTTGCTAAATCTGCTGGTGTGGAACATTTCTTGGAGTTATAGCATGACGGAATATCGTGAGAATATGAAGAAGCTGAGAGAATATGATACAGCTTTGTATCAGGATGTGTTGAAGGAGGAGCCAGAAACTTGGTCTTTGGTGTTTTACAAATTTGGAAGTTTCTGCGACAATGTGGATAATAATTCAACTGAGTCTTTCAACTCCACCATTACAAAGGCAAGAGGTAAGGCAATAGTACCAATGCTTGAGACAATTAGGAGGCAAGCGATGACTAGAATTTCAAAGAGAAACAAGAATTCTACGAAGTGGAATGGTAGTTTTTCGAAACATGTCAAACTGGTTCTTGCTGAAGAGAAAAAAATGCTGATAAATACATAACAACTCATGGTGTACATGGAAGGTTTAAGGTTGAGTTGTTTGGGAACAGTTATAATGTTAACACTGCAAAGAAGACATGTTCATATTGTAAGTGGCAAATCACAGGAATACCGTGTGAACATGCTTATGGAGCAATGGTAGATGCATGTTTGAATACATATGATTATGTCAGTCACTGGTTCTCAACAAGCATGTGGCGAGATTGTTACAGTGCCAATATCAAACCAATGAGAGGACCACGGTTCTGGATTGGTGGTTCTTTTAGACTCGTAATAACTCCTCTGGAACCTGATCTACCTGGAAGAAAGAAGAAGAAGAAGAATCCAAGAATAAAAGGGAAATTTGAGTCACCAAATAAGAAGAAGAAGAAACAAGTTGAAAAATTAGGAAGGGCTGGTCGCATTATCCATTGCTCAAAGTGTGGTGAAGCTGGACACAATGCAGCTGGATGTAAGATACATCCAAAGAAGAAGGCGAAGATGACAGAAGAAGGCGAAACAAGTGGCCAGGTTTGTCTTTCTCTTTCACGTTTTCTGGAATTATCTTTGTAGTTTTGCTTCTTTGTTCTCTCTCTTTTCCAGTAGGATTTATTTGAGCACTTACTTGTTGTCTCTTGATGTTTTAGAATTGTCTTTGTAATTGGCTTACTTGTTCTCTCTCTTATAGACTATAGTTTAAAGGTTTTACTGTCTTTGATGTTGGCTTTGAAGGTGTCTTTGTAATTGGCTTATTTGTTCTGGAATTGTCTTTGTAATTGGCTTATTTGTTCTCTCTCATATCGAAAATAGTCTTAAGGTTTGTTGTCTTTAATGTTATGGGATTCTCTATCTTGTCATGTCTTGTATGGACAATTTGAACACCATTTTGCTGTCTTTAATCTATTAATAAATGTTCTTTTTTTTGCTGGTTAGGATACATCTCAAGAAACTGAAGTTAGGACTTTAGTTTTTTATATCGAAACAGATTTGATTGCACTCACTCATCCCTCTCAAATGGATTTGATTGCACTCACTCAGCCCTCTCAAATGGATTTGATTGCACTCACTCAACCCTCTCAAATGGTCGATTAAAAGTGGTTGTATTTGTCTTTGAAGCCCCTGCTTTAGTCTATGAATCCTGACATTTGAAGTTTCTATTTTAATTTTTATGTACCTTTAAAGTTCCTGAGATTTTGAACAAGCAATTAGGTTGCTTTGTTTGGTATTTCTGATGGTTTTAAACAAGCAATGAATTGGTATCTCTGTTTGCTATTTCTCATGGTTTAAAACAATGAATTGGCATCTTTGTTTGATTATCATCTCTATCTTGTTTCTTCTTCTCTCTATCTTCCAAACACAAAATGTTGGTTTACTTGTTATTTTGAGATGATAAAAATCACACATAATACGATGAGAGTAAAGAAGCAAATTCAATACACAATCCAGCATTCAAAGTAGTACACAATCCAACTTCAAACTCACAACATCTTGTACACAATCCAACTTCAAACTCACAACATCTCTAACACAAATGAGAACTAATCTAGCTCATAAAAATCTTCCCACAAATCCATCCTATAGTTCCTGCAACTAACACTGTGATCCTTACTTTTTGCATACAATTTTTTGCCATCTCTCGAGCCATCTTCCGCATTGTTTCATTAGCCACTATAATCTCTTCTTTCATCATCTCGTCCAACTTCTCTTTGATATGTTCTTCCATCTTGCGAATCATTTTGTTTTGAAGCTCCAAGTTCTCCACCAATTCTTTTTTCAATTCTTTCACCTCTTGTACAAGCCTCATATGCTTTGCTTCTACCATTCTAGTCTCATCGAGTAAGGTTTCATCAATCCACTTGAAAAGATGTTCCTCCATTTTTCTCTACACAACAAGACAATTTTTTTTTCAAATGAATATGACAATCTAATATACACCTACATATGTATACGTATCGATTGGATTGTACCTGCAAGGCAACCTCACATCTGTAGAATCTACGAAAAGGATTCTCATTTGTTTGAGAAACATATGTGACAACTTTTTTTCCACACCAACATCTTACTGGAACACCAGTAACTGACCTTCGGTTTGTCAACCGAGATGAAGCAAACGATGGAGTGCTTATTGTCCCTTTTCAAAAACAAAACCAACAAGAAGACTAAGTACAAGACAAAATCAGAACGAGCTCAGAAAATGACATCAAAAACTAAATCGTAACTAACCTTGCTTGCTGTCTATTCTTAGAAGATCAACGAACACCAGAAAATCGATGACAAAACAGATGAACCTTTGATTTTCTCCAATTCGATTTTCGTAGTAAGAACCCTAATCCCCTTTCTAATTTTGACTCTCACAGTCGTGATGAAAAAATTATGGGCCGGTAGCATTTTGAAGGCTCGGGTCGGGTTGGTTTTAGACTTCGGGTCAAATGCGGTAATTTGGGCAATCACTATGGATAAACGTAATTTAAGGATTAAATCGTGATTTCATGTTTAAAATTTGAAAAGGGAAAATAGAAAGAAATTAATTAGTTTGGGGAGTATAATACAGAGGATGGTAGTTTGGGGGAATTAGGTGGATGACAAATAGTGTGGGAGGGTCTGAGGCAGACTTCCCTTAAATTTTTGATAAATTTGGTATCACTCTATTGAGTTTCATAATTTGGATTATCATTTTGTTGGATTTCTTAATGAATTAAGAAACTTATTGCATCTTAATCTATTTCTTTAATTTGTTTGAAATGCTACATACACTATTATTTATTTAAGGAATATGAAGATTATTTAACATTAAAATTATATAGTATAATTGATAAATTCAATCACTTAATAGTTGACACAACTTTCATCTTGGCCATAAAAGACATAAAGAAGGAAAAGATGAGCGGTGATATTAGGGCTTCGGGAGCGAGCGACCAAGATGCGACTATGACTGATATCGGAGAGAAATCGCGACCGCCAGAAGATCCTCTGGATACTACTGTGTCCTGGGCGTCAAAAGTGAGAAGTACTCTTGGAGGAGGGATGCTAGTCCTCGAGGATATTTTGGATGATGCCTTCGTTACATCAAGACTTACGGTGGAATTTCCTCACGGAGAAGACGGGGAACCGGAAATAATGATAGATCGTGATGTGTTGGAAGCCATGAACGGCTTATGGAAGAGATGCATGGTTGTCAAGGTGTTAGGAAGAAACGTGGCCATATCCGCAATGAGCAGAAAACTTCGGGAACTATGAAAACCAAGGGGGGCGATGTATGTGATGGATTTGCCGCGTCAGTTCTTTCTGGTCCGGTTCGAAGATGAGGAGGAATACTTGGCGGCGTTAACAGGAGGACCGTGGAGGGCGTTTGGTAGCTATCTTATGGTACAAGCATGGTCGGAGGAGTTTGACCCATTGCGAGATGAGATAGCCACAACACCAGTGTGGGTTCGACTGACAAATATCCCCGTCAATTTCTATCATAAGGCCATTATCATGGGAATAGCAAGAGGCCTAGGCAAGCCAATACGAGTGTTGAGAGGGGAAGGTTTGCTCGGGTGTGTGTTGAAGTGAACCTCGCGAAGCCCCTTAAAGGAACAATGTTGATTAATGAAGAAAGATACTTTGTGGCCTATGAAGGACTCACAAATATCTGTTCCTTTTGCGGTATGTATGGTCATTTAGTCCATGCTTGCCCAAAAGCGAATAAGGAGAGGGTGATGGAGCCGGAGAGAGTGACAATAGGAGGGGATCGGATAGCACCGGAGGAGTCTCGGGAGTTACATCGAGCAGAGGAGGGATTTACTTTAGTGCGCAATTCGAGAGGAGGGAGGGTATCTCCAGCGAAACAAGCGGAGACCGCGATGGGAGAAACCTCCGGAAAATTAGGTCGTAATCTTCAGGAGATCACGAGGAACAAGGGAAATGGAAATATTGTGATCGCGAATAGATACGCCAATCTGGAGGAGATTCTCCCTCTAAGTGTGGACCAATCAGTTAATCGATTGAAGGAAGATAAGGAAAATGAGGATCTCGAAAATAACAGAAGAAGGGAGAAGACTATAACCCAAGAAAAGAATGTTAGTTTCGTGACTGGATTGAAAAATGGGCCTAAAGAGAAGTGGGCCAGCAATAGAAAGCCCATGGGAATAAATAAAATCAAGCAGAACCAAATCCCAAGTAGGCCCACGAGGGGTTTGGTGTTTGGCCCGACGAAAGGAGAGATGAATCTATCAGCGTCGGCGAAACGACTCCGGGTGGAGAGAGAGGGTTCCGGGAGACCTGGAGGAGCCTTCGCGAATGGCGGGGAAGGAGAGAAAGAAATTGGTGAGCAGCTACGGTTACGAGATGAGGATATGGAGAGTCCACTATATGTATTGAGAACCGAGGCCCTAGCGGAACAGGACAGTATGCATCGAGAAGGGTTAACTGAACAGCCGGATAGTGGCATGTTTCCATCGGAGGAGGTGGGATCGGAGAGTACATGACAGGGGGCCCCGATGTTCCAATGGAGTTTTAGCTATGAAGATTCAATGAATTGTCTTTTGTGGAATTGCCGGGGGGCGAATAAACCCAACTTTCGAAGATCTATCCGATATATGTTAAAGAAATGGAAGACCGATGTTCTAGCCATATTCGAGACGCATGCAGGAGGTGACAGAGCAAGGCGTATATGTCTGGGGTTGGGCTTTGAGGGGTCGTTTCGAGTTGACTCAGTGGGGCAAAGCGGAGGCCTGTGGCTGTTGTGGAGATCGGGAATTGGGGAGGTTACTGTGATTGACTCAGCGGAGCAGTATATCTATGCTACAGTGAGTAATGGAGGGGAGATTGTTCACTGAATCGTAGTATACGCAGCTCCATCTGTGAGTAGAAGGAGTGGATTGTGGGGGCAGTTGAGCAATATAATCCATGGTTTAGACGGACCAGTATTAATTGGAGGAGACTTCAACACTATCGCCCGCTTGGAGGAAAGAACCGGAGGTAATGGGCAACTATCTACAGATTCTTTGGCTTTCGGGGATTGGATGAATGAGCATTCCCTCATTGATATGGGGTTCACGGGGAATAAATTCACTTGGAAGAGGGGACGTGAGGAGAGGAACTACATTGCCAAGAGACTAGATCGGGTACTCTGTAATCTGCACTCGAGACTACATTGGCAGGAAGCGCGTGTAACCCATCTCCCTTTTCTTGATCATGCACCATTGTACCTTCAACTGGAGCCAGGCGTAAAGGGGGATCCGAGTAGACGGCCCTTAAGGTTCGAAGCAGCGTGGCTAAAGCATGATGGTTTCAAAGAATTATTGGCGAACTCGTGGAATGGGGAAATGAGAACACCTGAGGCGTTGAAAGCACTGAAAGAGAAGCTTCAAAATTGGAACCGAGAAGTGTTTGGAGATGTACAGAAGAGGAAAGAACGCTTAGTTACTGAGATCAAGATGGTTCAGGATCTACTGGAACTGAATCAAACAGATGATTTATTACAGAAGGAAGCCTCTTTACTGATAGATTTCGATGTCGTACTAGCACATGAAGAAGTGATCTGGTTTCAAAAATCTAGAGAAAGGTCGATAGAGCTAGGGGATAGAAATACTAAGTATTATCATACAACCACCGTTGTGAGGAGGAGAAGAAACCGGATTGAAATGTTAAGGGACGCTGAGGGAAGATGGATCTCTGAGCCTAGAGAGTTAGAAAGATTGGCTATTGATTATTATGCTCGACTCTACTCCATGGAGGACGTAGACATGGTGGTGGAAAGATTACCGGCAGAAGGCTTTATGCCTTTGACACGAGAGGAATTAAAAGCATTACAAAAACCTTTCTTACCTGACGAGGTGGAATGTGCAATAAGAAGCATGGGGAAATATAAAGCACCAGGACCAGATGGATTTCAGCCTGTCTTCTACCACGACTGTTGGGAGGTGGTAGGGAGTTCAGTGGTTAGATTTGTTCTGGACTTCTATCAGACATGACAGTTCCCAAAAGGTATGAATGATGCGATCGTGGTCCTTATTGCGAAAGTTTTGAAGCCTGAGAAGATTATGCAATTCAGACCGACCAGTCTCTGCAATGTGTTGTTTAAAACAATTAGTAAAACGATGGTGATGAGACTGAAGAAAGTTATCTCAAAGCTGATAGGCCCGGCTCAATCCAGTTTCATCCCAGGAAGGTTGAGTTCTGACAATATAGTACTGGTACAAGAAGCAGTACATTCGATGAAACGGAAAAAGGGAGGAAGGGGTGGATGCTGTTGAAATTGGATCTCGAGAAAGTATACGATCGAGTACGATGGGACTTTTTAGAAGACATCCTTCAAGCTGCAAGACTTCCTGACTCCTGGGTAGGGTGGATAATGCAATGTGTCTCAGGTCCCTTGATGAACTTATTGTGGAATGGAGAAAAGACAGAAGCTTTTGAGCCTGCACGAGGATTAAGACAGGGCGACCCCCTGTCTCTGTATCTGTTTGTGTTCTGCCTTGAGAGATTGTGTCATATGGTGGAACAGTCGATTGACAAGAAGGAATGGAAGCCCATTTGTATCTCTCGAGGTGGACCGAGCCTATCACATATATGCTTTGTGGATGACTTAATTTTGTTCGCAGAGGCTTCAGTGACACAGATCCGAGTTATACGAAAGGTGTTGGAGAGATTTTGTGTCGCTTCAGGGCAGAAGGTCAGCAAGGAGAAATCAAAGATATACTTCTCTGCAAATGTAAACCATGAAATCAGAACACTTATAAGTGCAGAGAGTGGGATTGGATCTACTCGAGATTTGGGTAAGTATCTGGGAATGCCTGTACTTCAGAAACGGATCAATAAAACCTTTTTTGGAGAAATGTTGGAGAAGGTGGCATCAAGGCTTGCGGGATGGAAGGGACAAATGCTCAGCTTTGCGGGATGAATTACACTAACGAAAGCTGTCCTTTCCTCTATTCTAGTGCATACGATGAGCACCATTGCACTACCAAAGTCGACGTTGAACAAGCTAGATAAGATTTCGAGGTCCTTTCTGTGGGGGGATAATACCGAACCGAGGAAACAACATCTTGTTGCTTGGAAGAAGATATTCTTACCGAAGTGTGAGGGAGGTCTGGGAATTCGCAGTTCGAAGGATATGAATAAGGCCCTGTTGGCGAAACTGAGTTGGAGGTTACTACATGATGAGAAAAGCCTCTGGACAAGAGTGTTAAGAAGCAAATATAAAGTGGGTGGTGTCCACGATACAACATGGCTTAAGGTCAAAGGCAACTGGTCACCAACGTGGAGAAGTATAGCAATGGGAATGCAGGAGGTGGTGCTACCAGGGCTAAGTTGGATCGTAGGAGATGGGCGAACTATTAAGTTCTGGAAGGACAGATGGCTGAACCAGTATCCGCTCCTGGAAGTAACTAATGCAGAGGTCCCCGCAGAGATTGCAGACAGTACGGTATGGGATCTATGGCCGAATGGGGAAGGCTGGATGGGAGCACGCATCATTCCATACATCTCGAGAAATATACAATTGCAGTTAACATCAGTGGTTGTGGATGATGTAATAGGCGCCAGAGACAGAGTGTCGTGGGGCCACACGCAGAATAGGGAATTCACAGTGAAGTCCGCCTACTCGTTTCTCAATCAGGATACTACCCCGCGACAGAACATGAAAGTTTTGTTCGGAAAAGTCTGGCAGGTAATGGCACCTGAAAGAGTGAGAATATTCCTTTGGCTCGTGGTTAACTAGGCTCTCATGACGAACATGGAAAGACAGAGATGTCATCTCAGTGACTCATGGATTTTTCAAATCTGCAAAGGGGGCGAAGAGTCGATACTCCATATCCTACGCGATTGCCCAGCCATGGCGGGTATATGGCATCGGTTTGTCCCAGTGAGGAAGAGAAGCGAGTTCTTCTTGAGATCACTGTTGGAATGGGTGTATGAGAACCTGAGAGATGCGTCGGATGTGGGAGGATGCCCATGGGCTACAGTTTTTGCTATGGCGGCATGGTGGGGCTGGAAATGGCGCTGTGGCAATATTTTTGGTACTAATGCTAAATGTCGGGATCGAGTGCAGTTTATAAAGACTCTAGCAACAGAGGTAGTAGTCGCGCACTTAAGGGTCAAGGGACTAGTTGCTGTACAAACCAGAGTAGAGAGGAGCATTGCGTGGTCCTTACCCGAATGTGGCTGGTGGAAATTGGATACAGACAAGGCATCTCGGGGTAACCCGGGATTAGCTGCAGCAGGAGGAGTCTTGAGACACAAAAATAGGCAATGGTGTGGTGAATTTGCATTGAATATTGGCATATGCTCAGCTTTGTTGGCTGAACTATGGGGTGTCTATTACGGTCTCTATATTGCGTGGGATCATCGCATCCAAAGACTGGAGATTGAGGTTGATTCTGAGATTGTTGTGGAGTTCTTACGGACAGGGATTAGTGACACACACCCCCTCTCCTTCCTAGTACATCTGTACTACGGCTTTCTATCAAGGGACTGGTTAGTCCGCATATCGCATGTGTATAGAGAGGCTAACCGTTTGGCAGACGGATTAGCGAACTATGCTTTTCTTTTACCTCTTGGTTTTCATGCTTTTGAAACTGTTCCTTATAATATTGCTTTGCTGTTACAAGATGATGTAAACGGTTCTCCACAAACCCGTAGTGTGAGACCGTAATAGTTGGATTTTTAAATAATACAATAATTGTCTCCATTCTCTTACCAATAAAAAAAACTTTCATCTTGGCCATTATTTCTCAAATTAAGCCACTACAAACTTCTACATGTAAAATCGTTTTCTCTCTAGTTTCTTTTCACGTAATTTGCCAAAGATATTTCCCAATCCTTTCTTTTGTGATCATAAAAACTCATACTTACATTTTCAATCAATTTCAGAATGCATTTGAGCTAAGTCCACCAATTAGTAATGGAAATTAGTTAATATAGTTTAATTTCGTCACCACTATAATCAGTACAAATATATAACAGGCCCAAGCCCAAGCCCACTACTCTCTCTCTCCCACTCTCTCTATGAAAACGTTCAACGGTCACTTGTGAGCCACAAAACCAAAGCTTAGCGGAGAAATCTGAGGAAACATTGTCTGAGTTTTCAAAATTGTGAAATCGATCGATGCATCAAAGAGGAAAATCCAACAACCGTAGATGAAGGAGCTTCTCTAGATCCAGACTCGCCGTTGAAGGCCACTGAATTCTCCCACATTTCTATATCTCTTCTTGATCGTCTTCTTCCTTCGTTCCCCTTTTCGAGTTTTGTTTTTCCGACGACCTCTCTTAATAATTAATGGCGACACCTTACAGTAAACGTTTTCCTTTTAATATTCTTTTTTTCGAATCTTATGCATCAATCGCACAAATCGAATCTTCTGCTTTTGTTGTTTGTCCTTTTCCTCTAGAAATTGATAAAAATAAATCGGATCATATAATTTTTCGAAAAAAATAATTTTTGTTAGGGCCCTTTCAGGAAATTAATCACGTTGTGAATTGCTTATTTTTATTATATCAATGGATTACTATATTGTTGGAGAAATTAAATAAATAGTAGTGTCTCTTCATTGTTTCCAAGTGTAGAGAGTGTCTCAATCTGTTTTTGGTTATATATAATTGGAACAGAGAAAGAGAGAGATATCCAAAAGAGCTATTGGATGGAGCACTCAAGTGATTTGACTGTTGAGGCTATGATGCTTGACTCCAAAGCTTCTGATCTCGACAAAGAAGAACGTCCTGAGGTATGTTCTACGTTTCACAATCTCAGAATTTAGAACATTTCTTTGGTGTCACTAGTTTGGAATCTAAGGAAATTTGAGGGGTTTTGATTGGTTATAAGTGGTGCATGGATTCTCTTGATGTTTAATGACTAATGAGTTCACTGTTCTTGATCATCTTTCCAAAGTCGTCGCCTTTTTATTGAGTTTTTATAAACAGACCTAAGGAACATGTGACTTATACTGTTGTTCTTGATCATCTTCTAAAAGTCATCGCCTTTTCAGTTGATTATGTTCTATGTTATACAATCTCTGAATTTAGAACATTTCTTTGGTATCACTAGTTTGGAATCTAAGGAAATATGAGGGTTTTAGCTGGTTCTAAGTGGTGGATGGGTTTCATCTTGATGTTGAGGAACATGTGACTTACTGTTATTCTTGATCATCTTTTCAAAGTCGTGGCCTTTTTTTTGAGCTTTTATAAACAGACCTTGTGAACATGTGACTTACTGTTGTTCTTGATCATCTTGTAAAAGTCATCGCCTTTTCAGTTGATACATGAATCTTTTCTGTTCTATTGTTTAACAGTTTAGTGCTTTTAAGTGTTTATATAAACAGAAACTTGGCTGATACGTTATTTGATTTAGGTGCTCTCTTTAATCCCACCGTATGAGGGGAAAACGGTGCTGGAGCTTGGAGCTGGGATCGGTCGTTTCACTGGTGAACTGGCTCAAAAGGCCGGTGAAGTTATCGCCCTTGACTTCATCGAAAGCGCGATTCAGAAGGTTTTTGTCTTTAACTACTTTGATATCTGTTGTTATGCTAAAAAAGTTTTAAGTGTTTTGGATTTGGTTTACCAGAATCTTCCTTTTTGGTGATGTTGTTTCTTGCAGAATGAAAGTGTCAATGGGCATTACAAGAACGTCAAGTTTATGTGTGCTGATGTGACATCACCAGACCTGAAGATCGCAGATGGGTCTGTCGACTTGATTTTCTCAAATTGGTTGCTCATGTATCTCTCTGACAAAGAGGTGAAGATCTGTTTTTTCTTCGTATCCAAACTTATAAAGAGAAGAAAAGTCTTAATCTTTTCGATGGTTTCAGGTTGAACTTTTGGCAGAGAGGATGCTTGGATGGGTAAAGCCAGGTGGATACATTTTCTTCAGAGAATCTTGCTTCCATCAGTCTGGAGACAGCAAGCGAAAATCTAACCCCACCCATTACCGTGAACCAAGATTCTATACAAAGGTTCAATCTTTGGACTTGACCTTCAACTTATGGCAATATCTTTCTGAGACAATCTAGCGTTTTTAGAGGTCAAATCTCAATTATATCTCTCGTTTGAAGGATATTTAAAACGAAGAAGGCGTTCTCTTGTTTTGTACAACAGAATTTGACTTGGTTTTGGGAGTTTCAGTGGAATCTATAAAAGAAGTAACACAATTAGAGTAATTTCATCTTGTACATGACTGAGATCTAGAAGTTTATCTTATGCAAGAAATGTGAGATTAGCCACAAGGAGGTTCTCTTACATATGCTATATATCAAGTTTGATAAGGCTTTTAGACGAGTGTATATCAGTACATAGATTTGTTGAATTTAATGTGTTGGATGAGTTAAGTTCATTCTTTTACATGTGCCAAATTAAAAAATTTATGGTGTTCTGCCAAATTAAAAAAATTATGGTGTTCTGCAGATTTTCCAAGAATGCCAGTCACATGATGCTTCTGGCAATTCATTTGAACTCTCTATGGTTGGTTGCAAATGCATTGGTGCGTATGTGAAGAACAAGAAGAACCAAAATCAGGTGACAAGATTTGCTCTTTATCAGCTTGTCTACTTTGATTGTACCTTACTCATCTCCAAGAGATCATAACTTTAATTATCTATCTGATGGCAGATTTGCTGGATTTGGCAAAAAGTCAGCTTGGAGAATGACAAAGACTTCCAGCGTTTCTTGGACAACGTTCAGTACAAGTCCAATGGGATCTTGCGGTACGAGCGTGTCTTTGGTCAAGGATATGTTAGCACTGGTGGATTTGGTAAGGACATGAGTGCTTGTATGCTTGTGTAAGTATTTGCTCGCCTCTTGTCTCTGAAGTTCTTGTTTGTTCTTAACAGAGACAACAAAAGAGTTTGTGGCGAAGATGGAACTTAAACCGGGACAGAAAGTGCTAGACGTTGGTTGTGGTATCGGTGGAGGTGACTTCTACATGGCTGAGAGTTTCGATGTTCATGTTGTTGGAATCGATCTATCTGTTAACATGATCTCTTTCGCACTGGAGCGTGCCATTGGACTCAAATGCTCAGTCGAGTTTGAAGTCGCGGACTGTACCACAAAGACATATCCTGATAACTCTTTTGATGTTATTTACAGCCGTGACACTATTCTGCATATCCAAGTAAAGCAGAAAAAAACATTTGTTTCACTTCTTGTAATATGACTTTTTGTGAGTAATCAATCATAATCATAATCATCTTGTTGCATCATTTGTCTCTTCTTTTCAGGACAAGCCGGCTCTGTTTAAGACATTCTTCAAGTGGGTTAAACCAGGCGGTAAAGTTCTCATCACTGACTATTGCAGAAACGCTGAAACTCCATCTCCTATATTCGCAGAGTACATCAAACAAAGAGGATATGATCTTCATGATGTTCAAGCTTATGGACAGGTTTGTGTTTTTATTCATAAAACTTTTATGTTTTTGAGGGTATCATGATGGTTAATGAAAGCTTCTTCTTGTAGATGCTGAAAGACGCAGGCTTTGAGGATGTGATCGCTGAGGACCGTACTGATCAGGTGACTCTCACATACACATACATGATAACATGTATACACTTTATTTGTTATAAATGCTGGTTGTAACATAACCATTTTTTCGCAGTTTGTACAAGTCCTGAGGCGTGAGTTAGAGAGAGTGGAGAAAGAAAAGGAAGAGTTCATCAGTGACTTCTCAGAAGTAAGAAACAATTCTCAATACCAATTCATTTGAAGAAAAGTTTTGATGAGTCTTGCTCATGGATCACAAAACCTTGTCAAATGTTTTATTGTATTGCAGGAGGATTATAATGACATTGTCGGAGGATGGAAAGCAAAGCTTGAAAGGAGCACTTCTGGTGAACAAAAATGGGGATTATTCATCGCCAACAAGAAGTAAAATCCAAAATGGTTTTACCCCAAAAACTCTATAACATGTGTCCTCTCGTGATTCTTCTCCCTTAATAAAATTGTTCCTTAAGAGGACAATGCTTGCTTTTGTTTTACTATCTTGTAACAGTAAATCGTAAGAAAAACTGTGTTGTTTCCGGTTTTTTTACTCCAGTCTTTGTGCCTCATAAAATCTGCATTGCTCTGTGCCTTATAAAATATTACTATTAATCACAAGATTCACGATGGCAAGAAAATGACTCAAAAGATCAGAAATTTCAGTACAACGATGAACATTTGCACTTGGACGAAGTGACGTCGTTTGGGTATTCGGCGAAACAGTGGGTTTGGGCCTATTGTAATTGGGCCCTCCCCCAATATTCACCAATCTTCCTCCTGAGTGAGTCATTGTCGTCCTGCTCGGAAACTGGACACATTTTCCGGCGGCGATTCGTCGTAAGACACCCAATCGTCAACCAACTTGGCCTGCGACATCATTTTTATAAGAGTCTGTGGATCAAACATCTTAACCCAGGCCTTAATTTTTGGTTTCAGCCCGGTCACAAACAACATTTTTAACACGTTTTCCGGAAACTCCGGCGCTTTAGAGGCCAAGGCGACGAACTCCTCACAATAGCTCTTCACCGTATCTTCCTGGCGTAGCTTCATCAATCGTTCTCCCGCCGTCGTGTCACGGGATGTGGCGATCTCCTCCAAGACCCAAGTTTTCATCTGGTCCCAACTGAGAAAAGGATTACGCGCTGTCTCACACCGATACCAGAACAGAGTTTCATCATCGAAGCTCATCCTCGCCGCCTGTAACTTTTCCTCCTCCGTGAAGCTGCCAAGGTCGAAGTACTCCTCCACCCTGAGCACCCAGCCCTCGGGGTTTTCACCATCGAAGAGAGGTATCGACAGCTTGCGCATCAACACACTGAGTCGACTCATCTGCTTCTTCATCTCTTCCAGGTTTAACTCCATGGAAGCGATCTTCCCAACATCCTTTTGCAGGACCTCCACCGTTTTCTCCAGTTCGGCGATCTTCGATGGAGCCATCTTCTCCGCAGATTCGTTTGCTCTGATACCAGCTTTGTAAAACGTGTAAAGTAGCCTAATAAGGAAAAAAGATACTGCTTGATATTAATTGAAATATATGGTAATGTTTGGCTCTTTAGACCATCTTTACTTGTGTGATATCAGTTTTATCTCAATTGTTGGCTTTGCTCTTAAGAGTTAAGCACAAGTATATGTTGTTGGTCACCGGTTCAGTTGGATCAAGATAAAATGGAATCAACATTTGCTTCACCAGTAGTCTCCACAAGAACATGAACCATCCTTAAAATGGTGAAACCTGTTATTATCCCTCAGAATAATCAATCTCCCTGTGATTTTCGCCATATACTTGATGGCATTATGACAGTCCTCACACACACGCAGATTCTTTATCACGCGGATTGGTTTCCCTGGAGACACACGCATTATCCCATACGCTACTGCGAGTCTTTCGCTATGGTACCGAACCATACGCTCCTTCTCTTCCTCTTCCACATCATGAAGAACCACACTCGTCTTCGAAACATACCCTGCTTTCTTCATCCTCAGATCAAGATCCTCCAAAAACGCATAGATCTCGTCTTTCTCGGGATGTAACTCATCCCCAACCGAGAACGTATGAGTCTCGTTCTGAATCTCAATCCAACTGTACCCTGTAACTTTCTTCACCCCTTTGTCCCGCATTCTCACTCGCAGTTTACCCACATCTCCCCATCGACCGGAAGAAGCGTATAGGTTGGAGAGAAGCACATACATTCCGGAATTTTCAGGCTCCATTGCGAAAATCTTATCTGCAGCTGTTTCAGCTAGCTCTGTGTTTCCATGGACTCTGCTTGCACCGAGTAAAGTTCCCCATATTGCACCGTCTGGCTCAAAGGGCATGTTTTTCATTAGACTGTGAGCTTCTTCTAGAAGACCAGCTCGACCAAGAAGATCGACCATACAAGCATAGTGATGTGAGTTAGGAGTTACGCCATAGTCTTGAGTCATCCTGTAGAAATATTGCCTTCCTTTGTCCACAAGTCCTGTGTGACTGCACGCAGATAATACCGCAACCTGTAACAAGAACAAGAACTGGCATGTGAACAGAAGATAACACCTAAGATATATGCAAAGAGATATGTTGCTTCTTTCTTTACCATAGTAGCATCATCAGGCTTGAGTCCTTCTCTCTTCATCGACTCAAAGAACCTTAAAGCCTCTTCTCCGAACCCGTGCCTTGAATAGCCTGAAATCATCGTATTCCAAGAGACAATGTCCCTCCCAGACATCTCCTCGAACAAGTCATTGGCTTCTTCTATGCTTCCACATTTGCAATACATCAACAAAAGCGCGTTCCCAACAAAGCACCCAGTCTCATACCCGCCTTTCACCAGTCGTCCGTGCAATTGCTTCCCGAGCTCAAGAGCAACAACGTCTGCACACGTGCTTAGAGCAGATGAGAACGAAGACCGGTTCAACCTCCCGCCTTCTCTCTCCATTTGTACAAACAAACGCAGAGCTTCATAGCCATGTCCGGTTTGCGAATACCCTGCAATCATAGCAGCCCAAGAAACCGGATCTCTCTTAGGCATTTTGTCAAAGAGGTTCTTGGCTTCAGAGACATCGCCGCACTGAGCATATCCAGTTATCATCGTGTTCCAAGTACTAACATTTCGAAAAGGCATAACATCGAACAATTCCTTCGCCATCTCCATTCTCTCGCCCTGCACATATCCTGCAAGCATCGCATTCCACGATACTTCGTTTCTCTCCGGCATTTTGTCAAATAACTCTCTCGCTTCTTCCACCATTTTGTTCTGTACATATCCTGACACCATTGCTGTCCACGTAAAAACGTCTCGAACAGGAGACTCGTCGAATAGCTTCCGCGCCTCATCGATCTTCCCGTCCTGTGCATAACCACTGATGATCGTATTCCATGAAACCACATCTCTCACATTCATACCGTTAAAAAACTTTCTTGCCTCGACAATCTTCTTCTTCTTAACAAACCCACCAAGCAAGCAGTTCCAAGAAACCAATGCCCAATTCTCTCTTGACTCAAACAATCTACAAGCTTCCTCCATCCTACTGTTCTGCACATACGCAGAGAGCAATGCGTTCCACGATACTTCGTTCTTCTGAGGCATTCGATCAAAAACTCTCCTTGCCTCATCAACACACCCGTTCTGAGCGTATCCAGACAATATCGTATTCCACGAACAAACATCCCTCTCAGGCATTCTCTCGAACAACTCCCTCGCTTTTTCAAGATTCCTGTTCCGCACATACCCTTTGATCATCACATTCCATGAAACAAAATCTCTCTCAGGCATTTCGTCGAACAGTTTCCTTGCGGTTTCAAACTCGCCGTTTCTCAAGTAGCCAGAGATCATGGCGTTGTAAGATACTGAGCTCCACCTAGGCATGCGCTCGAAGACACGAAGCGCTTCGTCGCACCTTCCATTGCGCATGTAGCTGCTTATAGCTACATTCCACTGTTTTATATCCGCGTCCCCAGATTTCAGGAGAGGTTTACTCTGCCGGTTCTGGATTTGGGTTTGATTTCTTTTCGTTGAAGAGTGAAAATTTTCTTCACCGTTCGCTTTGGATGTTGATTTGAGTCCATTGAAGGAAGATGTATGTTGCTTCTGAGCTCTCCACGAGAGAACGCAAAGCTCTTCTAGCCGTTTGTTCCCGCGCATCGCATTGATCTTAGGAACAGAAGGGTTTATATAATTACTGATTCTGGAATATTGATCTCTGGGTCTACCACCGGAGAAGCTGCTTACGCCGCCGTGTAAATTGAAAGAGAAACCGAAAATAAATGCCGCGAAGAGTAACAATGAATTTTAAGTTTGCTAGTCACTCATAGTCATAGACAATGAACAATAATTGAAACAGTCCCCTTCTTTTTTTGGGATCAAAATAGTCCCCTACTTTTTCTTTGGATCAAAATAGTCCCATTTTTGTTTTACATAAATTGAAACAATATAAAAAATGATACTCAAAGATATCACTTTTATACATCTGTATAAGATTCAACTGTAAGAGATTGTTGAGAGAGAGTTCCCCAAGCTAAGTATAAAAGAGGTGGTGATTGAGATACTAATCTATGATTGGAGAATACAGAGCAATCAATCAATGGCTAAGTATAAAAGTCAATTTGTTCCATGGCTTTGTCGATGAGCAGCACGTGACTCCCAGAAGAGCCTAACGGTGGAATAGATGAGAGAAGGCTCAGCCATTGCGCCGTTACCGTAATCACCACAAGCCAGTTTCTTCGTGATGGGAGGAATGAGAGTGATTCCAAGTTCATCGAGCAACACAAGGTGCCGTTCTGTGAATGGGTTGTTCCACATCAGAGTGTTCATCGACGGTGCAACAAACAACGGTTTGTTATAGTCCCACGCTCTTACAATACATGTCAATAGATTATCACACAACCCACCAGCAATCTGAAAAGAGAGAAAGTAGTGTTTTTTTAGATCATGAAGAAGCCAAATTTGCACGTGGTTCTATTTCTCAATGGCAAGAATATGACTCAAAGATCAACAATTTCAGTAGAAAGTTAAACCTTTGAATGGTGATCAAAAGAGATGTATGTCTAGATCATGAGAATGCAAACAATCTCCAGAATTGTCAACTCTATACCCTTAGGATCTTGAAAAATGCAAAGAATATGGAGCCAAAGAGCTCAATATCTTCAGATACTCTAGACTATAGCAGTCACTATGCATATATGTTTAGTTACTCTAGACTATAGCAGTCACTATCAAACAATGTTGTAATGCAACGATAAACCTTCGAATGGCGTACTTATGTGCTCTTTCAAGAGAGAATCATGTAAATGCAAACAATCTCCAGAATCGTCAATTCTAGATCAAGAGAACATGATAATTAGTAACACTATTAGCGATAATTATATGATCAAGAGACTGCACTATATCTTCAGCTACCTTGGCTATGATTCTATGAGGCAAAAGAGCTACTCTAGAGTCCAAGAATATATTTTTCAAGTGGAGATACAAAACAACGGAAGATACAATTTACCTTGCCCAATGTGTTTGCAGACAAAGGAGCAATGATCATAACATCAGCCCAGCGTCTGAGCTCGATGTGAAGCACCGGATCACCAATCTTCTTCCAGCTACACCACTCATCTTCGTCTGTATAGAGAGTCACTTCTTGAGGAAGAGAAGGCTTATCCAAGAAACTCAGTGATGATTTTGAAGCTACAGCTTTCACTTCTGCCCATTCTGAGAAACAATGGCAGAGATTACTGAACTTGATTGCAGCCACACTTCCACTCGCAGCTAGTAATATACGAGGCTTCCTTGTTACTGTATCCACTTGCATATTATCTCTAAATCAAGAAGCAGGATCAATTTTATACACCGTCGATTTAATGAAACCCAGAAATTTTGGTTCCGATTAAGCCGACAACAACAACAACGTAGTGTCAGTATCTTACATGAAGCCGATCAAACTAGGAACAAACGATCATCATCAATGAAATCAGAAACGAAACAAGAGATTCGATGGAATTAATTAAGCTTATTGTTACAGCCGTTACCTTGATAAGACGAGGAAGGAGGATCTGCGAAAAAAACCCTAATTGAAGAACAGAAGGAGAAATTGAAATCAAATGCCGCGAGGAATAAAAATGGTGCTACGTTTGAAATAAAAGACAGAAGTCGACGTCATCACTCATCTCTTAACTCACCGGGGTCAACCTGGTCGTTGCCTCGCCATAAATGGGCCTTTACCAACAAGAAACCGATACAATCCAGCAAACCGTATTTATTTTCTTGGTCAATACAAACCGATTTAAGGTCGGGTTCGATCAAATATCGACGGTGACCCAATCACCCTGCGAGTTACGAGTTCATAATTTTTAATTTTGAACCTTTTTTAACACTAAATTATTATTTTTATGTTTTGTAGTTTATATAACTTATCCAACAACCCCGAAACGGGCGTAAAGTGAGCCCAAATTAAAAATACAAAGTGTGTCTTATCTCAAGAAAACCCTACAACAAAACTGGCCCAACTGACAAAGAGGCCCAAAAATAGAAGAGGCAGGCGAGGGAGAAACCCTAATTGGCGACGCCGCCGCCGAAAAGGAGAAACTCACCACCGTGACCTCCGGCAAATTTGAGCATTTTTCAGAACAAGGTTTTAAAGCATTGAGATCTTTTAGGTGTCTAAGTTGCTAAAACTTCCAGAAGCAAAATCCCCAAAAAAGGAACACAAGGTTAAAAAATTCATGACGACAGAGATAAGTAGCAATTCAATTCAGAACAAAGAGTTTTAAACGCAAAAGTGTAACTTGCCCATGTCACAGCTACACGAAATGTATCAGCAAAGATTACGAACCATTAACGCTAACTGTTTTTCTCTTCTGGTACCATCCCTACAAACAAACCTAAATTGAACATCAAACATCAACCAAATCAGTTTTCCTCCAAACAAATGTTTTCCTAATTTTCCCCTAAAAACACACCCATAACATTCTTCTCCATTATCCGTGGTAGATTAATCAAATCAGCTTCTACATTCCATTCGCTATCTCTTGGACCTCCTCGATTGCTGAAACTGCTATTTTCAACTTATCTGCAGCTTGCTTCACTTTCCTTTGCTGCAACATTTGACATTCATTAAACATTTATCATAAGATTCATCTTTCTCTTTACTTTTTCAACTAGAGACTTGTAATGGAAACCCAAAACCCATCTTTAAAACTAATCAAATCATCTTTCAATTTCCTCCAGCTCGTCTTCTAAGCGGAAACTACATAATGTACAGTCATGTTGAATCTATTTCCTAGTATCCTTTTGTGATCCCTCACCAGCATAATGTATAAACCAAACTGATGCAAGGATGGTGTGACCATGAAGACAGTAATGTAAACCAATACCAACCATAAAAGCTAAGTGGGATAATTGACTTACCAAGAGTGCGGCTTTTTTCTTGAGCTCTTTAGGATCTGCAGCTTCCTGCCCAGTAGTAGCTTCTGTCGCCTACATGCGTGAAAAACCGATTTTGACATAAGTATACAGTTTTGTATAAGCATGGTTATGTGTTATCTGAACTATATACTTGTACTGTACAAACTTCATATGTGGTGATAACCACTGACCAAACAGACCAACAACTTTAGACACAAATAATCTTTAGGAAATACACCAAACTTCAGATAAGATACACTGACCAAACATTCACATCTTTTCAAAGATTTTGACATTAAACACATACCACATCAAAGACCATAGACGAACAACACATTACTCTTATGAATTTTTGCATTTTACGTAGAAGAAACAAACAGCCAAGGATAACCATGAACTTAGGTATAAGACTTTATGCTACACAATTCTTGACATTTTGTCTATAAATAGAAGGAACTTAAAAGAGAAATACCTTCTTTGGCCTGCCCACACTCCTCTTGCTAGCAACTTCTTCAGATTTAGGTTTCCGTCCACGTTTCTTTGGTGGAGCCGCCACAGTAGCAGCTGGAACAGTTCTAGCCGCCACGTCAGCTCTCTTTGGCCTCCCACGCTTTCTAGAACCATCTACAGTAGCAACCGAAGACTCCGTCACAGGCAGAGTGTTCGACCTCTTGGGCCTACCACGGCCGCTTTTCACAACCGCCGCCGGCGCAGACGCAGTCGGAACAGCTGCTGCTGCTGTAGCTACGCTTCTTTTCGGGCGACCGCTGGGTTTTCTTGTCGGCTGAGCTGAAACGGCACCGTTTGGCTGGGAGTCGGATTTGGGCTTCGGTGGTCGACCACGGCCGCGTTTCTGAGTAGCAGTCGCGGCTGAGACGCCGGTGGTATCAGGTTGAAGTTGGTTGTCACGCGCATCTCCGGTTAAATCGGATCTTGGAGGTTCGAGACCAGTTCCGTGAATCGCGGGAGAAGTGTCAGATCCTTTCGCCATGAGAAATCTAGATTCAAATCAGAAAAGGCGCTTGTGAAAACGGCGGTCAACGGAATCGAAACCCTAGAAAAACGGGCTTCAGTGGAGACTTAAACTAAACAAATACAAACTCGATTTCGTTAAAAGCTTAAAGAAAATTCGATGTTAAAAACCCAGAATCTAGAGATGAAAGACAGTAAATATCAGATTCAGGCTTTCTTGTAGCAGTACGGAAGAAAATTCATTTTCCGAAAAGCTAGGGTTCGCAATGCACGTACCTTGTTTGTTCAGGAAGAGGAGGATTTGCGAATGAGATTCGGAAGAACGCTCGAGAAACTGGAGGAAGAAGATTAGATATAGGAACGAGAAACTTCGCTAAGAAGAAAGATGGGAGATGGTTTCACGGTTACAGGATGGTCACCATGGCTAGAGCTTGGAGAGCGAAAACGAACGACCGAGAGGTTCAGAATCAGTTGCGTCAACTGGTACGGGTCCACCTGGAGTCGTTCTTTTAAATTATCAACAAATTCTATAAAAAATCTGAAAATTAATTTACAGACTGTAAGATTTAGGAGTTTCTGGATTATTTATTTAATTTGTTTGGTTCTATAGATTCTTATAATCGCCAGCTGAAAACGAAGAAACCTAATTTTTTGTACATACATGGTATTTCTTTTATCTTTTCTTTATAATAAGTTAGTAAAACCAAAACTCCATTGAAAATTACCCCTACTTTTTTTTCAAACTCGAATCGTTTGGAGGAAAATAAGATTTGAATTTGGAAATGGTTAAAATGTCTGAGTGAACTCAGTGAAGAGTAAAACCGTTCTACCCACCTTCTACCTAATTTCTGCAGTAATTACTCAAGCCAGTTGAAAACAAGAAACTTGTAATTTTGGTACATACATGGTTTTGAGATTTTCTTAAGACCTTTTTTATTCTAAAAAGTAAACAAAACCAAAGCTCCATTGAAAATCACCCTACTTTTTTTTGAAATTCAAATCTTTTTGGGGGAAAATATGGTTGGAAATGGTAAAAGCCTAAAAGGTGTGACTGAAGAATAAAACCGTTCTACTTTCTACTTAATGTTTGCAGTAATTACTTACACCAGATTTCGAGCTTTAAACAAAGCAAACTTAACATAAAGCAACGTCAAATTAAATGGCATAAAGATAAAAATACTGACATAACGTAAGAAACTAAACAAAACCATCATAAAAGAGGTCATATAAATAACATAGCGTTTTTGAGTAACATCAACTCCTAAAAAAAGTCTAAAGAGACCAAATAAAAGAAGAGAACATAGTCTAATAAAACATGAGGTACAAAGCAAAAGCCTACACAGATATGGACGATGGAGAGAATGAAGAAAGAAAGAAAAAGAGATGGTACATGAACAATGGCAACATCCTAAATGACTTTACAGACATTACCCTACCTCTTCTTGTTGTTTGGTTAGAGACACAATCATCATCTTTTGGTTTTTTTTCTCTCCTGCAAACACCCTTATAAGATTAAAAAAAATCCATTGAACACAACAACAACCATACCCACCATCTCATCACAAACTGCTAGCTCATTAGAACAGAGCTTCCTGCATAGCCTCTGCATCCGTCTGTCCTTGTCCCTGTCCTTCTGCCTCTCCTTGTCCTTCAGCTTGTCCTTGTCCCTGTCCCTCAGGTTCTGGATCAGTCTCGCGGTGTTGTTCATCTGCCAGCATTTCTTCCATGTGCTGTGGCTCGTCTGTTGTCTCTCTTGTCACAGTTGTTGCCACTGTTGTTGTTACTGTTAACCCTTCCAGCTCTTGAATGGCTTGAACCACTGCTTGGTTCTCACTTCCTCCGATCTCAGCTTTCAACACATTAACAATTCCCTTAGCTTTCTCTTGCTGCATAAAGGAGAAGACCAGAAACATCGTAAGAATGGGGAATTTTGGAATTTAAAAGACAAAGAAACAAAAAGAGGATCATATAATGTTTTTGTTCATTAATCGACTTACAAACAATTCAAACTTCTCCTTGAGTTCACCATAGCCAGCATCTTGTTGTCCAGAAGCTCCCCTAAACATAGCATTCTGTGTTTGTAAAAAGGCAAGAAAATAGATGTAAGTATGAAAACTCAGAAAATAGATGCAAGTATGATAGCTCATCAATATAATAGTTAACAAAATCTAGAGGACAATTAAGAATAACGGAACTATTTGAAAACACACAAATTCTTGATTTGATATAATAGTTCTTGATTTAAAGATTTGATACAATAGTTAACAAAATCTAGATGACAATCAAGAACAACAGAAAGATTTGAAAACACACAAATGTTTGAACTTCGATTAAATAACCAAATTTCTGTTTTGAAAACAAAAAAGCACCGAAACCTAAATCCCTAAGTAAAATCTAAACAATTATTGCAAGCTAAAGCGAGCCGCCGACCAGTTGCTCTTGATTACCAAACAAAGAGAAATCTTAAATTAATAATAGTACACCAAAAAAACCAAATAAGCATAGACCAAAAGCAGAGACACGAATATATTTATACTGTAGAAACTATTTAGATACTCTCTACCAGCAAACTCGAAAGAGACAATATTCAGAGTGGAAAGTGACATTTATTCACAAGACAAAAGTTCCAGCTTTTTCTCCTGTCTATTTGACTCAGGACATTGAAATATCTAGCTCTATAATAACCTCGGGCTTTAAGAATTATCACTATAAGATAACGGATAAAAATTATACCTTTCTTGGTCTTCCCACGGGTCTTCCAGAACGGAAATAGCCTCTCTGGGGCTTCATAGCCTTCCTGATCGCACCTCCGATCTTAGGAGGACGTCCTCGTCCTCTCTTCGCAACCACGACTGCGACATCATCTCCTCCAGTCTCTGCGTTAGGTGGCGGTGGAGGTGGCGCAACATAGGAAGCACCGGTGTCAACCCTCCTCGGTCTCCCACGGCGTCTGACACCGCCGTTAGCAACGTACGGGATCACCGAAGGCGGAGCTGAGACCACTGCAGGCTTCCTCTCCCTCCCAGCAGCCCTTCCACTCGGAGGACGGCCTCTTCGTTTCGCAATTTCCACGCCGCCGGAAACAGAAGCCCTCGCTGTCGGCGAAGATCCATCTTTCCTAGGACGACCAGGTGGTCTCTTAATCAGCGGCTGCGGCTGAATCTGAGACTGCGGCTGGATCTGAAACTGAGGCTGAATCTGAGACAGCGGCTGGGCCTGAGCCAGAGCATGAGCATGAGTCTGCGGCTGCATCTCCTCCTCCGGTCGAGAGAGAGGTGATTGGTTTGGTACCCAGGCGGATTTCCCGTTACTCTGGAGAACCTCGTTGGGTTGAACATCGGGTTTTGGCTTTGGGGGTCGACCACGACCACGCTTCTGCGTCTGAGGAGTAGAAGTCGGCGCCGGATCAGGTAAAGGTTGGTTCTCGACGACCACGTTAGTCATGAAATCAGATCTGGGATGTTCGAGACCAGCAGCTGCAGCCGCAGCCGCAACGGCTACGCTAGTCGGAGGAGTAGGGGCTGCGAATTTGTAGGACTTCTTCACCATCGTAAGGACACCATTGTTCTTCAGACTCTTGAGATGGTGCGTCATCAAAGCGCCATGGGCTTGAGGTATCCCAGAGTAACCTCTCTCGATGAACCTCGAAATCGCTTGTTTGCTTGAGCCGTCGGGTTCGTTCAGAGCCGCAATCGCCGAACAAATCATCTATCAAATCACACAGAAAAGGAAATTCAGTCACTGAAATTAAAAAAAAAAAAACCCTAGATAAGTCAAAATGTTGAAATTCTCAGTTCGGGAACTCAGATGAGCTTACGTCGGCGTAAGGAGGGTGTTCATTAGATTGTTGAGGAGCTGGTTGCGGCGGCGGCTGAAAGAACTGGTTGTTCATTGGCGGCGCGACGGCGGAGTTGTTAACGGCGCCGGTGAAGTAGGTGTGTTGAGGAGCGGCGAAGGGGTTGGGGTTGTTGAAGGGAGGAAAAGTGGTGAACGATGTATGATGCGGATCATTGGATACAGAAAGAGAAGGATCCATGGATTTAGAGAGAGAAAACAGACGAAGTTGATGAGATTTTGATTTAGGGATTTTTTTTCTTTTTTTGCTCTTTTAATTTCAACGAAATTAAATTCTGGTGGAAGGAGGAGATAAAAAAAGTTAGGTTTGAGAGAGAGTGTGTGTAGAGAGAGATGCAAATGACGAAAGGTGGGAAGTGCGAGTAGTTGAAATCTGACCGTTCAAAGTGTCTTTTGGTGCCGATTTATACACACGGATCGATGACATGGCACTCCTTTTTTATGAAATTGTGTTTTGTGTTTCTTTGAATTATTTTTCTTCCTGTATAAAAAAAATCGTATTAGGTAATACTATGAAAATAAGTTTCTAACTTTTATATTATTTCCTAGATATGTATTCATAATATTTCTACTTTTCATAGATTCTACTTAAAATGTAAGATTTATTGTTAATTTTAACTTTGAATTGAATAAAAAACATATAGTCAAAAATATTTATTGTTTTAAATTATTTACATTTCAAACAATTGAACAAGTAATTTGTTCCACATATTTTTATATTTTGTTTTGTGTTTCTTTGACTTTTTTTTTCTTCTTACTAATTAAACCGTAGTAGGTAATATTATAAAAATAAATTTCTAATATTTATATTCTTTCCTGCATATATTCATAACATTTCTACTTTTTACAGATTTATATCTAAAATGTAAGATTTAGTGTTATCTTTATTTTTGTATTAAATTAGAAAATATCCTATAGTCAAAAATATTTGTTGTTTTAATTTATTTACAACTCAACAAGTAATTTGTTCCACATATTTTTATTCTTTATTATTTAACACATTGTTTTATGTTTTATATTGTGTTTTGTATTTCTTTGAATTTGTTTCTTCTTAATATTAAATTATATTAGATAATACTATAAAAATAAATTTCTAATTTTTACATTCTTTCCTACATATATTTATAATATGTCTTCTTTTTATATATTTCTACCTAGAATGTAAGATTTATTGTTATCTTATTTCACGTTGAATTAGAAAACATCCTATAGTCAAAAATATTTATTGTTTTAATTTATTTGCATTTCGATCAACTGAACAAGTAATTTGCTCCATACATTTTTTATTCTTATCTTTTAACACATTGTTTATTCTTATTTTTTAACACACTAGGGATTGTTGCGCGCTACGCGCGGATTGTAAATTATAATTTTTTTTAATATAAATTAGATAAGATCTAAAATCATGGGAATAAATTAAAAAAAATGTAAACTCAAACTAAAAAATATTTTGTATTTTGATTATTTGTAAGTGTAATTATCTAATTTGCTAAGAAATATATATTTCAGCTAGTTGTGCATTTTTATGAGTTACTTATCCTACATTGATTATGTTTAATTTTGGGTTAGACATTTTATTCAAAACCTTATTTGGAGAATGATCTAGTTTAGAAAATGGTGTGTTTATATTAAAGTTATTATCTTGGTTTAAAATATAAGGTTAGAACTTTGTATCTATTTATATTTAGTGTCTTTGAAAGTATCTATCTTGTTTTACAGTTTTGATATAAAAATTTGTATAATATTATTTTGTATAATACAGTTCTTCGATATGATACAATTCTTCTATATAAGTATAGGGTTTGATCCACGCTACTAATAATTATTTTTAATATTTTAAATATAATATCCTACTTATATAATAATTGTTTGAATGTAATGTGATAAATTTATAAGATAATTTTTATAAATTGCTTATGATGCATTTGAGAATAGTGTTATTTTATATGAAATATTATGTAATTATCTATTTTTTTGTATGGTCTTTGTTAGTTGTTTCTTTTATATTTTAAACAGTAGGAGAATTATAATTATGTTTTATGTATTTTTTGTTTGCTGTGTGTGTGGAAGTTATAAGTAGTTATTTTTCTTTTGTGTTGTAATAGAAAGTAGAAGCGAATGAGTGAGAATTTGTTTATTTGTTTGCATTTTGTTCTTATTTTATTTTGTAATTAGAAGTTTGAACACAAATTTAAATGCAAAAACTTGATAAAATAGACATAATTTTTATGAATCCTTCTTTTGTCTTTTTCAATTGCTTATTTTTATCGTGAGAAGGTTATGAATTTTAAAATTCCCTTTAAAGTTCTAATATTTGACTCGTTTACACAAAAAAGCAAACAATCCAAGCAAGTTTAGCAGGGCAAACACATATAACTTCATCGAATCTTCGACTGGCAAAAAATATATTTCCCTGGATATTCGGTGACCTATAATTTGTGTAGATGAATAAAACAGCCAGCCTCCAAAGCTTGGATACATCTCACATAGAACGGTATGTAAGCTTACACTTGTGATCATGGTCGTATCATGGCAATTTTCTCTGACAGTTTTGGAAAGGGAAACTGGAAAAAATGTTTAGCTTTGTTACAATGATTTGATGAGCAGATTATGAAAGAGCATAACTAAAACAGGTGATTAAATAGCAGAATTTATCTATACAAGATGTAGTAAAAGGAAGAAGTTCATAACAGGGGACGCCATATCCAACATTGTCAATTATTTAAAACCGACCATTTACGAAAACATGAGCTTTCGTCAAGTTTTTTAGCTCACCCACAAAAAGACATGTTTAGAAAGTAATCCAGATTACACTATCTCTTCTACACTGTTTCTTATCTTAAAATAAATGTATACTAAACGAAGATAAAACGCCATTGAATATTAAGATAGTTAAGAAAAAAATCACAAAGATATTAGAAACACAGTCGGCGCAAATTTATTGAGTGAATGAAGGAATTTTAAAAGAGAGATCTCAGTTTTGTGGAAAAATTAATGATACAATTTTAAAAATGTTTTGATTCTTACTTGATCCCATAATGCCTCATTGAGATCAGTTTTACTCAAACGATGCCTCTGCATAACAACATAAACCCAATAAACCGGATGCACAAAACAACATGATGAATTCAATATATATATATATATGTCATACCAATTTCAGAAACTCATAATATGAAACAATGTATCTTACCTTTCAGCAGCCTGACTTCTCTTCTAGCAGAAGATAATGAAAATATGTTAATAAATTATCTGATGGAATTTAAAAATGAGAGTGGAAAACTGAGGAGGTGGAAAGGAGCTTAAGAAAAAGATTATGGCTTTGTGGAAGACGATGGGCTTAGTTTAGGGATGAGTCTCTGTTTTAAATAGGGTTTTGTGGCATAAAATTTTTAGGGGGAGCCGAAGAGGTGTTTTCTGAAATTGATTGCGAGAATTATACATGTTGGCGTGGGAAATCAAAGGTTACATTAGATATATTTGAAGGGCTTTAATTGTTAAGAAGCATAAGTAGATTTTGTTGGGCTTAGACGTGTTTTAGGAAGAGCTGATTAGAAGTGATTTACAATGAGAAGGTGCTGATGTGGCATGATTTTGGAGCATTTTGTCTTTGTTGTGTCTTGTAGTCAGCATTTTCTGGTTTTTTTTTTCTTCGGGTGGTTTGTGGTCATTTTGGAGAATTGATATATGGTGTTTGTAGTTTTCGTTAAAGGGGAAGCTCTTTATTTTGTAATTCAATAATTTGTGCTAATTGCATATTATTGATTAGTGTTAATTGATTTATTTGTTATTGAGAATCGTAAATTGGGGAGTGATATTATGTTGTCTTCTGTGAATTTGTTAAGTAGTATTTCTCATATCATTTTTTCTCTTATTTTTATTTGTAGTTTATTAGGAAGCTGTTTTGAAAAGTATCCAGATTTGTTTCTTCATTTTAATGATTAAAGATTTTGTTAATCGTTTGTTAACTATAGAATACAATATTTAGCACCTTGACAGGATTGTCAATTATTATATTGTTGGAGTGATAAAGATCATCATCACGTACATATAAAGAGATTATAGGATGAAAATAATTTTCGGTGCTGTAGGTTTTCTGCAATTTAAATTATTTAAAATATGTAATTGAGGAAGTATTCGGTCGCCTGGTTTATATAGTCAAGTGTTACGCGAAAACATGTTTGTTTTGTATGCAATTTTTGTTTTACTTGTTTGAGACAGAAATGAGTTATTTTATAATGGGCTGTTACAGATATGTTTAATTAATATAAATTATTGGTTTTTAACTTGTTGATTTTTTATTTTTATTTTTCAAGTTTTAGAAACTGATGCCACGTGGCATTGTGGGAGAGAGTTTTTTTTGCTTAGGTGGATAGCCTAAGAAGCCCCAAATAGTCCCTTTTATTTAGTATAGATTGTGTCCTGTTTCTGTATTTTTTAGATATTTAAAAAAATAACACAATTGAATAGTTTTATTTATATAATTTAATGTTAGTTTTCTGATTATGTTATTTTTATGAAATATTGTTATGCTTTGTCATTATATTACTTTTATGAAATATAGTTTTTCTGGCGACTTTATTATAAAGAAAATTACAAAACTATAAATATTTATGAAAATTTAACATAACTTATCAAAAATTATTTATCAGTATTTTTATTTTGAACTAGCTTTTAATATTTTTATTCAAATGTGTTTGATTTTACGAATTATTTTATGTTTGGTAACAACACTTATGATTTATAGCGTTCGAGTTTTATTTAATTCATAATTTTAAATACAAAAATAAAAAAAAATTAACGTTCAAATAAAAAGATAAAAAAATTATTAGTATAATAAACATTTTCAATATAAAAAATTCTAGATATAACAACCGAAAATGCGTATAAAATAACTAAAATGTGTATAAAATTAACTATTTAATAACATTGACAATCATATGGATAAAGTTATTAACTTATTCATTGACATAAACAACATATGTCATCAAAAATGAAACCATATATAAAGAATAGTGAATTTAAAATGAATAATGTAAAGTATAACAATTATAAAAACATATAACGAATAAAACTTAAACACAAAATGAAAAAAACAAATAGAAAATAATGAAACCAATTTAGTAACAATTGCAATCTAAACTTTAAGTGAGCAATAGTGAATATATATGAAAATAACGAGTTTAAGTTAAATAATGTAAAGCATGACAACCACAAAAAACATAACAATATAAACCTAACCATAAATGAGAATTATTACATAGCAAATCTAAATTGAATGTATGGTAATCATACAAAAAATATATAATAATACAAATCTAAACTCTAAATTAAAAACCACGAACATGCATTTATTAAGATAGTTAGGACTTTTAACCTTGTTTTATAAAAATTGTTGAAACTACTTACGATTAAGTTTATAATATGTTTTTGATTTTGTTTTATTGTAAAACCTTTTCTAAATTCTTAACCCTCGAAACTAAACTCTAATTTAAATTCTAAATCCTTACTCATAAACTTATAATTCTAAACCATAAGTTCTAACTCTAAGAGCATTTGCTTGAAGACTTATTAATAAAATAGTAATTAAATCAGTATGTATATATTATATTAGGAGCCTATTGTGGATAGTCTAATAACTTTATACTAGATTTTGGACCTGCATGCCCGCACAGATATATGATTTTTGAAAAGTAGATTATGTAAGCTGCAAAACATGATATAAAAATGAGATTTAAAATGTATTTATTTGATAATTATATGAGTTATAGATTTATTATATGTGTTATGAGAATTGAAAATAATTTTATAAACACACGAGTTTATATTAAAGATATGATATATTATTAATTAAAACTTATGTTCTTATATTGTAGTACATTTTTTACAGGTTTGAATATTTAGTTATAATTTTTAACCACACTATTGTTTTTATTTAGAAATGTTTATCACTTATGATAAAAACGTATTTAGTTTTTAGTAAAAATATAATTTATCTATTAACATATGTTTTTCTCAATAAATATTTGATTTAGTAAATGCATAAGTTATTCTCTTTCTTTTCATCATCCTTCTCATTGTTTTTACTTCTTCTTCTTCGTATCATTTCTTCTTCTCCTTCTTATCATCCATTGTTGTTCTTTTTCTTCTCTTTCTTCAACTTATTTTCTTTCTTCTTCTTAATCACTTCTTCTTCTCCTTCATCCTTGTGTGAGGTTGATGTAGACTTGAATATGGCCTCAAGTATACTCCTTATAATCGGTTTCTTTAAGCTGAAAGTTGTGAAAGCATAGCTTGTGATTTTTGTAGTCGATTTGTGCTTGATGACCCCAAACACAAAGGGTTAGATTAGGTAGGAGAGTTTACACGCCTTAAGAAGTCCTTTGAATCCCTCACAAGAACTTGAATAAAATGCAGGAACAAATGTATTCAAAATAAAATCTTTCTTTAGAAAACAAAATAACACTTTCTTGATTATAATTTGGATAACTTTGAAAATACAAATGTTTGAGCTTATATAAGGCTCGAAATTAGGTAAATAAAACAGTAATAAGCTTTAAAAACAAAGCAAAGATCAAGCTGAATGGTGAGAAAATTGTTAACTAGCCGTTAGGCTTAAATGGGCATCTTCTTGTCTTTGACGCTGAATGTGGGATTTGTGGATGGTCTTTGGCATGAAATGAATGTGATGAATCCTCTATTGATGATGAATGATCGAGATTAAGTAAGATATGTGGTCGTTGGTCCTTGTTCCTTGTTTTCTCCTTGAACCTACAAAATTGGTTCCATCTTTGGTAAGTAGTTCTCCTTTGATATCTTCTCGGTTTTGACTGGTTTGAGCTCGATTATTGGCTTGGTCAGGTGGTTTAGGAATCTTGGTAAACTCTGTAATCTTCAAGGAAGGCGTGCATAAAATGTTGATATGAAATGCAACCATAGTTTCCTTATATGGCTTCGAATATACACTTGTAGGTCCATGTGCATATATGAATGTCTTGATGGGTTTCTCCTGGTTTAGTGGCGGCTTGAATTGAACCAGAAAAGGTTTGTGGGTCTTCTTAGCTCTAGTAGATGATGAAGGACGGTCGCATGATATGTTATTATAACATATATGCTGAGTTTCCATAAACGGCTCCAATGTATATATAAAATGGTTTGTTGGTTCTCCTTGGTTTAATGATGAATTGTATTGAACCAGCTCGTCTTTGGCTTGATCAGAATGCTCATTTTGATGATCAGAACGATGGCATTTAGAGCTTAAGTCCTCAGCAGCTTCAAGCACAGTTACAAGTCTCTCCTTCTCCTCAGCCATAAGAAAGCTTGGCTCCAGTTTGGTATTTGAATGTCCTCCAACGCCTAAGGGAGATTGGTGGTACTGATGCTTACACCATATTCTCCCTCTTGAAAAGGTTTGTCCTCAAAACATTAGTACCTGCATTAAACAAGGCTAAGTTAGTTTCTGAATAAAATTGAGAGTTTAAAAACTTACCTTGTTGCTTCTTTAATTCATTGGCCTTTAGATGGTTTAATAGGGAGGCGAACGGGATATCTTTAGCTTCAGTGAGCGCCAGTGTTGATCTCAGCTTAAGTATTGGAGGTTTCTCTGCCTTGTGCTCCACGTTCTCATGCTGATGTACCACGTTCTTGGTCCCTTTCACTTGCTCTTTAATGGCATTGGCTTGTAAAGCATGGTTTGTTGCTTTGTAGTTGAAGAAACTCCTTGGGTAAAGTTGAGAGATTATTGGTACCAAATATTTTGGTGCATACTTATCCCTTAATAATGCTTTGAGATCTCCCCAGGTGGTTATGGTTGGCTCCTTGTAGAACCAGCGGGTATCTTCTTCTTGCAACCACCATTTATAAACATCTCAAACAAGTTGGCCAATTGCATAAGCTAATCTCTCCTCTTTCAGGATGTTGTTGTAGTAAAACCACTCATCTATGTTTTTTTTCCACTCTAGATAGTTTTCTTTGCCTGAAAATGCATAGATTTGAAGTTTATTAGCAGATTGATAATCAAAATTAAAATAAACTTTAAAATTGAGAACATGAGAAGTTTTAGGTGGGTCACTCCATGTTGAACTCCATGAGTTATCTGTCTGCTTAGGATGCTGCTCTTCAAGGCCTACACCTTCTTCATACCTTCAGTTATGGACTCTTCCATAGGGTTGCTTTCCTCATAGTCTTCTCCCCATTCATCTTCTTCTTCTCCATACCATCTCTTGTAGCGTGAGGGGATTTTGTTGTGGTCTGGTGGTTCAGGCTCAGGTTCTCCTCTGCCAAGATCATGATCATAGTCAATTTCGTCCTCAGTCCATGGTGGGAATTCATAGCCAGCCTCCTCTTCAAAAAAGGCAAGGCTATCTTCTTCTTGACATTGAAGGGTTGATAAGGGTTTTCCTAATCTGAATACTTCATTGGTGCTTCTGCTTTTTATTATCTTAGCTTACATAGCAAATAAGATCAAAAGAGATATATCAAATATGTAAAAAAATAAAATTCTTTTTATGTGTTTTCTGATTTAATAAAACAAAATAAACAAATAAATGCAAAACAAATAGTTTAAACAGTTTTAAGCTAGTTGTAAGAAGATTGATTTAAAAATTAGCAAATGATTCGTAAATTCAAAAAGGGATATTTTTGTGGTTTTTAAGAGTTTAGTAAATCAGAAACAAGAAACAAAATATTTTTATGGGTTTTAAATTTTTGTATAAAAATCGCAGAAGACAGATGAACAGTAAACAACTTTTTATGATTTTTTTATTTATTTATAAGAAACAAAACTTAAACTGAATGAAAATAAACAGCAAAAACTTGAGATAGGAATTGAAAACACCTGGGATAAAGAGCTTTTATCTCTAATACCAATGATGTAGACTTGAATATGGGCTCAAGTATACTCCTTAGGAATCGGTTGCTTTAAGCTGAAAGTTGTCGAAGAATGAGTTGTGATTTTTGTAGTTTATTTGTGCTTGATGACCCCAAACACAAAGGGTTAGATTCTTCTATCTCAAGGGCTAATCCACGCAAGAGGTAGGAGAGTCTACATGCCTTAAGAAATTCTTTGAATCCCTCACAAGAACTTGAATAAAACGCAGGAACAAATGTATTCAAAAGAAAACCTTTCTTTAGAAAACAAAATAACACTTTCTTTATTATAACTTGGATAACTTTGAAAATACAAATGTTTGAGCTTATATAAGGCTCGAACTTAGGTAAATAGAATGGTAGTAAGCTTTGAAAACAAAGCAAACATCAAGCTGAATGATGGGAAAATTGTTAACTAGCCGTTAGGCTTAAATGGGCATCTTCTTGTCTTTGGTGCTGAATGTGGGATTTGTGGATGGTCTTTGGCACGAAATGAATGTGATGAATCCTCTATTGTTGATGAATGATCGAGATTAGGGGGGGGGGGGACACTTCCATCGTGCTATGAGCGGACAATTCCGAAGGAACCAATTCGAATTTGGATCTTGACATGTTGGTGGTTTTTAACCGTTCCTCCAGCTTCGCTGAAGAAGCTAGGTTCCTCCTACGAGATCCCCAAGACAACAGAGCCATCATTGTGGGGAGCGTTAAGAGCATGCGGAACAAAACAATTAGAATTATGCTCGGTCAACTGGAATGTGGAGTTAACTTGATCAATCACAACCTCAAAACTTCCAGTACCATGAAGAGAGAAGTTCGTTTAGGTGTTACTTCAATTCTCTTTTGAAACACTGAAATACTTCTTCAGCGAAGCTGGAGGAACCTAGCTTCTTCCCGGGGAGACGTCTTCTCCGCCCCCAAACATGGAAGGGGTGTAGCCTTTTTAGTGTATTGGATTAAGAATTTCAGAAGATTTGGTGGTTATTTAAAAATCTTTGTTATTGAATTAATGATTTCTAAATGTCTCACCAAAATTGATGTTATTGAACATGAAATTTATGTAAAGTAACTAAAGTCATTTAAAAATCCATGTTATTCAATAAAAAATTTATAAAAACTAAATCAAATCCACTGTTATTGGAAATATTTTAAATAGTGGATTTAAAAAAATATTGAGTACTTTTAAATGATTTGGTGGAGTTTGTTAGTTAAAAATATAGAAATCCAAATCTCATTGTTTTAGGTGGGATTTCATATAATTTTAATATTAAATCATATCAACTTTCCCAATCCACATAATATCATCTAAAATTTCATTAAAACTCAAATCTTTTCAAGTTCTCTAAAATTTTAGTTTCAATACACCCCCCTAAGTAAGATATGTGGTTGTTGGTCCTTGTTTCCTTGTTTCCTTGTTTTTTCCTGAACCAATAAAATTGGTTCCATCTTTGGTAAGTAGCTCTCCTTTGATATCTTCTCGGTTTTGACTGGTTTGAGCTCGGTTATTGGCTTGGTCAGGTGGTTAAGGAATCTTGGTAAATTCTGAAATATTCAAGGAAGGCGTGCATAAAATTTTGATATGAAATGCAACCATAGTTTCCTTATATGGCTCCGAATATACACATGTAGGTCCATGTGCATATATGAACGTCTTGATGGGTTTCTCCTGGTTTAGTGGCGGCTTTAATTGAACCAGGAACGGTTTGTGGGTCTTCTTAGCTCCAGTAGATGATGAAGGATGGTCGGATGATATGTTATTATAACATATATGTTGAGTTTCCATAAACGGCTCCAATGTAGATATAAAATGGGTTGGCGGTTCTCCTTGGTTAAATGATGAATTGTATTGAACCAGCTCGTCTTTGGCTTGATCAGAATGCTCCTTTTGATGATCAGAACGGTGGCGTTTAGAGCTTAAGTCCTCAGAAGCTTCAAGCACAGCTACAAGTCTCTCATTCTCCTCAGCCACAAGCAAGCTTATGTCCAATTTAGTATTTGAATGTCCTCCAACGCCTAAGGAAGATTGAGTGGTACTGATGCTTACATCAGAGGTGGAATTCACACAATAGAGTTTAGTTCAGAAAAATAAAAGAGGGAGTTGAAAATTCTAAGATAAATACAAGAACACAGATCCAAAGATGGTGTTTTTGTTATTGCTATTTTGTTAAGTTTTTGATCAAGTGTTTTTCTAGATTTTTCAGCTGTCCTTTTTTATAATAGATCATGTCTCCTATTTATACATATCTCTCTACAACCTAAGCAGAGATCTCGGTGAATATAGTCATAGATTTCCTTCTATTTCTCTTTTACAAAGCCCCTTCTGCAAGGCTAAGTCCTTCTAGGGAAAATCCTGTTTTTAGATGTCTTTTTGGGCTTACGACTCAGCTGGTATATTGCATTATATTGGGCCTCGTTCATCATCGCCTAGGATCATCAGAGAAATGGCTCGGTTCCCACTTGGTTAATTTTGTGGGTTCGGTTTAATCGGCTGATTTGTTTCATGTCTCCGGTTTGGCACATCTCTCTGGTTTGACAACAAAATGATTTGGCACATCCTTACCGACCTCGACTCATCGGTTTGGTCTATCTTGTTGGTCCGGTCCACCGATCTGGTTCGGTGAACATGAATGGTGTGATCCGTCTTTATGACCTGACTCGTTGTTTATGCTCGGCAGTTCGCCAGTTCGGCTCGGTGGTTTGCCAATTCGGCTTGTCAGTCTGGCTTATCACCTTTCTGGCTTGGCTAGGCTCATTTCCAAACTTAACCTTTTCTTTATTGATCTCGTCATGGTGGAAACCGTCCCCAGTAATTTTTCTTCTCCTTATGTTTTTCCTTCTTCTTCTGTTTCTTCGTCTTTTCTTCTTCTCTCCTTTTATTTATTTTTATTCTTCTCATTCTCCTTTTTATTTTTTCTTCTTCTCCGTATTTCTCTTTCTTCCTTTTTTTGGATTACCATGAGGTTCTGGGCCGAAGCCTGCAATCTCTGCAGTCCCAAAATCCCATCATGTAATATTAGTTTCACCCCAAACATCATTCGATAATGCGAACTCTAAGATTTGCCTAGATATTTTACTAGTAGAACTAACGACTCTTGGTTACTCCTAAGTCTTCTCCTCCATCCTTTCTTCTTCTTCATCCCTTCTTCTTATTATTCTCCTTCTCCTTTGTTATTCTTTCTCTCCGTTCTTCTTCTTCTTCTCTTCATCCTTCATGTCTTCTTCTTCTTCTCTGTTCTCATTTTCCGTTTTTTTCACATTCTCTATTGTTCTTCTTCTTCATCATTTCTCCTTCTTCTCTTTCAATTTTCTTCTTTTTCATCCCTTCTTATTATCCCTTCTTTTTCTTCTTCTTCTTCATCACTTCTTCATCACCTCTTCTCCTTCTTCTCATGTTCTTCTCTTTTTTTTTTCTCCTTCTTCTTCTCTGTTGTTATTCTTTTTCATCTACTTTTCTTCTCATCCATCTCTTCTCCTCATTCTTCTACTCTTTCTTATTTGTTCTTCTTCTCTTTCTTTCTCAAACAAAAAAATAATAAATAAAAAGTTAAAAAATTAAACATAACAACTATATACATAGTAAACAAATTAAAATTAAAATATTTAATATAAAAAATTAATTTCGACTAAAAAGTGTTGATATTTGGAAAGACATTTCTTTTGGAAAATCTAAATAGAGAACAATTTTAGCCAAAAACAATTAGAAAAAAAGGAGATAACGTGAGTTACTGTTTTCATTTCCTTCATAGTTTTTTGAAACACAATTATAATAAATAGTTTTTATTTTGTTAATTGTGAATTATGAAATTGTTTTTATTAATTTACTGATTTTTTTCTTATTATTAATATGTTATTACATTTTTAAAAAATTAGTAATATTGTTTGGAATGTTTTTGAGAATATTCTAAGATCATGTTTTTAGAATATTCTTTAAATTTATGCAGTTACTGTTTTTAATTAAAAAAAATTATTTTTTATTTGGAAAGCTTGTTCCATAATTTTTAGTGATATGAGTATTAATAAAATATCACAATATTTAGTGCAATCATTTATTTTTAATTAATCATAGTGCTTATAAGTTTGATCATGGTGTTTTTAAATTTGAATTAATTTAATCAAAAATTAAATTGATATTAGTACACTAAATATATAACAAATAATATATAATTATTCATAAAATGATGTTTTAGTTTATTTTTTTAACATATGTGTTTGGTTATATTATTGCTTAATAAGAAAAATATAATTGTTATTTTATATTGTGTAAATGTATATAATTTAATTATATATATTTATAGTAATTATAATTATTATTTTCTTATAAACATATTTGTTTGGTCTATTATATTTTCACAATTATAAATATATGAAAAATATTTTTTGTGATATATATTTTGCAAAATGTTTTATACTGTATAAATATTTATGATTTAATCACATATGTATATAGTAATTATAATTATCATTTTGTTCTATATAAATTTGGGTGTAATTAACTCTAAGATTAATTAGAATTTTTAAAATAATTATTTATGAAAATTTTAAAATTATTTAATGTGTTTGATAATTAGAGTTAAACTAACCTAAATAATATTTGAAACTAATGTGTTGGTAATACATATATAAGATCTAAATAAAGAAAAAAAGAAAATAAAAATTAATTGGTTGTATTAGCAAATGACTAAACTACTATTAATGAATTTCTAGAGAAAAAAAAAACAATGACATCTCATGTAATATAACACATGAGATGTGTTTAAACATTGAATAATTTCTCAAATAATATTATGGATACAAGCCTTTAACCATAAAATTTAAACCATAAATGCTTTGTTTTTCTTCATGAAAATTCTACTGGTTCACTAGACCTTCAGTTCATTATTGATGTAAATCGACTCAATCCCAGTGAACTCAAATGAGTCATCATGTAACACCCGTCTCTTATCATTATATGACGGTGTGCCACCCATTTAACTTTCGAACCAAGTTACCACTCTTTCAACTTAAAAACCAATACTCATTCATAAATAGAACTCAAATAGTCTTGCAAAACCGAACTCAATCCTTAAAAAAAATAAAAGCCATTTAAAAAGAAAGCTAAGTGTTTTAGGTCCCCAAGATTGAACTAATGAACACTAACACCACCATCACGCGTCAATCACTCATGCTGCTCCTGCTCACCTGCGCAAGGGGGAAAAGGGACTGGGAGGGGATGAGTAATTTAGATTACCCAAGAGAATGCATACATGTGGTCCACCACACATACACAACCTAAACATGTCGCTAGACATCAGCTAAACGAACAAGCATTCACAACTCTCCAATAATCAACAATCAACAAGCAATCATAATAGGTCTAGGTAGGAACTACATCTACCATAACCTCAACAATTAATCATATTAGGTCTAGGTAGGAACTGCATCTACCATAACCTCAACAACCCTACAAGTGAAACTGCATCACTTTCAACTATCGGTATAAGTAGGAACTGAATCTACCGTAACCCCAAACAATCCGATAAGTGGAACTACATCATTCTCGGCCCTCATGTCTAGGTAGGTACTGCATCTACTGTAACCTTAATAATCCGACAAGTGGAACTACATCACTTTTGGCTCCTAATGCAACTGTGCTCTTAACACTCTATATGCAATGCAACCCACAATTCTCGCAAACAATAAAACACAAAACAGCAATCAACAATATTAACCGTGGTCCTAGATCTATGTTCAGAAATAAGTAAAAGTAAATCACAACACACAACAAGCAACTACAAGTTATGCCATAAGCGCAACCTGCAGGGGAAAAGGAATCTGCTTATCCTTAACCAGAGACAAGCGTGGAAGATAATACGGAAGGGAAGGCATGGATACATCCTCACCTTTTACGGATCGAATGAACAGCTAAAACAAAAGGGGTTAAGATTTAGGAATCTAACAACAAGAAGCAGAAAACGCAAGGAGTCGGCGAAACGGCACAAACGAACAGTGACGGTGACTCTTCTCTCTCCTGGCGGCAGGCAGCGACGGTTGAAAGATAAAGTTTAGAGTTTCTATCTGTGAGTGCTCTGAAAATTGTGATGAAGATTATGACTCTCTAACTCTCTTAAAAGAGAGAAAAACTCTAGGATTAGTGTTTTTATAACATAATGAGTTTAACAGACTTTTGGAATTCAACACATTAAAAAAAAAGATAATAGGTCGGTTTAGCGAAACGATGTTACACATCATCCCTCATGTCGACTTGGATCTCAGCCATATTCTCCCAACTCTGCACTTCTTTTACCAGGATCTGAGTAGCCCGAAAACCTTTTTTTAAGATATTCAAAGCTTTTGCAGCAATGCAAGGCATCTTCTCCCAAATCTCCACTTGTTTTGCCAAAATCTGAGTAGCCTGGAAACCATTGGTCTTCCGAAGGCTTTGGCAGCGATTAAATGACATTTTTTCTTTTTTTCATTTATGTGTTTTTGAGTGAATAAAAAAGTGCGAGGAAAATGAAGAAGAAGAAACGATCCATGCATGTATTGAAAGAAATGAATCAACGACATGGATTGAAAATTCCAATTCCATAATAAATGAAACCATCATCGCTTCAGAAGTAGTCTCCACAAGAACATAAGCCATCTTTAAAATGGTGAAGCATTTTGTTATTTCTCAGAATAATCAGTCTCCATGTGATTTTCACTATACACTTGATGGCATTGTCACAATCCTCACACACATGCATATTCTTACACAAATCAATTTGCCTAAGATACCATTGTCATCATACATTCATAACACATGATCCCACGCTACAGCTAGTTAATTTCTTACTATATTTCACTTGATCATTACATTAATATTCTCTCAAAATGGAATGTAACTAAAAAGATTCTACACACATCTTGCCATTTAGTAAAGAAGTTTAGTAAGGATGTTAGAATCTATATTTCCTGACGTTTAAGAGTTCTAAGTTTATCTCGAACAGTGCATGTGACAATCTATCTCAACATGCTTCGCTCTATGATAAACGAAACTGTTGGCAATGTGAACTTGTGATGCTGTGATATCACAAAACTGTTAATATCTTCAGATGATCTTGAGACGATTGGTTGTTTCTTTAGTTTCCAAGAAACAAGAGAATCACCAAGAAACATACAGTAACCACTAAGTAATCTCCTACGGCTCCTATCTGCGTTTGCAAATTATTTAATTTCAACTGTTATAATGCATAACGTTTACAGCAATTTAGATAATGAGGAACACCTAAAGATAAGTTAAGTTAAGCTGAGCCAATTTGTGGACGAAGAAGCATAAAATAGGTATTGCTATTGTAAGGAAGATTAGTTTGTCAATCAGACTTATGTATGCCTCATGCACATGTAAGAGATCATCAGCATTATCTTGAAACATTTTGAGATAATGTTCCAAATGATTTGAAGTAGGCTTACAACCCAAAATACATGCCACATCAATCAATTCAATACCATACTTGGTTGACACACAAAGATTCCATCAGTTGACCTTGCAATCTCTAAGCTCATATAATATTCAAACGATCTAGATCTCTAAACTTGAAACATGATTTCAACTGTGACTTCAGACTAGCCAGCAATATATTGTTATTGTTACTAGTTAGGGACAACTATGAACCATGTCATCCACACATATATATACCAAAATAGTTTGAAAGATGAAGCTATATACCTTGCTGAATATATACATTAAGATCTACTGATGATTTATGACAACCAATGTCTTGTAGAGATTCATAAAACTTGATAAACTAATTTGGTGATGCTTGTTTAAAAGGTAAAGAGTTTTTTTTTTTTTTAAGTTTGCAAATTAACAGTATTGGAAATGTCCATTTATGACGAAGACTAGTCATTACGCAGGTAGGTGCTGGTTCCACCTTTGTTTTATATTCTCGTCTCCAAATTTAGAATGTGGTTTGCTCAGCGATTGCCAAATTTGGATTTGAGTTATCTTCGTATAATGAAAACGTGCTTCACTGTTAGCCTTAAATCTTGTTTTTTGCTTCTGAGCTCGTCAGGAGAGAACGCAACAGTTTTGTAACCGTTTCTTCCCGTGCATAGCATTTATGAACTAGAGAGACAACGGATGTGTAATTAAACAGTGATTATCTTATTTTATCAACTGCAAGTACTTCTTGTCAACTAGAAGAGTCAAAGAGAAGAGATAAAAGAACTGAAATGTCAACTGAAAACTTTTTCTTCAGACAAATAAGCCACTGATGTTATTTGATTTAGATGGTGATGAAGCAAGCACAATCAACGTTTTATTTGCCTCTATCCATGACGCTGATGGAGCCTGTACGTGAAGCAATTGGTGGTAGGATAAAAAGCTCAAGATCTCCACCGTGAGGAAGAAGATGTGGATGAGTGCTTACGTCTTCAATTTTTTCCTGGCCTCCAAGGTCCAAAACTGTATTTACTGATTCTCTATAGTTTTTGGTGATGATCACATGTGTTATGTGCTGTCCCAGGTGTATTTATTTCAGATTTGTGTTGAATTTTACATAGTCAATACTTTTTAAAGTAGTATAGAGTCTCTGGACATTGATACTTCTTCTTTCTTACAGTAGTCTCTCCCGGTGAAATCTTTTCAGATGCTGACTAATTTTTCCGGTTGTTGAACTAGAGCTGGTGTACACATCAAATTGTGTCAGAAGGATAAAGTTAAAAGCAGAAGTCTGGATTTTGCAAAAGAATCTTGACCAAGAGGTTGTTGAGTTGATTGGGATTGAAGAGGAACCAAAGAACTACACACACTGTGAACTGGACATGTCTTTCTTGCTGGGTGTGAGTTGTGCAATAGTACCATTTGTAAATCACGATCATGGTAGGAGAGTTCTCTAGAAACACTGCCAACAAGCAACTGGTTTCTCGTTAACAAGATAATTTTCCGTTTCATAAGCCAATGAATAGTTCTTGATGCTGTGACAAAAATATCTCCAAGTTAAGATATTTGAGCATATACAGAGCAATGTTTCTATGTTGTTGTGTGGCTTATGAACCTGAAACATTCCTTAGGGGGTTCTTGGTTTCTTCCTAGGAGCAGTAAAAGTGTGTATTTAAAATTATTGATTCATGCCTTGTTATATGGTATTTTGCGCATGAAGAACTTCTTAAGTTTCTTGTTGTAACTTAAAGCAAACTTGGTATCGTTTGAATTTTTTTTACTCCTCCTGATTTGGTTCTTGAATTTGTAAATGTTTTGGTAAGGCTAGATTTTCGAGATTGGTACATGAGATCGAGGCTGTACAATGGGAGGACAAGCGAGATGATGGGTTCTCGAATATTCATGGGACAATGAAAAACGTTTTTTTTACAGTAAGGTTTAAGCCGTTTAAACATTATACTATTTACTTGTGGGGCAGAAAAAAAAATGTTTCTTTGTGTTTGTGGCAAAAACATAAGTCGGTGAAAAATATAACCGTTAGGATCATTGGATGGTTAGATAAACGGCGGATGTAGCTATTTTCCTTTTCGTTTAATGAATCTACCGAAGTTTCCTTTTTTCCTACAACAAATTACAGCGAGGCGCCTATTTAATTACTCAGCAGATTCATAACTCGCTATTTTCCATTTTTTTCTCAACAAATCACAAGTGCTCTGATCAAATTAGGGTTTTCATTGTCTTCCTTGTTAATCTCGAGTAATTTCGATTTTCTCTAGGGTTTGTTGATAAGAAAGGAACCAAAGAGAGTGATCATAGCAAATCAATGGCGATAATAAGGCTGCGCTGCAGAAACAAACCAGAGACGAAACTCATAAAGTTTATCGGAAAGGGTTCGTACGGTTCCATCAGTCTTTTCAGCAACACAAAAGCCGACGGCTCAACGTTTTACAGCGCCGTGAAGGTCTCCGATCATTGGACCACCGAGAGAGAGTTTCGAATTCTTTCCGAACTCAAAGGATGTCCTAGAATCGTCCAAACGTTTGAGAAGACTCTTCTTCAAGAAATCGATCACAACGGAAACAGAGTCTACAAGATGCCGATGGAATACGCAGCTGCTGGTACTCTAAACGATTTCATCCAGAGAAACAGAAAATTATCGGATTCGGTTATCAAAGACTTCACTCGGATGATTCTTCAAGGATTGGTCTCGGTTCATCATCACGGTTATGTCCATTGCGACCTTAAACCGGACAATCTCCTTCTTTTCCCGCACTACGATAAAGAAACGTGGAATTGCTCATACGAATTGAAGATTTCGGATTTCGGATTGTCGATTAAGGCCGGAGAAGAAGAATCTGACTGTTGGGAAATCGACTCTCCGTTTGTGGGAACGCCTGTGTACATGTCGCCGGAATCGGTCGACGACGGCACCGTCGAGAAAACCCTAGATTTGTGGTCGCTGGGTTGTATTGTGCTGCAGATGTATACCGGTAAATATCCATGGTTTGGGGTTAATCTCAATGATCTTCAGGGCTTTTTAGCGGACGGAAACGCACCGGAGATTCCAGAGACTGTGCCGTTGGATGCAAGGCAGTTCCTTGAGAAGTGTTTCGCAATTAAACCCAAGGAGAGGGGAAGTGCTTCGGAGTTGTTGCTGCATCCGTTTTTGATCGGAGAGATGAACATGGCTGATGTTGCCGGCGAAGAGACGAGGCGGATGGGGCTTAGAACCAGAAAATCTCCGGTGAAATTGGAAGATGTTGCTATTACAAAAAAGCCATTGAAAGTGAAGTTTGTTTCATCAGATCTCCCACAGTTTAAAAAAGTATCGAATAAACCCCTGAAGTTGAAGATTCTTCCTCCGAGACCCCCAAAGTCCAGCTTTGTTCCTGTTCATTAGTTTACTGTTACTTAGTACTACTTGGTCAAAAATGTTAATGTTTTGAAAATTTTGTCAAATTGTATGTTAGTGTGTTATATGAAATTTGATTGGTATCAATATAATTCCACTTTTTTTCAAAAATGTATCAAAACTGGTAGTAATGTAGTTTACTGTCACTAATTCGATAACCCAAAATGATTGTAACTTGGAAGTGTCACCAAAATCGAAAGAGCAATTGGTTAATTAGCTTTAGCATAAAACTATAAAACCGGTACTTTAAGAACCTCGCCAATGTATATTTATCAGAATAAAATGACATAAATTTGTGTAACCATAAGTTGTGTTATAGGGTCGTGTCGCTCACTCTTTGAACCAGAAGAGTTCTCTTGAGATTTGTAATCTGACGATTTTTGTAATCTGTGGGACTAATGTAGGAATCTGAAAACTGGCTGTTGTTTACGTATTTCTATAAAGAAAAATGGCATAAGGTAACAACTTCGAAGCTTCACAATACCATATTCAATTATCAGATTGTGCTTTTCTATATGGTGTATAACTCAAAACGTGTGTAAAAAAGCCAAAACATGAAGAAGAGAATCAATGGATACTTATCACGTTTGTGGGTTCTGGAAATAGGAAATAAAAAATTCAATCTCAAAACACTACTACAGAAGAGAAGTCATTTGAGTCGATGGAAAATTTTGAGAGATTAACGAAACTTTTTGGGAATTTGACTACTAGTCATGCCTTCTTCTCCTTCTTCTTCTCTCTAATAACGACCAATACCCCAAACCCTGATGACTCCATCTGTGTATCCACTGAACAATGTGTTTCCGTCTGCACTCCAGTTCAAGCTTGTGCAGTAGATCATCTGCATTATGCATTCCACATCAGAACATATGTAACCATAATTCAAATCAGAGACAAGAGCTAAACTGAAACCAGGAAGGTTTATGAATCTAAAGCTAAATTACTCTTCATTCACAAGAGTGATATTCAGATATATCACCAATCAATCACATCAAAATGACATTCTTGTAAACTACACACACCAATTGCTTAACAAAAAGACCTCATCTTTTTAGAGCAGTGACAAATTCAGTAGAAATCAACTCACAGACAATGACAAAACATGGAATCAGACAATTCAATAAAAGATAATCACAGAAGATACCAAGAGAATGGTATGAATGATGTACCTTCGTCTTGTTTCCGGTTCCAGCAGAAACTTCAGACTTCTCAGCCTCAGCCTTGAGGTCAACCTTCAAATCCTCAACAACACTCTTGCTCTCAAGATCCCAGATCCTAATGCTGTTCTCCGTCGCTGCACACAGCCAGTATCTGTTGGGGCTGAAGCAGAGTGAGTGAATAATAGAGCCAGCCTCCAGAGAATACAGCTTCTTTCCCTCTGCCAAATCCCAAAGCAAGATCACACCGTCTTTCCCACCACTGGCACATAGCGAACCGTCCGGTGACACAGCCACCGTGTTAAGGTAACCAGAGTGGCCAGCGAGAGTGTTCCTCAGCTTACAGTTCTGGAGATTCCAGACCTTGACGGTGTGATCCCAAGAGGCGGATACAATGGTTGGCACAAGCGTGTTAGGGCTAAACCTCACACAGCTAACCCATTCCTTGTGTCCCTCACCTTGATCGGCGATCGTGTACTTGCATTCTCCGAGTGTGTTCCACAGCTTGATCGTGCGATCACGGGAAGCCGACACGATCTGACGGTTATCGGTGGAGAAAGCCACGGAGAGAACGTCCTTCGTGTGTCCGACGAATCGGCGAGTGGTGGCTCCGGTAGCGAGATCCCAGAGACGAAGCTCGCCGTCCCAGCTTCCGGAGAGAGCGAATTGTCCATCGGAGGAGAGAACAACGTCCTCGACGAAGTGAGAGTGACCGGTTAGCCTGCGCTGAGCAACACCGTAGGATTTCTCATCCCTGGTGAGTTTCCAGAGGATGATCGACTTGTCGCGCGACGAGGTGACGATGATGTCGGAATTGTCGATCGGCGTGGCGATGGCGGTGACCGTATCGGTGTGGGCACACATTGTGCCTCTCAACACGAGTCCCTCAGCCATGGTTTAGTGTTTGAGAAGAGGATCTAGGGTTTCTTCTTCCGAGAGAGGCGACAGAGAAAGAGTAAAACGGAGGTGACAAGAAACATTGGTATTTATACTCTGGAAGTAACTATATAATTAGGGTTTTGTTCAGTTCCAGTAGTTCGGGTCTTCTTATTCGGCCCAAAAAGAGTATATGGGCTTTAAAAGAAAATACGTTTGTTTTTATTGTATTAGTCTGGATTTTGGTCCGATTTCGGTTTTGTTTATGAACAATAATTGGGGTTTTCGGTTACATTCGTAAACCAAAAATTCGAAAAAACTGTAATACCCAAACCAAAATTCAGATTAGTCTCAAAAACTTGTTTTGTGCTGGTCAGTGATTTCGATAACCGACCTGAGAACTCTACCGACAAGCTTTGATGAAATTAGAGCCAAGTCGGTTCAATTACACAAACCGAGCTGTTCCATATCTGTAAGAAAAGAACGAGTAGTGTCCGTGTTTGGGAATTGGGTAATACAGTTTTTACATGTTCGAATTTCGTAGAAGAAGAAGAATCTCGTGGGGGAAGGTCGATGAAGTGATAGATTGAAACCCTCATTTTTCTTTTTAAGTAAGCTTTACACATTGAATCAATCACGTCTCTGAAGCAAAAAACCAGAAATTTTCTCCTCTTTTCAATCTCAATTCAAGCCGAACGATCCAAACGGGGAGAATCTTCTTCACCCGTTTGCTTTTTCAATTCGGTAATTAGCTTTATCAGCTATGGATTTCTGGGTTCGACTTCAGTAAGCTTCTCCTGCCATGGATTTCGTCAGGTTTTTGTTTCTCTTCTCTGTCTCTCTCTCTCTTTTAATCATTTACTATTTTAGTGAAATTCGAATTCTGCTTCCCTCTCTCTCTGGCAGCTAATTCCAGTTCAATAGAAATGGGTTTTTTCTTGAAAGTTAGGGTTTTTAATTGATTCGGATAAAAAAATTAGGGGTTTTTGGAGGAAGCATAGAAGGAAGATTCTTGTGACGGCTGGTTGTTTGGGAAGTGGGTATTTGCTCTACAGAGTATACAATTCCCATACGCGTAGGCTTGCTGATTTGAAACGAGAACTCGCCAAGGAGCGTGAAAATGACGAAATCATCAAAAACCAGTTAAGTCTTGAACCAATAAAAACCTGAGCTTTCTCTGTTTGTTCCGTTCTGAATGGCTTCTCTTACTGATCGTATCCTGTTTATGCTCTTGCCTAGAATGAAAACCCATTTCGAGAATATTCAGATGATCGTGGACTCGACCACACTGCCTCACGCGATGCAGTGTTTGAGTGTCCGCTTGAACGAGGAGATTGATGTCTCTAATGTTATGGAGAGACTTAACAGAGGGAAAGGAATGTTGAGTCCCTCTGAGAAGCTTCAGCTATGGGACGAGCTCAAGATTTTGAGTATGCAGTTACCTACTCACTCTATTAAACACTATATCTTACCTGTTGTGTTGAGTGAGGATATTTTGAGGTTATTTGATCGTTTTTTCTTGCCAGGTTTCACGAGGATGGTTCTGTCTCTGTGGTCCGTCACAATGCTTAGCTTGTACATTAGGGTTCAAGTCAACATTTTGGGCAGACATTTGTATGTTGACACCGCACGAGCTCTTGGCAGCTCCCATTTACTTGTAAGATCATATGCTTTCCCCTTCTCTCTCTCAGCAATTATCTGCTTATTAATCTATATTACACACGTTCTTTCCTGCTCCTAGTTGATTGTAAGTATGATTCAGTGCGTTTCACTTATCACATCCCCAACAAGCTGTTTTTGGGGGAACTTCACTACTCATGTTGTTAAAAACTTGTATGAATCATGTTTATAGTAGCTGTTTTAGGAACCTTTTGTCCTGTGATCTCTTAAGAAGGTCTTTCTGTTGAATTTTTTATTTTGCAGGAAGAGTTAGATCTCATTGATAGAGATGATGAACAAAAGTTTTTGTCAAGTGCTGATTTTCTCGTGACCAATGCAATGCCGAGTTTGATTTCAGATATGCAGGCTGCGGTCAGGGAAGTTCTTAAAGGGTATGTTGCAAGAATACGTATCTAGATCGTTATAATCTTACTGTTATTGGATAGTATGTAATGTGTTTTAATTGCAGAAAGCAGTTAAAGGATGTTATTACCACGAGAGTTCTTCAAGAAACCGTGATACGGATTATGGATGTGTTCATGAGCAGTGGAAGTCCACATCACTGGGTTGATTATTTAATGATGGTGTCTCATGACACAAATCTTTCAAGAAGCACAAGTGTCTCCTCCTCTGATGAAACTGTGAGCAAGTTTCATCAACTTATGGTCGAAACCCGAGAAGTACTCATTAGGTAAATATAATCTCACTCTCTGCTAACATAAACTCAAATTCTTCTTTGTTAGATTCATTCGAGAATAAACGTATCTCTTGGTCTCTGTTTCTTTGTTGTAGCAATGAATTCACAGATATAGTGGAGATCTCGCTCAAGTGTTTCACGGATGCGTTGGTCGAGGAAATGGAAACGCAGACCGTAACCGGCGGTTTAGCTACCGGGATGCCACTGGCAAAGGTGTTACCACAGATTGAGAAGACAATACATGTGATTACAGCTGAACCGAGCAAGAACCGGTTCTTAAAACTCATCAGAGATCTGTCTGAAGTTCAACTCTTTTTCACTCTTTTGTACGCCAATATGCCGCAGTAGCAACATTTGTTTTGTTCCCTTAGCGTTTCCCCCCCCAAAATCGCGCATTGGAAAGTGTTTGCGTTTTAGCTCCAAAGAAACGCAGGAATTTTTGTGTGTTTGAGCTTTGTAGAATCAAAGTTGATTTATTTTATTTATTGGTAGTTTAAAACCTTGATTAGAAAACAACTAAAGCAGCTTACATATAAGTGTGCACGATCCATCCATTGCGCTTGGAACTTGCACACAAGTCAACGGATATAAAGTTTAACTTTTTCCAATCTGCTAAATACAAATCCGTAAATATATGAGATCACCGTAGAACCAAAGTGTAAGAGTTGTCGCAGGTTGTCGGGAAAAATGTACATTCAGATGACAGACGGATCTCCTCCGCCGCCGGAGCAAACTTCGTTTGACCATCGGGTTAGTTAGATCACCCTTTTCATTCTTTAATCATGGAAGATCAAATCTTGATTCTTGTTTTTGATTATGTATATATAGATTGAAGAGATTGAGAGACAGAAAGAGATCGACGATTGGCTTCCGATAACTTCGTCGAGAAACGCGAAATGGTGGTACTCCACGTTTCACAATGTGACCGCCATGGTTGGAGCCGGCGTCCTTGGTCTCCCTTACTCCATGGCTCAGCTCGGATGGTAACGTATTTTCTTTTATTGAATTTTTTAAATTTATTGGTTAAAAAATTTCTTTTTTTATTTGAATTTTTACATGATTTTGTTATATATATATATATATGTCAGGGGTCCGGGCGTGACAATACTGATACTATCATGGATAATAACACTCTACACGTTGTGGCAAATGGTGGAGATGCACGAGATGGTTCCTGGAAGACGCTTTGACCGTTACCACGAACTTGGCCAGTTCGCATTCGGCGAACGTATTGGTCTCTATATCATCGTCCCTCAGCAAATCATTGTCGAAGTAAGCAGTCTCAATCGATAGTATCTGTACATGTCCCATCATTTTTTATCTATACAATACAAGCCTCTTGATATTGGGTTACTCTCGACAAATTAAGGTTGGAGTATGCATAGTTTATATGGTTACAGGAGGACAATCGTTGAAGAAGTTTCATGAACTCGTCTGTCAAGATTGCTCACCGATCAGACTTACTTTCTTCGTAATGATATTTGCTTCTTCTCATTTCGTTTTGTCTCATCTCCCAAACCTCAACTCTATCTCTCTTGTTTCTCTCGTCGCCGCCGTCATGTCTCTTAGGTATACTACTTATCAGTATCATCATCTTATATATATACGCATTACTGGGGAAAAAACATCATGCATAAAGAATTTTCATTTTATGGTGATTACTAAATATATCAGATGAATAATAGTAAGACACTAAGAAGATGTATGATATTTTAATTTTTATTCACATAATCATTTTTCAAAAACATAAGAACGTGATTTATACTATGAATAGTAAGTTTAAGTTGGCAACAAAAAGAAATATAATTGCGTTTTGAAAACGTTAAAAATGGTATCCTTTTTTTTTAATTAATGTAAAATTTATTTAAGGGTTACATCAAGTGTACATTGTTTTTAGAGTTTGTTTGAAAATTGTTTTATTATTAGTCATTTTATGTGTTCTTTTAGTTATTCGACAATCGCTTGGACCGCTACAGCTGCGAAGGGCGTTCAGGAAGATGTTCAGTACGGCTACAAAGCCGGCACAACCGAAGCGAAGGTTTTAAACTTTTTCACGGGACTTGGGGGCATTGCGTTTGCTTACGCAGGTCACAATGTGGTGCTTGAGATCCAAGCAACAATACCTTCTACACCAAGTAACCCTTCAAAAGGTCCCATGTGGAAAGGAGTCGTGGTGGCTTACGTGGTCGTGGCCTTGTGTTATTTCCCCGTTGCTTTGGTTGGGTACGGTGTTTTCGGAAACGCTGTCTCGGATAACGTTTTGATATCGCTCAAAACACCGGTTTGGGCCATCGCATTGGCTAACTTGTTCGTGGTTATGCATGTCATTGGCAGTTACCAGGTCAGTCTCCAATAGTTTCATGGAATTTCACTGATGATGAATCGAACCGGAGATACATCTATCGGTTTTCTCATATTGAACTGATAATATTTCTGTTTTTTTTTTGGTAATGTACATTGCTATATGCGGTTCAAAAATCAGTTTTCAAATATTAGTCTAGTTTTCGGTACATGAGACATTTATCGTGAATATCCAGTTTGGTTTTGTGGAAATGTTAAACTGTCTGCAGATATTCGCAATGCCGGTTTTCGACATGTTGGAGACATTTCTGGTTAAGAAAATGAATTTCAAACCTTCTACGATTCTTCGTTTCATCGTACGGAATGTGTATGTTGGTAAGTACGATTAATCTGAAAGCTACTGTATATAGAGTTTACATTAACTGTTACATTTAACTTTTACGGTTGAGTTCGAACCCTCCCAATGCGATTTCAATCATTTTTTTTGCCACTTGTAGACGTTTTAGTGTGAGGATTCCACCAGTTAACAAATTTTTGATATATATATGGTAAAATTTTCTAAAACATTAATTTCTTTTTAATGAAATATGAGGACAGCTTTAACGATGTTCATCGCGATCATGATACCCTTTTTTGGCGGCCTTCTTGCGTTCTTTGGAGGATTTGCGTTTGCTCCGACAACTTATTTTGTAAGTGTATATATCTATTAAATCTCTTTGAACTCTATGCAGACGAAGTTTTTCATTTAAAAAAAATTAAAAATAGATAGATATAAATATATAATATATTTAAACTTCGCACGCTATATTATTTGCTCTGCAGCTTCCTTGCATAATGTGGCTGATAATCTATAAACCAAAGAGGTTTGGCTTGTCGTGGTGGACAAATTGGGTAACGTATCTTTTGTTCTCTCCAAATTGTTTATTTTTTTTAGAAATTAAATTATTTCAAATTGATTCTTAACTTGTAACATTGAGATTGGATATGCGTATGTAACAGGTATGCATAGTGCTTGGGGTTAGTTTGATGATCGTTTCATCTATAGGAGGATTAAGGCAAATCATCCTTCAATCCAAAGATTACCGTTTATTTTCTTGATTAAAATTTCGTTTACTACTTTTTTTTTTCAATTTTAATTCAAACTTTTCGACCAAATATTCATTTTTTTTTGTTTTTGTTTCAACAGCTATAAATTAATTCAAAAAAAAAACCAGAATATTAAGTTTTATGAACTTACGGTTTAAAAACTATTGGTAATTGAGGATGTTGTGAGTGTGAAGATAAGAAGAAAATCAGACTAAATGAATCTAAACCAAACAAATCAGCCAAATATATCTTCGTCACCCAATTGCATTCGCTAACTTGATTGTGGTTATACATGTCATTTCTTATAATAATTAGCATATATCTTCGTTCTCTGTTTTGACAATCCTGCTGAGTATCGCTCTGTTATTGGTAGTCTGCAGTACCTGCTATTTACGCGCCCTGATATAGCCTATGCCATCAACAAGCTCTCACAATAAGTGCATCAACAACATATGGATCACTGGCTTGCGGCCAAAAGAGTGTTGATATATTTTATTGATACCACCAAGACGGTTTTAGTTGTCTTTGTCTCAAGTCCATTAATCATTATCAATTCCTGCTTTCTTTAATGTTGATTGGGATGAAGATAAGGATGACTACGTTGCGCAACTTACCTAAGTGTGAATTTTGTATTTCACTCTAGAATAAAGCATGATGCTGTTGATTATCATGTCATCAAAGACTTTGTACAATCAGGCTTTCAGCTTGTTACACATGTCAAGTCCACTGATAAGTTTTAAACAATTTTGTTTACATAGTTATAACTCTGTCTTTTTTCTTTTCCATGGTTAATTAGAGATATTTGTGCGCTACACGCGGATTATTTTTATAAATATTTAATTACTATTTAAAGTAAGTTATTTTAATATTAAATTATTATTTTCAATATAGTATTTAATTTGCAATATTTTTGACATGGTTATACATCAAAATGGTTTTAATCTATTTGAAAATGTAAAATGATTTAATTTAAAAATTTACTAACTTGATATATGTGAAAATTAACTATTAATCTAAAACTTAATATTTCTATATAATCTCGTACAACAACTTTCAAAATATTATCAAAATTAATTTTGTTTTAACTAAATTTGATATATAATTGAATTCAACAACTTTAAAATTTCTCTTTATTTTATTTTAAACATTTTTTTCATTTTTTCATTTTAAGTAAAAGAAAAAAACTTATCAAACATATGATTAAAACTGAAGCATCTGATTATCATTCTAATTAATTTGGATTTCTTTTTATTCAATTATGTACGTGTAACTTTTTTTAGTAGTCTCAAAACAAAACAACAGTCAATATTTAATTTCTTACAAATCCTTAAAAGAACTATTGTTCATATAAATGAAAAAAAAATTTACATGAAATATACAAAATCACAATCATATTGATAAACTGCAATTTTCATTTGATCTCTAAAGCATCTGTAAACTATAGAATTTGTAGATGAATAAAGCAAATAATACATATACAAATACAACTTTATATTAATTCATTCTATTAAACAATGTATGACGAGTTTCTCAAAACTCAAAGTGTAAAATATTTATTTGCATTTGGCTTGTAATCTAACTTATATATTTTTCTTACAACACATATATATTTTGATGAGTCTTTATAATTAAATTAATAATATATATCATATTATTTTAGAAAGAGTTTCTAAACCCAAAAAAATCAGATTAGTTTTATTTACATGTTCATTTTGTAAAGAATTTCTTTTTTTGTTGATGTGGATGGTTAAGGATGTTTTTATGATATTTTATTTTACATAAAAAATGTGTATACTATTTTAAAATATAGGAATGTAATATATTAATATGCTAGTATATTTTACTGTAAATGTAATGCATACATTTTTTGTAATAAGTAATGTATTAATAAAATCTTATAAGTTTATCTTTGTAGAGACAATAGACAATTTTGTGTCCATATAAAATACAGTTGTGTTAATTTGAATTTTTTTTTATTTATTTGTTATTTATATACTATGTTTTTGTTTTTTCTAAATTGTGAATGTTTTCAGTTTTTTTTTAGAAATTACTATCTTGTAACTTTGTTTCTATTAACTATTATTTAAGTTTTTTTTGGAGCAATTTGTTTTCTAAAATATTTTATGTGTATTTAAAAAAAAACTAAAATGAGTGTTTTTATTATTCCGTGGACGAATTTCATATCTTATAATATTATAATTTAGCATTTTTTAGTTTAAACATGTGATTAATAATAACTTGGGCTGTAAAAATTTGGAATATTAAACATATAACTAATTTTTATTTTTGTTAAAATTATGTTATATGTCATATATTTTTTGTTACTACAATATATACAATTTAATCAATATTCAAGTATTGCTATTATTGTTGATTAAATACTATTTCATTTTAAACATGTTATAAATATATTAAAGAATTATTTTTATTTGAAGTCTGCTGATGTGGCATGATTATAGAGAATTTTTGTTTGTTGATGTGAATGGCTTGAGGAGCCCCAAACTCTTCCTTTCATTTAGTATAGAAGTTTCGACATTTTGGCATTTTTTTTCTTCTTCTTAAATCTATATATTACTTTCCTAATCTTTCTTATATATTAGAAATTATATTAGGATTTTGATATTTTATTAATTTATAGAACTATTAATTAATCAATTTTGAATAAACAAATTAATTATTATTAATTAATTAATAATAACTGTTTTATTTAAAGTTTATGATATTTTTATTAAAAAACATTTCATTCAAAAATTAGATATAAGTTATAATTTTTTTTAAAAAATTTGAATATAAAAACAAGAGAAATATATTCATATCTTAGTAGATTATCATGTTGCTGTTGATTATCATGTCATCACTTTGTACAATCAGGCTCTCAGCTTGTTACACATGTCAAGTCCGCTGATAAGTTTTAAACAATTTTGTTTACATAGTTATAACTCTGTCCTTTTTTCTTTTCCAAGGTTAATTATGGATATTTGTGCGCTACACGCGGATTATTTTTATTAATATTTAATTACTATTTAAAGTAAATTATTTTAATATTAAATAATTATTTTAAATATAGTATTTAATTAACAATATTTTTGACGTGGTTATACATCGAAATGGTTTTAACCTATTTGAAAAATGTAAAATGATTTAATTTAAAAATTTACTAACTTGATATATGTGAAATTAACTATTAATCTAAAACTTAATATTTCTATATAATCTCGTACAACAACTTTCAAAATATTATCAAAATTAATTTTGTTTTAACTAAATTTGATATATAATTGAATTCAACAACTTTAAATTTTCTCTTTATTTTATTTAAAACATTTTTTTCATTTTTTCATTTTAAATAAAAGAAAAAAACTTATCAAACATATGATTAAAACTGAAGCATCTGATTATCATTCTAATTAATTTGAATTTCTTTTTATTCAATTATGTACGTGTAACTTTTTTTTTTCATTAGTAGTCTCAAAACAAAACAACAGTCAATATTTAATTTCTTACAAATTCTTAAAAGAACTATTGTTCATATGAATGAAAAAAACATTTACATGAAATATACATAATCACAATCATATTGATAAACTGCAATTTTTATTTGATCTGTAAAGTATCTGTAAACTATAGAATTTGTAGATGAATAAAGTAAATAATACATATACAAATACAACTTTATATTAATTCATTCTATTAAACAATGTATGACGAGTTTCTCAAAACTCAAAGTGTAAAATATTTATTTGCATTTGGCTTGTAATCTAACTTATATATTTTTCTGACACCACATATATATTTTGATGAGTCTTTATAATTAAATTAATAATATATATCATATTATTTTAGAAAGAGTTTCTAAACCCAAAAAAATCAGATTAGTTTTATTTACATGTTCAGTTTGTAAAGAATTTCTTTTTTGTTGATGTGGATGGTTAAGGATGTTTTTATGATATTTTATTTTACATAACAAAATGTATATACTATTTTAAAATATAGGAATGTAATATATTAATGTGCTAGTATATTTTTCTGTAAATGTATTGCATATATTTTTTTGTAATAAGTAATGCATTGATAAAATCTTATAAGTTTATCTTTGTAGAGACAATAGACAATTTTTTGTCCACATATGTAAAATACAGTTGTATTAATTTGAAAAAAATTTATTTATTTGATATTTATATACTATGTTTTAGTTTTTTTTAAATTGTGAATGTTTTCAGTTTTGTTTTAGAAATTACTATTTTGTAACTTTGTTTCTATTAACTATTATTTAAGGTTTTTTTAGAGCAATATGTTATCTAAAATATTTTATGTGTATTTAAAAAAAACTAAAATGAGTGTTTTTATTATTGTGTGGACGAATTTCATATCTTATAATATTATAATTTATCGCTTTTTAGTTTAAACACATGATTAATAATAACTTGGGCTGTAAAAATTTGGAATATTAAACATATAACTAATTTTTCTTTTTGTTAAAATTATATTATATGTCATATATTTTTTGTTACCACAGTATATACAATTTAATCAATATTCAAGTATTACTATTATTGTTGATTAAATACTATTTTATTTTAAACATGTTTTAAACATATTAAAAAATTATTTTTATTAGAAGTCTGCTGATGTGGCATGATTATAGAGAAATTTTTTTTGTTGATGTGAATGGCTTGAGGAGCCCCAAACTCTTCCTTTCATTTAGTATAGAAGTTTCGATATTTTGGCATTTTTTTTCTTCTTAAATTTATATATTACTTTCCTAATCTTTCTTATATATTAGAAATTATATTAGGATTTTAATATTTTATTAATTTATAGAACTATTAATTAATCAATTTTGAATAAACAAAATAATTATTATTAATTAATTAATAATAACCGTTTTATTTAAAGTTTATGATATTTTATTAAAAAACATTTCATTCGAAAAATTAGATATAAGTTATAATTTTTTTTAAATTTTAATATAAAAAACAAGAGAAATATATTCATATCTTAGTAGATTATTATAATTATATTTTTGTATAAGGTTATTATTTTGTGGTAATTATTAACTTATGATATTAATGAGACTATGTATTTACATAAAATTTTCAAAAGAATTATTATTTATAATTTTATCGATTTGTATTATATTTTCAACCGGTCTAACTCGAAACTAAAAAAATTTATTGACTTATAAAGTTTATTAGTTTATTGATTTTTAATATATAGAATTTTTACTGTGTTTTGTTTTTCCTCATTATTTTCTCTAAATTTTCTGATCATTTTTCGTGTATCAAAAATTTAAACAAAAACTAAAACAAAAGTAATAAATCAACGCAAAACTTATCAAACAAGTAAATACAACTTAATTAATCTAGATTAATGTTTTGTTTATCACAAAAAAACGTCACACTTTTGAAGAAGACCTAGTTCTCTCCAAATATTATATGTTTAATTTATTTATAAATGAACTATGAAAGACTTGATTCTTTTTAAGGGCACACAACATTTTTCAAAGTTCAGCCTTTGTGCAAATATATTTTTATATTTGGCAAAATTTATTATCTCTTTTATTTCTAAAATTTCCTAGAGAAAATAAAACTGTTGTTTATAACTCGTTTTAAGGCAATAATGTGTTTTCAATATTAGCATCTCTTTATTTGTAAATTTTCATGAAAAAAGAAAATTGCTATTTATAACTCGTTTTAAGGCAATATTATATATCTTCAAATTTATTATCCAACTATTTCCAAATTTTCATGGAGAAAACGAAATTGTTATAGACTTGAATATTTAGTTTTAAGTAGAATTCAGAGAATTCTTCAAAATTTATTTTTCTTTAAATTTTGCGTTGGTGACTACGACCTTGCTTACTTGTATAGTCAATTTGGACTGATTACCTTGGCTCGGGTGATCTATGACACAATTCTGGTCGAATTAGTTTTGATTTTGTGACTACGGCCTCAGCAGCTAAAGCGCAGTTTGCTACTAGTCGTTGTATGGTAGGTTAATCTTGATGCTTAATAATTTTTTTATATGTTAATGCTTTACCTTTTAATAAAGTAATGTTAAATTGCAGGTTATTCATGGTTGTGTGCTGCAAGTTAATTTAGCTTAGTTTTCCTAAAAGAAAATTGCTCATTTTAAGGCAATCAGACATTTAGTGTGTCTTCAACTTTATTATCTATTTTATTTTCAATTTTTCATGCTGTTTGTAATTCGTTTTAGGGCAATAGTGTGTCTTCAATTTTATTATCCAACATTTATTTCCAAATTTGTATGGAGAAAAGAAAATTGCTGTTTATAACTCGTTTTATTCTAACTTTATATTTTCCGAATTCGGCTAGTTGTGCAAAAATATCACTCCGATGTGTCAATCATCTTGACCGCCTTATATATTCATATGCATATTTGTTTCTGCTACTTGAAAATGTTTAAACCATCTTTATTCCACAGTTTCGAGAAAATTTGATTTTCATCCGAAGGATATTAATCATTTTTTATTTGTTAAAACTATAATATATGCATAGATGTATCTTTAACTTTATTATCTCTTTTATTTCCAAATTTTCATGGAGAAAGAAAATTGTTGTACACTTGAAATTTTAGTTTTTGCCACAGGCTAGGTGAAACGCCCTAACCCAGAAATTCGAACTACGGTAAAGATTTGACTCGGCCACTTCCTGACCAGTTTCGAGTATTTTTAAGTTTTTCCTATATTTAGTTATTTTCAGCGTTTTCTTTCGATTCATTCAAGCCATTTTAAACACAAATGCATTACTTAGGTAAAAACGAGGTTCGAGCATAAAATAAAAGTTCGCTATAAGCTAATACAGTTTGCTATAAGCTATTACATTGTTCTACTCGACCATAGTCTACCTAAGCCTAACATCCTTCTTCCTTGCCTTAGTCCCGCGGTCCAGAACAGTTCCCATCACGGCTAAATCACCTGCATCCACGAAAAGGAGGCATAAGCAACAGAATTACTTAGTGAGAGCGGTCATCCCGTCCCACTTAGCCACAGTAAAGAAAATCGCAATCAAACAGTCTATTCAATCATCCAATAATCACTTAAACAATCAATGATCGGCTAAACAGCCCTCATATGGCCTCGGGCCTCGCTTTTGGCCTCGGGCCTTCTATGGTCATCGGACCTCATCGGCTATAAAGCCTAACTTGGCCTCAGGCCTTCACTATTATGCAGAGAACAGAATATAACAGTAAAGGTACCATAGAACAGTTCAAGCAATCAGTAAATAATCGAATCTATGCTAGATCACGAGTCTAAACTATAGCCCACGTCGCGCACTCACCTTTGTTTCTCGGCTGTTGCAGATTCAAGAAGATAGCCGACGGTTTTCAGAAGAACTCCCCGATTCAGAACGTTTCTCTCGGACGCAGTCGAAGTTTCTCGGCGATAGACGGAATCACCCGGCTATCTCACGATCGGATTCGATGAACTCTCGGATATCTCTCGGTGAAAACACAAACTCTCGGATGAAATCTCTTTCGGTTGTTCTTTCTCCTTTCTCTCTGTTTTCTCTCGGATACTTAGGCAGAATAATGAAGTTTCTCTGGTTTTCCCGAGTTAAATGACGGTTCTCGGATATAACTGATCAATGACTCAATCCGCTGCGTTTTCCCTCAAGTAACCGAATGCCAGAACCGTTCCCACACTTTTTCGCTCAATCAATTAACTTAGCCGGACCAGATTGATGTTCCCGTTCACTTGAACCGACGAAATCCGCTTGGTTCACTCAAATAGCCGGTTCTGATTGATTTTAGCCGATCAATTCTCTCGGATGAAACCGATAACTGTTCCCGCCAATCTTGTCCATGCCTTTTTCAATAACTCCCTCGGATATAACCGCTCCTGCTCGGCTATTTATTAAATTCTCGGATATTTTCATAATTCATCCGATAATTCTACAAAGTCCTTCGACCATCCCAGCTCATCTCCAACAAACATAACCGTCCTGTCCGAATCCCGACCAAAGGCCCGAGAAACACGGTTTGTCTGAAGCTTCCTTGTCCAAATCCCATTTTCACTCGGACATACTTAGCTCAGCTCCCTTCTAGCTCGGACTTCAGTAAACTGACCTGTCGGAAATCCGACCAACTATCCGAAATTCGCAGACTGACGGATTTTCACTTGTCCGAACCATTCCTTCCCGGCTAAACACTCGAATCAGCTGAACTGACCCGTTCCAGCTCGTTTTAGCTCGGCTATACCTCTTTCCAACCGATAGCCCAATCTTTACTCAGACAACCCCCTGATTTTTCATATTCATGGCCTTAATCCGACTGATTCAGTTTGATCCAAGGATCACAGATGTTACAACTCTCCCCCCCTTAGCTGAGACTCGTCCTCGAGTCTTCTTTGGTCCACTTAACTCTGGATTTTCCTTAAGTTTATCGAACCACTTAGGAAATTCTGCTTTCATTCTCGCCTCTGGTTCCCAGGTTACTTCTTCTTCACCATCACAATCCCAAACAACCAGAATCATCTGAACTTTCTTCCTGCGTTATGCCTTAACTTTTTCCTTCCCACAATCCGGACTGGTCTCCCTTCAATAGTCATGTTTTCCTTTAAGTCTGAAGGTGGTTCAGGCACCACGTTATCCCGGTCACTTATGCATTTCCTTAGCATAGAAACGTGGAACACCTTGTGAAACTGTTCCATAGACGGTGGCAAATCCAGCTTATAAGCCACTGGTCCGATCCTCTCAAGAATCTGATACGGTCCCATGTACCTCGGACTTAACTTTCCATTCAGTGAAGCTCGGTCTTTTCCCTTGTAGGTGACTGTCTTGAGATAAACCATGTCACCCACTGTAAATTCTAACTCTTTCCGGCGCTTATCCGCATAACTCTTCTGTCTGTCCTGAACTTCTTTTATCTTAAGCTTCAATAATCGGATTCTTTCAGTTGTCTCCTCAACAAAGTCTCGGCCAAAGATGCTTCGCTCCCCCACTTGGGTCCAACATAAGGGAGTTCTGCAAGGCCGGCCATACAAAGCCTCATAAGGCGACATCCTGATGCTAGCTTGGTAGCTATTATTATAAGAGAACTCGGCTAAGTGCAGATAATGTTCCCATTTGCCGCCCCAATCCAGGACACAAGCTCGCAGCAAGTCCTCAAGTATCCGGATAGTTCTCTCGGACTGTCCATCAGTCTGCGGATGGTAAGCCGTACTCATGTGTAACTTAGTTCCCATCGCCTTGTGCAAGGCTCTCCAGAAAGCCGAAGTAACCTTGGAGTCTCTGTCGGATACAATACTAGCCGGCACTCCATATAACCGGACTATCTCCTCAACATATCTCTTGGCCAGAACCGCAGCATTATCCATCTTGTTAATCGCCAAGAAGTGTGCTGACTTAGTCAATCTGTCGACTATAACCCATACTGCATCCTTCTTATCCACGGACGGTAACCCAGTCACAAAATCCATCGTGATCATGTCCCACTTCCACTTGGAAATCGGTAAACTTTACAGCAATCCACTCGGAACTTGATGCTCGGCTTTAACCATCTGACAAGTCGAACATCCGGCTACCCACTTAGCCACATCGCGCTTCATTCCGACCCACTGATAATATCGCTTAAGGTCACGGTACATCTTAGTTGTCCTGGGGTGAATCGAAAATCTCGACTAGTGTGTTTCCTTAAGAATTTCCTCTCAGAGCTTCTGATCATTCGGAACACACACTCGGCCATTCACCACTATAGTCCCATTGTTCAAAGTCTGGTACTCGGACTGATCATTCTTTGCTGCCTTAACCAAATCCTCGTTTAACTCCTGAGCCAACCGAACCCTAGTCAGCAAGTCTGTCTGATCTGCAGCACCAAGACCCAACAGTTCCAAATCATCGGTCAAGGCATTCAAGTGTAAAGTTCCCACCATGTTGACTAGCTCCTCCATATCCTTCTCTGAATCCACAGCTACTCTCTTCCGGCTCAAAGCATCAGCCACTAGATTAGCCTTTCCCGGATGGTAAGCTATATCCAAGTCAAAATCTGCAACTGTTTCCATCCATCTCCTCTGTCTCATATTCAACTCTGACTGAGTGAAAATGTATTTCAAGCTCTTATGATCCGTGAAGACTTGGACTTTTTCCCCATATAAGTAAGCCCGCCAAATCTTCAGAGCAAACACTACAGCCGCCATCTCTAAGTCATGTGTCGGATAGTTCTGCTCATGTTTCCTTAACTGCCGTGATGCATAAGCAATCACACTTCCGTGTTGCATCAGAACACAGCCCAGTCCAGTCTTTGATGCCTCCGTGTACACAACATAAGGCTCACTGGGTTTTGGTAGAGCTAGGACCGGAGTACTCGTAAGCATGTCCTTAAGCTTAGAGAAACTCTTCTCACAGTCCGCTGACCAAGTAAAAGCAACATCCTTTCCAGTCAGCCGAGTCATGGGTTGCGCCATGCTCGCGAATCCTTTAACAAATCTCCGATAATAACCAGCCAAGCCGAGGAAACTTCTTATCTCGGATGCATTCTTAGGTCTCGGCCATTCTGCTATAGCCTTTATCTTCTCCGGATCAACAGACACCCCTTTGTCCGAAACAACATGGCCCAAGAAACCGATCTCTCTCTGCCAAAAACTGCACTTGCTAAGCTTGGCGAATAGCTTATGTTCCCTTAGTCTAGCCATGACCGTGGTCAGATGTTTCGTATGTTCCTCCGGGTTCTTGGAATAAACCAGGATATCATCTATGAAGATGATCACAAATTCATCCAGACAGTCTCTGAACACGCTGTTCATCAGTTTCATAAATGCAGCCGGTGCATTGGTTAAGCCGAAGGGCATCACCATGAACTCATAGTGCCCGTACCTTGTCCGAAAGGCTGTCTTCCGAACATCTGTCTCGTCTATTGGGATCTGATGATAACCTGAAGCCAAATCTATCTTGGAGAACACAGTAGCCCCTCGGAGTTGGTTCAACAACTCGTCTATCCTCGGAAGAGGGTACTTGTTCTTCACTGTTACTCGGTTTAACCCACGGTAGTCTATGCAGAGTCTGAAACTACCATCTTTCTTCTTGACAAACAGAACCGGTGCTCCCCACGGTGAACTGCTAGGCCGCACAAACCCTTTCTCGGTCAGCTCATCCAACTGTTTCTTTAACTCAGCCATCTCGGCAGGAGCCATCCGATACGGTGCCTTAGATATAGGAGCTGTCCCAGGCTCCAGCTCGATAGTGAATGGATCAGACCGCCCCGGAGGTAATCCACTCAATGCTTGGAACACATCCTCGAACTCACTTACAACCGGAATCTCACTAAGCTGCATATCCGGACCAACTTCCACAGTATTGACCGTAGCCAAGTAAGCTTCACAGACTTTCTCCATCAGTTTCTCTGCTTGAATCGCCGAAACAATCAAGCTCCCATCCGTTGATCGGATCCCCTGATACACCAGCTTTCCTTTATCCGACTCAAACTGAACTCTGCCTCGGTGATAGTCTAGATGTGCCTTATGCTTCCCGAGCCAATCCATTCCGAGGATCACATCATAAGACTTCACTCTGCAAATCACCAAGTCAGCCGGCATGTTCACCTCTCCGATCATCACAAAGATGTTTCGGATATTCCCCAGGGTAAACATCACTTGACCACCAGCTGCTTGAACTAAACCAAAGTCATCACCGGGTTCTTTCAGGAACTCACCGAATCCAACCATATCCGGGTGAACAAAGCAATGCGATGCCCCAGAGTCAAACAATACATGGGTTGCCACCCCACCCATGATTAAGGTCCCTACACATTATCCGTATGCTAAGAACCTATCCTATCACGCAACAAGCACTTTTCACCGAGAAAAATACTAAGGTAATGGATAAGGCTTACCAGTGATCGGACGAGAAGTGCTTCCCTCGGCAGTGTCCTCTCCAATGGAGTATACCCGCGGCATTATAGCCTGCCTCTTTGCCTGCGGATACTGTCCGTCAGTTGCCCGATTTCCAGCTTGCTGTTGTAGCACTTGCTTTGGACACTTATCCTTGTAATGCCCGGTTTCCCCACAATTGAAACAAACCCTCTGATCCGGTTCCAGGCAGTCACGGATCATGAGACTCTGACTACCGCAACGGTGACATGCTCCCGAAGGTTTCCTACACTGACCCTCGTGCAGTTTCCCGCAAGTCAAACACGCTTTCCGTCCAGTCAAAGGCTTGCCCGAAGGTGCATTCTTTCCAAACTTCGGATTTTTCCCAGCAGCACTTGCAGTTTTAACCGACGATGCATGACCCAGCAATCTTGCTTCCTCGGCCAATCCCAGCTTCTGCTCGGATGCTTTCTCAACCAGCTCGGCCACAGTAGCATAGTCTCGGATCTTACAATGGTTGCTTAGCTCAACTCGCAAACCGCACATAAACTTGCGGACCTGATTCTCATCATCCTCTAAGTCACGGCCACCATACCTCTTGAGTCGGTTAACACAGCCTCTAATCCAATCGGAGCCGTAGCAGCAGCAGCAGCCGCAGCAGCAGCCACCATGTTCCAAATCCCAGCATTTTCCCCGGCCATCCCAGCATTAGCTGCAGCAACATTATTTCCAGCCGTGTTCACTTCAGTATTCTCACGGTTATTCTCATCACCCTGACCATCAGCTCTGTTAACCGAGTTTTCCCCAGTCTCTCTCGCAGTTCTCCTACCAGAACGCTGTCCCTTAGCCATCTGCAAGGTAAAATTCTATAACTAAGCTTGCCACAATCAACTTAGTTAACACAGAAAACAACTTACCGCGAGACATCAGGCCGGAAGGATGTTTCCCACTAACCCACTTATGCAAAAGACTTGTCCTAGAACCGACCACGCTCTGATACCAAATAGAAACGCCCTAACCCGGAAATCCGAACTGCGGTAAGGATTTGACTCGGCCACTTCCTGACCAGTCTCGGGTATTTTTAAGTTTTTCCCATACTTAGTCATTTTCAGCGTTTTCTTTCGATTCATTCAAGCCATTTTAAACACAAATGCATTACTTAGGTAAAAACGAGGTTCGAGCATACAATGAAGGTTCGCTATAAGCTAATACAGTTTGCTATAAGCTATTACATTGTTCTACTCGACCATAGTCTACCCAAGCCTAACATTCTTCTTCCTTGCCTTAGTCCCGCGGTCCAGAACAGTTCCCATCACGGCTAAATCACCTGCATCCACGAAAAGGAGGCATAAGCAACAGAATTGCTTAGTGAGAGCGGTCATCCCGTCCCACTTAGCCACAATAAAGAAAATCGCAATCAAACAGTCCATTCAATCATCCAATAATCACTTAAACAATCAATGATTGACTAAACAGCCCTCATATGGCCTCGGGGCTCACTTTTGGCCTCAGGCCTTCTATGGTCATCGGACCTCATCGGCTATAAAGCCTAACTTGGCCTCGGGCCTTCACTATTATGCAGAGAACAGAATATAACAGTAAAGGTACCATAGAACAGTTCAAGCAATCAGTAAATAATCGAATCATGCTAGATCACGAGTCTAAACTATAGCCCACGGTCGCGCACTCACCTTTGTTTCTCGGCTATTGCAGATTCAAGAAGATAGCCGACGGTTTTCAGAAGAACTCCTTGATTCAGAACATTTCTCTCGGACGCAGTCGAAGTTTCTCGGCGATAGACGGAATCACCCGGCTATTTCACGATCGGATTCGATGAACTCTCGGATATCTCTCGGTGAAAACACAAACTCTCGGATGAAATCTCTTTTGGTTGTTCTTTCTCCTTTCTCTCTGTTTTCTCTCGGATACTTAGGCAGAATAATGAAGTTTCTCTGGTTTTCCCGAGTTAAATGACGGTTCTCGGATATAACTGATCAATGACTCAATCCGCTGCGTTTTCCCTCAAGTAACCGAATGCCAGAACCGTTCCCGCACTTTTTCGCTCGATCAATTAACTTAGCCGGACCAGATTGATGTTCCCGTTTACTTGAACCGTCGAAATCCGCTTGGTTCACTCAAATAACCGGTTCTGATTGATTTTAGCCGATCAATTCTCTCGGATGAAACCGATAACTGTTCTCGCTAATCTTGTCCGTGCCTTTTTCAATAACTCCCTCGGATATAACCGCTCCCGCTCGGCTATTTATTAACTTCTCGGATATTTTCATAATTCATCCGATAATTCCACAAAGTCCTTCGACCATCCCAGCTCAGCTCCAACAAACATAACCGTCCTGTCCGAATCCCGACCAAAGGCCCGAGAAACACGGTTTGTCCGATGCTTCCTTGTCCAAATCCTATTTTCACTCGGACATACTTAGCTCAGCTCCCTTCTAGCTCGGACTTCAGTAAACTGACCTGTCGGAAATCCGACCAACTATCCAAAATTCGCGGACTGACGGATTTTCACTTGTCCAAACTATTCCTTCTCGGCTAAACACTCGAATCAGCTGAACTGACCCGTTCCAGCTCGTTTTGGCTTGGCTATACCTCTTTTCAACCGATAGCCCAATCTTTACTCAGACAACCCCCTGATTTTTCATATTCATGGCCTTAATCTGACTGATTCAGTTTGATCCAAGGATCACGGATGTTACACTTGGCCTTTTCGTAGGAAATCTTTGTTATTTTTTTGGTAGGAAATTTGCCTTTCAGCTTTGGCCATAACGACCTTGCTCACTTGTTACTTCCGCTCATGTAATCTATGACTTTTATTACATGGATTAAGCAGGGGTTTTGGGTTTGTGACCATGGTTTCAGCAGTTGAAACGCAGGCCGCTATTGTTCGTGGTCATGTGCTTAAGTTAATGGAGCTTAGTTTTCTTAGAAGGAAATTGCTTGTTTTAAAGCAATCAGACATTTTAGTGTGTCTTCAATGATATTGCTGTTTTCAAAACCGTATAATGAAATGTATAAAAATAAGGGAAATGATCCATTCCGTTTTAGTTATTGCGAAGGACATTCACAAAGCCGGCACTACAGCAGCATTGAGTTTGATCACAATGTGGTGCTTGTGATCCAAGCAACAATACCTTCTATTCCACGTTGAAAACATTTCCAAACCAAAGATTTTTTTTTTCCCAACTTAACTTTATTAAAATTTTAGGTTTGCAGATAATACAAAGTCTTTGTGTAAAATATTTGTTATACAATAATCTACAAGAGAATGATAATGATATAATGAAGAAGCAAGAGTTCGATATTTTGCAAGTATATCTGCTGGGACGTTGTCTTTCCTGGGTATCCAAGTGAACATTGTTGCTGTGAATTTTTCTTCCAATAGTATACTTCTCTTAACCAATTAGCTAATCCAAAGTGAAGACACTTACCTGTAAGAATATCAATCAATTTCTTACTATCACCTTCAAAAATGACTTGCTTGTGTCCCTTAGCCCAACTGTTTTGCATTGCAAACACCAAGGCTTGAAATTCGCTTTCAAGCGCATTATTTAAATTTGCTCCTATGCCCTGACCACCACCTAAATAGATTCTTTCAGAATTCCTGAAGATCCAACCTAATTGAGCTTTAATATGAATGCTTTTAAAAGAACCATCAAAATTGTATTTGATCCAATTGGGTGGTGGTCTCTGCCAATTAACTGGTTTTATCACAGCTTGTGAACATGTTGGTGCTGCATAGTTTGTTGTATCGTATTTGCTGGTATAACCTGTAGATAATCCTTTAAGTCGATCCATTTTTTGATGTCTCGATGAATGTTCTGAAGTAGCTTCCGCCATGGTATTAATTTTGCTTGATGTCAGAAACCAAGTGGGGAAGAAGTAGTCCCATAAATTCGGCATTGAATTCCTTTCAAGTGGAGGAGAATTGTAACACCCCAGTTTTTCTAAATCGGTCTGTTATTTTTTTTCTTTAATGTGTTGAAGCCCAAAAGCCCGTTAAGCTTTTTAAAGCCCATTAGGTTATAAAATCCTAACACTAGAGTTTCCCCTCCTCTATATAAAGGGATGTAGAGATGGAGAATCCTCATCACAATTCCCAGAGCACTTAGAGAGAAAAACCTTAAACCCTAGCCAAGCAGCCACTTCTGAGCCTCCGACCACCACCATCGCTGAGGAGAGGAGCCACCGCTGTTTGTTGTTTCGAGGCGTCGCCTTCTTGAGTTTGCAGCTTCTCCTCCTTAAATCCCTAAACCTTAATCCCTTAACCAATCATTCGATTTGGCCAAGGTGAGGATGTATCATGCCTTCTCTTCCGTGTTATCTTCTCCACTTGTCTCTGGTTAAGGATAAGCGGATCTCTTTCCTTCTGCATGTTGCGCTATAAGTGCAACTTGTAGTTGATTGTTATGTGCTTGATTTACTTTTACATGTTCTGAACATAGATCTAGGACCAGTGACGGAGCCAGTATGTTACGAGGGTGGTCAGTTGACCCACGTGGATTTTTAAAAAATAATTAAATTTTTCTTAAGTATTTTTAATTGACCTATGTCTAAAATAATTATTGACCCATGTAAAATTTTAGTTTAGCTAGTTCAATAAGTTTTAAAAATATTAAAGAATATCAGTATAATAAGACAATAAACATCACAAATAACTCTAATGAAAGAAAGCCCATTAACTAACTAAACTTATTTCTATCAATTAGAAAATTAAAAAGTGTGTTTACCTACATTCACAATCATCGATTTGCAACCTTGGCACCTTGCGCATCTCTTCTTCTCTTTTTTTTTTTGTTGTTTCAAATCCCTAATTGACCTATATAGGTTTTATGTAATTCATCGGTTTATTTATTTATTTGAAATCTGTTTTAAAATTAAAGTTTTTTGTTTATTGATTTGTGCGTATTGTGTTTGTGTATGTAGCGTCAAAAGCAATGGAGAGATTTTTAAAAAGAAAATCTCCATCACCTAATATCGATTTGGACGATTTACCATGTGATCCAGCGAAGAGAAAAATCATTCAAGACTACCATCCTAATCAGAGAGATGAGGTACGGCGCAAATACTTGACTAGAGGACCTTGTCAACCTCGATGTCATACTTTTAAACAAAAGTCAATAGGAAATGTACTACAATGCTTTAATCCACACTGGTTTGATCAATATCCTGATTGGCTAGAGTATAGTGTAGATGAAGAAAAGGCTTTCTGCTTATATTGTTACTTGTTCAGAGTTCAAGTTAGAAAACAAAGTGGGGGTGATGCTTTTGTATCGACGGGTTTTTCTAGCTGGAATAAGGCTGATAGTTTCAGTAAACATGTAGGTGATCATACTAGTTTTCACAATAATGCTAAAAATAAATGTGAAGATTTGATGAGACAAGGTCAGTCCATCATACATGCTTTACATAAGCAAACTGATGTTGTGAAAAATGAATATCGAATTCGTTTGAGTGCTTCGATTGATGCTTGTTGATACTTGTTACACCAAGGCTTATCTTTTCGTGCTCATTATGAGAATGAAGAGTCAACAAACAAAGGCAATTTCTTAGAGCTTCTGAAATATACAGCTAGTCAGAATGAGGTTGTAAGAAAAGTTGTGTTGCAGAATGCTCCTAAAAATAATTAGATGACATCTCCTCCAATTCAGAAAGACATTGCACATTGTTTTGCAGAGGAAGTAACTAACTCTGTTATCCAAGAAATTGGTAATGATGTCTTTGGTTTGTTGGTAGATGATTCTGCTGATGTTTCAGATAAAGAGCAAATAGCCGTGGTTTTTCGATTCGTTGATAAATTCGGATTGGTAAAAGAAAGATTCATTGGTATTAGTCATGTGAAAGATACACCTTCTTTAACTCTGAAGTCTGCTATTGATTCTTTGTTTGCAAAGTATGGATTGAGTTTGAAAAAGGTGAGAGTACAAGGTTATGATGGAGCAAGCAATATGAAAGGAGAATTCAATGGATTGAGATCATTGATTTTGAAAGAAAGTGGATCTGCATATTATGTTCATTGTTTTGCTCATCAACTTCAATTGGTTGTCGTGGCTGTTGCAAAAAAAAAAACACTTTGAAGTAGGAGAATTTTTTGATATGGTTCATGTTTTGTTGAATGTGGTTGGGGCCTCTTGCAAGAGAAAAGATATCCTCACTGAAAGTAATCGCAAAAGAATGGAAGAAGAGATTAAAAAAGGTGAAATCAAGACTGGAACTGGGCTGAATCAGGACAAAACTCTTAAAAGACCTGGAAATACTCGTTGGGAGTCACATTATAAGACTTTATTGCATCTTGTTGAGATGTTCTCGTGTATTATTGAAGTTCTTGAGCATGTTCAGAATGAAGGCACAGACAGCACCAAAAGACAACAAGCATATGGTCTCCTCAAATACTTTCACACCTTTGATTTTGTTTTCTATCTACATTTTATGCTTGATATTCTAGGACTCACTAATAGCTTATCAAAGGCCCTTCAGAAAGGAGACCAAGAGATCTTTAATGCTATTTCATTGGTGGAATCTACTAAACGACAGTTGCTTATGCTTAGAGATGATGGATGGGATAGTTCTGTGGCTAAAGTTTGTTCTTTCAGTGAGAAAAATAAAACAGAAGTGCTCAAAATGGAGGAAGAATTTGTTGATTCAAGAAGGCCAAGGAAAAGAACCGGCAATACCAACTTGCATCATTACAAGGTAGATTGTTTCTACACTGTCTTAGATATGCAAATTCAAGAGTTCAATGATCGTTTTGATGAGGTAAATTCTGAACTACTTGTTTGTATGGCGTCCTTAAGTCCGGTAGATTCATTCCGTCAGTTTGATAAATAAATGCTGGTGAGATTGGCTGAGCTTTATCTAGATGATTTTAGTTTTGTGGAGCGACGATCTCTCGATCAACAACTTAACATCTACCTTGATAATGTGCAAAAAGATGAAAGGTTTACAAATCTAGAAAGTCTAGGTGATCTTTCTCAGGTAATGGTGGAGACAAGATAGTATCTTTCTCATCCTTTGGTTTATCGACTTTTAAAGTTATGTTTGATTCTTCCGGTTGCGACAGCAACTGTTGAAAGGTGCTTTTCTGCGATGAAAATTGTGAAGACGGCTTTGCGTAATAGTATTCATGATGCATTTTTGAGCGACTGTCTAGTATGTTTTATTGAAAAACAAGTGCTTAACTTTGTAACAAATGAAATGGTGATCAAACGATTCCAAAATATGAGTGAGCGTAGAGTACATCTTTAAAATGTATATTATTGATGATTTGAGGATATTTTCATATTTTTTTTTAATAAAATTTATGCTTTTGTGTTGTTATTGAAAAATTATTATGACCCCCGTAAATATTTTTTCTGTCTCCGCCACTGTCTAGGACTATGGTTAATATTTTTGATTGCCATTTGGTGTTTAATTGCTTTCGAGAATTATGGGTTGCATTGCATATAGAGTGTTTAGAGCATAATTGCATTAGGAGCTAGAAGTGATGCAGATCCACTTGTCGGATTGTTGAGGTTACGGTAGATGCAGTTCCTACCTAGACATGAATGCCGAGAGTAATGCAGTTCTACTTATCGGATTGTTTGGGGTTACAGTAGATGCAATTCTTACGGTAGATGCAGTTCTTACCTATACCGATAGTTGAAAGTGATGCAATTCTACTTGTAGGATTGTTGAGGTTATGGTAGATGCAGTTCCTACCTAGACCTAATATGATTTTTTGTTGAGGTTATGGTAGATGTTGTTCCTACCTATACCTATTATGATTGCTTGTTGATTATTAGAGAGTTGTGAATGCTTGTTCGTTTAGCTGATGGCTATCGACATATTTAGGTTGTGATATGTGTGGTTGACCACATATATGGATTCTCCTGGGTAATCTAAATTACTCATCCCCTCCCCGTACCTTTCCCCTGTTTCGCAGGTGAGCAAGAGCATCAGCAGTGATTGCATAGTGGCGGTGTTAGTGTTCATTAGTTCGATCTTGGGGATTAAAACACTTAGCTATTATTTTTAAATGGCTTTTATTTTCTTTAAGAATCTATTGAGGTTATTTTGAGTTTAAATTCAGATTTTCAAGACTATTTGAGTTCTATTTATGAATGAGTATTGGTTTTCAATCGAAAGAATGGTAACTTGATTAGTAAGGTAAATAAATGACACGCCGTCTTAAAAAGATAAGAGACAGGTGTTACACAAATGGTCTCGATGCTGCTTCGATTATTGATATTATCAAAGATGCTATTGAGAAGTTGACAACAATACAACATTATCGGAAGGTGAATTTGAAGTCACTAGGGCCTTGAATGGTTAATGAGTGTCTTGTTCGACCTTCTTCTTGTTTTCTAAAGCTTCAAGGAAAAGGGAGAATTTGGGGTCTTGTTCGATCTTCTTCTTGTTTTCTAAGAGTATCAGCAAATTTGATGGATAATTCGAGAGAAATGTCCAGTAAATAACTTGCGTTATAATCATATAAAGTCTGGAAAGTGTATCCCCCTGTAATAAAATAGTAGTACATCAATCAATCAATAGATCCTCTTTAAGATCAGTATTATATATAAAAAAGGGTTTTGAGTACAGTTGCATGGATAGACTTCAATTTCTGCTTCAAAGGGTTTTAAGTTAACTACGTAAAGCTCGACCTAACTTCACAGTCTGGATCGTTTGTTCCATGTTACCTATCCCACAAAATGCTCCTATGATGTTGTTAAATAGTACAACATCCGGTTTCAAGCCGTCATTTACCATAACTTCAAACACAGCAAAGGCCTTGGCCCAATCTTCTAGAAGATATTTTGCCTAATTATGTAAGTACTAAGTGATCGAAAAATATTTGATATATTCAATTATGATTAGTAAGTATTAAAAATATTTTATTTGTATATAATTAATTATGTATTAATAATAAAAATGATAAATTAAGTATAAAATATTATAGATTTCAAAAAAAAATGAAGATAAAAAAATATTAACAAATATCTTAACATATTTCCTTAGATAAAAAATATAAATATGATAACTAAATAAAAAGAAAATATTAAAATATATAATACTTTATTTAATTTTTATTTTTGGTCCGCACGCATGTGTAAGTATAATTTTTTTTAGACATAGTTAGTTATAATATTTAAATATTGATTAATTTTCTTATAAATTATGTAAATATTATGTTTTATACATATACAATTTTAGTGTTCAACAACAATTACACAAACGTTTCTTATTGTTTTGTGTTTTTTGAATTTTTTTTATTTTTCATAGGGTATACAGTAACACTAATTGCAAATATAAATGTTATATCAAATAATAATTAAATTCTTATAATATATTTTGAATATTATCTATACTTACTTTTTTTTCTCCTAACGTAATATAATCTTACCAATATATATATATATATATATTAAGTATTTTTTCCTTGACCTATTGCTAATTAAACCAAAATAAATTTCACTATATTTACTTAGGGAATCTTGCAAAAATAACTCATAAGTTCAAGTCAATTGCTAAACTAACCTCCCATTTTACCACTTTTGAAATTAACCACTTTATCTCACTTATATCCTTATCAGTTCTATTTATTTACGAAAATGCTATTAGATTATTGTTTTTTTATTATTATTTCGGAAATCTATTTTACCAAACAATCCTCATATTCCTCACTTATCACGAAAATTCCATCACCATCAATTCATTCAACCACCATTTTTAACCAATTTAAAGCTTTTATTACTTCAAAGACCCATTTTTTAGCTTTGTAACCTCATTTCCTCTTCTCTTAACCTTCTACTCTTCCATTTTTTCACCATTTTCATTACAAAAACTCTCTAATCTAAATTTTTGAAACTTGATGTTTTAATATATTGCCATATTTGGTGATTTGGTCTGGCAAATCATTTGGACTTGTTTGGTGGTGGCTGGAATCAAAGAAATCGGTGGTTGAATAAGTTAAATACCATTGATAGGTGATTTTTTAGTCAATTTCCGTGAGTTTTCAGATCTGTGCCGTGAAAGTAGACTTCATAAGAAGTCTACTTCCGGTAGTTGACTTCAAAAGAAGTCTGCTGGTCAACACACAGGTTAGTTTTGCAATTGACCGGGTGTACCAATTTCTGACAGTAGACTTCAGTTGAAGTCTGCGTCATTTCCTTTGACAACAAAAAAAATAGTGTAAACTTCAAAAGAAGTCTACGTAAAAAGGGGTTAGTTTTGCAATTGACCAACCTTTGACTTTTTCGTAAGAAGTCTACTCGCAAAAATAGACTTCTTCGGAGAAGTCTACTTTGAACTTAGACTTCTTAGAGGTTAGTTTTGCAATTGACCAATGTTGACTTTTTCGAGTAGACTTCGCTTGAAGTCTACTTTTTCGAGTAGACTTCGTTTGAAGTCTATTTTTTTAGTAGACTTCAAAAAAAGTCTACTCAAAAATAAATTCAATGTTTGGTCAACCCCAAAACTAACCCAAGTAGACTTTGTTTGAAGTCTAGACTTCAAAACGAAGTCTACATTGAAAAGTCAACATTGGTCAATTACAAAACTAACCTCTAAGAAATCTACTTTAAAAGTAGACTTCTCCGAAGAAGTCAAAGTTTGGTCAATTGCAAAACTAACCTTTTTTTACGTAGACTTCTCGAGTAGACTTCTATAAAGAAGTCTACTCATCTTTTGGCAATTGCAAAAGTAACCTAAAATATAGACTTCATACGAAGTCTACATTTGTAGACTTCATTGCAAGTCTAATTTTGTAATCTTCGTTGTTAGTATACTATTTCACTTTTTTTTTAAAAAAATGCATTTTTATCAAATTTACAACGAATTATTAAGATTTTTTTGGTCTTACAATTGTTTTAGTAAGTGTACTTACATTTGTATCATTTTTACATGTTTATATTATATATGTATTTGGTGAAATCAAATTTCTTGTTTTATTTGGTATTTAGCTTATTAGTCCGTAGACTTCGTTTGCAGTCTGCGATATTAATTTTTTTATTAAATTAATTGATCAGATATTTGTAACAAATAAAATTTATTTTTTGACTCTTAAGTGTGTATTATCTATTGTTCTTGTTTATGTAGGAGTTTGACATGCTTATTTGTTATTGTTTAGCTTTAATTAATTTTTTTGTTCTAATTGGTATTTAGCTTATTAGTCCGTAGACTTCACTTGAAGTCTACATAGTAGACTTCGTTTGCAGTCTAGGACATTAATTTTTTTATAAATTTAACTGATCAGATATTTGTAACAAATAAAATTTATTATTTGACTCTTAAGTGTGTGATATTTATTGTTCTTGCTTATGTTTGAGTTTGAAATTTTTTTTGTTACAGTTTAGCTTTAACTAATTTTCTTCTTTTATTTGGTATTTAGCTTAATAGTCCGCAGACTTCATTTGAAGTCTACATAGTAGACTACGTTTGCAGTCTACTTTTTTGACAATGATTTCTAATGTGGTTTGAATTTTGTTTTCTTACAGAGAATGGTTCACATACCCACTGTTTATTGAGAATGTGTGAAGAAATACTAGTTGTGGTATTTCTAAGTAGTTTTACATGTTTTTTTTGTTATGAGTTTTACATAAATTGAATTAATTTTCTTGTGTTATTAGAGGTTCAAAGATGGTGATGACTAAGTCTGCCAAAGAAATCTGCATATGAAATCTGAATATGATAAAACACACACAATTTAAGAATATATAAAAATAACATTAATTGCAATCCAACTTTACATATAAAGTAGACCTTCTAATCAAACAAACATTTAAGGATCACTAATTATAAATCTTAAAATTAGCATATAAAAATAAAATGTCTGAAATAGATGTATGTGACTGAAGTCTGCTCGAGAAGTCTGCTCGAGAAGTCTACTCGAGAAATCTGCAGCTGAAGTGTGCTTACAACAAAAACAAAAGAGAAATAAATAAGCTCAGGTCTGCACAATAAGAATTTTTTTTTTTAAAATTCATATTTCAACAAAATATGCTATATTTACAAACATCATATCTGCAGCAAAAGGGAAAAAAAGTGATCAGCTATGCAACAAAAAAAATTATAGATCTGCAACAAAATAAACAAAATTCAGATCTGCAACAAAATAAACAAAATCAGATCTGCAACAACTAAAAATTCAGATCTACAAAAAAAAAAAAAATCAGATCTGCAACAACAAAAAAATCAGATCTGCAACAAATTCTACAAAATTTATACCATAAGAAGCGCATATTTGCAAGAATAAACTCAGATCTACAACAAGAAGCTCAAATATGTAATAATAAACTCAGATTTACAATATGAACACAAAACAAACAACAAAAGAAACACAAAACCTCAGATTTGCTTACCATCACCATAATTGAGATAGAGAGGATGGAGGATAGAGATGGGTTTGATGGCAAGAGAGGAAGGAGAAGATATTCATGGCTAGAGAGGAGGTAGAGGAGAGAGAGGCGTTTTTTAGAGGGAGAGAAAAACTTTATTTTTAACCCAATTAGGTTAATCTCCTTATATATGTAGGAAAATTTTTGGTTAAGTAGACTTCTCAGTAGAAGTCTACTCGAAAAGTTTATTTCAGTATATTTTTTCGATTTTGATTCCCGCCTAATTTGTTCCGATTCCCGCCCAATTTGTTACATAATTTTGATTTCCCGCTATGTTTTTTTTAAGTCTACTGGAGAAGTCTACCCGAGAAGTCTACTGCATACATATGTTTTCTGTAGCAGACTTCTTTAGTAGACTTCTAAGGGGTTGTATATTTTCTAGTTAATTTTCTTTATGCATTTAAGTTGATTCATTTGTATGAAATTTTGTATTCTATACATGTCAAATATATATGTCTTACTTATGTTTACCATTTTTTTAGAAATTTATTTATTTTATATTTTCTAATTAATTTTAAAAAAACTAATTATGTAGTAGACTTCTTTTGGAAGTCTACAACGATTGTAGACTTCTTACGTAGACTTCTCGAAGGATAAATTTTTAACTATGACAGACGTTTTTTGTTTAGTCACAAATGACTGAGCTGTAATTTCACTACCCCTTTGGGTTAGTTTTGTCAAACATTCAATAAGGGGTCTACATATTGAGAAAAAATCAACTTTTAGGTTATAAAGAGGAATTCCTCCTATTTACTTATCATAAGAGTGGGTAGATAGTTGGCCCGCACATTCGTGCGTACCAACCACCCCACCGCTCTTAGGACATAAAAAGATTTTTAAAAAATTATAAATTGTGTAACAACTAAAATTAAAATTAGAGTGTAATTGATGTTAACAAAATGTATGCACGACAAATTTGCATACAAATTTGACTTTTTCACAATTAATATTTATATCTACACACACATTTGTAAGAAAATCGAAGTATGACTTTTATGTGTTAAAAGAAAATAATGAAGTATATGTTTTGTAATATATATGTTTATAACTTATGGTTGATTTTTTTTTTAAATAATAATAAGTATATTTATACATGTAGGTATGAGTTAGAAATAATTGAATTGTAATATTTAGGTGTTGGTAAGTTTTTCTGATATTTTTCACAAACGTTTTGTTTTTACACGATGCAGTTATTGGCGTTTAACAACAATCACAAAAACCGTTTCTATCATTTTGTATTTAATCAAAATTTCTTATTTTTCAGCGTTTTATGATATATGGTTTTTCAATAAAAATATAATAAATATTTATTATAATATTTGTGAAATCATATTTTATAAAATTCTCTGGTAGCTCTCCGCTCATCTCTTCGTCAAATTTTTTATAATCCGCAATAGCTCGCTTCCACAAAATCTCTGCAAGTTAGCCATTTAAGCCAATCGGATCTAAACTTATATGTGTATGATTCAAGGTGTAAAATAATATATTTAATACTTGATTGTTATATTAAAAATTAAAAATTAAAAATTGATTTGTTCCTAACTTTAATATATTTGTTAATATAAAATATAATAGATCACAACATATACAAAACTTGATTCATAAAATAATATTTTAATATATTAGAAAAATATATGCATTAATGTGTGTAAGATAGTATTTTTAAATATTTAAATAAAAATATAAAATCCATCAAAATTATTCTTATTTTTTTTTATCTTCTTTGACTCATACTTTTTTTTCTTAACCTTTAATAATATATTTAACATTAAGATCATCTGAAATGTATTTTTCTATTTTTTCCTCTAAAATATAAGTAGACTACTCTCCAACCTATTTTTATTTTACAGAAAAAGAAAGATTATTATTTTTTTCCTCTATAATTGAAAGAAAAAGTAACAACCTTTCTTTTTTCTTTAAATTAGAAAATTTAAAATATATGTGAGTTAGAGATTCTTTAAATCAATAATATAGCTTGAGATTTTTACATAACACCAAAGTCGTAAAGATTCATTTTTACTTTTACTTCTACTTTTTATTCATATATACAATATTATAATAAAAAAGTTAGCTAAAAGGATACTTATAATTTATTTTTCTCTCTTTCTATTTCTTTTGTTTCATTTATAATTTTAAATTTTTGCTATATAATGAGAATTCACTCACATATGATATAATTTTTTTTACTTAAAAATAAGATTTATTTAGTTTTAACTTAATCAATCAAAATATTTTGTTGATCTTATGAAATTTGCCATGTCACATTTATAAGGTGGCATTGTTTTGCATTAATTTTTCTTTAGGTGTTGACACATAGAATTTTTTTTAGTAAACATGCTTCTCAAATAATAGTTAGGATAAGAAAAAAAAACTATAGAAATTATTATATATTCGATAGATGATAATGTTTTTATTTCCCGGTTTTTTTAGATACAAATACTTTAGTACATTTGCCAGCATAAAAGATGCTTTCCACCAAATCGATTCACACGATAACCTAAGCATTATTGACTTGTCTAAATTAGTCTATACGAATGAAATTAACTCGTTTCTCTCGCGTGTGTCGTTTTTCTAAACAAGTTGATCTAATTTAGTATATTGATCTAACTATTAATTTATTTTGATCGTGTGTTGCTCTACATATAGAACCCTTGACTTGAGGTGAATCAGAAGATCAAAAACCAAAATATGAGTCTAAGCTCCGAGCTTAAGGATCTAGAGGAGTTGACGTCCAATGCGAAGCAGATACAAGATGACATGTTGGATGAGATACTAAGAGTTAACGCAAACACAGAGTATCTTCGACGTTTTCTCCATGGGAGCTTTGATAAAGAACTTTTCAAGAAGAACGTACCGGTGGTGACTTATGAAGATGTTAAGCCTTATATCGAACGTGTCGCTAATGGAGAACCTTCAGATATCATTTCGGGCGAACCAATTACTCATTTCTTCCTAAGGTATACACTGAAAAATTACAAAAAGTAGATTTGTTATATGATTAATGGATCAACTAGTTATTAAGGTTTAAAAGTGTAATATTTGTGACCTTGTTGGTGTGTAGCTCTGGAACTACAGGAGGGAGACAAAAGATCTTCCCTGTAAACAACAAGTACTATGAGAAAACTATAATCGCCGAAATTCTAAACTCCTCCAATTTTTCCAAGTAACTCTTTACACACATATCTTATTATAAAAAGCTATGTTTCAAAGTTGCTAAATAACATAATCATTATACATATCAATTATATCAATCATTTCAACATGTATCAAAAAAGTCAACACATCAAAAGAGTATTATTACCAAAAGGAAATGAAAAAAAAAAATATATATATATATATATTATTACTATTATTTAGTCAAGAAAACTAAAAAGAAAAATCAAGAAAAAATAGTGTACACTTTCTATTTGAAATAAAATAACTAGAAAAAAGAAATATTTGAGAATGAAAAAAATCTATATGTAGTTCGCACAGCAAAAAAAAGAAAAATGTTATCGTATCATATTATGCATTATATTTGTGAGTTTTTATTTATTTGAAAAATTGCATTATTGATATTTAATATAACAATATGTATTGAAAATTTATCATGTTTTGTTATAAAAATTCTAGAAAATCAAAAAGTATATATTTTCTTTCTCATCAAGAAAGATAATATGCGGGTTTAAAAAACAAAAATATACATATAATTAATATAGAAATATAATTAAAATAGAAATATGGGAATTTATTTTAAAAATTTTGAAAAGAGATATAAATAGATAAATGAATATGAAAAAGCAAAAAATTAGAAATATGTGATGACATTTAATTAAAAACTGAATAATATAAGAACATATAAGAGAATCAAATTAAACTCTTTATAAGGGGTATTGTGTTGGTGTTTTCAATCTTATTCCATCTACATTCAAAGATGATCTAATTTCGTTTATAGTAGATATATTTAAAAAATAAATCACAGTCAAATATGATAAAAAGTTAAGTATTTTTAAAACAGAAATATTAGAATAAATTCTTAAGTTTTTTGAAAAAATTAATTTAGATATATAATAGAAACTACAACATTTAGAAATATATGACGAAATTTATAAAAAAAAGTCAAATTAGACTAGTTCGTGAGTGATTTTTCGTTGTTATTTTATTTATGTTCAAATGTGAAGTAAATTTTTTTTTTTTTTTTTGCTGAAAAGATTTTATGAAGTATATTTGTGATTTCCATCATGAAGAAGCCATCTCTTTAATTCCGATTTATAGGTATATAAATGGTTTCAAGGAAGGCAAGGTGATAGCACTTCTTACCACTAGACCATTATCCAAAACTACCTCAGGTTTACCTGTTGGTCCTGCGATTACGAGTTTAATAATGAGTGATTATTTCAAGAAACGGCTATCAAAAGGTTATACTAGCCCAGATGAAGTCATATTGTGTGCCGACAACAAAGTATGTACTGTCATCTTCTTTGTGCTCTTGTCCAGAGAGAGGAGGTTATGGGTATGTTTGCTCCCTTTGCTTATGTGTTAGTGCAAGCAATCACATTTCTTGAAACTCACTGGAAAGAATTGTGTGGCAATATCCGATCTGGTCATGTAAGCGAGTGGGTCACCGATCTCAGCTGTAGAAACTCGGTCTCTGCCATACTTGGAGGGCCAAATCTTGAACTAGCAGATCAGATTGAACGTGAATGCAGCCAGAGATCATGGGAAGGTATCATCACAAGGCTATGGCCCAACATCAAATTCATTAAATGCATAGTTACAGGACAAATGAGTCAATACATCCCAATCCTGGAGGTCTACTCAAACAAAGTGCGTCTCATCTCGCCGAGTTATATGTCTTCTGAAACAATTTTTGGGATAAATGTAAATCCTCTATGCAGACCACAAGATGTGTCTTATACATTTTTGCCCAACATGTCCTACTTCGAGTTCCAAGATGAAGGAAACGATGAAGAAATAGTTGATCTTGTTAACGTCAAGCTAGGGTGCTTCTATGAGCCCTTGGTCACAAATCATTATGGTGAGTTATATGTATGTTTAATGTATATATCATTATCTCAACTGTACACCAAACAAAACTAACCATTTTTAATCAAATCTTGTTGCTAGGGTTATACAGATATAGAATGGGAGATATTCTACAGGTGACTGGATTTTACAATAGAGCACCTCAGTTCAGATTTGTACGCAGGAAAAATATTGTTTTAAGCTTACAAGTGGAGGCAACAACTGAAGAAGATATATTAAAGGCGTTGAATAATGTGACAATCGTTCTTGAGTCTTCAGGTTTAATGTTGATGGGATTTACATGCTATTCTGATATCTCCAGTGCCCCAGGTCATTATGTTCTTTATTGGGAGCTTAAAGCCAGAAACTTTGATACCATTGTCAAGCTTGATAACAAGGTGATGGTGGAATGTTGCTGTGTAATGGAGGAATCCTTTAATGCTCTTTATCGAATATGTAGGAGAAGTTATGATGGAGACTCTATCGGAGCTCTAGAAATAAGGGTGGTGGAGCAAGGAACATTCGATTCTCTCATGGAATACTTCATCTCACAGGGTGCTTCTGCATCTCAATATAAGACTCCTATATGCATCAACTCGCCTGAAGCTTTAGCAATTCTTGAAAACAAACTTGTTACTCGGTTTTTCAGCGACAAAGCCCCATCTCTCTGACCAGAGAGATAAGGTCTATTTGGATCACGTTGACCCCCCACAAGAACTGGTGAGAGATTGGTTTATGATTTGTGGTTTTGTGTGCAAGTGTGCGTGTATTATGTTAAACTTTCGATCGTTTTGGTTGTTAAATAAATGAAGCATATTAAGACCTGATCTGTAACCTATTCTGTACAAATAAATGAAATCAAAGTGTTTTGTTCACTAGAGTTTTTGTCTATACAAATTAGGTCTATGTAAGCACTCTCATTTTATAGTACACAATATTGTATAAGTAACCAATTAAGGTTGGATTATGCATAGTTTATAAGGTGACCGGAGGGCAGTCCTTAAAGAAGTTTTATTAACTCGTTTGTAGATATTGTTCTCCAATTAAACTTCCTTTTTTCATTGTGATATTTTATACTTTTCGTTTCGTTTTGTTTCATCTTCCAAACTTCAATTCCATCTCTGCCGTCTCGCTTGTTGCCGCCGTCATTTCATATATAGTTGGAAATGTTTTTTTTTTTTTGCATTGTGGCGCTAGAAACTGACTTAAATAAATGAATGTTTTAGTTTTGCTAGGTGTAATTTCAACATGTGCATAGTACGTAACTACGTATCATATTTCAAAACGGTAAAAACTTAACGTATATAATGAAATGTATAAAACCTGGCTAGGGGAATTACATTTCCATTACATGAAAAAAATGGTAAATGATTCATTTTTTATTAGTACGTAGATAAATGAATAATGCATTGCTAGGTGTGTTTTGAACATGTGCATATATAGTACTTAATTACGTATCATGTTTCAAAACCGCCAAAACTTAAATGTACATATCTATACTATAAAGATGGTCAGCTCTCTCACCTTTTGGTTTAATGTGAAAATGATATTTGTCATTTTTTAAATTTAATAATACAAATTATATAAAATATAATTAATGCATAAATTAATGTATTATTAATCATAATACTAAAAGAATGAAGAATATGAAAAATATATACTATAAAGGATGACCAACTCTCTCCAGTTGAATGTCATTTCATCATTTTGGTTTAATTTTAAATTTAATGATACAAATTATATAAAATATAGTTAGTGCATAAATTCATGTATTATTAATCATAATACTAAAAGAATATGAAGTATTAGATAATATATTTTAACAACATTTTATACTTAATTTCCAAAATAATTATTGAATATATATTTTTTGGTAGTTTTTAAAATTATTAAAACAATTTATGTTTCTTATTTAAGAGTGTTTTCTTATTTCTTATCAATATCATAAGTTATTACTATAAAAAAATTATACAAATATAAAAATAACAATTATTTGATATTTTAAACTTTAAAAAGTTAGAATAAAAATTAATACAATATTATAACAAACTTTTAACTATTTTTTTTATAAACTAATAATTATTTGATAATTTATTAAATTCAAACTTGATCCATTAATAATTTTTAAATTATTAAGATATCAAAATCCTAATATATTTATTTATACAATAGAGCTGTATAAATTAGAATTATAAATCAATTATTTAAGTTGATAAAAAATATAATATATAATAAATAAAATATAAAATCAGTTTAACATCAATTTTTTACAAAACCAAAAACCTGCGCGTATGCGCGGATACTCTCTTAGTTCATCTAAAAGTAAATAACAGATCTTGTATCTTTGAGAAATTAAAGAGCAACAATAACAAAAAATATGGTTAGAGAGACACAGATCATATATATACGATGTGGCTCATTTCAGGATCATAAACTGTAAAATGCCAAAAGAAGAAGCGTCACACGAGTCAGAGCCAATTAATAGGTACAACTTATGCTGAGGAAACCTTATGGAAGGAGATTTGTGTGTGTCTGCCATCAGAAACTGTGTACAGTTTAGAAATTGACACATGGCACAACTAGAATCTTAGTGTTTGTGTACTGTAATGACTTTAATTAAGCATCCGAAAGAGAAACCTAACCAAACACAAACACCAAAAAGGTCGAAGACTTTGTAGAGATAAGACGATGACATTAGCAAAAAAGCGTTCGCGTTTACATAACGAAACTTGTCTTCTTCAGCGTAATTTCGATCTTTGATTAGTTAACTCAAGTATTGATTTCATATAGGAGAATATGTATACATGTGAAAACATTGTAGGTGACACAACACTCAAATAACAGTCCCAATTTTGTGTTAAAACCAACAAGATGTGACATGTTGACAAAGAAAAATATATAACAAGATGTGACAGAAAATTTGGAACACGAGTACACATCTCTTTTCTTTAGTCTGGACACATCAATGCACCAATTGATCCAATTTCCAATTCAAAACCAACTACATTTATTGTTTATAGTGGCTTCTCCAAAAACACATGCATCATTCACCTTCTCACAACAACCTAATGCAACTCGCTTTTCTATCACTCGACCACTAAAATATATTAACAAATCTACAAATAACCGGTGTTGTCTCGCAAAGCTAGAAATTTCTCAATTTATTGATACTTTTGCGTTGTGGGAATCTCTTGAACTTCAAATATCTAAATTTCTTGTAATTTTCATTTTCTTTGTGTCTATTATTGGTTTGGCATTGCTTTCTTCCTCTTCTCTTTCTATTTATTTATTAAGAGTTACATTACAATCATAAACAAAAGTATTGGTATAAAACGACATTAATTTGGTGAAACTATGGAAATTAAGTAGATCATTTCCTTCGGTCTCAATATAATTTGATTATTAGTATAAAGAGATGTTGTTTTGTTTAATGGAAGGAATTCTCTCGACATAAATTTAACTTTTAGTTGTCATTTATAATTTATTGTACCTTCGAGCTCTTGAGTCCAGCAAGCACAGCCACCACAATATGAACCCAAATATAAGAGGTTTTCAAAGGGTGTTCGTACAAAATTAGTTTCCAGACAAAGACAGGTTTTTAACTATGAGGACATGTATATTTAAAATATTATTAATATTTACAATTTTGTGTTAAAAATATTGAAATTCTGTTAGATGAGTTGGAAAAAGATATCAAATGCATCCATAATATCTCAAGTTCGATTCCCTCTGGAGCCTTCCTATTTATTTTCTATTGGTAGTGTATCCATTGAATAGTTCTTCTTCATACCACCGATTGTGGCAACGTCATGTCGTTGGAGAAGGGGTTAGAGGACTCGGCAAAGCAAACCCAACCCACAGCGTATATGAACCTTATTCTAATGATGCTAAATAACCAAATTTCCTATTTTTTTGAATATTTTAGATAATTTCTGGGTAGTTTGGAGTATCTCAAAACTATCTGAACCAGGGCGGAACCGATATGGATCCATGCAGAAACGATCCAAACCGATTAAAAAAAAACTCAAATGTATCTTAAATCCTGGAACCGAGATACTTAAAACCTGAAATAAAAAGATCTGAATCCAAGTGAATACTCGAATCACTCAGTGTTAAAGTTTACATCTAAAAGTTTTTATGAAAACTTTTCGTAAATAAATATTAATCCAAAATATTATATATAGTTGGAGTTATAAATATTTCATGGAAACTGATCTTCCCATAATATTAATACGAGATTAAAATTTTTGAATATTTAATTTTATTTATCAAATTCATACTTCTAAAAATAATGTATCATTTCTATATTTGTGTAGTAAAAAGAAAGAAGAAGCAAATGATAAAGTTGAAAGAATTAACAAGTACAGTAAAGTTTATATAAATAAATAATATTGAGATTTCTAAATTTTGTTATTTTATAAAGTTATTAGTTTATAAAGATATTTATCAGCTTAGATTCTTAATAATAATATAGATACAATAACAAATGCTTTTTGATGCTACAAATATATATAAGAGATGTCACATATAATTTTAATAGCTTATATGTGTACTGTATACACCATATTCATCTACGTAAAAATGTGAAAATTACAGAAATATTACCAAATATCAGGATTCTATAACATTACCAAATATTAATATTTCAGAAATAAATATTTCCTGATCAATTATTTGCAAACTGATTTTTGAAGATTTCTTAATGTGTCAACACACCATATTCATCTCCAAAAAATGTGAAAATTACAGAAATATTACCAAATAATAAGATTCCTTAACATTACAAAACATTAATATTTTAGAAATAAACAATTATAGAAATGATATATTCTCTAAATCTTTGTAAAAAAAGATACAATTGTTGATGTTACCTAAGCTTCATCTTTTTAAAAGGAATTTTAATATTTGATTATGTATTAATTCTCCAAATTTTCACCAGTTAACTGGACTGGACTTGCTATATTATAAATGTCTGGGTATATGACTAAAATTTTATAGTTGCAATTTCCAAACGAAGTTTGAAAATGAAGAACATTTCTCTTAAGATTTCACTCTTGATTTTCATTTTGGTCATCACATCTAGTAAGTATATTCTTTTTTAATTATTCATGTTTATATTTTTTTAAGTGATTTATAATTCTTAAAAGTATTTCTATTTATTTTAATTAAAAGAAATTGTATGCATTCGATATATAAATATATTTAGAATATAATTTCAGTTTAAAAACCAACTAATTATTGTCAAAACACGTTCAATCCAAATCTCTAAAGCATTCAATATATTTATTTTTTTGCAATTTTCTTTTTGAACAAAGTAGTCAATATTGCATCAAGTTCTCGTTTGAAATTTAATGGGATTGATTCATCTGAGCTGAAAAATATTTACCAACCAACCAAAAATTTGTTTTAGAAAAAATAGTTGCCTTGTTTTTCTTTTATAAAATATTTGTTCTTTAATTTCACAAGTATTATAAGAATCTTTTCTAACCGTTAAAATTTATCATGTTTATGTGAATAATGAAGAAGATCTTGGAGCAGAGTCAAGAGAGTTAAGTGGAATTGATGAGAAAGTTATCACCGGCCAAACTTATCATAAAGAAATACCTTGCAAGAAGGACTTCGATTGTATCTTTACATGTCCCAAGGATGGAATCTGCAATGTTGGTTTAGGCTATTGTTATTGTTACTAATTGTAAAGAAAAAATTATTGTTAGCTACACAGACTATTGCATTATGATATGTTTATCAATAAAACTTATCTATTAAATGTTCGGAGTTTAAACTCTTATTTATATGTCACGTTTACTACTCATAAACTTCATAAATTTTCAATATAAAAGCTTGATTCAGCCCTTTACATCAATCTCAAAATTTCAAGCTTATACTTGAGACCTCTATTTGACAACGATAATCTGGGCCATGTGCTATACTGAATTTTTTTTTCCAAATCTTATTCTATTATTATTGAATTTGAAAATTAGGATATGTTTACAAGAACTTAAAAATCTTTATGATCCTAATTAATATAGCAAAAAACAATTAACCAACGATGAAGAATTGAGTTCAATAAGCACAATAAAGACTTTAAAACTTTATGATCCTTAACGCCAGGCGTGGATTTATACATCGATGTTTCTTCAAATCCTGAGTTCTTAAACTCACCACGAAATTTTCTAGCATTTCGATTTTGATTCATTTTCTGCACCATATCAGTTTATGCTAGTACCATACCTCCTTTTTGCCAATTTCAACTATTTTCATGTTTGTCTCACAGACTTAATTCCACCATTCTGTCCTTTTAAATTTTTTGGAAACTTTCCGTTTATCAGTTAATTAAACACATGTATCAACAAATACCACCGAATATTCATTTTTTTATTCTGTTTACCTTAAAACTTCAACAAACGTCTTTTGAAATTTAAATGAATATATTTTACTACGAAACTAGCTAATAACCTGCACTATATGCAGGATGAAATAATAACTATTTATTTAAATTAGTAAAATTTTAAAATTATATAATATAATTAAATTTATTTGAATTTTATAAATATTATCCTGTAACATTGATAATATTCAAAAACTAAATATCATACATATCACGTAAGATATGGCTGGATAAAAATATGAAGTCGCCATATAAATTTTTTATATCACGTAATTGACAATATGATTCAACGTTTTCATCAAAGCTCAAGCTTTGGGTATACAATATTTATGTACATATTTATTTTCTTTTGATATATAAAAATGATTAAATATTATTAGTTAAATTTTTAGTTTATTATATATCGAATGAATTTAAGAAAGACTAATTATTATGTGTTTAATTTGGAAAAAAATAACAATAAACATAAATTAGTGTAAATAAATCTATTTGAAAAAAATAGTTTGACTCCAAAAATATTTAGTTAAGAAATAATGTCTAAGATATAATAATATTTTTTAATACATCTGTATATAAAAACATGTATTGGTCTTTAGGACCATTTGAATCTTACCAACTAACGTTAATTGTATGTTTATCTATTTATAAAATACAGTATTTATTAATAATGATTTTGTCAAATTTTAATAATCATAGGAAAATGTTTTCTAATTATTTTATAATTACATCAATCTGAATAATAGTACTTCCCAAATTTGAGGATCAAATTGAACTCGAGAACATCCTTGTAAATTAGAAATATATGTAAAACCACTTAATAAAAAATAAGACATATTATATAATAAAAGAAAAAATACATGACAAAATTAGAAATAATTTTTGTTATGTGAAAACAGAAATCACATATTTTCCATTCAATTCTCCTTAAGTTTTAGATAATACATCAGAACATTAGTATCAGTAAACTATCAATACTCATCTATCTCATCTAAAAGGTTTCCATATGCATCAAATTTTATATTATTTTGCATGTGAGTAATTGCAAAAATATTTTTTTGGCATCCAAATGCTCAAATGTTGCTTTTTTAAACACTTTTAAATCAGCATATAGATGTTGCATCTGGATACAAAATCAAGAAAAAATCTCAAAGCTCCTCTGGATCTGCCGCCGAGTAAACTTTCACTAGATATGCTTGGGGGGCTATTTTCCATCGAACCTCTCGACCCACCAGATCTGGCCGCCACCCATGGTCATACAACTTTCTCCGTTGCTGCCACTTTCAATCCACCAACTACACTCCTCGTTTGTCTTGGATCTCATATGGGAGTTTGATTTCCTTGTATCCTATGGGGACTCGTATTTGGAAAATAGGTGCCCCTTTTCTGCAATATGCAGTTCTGTAATCTCACCGCCTTCCCACCTCGAAAGCCCTGGTGCCGCCTCTCCATCTCCTCGCCTTGGTGCCTTACTGTCTCTCCCACTTCTCCAGATTTACTCCTACTCCTCGTCTTATGTTTCTCTAATTTTGGAACAACTTTTTGCAAGACAGGAATCGCTTGTTTTGTGGACTCTGAGTATTTTTCTGCCATTACCGAATGGTTCAATCCTCGTTATTTCTGTCTCAGTGCAGCTTTTTACTGCAGTATGCTGGGTTTGTCCTGTTTTTTATTTTGACGGATGTTTCAGTTTCTTTCTCTAAGTGAAAAATTATGAAGAAAGCTTGTGTTAGTAGCCCTCTTCCATTAAATCGCGTTTTGGACTTCAAAAGTCCTTATCTGTTTAGAACAAATGAGCATATAGATATTGCATCTGGATACAAAATCAAGAAAAAATCTAAAAAAACTGGATATTTGAGATGTTAAAAAAATTGAGTTTGGATGCAGCATTTGAATCTCAAAAACCAAAATATCATTTAATATGATATAAACAAAAAAATTAGGTTTTTTTGTCAAAACCAGAAGATCAGAATTTTCCATCAATGCATTTTTCTGTCAAAACTATAAAGTAACATTTTTGCTAAAAAACCAGAATTTCCTATTAAAAATATAGAATAATAGTTTCCACCAAAACCGAGATTTTTCTGTCAAACATAGAAAACTATATTTTCCCACTAAAATTGCAGATCTGCATTTTTCCGAAAAAATCTAAAGTCATGTTTTCCCAAAACACCATAAAACCATGTTTTGCAGCCAAGTTTCCAAAATCATGTGTTTCAGCAAAACCCGCAAAATTATATTTTCTGCAAAATCCGAATGTTTTCTCGTAAACCAGTAAAAAAAATTATGCATTATATTTTTAAAATATTTTTCAACTTTAAATTTTTTATTTTTAAACATTTGTGTAATAATATATATTTCGATATTTATCAAAATATTTTGCATGTATATTGTATATCATATGTTTATATAGAAATAATGTTAATATTTGAATAACATATATTTTTTATATTACATGTTAGTTTAACAAAAAATGTATAATGACATCATATAATTAGTTTATTACTATAATTTATTTCTTAAAAATAAAAATTTGGGAATTTATCAAATTATTTTGCATATAATATTGTATATCCTATATCTACATGGAAATGTTAATATTTGAATAAACTGTTTTTAATATTAAATTTTAATCTAACAAAAAATATATAATGGCATATCATGTAATTAGTGTAATAACATAAGTTTTGTGAAAAGCTCTATAGAATTGACACATCAGCAAAATTGCATCAATGTAAATATTTACAAAAATAAAATTAATAATTAAAAATACTTTTTAATTAATATATAGAGGATTCACAAAACATCACCAGAAAATAAATATACTACGGGTCAATATATCTACTTAACTTCATTTAATCATATATTCTTTAAATTTTGACTGGTATTGACTAAGAATACTTGATTTTATCTAAACTTCATATTATAAAAAAAAATTTTAATTATTCATTGTTAACCACTAATATTTGGTAATGTATTGATTCTCCAAATTTTGACCAGTATCAATACCAAGACTGGACTTGCCACACTACAAATATATGGGTATATGGCTAAATACTACGAAACAATAACAAACTTTCACAAAACTACAACTTTATAGTTGAAATCTCTAAACCAATTTTGAAAATGAAGAATGTTTCTCTCAAGCTTCCATTCTTGCTTTTTATATTGGTCATCACATCTAGTAAATATTTGTAACTATTCATAAATATTTTTTATAAAGTGCTTCAAAAAAAGTGTCATCATATCATTACATAATAGTATTTCTATTTATTTTTGGCAAAAGAAATTGAAAACATTCAATATATAAATATATAAAGAACATAATTTCAGTTTAAAATCTTACTAATAATTACTGTCAAATCATACTCAATCCAAATCCTTAAAACATTCAATATGTTATTTTTGGCAACTTTATTTGTGGACATAAAAGTCAATACTGAGTAGAGCTCTTGTTAGAATTTTAATGGGCTTGTATCATTCGAGTTGAAAAACATTTACAAACCAACAACATTTTGTTTTAGAACAAACAATTGCCTTGTTTATAAACATTTGTTCTTTTAACTACACAAGTATTGCAAGATATTCTTTTCTAACCATTAAAGCCATCATGTTTGTGTGAATGATGGAGAAGATCTTGGAGCAGAGTCAAGAAAGCTAAATGGAATTAATGAGATCGAAGTTATCACCGCCAAGACTTCGGATAAGGCTCATCCACCTTGCGATAATGACTTTGATTGCCTCTTTAGATGTCCCATGAGTGGAATCTGCGATCTTAAATTACACACATGTATATGTGACTCATTATAAAGAACCATTGTTTATCAATAAAACATTAAACTCTCGTTTGTATTTCAAGATTAATACTCATTAATTTAATAAAAGTTCTATCTAAAAGCTTGAGTCAGCCAAAAAGAAAGCAACAAACCAGTTTACATCAATTTCAAAGTCTACACACTTGAGACCTCTCTATAATCTTGATTCCGAGAAGACGGTGACTTCTCATAATTCTCCACAATCATCATTTCTTATAACAACAATGGTTCATACAGACCCGGCTCATCAAAAAATATTTAGGCCATGTGCTATATTGATTTTTTCCCACTCAAAATTTTGTTCTATATACTATTGAATTTGAATATTAGGATCTGTTTTGCAAGAACTTACAAAAGTTAGGATTCTAAAATAGCAAATAAAATTTAGTTCATGTTATAGAATTCGATACATTTGCAACAGTCAGAACAGCTTCGACGTCGGGGATTCAAGCATTGATGCATTTTGACTTTGATTTATTTATTTTGTTCTATATCAGTTTGCGCAAGTACAATAATTTATTTTGATCAGTCATTAGGTAATAACACGCATCATATGCAGAATAAAATAATTATTATTTATTTATATTTAGTATGATTTTAAAATCATATAATATACTAAAATATAATTAAATTTATATGAATTTCATATAATAGTATATCATAACATTGACAATATATTTTTTTATGAATTAAAGAGTAATTTAATTATTATATAAATTAATTTAGAAATTAAATATTATGCATAGCACATTATATAGCTGGAATATTGGTGGGGGTTTGGCTTAAATGTGGAATAATTCAGTTTCTGTGTATTTTAATTTCGTTGATGAACGACTCATTGATTGTAAGATCAGTAATAAAGATGATTTCTATTACTTCTCTTGTGTCTATGGGAATCCTATTCGTCAACTTCGTCATCACTTATGGGAACGTTTAGAAAGGATCTCTGCAACTCGGTTGAGTCTTTGGTTAATGTGTGGTGATTTCAGTGAGATACTCAATGCAAATGAAACTAAAGGTGGTCGACCAAGAGATGAATGGAGTTTTGCAAATTTTCGGAATACGGTGAATAACTGTAATGTTGCGGACTTGCCTTATTCCGGCAATAATATGACTTGGATTGGCAAAAAAAGAAACTTAATTGTTAAGAGTTGGCTAGATAGAGCGTTTGCAAATGATGAATGACGAGCAAAGTTTCCTGCTTTGCAAGTTGAATATCTGGAATTAATTGAATCTGATCATCGCCCAAGAATCATTAAGATACAAAGTGAGTCTGATCATGGTCGAAAGTCCTTTTTTCTTTGATAGCAGATTCTGTAAAAAGGAATGATTTGAGCAAGTTGTACGTGATGGATAGAATTGTAATACATCTTGCACTTCTGGTTTTCTCACAGATCGGATTCACAATTGTCGTCGATCAATATCTGAATGGAAACGCTCAATTCCGTCAAACTCTGCCAGAAGAATAAAAGCATTGATCTCTACGATTAACTCGGCACATTCGGACTCGTCTGTTTCAACTGAAACAATCTGTGATTTACGCTCACAGTTATTGCAAGCGTATCAAGATGAAGAATCCTTTTGGCATTTAAAGAGTAGGAATAATGGCTGACTAAAGGTGATCGCAACACTGGGTTCTACCATGCCACTATGAAGAATCGACGGGTCAAGAACAAAATCCTTTCAATCAAGGATTCTCAAGGGAATGATATTCGTGAAAACAGAGCAATTGCTACAGAGGCAGAGCGTTTTTTCTCGGAGCTTTTCCAAACCTCGATGAATGAAAACACTATATCACGAGCTCTCCAAGATGTACGCTCAGTAGTTACTGATGATATGAACACCATCCTTACAAAACAAGTCACAATCCTGAAGATTAAGAAGGCTCTGTTTTCTATTGGCTCATCACGGGCACCTGGTCCTGATGGCTTTACGGCAAAATTTTACCACCAATATTAGGATATCATTGGTCTTTCTATTGTTGCCTCTGTAAGGCTATTTTTTGAGACAGGAATGATGGAACCAGAGTTGAATCATACAAACATCTGTATTATCCCTAAAATTACACCACCAACAACATTGAAAGACTTCAGACCGATTGCTCCCTGTAATGTAGCTTACAAAATCATCTCCAAAATTTTGGTGTTGTGGTTAAAATCCATCTTGTCTCAAGTGGTGTCAGAAAATCAAGCAGCTTTTATTATGGGGAGACATATCACGGATAATGTCCTTCTTGCTCATGAAACTCTACACTCTCTATGTGTCCGCAAAAGATGCGCTAACTCTTATATGGCTGTTAAAACAGATATCAGTAAAGCTTACGATCATATCGAATGGAAGTTTTTCGAAGAAGTTCTTCGACGCAAAGGCTTCTCAGAGGTATGGATACAATGGGTAATGGCCTGTGTCAATACAGTATCTTTTTCAGTGTTACTTAATGGAAGCCCATACGGGAGATTCTCACCACAACGTGGTCTACGACAAGGTGACCCTCTTTCCCCATATCTCTTCATACTATGTGCAGATGTTTTAAGTTCCCTAATGGAAGATGCTACTCATAACCGTGAGATCCAACCTATCCGCTTGAGTATTGGCGGACCTCCTATTTCTCATCTTTTGTTTGCGGATGACTCCTTGTTTTTTGTGAAAGCAGACTACGTAAATAGCAACAATCTGGCTAAATTTGTTTGATATGTATGGCAAAGCTTCAGGTCAAATCATAAATTTTGAAAAGTCAGCAATTACTTTTGGTTCAAAGGTCTACCATCATTTGCGAGAAGGTATCAAGACCATCCTCAAGATTCCAAATATTGGAGGTGGGGGAAAATATATTGGATTACTAGAACAGTTTGGACGAAAAAAGAAGGAAATGTTTAGATACATCAAAGAGAATGTAACGCAAAATATATCGGGGTGGCAAACAAGATTTCTCTCAACTGCAGGGAAGGAAACTCTTCTCAAATCAGTTGGTTATGCAAAGCCAGTTTATTCGATGAATTATTTTGAATTGCCAATGAAGTTATGCCGCAAATTAGATAGTCTTATGTCAAGATTTTGGTGGGGAAGCTCACAGGACAAGCGGAAAATGTCATGGGTCTCTTTGAAGAAATTAGCAACTTCAAAATCAACTGGGGGACTGGGGTTTCGTGATTTACATAAATTTAACCAATCTTTGCTCAGTAACCAGGTATGAAAAATATTGCAACGACCTCACTCCCTTCTACATAAGGTGTTAAAAGGACACTATTTTCGGTATGGGTCTATTCTCACAGCTTCAAAAAGAACACAACCTTCTTTCAGATGGAAATCTATATTATTTGGACGTAAATTATTACTGCAAGGTCTACAGCATCAAATTGGGGATGGTACGACTGTCAAACTTTGTGATAGTTGGTTACCAACATCTCCCCCACGACCACCAGAACTTCTACCATATACAAATCCCTTACTTCCAGTTCAGATTCTTATGGATCAGCATACGAGACAGTGGGATGAGGACATGCTTACAGATCTGATTGCCCAAGAGGATCATCATCTTATTCGCAAGATATTTATTTCTCCTTCGGAGACACAGGATACGATGTTCTGGAGATACACGAAATATGGAATCTACTCTATTAAGACATGATACCATTTAGCTGTTGGTAACTCCGTTACAACTCCACAAGCCCCTTTAGCAGTTAATCCAGATTTGGCCAAAACAATCTGGAAAGTCGAAATACCAGGGAAGATAAAAACACTTTTTGTGGTGGGTTTGCTCTAAGGCTATTGGTACTAAAGATAACCTTGACCGACGACACATTCCTGTTGATCTAAAATGCACACGATGCAGTTATAGCGAAAAAGAAGATAGTGATCATCTTTTCTTTACCTGCTCTTATGCGGTGACACTGTGGCGATTATCAAATATTCCCTTACAACCTCTTATGGCCCCAAACACATCAGTCGATGAGAAGATTTCCTTCTTACTCTCCCTGCATTCTAATAATCAGCTCCCAAGTGGATTACGGCTTCTCCCTTTTTGGATATATGGCAACTTTGAAAAAGCAGAAATGACTTACTCTTTAATCGTCATAATATCGACGTCGAAGATCTGTTAATTCGTGCTACAGAGAACGTTCAAGAATGGAGTATAGCACATAATATCACGGACAATGTGCTAAATCAGCATTCTACTAGAGCCTCAACGTCTGGATCCTCATGGACTACTCCTCCACCAGGTTGGACCAAATGTAACTATGATGCCTCGCATCATACTGGAAATACTTGCTCGGTTTAGGATGGATTTTACGGAACGACTATGCAATGTTTTTAGAAGGAGGGATGGGAAAATTCAAAGGCCGTTCCACTCCTGAGGAGGCCGAGTGTTCCGCCTTAATTTGGGCACTGCAATCATGTTTGGGTTTGGGATACTCTAAGGTGGTGTTTGAAGGCGATAACCTTAATGTCGTACGCCTACTCAATGGTGAGATGTGCAATTTAAAGCTTCAGCATTATGTAACAACAATACAAGGACTAGAAAAAATGTATAACGGGGTTGAATTCGTACATCGCCACCGGTCATTGAATTAGTGTGCTGATCTACTGGCAAAATCTGGAGTAACATCGACATATGCATGGAGTTTATATCATAATTGTCCACATTTCCTTCAAAATTTTGTACTAAACGATTGTAACCATTTTTAACAATAAATATTAAAGACGACAAAAAAGCACATTAAATAGCTGGATAGAAATATGAAGTCGCTATAGAGATTTTCTATATTCCGTAATTGATGATATGATGCAACATTTTCACCAATATTTAAGATTTGGATATATAATATTTATATATATTTAATTACTTTTGATTTTTAAGTAATAATTAAATATTATTATTTAAATAGTTTGTTACTGATAGCTTGCTATTTTAAAGCATTTTAGGCTGTATTTCATGCATCTTTTCCTTTGTTTTTGCATTATAGTTTAACATTTTAGTATCATTTGCACTTAAAATTAGTATGACATGCATTTAGCTTAGGATTGCATACATTTGCATAGATGTGCATGTTTGTGGTGGTTTTCAGGTGTTTTTGGAGATTCTTGGAGTTGGAAAAAAGATGAAAGCAGCTCATGATCAAAGAAGATGTCAGAAATAGAGCTTTTGCAAAGTTTGGTCCATATCGAGCAAGGATATTGAGCAGAACCTCCATGGAGTGTGCTCGATGTAAGCTGCAGGACTTGAGGAAGAGGGCCAGCACGAGGAGCCTAAGACGTTGGTCTTCATCGAGGTATAGCATCGAGCAAGGAAGCCGATACGCGCTGCAGGAGCCATATAAAGGTTGCACATCGAGTAAAACACCATCTGTACCACCTCGATGCAGCTCATCCGCACGTTGACCACTTGACTTTTGTTAACCTTATCTTATTTTTTAGGGTTTTTTATGCTTCTTTTGGCTTCCTACTATAAAAAGAAAGCCACAAAACATTATCTTTATCCAAGTTTAGTTTTTATGCAAAAAATCTCTTCTCTAAACCTTAAAAGACGATTTTGCCTTAGAATCTTTTCTTTCAATAAAGTTTGCATTTTTATGGTTTAATCTTGTCTCTTGATCATTATTCTAGCACCCTGGTAGTTTATATTTCTTATGTTTGCATTTTAATCTCATCTGATCATGTTTAACTCTAAGCAAATGGGATTAAACATGATTAGTGAGTAGTCCACCTTAGATTTAAGGTTCTAAGTAGGAAAAGTGGTGATTAAATTATGATTAAGGGGTGATTAGGCTTATTTAATTATTATCTGTTGTCTTCTTCTCTTGCAAAGTGATTATTGTTCATAAAGCCTGCTCTTTTTGATTGAATATGATACTGATTGATGCAAATGGTTCAGTAGATGGCTTGTTATCTCATCTCTAAGCATGGTTCGCTTATTTAGCTTGATAGTTTGGCTTGGTCTATGTTTACTTTGTTCAGTGACACCAAAGTGATAGTTCACCATTGCTAGATGATTCGCTTAAGGCTAGATAGTGCTGGTTTTAAGATTCTTGCTTGATGGTTATATAGTATGCATTGAAAGATCTTGCCTTTGTTTCATTCTTGCTTATTGCTTAGCATTGTTAGGGTGTTGCAGCTGTTTGCTTAAGTCCATATTCTTGGTTGGTATTTAGCTAAATAGGTCCTTATTGGTTCACAAGATTGATAAGTTGATATGAATTCTTGCTTGAGTGAGAGAATGATTGCTTGATTAGTGAATCTCTCAAGCTAGAATGGTTCTGAACTTTATGCTCATGGTTGAAGAATACGCCATCACAAGTGGGTTTGACACTTCAATCTTGTTGAATATGAACTGCTTATTGACGCCAAGTTGGTTCCTTTTAGATACCTTGTCTAGGAGTACAACATTGAGAAATGCTTGCTTTTGAATGCTTGATGCTTGCCTTTGTTAGAAATCCCCTTTTTCACTCTTAAAAGCCACTATCCCACAATTGCTTAGAACCTTGAGTCTTGCTTTTAATCAATTGTCTTAAGATCATCTTGCCTAGTACTGCTTTAGTTATCATTCTTGTTTAGTTCTTGCTTAGTCATTGCTTTAAGTTCAGTGCTTAGTTCTTATTACTTGCATTTAGTTTCTGCGTTCTTTACATTGCATTGTTAGGTTGTTAGACTTGTGCTTGCATAATCAAAACCCCAATATTGCTTAGCTTATGGTATTGTTTGCGTCTCATATTCCATAAATGATTGATACCTGATCCGTATTCTACAACTGATTAGAGGCTAAGGACATTTGGTTCAAGACCAAAAATCTCTTGTTTCAAATTGGCGCCGTTGCCATTTGTGGATTGTTTGAGTTTAACATTGCTGTTAGACTAAGTTCTTTACATTAAGGTTACTAATCTGCTCTGTTTTCTGTGCTATGTTCTTTCAGGTACTTGTATGAATTTGAGGTCCAAAGGTTCATCAAATCTGTCTTCTTCCATTGATAACATTCATACGAGAAGAACTGTAAGACAGAGAGTTCAAGAGTTAGAAGAACAGAGGATGGCAGAGCAAGAGGCTCACTTACCACATGTTGGTGTTGTAGGACAGGCACCATTACAAGAAGCTGCAACACAAATAGATGAATCACAAGATGATTTGAACCAAGTGGCTAGAGTTCAGGGTTTGAGAGTACCAGTTCACGCACCTAGAGCTGCAAGACCAATAGGAGTTAGTGATGCGCCTGATACTCACCATAACAGGAATGGCATTCATGCTCCAGCTGTGCACCAAAACCACTTTGAGATCAAGCTTGGGTTGATCAACATGGTGCAAGGCAACAAATTTCATGGCCTACCCAATGAAGACCCTTTGGATCACTTGGATCAGTTTGACAAGGTGTGCAGTATGACTAAGATTCAAGGAGTCTCTAAAGATACTTTGAAGCTGCGCTTGTTCCCTTTCAGTCTAGGAGACAAAGCACATCAGTGGGAGAAGACACTTCCACAAGGCTCTATATCTACTTGGGATGAATGCAAGACAGCCTATCTCAACAATTTTTTCAGCTCCACAAGAACAGCAAAGCTGAGGAACACCATAAGTAGTTTCTCTCAACATGGGAATGAGAATTTCACTGAAGCATGAGAGCGTTTCAAGTTATATACTTTGCAGTGCCCTCACCATGGCTTCACAAATGAAAGCTTGCTGTCTACTTTGTATAGAGAAGTGACGCCAAAGTACAGGATGCTCTTGGATACAACATCAAATGGAAATTTCATGGGGAATACTGTTGTTGATGGTCTAGCTCTTGTGGAGAATCTAGCATTCTCTGATGAAAACTATGGTGAGGAGTATGACAGAACATCTAGGCTATTGTAAGAGCTGAAGGTGAGAGCACAACAAAGAAGGAGATTAAAGCTTTGAGTGACAAGTTAGACAAGCTGATGAGTGTGTCTTTCAAGAATGTCAGCTTTGTTGGTGAAAATGTTGCTACACAAGAAGAGGATGGGACAGTTGTTGAAGAAGAAGCCTTCTACATGAATTAACAAGGACGCAGTTTTAACAACTACATGAATCATCCCAACTTCTCTTATAGAAGCACCAACGTGGCTAACCCTCATGATCAAGTTTATCCATCATAAGCCACTCAACAAAACTAAGGAACCAAACCTTTTGTTCCTTTCAACCAGCAGAACAACTTTGCTCCAAGACCACCATTTCAAGGCAGTTTTCAACAAGCTAACTTTCAGCCAAGATAAGCTTTTGTCCCACCAGGTTTTGGCAATACACAAACCTCTTCTAGCACTCAAGATGTTGATCTCAAGCAGATGATGCAACAACTATTGACTGGTCAAGCCAACACCACTATAGAGCAGCACAAGAAGTTTGCTGAAGTGCACAACAAGATAGACGCCACTACTTGTGACCTGAATGGCAAGTTAGATGCTCTGAACCAAAGAGTCAAGTCTCTAGAAATCAAAGGAGCTTCATCTTCAAAGCCTCAGAATCAGTTACCAGGAAAGAGTGAAGCCAATCCTAAGGAATTCTGCCACTTGCTTGCTGAAGAGGATGACGAGTTTGATGATGAAGATGCTTCATTGGAAGACCTTGACATAATGCTTCAAGAGTTGTTGTTACATGTGGACATGTTAAAGGCTGGGGGGGGGGGGGAATGTCATCAATGTCACCATTGATAATCAAGAAGCTGTTGATATTTTTGAGAAGTTCCTCCAAGGGCTAGATGAAAGCTTAAACAGAGAAGAAGAGCAAGAGAGAGCTGCTGAGAAGGAAGAGGCTGAGAAAGCCTTAGTTGCTCTAGAAAAAGAATCCAAGCCAGAACTCAGTGAAGCTGATAAAGAGCTTTTAGAGACATACCACGCCTTGATGGTATTAGCTATGGAAAGTCCTGAAGACTTCAAAGAGCTGTATGATCGCCAAGTGGGTAGCTCTTCAAGCAAAAATGAGAAGGGTAAAGCTCCTGAAGTTCAAGCTTATAAACCACCAATCCCTTACCCCCACAATGCACTTTATAAAGGCTCAGATGGCGGTATATTCAAAGTTCAGGAAGGACATACAAGACATTGGAATAAAGCTTCCTCATGGCACCACTTTGCTTGAAGTGAATGATCAAATCAAATTCCTCAAAGAAGTCTTTGACAAAGTGGAAGTAGTGGAGCCAATTCTAGAGAATGTGGAGGCTAATCTAAAGAGAAACAAGGAGCTGAAGACATTGACAAAGCTTCCTAATCCAGGAAAGTTTCTTATCACTTGTGAGCTTGAGATGCTAGACAATATTGAAGCTTTGTGTGATTCAGGATCAACTGTGAATGTCATGTCTCTCCACTTAAGCCAAACCTTAGGAATCAAGGAGTTGAAGCCCTGCAAAGCCTCTATCACTTTTTTTTATAACACCTCAACAAGACCCTTGGGCATGGTGAAGGATTTCCCTTTGAAGATTAGAAATTGCTTGGTGCCAACAGATTTTGTGGTTATGGAGAAGATATATTCAAGAGAGGTACCACTTATTCTAGGAACACCATTCTTGTCAATAGCAGGAGCTCAAGTAGACTTCAAGAGAGGCTCTGTGATTTTGAAGAATGTTGATGAGTTCAAAGTCTACAAGATTGTCTCTCCTTTCATAGTTTTTTTTGGAACAATTGTTGAAGAAGAGAGTGAGCAACAACAACTTCCAGAGCGTGTGGAGCATGCTATGAGCTTCACAATGAACATGCTGATGAGATACTCTCTCCTTGATGAGCCAGAACAGAAGCTTGACACTAAGTTGAAGCTTGAAGATGGTTTGAAAGAGGATGAAAGCTTAATCACCAAAGTAGTGAAGTCTTTGATCACACCAAGTGTCAAGAAGAGGAGAAACAGGAAGACAGCTCATGACAAGAAGAAACTGATGTCAGTGGGCACTTGGATTTACAAGAAGAAAGAGGAAGGAGCACAAGCTCCATCAACCTCTTCTCACTAGTCTTCAAACCATCAAAGTCAAGCTTAGTGACTTAAAACAAGCACACTTGGGAGGTAATCCCATGACTATCCTTGTAAATATATGCTTTATTTTATTACTAATATCTTTATTTAGCGTTTCAGAAGTCAAAGAACGGGTCCATGGCTGTGTAGGATGGTTTAAAGGCCAGGGAAAGAAATCTCTGTTTTCATATCGAGGTACCATATCGAGCAGTACATCTGTCATTGCTGCTCGATACAGCTTATCTCGGGGAAGGAGCAGTCCGTACACCGAGCAGGTTGCACGATGGAGATCACATTGAGGTGTAGCATCGAGAAAAACACCAAAAGCCTTGCTCGATGTGATCGCTCCTGAGATCCCAGTCCGTACACCGAGAAGAATGGACCGTACATCGACCAAAATGCATGGTGAAGATCACATCAAGGTGTTACATCGAGCAGAACCTTGCGAACTCTTGCTCGATGCAATCCCCAATCCGTACATCATGGAGCTACAGCCCATACATTGACGAGAATTCTCAGTGGAGTCACACCGAGGAGTAGCATCGAGCAGAACATCCAAGGTTTTGCTCGATATGAATGCTATCAGCCGGCTCGAGCACAAGACAATGTCCGGTACGACAACCACCGATGAACATTGCAACCAAGTACGAGATGTTCTGCATCTAGGTGTAGCATCGAGCAAAACACCAATGTGTTTGCTCGATGCAGAATGGCCGAACTAAGAACAAGCATCTGGATGATGCCATGCACTGCCGACATGAAGGATCATGCAAGCCAAAGTGTCTCCCTACACCGAGCAACAATATCGAGCAAAACATCTGCTGAGACTGCTCGATGCAAGGTGCCCCAAAGGAGAAGCTGACCAGAACACGGAACCCCCGAGGCAGAGGAGCATGATCGCCGAGCCACAGCACCCGACGTCCCCGATATTGTACACATCGAGGTACCACATCGAGTGTTTTGCTCGATATGATCTGTGTAAAAAATTTTACATGGGTAAATCGTGTAAAACCTTTTTGTGGACCTTGATGGCTGGTAAAAAAATATTTTCTTTCCCCCTCACTTGTATTTTTGAATTTTAAATTAGATTTTCTTGTATTTTTGATTTATTTTAAATGAGATTTTCCCCATCTTATCTCTTGCTTTAATACTAGCATTTTCATCTCTCTCCACACATCCAGCTAAACAACATTGTCAAACATTTCTTCTTTCTCTCTTGCATTCTCTGTTCTAGAACTTCATCTCTTGGTTCAAAGATTAAGGTAAACTTTGTTAGATTCCTTGTTTCTTGAGTTTAATCTTTGAAAAATGAAGTAGGATGCATTAGAATGATTGTTAAGGTTGTTTTGCACAATTTTGTTTATGGTTTTGATCTGCATGTCACCATTATTGATTTTCTTTCAAAATTTATGGTTAAAATAATTAGGAAATGCTGTTTTGTGCTTAGTTTGATATTATGTTTAGATTCTGGCCAAATCTAGGCATGCTATTGATTTTACAGCATATTAACCATTGAAATGCTTCTTATTAGATTAGTAATGATGAATCTTATGCATTTTCATAGATTGGTGGAGAGAGAATGATGTTTTTGCTGCATATGCTTGAATTTGCCTTAATCATTGCTTGTTACTGTGGGAATTTTAGTTTTCATTGTGTCTATCCTTTTGAGCTGGAAATGTTTGCTAAATTCTACTCTGTTTGTTGGGAATCGGTGTGAAGGTTTATAGAATTTTTCCGTGCTTGCTTGATTTTGGAAAAATAATTTTCTGCACAGTGCTCGCAAAGGATAGTATACTAATTTTTGCTTCAAGCATTGCATTTTCAGGTACTATGTCGAACACTAGAGGAGATGAAGAGATTTCGGACTCAAATGCTGCTGCAAGAAAAAGAGCAGAGGGAAAAAGGCCAGTAGTTGAAGAAGAACAAGTCCAAGATGCAGCACCAAAGCTCAAGAACTACTCGAGAGCGATGAGAAGAGTAGAGTTCACTCCTACAAGATATGCTGATCCTGGTCTGTTGGGAGAGCTGGGAATCAAGACTGAGGTGGATGAGCTGTGGAGCAACATTGGAATGGAGAAATTTGCTAGTCTTGGCTATTCAACTTACAAGCAACTTTCTTGTGAGTTCCTTGCAAGCTTTAAAGTCTACTTCTACAAGTTTGATGAAGAATATGATGAAGGAGAAGAAGACTTTGGCAATGGATTCATCAAGTTCAGGGCAAACAAAGCATGTTACACCATGAGGTTCACTCAGATTGAAGAAATATTTGGATTTGATCAAGGCTCAAGAGCACAAAACATGCGCTTCAAGCATGATGAGCTAGGGCATGTGTGGGAGGAGATAGCGAATGATGCTTATAGAGCTAGTCATCTGAAGAGTGCTAGCATCCGCCATCCAGCTATCAAATATGTTCATAGGGTCCTCACCGGCACACTCTTCTACAGAAAAGATCAGAGTATGGTCAAGGAAGAAGAGATGGGGTTGCTTGTGAATGGCTTGAAGAACATTATGGTGGAGACAAGGCATGAGAAGATTCAAGGAGAGCGCTTAGGAGTTGGTCTTGTGACAATCCTAATGAAGCAATTTCTATCATGCCAACAATAGGCTTTTAACACAAGAGACAAGAAGCCTAAGATAGCCATTGGAGGCGTGATCACTCCTATTTTGCTTGGTGCTGGAGTTGAGCTTGGCACACCAGATGTTAGCATGATCTTCTTTGTTGTCCCTTATCTCAGTAAGATCGAATACCTTTCAGGAGCTGTTGAGACCGGATTTGGCTATCAGTTTGAGCTGGAAACAGGAAGAGGAAGATATCTTGCCAAAGCAGCGCCTAACCAACTTCACCACCTATGAGAACATCCGATTCATGCCAACAGAAGATGAGCTTTATGACCCAAAGACTGACCCACCATTGATGAGGCCAAGCAAGGTTAAGAACATGCACATTATCAGAGACTCAGATGTCGAAGAAGACATTACAGAGCAGCATCAAGAACAAGAGGTGCATCATCAAGGGATAGAGGAGAATGAACATGAAGACTATGATAGTCGCCCTTATGCATTTGACCCCTATGATGTGATCTGCACATCCGAAGCTTCAAAGGCTGCACATGAGCATATTAGGCTTCTTCAGAGATGGAGCCATTTCCAGAAAAAGGCTATTAGAGGCTTCCTGAAGACGGTCAAAGCAAGCAAGAAATCGGCTGACTCCTTGAAGAAGAAAGTGAGGAAGCTCAAGAAGAAGTTGGGAGGATCTTCATCAGCTAAGAGAACTCATCAAGCGGCCCAAGCAGAACCACAAGGAGGAAGATCTGATGCTGAGGACATGTCTGAGGACACACCAGAGGCCACAGTCTAAGAGAGTCGCTCATTCCACATCAGAGAGCGGCCAAGGACACATGCTTCTGAACCTGCAAGACATTCATCTCATGTAGCTCTCCAAGGCTTAAAGGAAAGAAGAGAAGGGCTAGACAGCAAACTCCATATGAGGAAGAAGCTTCACCCTCCCATGCCATTGAGAGTTTCAGTCTCTCACCACTCCTCCACCTGAAGTAAGGTACACCACACTAACCATTGTAAATACCAATTTTTTTTTTTAGTTTCATGTGATTGTTTGCTTGATGTTTGTGAACACTCTCCTTAGCATTTTTATTACACATGCACTGTGTAATTTAAGTGTGGGGGAGGGTGTATGATGGACTGATGCTTGCACTTGCATTTGCATATTAGAATAGAAACCATGCATCATGTTTACATAGCATCTAAGGCATAGAAAAACCAAAAAAATTGAAATTTTTTCGAAAATTGCTTCACAAAAAGAGTTTAATTTTCTTGCATTCTTATAGGATTTAGACTTCATGCATTCATTTAGGACTAGCTTGTTTGTTTAAATTGGGAACTATGATAGTACATCTTTGTTAATGCTAGTAGTTTATGAAAATGAAGCCCTTGTTTTTAATTCTTTGGTGCATTTGATGTTGAACTAGAAATAAAGCTGAACCACTTTTGAAATTTGCATTTGTGTGAGCTTTGTTTGAGACTGAAGCATGCTCTGAAATGATTTCAACTTTTGTTTAAGTGGAACCTAATTTGAATTTGCAATTATCATGCCTTATACATTTGTGATCGATGTCATTGATAGTTTAAAATATTTGGATCTTCTTATTCTCTTTTTCCACTCTCTAAAAGATCCATTTAGATTTCCACACCCTTAACTAAACCTTCTTTCAAGCCAAGACATTAATAGTGTGTGATTTGTGAGGCATCTTTCCATCATGGTTGTTGCTTAGCAAAAAGTGTTGGGTTCGAACTACAAGGGAAGTATTTCCATTGTAGAACTAGCTCACTCTTGAGTTAGATAGGCTAGGATGTTTGGGGAATGGTTTGGGATTTATCTTGGGATAGTTTTTAAGAGAAGCAAAGAAGAAAAGAAGTCGAGGCTCAAAAGAAAAAGAGTGTGACACAAGCAAAAAGTGGAAATGGCGATTCCAAGTACAAAAGAAAGAAGGCTCATGTTCAAATAAGAAAAGAAGATGCAGGAAGTGCAAAGCAAGTAAATCAAAAATCCAAAGGCAAATCAAGCACCAGCATTGATAGGGCTCAGATTTTACCCAAATAAAACTACTGCAAGTGCACAGCAAAAGCAGTTGTAGTACAAGGGGTATCGAAATCCCAAGAGAGTAATGCAGACTACACTATCGAATGTAGATTCGGATTTAGCTAAGCAAGATATGATGTATGTAATGTGAATGAATAAATAAAAGTAAGCAAACGATTTTGTAAGATGATCTAAGTTCCAGAAAACTAAAAGCGCTAAGTCAGGGCAGTTCGCAGGTTGAATCCAAGAATGTATGACGCTGGAAATCAGGAATGATTAAGAACCGTTTTAAACATGAATCACTGATGTATAACTAATCAATTCTCATTGCAAAAGTTATCTATGCCTAAATCACAGAGTTTCAAATCTCTTTGTAAACTCTAACAACCTAAGCATGCAGGAATGAATCAGATTCAATTGTTTACAAAACTCCTAAGCCAAATCTCTTTGCACTAAGTTGCTTTGCTCATAAAATACTAGTTCAGGTTATGAATAATGCTCTCACATATATTTAACAACCTAAGATTTTTGGATTCCTAGATGATGTGTCTCAGAAATTCGATTTTAAAGCAAGCAGAGATGAAAAACTATAAGATATTCCTAACAGGTAGCGATTCTACAATCTTTTCATCAACCTTTGAAAAACCCTAACTTAACTAGCAGATTACTCAGACATGATTATGTTATCACAAAACATAACTGAATAAAATTGCATTAAGAGAAAGAGTAAGAAATAAAGGGGGTTCGAAATCTTCTCAAAAGAGTACAGGATTTGTCTCCCCAAAAAGCTCTGAATAAATCTCTCTCTAAGCTCTCTGAGTTCTCAAAAACTAAGATAATAGCCAACAATGGCTGAAAAACCTAATAAATAGAGGCTAAACACGATATGGGGTCTTCATGTAAATAAAGGAACTTCTGGGCCAATTCTGCAAATCTTCTTCATACTTTTAATAAAACAGCCACGCTCCTTCCTTGATGGGTGACGAGCGTCACCATATGTGATACTTTCTGCTTCGAGCTTGGTACTTCGTGGCTTCCACTCAAAATGCTCCAAAAAGTTCCAAAATCTCCAATTATGCTCCAGACATGCTATAACCTGCAAAGACTCTTCTAGGACTCTAAAAAGACCAAAAAGACTCAATAAAAAGGACTTATATCATGGTTAAAAACCATAAAAACCATGATATATCAAGCATCACCAAATAAAAGAGCCAAACTTAAAAGAAGCAAATCGCCACCACTTGAAGTTCAAAAGAAGAAGTGTCTTCCAAAGCGCTTGAAAGAGAAGAGTTTTTGGGTTTTTAAAAGGGGTTTAAATTCTTAAAAAGGGTAGCATAGGCGGGTTTACATTAATAGGCTAGAGTTAGGAACATATCTTATAGGTCTTGGGTAGACGGAAGTATTCCTTCGTATGTGTATGTTGTTCTTTGACCCTTAGCATTTTGCCAAAGCACAACCATGTTTTTCTTTGAGAGAACCCTTTAAACACTAAAACCAGTTTGAAAAGTGGAATCATTTTTATTCCACTAAGCCTTGTCCTGTAGCCAAATGACAAATTTTTATTTGCATAAGCATGATTCACGATTTGAGCTTAATTGAATGTTAAAAAGGTTGTTTGATTTGATGAGCATGTGTAGGTTGATAGCTTTGTGATCATTCTTGCTTTGTGATGAAAGTGGCTAAGTGTTTAAAGTATTCTTCCATCAAGTGCACTCTAGAATTAAGAACATGGACTTCATTTTGAATTATTGTTAGCATTTTTAGAGATATGCGTTCCCATTTAAAACCTCATCACCTTGTTAAGTGTTTTTTTGCTTGAGGGCAAGCAAAAGCTAAGTGTGGGGGTGTTGATAGCTTGCTATTTTAGAGCATTTTAGGCTGCATTTCATGCGTTTTTTCCTCTGTTTTTGCATTATAGTTTAGCATTTTAGTACCATTTGCACTTAGAATCAATATGGCATGCATTTAGCTTAGGATTGCATACATTTGCATACATTTGCATATATGTGCATGTTTGTGGTGGTTTTCAGATGTTCTTGGAGATTCTTGGAGTTGGGAAGGAGATGAAAGCAGCTCATGATAAAAAAAGATGTCAGAAATGGAGCTTTTGCAAAGTCTGGTCCATATAGAGCAAGGATATCAAGCAGAACCTCCATGGAGTGTGCTCGATGTAAGATGCAGGACGTGAGGAAGAGGATCAGCACAAGGAGTCTAAGCCGTTGGTCTGCATCGAGTTCCAGCATCGAGCAAGGAAGCTGATACGCGCTGCACGAGCCATATCGAGGTCACACATCAAGCAGAACACCATCTATACCACCTCGATGCAACTCATCCGCACGATGACCACTTGACTTTTGTTAACCTTATCTTATTTTTTAGGTTTTTTATGTTTCTTTTGGCTCCCTACTATAAGAAGGAAGCCACAACATATTATCTTTATCCAAGTTTAGTCTTTATACAAAAAACTCGCTTCTCTAAACCTTAAAGGGCGATTTTGCCTTAGAATATTTTCTTTCAATAAAGTTTGCATTTTTATGGTTTAATCGTGTCTCTTGATCATTATTCTAGCACCCTGGTAGTTTAGATTTTTTATCTTTGCATTTTAATCTCATCTGATCATGTTTAACTTTAAGCAAATGGGATTAAACATGATTAGCGAGTAGTCTACCTGCTCATTGCTTAGCATTGAAAGATCTTGCCTTTGTTCCATCCTGCTCATTGCTTAGCATTGTTAGAGTGTTGAAGTTGTGTGCTTAAGTCCACATTCTTGGTTGGTGTTTATCTAACTAGGTCCTTATTGGTACACAAGATTGATAAGTTTATCTGAATTCTTGCTTGAGTGAGAGAATGATTGCTTGATTAGTACATCTCTTAAGCTAGAATGGTTCTGAAATTTATGCTCATGGTTGAAGAATACGCCATCACAAGTGGGTTTGACACTTCAATCTTGTTGAATATGAACTGCTTATTGACGCCAAGTTGGTTCCTTTTAGATATCTTGTCTAAGAGTACAACATTGAGAAATGCTTGCTTTTGAATGCTCGATGCTTGCATTTGTTAGAAATCCCTTTTTCACTCTTGAAAGTCATTATCCCACAGTTGCTTAGAACCTTGAGTCTTGCTTTTAATCAATTGTCTTAAGATCATCTTGCCTAGTACTGCTTTAGTTATCATTCTTGTTTATTTCTTGCTTAGTCAGTGCTTTAAGTTCAGTGCTTAGTTTTTATTACTTGCATTTAGTTTCTGCTTTCTTTCCATTGCATTGTTAGGTTGTTAGACTTGTGCTTGCATAATCAAAACCCCAATATTGATTAGCTTATGGCATTGTTTGCATCTCATTTTCCATAAATGATTGATACCTGATCCCTATTCTACAACTGATTAGAGGCTAAGGACATTTGGTTCAAGACCGAAAATCTTTTGTTTCAGTTACTTATCTACTATATCGAATGAATTAAAAAAAGACACAATTTGAGTTCATTATTAATAAATAAACATCTAAATTAGATAAATAAACTGCAATTAGATTAGTGAATGTGCCATAAATTAAATTACTTATATTATTAACATATATCAAACACAATCAATTATATTTTCATTAAAATTATTAATCAATTCTCAATTAACTCATAATTATATTATATTAAATTTTAAATACTATTTATTGTATTCTAAATTTTGGAAAGAGTATAAATTATGACCTAATTTAGAATTTACCTTTGGATAGAGTCAATTAAATCGAATTATAAGTATTGACTTTTATTTATAATGATTATAATCAACTCAAATTATAATCAACTTCTATAATGATTATAATGAACTCAAATTATAATGATTTATGTTTATTTATTAATAATTTGAGTAGTTTATATTCAATTTTTAAAATTCAAATTATAACACATGTACAAAAAAATCTATATATTTTTATTATATGGATGATGTGATAATTTATTTACTTTACAAAAGTAAGTTTAAATGAAAATAAGAGAAAAATAGATTTTTGGTAAAAAATATAATTAAATAAATAATTAATATGATATATTTTTGGTAAGAAATAAAAGCAAGGAAATATCTTAATACATTTAATGCTGATTTATAAAATGAAACATAACATATGTATGTACCTAAAATATAGAATGGCATATCATATAATTAGTCTAGTATCTAAGTCTTTTTTAAAATAATTAGCTGAAAATGAATGTGAGATTGACACATCAGCATAATGACAGCACTGTAAATACTTACAAAATAAGGTTACTCTTTAAAAATGCTTCTCAATTATTATATAGGGGATTGAGGAGAGGCTTTGGATTCTATCTTGCTGATCACATTATTGGCAATCAGTGAATTGGTTCATGTCTTTTGTATTTTATTTAAATTTTATTTTTCTACTTTTTGATATAGGATATATTCCCTAATACGTTTTTTTTTAGATAATAACTACTTTGAGCTATTAATTTGAGTACGTTTGGACAATAACTGATTAACCATCTTTATATCACAAATCAATTATGGTTGGGTTAGATTGTGTGAATCGGACTCTTAAATCAACCTGATTTTGATGATTTAGATTTTTCTCTTTCGCTATCGTCGATGTGGCCTCTTGCCGCCAACGAGAATTTTCTCCTTCCTTCCTCCTCTTTCTTTCTTCCATAGCCTTGTATCTTTTTGCTCCTCTATCGCAGCTGCTCAAAACTCCTCTAGATCTGCCGCCGAGTAACTTTCACCAGATATGCTTGAGGGGCTATTTTCCATCGAACCTCTCGACCCACCAGATCTGGCCGCCACCCATGGTCATAGATCTTTCTCCGTTGCTGCCACCTTCAACCCACCAACTACGCTCCTCCTTTGTCTTGGATCTAGGTTTTCAGCGTCTCGTATGGGAGTTTGATTTCCCTGTATCCTCTGGGGACTCGTATTTGGCAAATGGGTGCCCCTTTTCTGCAGTATGCAGTTCTGTAATCTCACCGCCTTCCCACCTTAAAAGCCCTGATGCCGCCTCTCCATCTCCTCGCCTTGGTGCCTTACTGTCTCTCCCACTTCTCGTCTTCTGTTTCTTTAATTTTGGAACAACTTTTTGCAGTATGGGAATCACTTGTTTTGTGGAGTCGGGGTATTTTGCTATCATTACCGAATGGTTCAATCCTCGTTATTTTCGTCCCAGTGCAGCTTTTTACTGCAGTATGTTGGGTTTGTCCTGTTTTCACTTTGACGGATGTTTCAGGTTCTTTTTCTAAGTGGCAGATTATGAAGAAAGCTTGTCTTAGTAGCCCTCTTCTATTAAATCGTGATTTGGACTTCTAAACTCCTCATCTGTTTAGAACAATTGGTAATAAACAGATTATATTGGTTTAATTGAGTTGAATCGTATTCAATTGTAGATTAGAATAAATTGAACACAAAATCATCCAATTTGAGCTCCTGCGAAAAACAACTGGGTAGAATTAGTATTACTGATAAATGTATAAATGTGGATAACTAGTCACTAGTATCACTGAGTAATAAAGTATAACTTGGTACAATTAGGTACAATTAGGTATTGCTGATTGTATAATTGTGGATAACTAATCACTAGTATCACTGATTAATAAAGTATAACTTGGTACAACTGGGTATTACTGATTGTATAACCGTGGATAACTAGTCACTAGTATCAATGATTAATAAAGTATAACTTGGTACAATTGGGTATTACTGATTGTATAATTTATCCTAGCTGATAGATCACTCAGAGTTCCTGAATGTGTGATAGAGGATGTTCCTATCAAAGTAGGAGATTGCATGATTCCTACTGATTTTGTGGTTCTGGAATATGGAAAAGAACCCAAAGACCCTTTGATTCTTGGTAGACCCTTCCTGGCTACTGTAGGAGATATCATTGACGTCAGAGAGGGTAGAATAGAGCTGAATGTTGGTGACTTGGTGATGCAATTCGAAATGGACAAGCTGATGAAGAGGCCAACCATAGATGGACAGACTTTTTATATGGATGTTCTTACCAACATTGCTGATCAGATCTTCCATGAGATGAGATCAGAAGACCCCTTGGAGAGGGCGTTGACCACTTCTCCAGCAGAATATGAGCATCTGGATGCTGCTGCAACAGGCTACACAAAGATTTACAGTTTCACTTATTTGGCGGGAAATTCACGAAATCAAAATTTTGACTGATCGTGTTTGGAATCACATTTTTAATGTAATATTTAAAGCAAATGTTTTTCATAGATTCATTTTTTGGCGGGAAATTAACAAAATTTAAATTTTGTTAAAATATTTTTAGATCATATTTTTGATGTAATTTTTTAGGTGTTAGAGTTACTTATTCATAGTTTTGGCAGAAAATTTGCGAAATGAGTTTTTTGATTAAACGTTTTTGGAATCTTATTTTAAATAAATATTCACAAGTACAAGTGTTTTTGTGAAATTTGTGGAATCAGATTTTTAGAAGGAGAATTTTTTCACCTTTATTATCATCTAACTTTGTCTCATTAAAAATAAAGAACAAAAGTTTATATTATAAGTATGTACTCCAATTATATAGCAAGAATTACAAACCAGAAATAAGACGAAAAGTGACAAAATGAGATAAAAAAAACTATAAAAAAGATGAATAAATATGAATAAAAAATCAAAAATGAAGAATAAAGAAGAATCATAATATTTGATTTTACGTTTTTCTAAAGTATTTTAAGTTTTGTATATATTTTATTTTTTGTAATATATAATTTCTCAAACCTTTTAAAATATATTTTCACAGACTAAAATGTTTTACAAATATATTGTTGAACAGATCAATCATTTATTTATTATTAAAAATAATTATTATTCTTAATTATTTTTTATCAAAATTCTCATGTCCACAGATATGTGCAGGCCAACCATCTGGTTTGCCAACTAAAAACGAATCTGTAATATTCGTATACTATTAAATACCAAACAATGTAACATTTATCTTTATTAAAAAAAAAACAATGTAACATTTTTATTTATAATAGATATATAGTATTCGTATGTAGTACCAAGGGAACTTATGCTCTACATTTTGACTGTATCAATTTCGAATTAATAAAAGTAGATACGTTGAAAAAGAAAAAAGAAAAAAAAAGAATCCGGCTTGTTTCACGCCGCCTTGTTTCTATAGGATACACCCACTACCGTCGGAACAATGGCTGAAATGCCACTTTGTTGAAAAACTAATCTCGGATGCCATCATCTTATTTAAAATTTTTTTTTGATTTTTTTTTAAATCAAAACGCAGGAAATACCCTTTAAACTCTTACTGAAGTAAAAAAATTACACAACCTAACCATTCAAACTTGCTAACTCAACTAGAATCCATCTAATTTTTCTTTTCTTTCGATTATCATCTTAGTTTCTTCATCGAGTTCTTCATCTAAGAATTTTTTTTTAATTCCATTGATTCAATTGAAGGAGGAGGAGACGATGAATTTCATCTTACTACCACGGATCTCAAGTCTCTCCTCCACACAGACGGCAGGCTCTCCTCGGTGGCGTCATCGTTTCTCCGCTGCTTCTCTGCCGCCATGGATGCACACTTCTGCTCCGATGTCTCTTCCCTTTCCTTAATCTTCAGTTTCTCAGCATAACAGCCTCGACCTCTACTTACTCTCTCTCACTAAGGTTTTCTATTTTCCTCTTCGTTCTCTGTTGAATTGCATTTTCTGATATTTTTTCTGTACTCTTTTGAAGTTTAGTCCTGTCATGTCTGAAGATTCGTGTGAGTTTCTTGGCACGTCTCTTATACTGGAAGCTATGCTGCTGTGTCGAGATTCTTTATTGCATTCTCTGCTTATTTTTTAGGTTTAGTTCAGCAATGACTGTTATAGCAATTTCAGGGCTCAAAATTCTGCGACTTAATTGATTTTTACGGTTCTCCATAGTTTTGGTTTCAATGAATGATGATGTGTGGATTTGTTTTTTGTCCTGGCGAGATTGATATTCTTTATGCAGTACTGCGATGATATATTTGAGCCGAAGCTGGAAGAGCTCATTAATCAGTTGAGGGAAGGTGATGACGGCATGGATGCATGGCTAACTGAGCATTTAACTAATCGATTTTCCTCTCTGTCTTCACTAGATGATCTATTAAATTCCTTTATTGACGTACGAGGTTAGCTTCCTTGTTTTCATCATGTTTAGAGCCTTGATTCTAGAGTTGTGCAAGATGAACAGATTATTTTGGATCCGGACAGCAACTTGGGAATGTTTGTTCGCCGTTGCATTTTGGCATTTAACTTTTTATTGTTCGAGGTATTGTGCTTGTTTTTCTTGTTTTATCCAGCTTAAGATCCTATAGTAAGTGTTTGGTTTTTATTTAGAGTTTTGCATAATTTTTTTGGAGGGTACAGTTTTCCTTCTGTTTGCAGCATGATCCTGCTTGTCGTGTGATTGCTAACCAACATATTCAAAAGTAAAAAAAAATCAGTGAGTTTCGTTGGGTGGAACAAGCAAAATCCAAGTTACATGGCCACCATTATCATGGACAGTGCTAAAGTCGTGGTGTTCAACATTCATATTGCTAGTCCTTCAATGGTGGAGCTTCAGCAACATCAAGCTATGGAATTTTTTATCCGGATTTTTGTGAAAACTATAAAAAATATAATGTTTGTGAGGTACAACTGAAATAAATAGTTCGACTGAGTTCGATTGAGTGAGTTTTACGGTTTAACCGAGTTTTATTAAGTTCAACTGGATTTTATTAAGTACAATGGATAACACCATTAACGAGATACAACTGAAATACATGGTTCTATTGAGTGAGGTTTACGGTCCAACTGGGTTTTATTACGTTCAACTGGATTTTATTAAGTACAACGAATAATACAAGTAACGAGGTGCAACTAAAATACATGGTTCGAATGAGTGAGTTTTACGGATTAACTGGGTTTTATTAAGTTTAACTGGATTTTAGTAAGTACAATGAATGACTTAAGTAACGAGGTACAACTGAAATACATGGTTCGACTGAGTTTAACTAGATGAGTTTTAGGGTTTAAGTGGGTTTTATTAAGTTCAACTGAATTTTATTAAGTACAATGAATGACACAAGTAACGAGGTACAACTGAAATACATGGTTCGATTGGGTGAGTTTTACGGTTCAACTAGGTTTTATTAAGTTCAACTGGATTTTATTAAATACAACGAATAACACAAATATCGAGGTACAACTGAAATACATGGTTCGACTGAGTAAGTTTTTTCAGTTCAACTGGGTTTTTTTAAGTTCAACTGGATTTTGATTTTGAAAAAAAATATGCAGCGAAAAAGTGAAAAATTAGAAATTTTTGAAATAAAATATTAACATAGTTGTACCCAAGTTAATAGTTGAATAAAAATCTTAATAGTTGTACTTTTACGATTTTAAAGTATTTCTAGTTGAACCTTTGTATAAATTATTATAGTGTAGTTGTACAAATGATTTTGGTCTTTTTATTATCATTTACAACGTTTTCATAGAAACATTTCTGTATAATCTAATAATTTGTTTTTTTGCATCATAATAGGGTAACATTACATAAGTCTTCCTTATAATGGAAGATGTGCTTGATGTGAAAACAAAAATATATATTTTAAAACCGATAAGTCAATGTCATCTATATTATTAATTCTTTCTTTATAGTCGAATATGTGTTTAAACTTCTTAGTTGGTTTATTTTTTTTTTATGATTTTTCATAATTATTTCATTTTTTATATAAAAATTGAAGCATAGTTGAACCAAATGAACATAGTTGTACCAACAAAACCGACAAATGAAAAACTATAATTATTAGCTAATTTAGATGTTATGTATTTATTACATATTAATAGTATGTATGAAGTAGATATTGAGTTAATAACTTTTTGTATTTTTTGTATAAAATAGATATTAGGTACAACTATTACGAACAACTGAATTTTGAAATGAATTAAAATAAATTGCGAGAATAAAACAAAAAAACACGTGTTCAACAAAAACAAACGGCGGAAAAAACATGTGTTAAAAGAAGGTGACATCATCAAAAACAAAACCTCATTTAATACATAGAGCCAGTAATTTAAAAATATTTAAAAAACTTATGTCGCAAAAAGTTAAAAATTAGAAAAATTTGCAGTATATTAACGTAGTTGTACCCAAGCTAATAGTTGAACAAAAATCTTAATAGTTGTACTTTTGCTATTTTAATATATTTCTAGTTGAACCTTTGTATAAACTATTATAGTGTAGTTGTACAAATAATTGTAGTCTTTTAATTATCATTTAAAACATTTTCATAGAAATATTTATGTATAATCTAATAATTTACCTATTTTACATCATAAGAGAGTAATATTACATAAGTATTTCTTATATTGTAAGATATGCTTGATGTGAAAACAAAAATATATATTGTAAAACTGATAAATCAGTATTATCTATACTATTAATAATTATTTTTTATAGTTGAATATGTGTTTAGACTTTTTAGTTAGTTTATTTGTTTATGGTTTTTCATAATTGTTTAATTTAATTACTTTTATAAAACTGAAGCACAGTTGTACCGACTTTATGTGATATAGAAATTCATACACAACCATCACGGATGTGATTAAATGTGATGTGAATAACTTCTTCCATAGTTAAAATGTATGCTTGTGTGGTTGATGCTCATTCTCTCGTGAAAATAGAATAAAAATAATCAGTCTCAGTTGTATCACAATTGTACCAGTTGAACACAATCTCTTAGTTGTACCATTTCGTACTACTTGTATTCTAACTCTCAGTTGTACCAGTTGTACTATTTGTTCTATAATTGCATATTGGGTGAACTCAAGCTCGGATTCTACATAAAAATCTAATTAACATAACCATATTCTTCTTACAAATTACCAAAGATAACGTTAATCTATTATTGGGGATACCGTATATTCTCCTAAATAACAATATGTATAATTACCTTATTCTAGATAAGTACAACTTCCTAAGGTCGACATTAGCTAGCTGACATAACTTTGTATAAATACTATTGATCATCGTTAATAAGAATCATTCAGTTCGGTATCTAAATCTACATGGTATCAGAGCACAAGATTTTCTAAAAACCTAAATTTTTGTTTCTCTGGCTTGTGACTCAAGTTTCTTTTGCTTATCTTTCTTCTCCATTGATCGTGAATCATGTCTGAAGTTACTTCTTCTTCTGGTGCTCCCGCGAAGGTTGACGATGTCGTCTGAATCTCGCCTTATTCTTTGTATGCTTCCGATAACCCAAGAGCAATGATCACCTCGGTTCAGTTAACCGGTGAAAATTACAATGAGTGGTGCTCGAAGATGCTTAATGCTCTTCAAGCTAAACGTAAGTTAGGGTTTATCAATGGTATATTGACAAAACCTGACGTTACCACTCCCGATTTGGAAAAATGGTACTCCATGCTTGTCGGATGGATTCGTGCATCTATTACGTCTAAAGTTCGGTCGACGGTGACATACATCACCGATGCTCACTTATTATGGTTGAATCCAGTGCTTCTCGGTGGGAAACAGGGTGAGAGTTCATCAAATCAAGGCTCAGTTAATGATGTGTCGACAAGATGGCCAACGCGTGTTAGATTACTTTGGTCGATTGTCTACCTTAAGGGAAGAACTGCAAGTTTACCAGCTTGTACATGTTTGTTCTTGTGGAGGAGCAAAGACTATTGAGAAGGAACGGGAATGCGAGAAGATTCACCAGTTTGTGTTGGGACTTGCTGATTCACGCTTTGGAAGCATCTGTACTAATATCATCGGAACTGATCCTCTTCCTCCTCTTGGAGAAATCTATAACAAGATAATCCATGAAGAACAGAGGCTGTCCTCTGCTCGCAACCAGACTCAAGATGCTGTGGGCTTTTTCGCTCGCAGAGACAATTCTCAATCATCCCTTGCAGCACCACAACAACAACCAGCTTCATTGTCTTCATCAGAAAATCAGGATAAAATAGAGAACTTAATTCTGCGTTCCAAGGCACTATGTTCTCATTGTGGAAGAACATGACATGACAAAAAGGACTGCTGGCAGCTCGTGGGGTTCCCCGATTGGTACCTTGAACGCAGTCAAAGCTCTGGGAGAGGACAAAATAATGCAGGACGGGGCAGAGGAGGCCGCAGTACAAACTCAAACAATGCCGGACGTGGACGTAGTCATGCTAATGCTGCTCATGCTATAAGTTTAAATTCATCCCTGTTTCCGGAGTTCACAGAGGACCAATGGAAGGTGCTCACACAATTAGTTCAATCCAAGCCATCCAATGCCTCTGATAAGTTGTATGGTAAGACTGATCTTGGTGATGTCATTCTTGATACGGGTGCTTCGCACCATATGACCAGAAACCTCTCTCTTCTATATGATGCTGAGACAGTTCATCCATGCTCTGTCGCGTTTGCGGATGGAAGTAAAACATTTGCAACGAGCATAGGATCACTTGCTTTGCTCGGTCTCGTGTTCTGTATGTCCCAAACTTAAATTGCACGTTTATCTTGGTTGCTAAACTGTTAAGACAGACAAACTGTTTCGCTATATTATCTGACACGATTTATGTTTTACAGGACCGTTCTTCGAGGACAATGATTGGAGCCGGTGAAGAGCGTGATGGTGTGTACTACTTTATGGATAGTGTCTCGGAAAAAGGTCATCAAGTAGTTGGAGTTTCTGACAAAGCTTTGTGGCATCAGCATTTGGGGCATCCGTCGTTTTCAGTGTTTTCAGATTTAGATTTATTTTCTGGTTCAAAGAAATCTGCTAGTTTTAGTCCTTGTGACATTTGTTATAGAGCTAAGCAAACCCGTGAAGCCTTTTATGATAGTATGAATAAAACAAAGGAATGTTTTTCTCTTATTCATGTCGACGTATGGGGGCCTTACCGTGTTCCTTCATCCTGCGGGGCTGTATATTTCTTGACGATAGTAGATGATTTTTCTAGAGCAGTTTGAACCTACTTGCTATTAGAAAAGTCGGAAGTTCAGAGTGTGCTAAAGAAATTCCTTGCGTATACAGAACGTCAATTCAACAAGCTTGTTCAAACAGTTATAAGTGACAATGGTACAAAGTTCATGGTTCTCTCCTCATTCTTCAAGGATCATGGAATCATCCATCAAACATCGTGTGTCGCAACACCACAGCAGAACGCAAGGGTCGAACGCAAGCATAGGCATATCCTGAATGTCTCTCGCGCCTTGCTTTTCTAGGCGAATCTCCCCATTAAGTTTTGGGGCGAAGCAGTTCTCACGGTTGCTTATTTGATTAATCGTACCCCGACATCGATTCATCACGGTCTCTCCATTTGAGATACTTCATGGTGTTAAACCAGATTACAATCAGCTTCATGTCTTTGGCTCTGCATGTTATATTTATCATGTAGTTCGAGACAAGGACAAGTTCGTCCAATATAACTTGTCTATCCAGAATACATAGTTACCAATTCAAATCTTTAATTTTTTAAATTCAAATCCCTAATTTTACAAAATATCTCCAATTAAACAAGATAATTCACCTTAAAAATTGGATTTTTAATAATGGCAAAGAAAAAGAGAAGAAAGCAATTGCAAAAGAGGAGAAAGAATCATAATCTATATTGAAAAAGAATGTTGACCGAATAAATTTTGTAGAAATAAATTGGGCGGAGAAAATGAAGAGCTCCTATGAAAAAAGATGAAGAATTAAGAAAAATATAAAATATTTTTTATTTTATTTTTTATTTTTATTTTATTTATATAATTTATTATTAATTCATTTTCAGTAAGAATAATTTAAATATTTTATATTAACTTGACTTAATGAATGACATTAGATTAATCAGTCGCACATCAGATCAACTTTTTACAAATTAGATCAACTTTTCACAAATTGTGGGTTTTGAGCTCTTCGCTCACTACCGTCTTCTCTTTCTTCTTCCTTCCCGAGGCCAATCTGTGCAACAACTTACTATCTCTCTCATCCAAATATCGAAGCGACATCGTTTTCCAGGTTACTCCACAGTCACATCCATGTCCAGGGAAGGAGACACCACCCTCAAGTCTATCTGCTACAAGCCTGGCTCTCTCCGATTAATTGATCAGGTTCCTCAAAAAACCCTTACCCTTTTACCATTTTTTGAGAAACTTCACAAATCAACGCTTCTTCTAATCTAAAATTTTATCTGAAATTCGGAGCAGAGGAAGCTTCCTTTGGAGACCACTTACTTAGAGATCCGTGATACTACAGATGGATGGTAAAAATCATAGCTTTTGATCGATTAGATTCTTCCTTAAATGTATTAATAGTTTCGATGTTCCATTAGGAGTGCAATTCAGGAAATGGTGGTGCGTGGTGCTCCTGCTATAGCCATTGCTGCAGCTCTTTCTTTAGCTGTTGAAGTTTTCAACTTTAATGGTTTTGATGGATCATCTGAAGATGCTGTTGCTTTTCTGGAGAAGAAGTTAGATTATTTAGTGTCAAGGTACTAACTTTGGATGGATTATTAGATATATTTTGCATCTTGTGGTGCTTGTGAATCTAAAGTTCTTTTCTTTATATACGTTTTCTCTACAGCCGACCCACAGCAGTTAATCTTGGAGATGCTGCATTGAAACTTAAACAGGTTATAGCAAAGGCCTTGGCTACTACTACCAATGAGCCCAAGTCCATTTTTAAGGTAATAAGACATTTCTTAAGAGCCAAGGGTTTTGTTTTGTCTTTCGGATACTCGATTTGGACCTAGGAACGATGGCGTCGTCTTTGAATGTACTTTTATTTGGGTCTGGACTGAGGAACGATATAGCTCAAGGGACTCGAATTGGACTTAGGAATGATAGCTTCGTCTTTGAATGTACTTTTTTTTGGCTTTGGAGTTGGACTGAGAAATGATATAGCTTAGGGAACTCGATTTGGACTTAGTACAGATAGCTTCTTCTTTGAATATACTTTGTTCGGCTGCGGACCAAGGAATGGTAGCTTAGAGAACTCGATTTGGACTTACGAATGATAGCTTTGTCTTTGAATGTACTTTATTCGGCTTTGGACTAAAGAATGATAGCTGAGAGAACGTGGTTTGGACTTAGGAACGATAGTTTTGTCTTTGAATGTTCTTTACTCTGTAATGATTCTTTTTTCTGTATCATTTTATCTGCACAAAGCTGAGCCTTTCTCTTTTGTAAGTTCTCTTCATTTTCTGTCATTCCTTAGGCATATATTGAAGCTGCTGAGAATATGCTCGAAGATGATGTCGCTTCAAATAAAGCAATAGGAACGTTTGGTTCAAGCTTATTGAGGCAGCAAGCTAAAAATCCTGACAAGCTTTCTGTTCTGACCCATTGCAACACTGGCAGGTATCTGTTTATGCAGAAAAACAGAATTTGCTGTAGATTTAAAGGGACAGTTACTGTTTTACCTAAACAAAAGCTAGAGAGAGCTTCCATATCTTAATGTGCTTCGTAATGTGGTTGTTTGAACGAATGATCTACTTATAGTATACAAAAATCAGTAACCATATATTTTTATTGCAAAAAAATCACTGAAGCTTAGTAATAGCATGCTACTTCATATATACCCTATACGCCTTCAAATCAACCAAATGGAGTTGTGTAATATGTTTATGTACAAGTAAGGAAGTTTCTGAAATTCCCTTTTCTATGTAGCCTTGCTACTGCTGGATATGGTACTGCCCTCGGTGTTATCCGTGCACTCCACACTCAAGGAGTCTTAGAAAGAGCATACTGCACAGAAACTCGTCCGTTCAATCAAGTAAAACTCCACAACTAATGTTTTTTCTTCTTCTTTTTTGAATACGATAAGTTGTTTGGGACGTTAGCTGCCTGTAGTTTGACATTTGGATCCATTGCTTAAGATATTTTTCATATTTCTGTTGAACTGTTGTTGAAAGTCTTTTGAATAATTAAGAATGCGACAATTGACAGGGATCGAGACTTACAGCGTTTGAGTTGGTGCATGAGAAAATCCCTGCAACTCTCATTGCAGATTCAGCTGCAGCTGCACTGATGAAAGATGGTCGTGTAGATGGTGTCATCGTTGGAGCAGACCGCGTAGCTTCAAATGGTGAACTCAAAATAATCTGTTTTTCTCCATAAACCTGTTGCGTTTATGAATCACTTGCTCAAAATCCAATTCATTCATATCCATTTCCAGGTGATACTGCTAACAAGATTGGGACTTACAGTCTCGCCCTTTGCGCAAAACATCACAAGATCCCGTTTTATGTTGCTGCACCTCTAACCTCGGTTGATCTTTCGCTTTCGTCCGGGAAAGAGATCGTTATAGAGGAAAGATCGCCAAAGGAGCTTCTGAATACACATGGAGGACTTGGTGAACGCATAGCAGCACCAGGGATCTCTGTTTGGAACCCGGCTTTTGATGTGACTCCAGCTGAGCTAATTGCAGGAATCATAACCGAGAAGGTTCGTTTCTTCAAGCTTTACTTGACCCGGTTATTATTATCGGGTTTAGATAAACCGGAAGATTTGTATGCACACTTTATCTCAATTTTCACAACGTGTATGTTATATGTGCAGGGAGTGATAACAAAGAATGGTAATGATGCATTTGACATAAGCAGCTTTGCTCAAAAGTAGTCAGCATTGCGATTTGCAGATATTTTTTCTCCTCTCTATAACTTGCAATAAAGCAACACTACGTTGTAACACAAACAATGAGCGTTGTAATGTTTTACCATTACAAACAGGGAGTTATGTAATGGTAAAGATTGTCTGTAGCTTAATCTATCTATTACTACTAAAAGTTAATGATAAATGCCTCTAAAGATGTTCACATATGATTTAAAAGGTTCAATTCTATTAGTACACATCATCATTTATAATTAATTATATATATTAAAATAGATATAATTTCGTTTTTATTGTTATTAGTAAAGTTTCTAATTTTTTTTTATTATTAGGAAAGTTTCTAATTTTTTAGATAATGATTAATAAAAACGAGTTTAACAATAAATATATTATTTTCTTATTAACAATAAAAAGAAAATTAACATATTATTAGATTATAAAAATCATATAAATTATAAAAAAATATTTCATTGATCCACATCATTTTCTATAATTAATTATATTTTTAAGTTAATTATTTTTTTTTTTGACTTATTAAGGAAATTTTAAAATATAAGTTAATATTATAGACCTCTAAGAGTGTCCACATAGGATTTAAAAGATTTAATTTCTATTGGTACACATCATTATCTATAGTTTATCATATATATTAAAATTAATTTAATTTAACTTTAATTGTTATTAGTAAAGTTTCTAAATTTTAATTAATTTAATATTTGTCGTTATTAAGAAAGTTTCTAAATTTTTAGATAATTATTAATAAAACAAGTTTAACAATCAAGATATTATTTTCTTATTAACAATAAAAAAAAATTAACATATTATTAGATTATAAAAAAATCATATAAATTATAAATAGATTCAGTTCATTGGTCCACATCATTTTCTGTAATCAACTATATATTAAGTTAATTATTTTCTTTTTTGACTTATTAAGAAAAGTTTCAAATTTAAATATTATACTAACTAATAAAACATATAAAGATAAACAAATCATGTAGAATAAAAAAATTAACTTAATATAAGATTAAAAAAAAAATAATATATAAAAGTTGATAGCACGGTGCATTGAAGACGTCTACATAGGACGAAGAAACTTAATCAGATTGGTCTACATGAGCTCTTTCAATAAATAAAAAATGTTAAGTATGATTAAAACTTTAATTGTGTTTTAAAAAAAGAAAAATTAAACAAAAAATTTAAGTAACAATTAGAATAGAAAATTTATGTTAAAAAACAGAAAATAGTATCTTTAAAAAATAAAATAGAAATTTGTTTTCAAAAGGGTTAAAATAACAAAAAAAACAATACCATAAAAGTTTAAACTTATAATATAGATTAGAAAAGTTCTAAATTCTAAATTATTTGTCAATAAAATAAAAATATTAATTTCGTTTTATAGATGGAAAAATCAAAACAAAAAAGAAAACTATGTTAAAAAATCAAAATATAGCATCCGTCAAAAATTAAAACATTAATTTCGTTTTATAAATGGAAAAATTGAAATAAAAAGGCTTAAATAACAAATAGAAAAGAAAATTATGTTAACAACTTGAACAAATAATATCCTTCAAAATAAAATGAAAATTTGGTTTCAAAAGAGATAAACTAACAAACAAAAACAAATATCATAAAAGCTCAAACTTATAATATAGATTAGGAAAATTCTAACTTCTAAATTAATTGAAAAAAAAATATTAATTTTGTTTTACAGATGGGAAAATAAATAAAAAGCTTAAGTAACAAATAGAAAATAAAATCATATTAAGAAAACTAAAATAAAATATCCCTTAAAATTAAATAGAAATTTAATGTAAAATAGTCAAATTAACCAAAAAAATAATATCGTAAAAGTTAAAACTTATAGCATAGATTAGAAAAATATATAACTTATAATTTACACATATAAAAATATATAATAATAACATCATATACTGTCTAGATGCTATTAGAAATTGATCATCATCAACGACGAGAACTTTCTTTGTCCAATTAAGCTTATGATATCGCTAATGGTAGAAGTCATAATAAAATTAATATAAAAAAAAATTAACAAAGAAAAAATATTTATATAAAAGAAATTAATGTGATGACTATGATACTTTTTTGGAAAATCAACAACAAAAGAGCTTAATAAAAAGTATATAAGTCCTAAATATATCAAACATACAAAAAAGTATGTAATTTAAAGTAAATAAAAAATTACTATCAAAAGATGTAAATTATCAAAAAATAATTAAATTAAAATTAATTTAAAATTAGTTTCAAAAATTTCATGATTTCTAAAGTTTTAGTATCAACAATAAAGAACTATCTAAAGTTTCAATAGGTTTACATAAGTTTCTAAACTAAACATATGTTTCTGATTTAAAAACTAACAAAAAAACACTACATAAATAATTTTACACTCGATATATAACAAGTACTAAAATCTGATTTCTATACATAGCCACTACTTATATCTGAACCAACATCAATAACACATTCTAAATTCTATTTAAATAATAAAGTATGACATAGTTATGAATCAAACTCAAATTGGTATATGTAGATAAAATATTCAAATGAAAGCATGTATATTGCACACAAAAAAAACCATGAAAAATAATGCGAAGACTCCACACCACCGATCCTACAAGTTATAAAACTAAAATTATCAAATATTAGACTGTAAAAAAATAGATATCAATAAAAACTGAATAAACATATAAGCTAAAACTCTAAGAAGACATGGTGGACAAGGAAGAAATGGTTTTGCATAATCATTGTACCTTCCTAACAAAATTAAATGCGAATCAACATAAATCATGGACTATATATGCAATGGTACACAACATCAATAATATTTTCAATAAAAAAATAAATATTCGAACACATAAACCTTTAAGAAAAAAGAACTATAGAAATTCTATGAAAAAAGAACAAAATACCAAAATCTTAGAAAGAAAATCTTTCTCTGGATCAAATGTAGATGTATGTCAAATGAGGATAATTTGATAAGTTTCATTGTTATTATTTTACATAATAATTTTAATAATTTTATAAATATAAATAGGAGAAAATTACAAATTAATTATTAAATTCTCTTATATAAATAAAAATTTCTATAAATATATTATAGTTTTAATAATTTAAAAAATAGTAGCAAAAAAAGAATTATATCAAACTATTAATACAGACTCGCGCGTAGCGCGAGTTATATACCTAGTTACTAATAAAAGTTAATGCTAAATGATTCTAAGGGTGTCCACATAGGATTAAAAGATTCAATTATATTGGTACACATCTTCATTATATTTAGTTAATTATATATTGTATATTAAAATTAATTAATTCATTTTAATTATTATAAGAAAAATTTCTAAATTTTAATTAATTTTGTTTTTGTTGTTATTGGTTACTAATAAAAGTTGATGCTAAATGCCTCTAAGGGTGTCCACATATGATCAAATGATTCAATTCTATTGGTACACATCATCATTATATTTAATTAATTATATATTGTATATTAAAATTAATTAATTCGTTTTAATTATTATAAGGAAAATTTTTAAATTTTAATTAATTTTGTTTTTATTTTTATTTGGAAAGTTTATAAATTTAAAGTTAGTTATTAAAAAAAAGAGTTTTAAAAATAGATCTTATTTTTCTATTAACAATAAAAAGTTAAATTAACATATAAATAGATTATGAAAGAAAATCATATATATTAAACAAAATTATTAAAAACTGCATTTAAAATCATAATTAAATTTTTTAAAAATTGTAATCACGACAAACAATTAAAATCTGAACTGCTAACTTAAATATATTAGTTGTAGTCTGTGTTAATGTCTTAAGCTAATGAGAGCGTCCACATAGGACATATATATTCAATCTGATTAGTCTATATCAGCGTTTTTCATTAAACATAATAAATAAAAAATATAATTAATAATTTAAATAAATTAAAAAACAAAAATATAAAATTATCACAATAGAATGGAAAATTAAGATAATTTTTTAACTAAATTAAATAAATTTATGTCAAAAGACTAAATCTATTGTGAAAATAAAATGGAAACTCATTCTCACAAAAACTAAACTAACAAAAAAAATTTGTAAATCAATAATGAAAAAGTTAAATTAAAAAAAAATTAGCATATATATTTTAAATAAGAAATTTATTTAGAATAAATATTAATATTAAATTTTTTTATAAACATATTAAATTGTTATTTAAAAATATCAATACCACCCAAAAAACATTCATCTTAAATTATCAAAAAAAGAAAGTTATCTAAAACTTATAATTTTGGGGGAAATATTTAAAAAATTAACACAAAAATCTTAACAAACCAAAATGATACTTTATGCTAATTACTAAAAAAAGCAATATAAAAAAATGTTTAACTAACAAAAACCAAAACATAAATTATTTCTTACAACACGTCAATACAATTAAAATGAAAGTCCATATTGAGAAAGTTAAATTAACAAAAAAAGAGGATATTAACTTAATATCTATGTTATTTATTTAACAAAATCAATATAAACAGAATAAGTAAGAGAATAAAAAATTTAAATAATACTAACAAATTTAACTAACAAAACTAATATAAATATTTAAGCTATTTATTTAATAAATCAATATTAAGAAATTAATAAACTAAAAACTAAAAAGAAAATTAAGTTTTACAAAATATTTTTTTTTAAAAAAAAACATAAAAATATATTGACTTAATATCTGACTAACTACTTAAAAAATTCATATAAAAATATTTAACTAACAAAAAATTTATGTTTTTAAAATATCAACATTTTAAAAACAATGGTGTGTTAAAATAAAATAAAAATCAATATCAAGAGAGGTAAATTATCAAAGGAAAAAACCGTATAAAATAAAATTAGCTTGCTATTTAGGCTAACAACAAACAAATATTAACTAAAAAAAAGCAAATGATAGTATAAGCTTTTGAGAGAAGTTCACTTAAAACTTAGAATAACCAGTTATAGCATGTCAAAATAAAATTTTAATTAATTTAAAAAGTAAATTTAACAAAGAAAAAGTATTTATGTAAAATATATTAGATTAATATATATGCTCACTAATTGAAAAATCAATAACAAAAGAGATTAATTAAAAATATATATGTTTTAAGTATCAAACCTGCAAAAATTAGATAATTAAAATAAAATATAAAATTACCATTGAAGATATTTAAAATAACAAAAAACAAGATCTAAGAAAAAAATTAGTTTGAAATATAGTTCCAAAAACATTCATGATTTCTAAAATATTGGTGTTGAATATGAATAACCATATAAAGTTTTAATAGGTTATACAAGTTTCTAAATCAAACATATTATTTAAATTTACAAAGATTAATATCTTGGTTGCGTCTGGTTAAAAAATTAACAAAGTAAAATACTACACAAGTAAATTTATATTCAAAATATAATAAGTAATAAAATCTGATTTGTATACATATTTACTGCTTATAACTTAGTCAACATGAACAACACATGAGCAACAGCCTCTAAAATTTTATTTATATAATATAATATGATAAAGTTATGAATCAAATTCAAAGGGGAATATATAAAGTTAAAATATTCAAATCAAAACATGAATAAACACATAAAATATTTTTAAAAAACTGTCAACATCATCTTACATGTTTAATAACAAATATTAGCAAATAGTTGACTGCAAATAAAACAAATCGTATAAACTGAATAGAGATATAACCTAAAATTCGTAGAAGATCAAGTGGAGAAGCAAAAAGCAGTTTTACAAGATTAGTGTAGCTTACTAACAAAAGTAAATATGAATCAACATATATCTTATATTATATATCTTTATGTACACAACATTAGTGAGATATTTAGTAAAGAAACTAAATATTTAAACATATAAACCTTTAAAAAAAAAACCATAGAAATCTTAAGGATACAAAACAAAATACCAAAAATTTAGTAAGGAAATCATTTCCTAAATCAAACATATGCACATCGAAGTTGGATAATTCGTTAGGTGTCATTACTATGATTTTACTTAATAAGATTTATAATTTTATAAACAAAAATAGGAAATGCTACATATTATGTTTTAATTTTTTTATATAAAAGAAAATTTTTACAAATATATTATAGTTTTGATAATATAAAAGATATTAGTCAAAAAATTAAACTAAATTATTAATATAGACTCGTGCGTAACGCGAGTTAAAAGCCTAGTCTATATATATAAAGTTACATTTTCTCACTTCTCCTTCCTCCACCGGAGCAACTATCATTAACTGTTTATTATTTAAATTCTTATAAACCACAAAATAACATTAAAATTCAATATTAAAAATAAAAGAACTAAAAGAAAATTATAATATATTGTCAGAAAATAAAATAAAATATATTTTCCCACTTCTCCTTCAGTCACCTCAGCAATTACATCATTAATTGTTTATCATTTAAATTCTTTTAAAACACAAAATAACACTAACATTCAATATAAAAAAATAAAACTAGAAAAACAATTATAATATGTTGTCAGAAAATAAAATAAAATAAAATAAAACAAAAAAATAATTATATACATTAGCTTTGAATATTTCAAGATTTAAGGCAGAAATTTAGAACTGGTAATTAGAAAGATGGAAAATAATAAAAACATTTAACATTTACATTTAATATAAAAGTTAACATTAACATTTAATATAAAAATTAACAAACATAAAAGACAATTATAATGTGTTGTCAGAAAATAAAAATCAACAAAACAGTAAAACCAAAAAATAATGATATATATTAGCTTTGAGTATTTCATGATTCAAGACAAAAATTTACGAGTGTATGACAGGAATTGGTAATTAGAAAGACGGAAAATCATAAAAAATAAATATTAACATTCAATATAAAAATAGTAAACATAAAAAATAATTATAATATGCACGTACGCACGCACGCGCACACACACACGCACACGCACACGCACGCACACACACACGCACACGCACACGCACACGCACACGCACACGCACACGCACACGCACACGCACACGCACACGCACACGCACACGCACACACACGCACACGCACGCACGCACGCACGCACGCACGCACGCATACGCACGTACGCACGCACGCACGCACGAGCGCGCGCACACACACACACGCACACGCACACACGCACACACGCACACGCACACACGCACACACGCACACACGCACATACGCACACACGCACACACGCACACACACGCGCGCGCGCACACACACACACACACACACACACACACACACACCTCTTATTTGTACCACTTGTACCAGTTGAACTCAACTGAACTAAATTGAACTCAGTTGTACCGGTTGAACTATACCTCTCATTTGTACAAGTTGAACTTAAGTTTTCAGTTGTACCAATTCGTTCTCAGTTGTACCAGTTGTACCATTTTTCCTATCATAACTCGAGGAATTTCGAACTCAGGTTCTAAATACGAATCTGATTCACATAACTACGTTCTTCTCACAAATTACCGAACTTAAGGCTTAATCGATCCAGAATATGTAGTTACCAACCCAGATCCCTAATTTTTCAAATCTAAATCCCTAATTTTACAAAATATCTCTAATTAAAGAAGAATAACTAACCTTAAAAATGGTACATTCAACAATGTCAGAGGAGGAAAGAGGAAAGCAATTGCAGAAGAGGAGAAATAGTCAAAGAGGATGTTGATGGGAGGAGCAGAAGAGAGCTCGCCGGGTGGAGAGGAGGAGGAGGAGAGGAGGAGGAGGAGCTCGCAGTGGGGAAAGAAGAGGAGAAGATGCAGAATTTATTTTTTCTGCTTTTTATTTTCTAGATTTTAATTTTAAATATTTTACTTTCACTAGTTTACCAATTTACTCAGTTACTTTCATTAAGGATAAAATTGTCATTTTACATCTCATCTGTAAAAACTCAAGTTCGATCTACGAAAGAACTAGGGTTTGTGGGTTTAAAGAGAAGTCTTTTATTAGAAGAAGCCGAAGCTTGAATGGATACACGGGGGTTTAGGTCGTCGGAATAAGAACGCCGACCTAAACTTTTATGGAAAGTAAATCGAAAGCTAGAACAATCAGATTGCTTAGTTTGCCCTACTCGATAAATGATTTTTTGATAGATTGAGGAGTCGAGGACTTCCTATATTTATAGCCGATTAGGTCGGTCTTCAACCTGCTTGGAATAGGAAACTCTTGCCGGCAAGGAGTTTCCTTTTTCCCCGGATCGCTCGATAAATGGAAGATTTCCTTTTATGTTGCCGACCTGGAACTTGTTAGACAGGCCGACCAGAATTCGTATCGGACTTGTTAGAGACGGTACGGATCTCATCTCTAACATCATCCAAATGAATAAGTAGCATTAGATTAAAGAGTGGCATAAGAGATCAATTTTTTTTCTAAAATGGCATTTCAGCCGTTCGCTCGAGTTATTAGTTGCGCTATGCTTGCAAATCGGATCCGTTGCTCGAATGCCACTCTTTGAAAAAAAAAAAAAAAATCTCATATGCCATTATGTAATAAATCATTTCTTTTTGATTTTTTTTTTTAAATTCAAAACTTAAGAAAATATTTTTATGTCCTTAACTGATTTTGTTATTTACCAACCCATACCTAAACCTAAGAATCCGTAAATCTCTTTTTCTATTTTTTCTTCAATTCTCCAAAATTATCTTTCACCGACGATTACCTCTGATTGCTTTTGATTCTGACCACACATTTTCAAAAATCTCTTCGTTTTGTGGCCGTTAAGGATCAATTCCGTTTATCTATGTCTATATTATCTCCCTCTTGGCAATCATGTTTGTCTCTCTTTCCCTTTGAGCCTCTCTCCAAAATCTTTTCCTCTTTCTCCTCGTCATCTTGTACTCTTCGTAGTTGTCGAATTAAGTTGTGTTGTTGATTTCTTAGCCAATGCAAAGCTAAGACTTGACTCATGCAATCCGAGCAACAGAAACAAAGATGTGAAGATCGGCTTTGATTCACTTGACTCACTCCCAATCTCGGCGTCTTTCTTCCTCAACCTTCAGTTCTTTTAGTAAGATTTGGGATTCTGGAGAAAAGCTATATAATAGGTTTAGAGAGTTTGTTGAGCTCCGTATATCTGATGTCTAGAAAATCTAAGATCCGGCTATTATTGTTCTTCGACTGTTTTAATTATGAGAGGCCATGTGCAATAGCTTCATAATCCTCAGAGTTTAAAATCGTGGCATTAGTTGTGCTAGTGGGAAACTTATAGGTGAAATGGTTTCAGTAGAAGAACATTCAGTATTATAATTTCGGTTGCAGAAGCTTATAGATAGGAAAAAAGTTCGGTTGTGGTTTTATGCTTGCTTTTCTTCTTGGAAGGTTCACTTTGAACGTTTTTTCTGTCTATTAAGGGTCATATAGAATTATCTGGATTTAAGAATATAGATTATATGACTGTTTGAGTTATTTAACATGCCAGATTTGCAGTCTACTATAGCACAACTAGTGCTTGCTTGAATTATCTGTTAACTTATTACTGCTATCAAGACAGAATATTTCACTAGTTTTATTGAATTAGGCAAAATAAATTCTTAAAAGTTTTATCAATTTTTTTGCTTGCAGAAATAGGACAGTTTAATGCTATCAAATTTTGCACTAGTACAGTAACTGTATACGCAAGGGAAGAGCTAAGTCATGCTTTGTATCAGGTAATTATGATTACGTGCATGTGCCTTCACATATATATAACTTACATGCATTTATTACATAGTCCACTTTCTTTTCCTCGGTGTTTTCATTAATTATTAGCAATGGAGGTGATTATTAGATTTTTTGGGGGTTACAGTTTTCGTTCTATTTGCAGCATGATCCTGCTTGTCATGTGATGCTAGTTAATATATTCAAAAGTAAAAAAAATATATGTCAGTTTCATTGGGTGGAACAAGCTGGATCCAAGTTACATGGACAATGTTAAAGTCGTGGTGCTCAACATTCATTTTGCTAGTCTTCCAGTGGTGCAGCTTCAGCAACATCAAGCTATGGAACTTTTGATCCGAATTTTTGTGAGAACTTTGAAAAATATAATATTTGTGAGGTACAACTGAAATACATGGTTCGATTGAGTTCAACTAAGTTTTATTAAGTTAAACTGGATTTTATTAAGTACAACGGATGACACAAGTAATGAGGTACAACAGAAATACATGGTTCGACTAAGTGAGTTTAATGGTTCAACTAGGTTTTATTAAGTTCAACTGGATTTTATAAGTACAACGAATAACACAAGTAACAAGGTATAACTGAAATATATGGTTCGACTGAGTGAGTATTACGGTTCAACTGGGTTTTATTAAGTACAATGAATGCCACAAGTAACGAGGTACAACTGAAATACAAGGTTCGATTAAATGAGTTTTACCGTTCAACTGGGTTTTATTAAGTTCAACTGGATTTTATTAAGTACAACGAATGACACAAGTAACGAGGTACAACTGAAATACAATGTTCGATTGGCTGAGTTTTACGATTCAACTGGGTTTTATTAAGATCAATTGGATTTTATTAAGTATAACGAATGACACAAGTAACGAGATATAACTGAAATACATGGTTCGACTGAGTGAGTTTTACGGTTCAATTGGGTTTTATTAAGTTCAACTGTATATTATTAAGTACAACAAATGACACAAGTAACGAGGTACAACTTAAATACAAGGTTCGACTGGGTGAGTTTTACGGTTCAACTGGGTTTTATTAAGTTCAACTGGAATTTATTAAATACAACAAATGACACAAGTATCAAGGTACAACTGAAATACAAGGTCAGGCTCCGATTGGTAACACAATAAAACTGTGGAATGGCGGAAAAAATTAAGCTGCGGAATAGCGGATGCAGAATAGTGGAATAATTAATTTTGATATGATTGGATAAATTATGCGGAATGGCGGAATGGTGGAATAACAGAAAATATATAAAATTAATTTTTCATAATAATAAATTTTTATATATAATTTAATATAATAATAATTAAAATATTAATTACTATAATAAACATAATTTTAATATAATCAGAAAAAATTAAAACTTTTTATTGTAATTATTGTAATTATTTATTTTTATTTTTTATTTACTATAAAATATATAATTATGTTGCAATATTTAATCTACAGATATAATCTGATCATTATATAAATACATGTAGTATAATATATTTATTTATATTTATTTAAATAAGAAAATATAATTAGTTATAAAATTGAATGATATAAAATATTAATTCTGCAAATAAGCTACCTGAAACACACTTTTCCACTTAATCAAATTTTCTTTGTATTTTTTGTAAGTATTTCCGCTATTCCGCAGAACTTGAGTTTTGGTGTTTTTGTGCAAGTTTTTCTGATTGGCAAAATTCTTGCGGAATTGCATTTTTTTACCATTTCACCATTCCAAAAAGTTTACCAATCACGGCCTAGTTTTTAGTTGTACTAAATAGTTTCAAACAATTTAAAATATTTTTTTAAAAAAAACTGCCGTGAAAAAGTGAATATGTGTTTTTGGCATAGCTGTATTCAAGTTAATAGTTGAACAAAAATATTAACATAATTGTACCCAAGTTAATAGTTGAACAAAAAACTTAATAGTTGCACTTTTACGATTTTAAAGTATTTCTAGTTGAACCATTGTATAAATTATTCTAATGTAGTTGTACAAATAATTTTAGTCTTTTAATTATCATTTACAACGTTTTCGTAGAAACATATATATATATATATATAATCTAATAATTTGCTTTTTTGCATCATAAGAGGGTAACATTACATAAATCTTCCTTATATTGTAAGATGTACTTGATGTGAAAACAAATATATATTTTAAAACTGATGAATCAATGTTATCCATATTATTAATTATTTATTTATAGTTGAATATGTGTTTAGACTTCTTAGTTGGTTTACTTTTTATGGTTTTTCATAATTTTTTAATTTATTTAACTTTTATATAAATTATAGCATAGTTGAACCACATGAACATAGTTGGACCAACGAAACTGACAAATACAAACCCATAATTAGTACCTAATTTAGATGATATGTATTCATTACATATTGTATAAAATAGATATTGAGTTAATAACTTTTTGTGTTTTTTTTATATGAAATAGATATTAGGTAAAACTATTATGAACAACAGAGTTTTAAAATGAATTAAAATAAATTGCAAGAAAAAAAAAACATGCGTTCAAAAAAAATGACGGCGGAAACATTAAAAAATTATTAAATTTTCAGGAATTATACACTTAAATGTCACCAACCTAAGAGTTGAACAAAATTTCTAATAGTTGTATTTTTGCGATTTTACAATATTTCTATTTGAACTTTTCTATACAATTATGTGATGTAGTTGTACAAATTTTGAGTCTTAAAACCTCATTTACAACATTTTTATAGTACAATTTGTGAATAATCTAATATTTTGCTTATTTTGAGTCTAGTATGGTTAACATTACCTATGTAATTCTTATATTGTAAGGAGTGGTTGATGTGTGAACATCATTTTACTTATAATTTTCATAATATTTTGTTTAGTTTTAAATTTTATAATTGTTAATTATTTTTTTATTTCATTTTATAATTGTTAGTCGTTCCATACTTGTTAATTTTTTCATAATTATTGAACAAAAGTATGAATAGTTGTACTTTAGCGATTTTAAGATGTTTGTAGTCGAACTTTCTATTAAATTATTATGGTGTAGTCTTACAATTTACTATGGATAATTAATTATCACTTACAACATTTTCGTAATACAGTATATACTAAATTGATGCGACTTACACATATGCAACTATATATACAATACAAAGGCATAAATGTTCATAGGTGTATCCAGTTGAAAGAGAAACAAACAAGAGAAACAAAGGACAAATATAAGTTAAACATCACGACCCACAACACTCGTCACTAACTCCTTCAGCTTTGCAGTCTCTTCAGCATTTTTTTAGCTCATAACGCATTTGTTTGTTTTGAACTTCATGGTCAGCAACCTTGTCCTTTAAGCTATAAATTTTATCTTCGATAGCCTGAACCCATCTTTGCCTAAGGTGGTAACCATCATTCTATAGATAAAAAAATATATAGGATCAAGAAACCAATTAATTAAAACAATCATTTGAAACAAAAAGAACTTTCAAAGCATAAATTATAGAGTCAATACCTCAAACTCACTGCAGGTCAAGTATTTCGTTCCTAGAGCGGCTGTATTTTGAGAGGTCTCCTCTATAATTTTTCCACCACATGGACATTTTGTCGGAATGCCATAGTGAAAATCAGCAACGTAATAAAGCTTGTCGATTAGCCACTTGTTCTTCTTCTCGTCACTATAACTCGGGTCCATGATCAAGAGCTTGAGAAGAGAGATAAGAAATCGGGATTGAGAGAGGGGTGAGGATAAAATAAGATAAGATCGTGATTGAGAGAGAGGTGGAGAGGAAAAAATGAGATTGAGGAGTGAAAGAGAGAGTAAGGAAGAAAACAAATTAGGCGCCAAAAAATTGGGAATTTTGTGTACTGGTGCGAAAACATTTACCCACATGTGTGCCAAAGTAACTCGTAGTTGTACATAACATAGTGGTTTTACAAAAGTTACAAATAGTTATACTTTGTGTGCTTTCCAATTTATTTAGTATTACCCACTCTTAAATTGTGTTTTTTTAGTTTTACAGGTTATATAAATCGATTAGCATATAATTCTCATTGATTTATAGATCTATATGATTAAAATCAAGATTTCTGTAACTTTGTCATTATAAGTTGGTTATTATTTACAAAATGATCTTACAAGTATATGGAGTATTGTGTAGGAGTAAACCTTGTCGACTATTTACAATATGATATAATTTCACAATGCCCTAATTAATACACATTATGAAGTTAATACATAGTAAGTGGAGTGTTGAGTAATTTTAGTTTTGGTTTTGTAAAAATCAAAATTATTTTTTTCATTATCAACTTTAATCAGTAATACTAGTTTTACAAGTATTAACAGTTTGACGTAGTTTTACATAGTTGTTCATTATTGAAAAAGAAAAGCAGTTTTACGTAGTTTTACATAGTTGTACACAGTTTCACATAGTTATACAATATTGAAAACGTGGTGAAATGCAGTTTTACATAGTTATCCAATATATAAAACGTTGTGAAAAGCAGTTTTACACTGTTTTACAAACCAGGAAATACGAAAATTAAACACTATTGCGATTTCCAAATAACAACCATTCCAATCCTTGTCTTGGTCGCCTTTTATTTTGTGTCCTTGGACGCCTTTCTCTGGCGGATGGAAACCTTTTTATTCTCTTCTTTCCCTTCTTTTTGATGCGATTTGGAGGTATGATATGCAGTTCTTTGCTGTAATTGGGACATTTCACTCAGATTGATCAGGCACCAAATAAATTGTCCTGTGATACCCTAATGCTCATTGTTCCAGCCAATAATATCTTGAACACAAGTTATGTAATTGGATATCACGATCTCTATCTTCATTACTCTGGAATGCAATGAAAACGGCTAGTTCGTGCATACAATGATACTTCTCAATATCAAACACCTTGCCGCTGCAACTTTTCGAGAATAAATTCAGCAAATAAGACTTCCCATCAGAACCAACTACATTGTATTCAAGCTCGAAACTGTTTAGCTCAGTCACATGTAATTTCTTAGCAACCTTCCACATATCATGCAACAAATTCTCCACTAAAGGCATCAGTTTATGTTCCACCGGTCCTGCAACGGCCTCCATTCTATGATCATTAAACCAAGCACAAATTGTTTTCACGATCACAACAAGCATGGGTATTAAGGAGTAAGTCCTTGCGATATTAAAAATACTATTCAAAGATTCCACAGTGTTGCTTGTATATAAGTTGTATCTTTATTCTGGAAAATAACACCATGCCATTTATCTTTCTCAATAGATTCCTCTAGATACTTTGCCGCAGAAGGATATCTCATCTGGAAATGACTACAAGCACGCTCAAACTCAGCCACTATGTAAAACCTACGACACTCCATGAATCTCCAAGCAACCACATCTTTATTGACGTTAAAAGCATGACCGTTCACATTTTGGGACAAATGCCATATGCAATAACCATGATGAGAGTTCAGATACACATTACCTATGGCGCTGATGAGGCTTGGACTTCTGTCACTCACAAATACCAATTTGGAAGTGTCAGCTACAACAGATTTCAGCATCTTGAAAAACCAGGTCCAACTAGCATTATTCTCACCATCGAGTACAACAAAGGCTATAGAGTTATTATGACGATTAGGATCATGAGCTGAGGCAAAACTTACTACACCACCAAACTCGTTCTTCAGAAAAGTTGCATCCATAATTATCACTTTCCTCATGCATTTATACCCTTCTATGCTAGCTCCAAAAGCAATGAATAAATACTTAAATTTTTCCTTTTCATCCAACTTCACACTTGTTATTGTACCTGGATTGGTGTTTTCCAGCATGTAAAAAGCTTTTCTTGTGGAATATGATCGATGATGAAATACTCCTTGATTCCTTGATCATCATTAGACATTTTTAGTCTTCTTTAATAAAGGGAAGGTCAAAGATTTTCAGCTCACAATAAGCTTTGGAATTCAATATGCTTTTGACCAAACCGAAACACAATAATCTTCTTTAATTGCTGACATTTCTTCACATGGTTCGGTTTGTTTGAGTATTGGTACAATGATCTCCAATATTGCATCATTCTTTTAGAGAAAACTCTATTTTATATTTCCAAAAATTTCAAATGTGTTTTTACAATGAGAACAAGTGATCTTTTATAGCCTTTACAAAATAATCTTTACAATAAATTACATTAAAAGAATTTATTTAAATTTAAACAAAGGAGGAAAACTAGCCAAAGAAAATGATGAAAATTTCTTCTTGTGGGATATGATCGATGATGAAATACTCCTTGATTCCTTGATCATCATAAGACATTTTTAGTCTTCTTTAATAAATGTAAGGTCGAAGATTTTCAGCTCACAATAAGCTTTGGAATTCAATATGCTTTTGACCAAACCGAAATACGATAATCTTCTTTAATTGCTGACATTTCTTCACATGGTTCGGTTTGTTTGAGTATTGGTACAATGATCTCCAATATTGCATCAAGTGACTCACATCCCTTATCTTTCCTGGCAAACCTGTGCCATGGCTTCATTTCGAAGGACTAGACGGTATGTTTTTCACATATTTATAGGGAAGCTAACTGTCTTGCACATAGTTTAGTCAACTATGCCTTTTCCCTTTCTTTAAGTTTTCATAGTTTTTTTTTCGATTCCGCCTACTCTAGAGTTGATCTTGTGTGAGGATGAAAATGGGTTCGAGAGAGCGAGAAGAGTCTTTGTGTAATGTTTTTATGGCATGAATAAAATTGGGAGACTCTCCCACCCTACTCATCAAAAACAAATATAAAAAATAGTATATAACAACATGATAACAAATTTAAAAAGAAGAGAATTAAAATCAAAGATACTAACATAAAGCATTGCAACATCTAAACTGTAAAAAAAACAAAAAGAAAATAATATTTAATATATTTATTAGGATGTGATTATTATTTTATTATTAGTTTTGCTAATAAATTAAGCATGCCAGTTATACTGGTCCGCAATAGGTATAATTTATTTTTGATAACCAAAAAGAAGAATAGTTGAGGAAAACTAAAAATAGTTGGAAAATAAAAGCTAAAGAACATATATATAGGGACTATGATTATTAAGTTTGGTCCATATTGATTGTTTTTTTATATTCTAATTAGTTGGAGCTATTTCATAAATTCTCCGATATTGTTTGATTCAGATTTTGCATTTTTAAAAATAAAAATTTAGTTGTTTAATTATTTATTACTCTTTCTAAGCTGCTTTCTTTATTTCAAAATATCTAATAAATGCTAATAATCGTAATAAATAAAATTTAACTTTTTATGTGTCATAATATATGGATCCCAAAGTAACGTACTGAGTTTTTATACATCTTAACAAACAAAATTAAAGTTTAGCCGGTATATGAGAAAAGATTAACATGTAGAAAACATGACGATCTCTAATGTGTTGTTTTCTCTAATCTCTAATTCCATGAATTTTGACACATTATTTTTAGTTACTAATACATAGTTAGATCGTCTATTTATGCATTTACCATTCTGAAATATCTGCAAAGAAACCCATTTTGGATATATAATTATTATCTCTTATATTAAAATAATATAATATTTATCTTGATAAACAATAGCGTATGTTTCGAAGTAAATACATCAAAATTCAAAATTTTAGCAAATATTTGTATTTTAGAATATACTTGTACATCCTGTATTTTGTGAAGATGTGCTAACAAAATGTTTTAAAAAATATTTTGTACAGATCTTCCATTTTCTTTGTTCAGTTTTTGAACTTTTATTAGTTATTATAATTGGATAATAATATATTAGAATACTATAGTATTGGATGGAATACTATGTTTTAGTGTGTAATCAAAATTGAAATAAGAAGAAAATACCTTTCATGAAATCATGAATCCTCTATATATTAATTCAAAAGCATTTTTAAAGTGTAACCTCATTTTTATAAATATTTACAGTGGTGCCATTATGCTGATGTGTCAACCCCACATTAATTTTCAGCTAATTATTTCTAAAAGACATAAATTACTAGACTAATTACATGATATGCCATTATATATTTTAGGTCCATACATATGTTATGTTTCATTTTATAAATCAGCATTTAACTTATTAAGATATTCTCTTTCTTTTATTTTTTACCAAAAATATATCATATTAATTATTTCTCTAATTACATTTTCTACCAAAAGTCTATTTTTCTCTTATTTTCATTTAAACTTACTTTTGTAAAGTAAATAAATTATCACATCATCCATATAACAAAAAATATATAGATTTTTTGTACATGTATTATAATTTAAATTTTAAAAATTGAATATAAATTACTCAAATTATTAATAAATAAACATAACTCATTATAATTTGAGTTCAATATAATCATTATAAAAGTTGATTGTAATTTGAGTTCATTATAGTCATTATAAATAAAAGTAAATAATTATAATTCGATTTAATTGACTCTTTCTAAAAGTAAATTCTCAATTAGCTCATAATTCATACTTTTTCCAAAATTTAGAATATAAGAAATAATATTTATATTTAATATAATATAATTATGAACTAATTGAGAATTTATTAATAACTTTAAAAAAGGAAACTTATTGTGTTTGATATATTTTAATAATATAAGTAATTTAATATATGTCGCATTCAGTAATATATTAATTTAAATTTATTTTGTTAATTTAGATATATATATATATATATATATTCAAAGATTTCAAGTAGAAACGATAGTGACACTTTTGTCTAATAAGTCATCAATGTTTAAAACTTATTTTGAATAAAAATAATATATAAGATGATAAAACATCAATATTTTTATATAAGGTAGTTATAATTAATTTTATCTATCACATTATTTTTTATATAATCAATTATAGCAATAACGCATCAAAACTCTAACCATATTATATTTTAAATTTAATATTCTGCTTTATTATGTATACACTATACTCTCAACTTACTATTTATCATATATTCAATTATGCTTAATTATTATATTTTAGATAATATTTTCTGATAAAAGGTTTTTGGAGTCAATAATTATTTTTTTCTTTTACAAAGAGATAATTTATGGATATAATTATTGTTTTTCAAATTAAAAATATAAAAATTGTGTATTTGTTTTTTAATTCATTCGATATAGTTGATAAGTAAAAAACTATATAAATAATTATATTTAATTATTATTTAAAGTCAAAAATAATTAAATATATACATAAATATTATACCAAATTTTAATAAATAGTAATTATTTCATCATGCACAGGGTCTGGGTTATTACCTAGTCTCTATAAAAGATGACCAACTCTTCCAGTTGAGTGCCACCTCATCATTTTGGTTTGTCATTTTTTAAAAATTTAATGATACAAATTATATAAAATTTAGTTAATGCATAAATTAATGTATTATTAATCATGATACTTAAAGAATATGAAGAGTATGAAAAATATGAAGTATTAGATAATATATTTCAACAACATTATATACTTGATATCTAAAAAACATTATTGAATATATATTTTTGGTAGTTTTAAAAATTATTAAAACATTTTATGTTTCTTATTTAAGAGTATTTTCTTATTTCTTATTAATATCATAATTTATTACTATAAAAAACAATTATACAAATATAAATAACAATTATTTGATATTTTAAACTTTAAAAAGTTAGAAGAAAAACTTATACAATATTATAATAAACTTTTAAACAATTTCTTTATAAACTAATAATTATTTGATAATTTATTGTATTCAAACTTGATCCATTAATAATTTTTAAATTATTAAGATATCAAAATCCTAATATATTTCTTTATACAATATTTAATGCAGCTGTATAAATTAGAATTATAAATCAATTATTCAAGTTAATAAAAATATAAATATATATAATATAATATATAAAATCGGTTTAACATCAATTTTTTACAAAACTAAAAACATGCGCGTATGTGCGGATACTCTTCTAGTAATTATAAATATATAATGAAATCATCTATATTAAATAAAAGAAGAAGTTTGGGGCTCATAAAGTCATCCACATCAGTAAAACAAAAGTCTTTATAATCATGTCACATCAGCAAATTTCTAATAGAAATATTTTTTAATATATTAATAGCATGCTTAAAATTAAATAGCATTTAATTAACAATAATAATAATAATTGAATATTGATTAAATTGTATGTACTATAGTAACAAAACATATTACATATAACTTGATTTTAACAAAAATAAAAATATATTATATATAATATTTTAAATTCTTACAACCTAAACTAATAATAATCACATGTTTAAACTAAAAGTCGGTATGATATAATATTATGAGGTATTCAGTTCATCCACACAATAATTAAAAGGATCAAATATTTATGACTATATACATACTATTCCTATATTTTTGGCTAAATACTTTTAGGCATAAACTAAATTAATTACAGTATAGTATGAATCATTGTTATAGTCATGTGTATGTAAAAATAGTCCTCATAACTTTATATTAAACATCAATATATTACACTTCTATATTTAAAAATAGTATATATGTAATTTTATATAGAATAAAATGTCATAAATAGTTCTCTAACCATCTACATCAACAAAAAAGAAATTCTTTACAAACTCAACATGTAAAGAAAACTAATATGTTTTTCTTGGTTAAGAAATTCTTTTAAAAATAATATAAATATATATAATTAATTTAATTATAAAATTTCACCAAAATATATATTTAGTGTAAGAAAAATATCTAAGTTAAATTACAAGCAAATGCAAATAAATCTTTTACATATTTTTAATTTTGAGAAACTCGACATACTTTGTTTAATAGAATGAGTTAGTATGAAGTTGCATTTGTATATGTATTACTTGCTTTATTCATATACACTTCTATAGTTTACAGATGCATCAGATGCCAAATCGAAAATGCAGTTTATCAGTATGATTGTGATTTTGTATAATACGTAAATGATATTTTTATTTATATGAATGTAAGAGTTTTATACATTGATTGCTGTTTTGTATTTAAGACTGCTCATAAAAAAAAATCAATTACACGAACACAATTGAAATGAAAAGAAATAAATTAATTAGAACAAAATATAGGTGTTTCAATTGTAGTCATATATTTGATAAGTAGTGTTTTTAATGAAAAAAATGTTTTAAATTAAATAAAGAAAAGAATTATAGTTGTTGAGTTCAATTATATATCAAATTTAGTTTTAAAACAAATTTAATAGTAGTTTGAAAGTTGATGAACAGTAATAAATTTATATACAAATATTAAGTTTTAGATTAACAATTAATTTTCACATATATCAAAGTTAATGAGCAAGTTATCTCTCCATCTAAGGTGTCTACATCAGCACAATTTTTATTTTAAAATGGGCTTCTAAATATTTAGGGTTTTGTTTTCAAGTTTTTATATTTTGAGTAATTATTTTTGGACTTTTAATATGAGAAATATGAAATTAAAAATAAATACTTATTTTACAAGCAATAAAAATTATAAACTTATGTTCTTTTTTATGAAAAAGAATTTGGAAGGCAATCACATACAAAAGATGATTGAATAAATTACAGAAAATAATTCTCAAAACATTTTATACAAAAAAGCTTAGAAAGATTTACGTATATAACTAAAGTAAAATCATTCAAATAAAATAAATACTTATTTTACAAATCATAAAAAACATAAATTTTTTATGAAATAAATATAAATAAATAGAATGTGAAAATAATTATTTTGAATATAAATAAATAGAGTGTGAAAAAGAGTTTGAAGGTAAACAATTACGAAAGATGACATAAGAACTTGTAGAGAATAGTTATCAAACTTTAAAAAATAAAATCTAAAAAGATTAATTCATAAAAGAAAGTAAAATCATTCATATCTATTTTACTATGTAAAATAAATGTTTTTTTATGAATGAAATACTAAACTGTTTAATTAGATAGTATATAAATAAATTTGATTTATATGAAGGAGGAAAAATCATGGCAAATACTTATCCACTATTTTTTCTCAATGATGGCAATATAAAGTTGGTATTCGATGAGTTTACTCATCAGCCAGGTAATTTATGAATTTTAATATGAAGTATATAAATAAACTAAAACAAGATTATAAATTATATTTTCTAACTGAATCAAGTCTTTACCTCTACATGACAAGAAAATGGGAAAATATTTTCACACACATTCACAAATATAGTCAAGTAGTTCACTATCATCAGATAGATGAACACATCGGAATTGTTTTTTGAAAAAGACAAATGTTTGAAATCAATTAAAATCAAAAGCTTATCAAGTAAGCATAATTTTATATATATATAAACATATCAAACCTATATAACATATGAACAGACCTCTTGTTTTTGTCTCGCCAACTTTACTTACAATTCCCCTCATTTAAAATTACAATCAATCACAGAATTGAATGAGACGAAAGCTTGCATGAAATAAACGAAAAATAGCAGTGATTGTAATCAGAATAATAGGACTAAGAGCATTAGCAAATGGAAAAATAAAATAAATGATTATTTGTGTTTGAAAATGAGTTAGATTTTTTAAAAATACGATAAAAAAATTAAGAGAACTTAAAATTTAGAGTGGGGAAGGGTCGATAATGATTTCACCTTATCCGTGAAAATAAGCTATAAAAAAAATCAACAAACCAATTAATTACAGTTAAACAGTTAGGACACATATAATATTTATTGCAGCGTACAAATATACGAGAGATTCTTTTAATAATTAATATAATACATCATAATATATATTAGAAAAAACAATTACAATTAAATATACATATTTTGGACAAAAAAAAGAAAACATTTAAAAAAGTCAACATAATAATATAAAATAAAAATATACATAATAATAATATAAAATATAAAAATAAAATAAAATTAATAGATAAGTCTCCGCAACACACATGTTAAAATATCAAAATTTATCAACAATGTTATCGATAAAAAAAAAAAATGCATATACTCTGATGAAAAAAATATACACCTGAATGACTTTAAATTGTACAGAAGAGAGACAATAAATTGAGTCTCTCCATAACATTAGTTTAAAATTAAAAAAAATATATTTATTCTACAAATCACAAAACTGCAAATTCTCTACAAAATAAAAAAAACTATTTCGAATAAACAAAATAAAGAGAGAGTGTGTGATCGATTGTGAAATCATTTTATTGATCTAGCCAGAAATAAACCACATAAATAGGTTAATTAAATAAAAATATTTAATACGAAGACATAGATATTTACGATAGCGTATAATTATAAGAGAAAGTTTTTTAAAGTAATTAACATATCACAATTTATTTTAGAGAAAATATTTCACAATAAGTTTACATATTTTAAGATAATTAAAAACTAAATCAATATATAAAATAAAATAAAAATATAATAATTATATAAATTAACAAATAAATCTGCGTAATGTGCAGGTCAATTTCTAGTAAATAAAAATAGGGAGATTGCATTTCCATAACATGAAAGGTATAATGTTCAAAAAAAAAACATGAAAGGTCAATGATTCATTCTATTTTTAGCAATTGCCAAGGGCATTCACAAAGCCGGCACTACCGCAGCCACGGTCTTAAGCTTTTTAACGGGATGGGAAGCATTGCGTATTCTTACGTGGATCACATTGTGGTGCTTGTGATCCAAGCAACAATACCTTAAGTTGAAAGCATTTCCAAACCAAGAAGATTTATACCCCAAAAGATCTAATTTAGATGAAAACGAAATTGATAAAAATAGATAGCTCATAGAACTTTATTCATATGCAAAGGAAATAGAGAAAATGAAAAAGCTTTAGGGTGTCACCAAGATCAAAAGTCGAAACGATTTTGTTAATATCATCGGTTATTTTAACAAAAATATATATATAATCGGTTACAATCAATGGTTTGAGACTTGACTCGGACCGCCTTGTTTGACTGGTTAAACCGGGACTATTCACTTTTATAAGCCGGTTTTAACATTAAAATCCAAAACTTATTACATCAAAAAAAATTCAGAAAAATTTGCGAGCAACCCACAATCTACTGACCCGCCGATCCGGTTGAACTAGCAAATTACATTTTCAAAATTTGAATTTAAATTTAAATTGTTTAATCATTTTTATATTTTATTATTGTTATTGGACATTCTATGTTTTGTTAAATATGGTATAAGTGTTTTCTTATATTTAAATTTACTTTTCTATTTTTATAAACTATATAATGTATATATTTAATAAACTTATTACACCAAAAAAATCCAGAAAAATCGGTGAGCAATCCGCAACTTATTGACCCGCCAATCCGGTTGAACCAGCAATTAAATTTTTAAAATTTGAATTTAAGTTTCAATTGTTTAATCATTTTTTATATTTTATTATTGTTATGAGACATTCTATGTTTTGTTAAATATGGTATAAATGTTTTCTTATATTTAAATTTAGTTTTCTATTTTTTAAACTATATAATGTATATATTTAATAAACAAAATTATGAATTAGTTCATCCACGATCAAATAAAAATACTTTAGTACATTTGCCAGCATAAAAGATGCTTTCCACCAAATCGATTCACACGATAACCTAAGCATTATTGACTTGTCTAAATTAGTCTATACGAATGAAATTAACTCGTTTCTCTCGCGTGTGTCGTTTTTCTAAACAAGTTGATTTAATTTAGTATATTGATCTAACTATTAATTTATTTTGATCGTGTGTTGCTCTACATATAGAACCCTTGACCTGAGGTGAATCAGAAGATCAAAAACCAAAATATGAGTCTAAGCTCCGAGCTTAAGGATCTAGAGGAGTTGACGTCCAATGCGAAGCAGATACAAGATGACATGGTGGATGAGATACTAAGAGTTAACGCAAACACAGAGTATCTTCGACGTTTTCTCCATGGGAGCTTTGATAAAGAACTTTTCAAGAAGAACGTACCGGTGGTGACTTATGAAGATGTTAAGCCTTATATCGAACGTGTCGCTAATGGAGAACCTTCAGATGTCATTTCGGGCGAACCAATTACTCATTTCTTCGTAAGGTATATATTGAAAATTTACAAAAAGTAGATTTGTTATATGATTAATGGATCAACTAGTTAATTAAGGTTTAAAAATGCAATAGTTTTGACCTTGTTGGTGTGTAGCTCTGGAACTACAGGAGGGAGACAAAAGATCTTCCCTGTGAACAACAAGTTTTTTGAAAAGATTATATTCACCGATGCTCTACGTACCTCCATTATATCCATGTAACTCTTCACATGCATTTCTAATTTAATTCATTCTTTGTAACTGTATTTGTTAATTAATGGGATTATTGATTTCTTGTTTAAAGGCATATCAAAGGCGTCAAGCAAGGAAAGGAGATGAAGTTTCTTAACACCAGAACGTTATCCACAACTCCCTCTCGTTTGCCTGTTGCTCCTCTAATGACGAGATTCCTGATGAGCAGTTATTTCAAGAACTGGTCTTCAAAGCGTTTTACTAGCCCCGACCAAGTCATATTGTGTGTAGACAACAAGCAGAGTATGTACTGTCATCTTCTCTGTGGTCTTGTCCAGAGATCGGAGCTAGGTTGTGAGTGTCGCTACTACATTTGCTTCCGGCTTAGTCCAAGCAATCACATTTCTTGAAACTCACTGGAAAGAAATGTGCGGTAATATCCGATCTGGTCATGTAAGCGAGTGGATCACCGACCGTAGTTGCAGAGACTCGGTCTCTGCCATACTTGGAGGACCAAATCTTGAATTGACAGATCTAATTGAACGTGAATGCAGCAAGAAGTCATGGGAAGGTATCATCACAAGGTTATGGCCCAACATCAAGTTCGTTCAAAGCATAGCTACAGGACAGATGAGTCAATACATCCCAATATTAGAGTTTTACTTCAACAAGCTGCCTCTCATCTCCCCAAGTTATTCGTCTTCTGAATCAATCTTCGGAGTAAATGTGAATCCTCTATGCAAACCACAAGACGTGACTTACACGTTTTTGCCCAACATGTCTTACTTTGAGTTCATCCTTGTTGATGGAGGAAACCATGATGAAATTGTTGACCTTGTGAACGTTAAGTCAGGATGCCTGTATGAGACCTTGGTCACAAATCATTATGGTGAGTTATATGTACATTCTCGATACTATATAAAAGAAAAATACTAATACCTTTCGATTAATATTGTTGCTAGGGTTATACAGATATAGAATGGGAGATATTCTACAGGTGACTGGATTTTACAATAGTGCACCTCAGTTTAGATTTGTACGCAGAAAAAACATTGTTTTAAGCTTACAAGCGGAGGCAACAACTGAAAAAGATCTTTCAAAGGCGTTGAATCGTGTGACTATCCTTCTTGAGTCTTCAGGTTTGATGTTGATGGGATTCACATGCTATTCTGATATCTCCACTGTGCCAAGTCATTATGTTCTTTATTGGGAGCTTGAAGCCAAAAACTTTGATGGCATTGTTAAGCTTGATAACAAGGTGATGGTGGAATGTTGCTGTGTAGTGGAGGAATCATTTAATGCTCTTTATCGAGATTTAAGGAGCAAAGATGGCTCCATTGGAGCTCTAGAGATAAGAGTGGTGGAGCAAGGAACGTTCGATTCTCTCATGGAATACTCCATCTCACAGGGTGCTTCTGCATCTCAATACAAGACACCTATATGCATCAGCTCGCATGAAGCTTTAGCGATTCTTGAAAACAAAGTTGTCGCTCGGTTTTTCAACGATAACGCCCCTTCTCTCTGACCAAAGAGATAGGGTCTATTTGGATCACGTTGACCCCCACAAGAACTGGTGAGAGATAGGTTTATGATTTGTGGTTTCGTGTGCAAGTGTGTGTGATACGTGTTAAACTTTAAATCGTTTGATTGTTAAGACATGCTCTATGTAGTCGTCAACCTAATATGTACCAATAAATGAATTAATATCGTTTTGTTCGCTACAGATATTTTCTGTACAAATTAGGTCTATCAATGTAAGCACTCTCATTTGATAGTACACTTGAAGTGAAAATACTTTGCTGAATAGAGGTTTTTGCAGAATAATTTAATTATAACGAAATCATATTTAAAAACAGCAGAATCACCTAAAAACTAATATTAATATTCATTACCGCTTTCAAAATTTATTAGTATTGAATCTATAGTTAAGTATCTTACATTATGTAAGTTACATAGTTATATGTATAGAGTGATCAAAAAGAATCATAAGCTCATACTTAACTAAGACAAGAGCAGAGACATAACAAGACCAGCTCGACTCACCATTCCCTTTGGACCTCACCACTCAGCAAGAATCTACAGAGCAATTTGTTAGAGAGCTGTGAAGTGACTTCTTGGTTGGGTGCTTGATTTTCCAACCAAACCAAGAACTCGAATAACTCACCTACCAATCTGAAAACTTCAACCAAAACCCACCAAGCCCTCTCTCACTGGGTACATAATTACCTATCTCGTCTAAAATAATCAACTGGTCAGATCTTTCTGACATAATACCTGAGATCATGAGGTTGGTAAGGATCCATACCATCACGTCTTCGCTTTGGCTCTCTCCTATGAATCCTTAACCCCATCTAGCTGGTGCCCTTGCGTTTCTTTTTACTTTTGTCCTTCTTTAAGAGCGTTGACATGTGGTTAAGATCATTCAAACTCGAGTTGGACTCACCTTGTAACCACAACAAAGCCTCATGAGCTGCATCCATTTCTGCATTTTTCTTACTACCACATGGCTTACCCATGAAATCCAATCCATTGAAAGTAACCATAGCGCGAAACTGGTTGTTCTTCAGCTGTCTTATCTTGTACACAGGTGTTCCGTGTCCTGCTCGGGCAAGTAATGTCTGAAGTTGGTTCTTGTTGTTTTCCCCACCGCTGTTCTGCAGCTGAGTCCCTACTACTTTCAACTTCTTTGTCGTCGTAGGGCTTAGAGCTTTCCGGCCAAAGACGAATCTGCCCTCACATTGGTCCTCAGACACAAGCAATCTAATGGCGGTCATAAGTTTGTCGTATAGTTGAATATCAAGTTTTGGATTCACAAGCTGTAGAGAAGACCACAAACAAACTTTGTCAAAGACAGTAAAGACAACAAAAGATGTATCCTCGGGACTAGGCTTGGAACTTTACCTTGTTCTGAATAAGTTCGTCGAGCTCTCTTTTTAACGAAAGGTATGTATATGCTAGAGTGGGTTTCATGAAAAACTCTAGATATCCTCCCAGCATTTTGAGATGGCCATCCTATGGAGAACACAGAGACGACACGATGTGAAAATAAGACAAACATGGAAGGAAATTGAAATTGACAAAATAAGATGGGACTATAACTTACAAATCCACCGGAAGATATTTTATCCCCAAACAAAAGAAGCACCGAGTCAGATACAGCAGTGGAATCTCGAAGGAACACAGAATTGACTTTGATTTTTTCGTTGAAGACTAGCCAAGGGAAAGGAATCCTTGGTACATTGCCATTCACAGAACTCTGCGAAGTACAAAAACAAAAAAAATAAAATAATTAAACCGAGTTTGTAAGCTCATATAGATTTCTATTCCGAGGACATAAGCAGAGTTCGAAGACTGATAAGTTTAAACGATAAGACTCACCGAGTATAGAAGCACTTGCCCGTCCTCCATAGTCTTGAGAGTAATTGACTTTTCCTTATTCTGTGGAGCGGAATGGTTTTATTATTGAACAAAAGTACATGATTTTGGAAAAAGAAGAGCTGAGAAGTAAATGCAAAGGTGGTGATGACTCACAACGACAGAACAAATTCCAGGGAACAGGCCAGCACAGATGATTGAGCGGACAAGATGATCATCATGACTCAGCTTACTGCAACCTTCAATGTTATCAATCAGAGAAGCCTCCTTGAGGAGAAAGAAGAATTGTTTCCGCATAGAGTCCATGGCCTTAAGAGTTTGGGCAGAGAGAAAGTTCTTCCAGCAATACTCGTAACCAGACTGTGTTCTTTCAGCTTCTTTCCAACCACTGTACGCTCGAACCAATGTCAAATGATCACTGCAATCATGGCCAGAGAACTTGGACTTTGCTGATTCTGCTAGCTGCAATATAAGGAATCAAGTGAATAATCACAGGCATTTCTTGGCTTTCCGCTGGGCTCTAGTCATCTGAGAGCAGTGGTTTCACCAAAAGCAATATGAATTAAGCGCATGAATAATCCACTATAAACTTACATCCTTTTTGTCAAATGGCATAAGGAATGGGTCTCTGACACTAAGACCAGCAACAACTGTCATTATTGGATCTAGACAGTTGAAGATAGCCCCTAAAATAAGCATTTTTCCAAGTTTAGGCTCCACAGGAAGCATTGACAAATTTTTCCCTGCATAGAGATATAATGAGTTCCTACAAGAATTTGAGAACTCAGATATTTAAGAATGATGAAAAAGTGTTCCAGTAGAAACACACCCAAAGCTGTTAAATTTTCGTTGTCATCAAGAGCCCCAATGATCTTTAGATACTCAACAGCATTCTGGACCTGAAAAATCAACATGATCATTAAGACTAGATGTTAAACCCCAAAGGATAACGCAACGAGAGGAGAACAAAAAAAAATGTAGTATAAAAATTACCGATAAAGCTTCAGGAGGTTGTAACGCTCTTGAAAGGAACTCTGAAATGCTACCAAGTCTTAAGCTTTTGATTTGTAGACAAAGAGACTGCAACGGAGTCCTTAGGAGTTCTGGCTGCTGGTAGTCAGCAAAAGCATCATAGACACATCTAGGATAAAGGTGATAACATTCTCCAGGCATAACACGACCAGCTCTTCCTCTTCTCTGTAATAGTAGAAAACGAAAAGGCACAATCATTTACAACTACACAGAGAATGTAAATCAAAAAAGAATTTTTGAGCAGCAATAATTAATGCCTATCTCTTACTTGGCGAGCAGCTGCCTTTGAAATCCAAGAGGGAAGCAGACAAGGGGTATTGTTAAGCGCATCATAAGACGTTTCTTTTGCTTTACCACAATCAACCACAAATACAACATCATTAATGGTGATACTCGTCTCAGCCATATTGGTGGCCAGCACTATTTTCCTAACTCCTTCAGGCGGTCTATCAAAAATCAGCCTCTGTAGAAAGGAAAAGAAAATTATCATAAAAAAAGGTTAGCAAGAGCAGAATAAGTTGCATTTTATCATTATCACATGTGTTGTATACTTGAATGCATAGATCAAACATCAGATACTTAAAACTACCTGCTCAGAGCTGGCCATGGATCCATGACATGCAAGCAACAAAACTTTATTGGGGTCTCCTAGAAGAGAATGAGCTTCGAGCTGATTCTTCAAGGAGTTTATATCATCCCAACCGGTCATGAATACCAAAACAGCACCAGGTCTCTCTCCTTTGACGATGTGACAAAGCACATTCTCAATAAGGTTAAAGCCTATTGAATCAGGACTCCAGCATGACATAGAATCTCTAGTACGAAAGTTGTATCCTTTGAAGTCTGCAGCTTCAAGAGCATCCTGCTCACAAATTCAGAAGAAACACACTTAAAAGAAAATAACCAGAGAAAAATACAAACTCTGTCGTGTAATATAACTTCTTCGTACCTCAACAGCAGAAGATATCTGGGATTTTCTTTTTTTGAATTGAGCTTGCTTTTGCATCTTCCATGTCTTTTCCTCACCATAATCGTCAATTTGATTGTAAGCTGTCAGCCTGTACCCAGTAGTCTCAAGAAGATCCTCCAAGAAATGGGCTCGGACAGGATATGTAAAACCCTGTACAGGAATTTTCATTTTAGTTCAAATACTCTTTCACAACATGAGATACATTTGACTGGGTACGGAGAAAAGAACTAGGTGCATAAACTTACTGGGATATGCATGGCTGGTGCACCACCAAAATAAGAAGAAAAGAGCTCAGCGTTCAAAGTAGCACTCATTAATATCAACTTTAGGTCAGGTCGACGAGGAAGGAGATCTTTCAAGACTATAAGCAGGAAATCTGACAAAAAAAAGAGAAAATTGTGTGTGAATAACATGAAACTGCATATTACTGAATGGAGCATCTTTGCTCAATAACAAATTTTACCTTCATTCATCCCACGTTCATGAATTTCATCAACTACAACATGAGTCACACCTTTCAGGCTACGATCCACAAGTAAACGTCTAAGTAAAACACCAGTCGTACAAAATAGAAGACGTGTGTCTCTCCCCCTCATTCCCTCAAGCCGAACTTTGTAGCCAACCTTCCAAGAGGAGAGAGCGCATATCAACAAAACTAGTACTATCATAGTGTTGAAATCAGATTTGTTCATCCCAATAAATCAGTAAAAATTGATTGAATGTTTCCACAGCGGTCAAAATTAACTCACAAACCCCAACTGCTCAAGACAAGAGCGTACAAAGAACTTACCGATTCTCCTATTTGCTCTCCACGTTCTGCAGCAACTCGTTCAGAAACAGAAATAGCAGATATTCTTCTAGGCTGGGTACATATGATGCTGCACGCAGCTCCACGAGCAGCCTCGATCTCAGATTCTAATATGTACTGGGGAAGCTGCGTTGTTTTACCACAACCTGTTTCTCCAGAAACCACTATGACCTGCAGGATGTCAAAAACAGTTAGAAAAACACCATCTTTGATAAATGATATGATTACATGAGATCAAACGGAGGAATTGCGATTCACCTGGTTTGCTGAAATGGCTTTCAAAAGTGCATCTTTCTCTTTGAATGCAGGAAGTGTTTTCCGAAACTCGACCATTTTCTGGCCTTCTGGAGAATCCTGGCAAAAAAACACCATTATACATATTAAACTAAATATGACAAGAGGTATATGAGATCAAAAAGGCTACAACTTCAAAGAGACCTACCACCCATTGCTGTTGCTTGCTCCTCAGTTGCAAACTTCTCGGACGGAGGATTTTTTCCCTTGCAAGACTATTCTGCATCACGGTCTCTGGTTTCTCATAGTTTCCATAATCGTTTCCTAAACTTTCACTACTACTTGGTCTTGGCATCTCCGGAATCATCATTTTTTTCTGATCGAGGAAAGCATGTAGATGGGCATCTACTTCGCTTTGCAGGCCAAAAGGCAAAACCACCTTTTATATTCAAGACGCCATGAAAACGAACAAAGCATTAAAATTATGTAAGAATTGGCAACTTAGCTATTTAAGAAACAATTAAGCAAACCAGCTTTCCACTACTAGATATCTAGAAGCTCCCTATCTCAGTATACAAAAAGCTAGGCACATAAGCTTACAGAGATCAGTTTGTTACCTCTCTCTGTGGGCGCTTATCATCAAGATCGGGTCTATAATTCGGCAAAGGAGATTTGCTAATGACAATGATTTTCGAATACTGACGGCTGCAAACAAACACAACATGTCTCTAAGAACTCTCGCAGAGGAAAGTAAACCTCAGAGAATTTGTTTTTCAATTTGTAAGGTAACAAAACTTCACCTGTGTAATCCCATTCTGGTCGCCATCGTTGAGATATGCTCAAAATCACGGCGATCTTTTCTCTCCCTTGACACAACTTCTTGGTCTTCTCTGTTCCGTAGAAGCATAGTAAGTTTGAATCTCCACTGATCAATGTTATCAAGAGTCGAACCCGCCTAAAAAAAAGTTAACGGATTTAACAGAAATAAGCACACCTCAAAATCACCGAACTTGACAAGTTTTGTAAATCCACAAAAACCCTTTCTTTAAGATTCTGAATTGTGGGAATTTCGAAATTACCATTTGCTGAGACAGAGAAGACCCGATATCTCGGTCAGACTCGTCGCTTGACTCGTAGTCGTTGTAAGCAATTCGTCCATAGCCAGAGCTTTGCTTCTGAAAGTAGGGTAAGTTAGAAGTTCTCCACTCTAACCCAAGAGTCGAAGAAGAAGAAGAGGAAGAAGAAGAAGCATCGCGGCGACCAGCTCTCACGGACAAGACCCTCGACCTCTGAGAATGGAGAGACCTAGCTACAGACGACGGTCTTAATAGTAATTTAGGGCTCCGATGAATCAGGACGGAGTTATGTTGGATAAACATGGAGGCAGCACCGACGACGGCGTTAGGTCTGATATGTCCTCGGAAAATTACTGAGTAGTAAGGCATTTTTTTTTCGAGATTCCTCGCCGCGTTAGAACATCTGAAGATGGTAAGAGACCCTTTTCCTCTTTAGTCTCTGTTCTTCTGTGACGTGAAAACAGAGACAATGGTGTTTTTGAGGTTTGATGAAAAGGTGAGGTTTTTCTGAGGCTGCGCAGGTGCCACAACCCTTTCAAATGACGGCCACGACGGAGAAGAAGACGCTGAGCTTATAATTGGGCCTTTTTATTTTGGGCCGTATGTGTTGGGTCAATTTAATAAAACAGGCTTATCTAGAAATAGGTGTCTTGTTGCTTAGTGTAGGGTTTCCCCCGCAACAGGTCTCTTAAGTTTTCTGGTTTCGTTGCACTGATGGAAGCTTACCTTTCATTGAAATCAAACCCGATTATTCAGATATATGACATTGTTACCGTAAGGTAGGGTTTTTACCTATCAGGTCCAAAAATGCTTATCTTGATTTGGTGGTCTTCAAGTCGTCATGTTCTTTCTTCATGAGTCGGGTGTGATTGTGAAGATTGATTAACTTCTTGTTTCACCATATTCTATTGAAGCTAGAGTGTAAATATTTTGAGAACAACTTTTGAATTTGTTTGGTACAAAATTATTTATTTCCTTAGTTCAAGTCCACTAGTCTATTTATAGATTCATTCCACAACAGTAAAATCGGAATAATCATGCTCAAAACGGAAAGTTAATCATTTGGAAGGTACTAATAAAATTGATACAAACAAAACTGCTTTTTCTTAGCAATTATCTCAGGAGAAAAATCAAGAAATCTTAAGATCCTATGGCCAAGTTCTTATATGGTACTTCTTCAGGACAGGAGCTTGAAGAACCACCCTAGGAGCCCATGACAAGCAGTGTCCCATAAGGTCTAAGCATCCGAGTGTCCAGTTCTGCGATTTGTTAATGGATTCGATCTCGTCATGAGAGTTGGTTTCTTGCGTGGTAAGGCTTCTCTAAAAGAGTGGAAATCCTCTGTACAATGTGATGGTTGTGGCTCCGCCTATGCTCACTATAGTCCCTAACACCTTGGCCACACTGTCTTCGAACAAGATTTATGTGCTCGATCCTTGATGAAGATCAACGTTAAGACGGGGATGTAAAGATGATCACTCCTTCAAAAGGAATTTCCTTGAAATAAGAAGGTTAAGGTACTTTAGGGTACAAGCCATGATGATGGCGATTGCAGGAACAGAGTTCCGCATTGCTGAAGCAAACGTTGGAGATGCATAGGCCAGTCCCAAGAGGTAGAATCCTTGATTCACTGTGATTCTGATGTTCATAAAAACAGAGGATAAGAAACGCAAGAATCATTTTTCATACAGGAAAATATTTATGTTATTTGAAGAAAACAGATTAGTGATTAAAAAAAAAGGTTTCTCACCCTATGAGTGCTAAGAGAAAGAACTGAACAAGTAATGAGATTGTGAGAGGAGGCCTTTCCTTCCTGAGAAACAGATAAGAAGAAAATCAGCTTCGTTTGAGATCTTATTCAAGTAACAGAAACCCTTAATGAATTAAAAAGATAAATTTAACTGGTGTTACCAGATACATCCATATCACAAAACGTTGTGTGGTTTTACCCAAGAAACCCAAATGAGATCAAAAGAAGAAAAAATCTTGTAGCTAGTCAAGAAACCCACACAAGAACAAAAGGATAATTTTTATCCAAAAAATATCATTGGATCAAAAAGATAAACGACTCTTCTTACCCAAGCAACCCGTATGACATCAAAAGGAAAGAGTATCTGGTGTTACAAAAAAAAAAAAAAAAAAAAAAAAACCCACATCAGACCAAAAGGGTGAACAGTTTCTTCCTACCCAAGAAACCAATATGAGATCCAAATGACAAAACTTTCTGGTGTTACAAGAAAACCCTCATCAGACCAAAAGGATAACAGTTTCTTCCTACCCAAGTTATCCATCTTGCCTATTTTTCTGGACACCCCTCGTTCTGTGTATCTGTTTTGTTAACAGAAGCATAGCTTTGTTGCTAATCTTTTGTCCTACTTGTCTCCCTCTCTTTTTGTAGCCCACTGTATGATCCTCTGATCAAATAGCCTTTCAACGCTTATTTCTTTTTGATTATTGAAAATTCTTTAACAAAAAATATATTCCAAATAACAATACTTGTCACACACTTCCGCTATAGATGAATCATAACATGCAACCATCACAAATAAGCACACATAAACCATAAGTGGTTGTGTGTGATAAAAAGCATACATAATACAAAGAACTATGAGTGAAGAGGAGGAGATTTTTCGCTGTAGAACCGAGCAAAAACCTTATTTTCAAGTACTGCCAAGGCTTCAGAAGAGCTGATACATATGGGTGTCTTGTATTGAGCAATCGAACCGCCTTGGGAGATGAAATATTCCATGAGAGAATCAAATGTTCCTTGTTGCACCACTCTTATCTCTAGAGCTCCAATTAATCCAGCTCTACTCCTAAGTCTTCTGTAAAGAGCATCAAATGATTCCTCTAGCGCGTAGCAACATTCCACCAATATATTTTTATCAAGTTTAACAACGTCGTTAACGTCTTTGCCTTTGAGTTCCCAGTAAAAAACGTAATGACCTGGAAAAGTGAAGATATCTGCATAGCATGTGAACCCCACCAACATTAAATCTGATGATTCAAGAACAAGTGTCGCATGAGCCAACGCCTTTAAAAGATCCTCTTCAGTTGTTGTCTCTGTTACCACGCTTAAAACGACATTCTTTCTGCGTACAAATCTACATTGAGGTGTGCGATTGTAGAATCCAGTAACTTGTAGGATATCTCCAATAAGATATCTGTGTAGACCGAAATAATTGGTGACGACTGGTTCATAGTAGCACCCTAATTTGACGTTCACAAGATCAACAATGTTGCTGGTCATGTCTCCCTCGTAACCAACAGGTAAAAACTCGAAGTAGTCGATGTTGGGCACAAATGTGTAGGAAACATCCTGTGGCTTGTCTAGAGGATTCACATTCATCCCAAATGTACTTTCAGAAGACCCGTATGTTGTGGAGACTAGAGGAAGTTTGTTGGAATAAAACTCAACTATTGGAATGTATTGAGCCATTTGTCCCGTGAAAATGGATTCAATGATTGTAGCTTTTGGCCAAACTCGTGTGATTACACCTTCCCATGACTTGTGGCTGCATTCTTGCTCAATCACATCCGCCAATTCAGGATTAGGTCCTCCGAGAATGGCTGAGACAGAGTTTCTGCAGTTCAGGTCTGTGATCCAGTCACTAATATGACCTGACCGGATATTACTACACAGTTCCTTCCAATGATCTTCAAGAAAATTGATTGCTAGGACCAAGGCATAAGCAAATGTAGCACCAATTCTCACAACCTCGTCTTTCTGGATAAGCCCGCATAGAAGATGACAGTACAAACTTTGCTTGTTGTCTGGACACAGTATGACTTGGTCAGGGCTTGTGTACCTGGGAATCCCTTTTGATGGTCGGTTTTTGAAATAATCGCTTATGAAGAAGCTTGTAAATACTGTAGAAACTGGTAAACCGGAGGGAGTAGTGGACTCCGGTCTAGTGTAAAGAAACTCCAATTTCTTTCCTTTCTTGGTAACATTGTCACCGAAATTCCTATAAACCGGAACAATATTGATCTTAAGGAGAAATATTTTGAATGTGAATGAGTTATAAAAAAAAATAGAATGTCTTAATACATCATTCCTGTTTAAACAAATACTAGATGTTGGACCTGCGCGGATTTTTGAAGTAAATTTTATAAATGTTTAAATTATATAGTATAAGAAGATTTATTATATATTATGTTATAAGATAGTCTGTTTCCTGGTACATATGTATCATGGTTTTATTTCGAAAGAATGAATAGTCTGTTTTTCATTTGTTTTTTTTTCTTGCTAACAGAAAAGCTAATTGTCTTGTTGATGGATTAGCTAACTCTGCTTTTTCCCTTCCTCTAGGTGTCCAGTTTTTAGATTCGATTTCACCTACTTTAGTTTCAATTTTCAGTTATGATATGTCTCCCCCACCCCCCTCCTACAAAAAAACTATAGTTATATTAAATTAAAATTATTTATTTATGTGTTATAAGGATTAAAATTAAATTTTGTAAATACAAAAATATAAATTTGAAAATAAGATAATATAAGTTACGTGCAACTAAATCAATATAGTAGACACACAAGTTGTTATTGTAAAATATGATAATATGTTATTGGTTTTACATGAAATTTATGTTTTTTAATATTGTATTTAGTTTTTCTTCTTCTTCTTCTCCCTTCTTATTCTTTCTTCTTCATTTATATTATCTGTTTCTTTTTAAACAGAAAGAGAAGAAAGAATTGTTGGGGTCAGTCTCCGCTTATTGTTGTTTTCCAAACCCAACCTTTATATTTAAAGATATAATATATTACTAATTTTATATATAACTTGTGTTCTTATGTTGTAGTCGGTTTTTTACAGGTTTGAATATCTAGTTGTAATTTTGTTAATCACACTATTATTTTTATTTAAAAATATTGATCTCGAATTATCGGTTTGGTATATCTTGTTGGTTTGGTCCACCTATCTGGGACATGAATGGTTTAATCCGTCTTTATCGATCCAACTTGTTGTTTCTGCTCGGCGGTTCGCCAGTTCAGCTCGGTAGTTTGCCAGCTCACCTTGTCAGTCTGGCTTATCACCTCTTCGATTTGGCTAGACTCATTTCCATTACTAACCTTTTCTTTGTTGATTTCGTCATAGTGGAGACCGACCCCAACAATTCTTTCTTCTTTTTCTGTTTCTCATGCTTCTTCTTCTTAATCACTTCTTCTTCATCTTTTCTTCTTCTCTCCCTTCATTTGTTTTTGTTCTTCTCCTTCTTCTTTTTATCCTTTATTTTTCTTTTTTTCCTTTCTTTTTTTCCTTTATTTTTCTCCGTTTTTTTCTTCTTTCTTTTTTTAGATTACCATGAAATTCTGGACCGAAGCCTGCAATCTCTGCAGGTCTGAAACCACATCATGTAATATTAGTTTAATACCAAGAGTCACTCGATCATGTGATTTATAAACTTTGCCTAGATCCTTTACCAGTCAAGCTAACGACTCTTGGTTACTCCTTCGTCTTCTCCTCCATCCCTTCTTCTTCTTCTTTTTCATATTTTCTTCTCATTCTTCTCCTTCGTTGTTCTTCCTCTCTCTCCTTCTTTTTCTTCTTCTATGTATCAATATTCTTCTTCCTCCATTCTTCTCCTTATTATCCTTCGTCTTCTTCTTCTCTTCCTCCTTCATGTCTTCTTCCTCTTCATCCATTCTCTTTCTTCTCCGTTCTTCTTTTCCGTTTTTTCATCTTCTCTTTGGTCTTATTCATCATCATTTCTCTTTCTTATTCATTTTTTTTCTTTTTCATCCCTTCTTATTATCCTTTCTTTTCCTTCTTCTTCTTTATCACTTATTCTCCTTCTTCTCATGTTCTTCTCTTTTTTTTCTCTCTCTCTTTTCTTCTTCTTTTTCATCTACTCTTCTTCTCATCCATCACTTCTCTTTATTCTCCTCCTTCTTCTTCTCCTTCTTATTTGTTCTTCTTCTTCTTTGTCAAACAAAAAATAATAAATTAAAAACTAAAAAAATAAAAATAACCACCATATACATAGTAAACAAACTGAAACAAAATATTTAACATATAAAAAATTAATTTCGACTAAAAAATATTGATGTTTGCAAAAATATATTTTTTGAAAATCTAAATAGAGAAAACAATTAGTCAAAATAAATTAGAAAAAATGAGATAATGTGAGTTACTGTTTTTATTTCCCTTATAGTTTATTGAAATAATATTATAATAAATACTTTTATTTTGTTAGTTGTAAATTATGAAAATCTTTTATTAATTTACTAACTTATTATTAATATATTTTTACATCTACAATAAAAATTTATCAATATTTTTGTAATGTTTTTGAAAATATGCTAGAATACATATTTTTTAGAATATGCTTTAAATTTATGCAGTTACAGTTTCTTAATTCAAAAATATTTTAATTTTCTTTGAAAAGCTTGCTCCATAATTTTAGTAATCGAATATTAATAAAATATTACAAAATCGATTCATTAGATATTTTATAGAACTAAATATAATTTAAATAAAATTATATGGTTATTATCTTTTACTGTTAATTAACCATGGTTTTTTTTTAAAATTTGAACAGGTTGCTTTTAAATTTGAAATTAATCTAATCAAAATTTAATTTAATATTAGATTACACTAAACATATAACAAATAATATATAATTAGTCATAAAAATTAGGTTTTAGTTTATTTTCTTACAAAAATATGTGTTTGGTTATATTATTGCATAATAATAAGAATATATTTTTTTTGTAATAATTTTTTTGCAATATGTTTTATATTATGTAAATATATAATTTAATTATATTTATTTATATTTATTTATATTAATTATAATTGTTATTTTCTTATATTGTTACATAATAATAAAGATTTGAAAAATATTATTTGTTATTTTTCACAAAATGTTTTAAATTGTATATATATTTACAATTTAATCTCATATATATAGTAATTATAATTGTCATTTTATATAAAGTTGGTTGTAATTAATTCTATGATTAATTGAAATTTTCGAAATAACTATTTATGAGAAATTCGAAATTAATTAAATGTGTTTGGTAATTGGAGTTAACTAATCTAAAGAATATTTGAAAATTAATGTGTTTTGGTAATATGAATATAAGAATTAAATAAAAAAAAGAAAATGAATATTAATTGGTTGAATTAACAAATGACTAAACTGCCATTAATGAAATTCTAAGGAATAGGTTAAAATGTAATGATATTTCATGTAATATAATATAACACATGAAATGTGTTTAAACATTGAAGTGGTCCTTAATTAATAGCATGGATAACTAATATTCAAACACATCTATTTCATAAGAGGCAAGAACAAAAAACATTCGAGAAACTTCAAAATAACACCTAATTTAAAACATACGAGATTAAGAGTGGGTAGATGATAAGATGAATATAATTATCTGAAATTTAGCAACCTCTAATTATTTTCTATATACTTTTTAATATATTTTTACTGTTTTATAAGTATATTTAAATGAATGAAAATGATTTTAAAAAAATCCAAAAAATTGTTAATTTACCATTTATGTAATGCATTATGCATCCTATTATTCAGTAGAGATCTAAAATCAAAATTCCAATTCTATCCACTAATTCAGATTAACTAGATCGGTTTTTTTTTTAATAGTCGTAAGACGTGGACAATCCATCTAGTTAGATATGAATATGATTTTCACAAAATTGTGTAGAAAGGATTTTGTGCATAACGTATAAAGAAGAAATTACTTGGACATGACGAGTGAGCGTAGAGCAAAAACGTATCCCAACTTCTCACTGTACATATCGTTCACGGGAAATATCTTTTGTTTCCCTCCTGAAGTTCCAGAACTACACAACAGATCCACAAATCATTAGACCACACTACAGATCCACAATCCGTATGTATAAGTATCAACCAGATTCAAACCAAGCAACCTCATCTTTATATCAAAACTAGTTGATTCATTAGTCATGACAATAAAAATATGTACCTTCGGAGGAATCTCGTAATTGGTCCACCAGAAATCACATTTGACGGCTCTCCATTCGCAACACCTTCAATATAAGGCTTCATATCTTCATAGCTCACCACCGGTACGTTCTTCTTGAATAACTCTTTATCATTGCTTCCATGGAGAAACTGTTGGAGATACTCTGTGTTGGCGTTTAGTGTAAGTATCTCCTTCAATACATTGTCTTGTATTTGTTTTGCTTTCGATGTCAACTCCTCCAGATCCTTGAGCTCTAAGCCTAAACTCATTTTTGGTTTTGATCTCTAATTCGTAAGAGGTTCTTTATGTTATACACTAAGATAAAACAACTTGTATAGTTAAAGACTCAGCGAACAACACGATTTAATCTTATAAAACAATTACACAAGTCAGAACTTAGGGAATCGTGTGAATTCAATACTAACATATTAAGCTTATTAAATAAGAACATATTGAGCTGTAAATATATTAATTTATTGAGCAAATGTTTTAAAATGATATATACCAGAACGAGTATCCACTGATAAACAATTATAAAAATGGTAATTTTTAATTTTTATAAATGTCAGTATTACTTTCTAACTTACAGACTGAGTGACCGTACAACTGAACATAAATTAAATGTAGATTAATAGCTGACTAACCATACAGTTAAACATAAATTAAATACATATTAATGATAGACTACTAACAGCAGAAAAGCACTAATTTTCTTATGGTTATTTTAGGAAAATATATGTTTGGTAATTAAATTGCCAAATGATTCATTTAAAAAATTATCTATAATTTATTTGTGCACTAAAATATAGGACCATATTAATTTATTTGTGTACTAAAATATATGACCAGATTAATATATTATCATGTTTCAAGTTAGTTGAAATTAAACAAATTACAGAATAATAACTAAACTGATTTTTGGAGTAAATGCCAATCCACTCAACATATTTTTTTGCCTCTTTTCTTTTTTAGAAAGCACGGAGTTGTTTATCAACTTTTTTATTAGTCGTTTGTTTAACCCCAACAACTACATTATCATTGTAGTTTGTGATATTGTTTGCAATTAGTATAATATGTTTATTTATTTAAAGATCATACGATTGCACAAAAATCTCCGGATGAATATTGACGGCTTTCCGACTAAATTTGAACAGGAAAGAACTGGTGATTAAAGGTTGAAAAATGCGGGTAACAAAATCAGAACTTAGCGTATTTGTTTTAGTTGTTTGTAAAAGTAAAAGTTTCCGTCTCCCGTTTAATCAGGCTTTGTCTCTCTAGAGGTTCCGAGCTAAGTTAGCCGGGATTTGTGGGCTTTGTTTTCGGAGTGTCCTGCTTATAAATTTTGGTTTGATGTCCTTTTATATCATTAGCAAAGGGTTCCCATATATCACACAAATTATACAAAACAAAACAAGAAATTACACAAATCACACAATTATACATAAATAGTTCAGATGATAAAACAAAATTACACAAATCACACAATTATACAAAACAAAACAAGAAATTTCTCTACTAAACATATATAAACCCATATGCTTATATTATTATTCAGTTACCATATCCGATCAGAGTGGTGGCGACTTGTCACTAAAAAATCGAGCAAGAACTTTGTCTTCAAGAAGTGCTAAAGCTTCAGAAGACTTGATGCAAATAGGTGACTTGTATTGTGATGTGGAAGCACCTTTAGAGATGAAAAACTCCATGAGAGAATTGAATGTTCCTTGTTGCACCACTCTTATCTCTAGAGCTCCAATAGATCCTTCTCTTTCTCTAAGCTTTCGATAAAAAGCATTAAATGATTCCTCCAATACACAACAACATTCGACCATTACCTTGTTATCAAGTTTAACAATGTCATTAACTGTTTTGGATTTCAGTTCCCAATAAAAAACATAGTGACCTGGAAGCTTGGAGATATCAGCATAACATGTGAATCCCATCAATATTAAATCTGAAGATTTAAGAAGCTCTGTCGCATGATTCAACGCCTTTAAAATATCTTCTTCAGTTGTCACTTCCACACCGACGTTTAAAGTCGAATTTTTCCTACATACGAATTTAAATTGTGGTGCGTTGTTGTAGAATCCAGACACTTGTAGGATATCCCCCATTTTATATCTGTGTAAACCTAATGAAAACATTAATGGAAAGGAATCAAGTTTAGAAAATATACTGTGTGGATACTATGTACAATATGCATTTATAATCACTAATGGAAATGAATAAACTCTTTCTTACATAGTTTAAAACGATATATCAAAAATATGGAAACCATGTATATTATGTATGTAAATAAACTCACCGAAATAGTTTGTGATCAAGGGCTCATAGCAGCACCCAATCTTGACATCCACAAGATCAACAATTTCACCTTTGTTTCCTTCATCAGCAAGTAGGAACTCAAAGTAGGATATGTTAGGCATAAAAATGTAGGATACATCTTGTGGCTTGCATAAGGGATTCATATTTACTCCAAACATTGTTTCAGAAGATGCATATAACGGAGAGATCATAGGCACTTTGTTGGAGTAGAACTCTAATATTGGAATGTATTGAGCCATTTGTCCTGTAACAACGCTTTGAATGAACTTTGTTTTGGGCCAAAGACGTGTGATTATACCTTTCCAAGATTCTTTGCGACACTCTTCTTCAATAACATCTGCTAATTCAGAATTAGGCCCTCCAACGATGTTAGTAACAACATCTCTGCAAGTAAAATCAGTGATCCACTCACTAACATGGCCGGATCGGATATTAGTACACATTTCTTTCCAGTTATTTTCAAGAAAAGTGATTGCTCCAACCAACGTAGAAGCAAAGACAGCACCCACACTCACAACTTCGTCTCTCTGAACAAGACCACAAAGAAGATGGCAGTACATAGCCTGCTTACTATCTGGGCACAACGTTACTTCATCAGGGCTTGTATAGCAATTTGATGACCGGTTCTTGAAATATTCACTCATTAAATAGCTCGACATTGCGGGAGAAATTGGCAAGCCAGAAGGAGTTGAAAATTGCGCTCTAGCGAAATTAAACGTCATTGATTTTCCTTGTTGGACACCCTTTACATGCCTAGAAACCAAAATCAAAGAGATGGGTATTAGTGTTTGAGACTTTGAGGTTACAAATATAATAAACAGAGGAATATTTGAAGAGTTACTTTGATATAATGGACGCGGATTGAGCAAAGATGAATGCCATGTCCTCAAAGTACTTGCTGTTAACAGGGAAAATCTTTTGCTTCCCTCCAGAAGTTCCAGAGCTACACAAAGTCCAAACCAACATTCACATGCTTCCTACTGTTTTTTTTTTTTAATTTACCGTAAGTAATTTTAGAAAATTTGATTAAATATTCTTAGTTTAGGAAGAAAAAAAGAAAATGTGCCCCCAATTCAACTTCTCTTTTGCTATTTATAGTTTTGTGGCCCCAACTGAAAAGGTTTCTAGATCGGCTCCTCGTACATATGAGTTATATATATGATCTAAAAATCAAATGGTAAAAGAAATTCTAAAACTGGACGATGTATACCTCAAAAGAAATCGAGTAATAGGCTTTCCTGAAATGATATGTGAAGGCTCTCCATTCACGGCACGGTCGATATAAGGCTTAATATCATCATAGCTCACCACCGGTACGTTCTTCTTGAACAACTCTCTGTCAGAGCTTCCATGGAGGAAGCGTTGGAGATATTCTGTGTTGGCATTAAGTGTGAGTATATCCTCCAGTACATTGTCTTGTATTTGCTTTGCATATACTGTTAAATCCTCGAGATCGTTAAGATCGAAACACAAACTCATATTTTGTTAATTTCCTAATTCACCCACTTATGTAAATAAGTTCTTTATATAGAGAAAAGTCTCAAATTTGGGAAATTATTCGGAGAACATTACTTTATTTGAGAAAATCGGGCGGGTCCATTTGTCAACAAATCAAGCTGTCAAATTCATTATTATATTATAAAATAATTTAAGGAAAACCAAGTTTCTACGTTTCTTTTCAAATTATTATGCTATCATGTTTAGGACCAGTGGGAAAGGTAAAAAATATTTTCACCAGCGTCAATAATATATAAATATTATATAAAACTAATGCTGTAAAAATATTTTTTCTATACAAATACTTTTTTTTTTTATCTATGACGATTATAATGATAAATTTATCATATACAGTTTTTAAACAAATCTTTCATTATATATATAAAACATTTTACAAAATATTTTTTACTAGTATATTTTTATGTATTAACTCTGTTCACAACAAGAAAAAATACAATTTACAGTGGAAATTTGCGATGGCATCTAATAGCTGCAAATTTGTGATGGTTTTGTGGCAGTTTTGTTAGAATATAAATTTGGTAGTAAATCTGTTGCAACTTGTGACTGCAAAAGCTTTCGCAAATTAATCGTAAAATTGCAACGGAACTGTGACTAATTTACAACCGATAGACGAACTTGCGATGAACTATATACACTGTCGCAAATCTGTCGAAAGTTGCGACGACCTAGCGAAGCCAAGTTACCATAGCAAATATTGCAATGCTTTTGCGAGGATTCACAAAGTAGGTGAAATACATTTTACTCAATTCCTACTCATCTATCTGATTAGTTACTCATTCGTAAATTACTCATACATCTGTCACCAATTCGTCATAATGCTTTTGAAAGTCTATAAATAGTCTTGTGAATTATTGAAGAATCACAATTTAAAAACAAAAAGAAAGAAAGAAAGAAAAAGAAGAGGGAAAAAAATTGAGAAATAAAAAAATGTTAAAAAAATATCTAGTTAAATAGATTTGAAAAGAGAGAAAAACAAAAAAAAATAGAAAACAAAATAGTGAAAAAAAGATTTTGAAAGAAGATATTGAATGGGATATATGCTTTACGATCATAGATGTATAATCACCAATATCAAGAGACTGGCGAGGTGAAAAAAGAGTTTCGAGATGGGTTGCGAGGATTCTTATACCAGGCGACAAACCAATCATTTGCAAAGGAAAACGGTAAAATATTATGTCCATGTGAAAGTGCAAGAATGGGCCATGTATAGAAATGGATACCGTGAAGAAGGATTTATATAATAGAGGATTTATGCTGAACTATTACGTATGGTTTTTGCATGGAAAAGATAGTAGTGCTGCAGGAAGTAGTAATATGAGTCGGGATTTCGAGTAGTCCAGTTATAATGCTAATTATCATTATAGGCATAATATATTTGGAAATGTAGATCTAGGGTATTAATAAGGGAATAGGTTTCATGATATAGTTGTAGATGCAATGCATGAAGCTCCACCAGCCTCATTTATTGATAATATTAGGGAAGAATCCAACATATATACAAAACGGTTTTATGATATGTTAGATACTGCAAATTAGCTTATATATGATGGATGTAGAGAAGGACAGTCTAAATTATCATTAGTATCTAGGATGATGACAATTAAAAGTGATAATAATCTTTATGAGGTCTGCATGGATTCATGGAATGAAATTTTCAAAGAGTATCTACCAACTGATAATCTTTCTGCTGAGACTTATTATGAAATACAGAGGTTTGTCGCGGGTCTTGGCTTACCATCAGAAATGAATGATGTATGCATTGATAATTGCATGATATTCTGGAAAGACGATGAGAAGCTGTAAGAATACCGATTTTGTGGGAAGCCGAGATACCAAGAAACTACTAGAAGAACTCGGGTTCCATACCAACGTATGTGGTACCTGCCAATCACTGAAAGATTGAAGCGGTTATACCACTTAGAAAGGATGGCGTCGGCAATGAGATGGCATGCACAAAATATTCCACAGAGGATGGAGAGGTTACACATCCATCAGATGCAAAGGCGTGGAAGCACTTTCAGACTATATATTCAGACTTTGCTAGTGAGTGTAGGAATATCTATCTTGGTTTATGTACTAATGGATTTACTCCATTTGTTATGTATGGGAGACAATATTATCTATGGCATGTCATCTTTACACCATAAAATCTTCCTCCGGATATGTGCATGCAAAGAGAATTTTTGTTCATGAGTATTCTAATTCCTGGTCCTAAGCATCCATAGCGTGCACTTGATGTATTCTTACAACTTTTGATTCATGAGTTGAAAAAGTTATGGTATTCGGGTGTTCACACATTTGACAACTTGCAGCAACAGAACTTCAACATGCGTGCAGTGTTATTATGGACTATCAGTGGCTTTCCAATGTACAGAATGTTGTGAGGGTGGACTATGCATGAAAGATTATCTTGTCCATATTGTCTGGATAGGTCATATGCGTTTCAACTAAAGAATGGAAGGAAGCTATGTTGGTTTGATTGTCATCATAGACTTCTTCTATTGCGTCATACATACCAGAGCAATAAGAGGTTGTTTGGGAAGAACAAGGTTGTGCGTTTCTCTCCCCCTGTTTATCCTTCTGACAATGATTTGTATGAGCAAATTAAACGCTATGGTGCTCACGAAGAGTGTAAAGTTGGGGAAAATTGGTACACACCAGCTAAAATGCCTGACGAATGTATCATATCTCATAATTGGCACAAAAGACTATCTTTTGGGAGCTTCCTTATTGGCATAATCTCCTTTTATGACACAATCTTAATGTGATGCATATCGAGAAATTTTTTTTTGATAACATTGCGAATATAATCTTGAATGTCAAGGAAGGAGCAAATACAATTTGAAATCAAGGTTGGACTTGCCTGAAGTATACATAAGACCTGAGTTGCATATTAAAAGGGAGGAAGAGTACATGTTCCAAACTTTCGATTGTCCGGAGAGGCGAAGGGGGCATTATTGGAGTGGGTTGATTCTGATGTAAAGTTTTCAGTTGGATATGTGTCCAAATTCTCAAGATGTGTTGAGCAAGGCCAAAAAATCTCAAGCATAAAGAGTCACGATTGCCATGTATTCATGCAGGGACTGCTACCCTTTGCGTTAACCAAACTCTTGCCAAAAAAAGCCATGAAGCTATTTCAGGTAAAATAAGAAAATAAATAATGTTTTTGTTATAAGTAATGAAGATTTTAAATGTTCTCTTTCAGTAATTTATTAACATATATATATATATATATATTTGGATAAACTTGTAGGCATTAGAGCATTTTTCAGGGATTTATGCACGCATACATTGACTGAGGACGACATCGCCCAACTAAAAGAGAATATCTTTGTGTTGCTTTGTAACTTAGAAAGGTTTTCACTCTTTCATTTTTTGATGTCATGGAGCATCTCTCAATCCATCTACCACATGAATTAGCGTTAGGGGGGTCTGTGCAATTTCGATGGATGTACCCGTTTGAGAAATTCATGGAACATCTTAAAAAGAAGGCTAAAAATATTGCTAAGGTGGAAAGATCGATTATTGCAGGAAGTTTGACCGAGAAAACTTCTCACTTCACCTCATACCACTTCAGTCAAACGGTGCGAATAAAATAAGTCCGCCACTAAACGATATCATGATGGAAGAGTACCACCGACTTATCATGTTAACGTGTCAGATATGTTTTCCCAAATAGACAGACTTGTTGGAAAGGTGAAAAAAGTTTGGTGGGAAGATAATGATCATTGTCGTGCGACTCACAATTACATATTGCGGAACTATGAGTATGTACAACCATTTGAGAGGTATAAGTTATTTACTTAGTTCTTTACTTATAACATATATATATATATATATATATATATTATTTAATTCACCATTTGCTCGATCTGACTCCTGAGTAGTTTAGCTGATTCGACTCTCAGGTTCGAAAACACTATCCTGGCTTGTGTTTTACGATCTGTACGATCTTTGAGAGAGATCTCAAAGAAGTGAATGCTAATGTTTCTCTCACTTCGGATGCCATCATCAAACGGTGGTATGAGCAATTTGCTGTAAATTTTACAAAGTTTTTTTTTTTTTTTTTTTTTTTATCTTTTTAATTAATTATAATATTTTTTAATATTAATTTTTTTTTCAGCAAAGATATTATTGGGATTGGAGCATCAATGGAGAAGTGTTTGCTCAGTTCAAAATAAAACTGAGGAAGTGGATGACTGATCAGATTGGATGGTGGAAGTCGTAGTGGAAGAAGATAGGAGATGATATGAGACCCATTTTGGCTAGATCCAGAAGTCTGAAAGGGTCTTGTTCGATATTGGTCAGACCCGGCAAACAAGAAGAGGAGTGCCAATTGTCGTAAGGCTCGATACAGTGATCCCGACAGATATGGGATTTCTAAGCATTGCTCTATTCATACGTCATTCGTAGCCCGAGCTCAAAAAATAGTAAGTTTTTTTTATTACTGGATTTATTTTTGATTTTAATGTAAATTATTTAATATTTTTAATAATGATTATTATTTTTTAGTTTCTACGAACTGTAATAGATATTTCGGATTTGCTAGCTGTCCTCGAGGAGACTAAACGCAAGCCAGATAGGTCTTTTGTTGATGGATGTTCGGAAAAGCTCTACAATGACGTCATTTCGAAGATGGCAGAGATGGCTCAGGAAGATCCGGATTATCCACAGAGTAAGGCATCTGGCGGACTGCCTGCAGTTAAGAAGAATAAGATCTTTGTTAAGATAATTGTTTTATAAATTTGTGTGTTTTATAAATTTAGATGTTTTATTTTTTATTTCAATTTACATTTTTTAACAGTTTATTTTATTTTTCAGGTTGCGCCCTGTAAAAAGAGAAGTATATTTGGAGTCAAGTTTTTTGCAATATCAGATAAAGTCTGCAGCTGTATTTTTTTTTCTCATCCCAACCCGAGACGGAAGCTTTGAAGACAATTATTAAGTCTCAGTCTCGTCAGATTGAGTCTCAAGCTAAGAAGATGCAGAGTTACAATATCCTGTTCGAGTACTTGGCCGAGAATGATCCAAAATTTTTGGAATTACGAAGCAGTATATTATACAATCCTCCACAAAATCTTTACTTTATTTTTTATGTCTTTTTTTTGTAATGACTTAAACTTTTAATATTAGGTTTAATTATAAATTATATTTTTATTATAATTTCAGTAGTATTTTAATTATTTCCAATTTAGAATTCTTATTTTTTTAAATGTATTTTATAATTATCCGTTGCGATAACTTTGCGACGGTTTTTTTTAATAATTTTATGACACACTTGCGACTATCTTTCTAATAATTTTGCGGCAAATTTGCGACTACTGCTTTTAATAATTTTGCAACACTCTTGCAATGATCCTTCTAATAAACTTACGGTGACTTTGCGACAAAGGTTTAAAAGAAATTGCGACGATTCTTCTCATAAATCTGCGATGGCTGTTCAGAATGTATGTGTCGCAAAGCCATCGCAACATTTGGCCACAATCATGTTGCAATATTTGTGTCAGATTTGCAACGATTGTATATTGCGACGCAATTTCATCGTTTGTAGTTACCCGCAATATTTGCGACGACTTTGCATCGATTTTTGTTCGTTGTAAATTTTGCAACACACTTGCGATGTATTTTGATTTACGGCTAACAGATTGCGATATTTTGTTGTCTGTCGCAATTCTACCGCTATTGCCGATTGGCGACATACTTGCGACCACTTCTTTCCTCGCAAATGGACTATTTTCTTACAGTGATTTTATTTGATAACTATGTAAATTTTCCTATATAAGAAATACTTTCATAAAAAAAAATATTTTATACTAGTGAACTAAAACATTTAAATGATTTGTATTTTACATATATTATTACAATTCATATTTATTAAACATTATTTATTAATATCTATATATTTTAATCTTATCTAATTTTTATTTTGCTTGTTAAGATTAAAAATAAGTTATAATTATTTTAATATTTCAGAAAATATTCAAAAAAGCTATAATAGTTTTTAAGTTGTACAACAATAAAAAGATAATTTTATCATTTTAATTATAAAAATACGAAATTACCATATCTTAAACATAAAAAAATAACAGATATAAACACTGTTGGGACCGGTTTTACCGCCCTCAAGAGGAACACGACACGTGGACATTGAACTGCCTTAGACACTGACACAAGCCATACTAGTTCGACCGAACAACTCATGCGTACTATTTCCGGGCAGCTGGCACGCTGAATCGTTAGCCTACCTGCTCCTCTGGCACGCTGAATGGAGATGACAGAACATGGAGAAGACCTGTATAAAAAGAGAGAGTTCTCCACACAAGAAGGAGATCGAGCTCTGAGAACCCGATCTAAGGAAGAGAAGCCCAGCCGCCTCGAACCGACTTGCGCCGCTGACCAGCATAATCAAGAGAGAACCTCCATGTTCCCTCGAGATGATGCCTACCAGGATAAGTCCCTTCTTAATCCGGAACTTTGCCTTTATACTTGTTGAACCCTCTCCTTTCAATATAGAACACTCTCGAAATACTTATAAACAAACAGATGTCTCGATTTCCGTACGAGTCCTCTTACCCCAAACTCGTAGAGAAACACCCTCCTGAGTACTTGTTCCTGGTAGGACGTTCATTGACTTGGGCGTTGGAGAATTTTCAGAAGGAAAATTCCCTTTCGGTTTTCCTGGAGGCCCGATTGACATTTTATGTAGCATTTGCAGGGTCGAACTTATCTACTATCTCACTGTCGGGACCCGAACCAGCTTGCGCCTCGGAACGTCTCGTCGCCTTTCACCCAAAGAACGAAATTTGGAGACACGACTCTATTCCCTGGACGAATAACACACTTCCACGTGATATCCCGAAATTTACACCCAAACATACACAATTATGCAAATTTTAATTTTAATTGTAAACCTATTTTACGTGGTCTTAACTACTGATGTGGTGGATATAATTTAAATTCAAAAGATTCAGTAAATATTTTCAATTGATTAATGTAAGCTTCAGTTATATAGGGGTCAGTAATAAAATTTGACCAGGTCAATTTATAAATCAGTAAAAACTTATTATAGATAATTAAAATTTACTGGGTCAGCTGACTCCTCTTCCACTCACCTCCCTCCGCCCCTGTTTAGGACCCTACTTCTTTTACTTCAAATAAGTGTGGTTAGAATATCATGTTCTCGTGTTTCTCGAGTCTAATTATATTAAACGAATCAACATTGCTTAGGTGGCGCGGTAGGTTGTAGGTGGTGGTTTGGTGATATCTAACATATGAAAGATTATAGGTTTAGGTGTTATTATCTTTTCTTATTGATTTATTTTTGTATATAATTTTTATTACTAAATACTTTATTTTAAATTATTTAAATTAAACCAAATTTAAGTAGAAATGATCATAAATAATTTAATACTATTATTGGTTTAGTAAATCAAATTAGTTACTTGTTTTATTAATGAAAATGGAAATTATTTCCATGTTTTAGATCTACGAGCATTTATTGTTTTACAAGTTTTTTGATTCATATATTATACAAACGGAAAAAATATTATTTTTGGAAACTTCGGACGAAAGTAAATGTAAATTTTGCTTTGTACAAGTTTAAATTAAAAACGAAAATAACTAAATTTTCTTAAATCCTGGCTGAGCAATATTAGATAACCAATTTTTTTTTAAAATTTAACAAATTATAGAGTATTTGTTAAATATTTCTATAAACATTACTCTGCATGAACATGCGAATAGTAACCTAGTAATATCTGATAGGGCTCCGGTTTTATCCAAATAAAACTACATCAAGTGCACAGCAAAGCAGTTATAGTATAAGGGGTTATCGAATCCCAAGGGAGTAAGTAAACTACACTATAGAATTTAAGTTCAGATTAAGCTAAGCGATCAATAGTGTATGTAATGCGACATAGCTAAAAACAATTAAAGCAAGCGAAATTTGATTGATCTAAGACTCAAAAAACTAAAAGCGCTAAGTCAGGACAATTCGCAGGTTGAATCCAAGAATGTAGAATGCATGAAATCAGGAATGATTAAGAACCGTCTTGAAACATGAATCGCAAATATATAACTAATCAGTTCTCATTGCAGAAGTTAACTATGTCTAAATCACAAAGTTTCAAATCTCTTTGCAAACCTTAACAACTTAAACATGCAGTAATGATCAGGTTCAATTGTTCACAAAACTCCTAAGCTAAATCTATTTGCACTAAGTCGTTTTGCTCATCTAATGCTAGATCAGGTTATCAATAATGCTCTTACATCTATTAAACAACCTAGGTTTCAAAATTCCAGATGATGTGTCTAAGAAAATCGGTTTTAAACAAGCAGAGATGAAAAACCAAAAGATATTCCTAACAGATAGCGATTTCTACAAACTCATCATCAACCCTTGAAAATCTCTAACTTAACTAGCAGAATACTCAGACATGATCATGGAATCACAAAGCATAGCTGAATAAAATTGCATTAAAGAGAAAGAGTAAAAGTTAAAGGGGTTTGAAATCTTCTCAAAAGAGTACATGATCTGTCTCCCCAAAAAGCTCTGAATAAATCTCTCTCTAAAGCTCTTTGAATTCTAAAATCTAAGATAAAAGCCAACAATGGCTGAAAACCTAATATATACAAGCTAAAACACGAGGTGGAGCCTTTTTGCAAATACTGGAACTTCTGGGCCAAAACTGCAGATAATCCTCCATCTTTTAAAAACAAGCCACGATCCTTCCCATCTACGGGTGATGAGCGTCACCCTCGAGTGGTGACGAGCGTCACCCAAGCCATCATTCGCCTTCTGAGTTGCACACTTCGTGGCTTTATCTTGCAATGCTCCAAAAAGCTCCATAATCTCCAATTGTGCTCCAGTTGTGCTATAACCTGCAAAGACCCTACTATGACTCTAAAAAGACCAAAAAGACTCAATAAAAAGGATTTATATCATGGTTAAAAACCATAAAAACCATGATATATCAACTCCCCCAGACTTAGCTTTTGCTTGCCCTCAAGCAAACATCAGACAAAGATTAGGGTCGAGGTTTGAAAACAGAAACAGTCAGCTAAACATCAGGAACACCACATAGGTTAACACTTTCGAATCCACATACCACAGAGTCAACACAAGATCAAATTTCAGTCTAATCATCACAAGCTTAGCAAATCTCTCAAATCCAGTTCAAGTTCCTTCAAGAAATCCGAAAACTCTGCTGCTAACTCCTTATATTTATCTAAGTGTGATATCTCATCAAGGTTTTATCATCTCAATCACTTACAGATTCATTTCACTTCCTAAACAACTGAACAAAGCAATCTCAACACAACTCTCCTATTTTCTCTTCCCTTGATCTCTTCTTTCTGTTTTTTCCGATTTTTTAACTCTTTTTTCATTTTTTACAGTCTAAGATATGATGCTACTCAATACTTGTGTTCCTTGTGAGGAAACAGGTTCTTGAGTGTGTTTATTACTTTTGTTCCTTGTTAGGAGACAGGGTCATGAATGCACCATTCTATGGACTTAAACTCTTAAAAGCTGTATCAGGGAAGACCAAAGAGAGACTGCATCTAAACATACTTGTCAGTGTTGAAAGAGAGAATCAAGATCAATGAGAATCAAGCCCCTGGATAAGAAGTTTAAAGTTCATTAAGGTGGAGCTAACAAGAAATTTTCTAGATTCTCTAAGAACCTAAACCTTCATTGCTAGACTGATCTACCTATGACTTTCAACTTAGCAAGACTTGTAATCAACTGCTGTGGCAATGGTTCTTATAAGCATAGACGTTTTGTGGTTAGTTCCAAGAAAAACTGACAGTTTCAAAATTTTGACTATATAAAACAGGTCTTTGACTCAACTTTTAAGACTCTAAAAATCAAACACAATGTACACAATGTCAGTAACCACCTCCCCCAGACTTAAACAACATTGTCCCCAGTGTTATTAAGCCAAGAGTTGGTCAAAAAGAAGCATGTGAACGTGTAGAACCAAGCTAGAAAAGTGTTACCTCGCGAAGGGACGGGTGACGAGTGTCACCCTTAGTGGTGACGAGAGTCACCGCGTCTGGAACTTCAGCATCGACTAGTTAGATGAGTTAAACGATATGTTATCATGTGTACTCTAAAGTTAGACTGTTAGAGCACTCAAACACACATTTAATAGCATCCAAACATAGCAATAAAACCTGGTTCAACAATCTCACAAAACATCATCAAAGTAACTGACAACTGACTCAAAGAAAAACATAAAAATGACTCAAGAGAAATAAAAGAAAAGAGAAACAGAAACAAGTAACCAGATAGTGGAGGATCTAATCCTCATCCTCACAAGGCTCAGTAGTGTAGTGTGGGCGGACATAACCACAGTTGCTCAGTGTAGCAACAGCATCCCATAATCCCTCAAAGCTGTCAATGACATACTCCTGAAAAGCAGCCATGTCCATGGGTGTCTGAGGTTGCGGAGGGCGCCTCAATCAAACTGATCCTGTAGCGAATCCTGCGGATCAGAAAAGTCAGTGTGCCTTTCTGTGCTCGCTTGGCCATCTCGTTCGTGTAGTACACACGAACAGTGGCAAGGAACTGTTGAACCAGATCAGGGTACAGATCGTACTGTTGAAAAGCCATAGTGCCCATCCCGATCCTCTCCAGAATCTGCAAAACATCATCCAGAATACCCATCTTCTGCAGCAATGTAATGTCCGCGAATCTGGTGGGAATGATCTTCACCTCCAACCATGCATTGTAGAACAGCGTGTCATACTCATCCCACTCCTCCTGAATGCCGTGGAATACACAGGTATCCTGCGCCACTTCCTGCTTCGGAGTCCCTATCCAAGCAACTCCAGAAGCGATTTTCCGATCCTCTCGCTTTGGCCATGGAGGCTTGCAAACTGGTCGACTGCTATCAGACTGCACTGATCCTGATGCAGTGCTCGACGACGATGCTGGTCGTTGTCTCTTCTCATGTCGAGGCATCTTGCAGATCTTAAAAATAGAGTTGATATTATGAAAGAGGGCCAAAATCCACACGGATTAGACTTTTGAATCACTTAATTCGGTTCAAGTTCCTAGATAAGAAGTTTAAAGTTCATTAAGGTGGACTTAATGAACTTTAAAAAAAATTATTTTTTCCAATGAAAATTTGGAAATAAAAAAGATAATAAAGTGTAAGACACACTATTGCCTTACCATGAATTATAAAAAAACAATTTCACTTTTTTTCCATGAGTAAATGAAAATAAAAGAGATAATAAAGTTCATAGAGTAGAACTTTAAAATAGAGATTTCTATTTTTTGGAGTATAACTTTTTTATTTACAAAATAATCATTTACATTTTGATATGTTTTTATTTTGTATCCAAACAAAAATTATATGTTGTATTTTACACTTGTATGAAATTATACAAATGATAATTAAATAAAATACTTAAATTCATCTTGTGGCTTGCATAAGGGATTCACATTTACTCCCAAACATTGTTTCAGAAGCGCCATAGGTCGCAGAGATCACTGGCACTTTGTTGGAGTAAAACTCTAATATTGGAATGTATTGAGGGTTTTGTCCTGTAACAACGCTTTGAAGATGCATAGCAGGAGAAACAGGCAAGCCAGATGGAGTTGTGGAGTGCGCCCTAGCGAAATAAAACATCATTGCCTTTCCTTCTTGTACACTTTCGATATGCCTACAAAGCGAAATCAAAGAGATGGATATTATTCATGTTTGAAGTCAGATAAGTACGCTAAAACGAAGGAAGTCTCAAGAGTTGCTTTGATATAAGGAACGAGCGTAGAGCATAGATGAATGTCATGTCCTCAAAGAACTTGTTGTTCACAGGTAAAATCTTTTGTTTCCTTCCAGACACACCACAATGTCACAAAGCATAACACCTTTGAATTTTTTTTTTTTTTTTTTTGGTCAAGAACACCTTTGAATTTATATCACATGATTTATATCGGACAGCTACGCCTCTATTCAAGTCTCTAAATTCTGCTATGTGTATATACATGTGTATGCTCTACTTAACAAAACATCTCTTAGACCTAGGCGACTTTATGCGATATATCCTCTAGTTGCAAAGGAAGGTTCGAACACATTGTTCTTTCTTGTAATGCACGCAATCATATGTATCGAGCGTGTACCTCAGAGAGCTCTCAACCTAGTTATGGAGAAGAAGAAGACAAGGGAGATCCCGTAGAAGCAATTTTCATTATTAGCTAGAGACCAATACTTGGAGTCTAAAGCAAGACGAGCATAATTAACGTTAGATGTTCCGAATCGAAGATGAAACAGAAAGAAGAAACATAATCGATTGCATCAATGGTGGGTGAATCTTCATCATCCGAGAATAATGAATCGGGGAGTTAGTTGAGTGACTTGAGTCTGATATAACTCATTCAAAAAATCAAAATTTGAGTCAATGATGACTCGATCAAATTTCTATTTATTTGTGAATCTTGAATTGTGTAAACATAATGGAAAGAGAATAGTACAATAAAACTTTTTTTAATTTAATTATTCATCATAAGATTCATAAAGTCCACATAAAATAAAATCTCAAATAAAAATAAAATTATTCTACAAATTAAAAAGCCTAAATAAATGTTAGAAAAGCTTCTCTTCTAATACATTGTGACCTGAGATTAGATTGATATTTGGTTATCACCTCGAATCAGAGTTTTATTATTTAATTTTATATAAAAAGAGTTTTCAAGGACGTGGAATACTATTTCATGTGTTTATATATAACACTAACAAAGTATATATCCAAAACCACACCACTATTATTAGCATGGAGACTTTTCAAATAGCAGTTATAGACAGAAAAGAGCAAAATTGGATCAACATATTAGAAGGTGCAGGCAAATTTCATGTACACACTAATGTGAGAGACGAGAAGGTTCAAGATTCAAAATAGTCATTTACCTCAAAGCGATTTCTACATAAACTCTGTTTTTCAAGTAAAAAGTCAAATGGCAATGCAATATACTTCAGGGCTTCACTGAGTAAGATATGGGGTTGTGTTTCATCAAGCTTCGGATTCACTCTCTATTCTAACCAGTTCCTGCAAATATAGACCCCATACATAGATTCAAAACCATTCATAAACTTGTGCTAATAAATCATTGCTTTTAACTTTTTTTTACCTTTCTTCTGGCAGCAAGAGTCTGGCTTTTCTTTTCTTTCTTATCTCCGTGGCATTTACCGCACCATTTTGGGAATTCCTTCTTATAGGTTTTCATCTCTCTGAATATAGAGCTGCAATGTCGGAGAAAAAAACAGGATAAATGTTATTTCGGTTGTGATCTGAAATCCTGAGGCAAGGGCTTCGATACTGTTTACCTTCTGCACCAAAGAATCATATTGACACGTTGACCAGATGTTGTGGCTCTGGCACCGTGGCGGTGGCGGCCACGGTGAATTACAGCTTGGCCCGGTTTATGACTGTAATCATATCTTTCCTGCTTTAGTGAAGTAGTAATTGTTTACTTTACTACTTAACCATTTTGCCATGTACAAAATATTTGGACTGTAACACGACTCAGAAAGGACTCACATACCTCCGACGTTGCATCAATATTCACATGTTTCTCGCATCGTGTGCCTCGGAAATACAACTCCCCTCCCACAAATTCTTTGCCCAGACATACATTCAGTGTTACTTCTGAATCATCAACATGAAAGCCTGCAAGCTTATAAGATAACCAGCTTTTTTATGTTTTCCACAGGAGGATTCACTCTGGCCTTCTCTAAGGAAGATGTTCACACGACACAGAATATATTTGTATTTCAGGAAAATAACGTAAGGTCCTGTGAGGATTTCAAGAGGAATCACCTATGTCAGCATCCCTATCTTTACCATGTTCAACAACAAATCCATGGTGAGAGTCTAGAGTTGCTTCAGTCACATCATCAGAGAAGAATTCTGCAAAACAACAAAGAGTGTAGGCAGTTTAGTAACACTGTACTTATCAAATCAGCTTTCTCGAATGCATTTAAGTCATAAACATATTGTCTTGCCTTTGATAATAGGACAGATAAAATCCTCCCTGAGCTTTCCAAGCATGCTATCCAGGCCAAAGTCATCAAGCACAGCACCGTAGTTACTCATACAGTTTGCTTTCTTGATCCGGAGCTTTGTCTGCTTAGCCCACTTTCGGAAGTTTTTCACCTGCTTAATCAAAACAGGCAGCACATTAACAGAACAAAGTGGTAAGAGCACATCAGAGAACAAGTGCAAGATGACGGGTTATTACCTCTGATATCATCTTCTCACAGAAGCTAGGCTGAAGCATATCAAAGACTAAAACACCAGGAGACGGTTCAGAGATTATGCTTCTTAAGCCTGTGTTTCCTTTGATCGCCTCCAGGAAAGAGGGAACGAAGAAGATCTCGGGATCAAGAGTGTACAACTCCTTGTGAAGTGGCTGCACAAGGAAACATTTTAAACTTTGGTATATACACAAGTCTAAGAACAAAACAAGGAGGATGCTTCTCACCTGGTAATTGGATTTTATCGTCTGCTTATAGTCCCTGTCCATTTTATCCTGAAGCAGGAAATTATTTTTAGAAACATTAATGGAAACTTTTATTCAACTAACGTACTTCACCAACATCTAACCAGATTCTGGATTCTTCACAAGAAAAAAAAAGCTAAAGATTATACAAGCACCAGTTTGATGAATTTCAATCATTTTTTTCAAGAAAATGTATGACAGAACGAAACTAACAAGAAATCAAAATCAATATCTTAAGAACCCAGAAGCGATTCCCGAAAGAATTCAGATTGGAAAAAGAAAGAAATCAGCAGAGCTTGAAAGATGATTACTCTGGAACGTTCTTCGCTAGGAAGGTACTTGAGGATAATGCCCGACATGAATTTCGCCTTCTCGTCTCTGTTCAAGCTATTCAGCGGCAAGTACTTCTCCATCGAGCTCAAAATGCAAGGGCTAAATTCCAGCGGCAGATCGTCGTAGTTATCCGGCATGCGATCGTAATCAGCGTTCAGCATAAGCCTCAGGTCAGTAATCGCCGTCTCCGCCGCAGTGTTCGCCGGAGGAGTATCTCCACCTCCAACAGTTCCGTCACCGACCACCGTCATCTCTCGCCGATCACTTGACAATTCAGGATAAGGAATTCGAGCTATGAATCAAAAATCGAACTTCTTTTACCTCTCGATTTGATTTGGGGGATTTCTAATTATGGGTTTCCCGTTGGAGTTAGGGTTCACTAACAGTTTCCCCCGAGAATTGAGTAAGGACGAAGCTGCTGATTCCACGCGATTTATCAGCGCGTTTTGATCACGCGGATAGTTCGGTGGATAATTATAACGGCCCAAAAGGTTTCTAACCGGATAAGTATCGGTATTTTCAAAAGTGGTTTGTGAATCTCGAGCTATGAATCAAAAATTGGACTTCTTTTACCTCTCGATTTGATTTGGGGGATTTCTAATTATGGGTTTCCCGTTGGAGTTAGGGTTCACTAACCGTTTCCCCCGAGAATTGAGTAAAAGACGAAGCTGCTGATTCCACGCGATTTATCAGCGCGTTTTGATTACGCGGATAGTTCTATGGATTTACGGCCCATTTATAACGGCCCAAAATGTTTCTAACCGGATAAGTATCGGTATTTTCCGGGTTGAGAGATGCCTTATTCCATATTGTCTGATCAATTGGATAAGGCCGGTTGTGTTAAAACTACGTGCGGGCACAAAAACCATAACTAAAAAAATCAAACCATACCAAACCGAAAAAGTGATATAGTTTGGTTATGGTTAAACCTAAAAATCCATTTGGTCATATTTTTTTATAGTTTTAGTTTAGGTTTGGTTTAGTTAAAAACCGTCAAACCAAAAGGTTTTTTCGGTTTTAAAATTAAATTTTAAATAATTTATATTTTCCTAATTTTTTAATTTAGTTTAGGTGCATATTTTATTATTGAACTTAGTTATCTTTATAATTTACTAACTTAACTCATAAATTTAAAATATAATATTTATAAAAAATATCTACATATAGATAATAAAGTAAGCTTTAATTTCTCAATAAAAAAATGTGACTCCTTTTTCTTCACATTCAAGTCTTCTAGTTCTAGTTTCAAGATTATAGATATTAAATTTTAATCTAGATTTGTTTATTGTTTTATAATTATTGATTATGAAAGATTTGATAATTTGTTTGTTTCTCTGTTTTGAAATATGTCCTTATTGATGAATTTTTAATGATTTATATTCTATTTTTTGAATTTATTATTTTATTTCACTCATATTAATTATTATTATTTCTATTAGTTTGAATCAAAAAATTTCGTAATAGTATAATTCCAAAAAAATGAAACCAAATCATATTAAACCGAACCGTAAAAAACCAAACCATACCGAACCGAAATATATATGGCTTTTATATGGTTTGAATTTTCGTAAAACCGATAAACCGTAAAACCGAAGAAACCGAACCGAAACTAAACCAAAAACCGAAGTGCCCACCCCTAGTTAAAACCTTCAGGGAAAAAAATCTAAGAAAAGCAAAAAAATTGACTATAAATATTCGTCAAACTTCTGTGTTTATATTCCATGAGGCAAAATCTCATGAAACGAAATCTATCATTTATAAAGCACAAATCAATTAACACTTGTGAATTTAATATGTGGTATTTTTAAAGGAAATTGGGTCCTATACCCATATTAATAAGCTAAATTCATCATCTAACCATAACAAAATAGGTGCTATGATATTCTCTGTATATTATACAATATATACAAAAATATATTTCCTCTTTCCCGTCATCTTCCCCTCCACTCTTCTCATCACCCCACCTTTTCTCTCCTCTTACCTTCCTCTTCCCTTCTATTCCCCTCTCTTCCCCTCCTCTCATCTCCTATTCTCTCCGTCTTCTTCTTTCCCTTCTTCGTTCATCTCCTCCCTTCTTCTCTTCTTCTGATTTTTTGCAAATACTATATCAAACGATACTATTCTATAAAATTGAGATATAGTATAGTAGCTATTATAGTATAGTACAGAGATATTTTTGACAGTTGATAGTGGGCCATGGTTAGCTTGTAAATTATCCATACACTATGGCTATATTTTTTATTTCAACTCTCAATATGGTTATATATATTCAAAAAGCCCTTTTTTAATTTTATTTTTAAATAAATTTATTTTTGTTTTTACATTTTAAATCATTTTAATTAATTATGATTTTCTCAACTTTCATCTAGCAAAACCACTCACTACTGCAATTTCAAAATAAAAACCACTGTATTTCTTCCAATAGATGTTAAATGGTAAAAAAAAAAAAAAAAAAAAAAAACAGAACAACCCAATTCATTTTATTGTTTTTGCTGCAGAAATACAAAAAGTTTTTACAATTTTTTTTTTCTCAAACCAATAAGTTAGCCTACTAAACTCTTTAGATAAGATGACGATAAAGCACAGAGGTGGTGGCTTTCACTATCAGAACCTCTCAAATGCTCGACCAAATGGTAACAAACTCACCCAAACTTTAAAGTTCAAACAAAATAATTTCTCAATAAAGTAAATATATGACACTTTTGATTTATTTTTAAATTATGTTTTTCCAGTACGAAGTACGGGACAAATACTAGTTTTTCAATAATCCATTATGTGATTCAGCCTTCTTCAGTTCATATGACATGTATGTAATGTAACACATAAAGACTGCAAACGCCTCTTCTTCTAAGAATCTACCATCGAACAAATCATAGATCAAAACTTAATTAATTGGTTTCATCCTTCAACTCTAAAGTCTTTTGTGTATATGAAACCAGTAACCCATGCAAATCCAAGAAACATAAACTTTGTTGGTAGAAAGAAATCTCACCAAAAAGAGAAGAGAAGATAAAAAAAAAGATTTATAGACAATAATTAGAATGAGTATGTAAAAAACATATACCTATCTTATTTTGATATATTTCGTACTTGCAGCCTGCCAAAAAAAAATGTGTAAATTTGCTCCGGTGATTACTTATTACAGACTCATCAAGCATTGGTGCAAAAGCTACAAGCTAAGATCGATTAGGTCCAAAAATTTAATTCAGATATTCAGATAACATGAATTAAAACATTTTCTCCCTCTCTACACGAATGGATGGATCAGTGTTGCGTTTCTGTTCACTAATCATGTCTTTTTAGCGATCCAATCGTTTGGTCCTAGGTCCCATGATGCTGATGACTCTTACCGATGCCTTTTGGGTTCTTCAGAGGTTTAATTAATTTAGATTATGGTAGTATCATATCTCATCTTTGACAAATTATGGCACTCGGACCATTATAGAATTCACCTACCAGACTCGAAATTCTAAATAAGTCTAGCTTTTGCCTTTAAAATATTTAAATCGTTTCCTAACAAAAACATAATTTCATGTTTTTTTGCTCATAGCTGAACTTAGCGAAAATAAATATTCCAATTAGGTTACCCATATTATTATAAAATTCTTATCTCTGATAAAGGGTGTTGCAGAGGTATATATTCCATTTCAAATTACCAAATTAATATAGAAACTACGGATGATAAAGAAATTTCTGAATCAAAGTTAATGCACATTGTTTTTCACTTAATAAAAGCATCCTAAATTCTTTTCTTTTTTTTCTTGTGTTTAAAAGTGTTCAGGGTTCTTTGTGGCCACGGCTTTGTAGAATTATATTTTGTATATTTATAGTTATTTTTAATATTCGGGTGGCTTTGAATGATTCAGAAAGGTATATCGATATTGGGATAATAGCAACAGTTCTCAAATGAATATTTATAAAATACCTATTATTTATGTCAGCTAAGTCGGCAGTATTTTCCACGTAAAACCGTCTGCAATTTTATATAGTTTGTAAAGCGACAGAAAAAGTATTAATATTACGGAAAAGAAAAAGAAAATTAAAATTAAAATAATGACAAACGTCTTTGTTAAGAAATCATTTTATCAACATTTAAACCCATCAAGAATCATTGAGCTTCTTCAAGAACGCGATGAACGACCGCAAAACTCTACTCCAAAGAGGAATGGAAGAAGAAAATCGAGCAAGGAATAAGATCTCCGCTTCACCTACAAGGTCTCAAACCGAAATCGCAAACGCAAACGCAGGTTTAACTGGTCCGTCCGAAGTCGCGTTTAACGTTTGCTGCTTATGCGTCTATTGTCCTCTTTGCGTTCTCTGGTGCTGCATCAAACAGCCTTGTACAATCGGATGGCGAGCCATCCTAAAGGCTAGACGCCAATTAAGCGGCTGCAGCGGCTGCGGCAGAAGCTTTAGTAGGAGGGTTAAGGCCGCTGATTATTCGTCGTTTTCCGATATTGATTCTGATGACGTGAATTGCAAAGCTCATAATTGCTCTAAACGAAACCGGTGATTATAAAGTTCTATTGACTTTCATAAATTCCAAACTTTCCTCATGCCTTTTTCTCCGATCCGCGACTTTGATCGTCATAAACGCGGAGGCAAATCGCTGGAGTTGACTTCTTAATGATGAGTTGATGAAAAATCTTGCGATCAGATACCAAATTATTTCGATAATTTATAGTTTAAAGATGTTATTGTGATAGATTAAAGATGTATATATATAATACGTGGTTGTTCAAATAAAAAAAAGGTTTATATTATTACCTTGTGAAGGAATAAAGTTCTTTTTTTTGGTCATCAGTAAGGAATAAAGCTGTGATGTTGTGCCTTTGTCTTCTTCAGTTATTTTTCTAAAAAAAGAAAAATAACAGAGCAGAGAATTCACTCAAGGAAATAACAATAATCACGTAAAGTTGTAAATGTTTTAGATAGTAGTGTAGTTCAACAATCAACATAGCCATGGAGGAAACAATAAAGATAAAAATAGAGTTGATTAGGTAGACGACCAAATTAAGTAACCTTATTAAATAAATAGGCCCTTTAACAACAAAAAACTAATTAACTAAATGATCAGTGAAAATTTCTTGTTTGGCATATAACTATTATGGGACCTAAAAGTTGAGTTTTTTCTTCCCATAAAAAAAGTTTTTAGTTTTTAGTCAAAATATATAATAAAATAGTATGTTGATAACTCGATATAATTTCAACTATTAAATGTAACAAGAACAAAATATAAAAATTACTTACGATTATGTTAAAGAAAAATGTTGGGAAAATGCTAAGGTAGAAAGGAAATCAAGCCCCTGAATCCAAAAACATTGCAAAAAGAATTACTAATGAAGTTAAAGTCATCATAAACGAAAACAAAATTTTGGGTACTCTAAGGCCAGAAAATATAAAGCGCAGATGAACGGTATGAATCATTTCCCGAAATTCTCACATATATTCAAGTTTATTTTTATAAAAGTAATATTACAATAATGTCTATTGACTAGATTTATCCACAAATTAATGTACATATAAATTTAATAATAAAAAGATGACCAAATTTAGAAAATAGACATTTTATATGATAAGATTAAACAAGTTAGGTTACTAGTAAATTTTTTATAAAAAAAAAAGTTATCCAAAGATAACAAATTCTACATGCAAGAAAAGTTTCATTCATAACAAAATTCTATCATGTTTTGAGTTCTTTCTTATTAAACAAATTGATCTGTGCATTGAGAAGTCAGATTAGATTTTGACCCCCCAGTTAATTATCTAGTGGAGTGAGCTTTGTCGGTTAGGTTGGTTTTAAGTTTTTTTAACCCTAGGATTAGTTAGACAGCTTAAATCGATTGTAGTTAAAATAATTATATATAATTTGATCGGTGACATTGTTTTCAATATTGTTTAAGTTCTCATGGCCTTGTGCGGGCGTGCTACTACTGTCAAAATGAGCATCAAAGTTGCAACATGATATATCATGGTTTTTATAGTTTTTAACCATGATATAAGTTCTTTTTATTGAGTCTTTTTGATCTTTTTATAGTCCTAGAAGAGTCTTTGCAGGTTATAGCATGTCTGGAACATAATTGGAGATTTTGGAACTTTTTGGAGCATTCTGAGTGGAAGCCACGAAGCACCTAGCTCGAAGAAGAAAGTATGCCATATGGTGACGCTCGTCACCAAGCTGGTGACGCTCGTCACCCAGAAAGGAAGGGGTAGTGACTTGTTTTTAAAAGATTGGGAAGAAATTGCAGTTTTGGCCCAGAAGTTCCAGTTTTTGCAAAAAGGCCCCAAATCGTGTTTTAGCTTGTATATTAGGTTTTTCAGCCATTCTTTTGGCATATATCTTGTATCTTATTATTTTTGAGAGCTTTAGAGAGAGATTTGTAGAAGAGCTTTTGGAGAGACAAATCAGACTCCTTTAGAGCAGATTTTGAACTCCTTTACTTTCTACTTCTTATTTTTTTTATGCAATCTATTCTTTTCATGATGTTTTCTCAAATCACCATGTCTCAGTAGTTTGTTAGTTAAGTTATGGCTTTTCAAAGGTTGAAGAAGAGTTTGTAGAATTGCTAAAAACTTTTAGGAAATTCATTGGTTCTTCATCTGTGCTTGCATTCATATCGATTTCTTAGACACATCATCTGGATTTCGAAACTCTAGGTTTTTGATAGATGTGAGAACATTATTAATCACCTGAACTAGTATTAGATGAGCAAAACGCCCTAGTACAAAGAGATTTGGCTTAGGAGTTTTGTGAACAATTGAACCTGATCATTACTGCATGTTTAGGTTGTTAGGGTTTGCAAAAAGATTTGAAACTCTGTGATTTAGACATAGATAACTTCTGCAATGAGAATTGATTAGTTATATCTTTGTGATTCATGTTCAAGACGGTTTTAATTCATTCCTGATTGCATGCATTCTACACTCTCGGATTCAACCTGCGAACTGTCCTGACTTAGCGCCTTTAGCCTTCTGAACTTTAAGAACAAACATAAAAACGCCCTCTTGCATTTATTTTACTGTTTTGCATTACATTCATTATTTATCGCTTAGCTTAATCCGAACCTGAACTCTTTAGTGTAGTTTACTTACTCCCTTGGGATTCGATAACCCCTTGTACTACAACTGCTTTTGCTGTGCACTTGCAGTAGTTTTATTTGGGTAAAACCTGACCCTATCAAGTTTTTGGCGCCGTTGCCGGGGAGTAATAGCTGCCTATCGATTTTTAGTATTAGGATTTTGTCTAAGTTTTTATTTGTTTACTGATTTTCAGCTACTTTTCTTTGTTCCTGTTTCAGGTGTATGCCTAATCGCAGAACTAGAAGCAACAAAGAGAAGGAGCTTGTGACTTTGAGCATCGACGAGCTTGCTAGGTTGGAGAGAACTAACAGGAATGCTAAGAAGCAATCTACAATGGTCGCTCCACTGATCTTGGTTGAAGATGCAGAAGGTCACTTGGTTGACAGGGAAGGAAATAGGAGGAACGAAGAGGGGCAGAGAATTGATCAAGAGGGGAATGTCATTGTTGAACAGCAGGTTCAGCAAGTGGCTGAGAACGTGGGAGTCCCTGCTGCTTTCAATAACGCTGCTGGGCGTTTTGTTCAGAGGACTCTAGGCGACTACAACAGACCTGATCAGTTCTATGCCAACAGAGCTGCAATCCGACCTCCTGCCTTCCAGAGGAACGATTTTGAGGTCAAACCTGTCTACTACCAGCTGGTTGGTCAGCATCCCTTCCATAGTTTACCTCATGAGCATCCTATGGATCACATAGAGAGATTTGAGGACTTGGCTTCCAGTGTCAAAGCTAATGGGGTTAGCAATGACTTTCTGTTCTGCAAGCTGTTTCCTTACTCTCTTGAAGGAGAAGCTGCATATTGGCTGAAGCAACTGGAACCTGCTTCATTGACCACTTGGGAAGACACTAAAAACGCCTTTCTGAATAACTTCTATGATGATGCAAGGTCAGAGGACATGAGGACGAAAATTGCTTCCTTTACACAAGGTCCTACTGAAGCTTTTAAGGCTTCTTGGATCAGGTTCAAGTCTTATCAAAGGGACTGTCCTCATCATGGCTTCAGTCAGGTGCAATTACTTGGGATTTTCTTCAGAGGCATTGACTGGAAATATCAAATGGCGCTGGATGCAGCAAGTGCAGGAAACTTCAACACCAACATACCAGAAGAAGCTGTAAGATTGATTGAAAACTTGGCATGCAGTAACAGCACTAAAAATGCAGATTTTCAGAGAAAGCAGCAGGCTGGTTTGAATGATGGAAACCAAATAGCTGAAGTTAAGGCTAAGTTGGACAGCATGCACAGCCTTTTGGTGGGAAAGAAGTCAGTTCAGTTTGCTGCAGAAGTGGAGAGTTTCGAAAATCCTGAAGAATTTAAGCAGAAAGATGTTAATTTCATCAATGGAGGGGATTTTCAGAGCCAAAGGTTTGGAAATCAGCAATGGAACAGAGGCTACAACAGCAATAATCAGCAGAGTACCTTTACAGGAGGACAGAGCACGCCTGGTTACACTCCTAAGCCCCCATTCCAGAAGACTGAAGTTGAGAAACCTTACCAAAACAGCAGGAATTATGGTTCTTCTTCCTACCAAACTGCACCTCCACAAGAAATTAAAATGGAAGCTATGCTGGAGCAGGTACTTGAAGGACAGCAGAAGATGACAGTGAACTTCAATGGCAAGCTAGATTCGCTGTATCAAGACCTGAGTGGAAAAATTGAGAGTCTGAACTCTCACATGAAGAAGCTTGATGTGCAGGTTGCTCAAACTGCAGGAGCTGTTCAAAGGCAAGAGGGATTCCTTTCTGGAAGGACTGATATCAATCCCAAGCATCAGGTTAATGCCATCACAGTCAGGAATGAAAAGGAGCTTAAAACAGTGCAGAAAAAGAGGTTGAGTGCAGAACAGATCGTGCAACTCATGGAGTCTGAAGATGAAATTTTTTCTGTCTCAGAGGTGAGTGACGAGCGTCACCAAGGAGGAGTGACGCTCGTCACCAACATAGAAGAGAATCGGGGGTTGTCACAGGTGAGTGACGAGCGTCACCCCCCTGGTGACGCTCGTCACCCACCCCAGAACGAAGCTGCTTTGCCTGTAACTGCAAATTATGACCAGGAACGTGTCTATAAACCCAAAACACCATTCCCCAAGCATCCTAGGAAGTCTAAACAGGAGATAGAAGAAGTCAGATGTAAAGCTATGATAGACAAGCTGATGCTTGAGATTCCACTTGTTGATGCAGTCAAGCTTTCACCAGCTCTGAGAAGGTATGTAAAGAGAATGGTTGTGAATGGTGTAAGTCCTGAGGAAGGAGCATTGCTTACCAGAGACATCAGTGCAATTCTCTTAGGCACAGTTCCAAAGAAGAAGAAGAAGGTGACTGTTTCTGAACAAGTCAATACCATCACTCAAAGCAGAGTTCCAGAGAAGCTATCTGATCCAGGGACCTTTGTGCTTGATTGCTCAATATTTGCAGGACGTTTTCCCCACTCTCTATGTGATCTAGGGTCAAGTATTAACTTGATGCCTTTCTCTGTTGCTGCTAGACTTGGAATAACTGATTTCAAGCCAGCTGGGATCTCTCTCATCCTAGCAGATCGATCCATAAGGACCCCAGAAGGCATGTTAGAGAATGTTCATGTTAACATTGAAGGCTGCATAATTCCTACAGATTTTGTGGTTCTGAAATATGCTGAAGAACCTAAAGATCCTCTTATTCTGGGAAGACCATTCTTGGCTACTGCTGGAGCCATCATTGATGTTAGAAGGGGGAACATTGAGCTTGATCTTGGTGATGCTGTCATGAACTTTGACATGGATAAGTTAAGAAAGAGTTCTACCATTGATGGTCAGACCTTTTCTGTAAGAACTTCCAGAGATAAAGAGACTGTCATGGAGCATTCAGAAGACACTATTGCTGAGTGTGTCAATGAATCAGATATTAGTGGGCAAGTGAGCAAGATGGCTGTTGAAGAGCCAATATCTGAAACTTCTGCAGAAGCTGTTGGGTTTGAGGATTGCAGTGAGGATCATATCTTCATGACTGGGCTTGAAAAAGAGGTTCTAATGAATGCCAAGTTGCTGGAGGAAGACGTGTATGTGATGGAAGCAACACTTGCAGAGCTGAATTGCAGGAAAACTGCAGAAACTCGAACTGCAGAGTCAGTGACGAGCGTCACTGACCTGGTGACGCTCGTCACCAACCTGAACACAAAGCAGCAACGAAATTTTACAGCTACAACTCCATCATATGTTGCCAATTCGAAAATTCACCATTCCACAACCCAGAAACCTGCAACTAAGCAAAGGTATGCACTTCCTGGAACCAGTTCCAAACCTCCTAATCTCATCAATAAGAATTTAAAAGGTGAAAAAGCTGCTTCACACTTATGCAAGCAACGAGATTCTCGTAGAATGCTTGGTGTTTCTTTTGATGATTCTGCAGGAAAAAGAAGTATCCCACCCACAGTCACGACCCACTCTGCTGATGTTCCTCACTTCCTTGGAAGTGTTCATACATCTACTGCTTACAAACCACCATGGATGAGGAGACATTCTTCTCCAAGGCATTCACTGCCACCTTCTGCTCCACCAGCTATCTGAGCAGCATTCAAAGTCGAGCTAATGACTTTAAACAAGCGCTTAGTGGGAGGCAACCCACTAGTAAGTTTTCTATTTCATATATTAGTTTAGTTTTCTATTACATAGCTAAAAAAACCCAAAAACATGAAAAAAAAAAAAAAAAAAACAGAAAAAAAAGGAGAGTCAGTTTGTCAGTTTGCTTGGATGATGTCTTGTGAACTTGTTAGACCATGGATTATGTTTTGTTTGGATGTTTTGATGTGTGTTTTTAGTGCTCTTACAGTTTGACTTCGGAGTACACGTGATGGCATAGCATTTAAACATCCAACATGTCGATTTCTGGAGTATCAGAGATGGTGACGCTTGTCACCAATCTGGTGACGCTCGTCACTAGCTCCTTCACGAGGTACCACTTTTCCACCTTGGTTTTACACGTTCTCATGCTTCATTTTGACCAACTCTTGGCTTAATAACACTGGGGACAGTGTTGTTTAAGTCTGGGGGAGGTGGTTACTGACGTTGTGTGCTTTGTGTCATGTTTATAGAGTCTTAAAGTTGAGTCAAAAACCTGCTTTTATAGAGTCAAAATTTTTGAAACTGTCAGTTTTTCTTGGAACTAACCATATGACGTTTTTGCTGATAAGAACCATTGCCACAGTAGTTGATTACAAGTCTCACTAAGTTGAAAGTCATAGGTAGATCAGTCAGGCAATGAAGGTTTAGGTTCTTAGAGAATCTGGAAAATTTGCTGTTAGCTCCACCTTAATGAACTTTAAATTTCTTGTCTTGGTGATTGATTCTTATTGATCTTGATTCTCTCTTTAAGCACTGACAATAAGGTTAAAATACAATCTCTCTTTGATATTCCCTGATGTAGTTTTTAAAAGTTTAAGTTCAAAGAATGGTGCATTCATGACCCTGTCTCCTCACAAGGAACAACAGTAGTGAACACACTCAAGAACCTGTCTCCTCACAAGGAACACAAGTATTGAGTAGCACCATTTCTTAGACTGAAAAAGTTGAGAAAAAGAAGTGAAAAATCGAAAATATCCTAAGGAAAAAGATTAAGGGAAGAGAAAATAGGAGAGCTGTGTTGAGATTGATTTGTTAAGTTGTTAGGAAGGGAAAAGAATCTGTAAAGTGATTAAGATGATAGAACTTTGATGAGATATCACACTTAGATAAAAATAAGGAGTTAACAGTAGAAATTTCGGATTTCTTGAAGGGATTTGGACTGGACTTGAGAGATTTGCTAAGCTTGTGATGATTAGGCTGAAATTTGATCTTGTGTTGACTCTGTGGTATGTGGATTCGAAAGCTTTAACTAGTGTGGTGTTTCTGATGACTGACTGACTGTTTCTTGTTTTCAAACCTCGACCTTATTCTTTGTCTAATGTTTGCTTGAGGGCAAGCAAAAGCTAAGTCTGGGGGAGTTGATATATCATGGTTTTTATGGTTTTTAACCATGATATAAGTTCTTTTTATTGAGTCTTTTTGGTCTTTTTAGAGTCCTAGAAGAGTTTTTGCAGGTTATAGCATGTTTGGAGCATAATTGGAGATTTTGGAACCTTTTGGAGCATTCTGAGTGGAAGCCACGAAGCACCTAGCTCGAAGAAGAAAGTATGCCATATGGTGACGCTCGTCACCAAGCTGGTGACGCTCGTCACCCAGAAAGGAAGGGGTCGTGGCTTGTTTTTAAAAGATTGGGAAGAAATTGCAGTTTTGGCCCAGAAGTTCTAGTTTTTGCAAAAAGGCCCCAAATCGTGTTTTAGCTTGTATATTAGGTTTTTCAGCCATTCTTTTGGCATATATCTTGTATCTTATTATTTTTGAGAGCTTTAGAGAGAGATTTGTAGAAGAGCTTTTGGAGAGACAAATCAGACTCCTTAGGAGCAGATTTTGAACTCCTTTACTTTCTACTTCTTATTTTTTTTATGCAATCTATTCTTTTCATGATGTTTTCTCAAATCACCATGTCTCAGTAGTTTGTTAGTTAAGTTATGGCTTTTCAAAGGTTGAAGAAGAGTTTGTAGAATTGCTAAAAACTTTTAGGAAATTCATTGGTTCTTCATCTGTGCTTGCATTCATATCGATTTCTTAGACACATCATCTGGATTTCGAAACCCTAGGTTTTTGATAGATGTGAGAACATTATTAATCACCTGAACTAGTATTAGATGAGCAAAACGCCCTAGTACAAAGAGATTTGGCTTAGGAGTTTTGTGAACAATTGAACCTGATCATTACTGCATGTTTAGGTTGTTAGGGTTTGCAAAGAGATTTGAAACTCTGTGATTTAGACATAGATAACTTCTGCAATGAGAATTGATTAGTTATATCTTTGTGATTCATGTTCAAGACGGTTTTAATTCATTCCTGATTGCATGCATTCTACACTTTCGGATTCAACCTGCGAACTGTCCTGACTTAGCGCCTTTAGCCTTCTGAACTTTAAGAACAAGCATAAAAACGCCCTCTTGCATTTATTTTACTGTTTTGCATTACATTCATTATTTATCGCTTAGCTTAATCCGAACCTGAACTCTTTAGTGTAGTTTACTTACTCCCTTGGGATTCGATAACCCCTTGTACTACAACTGCTTTTGCTGTGCACTTGCAGTAGTTTTATTTGGATAAAACCTGACCCTATCACAACATTATATGAATCAAGAGCATGTACTTACTCATTTAGTTATTTACCAGGTTTTTTTTTGAGATATTATTATGTATGAATACTAAATTGTTTCAGCCACACAAAAAAGTTGATGCATCTACATTTCGACGTGCTTATCCATTGGCCAACTTTCTCGTAGTGTTCTAGTAGTTATTAGAAATTTACAACTTTTCATGTGGGTGTAGCCGTGTAGGTCCGAGTGACCATGCTGAGATTTTAATGATAGGTTGACACCCATAAACGCCTCTAGTGGTTACAAAACCAAATTTCTACAAATTTTGTGGGTTAGGTGATTAATAGGAAAAAAAATAGGAATGAAAATGAAGAAAATGAAAGAAATAAAACAAAAAGAATGAATGAGAATAAAATATATTTTAAAAATAAATAAAATTTCGTGTTTTACTCCAAATTTTATAAGTAATATTTTGTTTTATAATATTTTTTATAATAAGTAATAAAAATGATATAGAAAAAATATTACTTCCTCCGTTTTTTAAAGTATAATGTTTTAACATCTTCACACATATTAAGATATACTTTATTTTATTTACTTTTTAACTACTTTTTTATTTCTTAGTAATATATTAACACTACTTCTTTTTTTTTATTGGTACAAACTTCTTGTAAAATTAACTATATTATGTAAAATCTAAATATCAATTTTTTAAAACAAAAAAAACTAAAACATCTTACTTTAAAAAACAGAGGATATATTAATTAATAATAAAATAATTAAGAATTAAGAATTAAAGAGGAATTCATCTAATTATAGTGAAAGTTAGTAGATGTTAATGTTAGCTGTGATAATCGTTAATGGGTGTATCTAATGTGTGATTAAAGCCAATGTTCGTCCAATTAATAATTTGAACACCAAAAAGTTGAAAAAGAAGAGAACACGAATACATCCAAATAGCAATAGTGCTTCGATCGGAAAATATAATCTATAAGAAACAGTAGGCAATAATAAAAGTTATTTACATTCAGATATTTTTTAGAATACTTTTAAAAGTTTGTATTACATTTTAGATATTTTTACACAATTAAAGCATTTTTAAATTTTATGTAGATTTAAATTATTTATATTAATTTTGTAAAACAATAAAAAAGAGACGTTAAAATAAATAAAAAAACTTTCATCCAGCATAATTTGAAGAGATATTTATGATGGTTGAGTTTATGGTTCTTTATCATGATTTCTTCCAACACTTTTTTTAATTGTAAAATCTAGATATACTTCTTTATAACCACTATAAACGTTTCAAAGTTTTTCTTCATGAACTACAAAATCTAATTTACTCTTTTTAAACCATCATAGATATCTTAGAATTCTTCTTCTTATACTGCAAAATCCAGATATACTCCTCATCAACTATTAGACGTCTCGAAATCCAACATGGAAAGCAAAAACAGGTTACTACGAAATAAATGGACATCAAAACATGAAAATACCCAAGTAGATACATAAGCATGGATAAGAACAAGTGGATACCATACATGTTCATGACTATCTTATTGTATACTTGTATTCGAATATGTAGTTTATCTATCTGGACATGATCATATGGACAATTAGAAAATAGTAATGACGAATATAAAATAGTAAGAACCCAATCCCTAACAATCTTGTCCATGTGGATATTGTCTTTTGGATAAAATTAGTTGTAAGAATTGATCTTTAATCATCGATTTTGGCCTTTTTATCTGGTCTGTTGTTTGTCGCACACCGTCCATTACCAATTGTCCATCTAAAGTTGTACATATCAAATATTACCTTGTTGATATTGTCTTGTGGTAAAAACTAGAAGTAAGAATCAATCTTAAATCATCAATTTTAGCGTTTCTTAATCTGGTTTGTTGTCCATCGAAAATTGTAGGTATCAAAAGTTGTTCAAATCAAATATTGTCTTGTGGATACTATCTTATAGACAAAAGCAGAAGTAAGAATTGATCTTTAATCATCGACTTTGTACTTGTTATGAGTTAAAGAGGAAATGCTCCAAAATGATATAGAATGATAAAATAATGTGAAATGGGTACCCTATTGAGGAAAAATTGTGAAAATTATCCATTTTTACGATTTTTACAGATACCAACGCTACCCTTATAACTACTATTATTTGTAGACTAATGACAGATTAATAGCAGACTAACGGTAGATTTAATGCAGACTACTGGCAGACTGGTTAGTCAAATAATTGAATGTAGACTACTAGCAGACTAATGGTAGACTAATTGCAAATTACTGGCAGACTAATAGCAGAATGAAAGCAAACTAGTAGACCCCTCTTATGGAAGAGTCATTCATAATAAAATTGTCAAAGAGATTATTTCAAAATTATCTCTAAGTTAAACATCACAAAATAAAGTTTTTAATTGTCCATCACAATTAATTAAATCGACCCACTAATAGTGGATACACGATTGTAAAGTTAAGTAATCAAATTTGTTTTATTGGCTAACCTGACAACAAACAGCATGGACATAATTCCATGCACATGAACCAAATTATTAGTAATAATACAATTACTAATATATATATACATGTATACATGTCTGACATCATGGACATGAGCCTATGAATACAAGCACAAAGACAAAATTATGGACACATTATTATGGATTCAACACATGGACCCTATAATGCATGGAAAGAGATAGCTTCCCAATTGATTTGGAAGAAATCATCTTCTGTCTCAGTTCCCAAAATCTCATTGACATTTAAACAACAAAACCTATAAAGCATAATTATCAAATTAATAAGTAAGAACATAAAAATGAACATGTTTGAAAGATTAGAAACAAAACATATAATTCACTGCTATACTAGATACACACCCACATATATACGCCATATAGTACACATAATTAAATTCGATTAAGCTCCATTTACCTTAATTAAGATTCAAATTCAGAACAACATAGATCAAAGGAAAACCCGAGCATCTTCAAGCGGTGAATTCGAGTATTAACTCATTTGTATCCATGTTTTTGTGTCTAGTTGTTTCTATCAATGATTTTGTATCCATTTGTTCCTATATATTCTTCTGTGTCCAATCGTTCATATACAACGTATGGACACTACAACGCATATAAGGAGAGATTGTTTTAACAGAAATTGCCTTCTGTCTCTATTTTCAAGACCGTACTCACCTTTTAAAAACAAAACCTACAAAGCATAATGATCAAGAACATAGAAGTGAACAAGTTTAAAAAATCAGAATCAGACATATACTCGTTACTCACCCACATATATACATCAGACAATACACATAATTGAATTTGTGTAAGCTCCATTTACCTTAATTGAGATTCAAATTCAGAACAATATAGATCAAAGCAATCCAAGCATCTTCAATAGGTGAATCCAAATATCCACTCGTTAGTATCAATGCTTATGTGTCTAGTCATTTCTATCCATGCTTATGTATCTATTCGTTCCTATCCATGTTTTTGTATCTATTTTTTTCTATTTATGCTTTTGTATCTATTTGTTTATATCCATGCTTCGTACCTCCGAGACATCTATGGTGGTGGGGGAGGAGTAGATCTAGGTTTTGCAATTGAATACCAGTTGCAAGAGAGTAAGACGGCCAAAGTCTCGACTCCGAGTTTCAGAATATGTCGCCAGTAGAATTGGTTCCAAGAAACTAAGTTATTTTTCTTCAAGCGTCACTCATGATGAAAAACTTCAATTAGAAATCCGTCGCGATTTGATGGAGGCAGAATTTTAGGCTTAAGGTTTCTTCTGGAGCAAATCTTTGTAAGATGTAGTGTGAAGTTGCTTGGAATTCTCTATAATGCCGTTAGATTTGAAAGATTTAAGCATCATCGAAAAATAGATCTGTCACTGAATATTTTGATTTCATAAACATGTTTTTATGTTTAACAGTAAAATATTTTTTTTTATTTATCAGGGGGCGGAGAAGAATAGAAAAAGAAGAATATCATTAAATCTAAAAGATTTAGACACTATCAAAAATAAATTTGGTATTGAATATTTGATTTTCATGAATATATTTTTAGATTTAGAAGTAAAATATTTTTATTTTTTAGAAGGCGAAGAAAACTGAAAAGAAACAAAAATAATTAAAAAGTAACAAAATTCTTGTAAAATAAGAAAGTATAAACAATTACTAGAAATACTCTTTTCTATAATATGAATTTAGAAAATTATCTCTCAACATAAATAAATCTAATAATAACGAGTGAATTGTCGCACTATCACGAGGATTTTCAATCCTCTGCTCTACCAACTGAGCTATCCCGGCCATTACCACTCATCAGGAGTGATGATCTTAGTGCGTACTGTGTATCACAATGTAATTGGACCCATTTTTAAATATATGATTAGAGTGCAAGAAATCATACAAAGTAGGTTATCATAGTGCCATATATATATGATATCACCTTGTTGCAAGAGATTTTATTTGTAAATATTGCATCGGTGGTATCACTGGTATTCGTGAGGGAAAGATGGCACTAAAGAATACTTTATACAACAATAATCAATATTTTGACTTTTCTGTGACAATGGCAGTTTTGAAGAGTTATTGCTCATTATTATATAATAAATATGCATATGTACATTAAAAGTAGGAGTATGAATTTTAGTAGAAAAACAACCGGAAACTACCAACAAGCAACAACATATGTTCATTTATTGGGGGGAGGGGGGAAGAACTTTTAAACAGTGATGTTCATTTTCGAAGCGCATATCATTAACGTCCTTATTATTAACTGTATTTCAAAACTAATCTTACCGACATCCAAATAAACACGTTTCCAACGTTTTCCACGTTGTCGATAAATCATATTATTAATTGGCAAGCAAGTTGAACTGTGGTTGAGACTTATGATAATTGATTATTTTTTGCCATTTATATGTATTTACTTTAATTATCCTTAATAAAATTAATAATTATAAATTAATACATAGTGAATTGCTTTCGGCTAAAAAGTAAACTTACTACACTATAGACCAAAAAAAAAGAGACTGTAGATCAGTTTTTTTTTTCTCTTTTTTTTGATTGATGTAGATCAATTCCTTAGTTTTGGTGAAATTATCTCTTCGAATTATCTCTTCGAGTAATGGTTGAAAGAGAACAAAGATGGAAACAAGATGTATGGTGTTCACATGAGTTACAGGAATTCTAAGTACTATCCAACTTTTTTTTTTTTTGCCATGTTACAATAAGTGCACGGAATGGATTGAACTATACGATTTGTAACCCTTAAACGAAAATTTATTTTCAAAATTAATTAATTAATGCTCCACATTTTATTCTAATAAACACATTGGAATTGCCGAACAAGAAAAAAAAAACGGAAAAAGAAAAGGATTATCACACTCTCCTTCTCTATAAATAGAAGGGGACTCTACATAGTACATAGATAGAACATACAGAAATCAGAATAACCACACAAAACACAAGCACACCACACACACAGTCACAGAAAATCAAAAGAAGAAGAAAAATGGTGAAGTTGATGATGGTTTCCGCTTTCGCTATCGTGGCAGCGCTTCTCCTGGTGACGGTGGCTAAAATCCCCGTGGCGGAAGGTGTGACGTGTTCGCCGACGGAGCTGGCTCCATGTGCGTCGGCGATTATGTCATCTTCACAGCCGTCGGAGGCGTGCTGCGCGAAGCTGAGAGAGCAGAAGCCATGCCTTTGTGGGTACATGAGGAACCCTAGCCTTCGCCAATACGTTAGCTCTCCAAACGCCAAGAAAGTCTCTACCAGTTGCCATATTGCTTCCCCAAACTGTTAAGGATTAATTTGTGACAAGTTTCGGTGATTATACATAATCACTAGGTAAAGTGGGTCTATTCCTCGTTAGTACTGTTTAGAATAATACTGGGTGCTGATAATAATAATCATCATCATGCTTGCTTTAAGGTTATGTTATGTATCTTTTTATCTTATAATATATGAAATATACTTGGGAAAAAAATGCTGTACCTTTTAGAATATAATGTTTCAAGGGAAAATTTAAACACTTCTACCATATTACCTTTTTAAAATACAGTTGTTTGCTGTTTATTTTCAAAAATGCTAATTTTATAAATATTTATAAAAACTCAAATTTATAAAATTTTATAAAATACATTTATAAGAGTTGTAATAAAGTATGTTATATACAGATCTTATAATACCATAAAAATCTTCTTACACTTTATAAAACATGTTTTACAAACCTTTATAAACATATTAAATTTAAAGTTTTGAAAACAAGTTTTTAAACATCAAAAGTGGTATTTTTGAAATTGGACAGAAAACAATCTTTATATATTAATTGAGAATGCAGTTTAATGAAAAATGCTGATTTTTTTAATTTGATTGATTAATATGTTTAGTTTGAATAATTTAAATGTGACATCGAAATGATGATGTGTAATGATGATGTAATTGTGACTTGTCAGTTTTTAGTATATGTGGCTTGTGACATGATATTATTTAATCTATCAATAAAATTTGATGTTAAAATTTTGATATAAAATTTAAATAGTAAAATATTTGACAAAATTAGGAAAATTATATTTTTTCAAATAGATTTGAAATTACATTTTCAATATAAAACTTATGTCGGAGAAATTAACGGATTCCAAGTATTTTGTGTGAAATTTGGGACAACCTATTTTAGCGGAAATTTTTTGATATCACATTTTCGACATAAAATTTATGGATTCACAATATTTGGTAAATAAATGACGAAAACAAATTAAAATACTGTAAAATGAATATTTTGGTGGAAAAGTTACAAATTCAAGTTTTTGGCAGAAATTTTCTGAAATTGGGTTTTCACAAAAGTTTTTTGAAATTATATTTTTAAGTAAGTTTTTTAGCGGAATATTTAGGGTTTCAGTTATTTGGCGGGAAATTCATGAAATTAATATTTTGACAATTAGTTTTTGGAATCATATTTTTAAGGGAATCTTGCAAAAATGACCCATAAATTCAAGTCAATTGCTAAACTAACCTCTCATTTTACCACTTTTGAAATTAACCACTTTATCTCACTTATATCCTTATCAGTTCTATTTATTCACGAAAATGCCATTAGATTATTGTTTTTTATTATTATTTCAGAAATCTATTTTACCAAACAATCCTCATCTTCCTCACTTATTCACGAAAATACCATCACCATCAATTCATTCAACCACCATTTTCAACCAATTTGAAGCTTTTATTGCTTCAAAGACCCATTTTTTAGCTTTGTAACCTCATTTCCTCTTCTCTTAACCTTCTATTCTTCCATTTTTTCATCATTTTCAGCACAAAAACTCTCTAATCTTAATTTTTGAAACTTGATGTTTTAATATATTGCCATATTTGGTGATTTGGTATGGCAAATCGTTTGGGATTGTTTGGTGGTGGCTGGAATCAAAGAAATCGGTGGTTGAATAAGTTAAATACCACTGATAGGTGATTTTTCAGTCAATTTTCGTGAGTTTTCAGATCTGTGCTGCGAAAGTAGACTTCTTAAGAAGTCTACTGTCGGTAGTAGACTTCAAAAGAAGTATGCTGGTCAACACACAAGTTAGTTTTGCAATTGACCGGGTGTACCAATTTCTGACAGTAGACTTCAGTTGAAGTCTGCGCCATTTCCTTTGACAACAAAAAAAAAATAGTGTAAACTTCAAAAGAAGTCTACGTAAAAAGGGGTTAGTTTTGCAATTGACCAACGTTTGACTTTTACGTAAGAAGTCTACTTTGAAAGTAGACTTCTTAGAGGTTAGTTTTGCAATTGACCAATGTTGACTTTTTCGAGTAGACTTTGCTTGAAGTCTACTTTTCCGAGTAGACTTCGTTTGAAGTCTACTTTCTGAGTAGACTTCAAAAAAAGTCTACTCGAAAATAAATTCAATGTTTGGTTAACCCCAAAACTAACCCAAGTAGACTTCAAACGAAGTCTACTTTGAAAAGTCAACATTGATCAATTGAAAAACTAACCTCTAAGAAGTCTACTTTAAAAGTAGACTTCTCCGAATAAGTCTACTTTTGCAAGTAGACTTCTTACGAAAAAGTCAAAGTTTGGTCAATTGCAAAACTAACCTTTTTTTACGTAGACTTCTCGAGTAGACTTCTCGGAGTGAGTAGACTTCTTTGAAGAAGTCTACTCATCTTTTGGCAATTGCAAAAGTAACCTAAAATATAGACTTCATACGAAGTCTACATTTGTAGACCTCATTACAAGTCTACTTTTGTAAACTTCGTTGTTAGTCTACTATTTCACCTTTTTATAAATGCGTTTTTATCAAATTTACAACGAATTATTAAGATTTTTTTGGTCTTACGATTGTTTTAGTAAGTGTACTTACATTTGTATCAGTTTTACATGTTTATATTATATATATTTGGTAAAATCAAGTTTCTTGTTTTATTTGGTATTTAGCTTATTAGTCCGTAGACTTCGTTTGCAGTCTGCGACATTAATTTTTTATAAATTTAATTGATCAGATATATGTAACAAATAAAAATTATTATTTGACTCTTAAGTGTGTGATATATTGTTCTTGCTTATGTATAAGTTTGAATGTTTTTTGTTACAGTTGAGCTTTAACTAATTTTCTTCTTTTATTTGGTATTTAGCTTAATAGTCCGCAGACTTCATTTGAAGTCTACATAGTAGACTACGTTTGCAGTCTACTTTTTCGACAATGATTTCTAATGTGGTTTGAATTTTGTTTTCTTACAGAGAATGGTTCACATACCCACTGTTTATTGAGAATGTGTGAAGAAAGACTAGTTGTGGTATTTCTAAGTAGTTTTACATGTTATTTTGTTATGAGTTTTACATGTTTTTGTATAGTTAAATTGAATTAATTTTCTTGTGTTATTAGAGGTGATGGCTAAATCTGACAAAGAGTCTGCATATGAAATCTGAATATGATAAAACACACATAATTTAAGAATATATAAAAATAACATTAATTACAATCCAACTTTACATATAAATTAGACCTTCTAATCAAACAAATATTTAAGGATCACTAATTATAAATCTTAAAATTAGCATATAAAAACAAAATGTCTGAAATAGATGTATGTGACTGAAGTCTGCTCGAGAAGTCTGCCCGAGAAGTCTACTCGAGACATCTGCAGCTGAAGTCTGCCTCCAACAAAAACAAAAGAGAAATAAATAAGCTCATGCCTGCACAATAAGAAAAAAAAATGTTAAAATTCATATTTCAACAAAATCTGCTATATTTACAAACATCATATCTACAACAAAAAAGAAAAAAAGAAATCAGCTATGCAACAAAAAAAATTATAGATCTACAACAAAATAAACAAAATTCAGACCTGCAACAAAATAAACAAAATCAGATCTGCAACAACTAAAAATTCAGATCTACAAAAAAAAAAAATCAGATCTGCAACAACAAAAAATTCAGATCTACAACAAATTTTACAAAATTTATACCATAAAAAGCGCATATTTGCAAGAATAAACTCAGATCTACAACAAGAAGCTCAAATATGCACTAATAAACCCATATTTACAATATGAACACAAAACAAACAACAAAAGAAACACAAAACCTCAGATTTGCTTACCATCGCCATAATTGAGATAGAGAGGATAGAGGATAGAGATGGGTTTGATGGCAAGAGAGGAAAGAGAAGATATTCATGGCCAGAGAGCAGGTAGAGGAGAGAGAGGCGTTTTTTAAAGGGGGAGAAAAACTTTATTTTTAACCCAATTAGGTTAATCTCCTTATATATGTAGGAAAATTTTCGATCCAGTACTTAAGAAGTCTACTCGAAAAGTCTACTTCAATATATTTTTTCGATTTCGATTTCCGCCTAATTTGTTCCGATTCCCGCCCAATTTGTTAAATAATTTTGATTTCCCGCTATATTTTTTTTAAGTCTACTAGAGAAGTCTACTCGAGAAGTCTACTGCATACGTATGTTTTCTAAAAGGTTGTATGTTTTCTAGTTAATTTTCTTTCTGCATTTAAGTTGATTCATTTGTATGAAATTTTGTATTCTATACATGTCAAATATATATGTCTTACTTATGTTTACCATTTTTTTAGAAATTTATTTATTTTATATTTTCTAATTAATTTCTAAAAAATGAATTATATAGTAGACTTCTTTTGAAGTCTACATACAACGATTGTAAACTTCTTACGTAGACTTCTCGAAGGATAAAATCGTAACTGTGGCAGACGTTTTTTGTTTAGTCACAAAGGACTGAGCTGTAATTTCACTACCCCTTTGAGTTAGTTTTGCCAAACATTCAATAAGAGGTCTACATATTGAGCAAAAATTAAATTTTAGGTTATAAAGATGAATTCCCCCTATTTTTAATGTAAAATTTTTGACGCATTTTTTATGGGTTGACTTTTTGGCAAGAAATTCACAAAATCAAATATTTGATAAAATGTTTTTGGATCATATTTTGGATGTTATTTTTTTGGTAGAAAGTTACTTATTCATGTTTGTGGTGAAATATTTACAAGTTCAAGTGTTTATTTGAAATTTGCGAAATCAGATATTAGATGCAGTATTTCTTTATTTTTATTATCATCTTATCTTATCTTGCTATAAATAAAAAAACAAAATTTATATTATATGTGAATGTATTCTAATTATATAGCAAGAATTATGAACCAGAAAAGAAACGAAACGTGACATAATAAAATTAAAAAAAAAATAGAAAAATATGAATAAAAAATAGAAAACAAAGAATAAAGACGAATTATTTTATTTTATTCTATATTTTACTGTGTATATTTTAGTTTTTGTTATATACAATTTCTCAGACCTATTAAAATATTTTTTTACAAACCAAATTTGTTTACAAATATATTACTAAACAAACCCATAACTTATTTATTATAAATGATATATATTATTATTAATTATTATTTTTTATCAAATTCTTATATCCACACATATGTGCGGGCCAATCACCTAGTAGTACTTAAAAATGGTATCATAAAACTTGTTTTTTAACCATGTTTAAGAAATTTTATAATTTGGTGTCAATCAATGAAATACTTCATCAGAATCCAGTTTTATTTAACACTTAACTTTTAAAATCTTATCTAGTGAATCGTTTAAATTCATGATAAAATACAAAATATCTTGTAAAGATTTTATACCATACACATGAATTCTTAGATATGATAAAAACTTTCAAATATTGAAAATCGAGAGAACTAACTAGATAACTCCATGAATAAAAATATATTTGATAAAGAAAATTGAATAACAAATATATAGTGAGATTATTATAGTAACTAGGTATTTACTAGCATTACGCTGCGAGATATTTTTCTAAATTATATATATATAATATAATAAAAGTATTTTTATAATATAAATAAATATTTTATTTATTTTTTATTACCTTTAGTTATGTATTTATATGTTTTAAATCTAGATAAACATTATATATTTTTAATTTTTTAAAATTATAATTTTGCTATCAGATTTGTTTAACTAACTAATTACAAATGTATATTATGTAAGAATAAAGCAATAAATATTTATGTATCTTCATGCTAATGACAAATGTAATCTAATTTCCCTACTAAATTTCCAGTTGATCTTCCTTTGTAATTATATAAAGCAAAATGTCATTTTAAAAAAATATTATTTATATGATTATTTAGAATTATAAAATGTATTTATATATCAAATATTTATTATAAACATCTGTTTCTATAACCATCAAACTATAATAAATAATATTTATATCAAAATCATTGTTATTGCGTTAGAAATAAAAAAAAATTATGTTTGCAATTTTGAAATATCGATTTAGTTGAAGTTAAATAATTAAATTTTGGTTATTATAAACATATGATAACTTGGAATTTTAGCATCGAGAAATTTCATCTTATTACAAACACCGAGAAATTGTATTTTCCAACAAAACCAAAATAAATTATTTTCCCATAAAAACTCAGAAATTGCCTTTTTTCGCCAAACCAAAAAAAAATCATTTCTCTTCAAACTAAAAGATTTATTTTCCCACCATAACCGAAAAATTGCATTTTCCCGCAAAACCAAAAAATCATATTTTCCTGCAAGAGCCTGTATTTTCCCGCCAAAACTGAAAAATCACGTTTTTCACTAAAACCAAAAAAAATCCATCTTCATGTACCGTCAAAAAAAAAATTCATTTTCTTATAAAAACTGAGAAATCACGTTTTCCTACCAAAACTGATAAATTAACATTTCTCGCAAATACCGAAAAATTGCATCATCTCGCGAGAAATTATATTTTTTTCGCGAAAACTAAGAAATTGCATTATTCACGAAAACCAAAAAATCACACCATTCATTAAAAACAGAAAATTTACATTTCTTATTAAAACTGAGAAACTGTTTATTTCTGCCAAAACTGAGAAAATCCTAAAATTGTATTTTCCCGCGATAACCGATAAATTATGTTTTCATAGCAAAACTAAAAATCACATTTTCCTGCCAAAACTGAGAAATCTCTATTCTCACCAAAACCAAGAAATTCCATATTACCACCAAAACCAAGAAAATTTATTTTCTCGTCAAACCGAGAAATCATGTTTTTCTAACAAAATGAGAAATTGCATTTTCCACCAAAATCGACAAATTGTATTTTCCCACAAAGACCGTGAATTGTGTTTTCCTGCGAAAAACAAGAAATTACATTATCCATCAAAAACAAAAAAACTGTGTTGCCCACCAAAACCAAGATTTCGCATTTCCTGTAAAAAAAACTGAAATTTTTTGTTTTCCCATCATAGCCGATAAATTTTGTTTTCTGTCAAAACCAAGAAAATTTATTTTCCCATCAAACCGAGAATTTCTTTTCACGTCAAAACAGAAAAATCTTATTTTTTCTCAAAATCGAGAAGTTTCATTTTTCCATAAATGTTTATTTTCCGATTAATACCATGAAATTTTGCCTTCACGTCAAAACCGAGAAATTGAGCGAAGAATGCGTTTCTAAAGTCAATGACGCTGAGATTTAGGTTTTCACGAATGACTAGGTGGAAAGCCGAGCTACGAAGCTGTGAAAGTGGAGACAAAGCAGCATAATAATTAAAACCATGAGAGATGGAAAGCTCTCATGTGAGGCTTAGCGAGGGAGAATAACTGAAAAGTTATTGATTTGTTTTGGGGAATCACTGGAAGTGGGAATCTCTAAGGTGTGGTGGTCTGAGCTTCTCCTCCTTTGCTTTTAACCTCCATTTTTTTTTGTAAATTTTGCGTTTTTAGTGGGTCAGCAAATAATAAACTGATTTTATCATTGTGTTGATGATATGTATTATTGTTATGTTTTTATAAGTTTAACTTTTTGCTGATGTGTGAGATTCTTATAACATAAAAAAAAATTTATGTGTCATCTCCTTGAGAGAAAATGGTATTTTTATAGTATTCAAAAACAGAAAAATGCATTGCCCACTTAAAGTGAGAATTCACATTTCCAGTCAAAACTGAGATATTTTGTTTTCTCATCATAACCGAGAAATTTTGTTTCTGCCAAAACTGAGAAAATTTATTTTCCCATCAAACCGAGAAATCGCATTTTTCCGTCAAAACCAAAATTTTTTATTTCACGCCAAAACAGGAAAATCTTGCTTTCACATCAAAACCGAGAAACTGAGCGAAGACCGAGCCAAAAACAAAGGTGGTTCTGGCGTTTCCGATGTCAATGGTGCTGAGATTGAGGTTTTCACGAATGACTGGGAGAAAGCCCGATCTACAGAGCTGTGAAAGTGAAGATAAAGCAGCAAAATAATTGAAACCATGAGAGATGGAAAGCTCTCATGTGAGGCTTAGCGACAGAGAATAATCAAAAATTTATTGATTTCTTCTGAGTAACCACTGGAAATGCGAATCTCCAAGCTGTGGTGGTCTGAGCTTCTCCTCATTTTCTTCCGACCTCCATTTTTTATAAACTTTGGGCTTTTAATGGGTCAGCAAAATAGTAAACTGATTTTATTTTTGTGTTGATAATATATACTATTGTTATGTTTTTGTTGGTTCAGTTTTCTGCTGATGTGTGAGCTTTTTATAAATAAGATTTTTTTCTTTGTTATTATAAAAGCATAGTTGATGATGAGTCTACACTTTGTTCAATTATATATGTCTCTATCAAACAAACACATAGTTAGAAATTTTATTTTTTTTGCTGTTATTTATTATTTGGATTTCGGTTTGGCAAAAAAACAAGACAAAAATTTAATTTTTTTATTTGCTGTTATTTATTATTTGGATTTGGGGATTGTAAAAAAAAAAAAAATTTTTATGTATTTACTGTTATTTATTATTTGGGTTTGGGTTTGACAAAAAATAAAATGAAGATTAACAAAAAAATTTTTTGGGTTTTTAATGAGTTTAAGTTAAAAATAATAAAAGTTAATAGATGATGTGTATTAATAAAATATTTTGATTGATGTTTTTTTTGCTGAGGTGTCAAATTTCAAAAGTTTGAAAAAGCTGAAGTGTCATCTCTTAGAGAGACATATGAGTTATGTAGATAATATAAGGAAACATAGATATGACAATATTCGATTCATGATTTCCTTTCTGTATCATAGCTAGATATATTGTAAATCTCTTCACTAATACAATTAAGCATTCTATTCTATATGGTATCAGAGCCTAGATCTTGAGAAAACCTAAAAATTTCACTGCCTCTGTTTTTCACAAACACCTAACTTTCACTATGCAAACCTCACCAGCCTCTTCTAACGAGACTATTGCTGTCTCCAAAACTCCACAACTCCTGAATGTCAATATGACATATGTTATCAAGCTCAGTGCTTCCAACTTCCTCATGTGGAGCAGACAAGTTCACGCCCTTCTCGATGGATACGATTTAGCTGGCTACATTGATGGATCCATGGTGGTACCATCTCCTACAATCACCGTAACAGGTCTCGTGTCTGTCAACCCTGAATACACGATCTGGAAACGCCAAGATCGACTCATTTACATCGCTTTACTAGGTGCGATCTCCACGGTCATTCAACCACTTCTTGCAACCACAACTACAGCATCTGAGATCTGGGAGACCCTCACCACCACCTACGCAACACCAAGCCGGGGACACATTAAACAACTGAAACATCAGATCAAGCAATGGACCAAAGGTAACAAGTCGATCAATGAGTACATCCAAGGATTTACCACTCGCTTTGATCAACTTTTCCTCTTGGAAAAACCGGTGGACCCAGAGGATCAAGTAGAATACATACTCGAAGGACTTCCCGAAGAGTATAAAATGGTTGTGAGTCAGATTGAGATGCTTGATGTCACTCCCTCTCTTCCTGAAATACACGATAAGCTCCTGAATCAAGAAGCTAAACTTCAGACTACGGTTCCCATCTCTTCACCTACACCAATCACCGCAAATGCCGCCAACACTCGCAATACAGGCTCTCACTACAACAGCAACTAACGAGGACAGAATCGCTTTAACAACAACAACCATCGTCACAATCAACCATCGCAACAGTCCCGGCAAGACCAGATTTGCAGCATACATGGACATAGTGCACGTCGCTGCTCCCAGCTTCAATATCCTTGTGGTTCATACAGGCCCTCTCCACGACCTTCTCATTACAACTCAGCTCCATGACAACCTCGAGCCAACATGGTGCAAACTCAGACATCTACGGATAATGGATGGCTACTAGACAGTGGCGCCACTCACCATCTCACGACGGATTTGAATAATCTCTCTTTACACCAACTATACAATGGTGGTGAAGAAGTCACCATAGCAGATGGCTCTGGACTTCGGATCTCGCACATGGGTTCCACCTCTTTACCTACATGATCTAAATCCCTTTCGTTACAAAATGTTCTTTTTGTTCCCAATATTCACAAAAATCTCATATCCGTTTACCGTTTATGTAACACTAACCACGTGTCTGTGAAATTCTTCCCGGCTCATTTTCAGGTGAAGGGTCTGAAAACGGGGATCCGCTTACTCCAAAGCAGAACTAAGAATGAGTTGTACGAGTGGCCAGTCACCTCCAAAAACACCATCTCTATGTTCGCATCACCTACATCAAAAACATCCCTTCCTTCTTGGTATTCCCGGCTTGGTCACCCATCTCCACCTGTTTTACAATCAATTATTTCTCAGTTTTCATTACCCTGTTCTGATTCAAAGCAAACACCATTCCCTTGTTCACTCTGTTTTATCAATAATAGCCATAAATTGCCTTTCTTTTCAAACACAATTACCTCAAATAAATCTCTTCAATACATCTACTCGGATGTCTGGATGTCACCCATTCTATCAATCTAGAACTATAATTACTATCTAGTTCTCATGGATCATCATACACATTACACTTGGATGTATCCCCTGAAGCAAAAATCATAAGTCAAAGACACGTTCATCGCATTCAAAGAATTAATAGAGAACAGATTTCAGAGCAGAATCAGAACCTTATACTCTGACAACGGTGGTGAATATGTCGCATTATGGCTGTTCCTTACCTCCCATGGCATCTCTCATTTCATCTCACGACTTCATACACCAGAACACAATGGGATATCGGAGAGAAAGCATTGCCATATTGTAGAGACTGGTCTAACGCTCATGCACCAAGCCTCAGTCCCCAAGAAGTCCCTTTGCTTTTGCCATGGCGGTCTACTTTATCAATCGATTGCCGACTGCTGTTCTTCACAATACATCACCCGGCTCTTTGGTCAGTCACCAAACTATCTGAAACTTTGTGTCTTTGGCAGTCTCTACTTCCCATGGCTGCGACCGTACACCTCCCATAAACTTGATGATCGATCCACTCCCTGTGTCTTTGCTGAACACTCGCTCACCCAGAGCGCTTATCTGTGTCTTGATGTTCAATCCGACCGAATTTACAGCTCGAGGCATGTCTAATTTGTGGAATCAAGCTTCCTGTTTGATTCCCCATCACCAACGCAACAACCGACATCCAACCCAAAAAATCCACAGCCACAATATTCCCCTCCTACCATCGTTCTAACACTCCCAGTGCCATTCATATCAACTCCGCTGCTCGCGCCTCCAGTCTCAGATCCTTCGACGGCATAGGATGCGTCACAAGTGCATCTGCCGTCACCTACTGCGATGTCGTTGGTGAATCGTGATTTTCACGATGAGGATCCTTCAACACTTCAGAATAATGAGTTTGGTCAGACTTCCACATGCCCAAATTTTCCAAGCCCACCACCATCAAATACTCAAAGCCTTACTTCAACACATGACCAAAGTCCACCTCCAATTCCAAGCCCAACAACATTACATGACCCAAATTTATCCTTGTCACTAACCCAAAATATTCACCCATCTACGATCCCTAATTCTTCTTCCTCCAACACGAGAACCAGACGACCAGCTCCTCTGCCCCGCAAAAACCATTCGATGCGAACCTGAAAGAACAATAACATGTTCAAAAACAACCCAAACCCTTCCTCCTCCATCACGAGAACCAGACAACTAAATCCTCCCACTCACACAGACCACCTGATGCGAACCAGAAAGAAAAACAACATTGTCAAACCCATCACCAGATTAAACCTCACTGTCACCACTTCTCCATTGAAACCCGTCATACCCACAACAGTAACCCAGGCTCTGCGAGATCCGAATTGGAGACATGCCATGGGTGATGAAGTAAATGCTCAAATACGCCACCACACTTTTGATCTAGTTCCTCCTTAACCAGGACAAAATGTTATTGCAACAAAGTGGATCTTCACTCTCAAATACAAACCTGATGGCTCTCTTGGCAGGTACAAAGCTCGGTTGGTGGCTCGAGAATTCATTCAGCGGAGACATTTAGCCCGGTGGTGAAGTCGATGACCATTCGTCTGGTTTTGAAATTGGTGGTAAGCAATTCTTGGCTCATTAAACAACTTGATGTTAACAACGTTTTCCTCCAAGGCACTCTGACAGACGTCGGCTATGTTACGCAACCCCGGGTTTTATTGATCACGATCGTCCTCATTATGTGTGCCGTCTCAACAAAGCTTTATACGGGCTCAAGCAGGCGCCTTGTGCCTGGTACCAGGAACTGAAGAATTAGTTTCTTGACGTCGGGTTCTCTAACTCAATTGCAGACACCTCTATTTTTGTCTTCATATCTAGCTCTGCAGTACTCTACACATTAGTATATGTCGACGATATTCTGGTCACTGGCAGCAATAGTTCCCTCGCTTCATTGAATCAATCTCCACTCGCTTCTCCTTAAAAGAGCCAACTGACTTGTCATATTTCTTGGGCATAGAAGCTACCAGGACCTCTAAAGGCCTCCAGCTGATGCAACGACGCTACATTCTCGACTTGCTCAACAAGACGAAGATGCTTGAGGTCAAACCTGTTCTTTCACCAATGGCTCCTCATCCGAAAATGAGTTTATTATCAGGTACTTCTCTAGACGACCCTGCTGAGTATCAGATGGTCATAGGTAGTCTACAATATCTTACGCTTACTCGCCCGAACATTGCATACTCGGTGAATAAACTGTCCCAGTTTATGCATCGTCCCACTGATGTTCACTGGCAAGCTACCAAGCGTGTCCTATGGTATCTCGCTGGCACAGTGTCACATGGTATCTTTCTCTGGGCTGACTTTCCTACAATGTTACATGCGTTCTCTGATGCGGACTGGGTAGGCGATGTCGATGATTTTGTTTCCACAAATGCCTACATTCTATTTTTTTGAACAACTGCCATTGCGTGGTTCTCTAAAAAACAATAAGGAATTGCTCCATCGTCAACCGAAGCGGAGTACTGTGTAGTCGCCAACACAGCATCAGAATTACGCTGGATTTGCTCCTTACTTTTTGAACTTGAAATCACTTTACCACTCGTACCTGTCATCTACTGTAATAATGTGGATGCTACTTATATGTGTATAAATCCTGTGTTTCATTTACGGATGAAACATCTAGCACTCGACTACCATTTCATTCGAGACCTCATTCAGTCCGGAGCGCTGCAGGTTACACATGTCTCCACCAATGATCAGATGCCCTTATCAAACCGCTTCCAAAGCCACAGTTCACTGAACTATTTGACAAAATTGGCGTGGGTAAACCCCCTTCGTCTTGAGGGAACGTGTAGATAATATAAAGAAACATAGATATGAAAATATTCGATTCCTGATTTCTTTTCTGTATCATAGCTCTATATATTGTAAATCTCTTCACTAATACAATTAAGCATTCTATTCATAGGTTACTGTAGTATTGATTCATAATATTATTAGGTTCACCTGATCCCACAAAAGCACTAACATGCATATTAAATACTAACATGCATAATAAAATACATCCCTGCCATCTACGCTTACTATTACGGGTATTCAAATTCAATGTGGCAAAACCGAACCAAATCAAATACGTTCCAAGTTCCAACAAAAATAAACTAGGAGTATAGTTTGGTTTTTGGCTATATCGTATATTTTTGGTTGAAATGTTAATTTATTTATCAACAAAAGAAAAAGTAGTTTACATTTTTAGAAAGTTTGGTCATTTTTCATTATTTTTTTCACTCTTAAATACAGTAGTCGTTTTTAACCTCTTATTTATAACATAGAATGCACTAAGCAGAGATGGGTCAATCTCAATTTCAAAAATAATTTCTGTAGTACTCCCTCCTTTATCGTTTTAGAGTTTTGTTTTCGTTTCATAAAAAAATATTGTTTTATATTTCCAATGCGAAATTTTAAACAAAAATTTAATTTTAACCTTGTTTTATTAGTGTATTAATTAGAAAAAAGAAAATTGTTTAGCGTATTTATAAAGAATAAAAAGAGTTTTTTTTTTTTTTTAATTTGTGTGAAAACTGTCAAAATGACACTCTTTCTGAAATGCAGGGAGTATTTTCTTTACAACTTTTGTCTCATTCTTCGTATATTTATTCATCATCAAATATTGTGACAATCAAGTACATGCATCCAATTTTCATTTAATTTTATGTTTCAGTTACACTTAATTTTATTTTGAAGTCAAACTAAACAAAAATTACGGTTTATTCGGTATATAACATACGCTAAGCCAGCCTGGTCGCATTTATAGTAGTATAACTAAATGATAGAATAAATGACATCACATGTAGAAACCACCAGAAACTGGTCCCAAAAAGGAAGTTGGAGCCAATGAAATTTAACCCTGCACGACAAACATCTAGCCTGCATATAAAGCAAGCCATTCCGTGTGAATTAGAGATAACCAAATATGAGTATAATCTCCGATTTCAACGAGAAAGAAAAAGGAAAGGTTCTTGAGAACTTAACATGTAACGTGGAGCAAATACAAGACGATTTGTTGAAAGAGATACTCACACTTAACGCAGAAACAGAGTATCTCCAAAACTTCCTCCATGGAAGCTCTGCTAAAGAGCTTTTCAAGAAGAAGTTACCAATAGTCACCTACGAAGATGTTAAACCTTACATCGACCGTGTCGTGAATGGAGAGCCAACGAATATAATATCGGCCATACCCATCACAAATTTCTTCCTAAGGTACGCATAAGAGCTAGCTTGCCCTAAAGTTTCTTGATTTTTGGGTCTCGGTGTTGGTGTCGGTGCTTTAAACTCATTGATGTTGTTGTAGTTCGGGAACTTCGGGGGGTGCAAACAAAATGATACCATCGAATAACAAATATTTGGAAGGTTATGCGTTCATCAATGATATTATCATGCACGTTATAAACAAGTAAGTGCATAGCATTTTACTCTTGATCTACTAAATCAGATTCATGAATAATGATTAAAAAAATTCCATAAAAATAAAGCAAAATGTGAGTTTATGAAAAATATATTGCAAAACAAATTGCTAACTTAAGGACTCGGATACTTTGGTGCTAACCAAAAATTAAGAAAATTTGATTTTGTTTCTGATTAGGCATGCAAAAGCCGTGGAGAAAGGAAAGGGGATGCTATTTTTCTTAACTTACCTCGAGTCCAAAGCTCCATGTGGCTTGCCTATAGCGGCCGCAACAAGCTGGTACTTAAAAAGCGACTATTTCAAGAATCGATCATCTAATTGGTATTACACTTATTCGAGCCCTGATGAAGTTATGTTAGGCAGTGACACCAAGCAAAATCTTTATTGCCATTTGCTCTGTGGTCTTGTCCAAAGAGACGAGGTCGTGAGAATCGGTTCCATATTCGCTTCAGGTTTGGTCCGAGCAATCAAGGTTCTTGAAGATTCTTGGAAGGAGCTGTGTTCGAATATCCAGTCAGGTAGTCTCAGCGAGTGGATCACCGATTCTGGCTGTCGAAACTCCGTGTTTATGGTTCTTGGAGGTCAGCCACGTCCCGAATTATCAGACAAGATTGAAACGATATGTAGCCAAAAGTCTTGGAAAGGTATACTGACAATATTATGGCCACAAGTCAAATATATTGACGCTATTCTTACAGGTTCTATGGCAAAATATGTTCCTACATTGAAATATTACTGCAGTGACCTGCCTCTTGTTTCAACACTTTACGCTTCTTCCGAGACAATATTCGGTTTAAATATCGATCCTTTGTGTAAACCTGAAGACATCTCTTACACGCTAATGCCCAACCTGTCTTACTTTGAGTTCATACCAATGGAGGGAGACAATGGTGATGTTTTGGACCTCGAAGATGTCAAACTCGGGTGTTCTTACCAATTGTTGGTCACAAATTTATGGGGTTTGTATAGAATGAGAATCGGAGATGTTGTAGAGGTGACTGGCTTCCACAACAAGGCACCTCAGTTTAGGTTTGTAAGAAGAGAGAAGGTGGTGTTAAGCATTGATACGGACAAGACAAATGAGGAAGACTTGTTTAAGGCGGTGAATCGAGCAAATCTGGTTCTTGACTCATCAGATCTAATGCTTGTAGATTTCACCAGCTATGCTGATATCTCTAGTAGTCCAGGTCACTACGTGGTTTATTGGGAAGTAAAGGCTAAAAACGAAGACAGTAAGGGCCTCAATTTCAATGAAAAGACATTCTTGGAGTGTTGTTCAGCAATGGAGGATTCGCTTGACGAGGAATACAAGTACGGTCGGTGTCATGGATCTATAGGGCCTCTCGAGATAGGAGTAGTGAATGATGGGACGTTCGATGCTCTTATGGACTTGTCAACCTCAAAGGCTCAATACAAGACTCCCACATGCATCACATCTGAAAAGGCCTTACAAGTATTGGAGACAAATGTGGTTGCTAGATTCTCCAATGCTCTAAGTGAATCTCATGTTGCTTAACTAATGATATGGTTCAAGAGATGAGACGTGTGTTTTTAGTTATGTTATGTTTTCTTTTGTTCCTTGTTTCTTATGTATCTTTGCGAGTCAATATTTGCAAATTTGCATATCCGTTATTTCTTATTGCTATTAGTGTCCAACAAAGATCAAAGTTTTAAAATCTTGGACTGACCCAACGATGAAGTGAACCAAAATTTATCAAGCACCAGAAATAAATTAACTAATGCACAACATTTTAATTCTGGTGATGCGGGTTTCCCTTGTAGCTCTCGCGGCGGCGATTTTCCTGTTGACGGTGGCTAAAATCTCGGTGGCGGAAGGAGTGACGTGCTCGCAGACGGAGCTAAATTCATGTAGCCAAGCGCTGATGACATCTTCGCCGCCGTCACCGACGTGCTGCACGAAGGTGAGAGAGCAGCAGCCATACCTTTGTGGGTATATAAGTAATGGCTTAGGCCCATATCTTACCTCTTCTAACGCCAAGAAAGTCTACAGCCTTTGCGGCATTCCTAACCCAAACTGTTAATCTCTTGTGTTTTATTCGCTGATTATGAGTGTCTAATTACGAGTAAAAGTGGATCTGGTCCTCTTCACTCGTGCTGATCCTGATCATTATCATTCTTGAATGTAATCTTTTGTATGTTAATGATCAGGATCCTAAAGAGAGATAATGATCAGGATCAGCACGAGAGAGATAATCTTTTGTATCATTCTACCTTTTTTTTTTCCTAAAATTTTTCATCGGATCTCTCTTACAAGAACCATACATCAAATTGTTATACACAAAATCAATCGGCTCTATGTTTTGTACTTCTCTCTGGTGATTTTCTACTCTGGAGTTCTTTTCCTTCTGTCCTAAATTCTGGTTCCTCACATATTTGCCTTTCTCTTTCCCTATGTTCTACGCCAGAAGAGCGCTTCGGATAGCTAGGGACAAAGATTCATCGTCTTTTACAGTCTCTCTGTAGTTGGTTTCTGCTTGGGGTTTAGACAGATTTATCTTGGGGTTGATCGGATCTCGTTTGCTAATTCATTTCACGAGAGGATAATCACTTGGCTTGCCGTTGCTATCCAGGTCCTCCTTGTGAGAAGTAATACAATGAAGAGAAGCAGCGCTTCAGGTGGAAGAGATGAAGATGAAGATAAAGAGGCTACTTGTTCATCTCTAATCATGTGCTGTCCGTGTGCAGATGCTGAAATGGGGCCGAGAACACATCTTCAACGACTCTAAAAGCTTCTGTTTCATTGTCTTGGAGGTTAACTTTCTCAGCTATTTCTTGCTTTATCATACCGATGAATCCCAAAACATCCTCAGCACTTCAACATCATGGTTACCAGATCGTGTCTTCATGACAGCTCAAGCTTACTTGGCATATATTCTAGGATCTTTCTTGGCGAGCTCACAGAACACTCTACAACGACGGGAAGACAAATCTGCGGATCAGAGGTTTCGAGATTCTCGACAAGACGCATCACAATTCTTCTCAAAAACCCTAAAGACAACACAAATTGCTTTCTTCCTGGAAAGAGATTTACGACTGCTACTACACAAGAAGGTAAAACACCTAGCAATGTCATGAGTTCCGATCCTAGACAAACATACGAGGGCGAGTCTTACCTCGTATTCGTCGGCTCTGTTTCCTCGAGAGAAATTGGAAATGAAAGCTAAATTGAAATTGGAAGACGACGACATTGATCTGGTCTGGTGGTTAATGGATTTGCAGAGAGAGGCTTTATGGGCTTTGTGGTTTCATGTAGATAAGTAATGGGCCTTAATAATTTTAATGAAAATATTGTCCATTCATAAAACAGAAAGAATACATAAAATATAGATCATATAAAAATTAGGTTTAGAACTTTTGTTAGACAACTATGGTGTTGACAAAGACGTAGAATATTTGTAAGAGCAGTTTTGGTGGTAGTTTCCCATATGGTATCTAAGGATTAAAATAGTAGATAAAAAGAAAAATAATTTTAAAAATGAAATACAATTCTTGTTTAAGAACTTTTTAGAGCATTATTATCGAGAAGTTTTTAAAGAGTTTTTCAACAATAAAAGTAAAATTTTGAAAAAGTAAAAAAAAGAATGAAAATTAATTTTTCGTTGAGAACCCATGAAAAATTCACTAGAGACTCTTTAGCCATATTTCAATTTTTTTATTGATTTAATTCTTTTTTAAAGATTAAAATTTAGTTGTTTATTTCATTTATACAAAAATAATATTTTTTTAATCTTAAGAAATTTTTGTTGAGTATCTAACGGATAATAATATTTTATATTTTTAAAATACTTTAAATATATGTGTTTTTAAATCATTGATCGGTTTTTATCTAAACAAATTAAATTGTATTCAAATAATAGTATTTAATTGTTGAGATAACTATTTTGAATCTTTAATTGATGAAGCTGCTCTAAAAGCATCTGTAATATAAATTTTTTAAGGATTAATAAAAAAATAAAAAAATAATGATGATATAGCAAGACTGAGAGGGAGAACCGATTCTCTATGCAAAAATGATAGGAACGTTTCTCCCATGATGTGGCAAGACGTAATTTACCAATCTTTTTTTCTTTTTAATAATAATATTTTTTTAAAGCTTCTCATCATCATCTCTATGTTTTAAAGTGAAATTACGTTCTAAAAACTTAATCTTTGTTAAAAAACAAAAAAAAGAAAAAAAAAACACTCTTTGTGTCTCTATTTCAGCCTCACCATAAATCAGCTAGAAACAATTGACTCTTTGTTAAAAATAAAAAAACACTTGACTCTTTGTTTCTCTGTTTCAGTCTTATCTCTCCATAAATCCGTTATATTGTTTCTATTTTTAGATATGTGAATCTTAACTTAAAAGCAATCATTTTTTTATCATTTAAAAAAAAAAAACTCCAAAACAATTATATCTGCTTTCTTCACACAATAAACGATTCAGTTCTAATATTTTAATACAAACAAGAAGCATCTTTTGACAGCTTGAAATATATCAATTTTCTGTTTCGCGCGTTTTCCGGAAGCTTTTACGTTACATTATTGTCTGAACCAAACTAAACAAACATACATATCTGTTTTCCTCATACATTTTAACAATCCATTTTCAATTTTATAATACAAACATGAAGCATCTTCTGACAGCTTGAGATATATTCAATGTCTTCATATACGTGATTTCCGGAAGCTCTTACTTTATTGTATGAACCAAACTAAACAATAGTAATTTGCATATATAATAGAACCAAATCATTCCGTGTGAATTAGAGATAACCAAATATGAGTACAATCTCTAAATTCAACGAGGAAGAAAAGGGAAAGCTTCTGGAGGACTTAACATGGAATGTGAAGCAAATACAAGACGATTTGCTGAAAGAGATACTCACACTTAACGCAGAAACAGAGTATATCCAAAACTTTCTTCATGGAAGCTCTGCTAAAGAGCTCTTCAAGAAGAACTTACCAATAGTCGCCTATGAAGATGTTAAACCTTATATTGATCGTGTCGTGAATGGAGAGCCATCAAATATAATATCGGCCGTACCCATCACAAATTTCTTCCTAAGGTACGCGTAAGAGTTTAGCTTGCCCTAAAGTTTCTTGATTTTTTTTTTCATATCGGTGTTACTAAAAGCTTTGAAACTGTTGTTGTAGTTCTGGAACTTCAGGAGGGGCAAACAAAATGATACCATCGAATAACAAATTTTTAGAAGGCTATGCGTTCATCATTGATCTTCTCGAGCACGTTATAAGCAAGTAAGTGCCTAATGGTTTACTCTATATGTTGAAACTAAAATCAGCTTAATGATTGATTTTACAAAAGTAAAGAAAAATTGTATATTTGGTTGCTGGTCCCAGTTAGTTATTAATTTTGTAAAAAAAAACAATTTTTTTTTGCTAACCCTAGAAATTGGTACGTGGGGCATTACGGCGATTCAGACCTACTTGAGATGATAATCAGCTGTGGGTTTTGGCCTAATCATCTATCCCATTGTGGGTTTGTGTAAATTGTAAGCCTATAATTAGTTGGAGCAAAGATGTATTGCTAATAAAATCCTTTTATAAAGTTAGAAGAACTGGGATAATCACTGTAAGTATTTTTCCGATTATTTACTCAAGAGTGAGGTCTAGGAAAAGGTCATTGCGAAATAACCTATATATAATCAATCTTAAGATGGTTTTAACGCGAACGGGATACTTTGGCTCTAATCAAAAATCAACTTTTGTTGTTGTTGCTGTTCTGTGTAGGCATGTAAAAGGTGTGGAGAAAGGAAAGGGGATGCTGTTTTTCTTAACTTACCTCGAATCCAAAAGTCCATGTGGCTTGCCCATTGCGGCCGGAACAAGCTGGTACTTAAAGAGCGACTATTTCAAGAATCGACCATCTAATTGGTATTACTCTTATACGAGTCCTGATGAAGTTATGTTAGGCAGTAACACCAAGCAAAATCTTTATTGCCATTTGCTATGTGGTCTTGTCCAAAGAGACGAGGTCGTGAGAATCGGTTCCACGTTCGCTTCAGGTTTAGTCAGAGCAATCAAGGTTCTTGAAGATTCTTGGAAAGAGTTGTGTTTAAATATCCGATCAGGTCATCTCAGCGAGTGGATCACCGATTCTGGTTGTCGAAACTCCATGTCTATGGTTCTTGGAGGTCAGCCACGTCCCGAATTATCAGACAAGATTGAAAAGATATGCAGCCAAAAGTCTTGGAAAGGTATAGTGACAAAGCTATGGCCACAAATCAAATACATTGAAGCTATTGTTACAGGTTCAATGGCAAAATATGTTCCTACATTGAAACATTACTGCAATGACTTGCCTCTTGTTTCAACAATTTACGCTTCTTCCGAGACAATATTCGGTTTGAATATCGATCCTTTGTGTAAACCTGAGGACATCTCTTACACGCTAATGCCCAACCTATCTTACTTTGAGTTCATACCAATGGAGGGAGACAGTGGTGATGTTTTGGACCTTGCAGATGTCAAAATCGGGTGTTCTTACCAATTATTGGTCACAAATTTATGGGGTTTGTATAGAATGCGAATCGGAGATGTTGTACAGGTGACTGGATTCCACAACAAGGCACCTCAGTTTAGGTTTGTAAGAAGAGAGAACGTGGTGTTAGGCATTGAGACGGACCAGACAAATGAGGAAGACTTGTTTAAGGCAGTGAATCGAGCAAATCTGGTTCTTGACTCATCAGATCTAAGGCTTGTAGATTTCACCAGCTATGCTGATATCTCTACTAGTCCAGGTCACTACGTGATTTATTTGGAAGTACAGGATAAAAACGAAGACGTTAAGGGTCTTGTTCTCAGAGAAAAGATATTCTTGGAGTGTTGTTTAGCAATGGAGGATTCGCTTGACGATGAATACAAGTACGGTCGGTGTCATGGATCTATCGGGCCTCTCGAGATAAGAGTAGTGACTGATGGGACGTTCGATGCTCTTATGGAATTGTCAACCTCAAAGGCTCAATACAAGACTCCCACATGCATCACATCTGAAAAGGCCTTACAAGTACTGGAGACAAATGTGGTTGCTAGATTCTTCAATGCTCAATGATATGGTTCAAGAGAAGAGAAGTGTGTTTTAGTTATCTTCCGTTTTCCCCTGTTCCTTGTTTTGTTTTTCCGTTTCTTTTTATCTTGAAACTATATTTGCATATGGGTCATTTGTTTAAACAGTATATTTGGAAATTTTCATATAAAAATTGTACAACAAAACTATTATTGTGCTTTTAAGTTTGCCATTAGTTTGATTTTAGTCTGTATTTAATTTATTTTCAGTTGTATAATTGGTGTGCCATTGATTTGCATATAGTATATTGTTTTGTATGCATTCAAAAAATAAATACAAGAATAATAATGTTATTTATAAGATGTTCATTATAAAAATTTATTTCTACAATTTTCTCTTTAACGAATTTAAGTTTAATATTTTTTATTGTGAGTTATTTTAAATCATTTCGGCTTTGTATATTGTTTTAATGATAACAGACTGAATTTGGATTGGAAATTATGGTTACCAATTCTCATAAATATCTATCCTTTATTGTTCCCGTGTCTTCAAGCAAAATTCGATTACAGAGGTTGATAAACTCTTCGTTTCTAAAAGCCTTTCTTACTGAAATTTCTATAAAACCAATTAAAATCATTTAAATTTCTTTGTTATTGAATCAAAAATTTGTAAAAACAAAATCAATTCCACTGTTATTGAAAGTATTTTAACTGGTGGATTTTAGAAAATATTAAATACTTTTAAATGATTTGGTGGAATTTGTTAGTTAAAAATATAACAAACCAAATCATATAATTTTAATACAAAATCATATCAATTTCTCAAATCAACACAAAATCATCTAAAAATTCATTAAAACTCAAATCTTTTCAAATTCTCTCAAATTATATTTTCAATACACCCCCTATCCATTTCCAGTATTTTAATACAAACATGAAGCATCTTTTGTCATCTTACAATATATATAGAATTTTTATTTTGTTTTTTGTTTTTCTTTATAAAAATTATGTTTCAAAGCATCTTTGACAGCTTGAAATACATCCAAATTCTATTTGACACGTTTTCCGGAAGCTCTTACATTATTGTCTGAACCAAACCAAACAAACATTTAATCCATTGTTAATATTTTAATACAAACATGAAGCATCTTCTGATGACAGCTTCAAATATATTCAAGACTACTAATTAATGAGATAAAATTGGTTACAGTAAACTCTGTGAATGATGTATGCAACGATGAAAACGAGGGGGGGGGGGGGGGGGGGGGGGGGGGGGGGGGGGGGGTGGGGTGTGGTTGGGGTAACCTGAACGCCCTAGAGACATTAAGACAATGCCCATAAGTTCACGTTCGAAACCACATCCTCCATATACACGGAAAATTGTTAAAGAAATGTTGCTTACAATTGGTTAAAATTTTTAATCGACTTTTCTACTAGCTTTAAAACCAATTTAGGACTTCTTTTTTGGGTTCAAATCCAATTTAGAACTTACTTGACGTTTTCTATAAATGATTTTGCTAAACGAAGGTTATGAAATCATATATATGAATAGAAGTTAATTCTCTCCATAGTTCGTTAGTATTTTTATTTATTGTAAAACTACTACATGTCCTCTGAACACTTATGAACACAAAATAAATAAAAATATTTAAACCATTATTCCAATTATATTTCAACTTTAATTACTTTTCTAAAAGGTTTAATTTCCAACAAAAAAAATATCTTCAAAATTTTCACATTTTAGTTTCATCCATTTCATTTATATGTTTACAGTTTATCATACCTACCATCATCTCCAGAGGATTAATTAAATGGTTGAGATTAGATGAGAGAAAAGTATTATTTTATTTAGAAAATAGAAAATAAGAGAAGAACTAAAAAAATATGGTTAGATGTCGCATACTTTTCAACAGAAAGAGGTAGTAGTTGCAGAAATTTTAAAAAGAAAAGAAAAGACTATGTAGAGAAGTTATGGGTTAAAAGAGTCAAAAAAGAAAGAAATGAGGAGAATGTAAATTATTTGGAATAGGTAAAAAAAATAATAAGATAATTTTGAAATAATTTATTTGATAATTTAATTATAACTAAAATAATCTATAAGAAGAGTTTATTAGTTAATTTTCTTTTAATCTGCTTTTAATCTGCTATTAATCTACCACTATTTTGTATTTAGTATGTCATTAATTTGCCAATAGTTTATGTTTATTTGTAAGACTAATCAGTAGGGGTGTCATAGGGTGGGTGCGAACAAACATTCTAGTCTCGCGGTTTTGTCCATCGTGATTTTCAGGTTAGGCGGGTTAAACCATCACATGTTTGCAGTTCAGCAAGTTTGCTCCGCGGGTTAACGTCTTTTGTAACAAAACAGAACCCTCGTTACTTTATAATGCTAAGTTTCTAATTAGTTTTATAATTCAAGAAATTTGTGTAGTTATCAACTGATTTCTTAATTCTATAAGTAATTTACTTTACTTAACCGACTCAACAAATTCAAACTAAAAAAACTTAAATCGTCACTTTAAGAAAATTTAAAGCCCTACTATAAAATTGATCATAAAACAGAGCTGAATTATGGTTTACGGTACTCTGTTTTCTGAATGTATAGTAAGTTAACGATGTTTGCTGTTTAATAAACCATATTTTCTTAATAAAATTCTTAATTTTAGTAAATCATATGGTTTATACATACAAAACCAAACCAAAACAATCATAATTATACCAATCGTCATATTGAAAAACAAAACTTAAAGCCCTAAACTTTTTTATTAGAAAACAGAGCTACGAAAGAGAGATGCCAAACCAATCTCAGTTTTTTTTTTTAAATAGAGACGCTTCTGATTAAGAATTGAGAAGATCAATGGAGAAATTTGTAAGTATTTTTGTTTGATCAAACTAATAATAGAGATCAATTAAAAAAGTTGTACAAATCGTTTGTTACAAACTAAACAACATAGTTTCTTTCTTTTTTACAAAATTCAGAGACACATAATTTAGTGAGTTTCAAATCAGTAGATTTTGAATCTCAGAGATTTATTGATCAGTTAAATTCAGAATAACAAAGGTTAGATGAAACAGAGTCTTCAAAGGTATCGGGCCGTGGTAAAAGCTTTGTAGTTGATGTTGAAGATGATGATAGAGTAACGTCATCTCAAAATAGAAAGAGAAAGCATCATTGAGAGGGAGATCGGTTTTTGCATCAATTCTGGTTGCTTAAAAATCCGTTTGATTCAAAACTTCTTTATATCGATAGATTCATAGAATAGATACAACAACATTACTAGCCTGTTTTGACACTTCTAATTTACAAAACACACTTAGTGAAACATAACCCGCAGACTGGTCCGCATAACCCGTATGATTTGGTAGGGCGGATTTGGACACCTTAATAGTGAATCGCAACCCGTGCGGATCAACCTGTTCCAGTCCGGAGAAGAAGAGTGACCGCTGCGATGCAGATAATATGGACGGATTATCACGTTTTGGCACCCCTACCAATCAGTCTGCCAGTAGTTTGCATAAAATGTGTTATTAGTCTATAAGTAAAAGTAGTTTGAAGGATAATACTAATATTTACAAAAATCTTTTAAAAAATTATTTTCACTATTTTTTCTAATAAAATGTGCGTGTCACATTATTTTCTTATTTTAAATCATTTTAAAGCAATTTCTCAAAATAATAATAGAGAATTAGCTGACAAAGTTGTAGTCAATGTATAACCTAACGATTATGATTTCATGGTATTTGATAAAGGACGAACCCCTATATTCACTATTACCAATAAAAAAAAACACTTTTTAAAAATCAAATGGCTTTAATTTACAGTTCGAATGTTTTATATGATGTTATTGTATCGAAAAAATTTGCATACTTTAGAATTACATTGGCTACAATCCAAATCATTCGAGATATATAAAAGAAAAAGTGAGAGATAATATAATTTTTGAAATATTGTAAATGCTCATTGATATTCTAATGCATTTTCAAAATTAAGATTTTTTTTATAAAATTATAATTTAAAATTGCTTTTGTTTACAGTTCAGATGTTTTACATGATGTGACTGTATCCAATAAAATTACACACTCATGCCAGAATTACATTGTAACCAATCTGATCCAGTGAAGAATAATACAATTTTTGAAACATTGTAAATGTCCATTGATATTTTAAAGTATTTTTGAAATTATGAAGTTTATTAAATATTATTTCAAGTTGGTATTATGTTTTTTTAATAAAAAATTCCAGTAATTTTTTAAAATTCAAAAACCCACGGAAAAGGTATCAGTCTAGTGAGATAAATGAATCAAGTTATCTTTCGTTTGATTAGCTTCCAAAAATTAAAATGTTGTAGTAATGGTCGAATATGTAAGAGCAACTTCATCAGTTACTTTTGATAGAGTATCTTAATATTTAAATGGTAAAAAATCATATATATAAAAAGAGGTGAACTTTCTCCAACAATATGACATCTCAACATTTTAAATGACTTTAAAAGTGATAAGTGACCAACAAAAATTAAAACCATCCAAAAACTAAATATCATTAAATAAATTACATTAGTTACACATATTCTATGTATCATTAATGTATTTTTTTGGATATAAAATGACAATTTCTTTATATATAAAATAGTATCCCCGAATTTTTAGATCTATATTAGAAAATCTGAATTTGAATCAAAAATAACTAAAGATATAAAGAAATAAAAAAAGATATTTTCTTGCAACTGGAAAAATATATATAAACAACATTATACATAAAATTTAGCAAAAGAGAAAAATATAAAATTTAATAACGAAAATTGTGAATGTATATAGAGCAATATCGCTAGGTTAAAAGAGGTTAGACGATGGATAAACCAATGATATAATATGTAGATATTTGTTTATAAAAAAATGTAGTTATAATTTGATGGTGCATATAATATTAATATATACAAAAAATTATATATTGTTTGTGTGACGTGTTACAATATTTTCCCTTGATAGAGTTTTATAGGTTAAATATCAGAATAAAAAATAGAAGAAAATATGAAATTTCTTTTTAAAAAAACTGAAAAGATAACAAATAAGAGAAAATTAGATGCACATGTTTGATCTATATCTTTAGGGCTTCTTGCAAAAAATGACTCAAAAATTGATTTCAATTGCAAATCTAACATCCAAAATTGGCCACTTCAAAATTTGCTACTTTCTCCCAAATAAATTCTTCATAGTTTCAGTTATTTACGAAATTACCATTGTTTAAATTAATTTTTTTATTTTTCAAAAATTCAAATGACCAACTAATCCTCATCTTCCTCACTTATTTACAAAAATTCCATCATCATCAATTCACCTAACCACCATTTTCAACCAATTTCGAGCTTTCATGGCACCCAAAAACCCATTTCTGAGTTTGTTTAGCTCATTACCTTTCTCTTAAGCTTTTATTCTTCTATTTTCTCTCTATTTTCTTTCCAAAAACTCTATAATTTCACTATTAGAAAGTTGAAGTTCATATATATTTCTATATTCCGGCGAGTTGGTTGTTTTTTTGCGGTTGTGTTTCTTTCATGGTGGATAGAATCGAAGATCTTGACCAGAAAAGAAGTTAAGGACGAGTGGTAAGTTGGATTTTCAGTCAATTTTAGTGTTTTTCAGTTCTGGGCTTTGAAAGTAGACTTCTCTTGGTCCGAATGAAGTCTACTAGTTAACGCCCATGTTAGTTTTGCAATTGATCGCATGAAAAAAGTAGACTTCTTTTGGTCCGAATAAAGTCTACTCCATTTCCTTTGATAACAAAAAAATAGAGTAGACTTCTTTAGAAGCAGGCTATTTTTGCAATTGACCAACCTTTGACTTTGTATAGTAGACTTCTCCATGAAAAGTAGACTTCTCCGAGGAGTGGCGAGTATACTTACACAATATGGGCGAGTATGACCAGGTTGCTTGCACTTGGAGCAACTGTATTGCTTATTCACATTTCTTGGTCTTGTGCCTTTCTTCCTTGACATTTCTAGCCAAGTTTGCCATCTAGATTTGTTCTTTCTTCCGTGAGGAATCTTCATGACTGGAACACCACATGGTTCCTTCTTGACATCATTTTCATCAGAAATAGGAGGGTTAATGGGATGGGAGTAGGCCGCATATAAGGATTCCCGTGAGTAAGATGGACACACAAGTGTTGACAGTTTCACGTTGGCCTCTTCTGCTGCTGCAATAACATGTGAGCAATGGATTTTTTCAACATCATACACACCACAAGAACACTTCCTTTGTTCCAAATCAACAATACAATTTCGTGATCCACCTTTAACAAAGAAACGCCAGCCATCTATGGGTTCCACCTTCAAATCTCCTGCCTCATGTTCCCGAATTGCTAATAGATACTCTACTCCACGGGTATGGCTTGTTGTGAGGCTTAGAGCATCTTCAAGCCTTTTATGATATCATCTCCCGAGCTTTGTTCTTATAAATTTTAACAGAAATGTGATGGGAAACCCTTCGGCTTCCTTAACAGCCGCATTGATCGATTATGTGATGTTGCTAGTCTATATATTGTACCTGTCTCCCAGGAAATGAACTCGTGACCATAACCTCGGGTCCGGAGTCTCCAAATATTGAGCAAGTCTGGGGTTTACCTCTTGGATTGCATCCATGCATCGATTATAATCGTAAGTCGTATGTGCATATGCAGCACCTTTCACCAAGTACATGAGTTGCTTCCCGTGAAACTTTGTCACAATGTTTTGCTGCAGATGATTGTAACATATACCCCGTGTTTCCCATGGTATAACATTCTTACATTCATCAGCGATGGAGTCGTGCTGGTCAGAAACTAGGACAAGCGGATACCCATCTGAGAAACATCTACTCAATTTGGTGAAAAACCAATTCCATGAATCATTACACTCAGAATTCACAACTGCAAAAGCCAAATGAAATATCTGAAAGTTACCATCCTGTGCGGCTGCCACTAGCAAAACACCTCCATACTTCCCAGTTAGATGCGTCCCATCTACAACAATCACTTGCCTCAAGTACTGAAAACCAGCTATGGAAGCTCCAAATGAAATAAACAGGTACTTAAATCGATTCATCTCATCGCATACAAGGTCTGTGACACTTCCTGGAATCAGCTCTCTCAATTTGATGCAAAAAAGAAGGCAGCTTCTCATATCCATCTTCTGCTGTTCCTCTCACCAATTGTTGGGCATATATCAAAGCTCTATAAGATGTGGTGTAACTGAGGTTTAGATCAAACATCACCTTCATAGAATCTCTGATATGCTTTGGCACAATTCCATCGATTATGCCAACTCGTTCCACAAACAGAGCCCCAATGTACTTAGGTGTACAACGTCTACGATGAGCTGATCGGTCTCACACAGAACAAGTATGATCTTTCAGATACTTTGTCATCCAGAATGTGTTTGCTTCGTTTTTCACACCCGCTCTAACCATCCAAACACATCCTTTGACAGAACATTTTGCTACAAACAAAGATGTCGTAGACTTATATACTTTGAAAGCAAACCTCTTCATAACTGCCATCAATCGCAACTCATATACAAGCTTCTCCTTGCTAGGAAAACTCTGATTAATAAAGATTTTAGACGATCAACTAGTATCCAGTCGATCGATACCACCACAACGCTCTCTTACACCCTCAACTTCATCCTCATCTTTAACTTTTCCGTACTCACTGTAATCCATATTTGAGTCATTATTCTTTTCTTTTATATTCTGATCAACTTCAACTTCATTCGAACTATGAGCTTCATCCTCATTTTAAACATTTTCATCTCAATCTTCAGCGTCTTCATCCCAATCTTCTTCAGCATCAGAGCACTTATCCGCATGTCCATCCACATCATCATTCTCATGGTCCACTATCCTACTCGAAACGCAAAGGCGAACACCACGTAACTTACTTAACTCAAGCAAGCTCTGAACATGTCTATCGTTTGTAACATACATAGGCGGAGAATCAGGTGCCATTTTTTGAAGCATCAGAGGTGGTAAGGGATAGGATAACTCCACCTTTGTTTCCTTTTCCAGCATATAATCCTCTTGCACCATTCCAAGAAGCTCACCATGTGTGCAACCATCTCTTAAGAACAACATTCACCCTCCTTTGCTATTATCCACCTCGAACGGCCACACTGGTTCACTCCTCACCCATTCTCCATAAACAGCGGGTATGTGAACCATTCTCTGTGAAAAAAAACAAAATCCAAACCACATTAGACATCAAAATTGAATAAGTAGACTTCTCTGAAAGTCGGATGAATTCTACTTAGTAGACTTCTCGAGTAGATTTCGCGAGTAGACTTCTGGAGAAGTCTACTCTTAATAAGCTAAGTATCTTTGCAATTGCCAAAAGATTAGTAGACTTCTCCATGAAAAGTAGACTTTTCCGCAGGTTATTTTTCCAATTGACCTAAAAATCAAATATTTTTCAATTGCAAAAATGACCTGCGAGAAGTCTACTTTCGAAAGTAGACTTCTCGCAAGTCATTTTTGCAATTGACCAAAAAGTCAAATGTTTTTCAATTGCAAAAATGACCTGCGAGAAGTCTACTTCTAAAAGTAGACTTCTCGGAGAAGTCTACTTTTCATGGAGAAGTCTACTCTACAAAGTCAAAGGTTGGTCAATTGCAAAAATGACCTGCTTCTAAAGAAGTCTACTCGAAAAGTCTACTCTATTTTTTTTTTGTTATCAAAGGAAATGGAGTAGACTTCATTCGGACCAAAAGAAGTCTACTTTTTTCATGCGATCAATAGCAAAACTAACCTGGGCGTTGACTAGAAGACTTTATTCGGACCAAGAGAAGTCTACTTTCGAAACCCAGAACTGAAAAACACTAAAATTAACTGAAAATCCGACTTACCACTCGTCTTTAGCTTCTTTTCTGGTCAAGATCTTCGAGTCTAGCCACCATGAAAGAAACACAACCGCAAAAAACAACCAACTCGCCGGAAAATAGAAATATATATGAACTTCAACTTTCTAATAGTCAAATTATAGAGTTTTTGGGAAGAAAATAGAGAGAAAACGGAAGAATAAAAGCTTAAGAGAAAGATAATGAGCTAAACAAACTCAAAATGGGTTTTTGGTGCCATTAAAGCTCGAAACTGGTTAAAAATGGTGGTTGGGTGAATTGATGATGATGGTATTTTTGTAAATAAGTGAGGAAGATGAGGATTAGTTGGTCATTTGGATTTTCGAAAATTAAAGAAATTAATTTAAAACAATGGCAATTTTGTGAATAACTGAAACTATGAATGATTGTTTGGATACAAAATGGCTAATGTTGGGAAAGTGATTTTGATGGGTTAGATTTGCATTTCAAATCAAATTTTATGTCATTTTTGCAAAAATCTCTAAAATATATCCAAATTCCGTTTTACAAGTTTTTCGGAAGGACTTACTTTATTGTAAATTTGTATGAACCAAACTACAGTAATTTTATACAAACATGAAGCATATTTTGACAGCTTAAAATATATCCAATTCTGTTTCAAAGCATCTTTTGACAGCTTGAAATATATCCAAATTCTGTTTCAAAGCATCTTTTGACAGCTTGAAATATATCCAAATTCTGCTTCACACGTGTTCGGGGAGGTCTTACTTTATTGTAAGGAGTATGAACCAAACTAAATCATGGTTTTGCTAAGCAATTTTGCATATATTATAGAAAGAAACCATTCCATGTGAACTAGACAGAACCAAATATGAGTATAATTTCTAATTTCAACGAGGAAGAAAAAAGAAAGGTTCTTGAAGACTTAACATGGAATGTGAAGCAATTACAAGACGATTTGTTGAAAGAGATACTCACACTTAACTCAGAAACAGAGTATCTCCAAAACTTTCTTCATGGAAGCTCTGCTAAAGAGCTCTTCAAGAAGAACTTACCAATAGTCACCTACAAAGACGTTAAACCTTATATCGATCGTGTCGTGAATGGAGAGCCATCAAATATAATATCGGCCCTACCCATTACAAATTTCTTCTTAAGGTACCCATAAGAGCTAGCTAGCTTGCTCTAAAGTTTCTTGCTTTTTTGATATCGGTGTTGGTGGATATATAAACCTAATTGCTTTGAATCTATTGTTGTAGTTCGGGAATTTCTGGAGTAGCAAACAAAACGATACCATCGAATAACAAGTTTTTGGAAAGCTATGCATTCATCAAGGACCTTCTCATGCACGTTATAAATAAGTAAGTGCATGGCATACTTGATATGTTAATACTTAAATTAGATGCATGCGTGATAAATAAGTAAATCTAATTTAATTATAAAAATATGATAATTAATTAGAAAATCTTTCTTGAAAAACTAGATATATTTATCTTTAACAAAAAACTAGATATATTGATATTTAAATAATAAAAAGTAAATTTAGTTATGAAAACTTTAATAATTGGAAAAAAGAATAGAAAAACATATATATTTGGATCTTATTGCTTGTTATCTCTAATTTTGTAATTAACGTAATTGCAACATGCATCAATCATTTGATTAGATATTATCACGTGTAAAAAAATTAATTAGATTTTATCATGTGTTAAAAGATAATATGTCGATTAAAAAAAATATATAAATCTACTTCAATAAAAAGTTTTTTTGTATATGCATAATTATGGGGGAATTGCTGAATATGACTCAAAACTTGAGTTAAAATGTAAAACTAGACTTCTTATTGCATGTTTGACAAAAATAACTCACATAGGTAGAGAAATTACAACTTTAACCCTTATGACCAAACAAAAAAACGCCAACCTCAATTACTATTTTATCCCAGAGAAGTCTACTCGAGAAGTTAAGTAGACTTCTCGAGTAGACTTCTCCAAGAAGTCTACTCTTTAATAATATGTTTACAATTGATTTTAAAAATCATAAAAGATAATTTGATAAAAAAAAATAAGATACATAACAACAAATATATACTTTTTTACACCTATTAAAAATAAAATTTGACAGAAAATAATCAATTTAAATCATCATAGATAAATTATGATAAAAATCAATACTAAGAGACTTCTCGAGTAGACTTCTCAGTTTCTTGGAGAAGTCTACTTACATGAATTTTTTTCAACATATATAAGGAGAGTTTAACCTAATTGTGTTAACAATAAAGTCTCTCTCTATCTAAAAAACGCTTCTCTCTCATCTCCCTTCTCTCTGGCCATGAATTTCTTCTCCTTCCTCTCTTGCTATCAATATCCTCTCCATCCTCTCTATCTTGCATTCAACCTCCTCTCACTTGCAGGTTATGGTAGTGGTAAGCAAATCTGAGCTTTTGTGTTCCTCTTTTTGTTTGCTTTGTGTTCATATTGCAAATCTGAGCTTATTATTATAGATTTGAGCTTATTGTTGTAGATCTAAGTTTATTTTGTAGATCTGAGTTTATTGTTGTATAAATTTTGTAGATTTTGTTAATTTTTTGTTATTATTGTAGAGCTGAATTTTGTGGATTTTTGTACAGATCTGAATGTTATAAATATAGTAGATTATTATTATAGATCCGAGCTTATTAGTTTATATTTGTAGATCTGAGTTTATTGTTGTATAAATTTTATAGATTATGTTCTAAATCTAAATTTTTTGTTATTGTTGCAGAGCTGAATTTTGTTGATTTTTTTGCAGATCTGAATGTGGACTTCTCGAGTAGACTTCTCGATCTCGAGCAGACTTCTCGAGTAGACTTCTCGATCTCGAGCAGACTTCTCAAGCAGACTTCAGTTGCATACATAATTTTCAGAGATTTTAGTTTACTAGCAATTTCTTATGCCAGTTTTAAGATTTATAATTAGTGATCCTTAAATGTTTGTTTGTTTAGAGGGTTATTTTCTATGTGATGTTGAATTGCATTGAATGTTTTGTATCAAATTTCGAAATTATCTATGTTTATCTATTTTACAAAATAGACTCCTCCTGTCTCGAGTAGACTTCTTAAAGACATTAATTTTACATAACTTATAAGTGATTCAGAGAGACATTTCTCCCATTTATATCATATAACTTGTCAACCGAGTAGACTTCTCTTGTCTCGAGTAGACTTCTCCTGTCTCGAGTAGACTTCTAAAATACATTAATTTTACATAACTTAAAAGTGATTCAGAGGGACATTTCTCTCATTTATATCATATAACTTGTCAACCGAGTAGACTTCTCTTATCTTGAGTAGACTTCTGAAGTAGACTTCTCATTGTCTCGAGTAGACTTCTTAAAGACATTAATTTTACATAACTTAAAGGTGACAACATTTGCCCTCCTTTGCTATTCGCCCTCCTTTGCCAACATTCACCAAGAAGCACACCATGTGTGCAACCATCTCTTAAGAACAACATTCGTCCTCCTTTGCTATTACCCACCTCGAACTGCCACACTGATTCACTCTTAACCCATTCTCCATAAACAGCGGGTATGTGAGCCATTCTCTGTGAAAAAAGAACAAAATCCAAACCACATCAGACATAAAAATTGCATAAGTAGACTTCTCTAAAAGTCGGATGAAGTCTACATAGTAGACTTCTAGAGTAGACTAAGAAGTCTACTCTTAATAAGCTAAGTATCATATAAAACATGAAAACTCATTCGACTATACCTATAAAATATAAACATGCAAAACTTATACATAAGCAAGAAAACTTAATAACAGAATCTTAGGATCACAAAAATCTTAAAAATTCGTTATATATTGCATAGGCCTTGGCATTCGGATATTCGGGTCGGTTCCGGGTCGGATCCGATCGGTTCCGGTACTTTCGGGTAAGAGAATTTTATACCCATATAGGTACCAAAGAGATTTCGATTCGGGTTCGGTTCGGTTCCTGTCAGTTCTGGGTCGGTTCGGTTCTTAAATTTTAGAACCGTTTAGTTTCCGAAAAAATTGGTTTTTTTATAATTTCGGTTTGGTTCTAGTTTTTTATACCCGATTAGACCCAAAATCAGTAAAAAAGTAACCATATACCCGAAATGTAACCAAATACCTGAATAAATACTGAAATTTTCAAGAAATACTGAAATTTTTTGTCAACTTGTAAATTGATTTCCGGATTGAATATATTTCGGAATCGATAACGAAAAGAAGTTCTGAATAGATGACTGCAAGACCTACGAAACGGTATGTAGATCGACCTCTGGGTCCATCTGGTTCAACGGGAAATTGCTCTACAAACTCTAAGTGTATAATTTCGGTTAACTGATCGGGTATCGGGTAGGAACCGGAACCGACCCGATACCCACAGTTCTTAAACTTAATACCCGTCAGTTAATTTGATAATAATAACCGAACCCGATCCGAACCGGTTATTTCGGGTCGGTTCTGGTTCGGGTTTTCGGGTCCGGGTTTTTGCATAATATTAGGCCTAATATTGCATAAAAATGATTTTTTTAAAAAACAAGGAAAGTAGACTTCTCGGATAAAAGTAGACTTCTCGCAAGTTAGTTTTGCAATTGCCAAAATATTAGTAGACTTCTCTATGAAAAGTAGACTTCTCCGAGAAGTTTACTTTCGTAAGTAGACTTCTCGCAGGTCATTTTTGCAATTGCAATATATTTGACTTTTTGGTCAATTGGAAAAATGACCTGCGAGAAGTCTACTTACGAAAGTAGACTTCTCTGAGAAGTTTACTTCCGTAAGTAGACTTCTCGCAGGTCATTGCTGCAATTGAAAAATATTTGACTTTTTGGTCAATTGCAAAAATGACCTGCGAGAAGTCTACTTGCGAAAGTAGACTTCTTCGAGAAGTCTACTAGACTTCTCGCAGGTCATTTTTGCAACTGACCAAAAAGTCAGATATTTTTTCAATTGGAAAAATGACCTACGAGAAGTCTATTTACGAAAGTAGACTTCTCGGAGAAGTCTACTCTACAAAGTCAAAGGTTGGTCAATTGCAAAAATGACCTGCTTTTAAAGAAGTCTACTCGAGAAGTCTACTCTATTTTTTTGTTATCAAAAGAAATGGAGTAGACTTCATTCGGACCAAAAGAAGTCTACTTTTTCATGTGGTCAATTGCAAAACTAACCTGGGCGTTGACTAGTAGACTTCATTCGGACCGAGAGAAGTCTATTTTCTGAGCATTTTCGTAAATAAGTGAGGAAGATGAGGATTAGTTGGTTATTTGGATTTCTGAAAATAAAAGAAATTAATTAAAAACAATGGTAATTTCGTGAATAACTGAAACTATGAAAGATTGTTTAGACACAAAATGGTAAATGTTAGGAATGTGATTTTTGTAGGTTAAATTTGCAATTCAAATCAAATTTTAGATCATTTTTGCAAGAATCCCCATAATTATTACTTTCGCATTAATGTTTTCTTTTTATTTACGAATGATCTTATTTGGTCTTTATTGTTTGTAATATTTTTTTATTTTTACGAGGTTTATATTCTACCTTCTTAATAAAGTTAGAGTAATCGGTGTAACTATTGGTTCAATTATTAATCCGAGTGAGGGTTAGGGAAAACAAATTGCCAAAATACCTATTGATGATAAAAAAAAAATGTTTTAAAAGAAATGGTTTGTTTTTGTTTTATCTAGGCATGTGAAAGATGTGGAGAAAGGAAAGGGGATGCTGTTTTTCTTAACAAGCCTGGAGACCAAAACTCCTGGTGGCTTGCCCGTTGAGCCTGGAACAAGCTGGTACTTAAAGAGCGGCTATTTCAAGAATCGACCATCTAATTGGTATTACTCTTATACGAGTCCTGATGAAGTTATGTTAGGCAATGACATCAAGCAAAATCTTTATTGCCATTTGCTATGTGGTCTTGTCCAAAGAGACGAGGTCGTGGGAATTGGTTCCAATTCCGCTTCAGGTATGGTCCGAGTAATCAAGGTTCTTGAAGACTATTGGAAGGAGTTGTGCTCGAATATCCGATCAGGTCATCTAAGCGAGTGGATCACCGATTCTGGTTGTCGAAACTCAGTCTCTATGGTTCTTGGAGGTCAGCCACGTCCCGAATTATCAGCCAAAAGTCTTGGAAAGGTATAATGAAAATGCTTTGGCCACAAACCATATACATTGAAGCTACTGTTGCAGGTTCCATGGTACAATATGTTCCTACATTGAACTATTACTGCAATGACCTGCCTCTTGTTTCAACAACTTACGCTTCTTCCGAGTCAATTGTCGGTATTAATATCGATCCATTATGTAAACCTGAAGAGGTCTCTTACACACTCATGCCCAACATATCTTACTTTGAGTTCATACCAGTGGAAGAAGACAACAGTGTTGTTGTGGACCTGGCAGATGTCAAACTCGGGTGTTCTTACCAATTATTGGTCACAAATCTATGGGGTTTGTATAGAATGAGAATTGGAGATATTGTAAAAGTGACTGGATTCCACAACAAGGCACCTCAGTTTAGGTTTATATATAGGAAGAGAAAACATGTTGTTAAGCATTGATACGGACCGGACAAATGAAGAATACTTGTTTAAGGCGTTGAATCGAGAAGAGAGAATGGTTCAGATCGAATTGTAAACATTTCTTTTGTCTTCTGATTCCTTCGATTTTGCTTCTTCCTTGGGTCTATATCAATCTCTTAATTCTTCAGTTGCAGATGAAATCTTTCTACGTCAAGCTCTACAACAAATACACCAAACTTAAGGTGTTCCCTAGCAAGATCTTCCGTTTAATTTTTATTTAATTTTTGGATTTTATTTTATTTTGAGTTTCTAAATTTTGATTTCAGATCTCATTTCAAGAAGAGAAGTTTCTAAACTTAGTTTCAGGTACCAATTTTGATCTATTTTTTTCGGCAGATTCTTTATTTGTGGCTAGGTTTCTTTTGCTCAGCGCTTGAGTTTTAATCTCATCAAATATCATCATCTTCTATGTCGTTAGATTAGATTTCCAATAAACATGTGTCTTTTGGTTCAGTTTTGAATTACATAACAATTGGGTTTCTTTTGTGTTGTTTATTGCCTGCAAAATTGGAGAATTGCAAGTGTTTGAAGAGGTTCATAATCTATCTTTCTCGTTTTTTTGCTTTTTCGTTCAATGCTGCAGGGGACAAAATGGTCACTTATAGGTTGGTTATCTTCTCGCATTTTCAAGTGAGTCTTACTTCCATATTCCAAATTACATTTTTCTGAATTTACTGGATTCAGAATATGAAGTCTTTGTTATTTTGTGAATGAGATAAGGTCAGGTGAGCAAGAATGCACTGCTTATGTGATGTTTATGGTTTTTTGTTCTCAGGAAACTGCTGTTATACTCAATGTGAGTGTTGTTTAGATTTCAGGCCCTGTATTTTCTGTTTGGATTCACTCAAGATCCACTCACTTCTTTTGAATTCTTGATTAATTTTCAGGGCTGCAACGATGTTGGAGCAGCGCGTTTGCATAAATCGTTGGGGACATCATCACGAGGATTTCACCGAGTTTTGAAGATTCGAAGCACACTTTGACGACTTCTTGCAGGATCTGCAATAGAAATCTTTAGTTTTCAGCTTGAACTTTTGTTATGTTTTGTTCTCATTTTTCAGGTTTAAATTTTTTGTTTGTCTTGTATGATAGATACGTGACGATTTTTACTACGTTTTGAAGATTTAGGTTCTTTGTTATAATCTACTTTATAAATTTTTTGTTCAAGATATTTTGATTTATTATTGAAAATTAAATACTTTTTTACCATATATGTGGCTACAGACTGCTAGAGGAGATTGTTGTTAAAAGTTTGTAGCCTATAGCGACACAAAAATTAGTAGCTAAAGTCGTCACTAATTGGCAAGAGAATAAGTTGTAGCCACATGGTTGCTATTGGCTACAGAAATTGTTCTTACTAATCTGCCACTAATTGGCTATAGATCAGCTACAAGGATAGCGTTGGAGCTGAGGCAACGGAATTGATGTGTCGCTCTTCGTTGCCTGCCTAGTTTTAGCTAGAAATTGTGTCCTATAGTTACAAAATAATCGGTAGCTATATCACTAAATTCTTATAGTGATAGGAAGAGAGAACATGTTGTTAAGCATTGGTATGGACCAGACAAATGAAGAATACTTGTTTAAGGCGTTGAATCGAGCAAAAATGGTTCTTGACTCATCAGATCTAATGCTTGCAGATTTCTCCAGCTATGCTGATATCTCCACTACTCCGGGTCACTATGTCATTTATTGGGAAGTAAAGGCTAAAAACCAAGACATTGGACCTCGAGCTCAATGAAGAGACATTCTTGAAGTGTTGTTTAGTAATAGAGGATTCGCTTGACGATGAATACAAGTATTGTCGGTCAAACGAATTTGTCGGGCCTCTCGAGATAAGAGTAGTGAATGACGGGACATTTGACTCTCTTATGGACTTGGCAATCTCAAAGGGTGCTTCGGTTGCTCAATACAAGACGCCCACATGCATCACATCTGAAAAGGCCTTAGAAATACTGGAGGAAAATGTGGTTGCTAGATTCTCCAATATTCGAAGTGTATCTGATGCTGCTTAGGTATTGATACAGTTCCAATAGAAGCGAAAATGTGTGTTTTAGTTATATTCTGTTTTCCTATGTTCCTTGTTTGTATGAAACTTATTGTTTTAACAATTTTAGTAAGTTGTCCTTTGTTCTTGCTCTTGCTTTTAGCAATTCGATTACAGCGAGGTTTATAGCTTTTCATTGCACTGAGCTTTTTTAAAACTTTTGGCTATCTAGCAAATAATAATTTTCTTTGTTTTCTTTTAAAATAATAATCATTCATTTTAATTCTGGGAGACGAAAATATAGAAAAAGAGAATTAGGATGAGCTACTTTTTACAAACAGTTTTACATTTTTATTTCATTTTTTGAATAAAAGTGTTAAATTAATCCAATCTAAAGTCTTTTTTACAATGAGTGCATCAAAATGTCAAACTTGAGCAGAAAGAAACTAACTAGTTTTAAAAACCAGTTTGTTGATTATGTAAATGAGAACCAAAGCTCCATGCCTCCTTGGTATCTCCGATCTCTCTGCCTGCAGTTTTATATTTTTGGAATAATCATAAGTTTTACATACATGCTCTCAGATATTTACACTTGTCCTTTTGGAATCACACCATTTTATCAGGTATCCTAACGGCTAAGAGTTATACATTTACATCTTATCTAAATTTTAGAGCTTAACTTCTAATCAACTTAAAATGCTAATGACCTCACTAACAATTATGTTATATTTCAGTTGCAAAATAAAAGATAGCTCTAAAGAGATTTTTATCATTTTGATATGATTTTTTGATAAACCAGTGTCCTCCTATGCTTCACGATTTGCCAAACGAAAATATTATATATTTTGAAGAGAAATATCACAGGATAAATTAGTAAATATCAATTTAACTTTTTTTATGCTGTTATTTTCTCTTTTATTCTGTAAATTTGTCAAAGTCTATTATATTCTTATTTTTTATAAATAATTATACATATGATATTTTTCTCTATTTTTGATATTTCTGATGAAGAAATTAAAAGTAGAAAAAAAAGAAAAAAAAAGAGGTAGATAAAAGAAGTAATAAAATAATGATGTTTGATAATATTGATGTTGATGGTGGCGATACATGGAATAGTGATGAAGGTGGTAATAATGATGGCGATGGTGATAACATTGTGATAGTGATGTGGTGATGATAACATGTACAATAGTGACGATGATGGTGATAGTAACACTGATGTTTGATGCTGATAGTAATGCTGACGGTAATGACCATGATGTCAACAACGCTAATGATGACGGTGGTAAAAATAACAAAAAAAAGAGATACAGTCAACTGATAATAAAGACATTAAATGGTTATTGATTTGATTTTATATAAATTTATTAAGTTAACATAGTTATTTAAATAGTAATTTATATGTTAATAATATGATAGCTGAATAAATTTGATAATTTCTCTTATAGAACTAGGTTAATACGATAATATATATTAATACCTGATTTAATATGTATTTTACATGGATAATTGGTTTAATATGTATGATGGATAACTGGTTTAACATTTAGTTTACAATATGTAAATAAAGAGTTTTGGACTCAGATAATATGACAAATCAACGTAGATGGCTTAAAAATTTAATATTATAATTGGTTTATCATCCTATTTCTACGATATGTCAACTGTATTAATTCGTTATTTTCAGAATAACAGTTTTATTTATAAACAGTATTTTCAGTTAGATGTGAACAATGTTGTGAGATGTGAATAGTGTTGTCAAAAGTGAACAATAATGTCAAAATTTTATACTGTCAACAGAATTTTTAGATTAATAACATTTTTAGTAATTACGTAAAATAGAAAAAAGTTTTTTTAGTTTAAAATTTGTTTCCTTCTACTATTTTTAACTAATTTTATACTATAAACAGATTTTTTAGATTAATGAAATTTTTGTAATTACATAAAATAGAAAAAGGTTTTTTTTTTAGTTTAATTTATTTTTCCTTTACTATAGTTACCTAATTTTTGATCCATTGGGTATATATAAATCTAAACCCATATTTTAATCTTGAATATACCAAGTGCATCTAATAATATCAAAATAACATAATTTTAGTCTCCATTTAATAATAATGTCAGTGCGATTTTCATCAGCCTGTTATGTTGATTGTTCTTTGAGGTAGTAACATTGTGGAGTTATTTATACTATAAGACATTTTTACCATTTTTATTTACAAAATAGGCATTTTTTTGCTTTTAAGGCACTTTTGAGTTTTATTTAGATCTGAACTACCTATAGTACCCACAATGACAAAAAACAATGTAAAAAACACTTTCAAGTTTTATCATCGCTACAGTAATTACAGATCTTTGCCTCTGTTTAAGGAGGGTGTGTATTTAAAAGATAATGTCTACATAGGAGGGTGTGTAATGCTCTAGCTTGCAAAAGTTTTTATAAAAAAATCAACGTAAAATTAAATAAATCAAAACTTTGTTCAGATCTGGACATTGACAATGCAAATATGGGTTTTCCGAGTTGTTGTCGGAGTTAGCTAACAGCAGGAAATTCGAAATCAATTATTAGATTGTAGATCTATCATGTTAAATAAAAAATCATACAAAAACAAGTGAATCTAACAATAATTATGAAAATTAAATGAAAGGCGGCTGAAAACTAGGTTGGAATGTTGCAGAGCTAAAGAAGAAGACGAGGGCAAAATTGTAATTTGTGATCCATTCGAGTGAAAAATCAGGCTGTTGTAGACAAGTTGCTGTGGACAGGTTACTATGGACAGATTGTCATGGACATAGTGTATATGTGGACATGTTGTGGATACATGTTCTTCTTTTAAGTGTCAGTGCGATTTTCATCAGCCTGTTATGTTGATTGTTCTTTGAGATAGTAACATTGTGGAGTTATTTATACTATAAGACCTTTTTACCACTTTTATTTACAAAATAGGCACTTTTTTGCTTTTAAGGCACTTTTGAGTTTTATTTAGATCTGAACTACCTATAGTACCCTTGCCAAACAATGACAAAAAACAATGTAAAATACACTTTCAAGTTTTATCATCGCTACAGTAATTACAGATCTTTGCCTCTGTTTAAGGAGGGTGTGTATTTAAAAGATAATGTCTACATAGGAGGGTGTGTAATGCTCTAGCTTGCAAAAGTTTTTATAAAAAAATCAATGTAAAATTAAATAAATCAAAACTTTGTTCAGATCTGGACATTGACAATGCAAATATGGGTTTTCCGAGTTGTTGTCGGAGTTAGCTGACGGCAGGAAATTCGAAATCAATTATTAGATTGTAGATCTATCATGTTAAATAAAAAATCATACAAAAACAAGTGAATCTAACAATAATTATGAAAATTAAATGAAAGGCGGCTGAAAACTAGGTTGGAATGTTGCAGAGCTAAAGAAGAAGACGAGGGCAAAATTGTAATTTGTGATCCATTCGAGTGAAAAATCAGGCTGTTGTAGACAAGTTGCTGTGGACAGGTTACTATGGACAGATTATCATGGACATAGTGTATATGTGGACATGTTGTGGATAAATGTTCTTCTTTTAAGTGTGAGGTTGATATGTGAGGTTGTCGTGGACATGTTTCTCTGGACAGATTGATATGTCACTGTTGACAAATTGATGTGGATAGATTACCTATAATGCAAGGCTGTTGTGGACTAGTTATTATGGACACGTGTTTATGGACAGGTTACCATGGACAAAGTGTTATGGACAAAGTGCCTATAATGTAATACATATATGTAACAAATTTAGATAATTACTTTTATTACCACAAATTTCTATGATCTTTGGTACACGTAGATTTTAAATTGTAGATGGGTTTGTATGGATGAAATTATGTTGAATCTAAAAAACAATGTTATCCACAATCAATCATTCATAAGCTTCAAACATTTTCATTCACCCATCCACTATTTATGATTTTAGTTTAGTTTCCGATTAACCACGTAACATTGACCAAACATCGTTGATCACACAATTTGTACTTGCAACACCCACAAGTGCCTAAAATCGGGCTACTAATATGATTATCATAATTTCGCGGATTAACATCATCAATGATTCAATATAATTTCATCCATACCAACTCATTTGTCCATAGAAACATGTCCATGGCAACCTCGCATATCAAACTCACACTTACAAGAAGGACATTTATCTACAACATATCTACATAGACACATTATCCACAACAATCTGTCCTGAGACACATGTCCATAGCAACCTGTCCACGGCAACCTGTCCATAGTAACCTGATTTTTTGCTTAAGTGATCATACGTTACAATTTTACCTTCATCTTCTTCTTTGGTTTTGCAATATTCCAACCTAGGTTCCAGCCACTTTTTATTTTATTTTCACAATTATTGTCGGATTCGCTTGTTTTTGTATGATTTTTTACCCAACTATGATAGATCTACAATCTAATCTTCAATTTTGAACTTAGTTTGTCTTGCTGTCGACTAACTCTGGCAACAACCCAGAAAACCCAGATCAGTCAATATAATTTCATCCATACAAACACATCTGTCCACAAGAACATATCCACGGCAACCTCACATATCAACCTCACACTTAGAAGGATAGTTATCCACAACATGTCCACAGAGGCACACCGTCCACAACAACCTGTCCACTGTAACCTGTCCATAGTAACATTATTTTTACTTGAAATAATCAGGAATTACCATTTCGCCATCATCTTATTCTTTGTCTATGCAACATTCTACCCAAATTTCCAGCCACCTTTTATTTTATTTTAACAATTATTGTCGGATTCGCTTGTTTTTGTATGAATTTTTACCCAACTATGATGGATCTACAATGTAATCTTCAATTGTGAACTTAAAAACAATCAAAAGATGAAAAATTAAAAGGTTTTGATTTCATGGCTGAGCTAGCTCAATTCACGGTGGTTGGGAACCATCAAATATCTCACCACCGATTTATATCTGTGTTGATTAGAACTTTTGATTATCGGGTCGGTAGATGTTAGTTTATTGATAGGAGATGAAGAGAAAACAGTTTGTCGCCATAGCAGGATGAAAATTTTATTTTGGAAAAGTGCAGTAAAATATTGTTGTTTTTTATTATATGGCGATGATTTTTGTTTAGTATCAAAAATAAAAAATATTAGAAAATGGTAGGATTATCATTGCCAATAGAAAAAGTGCCTGATTTGTTGAAAGTGTTTGTTTTGTAATATTAGTTTCAGAAAGTGCCTCTGAATGTAATAAACTGTAATTTTGATATTTTCTTTTCCATAAACTTTTAGACCATATTCAAATGGCAAATTATTAAAGATTAATTGTTTTATGGAGATTTCTTACTTAGATGAACATCACACAAAGTTATAAGAAAAAAAAACACTTTTATGATTTTTTGCAATATATTGTTCTTTACAAGTATTTTAAAACTAATGTGTACATATTATTTTCTCTTTCAAAATTTACAAATAAGAATTATGAAATTTGAGTTTTACTATAAAGGAGATGACCTAGAGTAACTGATAATGTGAAAATAATGTTAAATGTAGACTCTTGTAAGAGAAAATATAGAAATAAACCTCTCTAATAACTTTTTTTTTGTCAACATTAAAATTTTATAAATATCAAGTTATAGCTATTTTTTCATTGCAGATTAAAGACAATTAAATGTAGTTTAAAAACAAACCAATTCATTATACAAAGATTAAAAGTAAACTAATCCTTAATATTATTTGATAAACAGCTTTAATAAAAGAAGGCTGATGTGTCGCAACCAAAAGAAAAATTGGTATAAATTAATGATGACCTGAAAATGTGAAATGATAAATTTTCTAAAATAAATGAAATATTTTGATTGGTTAAGTTAAAACTAAATAAATCTTTTTTAAATAATAAAAAATATTTATAACATATGTGAATGCATTCTCATTATATAGTAATAATTTGAAATTATAAATTTTAAAAAACAAATTATAAGTATCCTTTTAGCAATTTTTTTTTATAATATTGTATATATGAATAAGAAGTAGAAGTAAGAGTAAAAATAAAATTAAAAATGAATCTTTACGACTTTGGTATTTTGTAAAAATCTCAGGCTATTTTTGGTTTAAAGCATCTTCAACCTACTTTTAATTGGAGGAAAAACTAACAATTTTTCTTTTTCTGTAACATAGACATGGGTTAGAGAGAAATCCACCTATATTTTAAAGGAAAAAAATAGAAAAATACATTGAAGATGATTTTAATATTTAATATATTTTACCTTCAAAGTTAAGAAAAAACAATACGAGTCAAAGAAGACAAAAAAAAAGAATAATTTTGATCGATTTTATGTTTTTATTTAAAATATTTAAATATATTATCTTACACATATTAATTATTTCATGCATATATTTTTTCAATATATTAAAACATTATTTCATGAATCAAGTTTTGTATAGATTCACAAGAACTCCTAAATTTTAGTATAACTGCCGAATATTAAATATATTATTTTACACCTTAAATCATACACATATAAGTTTAGATCCAACTGGTTTAAACACTAAGATTACAGAGAGTTTGTGGAAGCGAGCGATTGCAATCTATAAACATTTTGACGAATAGATGAGCGGAGAGCTACAAGAAAATTTTATAAAATATGATTTCACAAATTTTATAATAAATTTTTATTATTTTTTTGATTGAAAAACCATATATCATAATACATAATACGCTGAAAAATAAGAAATTTTGATTAAATACAAAACGATAGGTACGGTTTTTGTGATTGTTGTTATACGCCAAAAATTGTATTGTGTAAAAGTTTGCGGAAAATATCAGAAAAACTAACCAACACCTAAATATTAAAATTCACTTATTTCTAACTCATAACTACATACATAAATATACATATTATTGTTTAAAAAAATATCCAACTATACATTATAAAAATATATATTACAAAACATATACTTTGTTATTTTTATTTAACACATAAAAGCCATACTTCGATTTTTTCATAAATATGCATGTAGATCTAAATCAAAATTAGTCAATCTATCAAAGGTAGATATGCAAAAGTCAAAGACGCATGCGAACTTGTCGTGCATACATTTTGTTAACCTCGATACAGTCTACTTTTAATTTTAGTTATTTGTCAATTTATATATATATTTTTTTAAATCTCTATATATTCTTGCGTATACAAGCACCTCACCGCTCTTAGGTTAAGTAAAATGGTAAAACCTATTTTGGTTTAATTAACAATAGATCAACATAAAATGTATACTTAAAATATATATATTGGCAAGATTTTATTATGTAAGGGGAAAAAGAAAGCATAATATGGATAATATTCAAAACATATTATAAGAATTTAACTATTATTTAATATAAATTTTTCATTTACAATTATATATTACTGTAAATGCTAAAAAAAATAAAAAGTTTCCAAAAGATACAAAAAATATGAAACATTTTGTGATTGTTGTTAAACACTAAAAGTGTATATGTATACAAACATAATGTTCACATAATGTATAAGAAAATTAACAAATATTTAAATATTATTACTAATTATGTTTATAAAAAAATTATATCTGCACATGCATATGGGGCAAAAATAAAAATTAAATAAATTAAAATATATTTTTCAGTTTATTTAGTTATCATATTTACACTTTTTATCTAAGGAAGTATTTTTAATTTTTTGTTAATATTTTTTTTATCTTTAATTTCTATTGAAATCTATAACATTTTTATTTGATTTATCGTTATTTTATTATTAAATATTTATATAATATTATTATAATTTCATAATTAATCATGTATAAATAAAATATCTTCAATAAACTATAGTAATTATATATTGAACATATAAATTATTTTATAATCTGTACACGGTGCCGACCGATCACCTAGTAACAGATTAAAATCAAACTAATAGCATATTGAAGGCACACTCAAAAAATTATTACAATATTTCTATTAGAGGTTTCAATTTCACATTAAAATTGTCAAACAAACTATTTAAACAAATGATATCAATGTTTTTTTTTCTTACATTCTAAATTTTTAAATAAGATTGTTTTAAATAAAATTTTAAATACGATTAAAAAGGTACAGTTATAATTATATTTACTAATGAGATACTCCATTATACTGTATTTACTATTTAGCACTTTATTCCAATTTATTTTACTACGCTTTGTGTTTTTTCTTAATTTAATTTAAATATCAATCAATTGCCTAGATGGTATGGGTGTCGTCTGCTGTACTTCGACCTTCGAATTCTGACAAAGTCTTTTTCACAAGTCAATTTAATGCGATTTGGATCTGTAATCAGTGTATTTGGTTAGTTGATATAAATCGGTGAATAAGGTGATTTGGTGTTTGGTAATCAAGAACTAGAGCAATCAAGAACAACCTGCTTCATGTTGTCCTACTAGCTAGATCTTCTGTTTGATTCCCGGTCAAATGATGCTGTCCAAAAGAGCTCCAGATGGACTTGTCGAGATCGCAGAGCGCCTCTATGGTATTACTACTCTCTGTTTGCTTTAGAATAATAAACTCCATTGTTACACAAACAAAAAGCTATGAACAACAACTTAAGATCTTGAAGTTTTTTTAGTTTGCTAGTCTCTTTATTTCTTGTCTTGTTTTTCTTCTTCTTTTGCAGTTTTTGACTGCTGTTTCTCGAGCAATGCAATGGGAGCGGATGAGTACAAAGCGTATTTCGGTGACATCGCAGCACAGCTACATCATCATTTTCCGTATGGTCTTTTCATGGTGTTCAACTTTGGAGAAGAAGGAGAAAAGCGGAGTCGAATCTCAGATGTGTTGTCTTATTACGACATGAAAGTAATGGATTATCCTAGTCACTAAGAGAGTTGTCCGGTTTTACCTCTCGAAACGATGAATCTCTTCCTAAGCTGGAGCGACAGCTGCTCATCATTACAAGAAAGAGAAGACAATGTTATGTTGATGCATTGTGAAAGAAGTGGTTGGCCTCTTCTTGCTTTTATGTTATCAGGGCTTTTGTTGTACAGTAAGCAGTGTCAAGGCGAGCTAGAGACTCTTGAGATGGTACAAAGACATGCTCCCATGGAGCTTCTTCGCCTTTAGTCTCCGCTGAATCCGCAGCCTTCTCAACTAAGATATCTTCACTACATTTCTACAAGAGATTTCAACTCTGTTTGGCGTCCTTCATACACGCCGGTTCTTTTGGATTGCTTGATTCTCAGAGACCTTCCATGTTTTGAAGAGAGTCAAGGTTGCAGACCGATTTTAAGGGTTTATGGTGAGCACCCTGAACAGGTTGCAGAACGATTTTACGGGTTTACGAGTTCCATGCTTCTCTTTTCCACTCCAAAGATAGAGAAGCACACTCGTCTCTACAAACAGGTATCTTTTGTGATCATGATTTATGTTCAGGACATTGTTTAGCTAATATACATATATATGTATTTTCTTTCGCAGGAAGAGTGTATCAAGGTGAAACTAGATATCAAGTGCCGTGTTCAAGGGGATGTTGTTCTGGAATGTGTACACTTGCATGACGATTTGGTGCGTGAGGAGATGATCTTCAGAATCATGTTCCACACCGAATTTCTACGTGATAACATTTTGATGGTCCAACGGGATGAGATGGATATACTTTGGGATACCAAGAACCAGTTCCCAAAGGAGTTTAAGGCAGAGGTAAGCCCATTGTGAAAAATTTCTCTGATCCTCTGTTGAATGTGCATACTCTCATATATATGTCTCAGGTACTTTTTTCTAGCTCTGATGCCGCAACAGAAGATGAGAGACCAAATAGGGGAACCATATTGCCTCCACCACCACCACCACCTCCTCCTCCTCCTCCTCCTCTACTTGTATTTGAGAGACCAAACAGCGGAACCATGTTGCCTCCACCACCACCACCTCCTCCTCCCTGTCCCCGTCCACTTGCAAAGAAATTATTACAAGAAATCTTAAGGGACGAGTTACGGAGACGTGGAGAAGCACAAACGTATTGGACTATACTTTATCTTTGCATTCCTCTTGCACCTTTATTTGTTGACTATTTGGTTTGCAATTAATCATCATTTTTTTCTTCTTCTCTTCTTCTAGTGCACCAGAAGTTGATGTATCAGAATTAGAGACCTTAAAGCCCTCTATGTGTACTTTTCCTCTGAGAGAAAAGATTTCTCTGAAGCCATTATTAGACTGGGTTAAAATACCAAGTCCCTTGGAGGGAAGCTTATGGCACCAGTTACAGAGATTTGGACAAACTAAAACGTATTAGACTAACTTAATCTATCTTTCTGCACTAATTTGGTTTTGCAATTAAACATCATTTTTTTTTCCTTCTTTTCTGTTAGTACACCAATATTTGATGCATCAGAAATAGAGAGACTGAAAACGAATGCAAAACCTGAAAATGTTGGACTGGTAATTCTAAACATTTTCAACTTGCTATTTTGCTTCTGTGATTGAATACTTGATGTAATTGTTTTTCTTATGGTTTATCAGATTGACCTTAGGAGAGCCAATAACATGGAAATTCTGCTTACGAAAGTAAAGATTCCACTGCCTGATATGATGGTAAGCTCCAAAACCTACTTAAGTTGAGTTAAAAATTAAAATATTGTATATAATGATGATGATTGTTCACTTGTTTTATATGCATCATCAGGCTGCAATTCTGGCAATGGATGAGTCAGTACTAGATATTGATCAAGTAGAGAATCTTATAAAGTTTTGTCCAACCAAGAAAGAGATTGAAATGCTTAAGGTTGCCTCTTTTCTTTTGAGTAGCATTATTTACTCCTCTCTTTATTCGCTTTTTTTTTTAACACAAGTACTTGTTTCTTGGTTGTTATTGGCTATTTTGCTGTAGAACTACAGTGGTGATAAGGCAGCTTTGGGAAAGTGTGAGCAGGTCTGCTTAAATCTTGATATTACTATCTCACACTGTTTTTGATTCTTACTACAAAATTGTTTTAATTTGATTTTTAACAATTTGCTTAGCTAATGCATTTTCTTCTCTCATCCATTATGTTACCACAGTTTTTCCTAGAGCTAATGAAAGTGCCACGAGTAGAATCAAAGCTGAGAGTATTTTTCTTCAAGATTCAATTCAGCACTCAGGTCCGGTGGTATTACTTAATACTGTTCTTTTATATCTATCTGATTCTTTAGAGGAAACGTTTTGGTTTCGTCAGTGTCGGTCTACCTAACTCTAGATTCTTTGTCCTAATATTGGTAATGATGTTTGTTACTGTGCAGATAACAGAGTTTGAAAAAAGTTTAAATGTGGTAAATTCTGCATGTGAGGAAGTAAGTTGCATGCATTTAATAAACCCTAGTTTCTGTACAGTCCACGTGCAATTCTCGCCCTTAGACTTTCTTCTCCTCATTGCTTGTTCATCAGGTCCGTTCTTCACGAAAGCTAAAAGAAATTATGAAACATATTCTTCACCTGGGGAACGCATTAAACCAAGGAACTGCAAAGGGTAAGTATTATATAATTCTTATTCGACATTTCTTAGCATAACAAGTAAAATTTAACCAAGTGTTTGTGTTAAGTAATATTATTCTTATTAGACATATCTTAACGCAACACTGTAAAATTTAACCAAACAAAATCCTTTGTGGTTGATAAGACCTTTGTTCTGCTTTCTGAAGGCGATGCTGTGGGATATAAGTTGGAAAGTTTATTGAAATTAAGCGATACATGTGTTCCTAACAGCAAGATGACTCTCATGCATTATCTTTGCAAGGTACATTACAAATCAAAGAGAAAAGGATACATTCATATATAATCTTTGAAACTCTTCCTCTTTCTTTTTCCAGGTCCTTACTTACAAGGCATCACACTTACTTGACTTCCACAAGGATCTTGAAAGTCTTGAATCCGCTTCAAAGGTTTGCATTTGTGCTCCTTCCTTAGCTGTAGTAATTGGCTCATCATTTGATTGTTCCCCGTTGATTCAGATACATTTGAAGTCACTGGCTGAGGAAATGCAAGTTATAAGCATAGGATTGGAAAAGATGGACCAGGAGCTCACTGCATCCAAAAGTGATTGTCCGGTTTTTGAAGTTTTCCATAAAGTATGTTCTTATTTTTTCTGCATATTTTTATCAATCATCATAAATTTGAGATTAGTTCATTGATTGTACCATGCTAAATCCTCGTCATATAGTAAAATGATTCTTAGGCTAAAACCTAGCGTATGTTTTCAATAACAGACATTGAAGGACTTCATCCCCATTGGTGAGACTCGAGTGGTAAAATGATCCTCGAGGATCCGTACCGTTTTCCATTTGAACAAGGTTTGGCGCGGAATATAAACTTGTGAATATATATATACACTAGAAAGTTGTTATACATAGCTAATAATAACAATCGATTTTTGCTGCAGTTACTGCGATCCACTTGAAATTTTTAAACTTGTTTAAGAAAGCTCAAGAAGAGAATATCAAGCAAGGCAATTATACAGAGCCTGGAGCATTCAAGTCACCACTTCCACCACCTCCGTTTAGGCATTTTTGTTGTCGACAGCCACCTCCTATGAAGTGTGGGAGAGCCCCACCACCACCACCCCCACCTCCTCCGGTGTTTGCAAGAGTACTACCGCCACTGCCTGAAGGACCATTTTAAACTAGCACCTTCAATGGAAATAAAATGGATTCATTTTGCACTTTAGAAACTAAAAGTTGAGCCATCGATTGTATTTGCTTTTCTGCTGAATTTCTTAGTTTGGGAATCTCAAAACTCTTTGCATCACTATTTTCTATTTGGGAAAAAACACAAACAAAGACTATGGATATATAGAGAGAGAACATCAGCCCTATTGAAACAAGAAAATATGGTCTTGAAGGCACTCTGCAGTCTAGTCTATAGAAAGCTTAAGAATAAACGAACATAGAAAGCTCAAATTTTTCCCTTTCCTCCTGAATACTTCATACAAAGTTTGTAAATGATGAAGAAGTCCATTTTAAAAAAATCAGACTGATATGAACATAAAAAGTTTAAATCTTCAAACGTAATCAAAGTAATGTAATAATGATAAAAGCAGAAGAATAACAAGTTCCAACAGCCTTGAGATGTTAACATTATCCGCTTATTGCAGAAACTCAGCGGCCAACGGTAACACTTGGCCAACATAAACACACACACAATCACAGACTGAAAATCTAGCAAAGCTGGTTAGCTTGTAGATTTCACCTGCTTGAATCAGAATGTTATGTAAGTTTCTTATCTTACAGAATATGTACTTTCACTTGAAAAATTAAATAAATGTCCTTTTAGAAAACTGTTTTCTTCGAATCCGTCTTACAGATTATAACGGAAACCAAGTAACAAATACATAAAAAAAAATTGCTATACACAAAAAGAATTACACAACAGATTTCGTTTCGTTTCTGTGTATGAAAACAGAGACAGATACCTAAAGAACATTTTCTTTTTCTTTTTACAGATACTCAAAACACAAATTAGTTTATCTTTCACTCCCCTCATCACAAGAGAAAATCTGGGATTATAACTTGTTCTGAAACAGAAGCTACCTCGCCTTGCCGTCTCGATTTATCCTTACTACTTCTCTCCTCATTCTTCTTCTTTTTCTTCTTCTTCTTCCTCTTCGTCTTCTCCGAGCTCTCGTGATTTTCTATTCTCGAGCTCTCTTCCTCTTCTAACTCTTTTCCCTTGTTCTTTGCCAGAAGAGCTGTCTGGATCGCTCGGGACAAAGATTCATCGCCGTTTACAGTCTCTGGATTTTTTTCTGCTTTAGGAGCGATTCTTGATTCATCTCCTTCGTCGAGTTTAACCACCACAGGTCTAGCTTTAGATGGCTTTCTCTTGGGGTTAAACGAATCCAGGGATAACTCGTTTGCTAATTCATTTGCCAGAGGATAATCGCTTGGCGTGCCGTTGCTATTTCGTTCGTCCTTCTGAGAAGTAAGATAATACATGCCATGGCGTTTTCGGTGTTCAAGCAGAGATGCAGCAGCAGCACCTTCAGGTGGATGAGATGAAGATGACGAGGCTTCTTGTTCATCTCTGATTCTGAGTTTGGAGACAGAGAAGCTTATCTTGTCAGTGTATGAAACCGAATCCGATTCACCGCAGATCTCTTCCAGATCCCTGAGATTCTCTTTCAGCTCTAGCCCATCCGGTACACATACTTTATCCTGTGCAGTTGCAGAAACAGGGCCGAGCTCTTCCGAGAACACATCGTCCATGAATGCTGTAACTCTATAAGCTTCGGTTTCATTATCTTGTGGGTTTACTTTCTCAGCTATTTCTTGCTTTATCATACCAATGAATCCTAAAACATTCTTCACTCTCTCCTGCACTTCCACGTCGTAAGTTCCAAATAACGGCCCCAAACCAAGCTCCATCACATTCACCAGATTCAATATCGATTCATGTGTGAAAGCATTCATTGGGGAAGAGCCAAAACTAGACTCCTGAGACAAGGATGACGAAGTGGGTTCCTCTGCCGATAAGTAAGACTTGAGACAGAAGACAAGAAGTTTGAAAGCTGAATGTATGTAGATGGCTCTTATGGAAGGCGGCAAGAGATCAGTGCGCGGTTGCAGAAGCGCCTCCACGGTTTCGTATGGATTCTTAGAGAACTCAATGTATTCCCCTGAAACCCACGCAGCGGCTGCTAATATCGGATGCAAGAACAAGTTACCGAGCAACGCAGGATCTATAAGAAGTGCGCAAGAAACACGAACTAACTGCGGTCTAGCATCTCTGACCCTCACACCAATATCGACCATCTGATGCTCGATCTCTTCACCTCTCTGACAATGCGGGATTCTAGCCATTTCACCAAGAAGAGACAAGTACCAATCAAAGTCAACTATGATCTCATATACATCTCTGGAGCATGACGATAACACAGAAGAAATAATCTCGTTGCAGAACACAGGGTCAGATTTGAGTGCATAATTCATAAGAATCCTCGACATCTCCGACACGTTATCTTCATTCACCATCGACATTAAGAGATGCAATGCCTCGAGTTTCACATTTGGATCCTCATCGCTCAGAGCCTTGACAACAGCCTCTTTGTTCTCCAAAACTGCCCACAAGTGCTTTGAAGAAACGATCGACAAGGCGTGTAAACCGAGATACTTGAGATTCGGATCATCCTCCACCAGAAACTCTCGGATCTTTGCAACCGCAAGTTTCACAGCTGCTTCGTGATCGCTCAAGCTGCTCACCACGGTTCTAATACACTCAAACACCAGAGACTTTGCCACAGACCTCCTCATATGTTCACAGATCGGCTCAGCGACTTTCTTACCCAACCTTGGCTCAATCGAAGCCAACTTGGCAAATATTTTAAGAACCTTAATCAAAACCCAATTGTTCCTCGAATCTAGCAGTATCTTATAGAACTCAGGAGCTAATGGAAGACAAGAGGTAGGATCTTTTGCGGCGAGCTCACAGAACAATCCAACGACGGCAGAGAGAATCTGCGGATCAGAGCTTTGAAGATTCTCAACGAGACGTTTGAAACACACGTTGACAGCATCAGGGTACTTCTCGAAAACCCTCAAAACCACACCGACTGATTTCTTCCTGACGAGAGATTTGCTACTACCCAGGAGTGTAAACACCTCAGGAGTCAAATCCCTAGCTAGATCATGAGTTCCAATCCTAGACAAACATTCGAGAGCGAGACTTACCTCGTATTTGTTAGCACTGTTCAAATCCTTTCGCACCTGGTTTGTGATCAGAAGCAGAACCGATGTCTGGTCATTGAATGATTGGGTGATCGCCTGATAACCGATCCTCTTTTGCTGGAATCGTGAAGAGGAAACGACCTCTACGGCGTGGAAAGCCGCCCACGACATGTCGACGCCGTGGAGTGCGGCGAGGTAAGTGAGCTTGTGAAGGGCTGTGGATTTAGTGGAGGGATCTGTCACTTTGATCTCGCGGCGGATTTCATCTAGTGCTCTGGAAATGAAAGCTGATTCTCCCAGGAGCTGGAGACGAAAGCCTTTGATCAGATCCTCGAGGCTTCGCTGGAACAGGTTGTCCATCAGAGAAGTGGAAGACGACATTGATCCGGTGGTTTTGCAGAGATCCTGATAAATTCCTTAGTGCTTAATCTGTAATTAGTCTCAAGGAGCCATGAATTGGACTTGCAGAGTTCAGATTCGAGGGTTTTTCCAAGCTGACGACGTCGCGAAACTCCCGATCTCGGCGAAGAAATGGGAAGAAGAAAAGAGGAAGGAGAAAGGCTTTATGGGCTTTTTTGTTTAGCAGAAATAGTGGGCCTTTTTAATTTTATGAAACATTCTTAAACATTTCGAAGTCAAAAGGCCCAAAACCCAAATTGTACTACTCTGTGTCATCATCGTCTCTTAATTTGTTCTACCTTCACCATCATCTCATAGTTAAAAATCCACACTACTTGACATGTTACTAATTATATAGTTTAGTGCTTTGTTTAATAATGGGTGTTTAGTTTTCATTACATAATAAAGCTTACTAAAAATCGCACAACGTTACAATAATATAAAATAAAAAAACAAATAATGCAGAGAATAAATACGAAAAAACTTTGAACTGCTCGAAGCTCAACAAAAGACAAGACGAGAGAGAAGGAGGAGGAGAAGAAGAAGAAAAATCGAATCTTCAAAAGGGCGAAAAGAAAGGAAGAAGACGCAAAGTTCTTCTTCAATGGAGCCTCCTCCTGAAAGATCCAAACGCCTCCACAACTTCACCTTGCCTTATCTCCGTTGGGGTCAACAGAGATTCCTCAGATGCGTCAATCTTCCATCACATTCACATCACCGATCTCCTCATTTTCCTTCCTCTTCCTCCTCTCCGTCTCCTTCTCCTGATCACGCAGCCAACAGATCCGTCGCCGTCGCCGGAGTTTCAAACGAGAAGCTTGGAGTCGTGGCGGCGGCTCGACCGTGGAATCTGAGGACGAGAAGAGCTGCGTGCAGTGAACCGGGAGAAGAATCGCCGGTGAAGATCCCCGGAAATGAAATTGGCGTGAGGAGAGGTAACGACGACGAAATGGAGAAGGATGAGAAACTGAAATTCTCCGTTTCGTTGCTGAAACAAGAAATCGAAGAGGATTTTTCGACCATGATTGGGAAAAGACCACCGAGGAGACCTAAGAAGAGACCAAGAATCGTTCAGAAGAAATTGAATGTAAGTCTCATCGCAAATTGAATTCTATGGGTTTCTCTGAGAAAAAAAAAAATCGAAAAATCCAAGCTTTACTAATATCTCTGGAAATTTATGTTTGCAGACGATTTTTCCTGGATTGTGGTTGTCAGAGGAAGTAACAACAGATGCATATAATGTCCCTGAAGCTGTGGAAACGTGAAAAGGTGTTTACTTGTTAGCAAAAAAAAATGTATCAGCTTCTTTGTGTTTCTCTGTTCTTGTTCTACTTTGAGATATTCTCAAGTTTGTTTCATTGTAAGCAACGGTAAAAAATGTAGCAATGTATTGATTCCGTGAAGAAACCCAAATTTCTGGTTTCTAAATACGGATATTATCAGCTCATTCATAATGTTTAGTTTAGAAGATGATAGTAATGGTCTAACTGTAATCTCCCCGGCTGTTTGTTTTTAATGATGCAGATGCTTCAGTGTCTCTCTGTAACTTTCTTTATCTTTCATATAAAAAAAAGTTGTCTTTAGTCTCTATTGTTTACATTGTGGGTATATAAACGGCTAAGGTTGTGCAAAGATCTTGACAATGAATCTTCTTGCTCTTGAGTATGTTTCAAGAACGTGCTGTTCTTCTCACCAATGGTGTGTATTGGAGATCAAAAATGTCTGTGCTGTTACAAACTTTGGATGATGTATAAACAGCTTGCATATCTGAGGTTAACATGGTTTATTTGTCTATATTAAATGTCAAGTTACAGATGGTGTACCGTTTGTTGAATCTTATGTTCCCCTGTTGACCATTTTCAAGAATTGAACAAGTTGCTGTTTGCAAACATTACGCAAACGTGATCATACAGATAATGATCTGGCAAATCTCTAGGAGCTTCATATCTTGCATGTGCAGTTTCTTGATGCCAAAACAAGAAACAACATTTGTGCTATCACATGGTTGTTGTTTGACATGCTCACATTGACATGAGGTTCACACAGGTCCTTTCGTCTCTGATACGTCCAAGTACAAAGATTTCTTTAGTTCGAGAGGATCCAGACAGCAATCTTATATGTATTTATGCTGAACAATGACCTGGTAAGGATGGTCACGTTTCACATTACTATTATGATATTGCCTCCTCTAGTATAGTGAGTGGCTCACCACAATCTTTAGGCAGATCACACCTTCCCTTATTATATTCGAAGCTTAAACTTCTCCCCACCAACTTTTTATTCCAAACTTCAACTTCCATTGTTCCAAAACAAATTTTGAGATCATTTTTCACTCACTTGACTTTTTCTTACTATGATCTGCACGGAGTCAAATCACCAGCGGATTTCCTTCTCCAGTGATCTTGGCCAATCCGAACCACCACCACCACCACCTGTAATAGAATCATCCGGCTTTATCCGAAGAGACGAAACTCTTCTTGATTCATCAAACTCTTTCGAGTTCCATATCTCAAACAACTTTGATCCCGGGGACTCCTCACCAGCCGATGAGATCTTTGCAGACGGCATGATCCTTCCTTTCCACGTAACCGCTGCTTCCACTGCTCCAAAACGTCTCTACAAATACGAGCTCCCTCCCATTACATCATCCCTTTCTCCATCTCCTCTTTCGCCACAGCCTTTACCCGCAAAACACAGCGAGAAAGAAACCAGCGGTCGAGCGAGCGGAGCAAACTCTGACTCAGAAGCAGAGAAGTCGTCGAAGTCGTTTTGGAGTTTCAAGAGAAGCTCGAGCCTAAACTGCGACATAAAGAAGAGTCTGATATGTTCGTTCCCTCGGCTCACGAGAAGCAACTCGACAGGTTCGGTTACTAACTCTAAGAGGGCAATGCTGAGAGATGTTAACAACCATAGGCCTTCTTCTACGTCTTCTTCTCCTTCTATCTGTTGCAATGCGTATCAGTTTAGGCCACAAAAGAACGCAGGAAAGAAAGGTGAAGGAGGAGGAAGCTTTTCTGTCATTCCTGTCCTTAATGGTTCATCTACGTTTGGTTTAGGATCGATCTTACGCCATTCGAAAGACAAGACGAAGAAGAAGAAGAACAAGAAGTAGAGATGGTCACAAGAATAAGAGAGATTCAGAGTTTGGATAAATTATCATTTTTCCACTTTCGATTGTGTCTACAAATTGTTGGATGTTTGATTTTTTTTTGTTTGTACACACATTTTTTAGTGGTCAATCATATCTATCTTATAGAGCCTATCTATCTTATAGAACCTATCTTTTAACATATGAAATGCTCAATGTATTGTCAAGTTTTATTGAAATTGTAGACTCTACTATCAAATTTCATTAAAGAGATTAGTAAGATGTGGGTAACACCTTCATACACATACAAAATTACTATAGACACACCAAAGATGATGGGTGCACATATGATTTAATATACAGAACAATATAGAAATGTATATTAATGGAATAAGGTGTAAAGCGACCAACATGAAACAACTGTTAAACAGTAGTTGAAAAGCCAAGTCTAACCTGACCCATTCACTTATCTTAAGTTATTCAACAATTAAGTGATTAACATAACAGTTTTTTTCGTGCTTAAGAAATTGGAGATGACATGTCCCCCATTTTAATCATAAGATGAACCGTAATACTATTTCAATTTTAAAAAATAAACCATTATATATTCATATTTTAGTAAATTATCATAGTTATATATTTATATAAAATTATTTTATAGTAATTATTAATTTATGATATTAATGGAACCATATATTTATATAGATTTTCCTAAAAAATATTATATTATCGATTTGTATCATATTTTGAACAAGTCCAATTTGAGACTAAGAAAATTTATTAATTTATTTAATTAATAATATTTAATAGATAAATAACAAACTATTTAACTAATAATATTTAATTATTTAATAGTCAAAAATAATTAAATATGTACATAAATATTGTATACCTAAATTTTAGACATTGGTAGAAATAATAAATCATATTATCAATTATGGGATATAGAAAATATGTATGGTAACTTCATATTTTTTACCGAGCTATATCATGTGTTATGCATGCTACTTAATTTTTAAATTAATTTAAATTAATTTACATTACAATTAAATTATTTTATATTTTATAAAAAGCTATATTATCAATGTTATAGTATAATATTATATAAAATTCATATAAATTTAATTATATTATATAATATCATTTTAAAATTATAATAAATCTAAATAAATAATAATTATTTTATCTCGCACATAGTGCAGATTATTACCTAGTTATTCAATAATTAAGTGATTAACATAAAAAAATTTTGTACTTAAGAAATTGGAGATGACATTTCCCCCATTTTAATCATAAGATGAATCACAATAATTGTTTTGAGTTTCCCCATCAAAAACATACATATATAAAGGCTTTATAAAGTATACCTTGTCAACTTTAGTTACATCAATTTTTCTCGTTATTGAATATTTTTTTTCTCAGTTTTACATGTAAATTGTACACGAACGGAAGTAGATAATACTTAAAATCGGATATAAACAAATAAGACATTGTTACAAACGTGAAAAATATGGTTTTTACACAACATAGATGTACTTTCGAAGGCACAAGTGACGCTATCGGAGATCAATGACATCGAACTTGAGATTTGGGTTCATGTAAACTTCCTTACACGTATTGTAAATTGGTCCTCCGTCTGCCGGCGAACTGTGCGCGTGAAACCCACGCCGGTCACAATTCCTTATCACCGTCATTCCTCCTGGCGTTGTCAGCCGGAATATTCCATGATTCCTAAAAAAAAGAATCACTTTAGGTTTCTCCAATCATTTCATTTTTGAACAGAAACATTGTAAGTATATTGTTTGTTTAGTACCTTGAAGAGTCTTGTGGCGCCATAACGATTGCCACGGCTTCCGGTAACATAATCTGAAGGAAAAAAAAAAAGCATTGCATTTGAGGGTTTATGATTTCTTTTATGTGGAGAAAAGTGATTCCATTGTAAAAAGATTCTTTCAGTACCTGGTATGAATAATGTGTGTGAACATCAATGGATGACATGAAACAAGACTGTGTTGGATGCGTCTGAAGAAGTGGAGACAGTGAGTCAGTAAAACAATTTAAGCTAGCAATAAAAGAAAAAAATGATACACTAACTAAGACTGATCATCAAGCATAAAGAAGGTAGAGATAAAAAAAAATCATATTTACTCACATGAATCCATCCAAGTGGAAAAAGGGATTGCTTGTCCTGTACTTCAAATATCTCCTCTTCGTTTGTGGCCTGACACTAGAGAGAGAGAGCGAGAGAGAGAGAGAGAGAGAGAGAGAGAGAGAGATAAGTGAATGTATATGAATAAAACTTTGTCAAAATACCAAAACAAAGACTGAACTTACAGAGTCAGATGTTGATTCCTGCTTTGGTATGATGAGAGCTGTAATATAGAATTTTCTGTTTTTCTGCACACAAGTGATTCACAGATCAGTATTGCTGATCCAGTTTCATGAGCGAAGTCTCTACATCACATTTTTGAATTTGAAAATTATAAATGCGATAGGAATATCATGTAACTCACTAGTGAGCCCGCAAGAATACCACACGTCTCTAAATTCTTTTTAGTGTTTGACTTGGCAAGCCTCATAAAGGTATCCATCATTGCTGTTGCCTGCAAATAAACATAATCATCAACACGAATCTAGTATCACATAGGACTAAAGCTACAGAAAATATATATAGCTTTGATATCAGAATGATATCACAAAGAGAGGAGAAATATAACAAACTTACAATATGGAGTTCAAGAGGAGACTCCGATCGTAGAGACTCATCTGGCAAAGGGTTTTCTATGTTACATTCCGCTTCTCTAACTTCAGGACATAAAGCAGGAACCAAGTCTTGAACTTCCGCAAGCACCGGAGGTGGTGAAGGTTGCCTAATGATATTGTTATCATTAACTCCTTCTGGTTCTTCGAAAGATATCATGGACGAAAGCTCATCAGTGTAATCTTTCTTGATATTTTCACTTGGATTAGAACTTGATTCGACAACTGGCCTCTCAGGTTCCTGGTTACTGCCGTTTGTTAACATTGGTTTACTATCCAAGAGTTTCTGGAAGCTGTTTCAGATAGAGAACAACAATAGTCAAGATTAACACAAAGGAATGAAAATGTTCAAGTGACGAAAGTTGGAGAAAGTGAGTAGAAAATGTAAGCAATAAAACAAAATCTCTTGATATGCAAAATCCAAATGTACATAATTCTTCAAAAGCAGCTATATGGACTAACCTTGGGATTTCAACTGGCGAAAAATCTATATTGCTTGGATATTGAACCTGGATAATACAAAAAAAAAAAAAAAAAAGAAGAAGAAAATCAGCAGCGTAGTGTGAAGAAGTGGATAAAAAAGAAGCATGTTATAATACCTTTATATCATTCTTCGGAGGCTGCCACTGTGCACGGAGTCCATTTGGACCCAAGATAGAGTGCTTGGAAAGGGTTTCATCTGTTGGTCGGATAAAGTTCACTGACCTAGATAAATGATGCAAGTAATAAAATCTATAAGACAGGACCATGACACCAGAAAAACAGTGTGATAAACATAACAAAGATCTTCCATTGAGAACATTGTTAAGAAATAAAAACTGAGACATACATCTTTCTGAAACGCTCTTCAAGTGGTGCAGCGTTCAAGAACTGCTGACCCCTGGAACCCACGTAGCCAAAATTATGTCCAGTAGGATTTATCACCTATGCCGAGAAAGAGAAACATAAAAAAGGAGCAGGGAATGTTTATCTACAGCAGCTTAAAATTTAGTATCACATTTTTACTAACTGAAACCAAAAGTCTCAGAATGAAACAAGAGCGGAAAAAGATGCATAGCGTTTAGAAATATGGGACTAACAAGAGTAAAGCATTAGGCATACCTTCGCATGATCATAGCTTCTTGTCGATGGTTTTACAGCCAACGACCACTGTGGGGAACCATTTGCAGGATGTGCTTGCACATTATATCGAGGTATGGGCTTGGGATTCAGTTCATCGATCCTTTGCTGTACAACTGGTTTCAACTTCTCCAGCTCAGTCAAGACATCAAGTAGTCTCTAGACAAGATAAAAGCTCACATCAAACTACTGACTGATAGACAAAACATTGACAGGGGATTCTAATGAAATATATCCAGCACCATTCTCAAATACTCTTTGTTGCTTTTAAGAGCTGTTCTGTAATCTCGATGGGAGGGTATAGTCTCGAGAGCCAGGCTAGAGAAAAAAAAAAAAAACATAACTGATTTCAGAAACCAAAGTGTTATGATCTTGTACTCTCTACAAAGAGTGTCAAGTTTCAGCTTCTATTCCTTCTGATGTATTATCCATCCTCACCTCGAAAAACGTAGAAGCATGACATATAAATCAATGATATTCTTCTCTGCCCGAAATATGTTTGCCTACAAAACGTTTATGCAGATAATGTTAGAAACTTAAACAAGATGACTTTAGCCTAAAAAGGGATCACACTTTCAGGGAAACGAAAAGCCAATCCAATATCAAATTGAATTTTTTGTTTAACAAGATGCAGCTCATGAATCACAATTTCTTTCCATTTGTCTCGAAACAAGCATGAATGTCAAAGGACCAAGGCAAGTTCTTCCCATTCATAGAATGTAAACCAAATAATATGTTATGTCCCCTCGTGATCATATGCATACTTCCAATCAAAGCTGATACCTCAAATCGAACTATCATTACAGAGCTAGTGAGAGTACAAACATATGTCAAATATACACAAACGCGAGAATCAAAGAGCACATCAACAACAATCGCACGTTTAGTGTGTTGCAAATGAATTTGGAAATACTCAATAACGCAATGGCAACAAGTTGGAGAGCATCAATCGCAATCATCAGGTCAAAAGGAAACCCTCGAAAGAGTAAACGTGAATCAAAATCAAAAGTCGAGTATGAGCACGAAACCTGTTTGAGGATATTATCTGCGATCCTGAAGTAAAATCTGAGAGAAATACGATTATCCACGCCAATTCTCCGAGCACTAGTAGAGATATCGATGATCTCAGGAGACGACCCCATAGTTGCTCAGACCAGAGGAATCAAAGCAACCTTCCCTCCCTCTTTTCCGTGTAAATTTGGGACTAAATAAAGAGCACGACGTTGAGAATCAGATCTCCGAGCTCTGGACCAATCGGTGACGGAATCGTCACAGGGTGGGAACCGACGGCGAGAAGGTAAAGAGGCCGCGATAATGGCGATTGGCGAAGAAACAACCAAAACGCCGCTGATTGAGTAATTTGACTTTCTTTCGGGGGGCAAATATGTAATATTTACCTTTTGGTGGGTGGGTTTGAGAATTGAGGCACACCTTTAAGAGATTGACAAATTTATTTAAACCGTTTCGGACCGGTTCCCAGTCGGCCGGGAAAAAAACTCGATTCCAATCATTCATAATTTACGCTGACAATAAAAAAAATGTCATCCATATCTAAGAAAATGAGAAAGCAAATCATATGTTTGGTAATGTAATATGTTGCCTGAATGTTCATAAAATGATCCACTACAAAAAGAGTAGTCGCACTGTCATATTAAAAAAATATCATATTTATGAAAATTAAATCCGAATCATGATGGATGGTCCACTAACAAAATAGTTGTATTTGCAGTTGAGAAGATGATATTGTCTCCAATCACAAACTCTCAGAGACTCAGAACATCCAAGTAATGGGCTCAAACCCAAATAAGAGTATCGTATAAGAGAAGAAGGTTAAAGTTTGGGCTGATGCCCTAAAACCCATATATTCACTCATTTGCTTGTTATGTAAGCTAGGGTTTTGTATAACCTAACGAGGAGGGAAGAGAATTGAAGAGAGTCACGGACTCACGGTCAAGAGTCTTCAAGTTTAAGCTTTCGTCTTCTTCCTTAAGCTTGCGTGTGTTTGTCGTCACGTTCACGTCTCAGAGCTAGGAGCTAAGTTATTTAGTTTTATGTTCTTTCTTCTTGTTGTACCTGAAGTGTTTCCGGTGACGTCATTTCCCGGTAAGAATGCATGCATGGTCATCTTGTTCCTCAGTGATCTCTCTTTCTCTCTTATTTAAATTTCTTTTATTTATATATTAAAAGAAATGGATGCGCTTGTGGAAGAGATAAAGGTATATAATATATGACATGTTCGTAGGAAGTAAATCGAGCATGACGAAAATCTTTAATCTATTTGCTTGTAAAACCTAGATTCCAATTTCCAAAGTTTACATATCAAATTTGCAAAATTAGCTGCCATGCATGTGAACCGACACACCATGGAAAAAGCTGAAAATGAAGAAAAATAATGTTAAAAAGCGTCAGCCATGTGAGATGGCATGCCATGAAAAACTAAAAAAAAAACTGTTATTTAATTGGAAAATCATAAGGAAATCAGAGTTGATCTGCTTCTCTGTTAAGTTATTGCTTTATAAAACCTCAATGCCCATATCATTAGTGGTGAACTGTGAACATGGAAGCCTCAAGCCATAAGAGTTTTTGAACCGAAACTTGGATCTAAACTCTCTATTCCTTCTCAGACCAATAATATATTTCCGGCATGCAAACTCTCTCGCTTTCCGGTGACGTCATTTCCCGGTAAGCATGCTTATCTTGTTCCTTTGAAAGCCACTATTAATACTTTGGCTTGCGAAGATAAAGAAAATAAGCGCACGTTCAGAAAGTTGGGCCCTTCTGAATGGCGTCATCAATTCGACTCTGCTCATGTTGATTTCTCAGTAAGTCGATCTCTCTCTCACTCACTCTCACTCGTATGAAATAATGTTTACGTATCCTAATTTTTATAAGGAAATTGATGCGCTTGGAAGAGAAATCGAAGCGCTAAAGCCACAAGTGAGAGGCATGTTAATGTCTTCCAAAAGCATTGACTCGACCAAGAAGAAAATCCTTTTTATATATCTGCTTGTGAGCCTTGGTCTCGCGTATCACTTTGAGAATGAGATTAGGGAGACTCTCAATGATGGTTTCACTAAGATAAAGAAGATAATGGCGTGTGAAGATGACTTGTACACTGTTTCCGTTATCTTTTGGGTTTTCAGGACAAGCATCTGTAATGGTAAACTTCTGTGATGTTTTTAAATTAAAAACAAAAGAAAAAAAGAAAAAGAAAAAAAATGAGTTGGCATGTAAATAGTTGTAGAATCGCCTCTCAGAGAGGTTGACTCTTTCCACTTTTTCCGACACATGTCGTAACCTGATTAGTCAATTTTGTTTTTTTTTCCAAAAATCGGGTTTTAGATTAAAAAAAACTTTTTGTACATTTCGTTTTCTGAAAAGCAAAATCTCATTTATATAAAAGGGATAGATTTCCTGCTCTCTAAGAAGTACCACATAGACAAAAATAATCAGCCAATAAGAATATAACAAATTGCCACATCGTTAAATTATAAAAAAAACTAACCAATAAGAATAAGAAAATATGTCACATCAACAAAAATAATTAACCAATAGTAGATTTCAAAACTATTATGTCATATTCTCCAACCAATAATTTAAAGCCATTTCATTAAATAATTTATTAATTAAAATTTCTTCAAATTTTACCTAAAAAAACTTTTATAATTCTTAAATTCTCAATAAAAAGAACAAAGCTAAAAAAAACTGAAAACGAATTACACTAAAACTCAATTATATAACTTAAACAAAAGCTTATTTTATGGAGTCATCGTCTTCTCGGTTTTCCCATCATCTCGCCTCTGACTCACCAGAAACGGAATCAGCCGTTACTAAATACAAATCTTACTTATTAATTAATGACAACCAAACTGATTATAAACAATAAAACTTATATAAGTAGAGTATAAACATTTGGAAATCCAAAAGACATAGCAATGAGGATGTAAAAAAAAAAGACATAGCGATGAGCCACATATGGTATAAATAATACACAACTCTATCACAAATGAAGTCTAATGTGTCTCATGCTTGAGATTGTTGTAAGCAACATAAAAATACAATCTCACAACTGTTTTGCATTTATATTTATAATGTGAATCGAGTAGAATGAGTCTGAATCATAGTATTGTTGGAACTGGAGAACGTCTTTCTCGCCAAAAGTAAAACTTAAGGAGCGACTCAGTTTTTTTTTTGTCTAGAGAAAATTAATTTATACAATTGTAACTTTTTGACTTATAACAGATTTCAAGTTTCTAAAGCTGATATAGAGTTCCATATTGTTCGTTGTAATCCGACATTGTCGAAAAACTGAAGTAAAAACTTAACTAAAGAACCGGTGATTAAAGACAGTTACTCACCGTTTCTTAATTTTCATTTGCAAAGTTTCATGAAACATAAAACTGAAAAGATTTTTTTTCAAATAACATATAACGATAAATTCCACACTCTTCACCAATATTGGCAAATGATTGAGCTAGCTAAACTATCAAACAAATATTATATTAATTAATAAAGAACTCATATAATAAAAAGTTTATTATTAATTGCCATTTGTTTTCTTCGTTGAATATATGAACTAATTATAAAACATCTATGTACATACTGAATGTTAAAAAATTGATAAGTAGAGAAATGCATACTATATGAAAATTAAAAACAAAATCCTAAGATACAATATGAAACAAAAATGGAGTAAAGATTGAATTTTTCTTTTTAAAATCATCAAGCGAAAAGGAAGCTTATGCAAAATATTTTTGAAAATATAAAAAAAAAACTCATGGTGTTCACTAAAGAAATAGCAATATAACATAAGATGTCCAAATTTAGACAATAGATTTCTAATATAATATATAGTTCATGTGGATACTATTTACATAAACAAAAAATATAACAAAATTACACATCAAATTATTATACAAAAATGTTAAACTTTACCCTTCATATTTGCAAAAACATGCATTAACTCTTAAAAAAAGTTTAACTAAGCCAAAAGGTATATTAATCTACTTTCAAATTATTATACAAAAATTTCAATCATCTTTTCACATATATATACATCCTTCTGATACTTACTTCGCTCGATTATATCTAAGAATCACATGCAAATATACTACTCTATAATTTCATAATATTAAACACAAAATTAATTGACAATATTTTATAAAACTACAATATAATTATACAACCCACGTGTAGCATGGGCAAAACACTAGTTCATCTGTAAAACTCCTATTGATTTTCAGATTGCTGATTCTTCTGATTTCAAATCGATCAAGTGATGATGTCTCTCAGGCCTAGCAAAAGACGGAGGTCCGACGGAATCGGTACAAAGTGGCAGTCAATGCGGAGGAGGGACGGTGGAGGCCAGAGTATCACATGGTTGAGATTAGGAATAATAAGAGGGAAGAAAATCTGGACATGACCTTTCTTCAGCGAGGGGCTCTCGGCTTCAGTGGCTTCCAGCTCGGATGCGGTAGAAATGGGACATGATCTTTCCGGCTTCTTTTCTGTGTCTCGGGATTTTCTTCTAGTTTGATCAATCATATCGCACATGCTTTGCTGATCGATTTCACGGCGCACGTGAATTACAGAATCAGAAATTGGCTAATTCTTGGTTTGTCTCTTGTCGCTCAATTTCAATATCGCTTGGTTTGATTTTGATGCTCTTGATGTTTATCCTCTCATATTTGATTATTGTGTAATTTGTTCTAGTTTCGATTTGGTATCCTCATCTTTGTATATCTGTTCATTAGTACACGTGAATTTTATAGAGAATATGTAATGATATAAATTTGGTCTCATTTCTTGTTTTTTCAGGTTCAAATTTTTCTCCAGAATAGATTTCATATTTTGTAGAATCTCATGCCAGTACCATTGTTGTCAAAGAGTGGAAGAACCATATAAATTCTTCAGGTTTTCTTCAATATTCGTTTGTTCTCTGTTATGCCTTAAGATACCATCTACTCTATTAGCAGAGAACATGGCTAGTGAAGTAACTAATGCTAGAGATGATGGAGGATTTTAATTCACCACATATTCTCGTTCAGACTATGAATAAGGATTGTACTTGTTTCAGAAAATCACCAGTAGAGTTTGATTAACAGTTGTGGGTTTCGGAGAATAAGATCTTTTATTAATAGCAATAAAGCAAAGCGATTACAAGAAAGGTGTAACCGAGAGGTTATGCCGAAGTGAAAAGGGTGTTTGGGAGGTAAACTAGAAAGCGTTGGAGTCTCTGGTTTTAGCTCTGCTGCTCTCTAGATTGTATGAGTTGTTCTTCTTGGCTTCAAGGTCCTCTTTATTTATAGGGATAGGAGGTCAGTTGCTCCGAACTCCTTTTCCTTTTTCCCTTTGGTGAATACCTCCATATCTGCGATATGGAAATATTCCTTATTCTTTGAAGAATATGGAAATTTTTCTTTATCCTTCGAGTAAATCCGATGTTATCTGACTTCGATGATTATCTTTAGGAGTTTTCCTTTATTCTGAACTACGTCGGCGTGGTTCTCTTAATTTTGATGGGCTTAGGTTAATGCTAGAGAAGGCCTTTTAGGAAATGTGCTCATTTCCCCTCTAACAGTAAGTCCCCTCCTCCCCCCCAGTTCGGCGAGACTGATTGTAAATCAGGTCGGTGAACTTCATGAATTTTTAAATGGGTTTGATATCGCATTAAGCGTTAGCTCATCAAGAGTGTCTCTTCGCGATGGCCAGCTCGGCCCGACTTTAAGTGAATTTGACGCGTGGCGCTTCCTTGGATTTAATTATTTAAATACTCTGTCCCATCTAGGGTTTTGCTTTTGAAGCGGGAAATGTGAAGGGTTCGCCAGGCGGCGAGATTGTGGGAATCACGACATGCGTCTCTTTAGATTTTATTTACTTTTTATCTCTTCGTCTTCTTGCTCCAGAAAGTTTTATTTTCTCGCCGACTTCTGCAATAATCTTCTCTTCTTGCTGCAGTAATTCCTCCTTCTACTTGCCGATCTTCCTTTTGCTATTCCTATTTTGCCTAAAATTTCTTTCCTTTCAAAATGTCGATTCATCCGAAAACTCTTCTTTTGATGACGACGAAATTTCTTTTGCCGCGAGGCGAGCCTGGGTTAGCCCAGTTGCTTCTGCTTCCTCTGATTTTGAGGGGTCTTCGGGTTATCGAGACGAGATTCCGTCGGATCATCCTGACACAGATTTCGAAATAGATTTGGATGGTCCCAAGCCAGAAGGCTTCGAGTCAGAAAATAAGATTGAAGGTCTTCTGCAGAAAATCGTAATGTCGAAGCACAAGACCGGCATTAAGGATGGACGAACCTGGATGATTGCGGAAAGACTCCATGAGCTTTGTTCAAAGTGTCGTTTTTCCAAGGGGGTCGAGCTTCTACTTCCCCAGGTTCATGAAAGAGTAACGACACCCCTGGAGGGCTATTTCTGTTTTTACGAGTGCCACTTCGCGGAGTTCAGCCTTCAGTTCCCGATTTCATTGCTTCTCCATTACTGCGAACGGAGGAAGATACCGGTGGCACAGCTCTCTCACGCCGTAATCCGTCACTTCAACAGCCTGACGACAGTAGCTCGTGCGGCAATGGTTCCCTTTAACCGGGATATCTTCGAGAGGATATCCATTCTGAAGAAAGGGAGGCTAAACCGTGGAGGGTGGCGCTATTTTGTACCGCGATGAAGGAGGGGATTGTTGGCAGGGACTCGACAAGTAAAGTCTATGAATGGGACCGGTTTTTCTTCTATGTGAAGATCAACGAGGCATCCATTGGAAGCTCCGAGCTCAGTTTATTTAGAACTTGGAAATCGACGCCATGTAAGATGAATTGATATTTGCTTTGCTGCCTTCTCTGTTTTTTTTTTTGTAAAATTCATGGATGTTTGACATGACTACCTCTTTACTTTGTTGTATCAGTGGCTATAAACCTCGGGAAGGACCCGTTTGGTTTTGACGTTGATGTCATGAAGCTGCGCAACCTAAGTCGGCAGCTGTGGCCCGAAGCGGCGAAGAAGGAAACCGCTGAGAAGAAAAAGAAATCAGCGAAGCCAGCCTAGAAGAGGGCTAAATCTTCAGGGGCAGGTATTTTGATGTTTTTTTTAAAGGATTTTAGTTTTGGAGACTGGCTCCTTATTTGCCTGATGCTTTCAACCACCAAGAGGGCTTCGAAGCCGCGATCTGAAGGAGACGGCCCAAAAAGAAGAAGGACAGCTCAGGTAGTAAATGCGGATGTACCCGCGAAACGAAGGAGGATAACTCCTAAAGATCCACCTATCCTGATGGATTCTGATGACGCAGAGCTCAATGCGGATAGTGAGACTCTCGCGAGGTACATTTCTTATTTGTACTTCGTATTTTTGCTGAATTGTGCCGATATTCTTTGTTTAATATTGTTTTCTTTCTTTTTTTTTTTTGAAATTTTTCCAGGGCAGCGGCGTTTGAGAGGTTGAGGAAGGCTCGGGCCGAGAAGGCCGCGAGGGACCCTCGTCGTGAGGTTTTTCAAGGGAACAGCTCCCAAGCCGAGGGCAGGGATGATGGGGGTCCCTATGAGGCTCCCGCGAACTGTCGTGTGGTTAGTCCCTCACCGCCCCGAACCGACGCTCCTTCGCCACCCCGAGAAGATGTGTCTCAGAGTCCTGAGGTCCGGGCTACAGGTCGGGAAAGGACTGAGGAGCTCACCGTGGGGCATTCTGAGGAGCCTTCTCCTACATCGCCGGTCCTAGCGCTCCTACTGAGCCTAAGCAGGAGGCGGAGTTCTTCAACTATAACCCTCATCACTTCTGCGTGAGGTGGGACGAGACTGCTGCGGCAATGCTCAATCGCGAGTTTGCCGTGAATTTGATCTGGAAATGCAGGAAGAACCCAAGGTAGGACAAACCGCTTCGAGAGCTGAAGTTGGCTGAGTCAATATCTTCGGCGAATCATCTAATAGCTCGGGTATTTTTTTTGTCGTTAATGTATTTATGCCTCTTTTTGTCGTGCGTTTCTGACAATAGGTCGTGGTGCAGGGCTTGAGAATGTATATGTCCGCATTTGCGGCATATGACAATAATTTTTGCCAAGAAGAGATGATGTTGGACGCTGCCTTTCCGAGATCAAAGAGCTCAGAGAGGCTAAAGAGGAGAATTGACTTCTCAAGGAGAGGTGCGCTCAGCTTGAAGGCACCGTTGAAGCCTTTGAAGGCGAGGTGGCCGAAGCTAATCGACTTCGCAAGCAGATCGTCGCCCTCCGAGCGCAGAATGAGTCTCTCAAGATGCAGAACGAGGAAAACTCACAGAAGTTTCTTGCCGAGAAGGCAAAGCTCCAAGAGTCTTATGGCGAGGTCTCACGAGATATTGCCGACAAGGTCTACGACGGGATGGTTTCATTGTTCAAATCGCGATTCGAGCGGATCCAGGCATCACTGGCTCAGAGAGAAGAAGTGGAGGCTGCCCATGTGGGTGTGGAGAAAAGTAGCTCCATGGTGGATTTTTTAAAAAAGATGAAAGACAAAGGATGGGAACTCCCTGCTGGAACACTGCCGTCCATCGAAAAGGAATACACGAAGTGGAGGTCCACCGGTGATGCTATCGACGAGGTAGCTATTACTGATGAAGATCTCAGACTTCCAAGCAGGTCGGATATCGACAGCCTGCTGAAGCGAATATAGAGGGAGCTATGCCGAATTACTTTTTCTTTCATCTTCTTTGTAATTAAATGGCCTTTGCAAGGTCTTGCTTCTTCTTTTTTTTTTGTAATGACTTTGCCCGAAAGGACTTTTATAATGGAGTTTTGTTTGTTATAGTTTGTGTAAAAGCGTTAGTCTTTTAAAGCTTTGGTCGTGCAATGGAACTTTTTAGTTTGGAACTGAAAGCAGGATTCCTTTGCCCCTCTTATACCAAACGACGATCAAGATCGAATACCAAGCTTTCAGGATTCGCTTGGCCTGAAAGGTATGATCGAGGGTCGTGCGAGTATTGTCCTCTGCTTTCGTCTTATCCACTTCGGGAAGTAATTAAATCAAACCGAAGTATCAAATGAGTGGTGATCAGCTACAAAGTTAATTTTTGTGTTTGCTTTTTTCGAATCGAATGTTTGGCCAAAACATCAATTCAGCAAGATGCATTCGCATAAGAAAATACGACTCTACACGCCGAGCTAATTTTCCAAAAATAAAATTTATTAAATCTTATAGCTGCACCCAGAGGTTGCCTATATACCCAAATTAGGATCAAGCTGTTGGTAGTTCATTACAATTAACGAATGAGTATTATCACTCAAGAGCCAATCTGGCTTAAAATAAAAAGACTAAGTAGTATTGAGGCGGCTAGATTCGTTATCGAACCCACTTCGCCTATTTGGCGTCCTCAAGGGCTTTTGCCGCAGAGAGTCGCACTTTGCGTTCGCTAATAAAGAAAGATCTTGCCATCTGCTGATTGCCATGAAGCGTGAAGATTCCGGCCGAGGTGGCGAACTTCATGCATTGATGATAGGTCGACACAATGGCTTTCATCTCGTGGATCTAAGGTGTGCCGAGTATGGCATTGTAGATTGCTGGTTTATCCATGACGGTAAATTTGACAATTTTTGTCACTCCGCCAACGTAGACTGTGAGTCGTATAGTTGAGAGGCTGGAGAAGGATTCGCTGGCAAAGCCGGTCAAAGGTTTTGGCGCTGCCTTGATGTCTTTGTCTTGGAGCCTCATCTTGATCAATGTATCTTGGAAGATGATATTGACAGTGCTGCCGGTATCCACCAATATTTTAGCCACCTCGCTATCGTTGATGTGTAGTTCGACCACGATCGGGTCATTGTGTGGGGGTGTGCAACCCGTGCATGTCTTTTGATGTGAAAGTGATCGTGGGGTGGTAGTCCACCAGACGAGGGAATTTGCGTGAAGTGATTGCTTTGCGGCCATACTCTCTGATGGCGTGAACCGAATCATCGCAGTCGGAGAGTCCTCCATGATCATATTGACCCGTCGCTTTGGCGGCGGGGGGCGGATTGCCATGCTCGCCCTCATCGTTTGGATGCTCCGCCACCTTATCCTTTTCTTTTTCTTGGTGCTTCTTCTCAGGCGAACGGCTTTGGCGCATGCCTCCAGAACTGCTACGGTTACTGCTTTTCTCCGGATCTCGGTGATCTTTGCTAGAAGCGCTTCGGCGAGAATTCTTAGAGTTGGACCTGCGTGAGTAAGAGTTTTTGTTTTGGGATCGATCACCCCCAACGTCGATTTTACCCTCCTTGTATTTTTCATACAATGTGCTTTGGAGGTGTCGGCAGGCCGAGGTGGTGTTCCCGGTTCGACCGTGGAAGGAACAGTAGAGGTCATGATTGTCGTCCCTGTCATCCGAGCTCCTTGGAGGATCGCCGCGGGACCAATGATTCCAGGGCTTTTCTCCAGTAGTCACGACGGCGTGGGAGGATGACTTGCTTTTACCCGTGAGATCCTTATCCTGCGAGGTGCTTGGTACATCCATGTCGTGCTTCTTGGCATAGAAAATTTTCTCCTCTTCCATGCATATGAAAGTTTGGGCTCGGTGGAGCGCGTCCGCTATGGTTTCCTTCGGATTCTTCTGTAGATCCTCCTTGAAGGTGGATTCGAACCAGAGGCCGTTCATGAGTGCCTCGATGGCTAGGGCTTGCGGGATCTGACCGTATGCCGCAGCGGCGTTTTTGAATTTCTCGATGAAATCGCAGAGCGGCTGATCGCGCTCTTGCACCAGAGTAAAGAGGTTGACCGTCCTCTTTGTAATGAACATGTAGTAGTGTTTTATAAAGGCATGGGATAAATCCTTGAAGGATTTGATTGATGCCGGCGAGAGGTTGGAGAACCACTTCATAGCGTCCTTGCTGAGGTGCTCTACAAAGGTTTGACAGTGGTTGGCTTCGCGTTCGAGGTCAGTCTCGAATCGCTGCCTCTTTATGGCGACGTTGAATCCGGTCAGCCACAGGTTGGGGTCTTTCATCCCGTTGTAATACGAGAGCTTCAGTTTGATTGCTTCGCCAAGTCGCACATCGGTGATCTATGGGGCGAATGGATTGCGTTCGGCATCCGAGAGTATGGTCGAGATCTCGGGTGCCGAGCTGGTGGCGCGGTGGACTTGAGATCCGATTGCATTAATTCGCTGGTGCAAGCTCGCGATCTCAGAATTCAATTCGTCGGATGGATCTTCGTCGGCTGCTGTCGTGCCCCTGGTGTTGTTTTGCTCTGGTGTTTCGAAGATTAAATGTCGCCCGACCGGTTCCGATATTGCGGTGGTCACGGCCGCGAAGGCGCTGAGCTGCTCGTCGTATTTGGCTTGCTGGGCCTGGAGGGTGTCTAGTTTGGACACCAAATTTTGCGTGAGGGGGATCATGACAGCCTGGATGGCTGCTGTGAGGTCGGCGGCGAGGAGGGGAGCTGAGGGTGCTCCCATGGGTGGATTCGCGTTGGTAAGATTGCCATGCTCGTCGAGACCAGACGTCTCAGTATGGGTGGTGGTATCATCGTTGTTGCGGATTTGGTCGCTGTTATCGATCGGAAGGCTCATCGTTTCAGCTTTTGGTTGCTAGTCTTAAGAATTCTATTCTCATAGTCTCCACAGACGGCGCCAACTGTTGAACCAGAAAATCACCACTAGGGTTTGATTAACAGTTGTGGGTTTTAGAGAATAAGATCTTTTATTAATAGCAATAAAACGAAGCGATTACAAGAAAGTTATAACCGAGAGGTTATGCCGAAGTGAAAAGGGTGTTTGCGAGGTAAACTAGAAAGAGTTGGAATCTCTGGTTTTAGCTCTGCTGCTCTCTAAATTGTATGAGTTGTTCTTCTTGGCTTCGAGGTCCTCTTTATTTATAGGGATAGGAGGTCGATTGCTCTGAACTCTTTTTCTTTTTTCCCTTTGGTAAATATCTCCATATCTGCGATATGGAAATATTTCTTATTCTCCAAAGAATATGGAAATTCTCCTTTACCCTTCCAGTAAATCCGATGTTATCTGACTTCGATGATTATCTTTAGGAGTTTTCTTTTATTCCGAACTACGTCGCCGTGATTCTTTTAATTTTGATGGGCTTAGGTTAATGCTAGAGAAGACATTTTAGGAAATGTGCTCATTTCCCCTCTAACAGTACTATTACTTTAAACATTCTCTTATGTGTCTACGGAGATTTTACATGATAGGTTAGTGAATATTAAGGAGTTTAAATTAGTTTGGTTGTGATTTTGTTGATGAATATGTGTGTTTCAGATATATTAAGGATCTAGTAAGAAGCTTTGTTTCAAATATATTAATAGGTTGTTTTTCTTTGTAGCTGTGAAATCTGTCAAGCTTGAAGACGTGATGATAAAAAAGGAAATGGTGAGTGCTCAAACTGGCTTTGATTGTTTTTGTTTTTGTCCTGGTTGCTGATTGTGGTTTATCTATCTTCATGAACAATTTGTAAAGAAAAAAAATATTTTTTATTTTTAAGAATCTCACAAAATCTCTCCATCGTAAGTCTCACAATTAAGAAAAAGAGAATATAGTTCTAAACTTAAATTTATAATATATTAATTGATAAAATATACTTAAGAACTCTTTAAGAGTCCCTCCAATATTGATGCTCTTATTATCACAACATCTCTTCTGGTAACTATTCTTTGGCTTGGTTTGTAATTAGACTGTCCTTTTAGCATATTCAGTCAAAAAAAAAATAGTACAGTAACTCGATCTTGAAAATATTTTTATTTAGTGCCCCAAAAAATAAAAACATAGACAACGGTCGTCTAAGAAATTGGATAGGATCTATAACATGAGAGAGTCCTTGTAAATAGTTGTAATCATGATCGACGTTCGTACGTCAAGTGGGTTTTTTTTTGTATTAATTCTAATTCTATTGAAAGCAAGATTTAACAAAAGATCTTTCTCTTTACATGCAAAATAAAGAGAATCTTTGCGCAGAGATCTCCAAAAATAGTAGAGCCAAATACGCATGCATAAGACCTAAAAAATGTCGTCTAGTGTTATTATTTGTTTGGTATTATTTATAACGAGAGGTTATTCATTTTGGTCAACAGATGTTTTTAAGAGATTCAAAGGGGACAATGGAGAATTTAAGGAATGTCTTGCCGGAGATGCTAAGGGTATCCTGAGCTTGTATGAAGCTGCTCACATGGGGACGACAACAGATTATATACTAGATGAAGCCTTGAGCTTCACATTGAATTACTTGAAGCCGTTAACTGCAAATGAGACATGCAAACCTAATCTCTCAAGGCGTATACGATATGCTTTGGGCTTACCGCAGCATAAAAACATGGAGATATTAGTCGGAAAAGATTATATCTGTTTCTATGAACAAGAAGAAGATTGCGACAAGACGCTAATAAAGTTTGCCAAGCTTAACTTCAAATTCCTACAACTACTTTACCTTCAAGAACTCAGTATAGTTTCAAAGTATGTAACTATTCTCTTCAATATATTAGTTTACTAATATTTAGTACATCTACCTGACTACCTTTCGGAGCTTGACATAAATCTAATGTTTGGTTGCAAGATGGTATAAGGAACAAGACTTTGAATCTAAGTTTCCACCTTACTACATAGACATACTCGTGGAACTGCATTTCACTATACTCGCTTACATGGAGCCGAAACACTCACGTTTGAGGATTATGCTGACTAAGGTGTACACTATTGAACTAATTCTAGATGATACGTGTGACAGATATGCTTCTCTTCGTGAGGTCGAAAGCCTCGCCAATGCCATTGAAATGTACACTCTCTTTATGTATTATTGAAGTAGCTTGAGTCCTTTGCCCTAAGTCCTCACAAAAGACTCCTGCTATACATATACAAAACATGTCCAAGCCTCCACAATATTATATTTCTAATGTAGGTGGGATATCGATGATCATGCCATGGATGGACTACCAGATTATCTGAAATCTGTGGTTAAATTTGTAACTGGTACATTCCAAGAGTTTGAAAGAGAATTGGGGCCAGAAGTAGGAGGATCTTACAGCTTGGAAGTGACAATCGAATACATGAGATATCAAATTATTCAATAACAAATATTGAATGATTTTTTTTGGAGAAGTTAATTAGTAAATTGTATACAACAACTAATATGTTTTCACTTTTGAGCAGTTCAAAAAATTGATGAAAGTCCACCTTCAACTTGCTAAATAGGTAAGAACATGATTATCAGAGAGGCGAGAGGAGAAGTTTTAAAAGTTTTTTATTATTAAAAAGAATCAATTAATTTTTAAAAAACGATTTTCAAAAAAAAATTAACCAATCAGACATCGCCACATCATAGAAGAGGCGGTCCTGTAGACTCTGCGCAGAGAGACATTCTTGTTTTCCAGTCTCGCCATGTCATTTTTTTTTTCCTTTTTTTTTCTTTTTTGTTTAGAACTCTTCAAAAAATCACTATTAATCATGCTGAAAGAGGGGGTCACTTGCCTAGCTTTGATGAGTACCCAGCCCCGGTCTAACAATATTAAGAGCTCTACGGCAAAAAAAATTTTGGGCCCCTAATGTAAAAGTTTGGAAAATTTTGGGCCCCTAAATGTACAAAGTTTGGAAAATTTTGGGTCCTATTTAATTATTTTTTCAATAAAAAATGTTAAATTTAAATATAAAATATAATCAATTGGGCTTATATATTCGAAAATGAGCTCTTTTAACATTACAATTTTGTAAAATATAGATCGGGCCCCTGGGCGAGCGCACCTCTGCCAACCCCACTTGGGTCGGGCGTGTGAGTACTTAGATGTTGCTGGAGTAGAGGTCGCTATATATGTTACCTTGGCAGGTATTTTGATGTGTATGGATCAGAATATCTGCAAGAAAAAAGCTTACGTAAGCTTTCCAAAATCTCGCTAGAGCAATGACTATAAAAGCACGAGTGGTGAATGATATATTTGGCTATGAGGTATATAAACGAATAATTAATTTTCGATGATATATATCATCTGGTTGCTGTTTTATATAATGATACTTTACATCAGGATGACATGAGTAGAGGATATGTCACGAACTCGATCAACTGTTACAAGAAGCAATACGGAGTTACGGAAGAAGAAGCCTTTAAAAGGCTTCGTCAATTGGTTGCGGACGGATAAGATAATAAATGATGAGTTTTTGAAGCCAATCAATGTGCCACACGAGGTTCTAAAAGTACTCATCGACACTGTACGTGCGGTTAACGTTGCCAACGACAATGAAGATGGTTACCCGTCCCGCTACTCATCTCAAGAACCTTATCACGTCTACGTACGTTGATCTGATTCATATTTGAGGACTTTGGTTAAAACCAATTTACTTGTGATGCGTAGTAAATTGCCCTACAAAACTGTCTCCCGTGCATACTTATCCTTCTAGGAGAACATGTTTTTAGGTGTCTTGACTTGTTCTCCAAGTCAAAGTATTGCTTTGTGTTGCTTTCCTTTCTCTGTTGTTTTTATTGCTTTCGCTAAGTCGTGTCTTAATATTTCCATTGTCGAGAGATTTGAAAACATGTCTTAATGAAGTATGAGAAAATTTGTCAAGTAGGCCAAAACTACCCACAAAATTTGACGATCGTACACATTTTGGCGTAGCGGAAATAACTAATCGGAGGGTGGTTGATTCAAATAATACCTAATATGGATTTGGTTCTTAAGTATTGTTGATTCAAAAAATAACGGATAAACAAAAATTCTAAATTCAATTCACTAATAAAATATCTTTTAAAGTAAAATAGTGATGTCTTTTATATAGAGGCTGCAACATAAGAATTTAACTTATAAATAACGAAAATAAAAGTCTAAGACCATGTGTAATGTAGTATCTTAAGTGAGTTTCTAAACATAAAAAAATATTAAAACTGTGAGAAAGAAAGAGAAAAAGTTAGTTGCAGCTCTTATTTAAGAAACTAAGATACTATTTCTAACAATACTAAGATACTTTAAAAGTATGTGGCATTATATCATTGGTCCAATTATTTTTATATTTAAAATTTAATAATATAATTAAATTATATTAATATAATAAATGTAAGAGTTTTCCCGTTGAATATGGTCTAAACTTAGTCAAATCTAAACAATAAGTAAAATCTTAATATATAATAATTTAATAATTAATATTACGATAGAAGCGTTATCTTCAAGTAAGATAAAAGCAATGTCTAGAAGCGATGTCTAGAAGCGATGTATAGAAGCGACATCTAGAAACGATGTTTGGAAACAATGTCTTCGGGTAGGGATGCACTGCATCAGGTCTTCCCAGGTAGAAGAAGATTCGGTTCAGAATCTGGATTCTCATTATCACCAAGGTACTTAGATAAGTATTTGACATTGAATATGTCAGCTGTTTTGATGTGCGCTGGAAGTTGGAGACGATATGCATTAACGTTAATACATTCCAAAATCTGCACATGACCAATCTTCCTTGATCGGAACTTATTATATTCATGTAATGGCATCTTATCCTTTGTCAAGACGACCCAAACCATCTCACCAGGTTCAAAAATTAGTTCACGTCGATGCTGATCAACCTTGGCTTTGTACTTCACAGCAGCCTACGTTAAGTTTTGGTGCACCATGTGATGAGTCTTGACTAAAGCGTCAACAAACTCAGTCGCTTGACCATGGAAACGCATAACATCCGGGAGTGGAGTTAGGTCGAGAGGACCACGCAGAAACCACTATATACACCACTTCAGAAGGACTAAAGCCGGAAATTTGATTTGTCGTATGATTGTGAGCAAACTACGCTTGGTACAAATATAACTCCCATAAGCGCAGATTATCACCAACAAGACAACGCAACATGTTGCCAAGGGCACGATTAGTAGTCTCTGTCTGACCATCCATTGTGGGTGATATGCCGTGCTCATATCGAGACTAGTACGGAGTAACCTCCACAACAAACACTGGAAGTGACTCAAAAAGCGAGTGTCACGGTCTGACACTATCAACGTAAGAAGGTCATGAAGTCGATAAATCTCAGCAAAGAAGAATTGAGCGACCTTTACTGCATATGTTGTTCGCATACACGGAACAAAGTGAATCATCTTCATAAAACAATCAACCACCACAAAGATCGAATCATTACCTTTCTGTGTATGAGGTAAGCCTAAAATGAAATCCATGCTCAAGTCAATCCAAGGTTGTGTAGGGATGGGCAATGGCAAGTACAGTCCAGCATTTGTCGCATGTCCCTTACCCAATTGACATTCTTGGCACCGCTCGACAAAATGTTCGATATCGTGATGTAGAGATGGCCAATAGTAGGAGGCTGATACAAGTTGCAACATGTGATCACTCCCTACATGACCTTCTTTATACAGTTCTCCAATAATACATAATCACAAACTACAAGCAAGAACGCAAATCTGGACGCTTTTGAAGAGAAAACCATCAACTAACGTAAAGTCACCACGTCGATGAGCCTTAACGTCCATCAATACTTAAGCAAAGAAAAGATCAGACTCGTATAAATCAGAAAATAATGTAAACCCCTCAACCGAAATGTTCAGTGTGACGTCGACTCAAAGTATCAGCGACGTGATTGAGCTTCCCCGACTTATGATGGATTTTGAATGTGAACTTTTGAAGGAATGTGATCCATGTTGTATGTCGTGCAGAGACCTTAGCTTTGTTATCGAGATGTTTCAATGTGTCATGATCCGTAAAGAGGACAAAATCATGATGCACAAGGTAGTGTCACCAATGCTTGATAGCCTGGACAATAGCATAAAACTCAATGTCATATATACTGTAACGACCACGACCACCCGCAAGATTTCACTTTAAGGCAATAGGTCGAGTGTTTTGACTAAGCACAACGCTAATACCAAGCTTGAAGGCAACGCAGTGTATCTCAAATGTCAACGTAAAGTCAAGAAGGATCAAAACAGGTGTCGTTGTGAGCTTGTGTTTGAAGCTCAAACGCTTGATCTGCCTCCGTTGTCCATATGAAATTGGTAGTCTTCATACAATCAGTTAGGGGTGCCATGATCTTCGCTGAAGTGCGACACAAAACACCGCCAGAATGAGGCCAACCCGTGGAAGCTTCTCAACTCAGAGACTGACTTTCGAATTGGCCACGAACGAATCGCTTGTATCTTGTTATCATCCATTGATAAACCATCACGTGAGACGAGATAGCCCAAGAATAAAACAGTATCGACACCAAGTTCAAACTTCTGTCGTGCCACATAAAGCTTTTCGCGACTTAATATATCGAGAACTTGGCAGAGGTGATTGAGATGATCATGTACATACATGATGAAGATCAGGACATCGTCGAAGTAAACCACTACAAATTGTCCAATGTAAGGGCGAAGGGGTTGGTTCATGATCCGCATGAAGGTACTAGGAGCATTGTAAAATCTGAAGGGCATCACTACTATTCGAACAAACCCTCTCGTATTTTTAAACGCTGTCTTCCATTCATCTCCATGTAGAATCAGAATATGGTGGTAGCCACTCCTGAGATCAAGTTTCGAAAAAATCTTTGTCGAACCAATCTGATCCAATAAATCATCCAATCACGGGATTAGAAAATGATATTGAACCGTAATCTTATTAATCGCTTGATTATCGACACATATTCGCCACGAACCATCTTTTTGGGGAATTAAAAGGACGGGAACCTCACATGGACTAATACTCTCCCGGATATGTCCCTTAGCCAACAAATCATCCACTTGACGTTGCAATTCTTCTTGTTCTTGAAGGCTCATACGCTAATGTGGATGGTTTGGTAAGACAGCTCCTGGGATAATATCGATGTGGTGTTGTATCTCTCATAATGTTGGTAGCTCATGTGGTAACTCAGGTGTAAACACATCGGCAAACTCTGTTAATAAGCATGCGATCTCATGATGTACTGAAACAGCTGGTATAGGAGAGACAGGAGCGAACACAAGATCTAGAGCGAACCCGACTTCTTGAAATTCTGTTTCAAAAGCAGCATGTGAGCACAACAGAACCGAAGCACTAGATCATGTGCCTTCAAGCCTATGATGTAAGTCACTCATAACAAGCATTAGTGGTGGTGGTAGTATATCTTGGCCTAGAAGTAGCACAATCCTGCGATTGGCAAAGACAAAGCTGTATTCGTTGCTGTGACCACTATGAAAGACATCATAAATACATTGCCATGATCGTCTCAAGAGGAGATGACATATATCCATCGGTGCCACATTGCAATATATTTTTTCCTTGTAGTGAGTACCAATCAAAAAGGACACAAGTATTCAATGCAGGATACGAATCTTTGTACCCTCTTTCAACCACACTAATTTATAGGCATTCATATTACGACAACTACTAGAGTCAATAACAAAGCTACAAACAATCAATTTATTATACATGTGGAAGAGAAGATATTTTTTATGAAGCCATGGTTGTTCTTCATGACGAGCTAGTGCCAAACAGACACGTCGCATCATCAAAATTTATCTTGTATCTCCCTCATTGCGATCGATCGCCAACTCGTTAACAAACTCCTCATGAAACTTGGTTGCGTCGACGTCCCATACAACATCATCTGCAAGAAGGCCAACGACGTGTGGCGGTAGGACAAGCAGTTTGCCTATGTCCCGGTTTGCCACATGCAAAACATTATAATGCATTAGCTTGCGACGAGCGACATAACTCATCGACGGAAATCAATGGTTTTGGAGGTATTAACATGAATTTAGAGCCCCTTGAACTTTGGTAGTTGTTGTTCCAACCTGAGCAGAGTCAGAATATGTCGGAGTTAAAATAGAGTTCTAACTCGATGTAACCAGCTTGAATTGAAGCTCAAAGGAGATAGCACAATGATGTGCCTCCGCAATGGATGCTAGATCAAACTAGTACATATCGTTCTGAATTTGGGGTTTCTTTCCTCCAGTGAAATGAGGCACCAATTGAACCTCGCCTGTCATGGACATCATTACGCGTCAACGATGGATCGCCCTCTGTGTCGTAAATTTTGCTGGCGAGTGTACATCGTACAATCAAAGTTGAATGGGTGAAAAGTAAACTTGAGATGTTTCTGTAATTTAGCCCACATACTGATTTTCGCTTTTCCGGTGCGAGTCCTTGTCGCTTTGAGTTGCATCCACTATGCTGCAGCGCAACCTTGGAACTTTGTTGCTATCAACGCGACTTGCATGTCTCTCGAAATTTGTTTAAAAATTATCAATTCATCAAAGGTAACCAACCAGTCAAGAAACTCCTCTCCTCTCAATGTGCCATGGAATTCAAGAATATCAAGCTTAAATTCGGACTCCCAACGACGGTCATATGGCTCGCGGTCGCCGTGATGATTACGTTGTTGTTGTTAATTTTGGTAGCGTTGTTGTGGAAATGGGTTAGCATCTCACTCTTCCTCTAATTCGTATCGCAAGGGGTTGCGGGTTTGAATGGTCATTTCTGCGAGGTCTTTGATGGAATCGCGAATAGTCGCTTGGATGTTTTCTTGCATCGCAAAGAGAATGTGGTCTAGCTCTTCCCAATCGTTCTGATCAGTGTTATGTCTCGGCGGCATGATAGAAGTCTGACAAGCGAACGCAAGGAAAAGAAAAGGAAAAAAAATTAGGAACAAAAAGAGTCTCTGATACGAAATTTGCGTAGCGGTATGATAACAAACTGGAGTGTCGTTGATTCAAAGAATCCCCGACATGAATTTGGTTCTTGAGCATCGTTGATTCAAAGAATAACCGATAAACAAGCAAAAATGAACAAAAGTTCTGAATTTAATTTAATAATCAGATACTGTCTTAGGTGAAATAATGATGCCTTTATATATAGGCTACAACGTAGAACCCTAGTTTGTAAATAACAATAATAAAAGCATAAACTTAGGAGGTGTTATTGGTTCTTGTATTTTAATGGATTTGAGAATCCAAACCAAATTCAGTGTTATTAGTTCTTGTATTTTAAAATCTATATTGAAATACATTGTTATTGGTTCTATGATTTTAAAATTCATAATAAAATATAGTGTTATTGGTTCTATCATTTTAAAATCTAAATATTATAAGGATTTAAGTTTTAATTGAATTTGAATGGATTTGGAAGGATTTTCATGACTAAAATACAAAGACCCAAATACAAGGTCTAACCTTGGTATTTGAGTGGATTTGTATTTTTCTATTTTGCTGATTTTGAAATCAATAAATTTTTCAAATCCAAAGAAGATTTATAAATCCACCAAAATACAAGAACCAAAAACCTCTTAGTAGGGGTTATTGGTTCTTGTATTTTGGTGGATTTATAAATCTTCTTTGGATTTGATAAATTTATTGATTTGAAAATCAGCAAAATGGAAAAAAATCAAATCTACTCAAATACCAAGGTTAGACCTTGTATTCGGATCTTTGTATTTTAGTCATGAAAATCCTTTCAAATTCATTCAAATTCAATTAAAACTCAAATCCTAATAATATTTAGATTCTAAAATGATAGAACCAATAACACTGTATTTCATTATGGATTTTAAAATCATAGAACCAATAACACTGTATTTCAATATAAATTTTAAAATACAAGAACTAATAACACTGTATTTCATTATGGATTTTAAAATCATAGAACCAATAACATTGTATTTCAATATAAATTTTAAAATACAAGAACCAATAACACTGAATTTTGGTTTGGATTCTCAAATCCATTAAAATACAAGAACCAATAACACCTCCTTAGTAAATCCAAACAATAAGTATAGGTTTAATGTATAATTTATCAATAAGTAATGTTACGATAGTAGCGATGTCTTCGGGTAAGATAAAAACAATGTATAAAAGTGACATTTAAAAGCGAAATCTAGAAAAAATGTCTTCAGGTAAAGATGCGCTGCATCACATTTTTTATAAATAAAATCAATGTCTTGAGACATCAAAGATTAAACAAAAACAAAAACAAAAACCATGACTGAAGTATCTGAGATCACAATGGATTCTCTAAAGTTTCATTTCAACTCCTTAGGCCTAATGATGGGAAACTCCAAAACAACATCTTTGCCGGCCAGATTCTTGTAAACCGCAAAGAAAGCCTCAAGCTTGTACTCTGTGTTGTTCTTTTCCTTTGGATCCAAGAACACCTTCAAAAACACATTTCATTCCGTTTATTTAGATTAACAGAAAGTAAAATCAAGAAATTCATTGTCTTTCTCACAGTCTTGCACTCTAAACAAGAAATTCAACCCTAGATGAAATTTGGAGAAGAGTAAATTATTTGTTTACCAATTTAAAGATTTATAGTACAAGATAGCCAACCTTCAACTAGTCAATGTGCCTAGTTTTGAAGAGTATATAGATGTTGCTTGAGCCGAGATCGCTGTGTTTCTTACCTTGGAAGGTACTTTGATGGCTACAGAGAATATCTCCAAGAAAAAAGCTTATGACTGGCTGAGATCTAGAGATGAGCTCGCTAGATTAGTCTGTGTACAAAAGCATGACCGTTGAGTGATATGTTTGGATTTCAGGTACGTATACATTTCCTAGTTTTTTGAAAATCCGTAAATCACAACCTTGTTGTTTGGTAATCATAACTTGACACTTGAAATGATGAATAGGATGACATGAGCAGAGGATGTGTGACAACTCGATCAACTGTTATAAGAAGCAATACAGAGTTACCAAAGAAGAAACCTTTAGAAAACTTCATCAAATGGTTGCAAGCGTTGATGAGATGATGAATGAGGAGTTCTAGAAGGCAAACGACTGTATATTCTTTAATGGTTCCCTGTAGAAGTTGTATTATTATTCAGAACAGAGACTGAGTTATATACACAACTATGATATCACATTACAGTTAATTACAATATATGATTTATATAAATTGATCCATGATTGACAAAAGTGAATGATCTCACCACTGATATGATTAGTATCTTAATACAGGCCCTCAAGATGGAGGCGACATGGAGACACCAATCTTGGATGTAAACCCATTGAATGTTATTCGAGACAACAGTTTTGTTAATGCATCAGCCAGTTGATCTTTTGTTAAAACATGAACCACACAAAAGCTGCCTGATTGAACTTGATTTTGTATATAATGATAGTCCAACGTAACATGTTTCATTCTTAAGTGGAAGACCAGATTTGCACATAAGTATGTAGAACCCATATTGTCACAGTATATTACTGGTGTAGTGGATAGCTTGATTCCAAGTTCATCTAGCAAAGAGCAGATCTAGTTAAGTTCAGAAGATGTATTTGCTACTGACCTGTATTCAGCTTTTGTGGAGGAACACGCAACACCTTTTTGTTTCTTAGAAGACCACAAGATTGGGTGTTCGAGATAGACAATGTATGCATTGGTTGACACAAAATCATCAGAATCCCCAGCCCCATCTGCATTTGAGTAGGCATGGAGGGTGAAGGGATTTTCCATTATGTGGAAGATCACATGATCAGACATTTCGGCTAAGTAGCATAATACTCTCTTGGCAGCATGCCAGTGATCACTCGTTAGTTTATGCATAAATTGGGACAGGCGATTGATAGCGTAGCGGATATCAAGACGTGTAAATGCTAGATACTGAAGGCTTCAAATGACACTCATATACTATATGGGATCGGAGAGTGGTGTACCAGAGTACAGAGATAGCTTGGGCGATATTGCTATTGGTGTACTGACAGGTTTTGCTGTTTGCATATTTTTCCAAGTGAAGAGATCTAGAATGTACATCCGTTGACACAAGTGCAATCCCGAGGAAACCCATTTTGCTTCAATACCCAAGAAATAAGATAGTTCTCACGTGATCTTTTACTGAAAACCGAGTTGCCAGAGCATCAAATGTTTGTTGAAGCAGGAAATTGTCGTTTCCAGTAACCAGAATGTCATCAACATAAATGAGAAGATAAACAATCGATAATCCTTTCTTCAAGATAAAGAGAGAAGTATCTGCAACAGAATTTGTGAAACCAGCAGCAAGAAGATATTTTTTAGTTCCATGTACCAGGCTCGGAGAGCTTGCTTTAAGCCATAGTTCGCCTTATGTAAACGACATATATGATATGGTCTATTGGCATCAATGAATCCTGGGGGCTGAGTCATATATACTTCTTCTGTTAGCGTTTCCTGAAGAAACGCATTGTTAATGTCCAGTTGACGGATTGGCCAGGCGTGAACAACAGAAACAAAAAAAGACTAATCTGATAGTGGTGGTCTTGATTACCAGACTGGAGATCTCAGAATAGTCAAGCTCCTGTTGTTGATTGTATCCCTTTGCAACAAGACGAGCTTTGATTCAGCTGACTATACCATATGGATTATACTTCGTGGTGAAGACCCAGCGACAACCTACTATGTTAATCGGCTTATTGGGGTGTGGGACAACATCCCATGAGTGATTTTGAAGCTGGGCATTGATCTCGGCATGAGCGGCCTTGTTCCATCTGTCATCTTGGAGAGCTTGTCGGATCGTTTATGGTTCAATTTGATTTTTGGAGGCAGGGGCGTCAATTTGCACTTACTTTTTGTTGGGTTTGGCAATGCCATCTCATGCACGGGTTGACATGGAATGGGGATTTGAAGGTTTTGTTTTTTGTTTCTGGTTTGTCGGGAAATTATGGATGAAGATGACGGCCGAGTATTTGGGGAACTGGTGGTAAGTGTTTGTGTTTTTTGTTGGGCTTAGAAAGTTTAATTTGGGCATGTGGTTATTTGTGGTTGATTTGGGGGCTGAGGTTGTTCTGTTTGGGCTTGAGAAGTTGTGGTATTATTTTGAGTGGGTGGCTAGGCCGTGGGTTACGGCCTATTTTTTGTGGAGCAGTGGGCTCAGATTCAGGAGAAGGAGAAGAAAAGATATAGTTTGATGGTAATACCTGAGATGTCGTTGCTTTGACCGGCGGTTGACTGCTGTGAGACGGTAACAGTTGGCGAAGGTTTGAGCATAGGGGAGCTTGCTGAGGGAGTGTTGTGACAGAAATCATCGATGGAGTCCGTGGAGATATTTCTACTTCTGCGAGACCGATCTTCAAGCTTATGGCGAGAGTATGGTGAAGCCATGGAAAGCACGCACAGCCAAAAATACGCAGCTTATTTGATGAGGACATATAAAAAACTTTGTTCTTTTTTATTTAAAGAGTGTTCTTTGTTTAAACAACTTGTCTTTAGATTCAATTGAGTGATTCTTTTATTTCTACTGATTTTTGGAATAGATTTGTTTATGTGATTCAGGCAAGGCTAGTTCCAACGGCTGAGTGAGTCAGCCATCCCACCGACTGAGCAAGTCAGTCAACCCATCGATTGAGTGAGTCAATCAACCCCAGTTCCACCTCCATTCCAACTTCATCCCATATTCCGCACCATAAGCTTGGAATACTCTTTATCATCTTGTGATCACAAGTTGGAGTGATTCCAATCTTATATCATTATTGTAATTCGGCGATATCCCAAACAGTTATTGAAAGGAGGACCGAAGAGAGAATACTGGCGTTGGTAATCGATTGATAAGGTACACCGCGACAGAGAATGCAAATGCCCAATACATTTTTGAAATTGAGGCGTGAGAGAGAAGAGCGAGCCTGTTTATACAATATGGGTATGGCGATGCTTTCATTCTGACATGCCATTATGTTCAGGAGTGTGAGGAGGAGATTTGAGATGAGATGTTCCATGTGTTGCTAGGAAGGTACACAAAGCAACAAATTCTCCCCTATTGTCTGTGTAGAGGTTGCAGATCTGGGTCTGAAAACGGTTTTCAACAATTGCTTTGAAGGCCATAAAGGTATCTTTAACATGAGATTTTTGTTTTAAAGGACATAGCTAGGTATAGCGTTTATAATGATCGACAAGAACAAGATAATAGTATTTGAAGTTGTCGTTAGATAGGATGGGGGAACTCCAGACATATGAGAAAACGTATTCAAGAGGTCTAGTAGAAACAAGAGTTGATTGAAAAAATGGAAGTTTATGGCTTCTATTGATTGAGTAATCAGAACAAGATATATGTTTTGGGATGATGTAGATATAGGGAGAGAAAAAGCAAAAGCAACACTCTCCAAAATAGAGATAGATGGATGGTCTAAGCGCATATGCCATGTAGTAATGGTAGTTTTCGGAGGTGGAGAGACAGCCATAGCTACAGGTTGATTATCTGTCACAGACCACTCATACAACTCATTTTTAGTTTGTCCTTGGAGTAACGGAACCTCTGTGCTGAGAACTTTCACCTGAAAGGAAGCACAAAAGAATTCTACAGAAACACAATTAGAATTGCAAAGTCTATAGGCAGAGATCAGGTTTTTGTGAATTTTTGAAAATACAACAAAATTTGTGTAATCCGAGTACATGAGTTGAGAAAGGAAGAGATGTCAAACCTGTATGTGTAATTTGTAGACCGGATCCATCAGCGATCATCACATCATCATCACCATTGTATGATTGATGGAGCGAGAGATTGTTGAAATCAGATGTTCTATGATGGGTTCACTATCAATGATTTAGTTATTAGCAAAATAAAGAAAGTGAACCACCATGTTCACGCATAACTATTTAGGTGTAAATGGTGTAGGTTTTTGTTGTGACATGAATTAAAAAGATTAGAGTTGAGAACATCATTTGATATGTTGTGGTCGTGAACACCACAGATTTGGCAATGATCAAAATATGGATTTGATGGAGATAAACTAGAGATTGCAATGGTGATAATGTGTAGAAAAGAAGAAGAGAAAAAAAAAGAGGTAAAAATCGATTTAGACCCTAATACTATATAGAATATAAAAATTGTATTATTATTTAGAATAGAAACTGAGTTATATACACAGCTGAGATTATATTACAGTTAATATAAATTGACCCATGATTGATGGACGTGAAGGATCTATATGATTAGATCCTTAATATCCTGTCGGTCGGGAAAAAACACGATTTCAATCATTCAGTGATTAGTGTATTTGCACCGTGACAATAAAAAAATGTGTCATATCTAAGAAAATGAGCTTATCTTTGCTTAAGAAAATGTGGTCTTAACTTTTTTTTTTTTTTTGAACTTTATGTGGTCTTAACTTTCACAAGGGATCCACTGAAAAAACATTTTCCGCACTGTCATAATAAAAAATATATATCATATTTAAGAAAAAGTAACCTGAATCATGGATGATCCGCCATTTGCACTTGTGTTTTTAGAAACAAAAATATTTATGAAGCATTTTTCCTTATAATTTGGATTGGTGGCCATCAAGAGAAACAATATTAAGTGCAAATAAATAAATAAATGAAATGAATAAGCAGGAAATGAAAAGAGAACTTGAGTTATGAATATGAAAAATTATTGGAAAAGAGATAAACAAGTTTCAATTTTTGTTCTTATTTGTTTCCCTTTAATATATATAAGGAATAAATTTGTTCTGTAACTGTTTCAGAATAATGAAAAGGAAAAAACATTTCTGAATAAATTCCTTCTAAATGGTGTAATTTTGATAAATATTTATATTACTTTATATTTTTCTCTCTAGATAGTTTACCAAATGAACAAAAATAATTTTCTAAGTATTTCATTTGAAGATTATTTTATCTATTTTAAATGAATTTTTGTTTTTAGGATTAGATTTTTTCACGTGGACATCAAATTTATCATATAAAATTTTAGACAACAAATCGTAAATTATGTTGTCCACATGTACATATCTACGGTTGATTAAACATTTCATTATATGTTTCATTGGATTCGTTGAGTATGGCTAGATCTGGTTGAGTATGGACATATTTCCAAACTTCTTTTTGGTTACTCTTGTGACGAAAAACGAATACTTATTTTTGTCAAGTGGCAATCGTACAGTGTTTCCCGCATGCAATAAAAATAAATTAAAATCGGCTTTAACAAAAAAAACATTGTGCCTATAAATTTGGTGGAGAGACCTCGATTCATATCATCAGTGGTGAATATAGAAGCCATATCAGTTTTTGGACCAAAACTTGGATCTAAACTCTCTATTCGTTCTCAGACCAATTCACTTCCGGCATGCAAACTCTCTCGATCTTCAGTGATGTCATTTCCCAGGAAGCCTACACAGCTTGTTCCTTTGAAAGCCACTAATAATACTCTGGCTTGTGATGATGAAAAAAACAATCGTCAATTCACGAAGTTGGCACCTTCTGAATGGAGTCATAATTCGTCTATGCTCATGTTGATCTCTCTCTCTCTCTCTCTCTCTCTCTCTCTCTCTCTCTCTCTCTCTCTCTCTCTCTCAGTAAGTTCTCTCTCTCTCTCACGTTTACATACCTTATTTTTCAAGGAAATTGATTTGCTTGGAAGAGAAATCGAAGAACTAAAGCCACAAGTGAGTGGCATGTTTATGTCTTCCAAAGGCATTGACTCGACCAAGAAGAAAATCCTTTTTTTTATATCTGCTTGTGAGCCTGACATTTTAATAGTTTAAATTGGAGTATTAGTTCTAATTTGTTGTAAATGTAGTTAAATGTTAAGATTGAGAAAAAATGAAAGATATTGATCTAAATTGTGATAATGTGACAGATAATCATTGAATCATGTTTGTAACTAAGTAAGATTAAATTAAACACTAATTTAAATTAGTTTTTAAACTCTAAACTCGTCGGAAATCCGTCGGAAATTTCTCACCAATTTCCAACGGGTTGTTTTTCTAACGGATTTTTGACAGAAATCTGAAACCTATCAGAAATTCGTCGGAAATTTCTGATGGATTTCCGACAAATTATTTTCTGACGGATTTTTGACGGAAATAAAAATTTATCGGAAATTCGTCGAAAATCTATCATAAATTTTTCAACGAATTTTGACCCGTCGGAAAGACCGTCAGAATTTGCTATGTTTTCGTGTAGTGAATTCGTCTATGCTCATCTCTCTCTCTCGTTTACATACCTTATTTTTCAAGGAAATTGATTTGCTTGGAAGAGAAATCGAAGAACTAAAGCCACAAGTGAGTGGCATGTTTATGTCTTCCAAAGGCATTGACTCGACCAAGAAGAAAATCCTTTTTATATATCTGCTTGTGAGCCTTGGTCTCGCGTATCACTTTGAGGATGAGATCGAGGAGAGTCTAAAAGATGGTTTCACAAATATGGAAGAGATGATGACTGGTGAAGATGATTTGTACACAGTTTCCGTCATCTTCTGGGTTTTCAGGACATATGGTCACAACATTTCTTCTGGTAAGGATTCTCTCGCTAGGGGTTTTTCAAATATTTTGGTAAAAAGTTAATTGTTTACAAACAAGCTTTTCTCTTCGGAAAACAAAATGAAGATATATTTTCAGCATAAGATCAACAAATTAAAATGTGGTCTAACTCGACAAAAACTGGTACACTTGTTTGTTATTATTTGATTCTTATCTATACTATAAAAGATGGCTAACTCTCTCCGTATGAGTGTCACCTCATCATTTTGGTTTAAAATTAATGATACAAATTATATAAAATATAGTTAATGCATAAATTTAATAGATTATTAATCATGATACCAAAATAATATGAAAATATAAAGTATTAGATAATATATTTTAATAACAATATATACTTAATATCCAAAAATAATTATTAAATATCTATTTTATGGTAGTTTTTAAAAATCATTAAAAACTTTTATGTTTCTTATTTTAAGAGTCTTTTCTTATTTCTAACTAATATCATAAGTTATTATTATCAAAACAATTATACAAATATAAAAATAAAAATTATTTGATATTTTGAACCTAAAAAAGTTAGACGAAAAATGTATACAGTATTATAATAAACTTTAAAATAATTTCTTTATAAACTAATAAATATTTGATAATTTATTTTATTCAAACTTGATCCATTAATAATTTTTATTAATAAGATATCAAAGTCCTAATATATTTATTTATAAAAATTTTAATGTAATTATATATCAATTATTTAAGTTCATAAAAATATAAAACAACGGCGTTGCTATTGTGTAAATCTGCGCCGTGAACAAATACTATCTGTTAAAAAGAGTCGTCTCTACCTATGTTGTGCTTGAAGAGTTTCTCTAATTAATTTTTGTTATATAGTACTTCTATGATTTGCAGTATATCCATTTAATATATTCTATATATACAACATATAACATATTTCACATTTTCTTATCAATAAACCATTTATCACATATATAGTTAATATCCACATAATATGTAATTATATACTGTATGTTTATTCAAATACACAACATCCTTAAGAAAAATTTAAATATACGATAAAATAAATTATAACTACACCTTTTAACAAATTATATTGTGAAAAAAGATCCGCACATCGCGCGGGTACTCATCTAGTGTATAACAAAAGGTTATTCGGTTTGGTCAACAGATGTTTTTAGGAGATTCAAAGGGGACAATGGTGAATTCAAGGAATGTCTAACCGGAGATGCTAAAGGTATCCTGAGCTTGTATGAAGCTGCTCACATGGGGACGACAACAGATTATATATTGGACGAAGCCCTGAGCTTCGCATCGAGTCACTTGGAGTCATTAGCTGCAAATGAGACATGCAAACCTACTCTCTTAAGGCGTATACGAAATTCTCTGGATCAACCGCAGCACATGAACATGGAAATAATAGTCGCAAAGGAATATATCCGATTCTATGAACAAGAAGAATATTGTGACAAGACGCTACTCAAGTCTGCCAAACTTAATTTCAAATTCCTACAGCTACATTACCTTCAAGAACTCAAAACACTCTCAGAGTATGTAACTAATTTCCTCTATAATTACTGGTATTTAAATATATATCCCTTTTGGAGCTTGACATAATTAATCCTAATGTTTGGATGCAGGATGGTACAAGGATCAAGACTTTGAATCAAAGTTGCCACCTTATTACAGAGACAGACTCGTTGAAAATCACCTCGTTTCGCTAACATACTTCGAGCCAAAATACTCACGGGATTTTGTTGATCAAATTGTATGTTATTGAAATAGTTCTAGATGACACATGTGACAGATATGCTTCTCTGGGGGAGGTCCAAAGCCTTGCCAATACATTCGAAAGGTAAACTATATCTACTATACAATAGTTGAAGGAGAGTTCTGCAGCAGATTAACATATTTAAACCAAACTTTTTAACATATTTACACAATTAATAATAATTTAAAACCATTTAATTTGATTTTAACTATTTAAATTGTTCTTAATTATATTAAATTTGTAAAGCATCATAAACATATAGATATTATACTATATTACAAGATTTAAATACATATCAATTTCATATTTTATGTGATTTAATAACCATCTCCAAACTTATTTTGATGGCCATGGAAGATATCTGCAAGGAAGAAGCTTATGAGTGGTTGAAATCTAGAGACAAACTCGTGAGATCATTATCTATAGTAGCACGAGTGAGAGATGATATGCATGGCTTTGAGGTATAAGAAAAGTTATAAATTTTCAATAATTCATAATATATCTGTTGTTATTTTTGATATAACAAAAGTTGCACGTGTGACAATGATTAGGATGACATGAACAGAGGATATGTTACGAACTCGATCAGCTGTTATAAGAAGCAACATGGAGTTAGTGAAGAGGAAGCCTTTATAAAGCTTCGTCAAATGGTAGCAAATGTGTATAAGATCGTGAACGAGGAGTTCTTGAAGAAGATCGATGTGCCAAACCAGGTTCTCAAAGCAGTCATCAACTGTGCACGTATGATAAATGTTAGCTACGAAATAGATGACGAATTTACCCGTCCTGGTGTAAAACTCACGAGCCATATCACTGCTATTTACGTTGATCTTTGAGGACTATATGGTATATCCATTTAAAGTACTTGTGTTTTTGAATAAATTTGTTAGGGCTTTGTTGTGAGATAGGCTTTACCGGTGTTCAAGCCCTATCTACAAGCCGTATAGTTGCTGTCTTTTATTGGATCCTCTCTGGCTCTCTAAGCGTGTTTTTTGGGGATTATCTAAAGCTTTCTTGTTACTTCGCCTTTGAGCAGTTTCTGAAGTTTAATAAAATGAGTTTTGTTTCATTTTCCCTCGATGAATTTCATCTCACGAGGAGCAGGTCTCTAAGGATTCAGTGCTTAGTAGAGTTCATTTATAAAGCTTAGTTTAAGATCGGTGTGTACCTTGGCAGGTATTGATGGCTATGGAAGATAGCTCATGAGTGGTTTAAATCTAGATGGACAAATTCGTGAGATCATTATGTACATAGGGGCAGAGCCAGTAAGGTGGGAGGGGGACCCACTTAATTAAAAAAATTATCTAATTTTATGATTTTATTAATTTTTTTTAATTGACCCCATAGATAAAAAGAGAAAACATTGAAGACAAAAATCAACATATATATAACTAGGAGAAGGTTCCTCGCGTTGCGCAGATTTATAATATTTTAATGATTTTAATTTTATAATATATTTTATTATATTTGTTAGTAAAAATTTATTAATAAATGTTAGTTTTTAGGTTGTGAATACCATGTAATTTGTTAAAATTTTGTATTAAAAGGTTTGTGAAATAATAATATTTATATAGAATAAGGTTTGACTCTGTTAGGAAAGTGTAGCTGCCACCATTCTTTGAAAGCATGCAAGGGTGATCGGAAATGAAATTTGGAGAGTATAATCCAGATTGTGATAGTAGTGGCGGTTTGAGGTTCGATGTGGTGTGGAAGGAAAGAGTGAACTATTGATCTAAAATGATTTCATGAAAGCAAATAATTAATTATTTCATGAAAGCAAATAAAGAACATAAAAAGTAATGAAACGATTTTTTGTACATAAGTAATGCTACAATCAGCTTTTAAAAGTTAAAAAATATATTCTAAAATAATGTTAAGTAGGAGACATAATGAAGGAGAACCGAGTGGAGAAGAGAGAAAAACCACAGCGTTATTTTTGTGTTTGTTCGAATAAAAAAATCTATGAGAGATAGAAAAATAAAATAAAAAATTAGACACATGACCTTACTTTATCATAGAAAATTTATACTTTGTTAGTTGATTTGATTTTTATTTTTTTTTTGTTGGATGAGGAGAGAAAAAAAATTGAAGCTTTGTTTTTATATTTGTTCGATAAAAGATAAACCAGTAAAAATATGAAAGAATAAAGTGACAATGTCAATTTATAAGATGATATGCTGCCTATCAGAGATGTTTCAAAAAAAAAAACCTTACTATATAATGCATTATTTTCTGCTAGATTAGTCACAAAGAAAACTTAAAAAATAAAATTATATTTTTTACAGAAGTATGCCACAATCAGCTTTTAAAGAAAAATAAGCTTTAAAAATAATATGAAGTAGGAGACACAATAAAAGGGTATCGGGTTGAGAAATAAGAAAAAAAAAATTGAAGTTTTGTTTTTATGTTTATTTGATTAAATAAATCAAGCACATATAGGAGAAAAAAAAATTTGACACATGACTTCACTCTATCATATAAGATTTGAATTTTGTTAGGTGATATGATTTTTTTTTTGTTGGATGAAATAGAATGGTGTGGAGAAGAAAAAAAAACAGAAGTTTTATTTCTGTGTTTGTTTGATAAAAAAAATTTAGTAGAGATATGAAAAAAAAGCGTGGAGAGGAAGTAAAAAAAACTGAAGTTTTATTTATATGTTTGTTTGATATAACGAATTCAGTAGAAATATGAAAAAAAAAAACAAAAAAGAAAGAAAAGGGTCATATATCAATTTATAAGATGACATGTGGCAGCATATCAGAATTGGTTCTTAAAAAAAACTTTATTTAAAACAAAACAAATTTGACGCATGACCTTATTATATAATATAAAATTTGAATTTTGTTAGGTGATTTGATTTTTTTGTAGATGAAATAGAATCGTGCGGAGAAGAAGAAAAAAAACTGAAGTTTTATTTCTGTGTTTGTTTGATAAAAAGAATTCAGTAAAAATATGAAAAAATAGCGTGGAGAAAAAGAAAAAAAACTAAAGTTTTATTTCTGTGTTTGTTTGATTAAAAGAATTTAGTAGAAATATATAAAAGAAAATAATGTGGAGAAAAAGAAAAAAAAACTGAAGTTTTATCTCTGTATTTGTTTGATAAAAATAATTCAGTAAAAATATGAAAAAAAGTGCCACATGTCAATTTATAAGATGACATGTGACGGCATATCAGAACTGGTTCTAAAAAAACCTTACTTTACTAGAGTTGGTTCTTAAAAAAAACTTTATTTAAAAAAAAAAAATTGGCGCATCTTACAAAATTATATAAAATTTGAATTTTGTTAGGTGATTTGATTTTCTTTTTGTTAGATGAAATATAATTGTGTGGAGAAGAAGAAAAAAAAACTGAAGTTTTATTTCTGTGTTTGTTTTAATAAAAGAATTCAGTAAAAATATGAAAATAGCGTTGAGAAAAAGAAAAAAAAACTGAAGTTTTATTTCTGTGTTTGTTTGATTAAAAGAATTTAGTAGAAATATATAAAAGAAAACCGTATGGAGAAGAAGAAAAAAACTGAAGTTTTATCTCTGTGTTTGTCTGATAAAAAGAATTCAGTAAAAATATGAAAAAAAAAAATGCCACATGTCAATTTATAAGATGACATGCGGCGGCATATCAGAACGGTTCTAAAAAAACATTTACTTTTTTAGAGTTGATAGATAGATAGATAAATTAGACAGTTTTCTCTCCATCTAGAGTGTCCACCTCAACAATTTTTTATTTTTAAAATGGGCTTCTAAATATTTCTATCTTTTGTTTATAGGTTTTTATATATTTTTGGATATTCATTTTATGGGCCTTTAAATATATAGCTTTTATGTACTTTTATTTTGTATGTAAATACTTTACAAACCATAAAATTTAAATTATTTAATTTTTATTTTTAATGAGCTTTTACATATACATATTTTTGGATATTCATATGACATAATTTAAAATTAAAAAACAAACACTTATTTTTCAAGCCACAAAAAATGTAAAGTATCTAAAAATTTAGAATACTATTTCAAATATGAAATAAAGAGTGTTGACAAAAAAATAAAACAAAGAGTGTGTGTGGGATTGATAGTTAATTTATTTTGTTGATCTCTTTAAAACTAAGCAACATATAAAAAAATTAATAAAGATATAAAGTGAAAAGATATAGATACATATGATAACATTTAAATATAAAAATGAGTTTTTTATAACAATTAGCATATCATAATTTATATTTTTAAAAAATAACTTTACAATAGCTCTATATATCTTTAGGTTAATTAAAAACCCAAAACAACATTTAAAATCCAAAAGGAACAAAATAAATATTAAATAGATAAACATAATAATAATATAAAAATATAATTTCGAATAAGAAATAAAGAAAGTTGGTGGGACCATGGTGAATATCTTATGTTGATCTCGCTTAAACTAAGTGACTTAAAAGAAAAAAACTAATTGAATAAAGATATTCAGTTATAAAAGATAGATATATATATATATATGATAACGTATAAGTATAAAAATGAGTTTTTAATAATTATCATATTACAATTTCTATTGAAAAAACAACTTTACAATAGATCTACATAATTTAGGATAATAAAAAAAACCTAAGAAAATATTTAATATTTAAAAAGAACAAAAAGTTATTCTAAAAAGTAAACATAATAGTAATATAAATATATAAATTTATAAATTTAAAAATTGTATAAACAAATAACTTTGCAAATTCCTATCAAAATACAAATTCAGAATATTATTTCAAATAAGAATTAACTTTGCTGATTTCACTAAAAATATATTTAAAAATAAAAGAAAAGAAAACTAAATAAAGATATTCAATGAAAAAATAGAAATATTTATAACATCGTATAAGTCTAAAAAAATATTTTTTATCAATTAACATATTACAAATATTATTAGTATTTTTTTACAATAATCTCACATATTTTAAGATAATGAAAAAACAAAGTTAACATTTTTAATTTCAAGAAAAAAAAGAAAAGAAACTATTAAACAATACATAATAAAGAAATAAATAAACATATTAATAATATATTTATATAAAATTAAAAATTTGATTTATGCTCCGCACGTTTAGTCTCTAGTATAATTAAATTAGATAACTAATTTTATTTTGGTTTTGGGCTTAATTAATTTAATCTCACTTCACAAAAATATTTTATCATTTTATGAGTTTTATCTAATTATTAGCTGATAAAACATTAAACAAAAAAAAAATAATAACTCAACAAATCTTTCTCTTTCGTCATTATAGTTTTTTTGCATGTGATTTTTTTACTGTTCCAAATAATTAAAACAAGTAAAACATCTCACTTAATCACTTGTTCGAGTTAAATTTCTTTATATCTTTTTAATTTGCTTGAATCTCTTTAGATTATGATTTTTATTAATTTGATACTACGTGATATGATCTAAAATCATAAAAATTAAAGTTTCTGTTTATAATATATGAGTTCGAATATATTTACTTTTTAGTTTGTTATTTTCATAAAATAACTAATCAATAAAAGATTTTTTTTTATCAATAAATGATACAAAATTGTATTGGTTATTAGTTTTTAAGTGACTGTCTAATTTATTTTTCTGATATTTTTTTATTAGATAGTTTCTATATTTGTAACCATTTTTAGTAATTTATAATCGATGTTAAAAAAAAAATTGCCCCCTGTAAAAAAAATTTGTAACCATTCTCTGCAGATGAATAAGTTCTACAGTTTGTCTATGAATTAAAACTTTATATGAGACTGTTTTCATATTCCACATCATCAAAGACGTTCAGTCATCCCTAATTTATGTTCATGATAAAACGGCCTCCAAGAACGACCATATTCAATAAGATCATCTGATTCTTGTCACTTATCTGAGAAATCTAATATTCAACTATTATAGTTTTTGCTCGTGTTTAATTTGCATAATAGAAACATGAACCCATTTCGTAGTGATCCAATCAAATTTTGATTTCCTCTTGATAATTACTTTTAAGAGAATGATAACCTATTTAAAACTGATTCGGACCGTTAGGAACCCCGACTCAATCATGAATCCTTCAAGATTCAACTATTGTTTTTTTTTTTTGAAAAAAAGATTCAACTATTGGTTTTCATGGTTATTTTTTGCATTGTGACAATAGAAAATGTCAAAAATTTGAGAAAAAAGATAAGAAAATGTGACATCGATCATCATTTTAAAAAGAGTATTGTCACTGTCGTAAAACAAAGTCGTTTTTTAAGAAAATGATGAAAACATTTCTTTTTATTTCTTTAATTGAACCATAGAATATACGTTTCTAAACGATACTCAAGATTGCAAGAACTAGAACATCATCGATTTTGTAGTTGTAATACTAATATTACATTTTGTAACACTTTCGAGCCATTGTAGTGCAAGATAACAGCTTCAACAAGCCAAATGGTGGTCAATCAAAATACTTTGACCATGTCCTAGTTTTCTTTTTCCCAATTTTGCAAAATAATCAGTCTCCGGGAAAACATGTCTTAATGAAGTATGAGAAAAATTTGACAAGTAGACTCAAAACTACCCACAAAATTTGACGATCGTACTCATTTTTTCATAAGCAAAAGCAATGTCTTAACACATCAAAAGTAAACCACAAAAACCAAAGACAAAAACCATGACTTAAGGTATCTGAGATCACAATAGATTCTCTAAAGTTTCAAATCATACTCTTAGCTTAGGCCTCAGTGATGGGAAACTCAAAGACGACATCTCTGCCGGTCAGCTTCTTGTAAACCGCAGAGAAAGCCTCAAGCTTGTACTCTGTGTTGTTCTTTTCCTTTGGGTCCAAGAACACCTTCAACAACACATTCCATTCCGTTTATTAGATTAACAGAAAGTTAAACAACGATAGTCTTGAAACAGGGAAGATGAATTATGATCTTTGGATTTTTACTAACCTTCATGATTTTGGTCCCGTCGATTCTGTACCTGATGCGCTTCCCAACAATCTCTGCAGGCAAGACCACATCATCAAGTATCGCTTCGTGGACTGACGTCAGAGTACGGTTGCGTGGTCTCTTTGCAGCTGAGCCCTTCTTTGGTGGCCTCACAATCCTCCTTGTCGCAATGAGGATCACATCCTAAGCATAGGGAAGACAGAAAGAAGATAACAACATCAAGAAACTATAGTGATCAATCAGCTAAACTCACTATAAACAGAGATTCCATAACAAAGAAAATATAGAGTTGCATCTACCAAAGCCAATCAGCAAAACACTAATCGACAAAAGAAAAGGAAGAATAAGAGTCACCTTTCCGCTGAACTTCTTCTCAAGTTCACGAACGAGCCTGACATGGATCTTGCGGAAAGCGCTTCTCAGTCTGTAAGGAACATTGATAACAACTGCCTTGCGTCCTCCAGAGATATCAACTTGACTACAAAAGAGAGAAAAAGAGATTGAGTTTCAGTTGTTTGGTTAATACTTCCTAGAGAAAAAGCCAACCAATAATGAAGACAAAAGAACGAAGAATCCACTCACACAGCCGAGTTCACGTATAGATCCTTCAACTCACTTTTCAACTCTGTGTTGGTGTTCTCCAAATCAAAGAAAGCCTAAGAAAGTACACAGAGAGGTAAAACAAAAACATCAGAAACTCTCACCATTTCTAAGTGAAACGTCGACAGAATAGTATAAAAGATCAAACCTGAGCGACTTGTTCATCCAACTCAGAGAGTTCAACTCCCTTCTCCTTGTGAATCTTGTGCTGTGCAGAAAACATCTTTTCACTCAAATGCAAACTCCGAAAAGAGCTCTGAGAAACAAAACAGACCAAAACCAAAAAAAAAGCATTTCAATATTCAACCAAAAAACGCATCTTTAAGTCTCAACACAGAGCAAAAAGGTTATTGTAGCATCTATCACGAACAAGTTTACACTGTGAAGCAAGAGTTCACTTTCAAATCTAAAAACACCACTAACACCATAACCAGAGAAGATCGATATAGAGCTCTGCAAGCTAGAGGTGCAAAAATACTAAATTCATCGTATATTCTTCTACATCACCGATCAATCAAAAATTAAAATAATAAATTTTCGGCGAAATAGAACAAGTCGAGAACAAACAAACAAACCCGTCGAGTATAATACTAGGTTTTCCGGGAAACGAAGATCCAATAGAAACGAATAGAAGATGAGATTCGAGATGAGCAAAATATTTCGTCGGCGCTAAACGTACCTCTGAGGCAGAAGCCAATGGATACTGCAAGCTAATCCGCTAAAGAAAAACCCTAGAGCTCGGGGGTAGGATAAAGAGAGTTTATAAAGGATAATCGAACGGTCATGAATACCAAAGTGATCGTGGACGGATAAGATTGTAAGTTAGCGAAAGCCGCTTGATTAGATCTGAGCCGTAAAATTCAGCTGACGTGTCCTCATACTAATAGAGCCACGTATTGCTGACGTGTTGCTGGTCGTATCTTATCATTTCCTCGAATAGACAAACAACCGATTCGGAGATCCTTGCCGTCTCACTTTCTCCGCTTCTATTGTGTGTCGCTTTTCGATAAACCCCAAATCACGGAAGAATCTGGAGGAGCAAGAGCTCAAAACCCTGAAATTTGATTCGATAGTTTGATAAACGAAGCGTTTATGGATTGTTGGGGAACAATCTGAAGTTTGAAGTTAGCTAATTTCTAGGTGGGTTCGTTGAGAAAACATCTTCTCCTCTGTAATTTGAGAATCTGATTCTGAGAATTCCATAAAGAATAGCTAAGAATGTTCACTACTTCTTCTTGTCTTGCTTTTAGCTGACTAATCTAGTAATCTCTGTCTTGAAACTTGCAATAAAGCATAGATGTAGTATTAACTTCCATCGTTGGTATAGAATAAGGGGTTTGCCTAATCGTTTGAAATGATTCTGCAGATTTTAGCTCTTTAGACAAAAGCAAGGCGAGGAAGTCTTCTAGTATGTCGAGCAAAACTAGGGATGTGCTAGAAGGTCTGGTTAAAGATAGCTCACTGAAATGGTTGCTTGGGAAGCAAAGTTCCTTCGATGAAGAAATCGAGGAGATAGAGAATTCTCCTTCTGCTGGAGCTAATTGGATACGTGAGCTTTCTCCAGTAGCAAATGTGGTTATTCGCAGGTGTTCAAAGTAAGAATCACTCAAACCTTAATTACATTTTTTTTTTTTCAATCCATAAAATGAATTGGTTTTAAAGGGTTTGAAGAAGTTTAAGCCTTGTTCAAGATAATATAGCGTTTTGATATGCTAGTAGAATCCTTTGTTGTAGAATGGATTTGGATGTTAATTTAGAAAAGAACTCTGCTTTTGATTTGGTTCTGTATAGTAATGGGAAACCTTTTGATGCAGAATACTCGGAGTTTCAGTAAGCGAGCTACAGGATAGTTTCAACCAAGAGGCGTCTGGATCTGTGAAGCAGCCTTCAATGTTTGCAAGAAACTTTCTAGAGTACTGCTGTTTCAGGGCACTTGCACTCTCTGTGGGAGTAACAGGACATCTCAGCGATAAAGTGTTTCGGCGTTTAACTTTTGACATGATGGTTGCTTGGGAAGTCCCTTCTGCTGCTAGCCAGACATTACTCAGTGTAAGCGTTCTTGATTTCTGCGTTGTCCTTTGAATCTAGACCTGATCCTCATCTTTCAAACACTGGAACCAGGTTGATGAAGATCCAACCGTCGGTTTAGAAGCCTTCTCTCGGATTGCTCCAGCAGTTCCTATTATAGCTGATGTGATCATATGCGAAAATTTGTTCGGCGTGCTGACTTCTTCATCAAATGGTGTCCGGCTTCATTTCTCTGTTTATGACAAGTATTTGTATGGACTTGAAAGGTAAAACAAAAGCTTCCATCTCTAGAAACATTCTTTAGTGAAATCTGAAAGTTTTATAAATCCGGGGAACACTGTGTAGAGCAATAAAGAAGATGAAGAGCCAGTCCGAGTCATCTCTGCTCTCTGGTGTTCGATCAAAAGGAGAAAAGATTCTTGAGCTCGACGGAACAGTTACTACCCAACCAGTTCTTGAACATATTGGAATATCTACATGGCCAGGTACGTTTTGCTCTGTGCAACACAAGGTGTGTCTGATATATTTGGTTAGTTCCTCTCTATTCGGTTGATTGAATTGCGATATTGTTAAAATACCAGGTCGCTTGATTCTGACTGATCATTCACTCTATTTTGAGGCTATAAAGGTCGTGTCTTTCGACACACCAAAGCGTTATAGCCTATCTGAAGATCTGAAACAAGTAATCAAACCCGAGTTAACCGGTCCTTGGGGTACTCGGCTTTTCGATAAGGCCGTCTCTTACAAATCTATTTCTCTGTAAGGAATGATTCATTACGTCAATTACAAAGCTCTGTTTTGTTTCAATATTCTTTCTTATCTGGCTGATTTGGTAACATGGTGTAATGGCTCTCGTTTTGTAGACCAGAACCAGTAGTAATGGAGTTCCCTGAGCTCAAGGGACACACGCGTAGAGATTACTGGCTCGCGATAATCCGAGAAGTGTTATACGTTCACAGATACATAAACAAGTTTAAGATCATCTCTGGTGTGGCAAAAGACGAAGCTATTTCAAAAGCTGTGCTTGGTATCTTACGCGTGCAAGCCATTCAAGAACTCGGTTTAGCAAATCCAGTGCGTTACGAGAGTCTTCTCCCATTCAATCTCTGCGATGAGCTTCCTGGTGGAGATCATGTTCTTGAGACGCTTGCAGAGATGTCAAGCTCTAGAGTGCTTGACCGAACAAACAAAGCCAAAGAAGGTAACATCAGTTACATTTTATGCAAACTGTATTGTTCCTGATCTTACAGAATTGTATGCTGATATAAAACTTATTTTAACAGGGACATTGTACTCGATCTCGGCCTCAGATATGGTTTCTCAACTGGGTTTGATGTTTGGATCAAGTCCAAGGGGTAATAGTAGTAGTCTTGTGGTAGGTGAAGTAGTGGTTGGAGATGTGAATCCATTGGAAAGAGCGGTTAAGCAATCAAGAAAAAACTATGAGAAAGTGGTTCTGGCGCAAGAGACTGTTAATGGAGTTAAAGTCGATGGAATTGACACCAATTTAGCAGTGATGAAGGTAAAGTTACAAACACACAGCGATTATTAACATTCTTGCATTTACTTAGAAGAGATTTTGAGACCAATTTAGCTTTGTTGCAGGAACTGCTTCTTCCGGTTATTGAAATTGGGAATTGGCTTTTGTCGTTAGCGTATTGGGACGATACATTGAAGTCTTCTGTTTTCTGTCTCCTCTCAACTTTCATAATTTACAGGTAACATAGAACTTTTATGCGGTGCGTTTTGCTTATTAAGTTACAACTCTCTGAAATCGCTTTTGTTTAGGGGATGGATTGGCTATGTTTTGGCGGCTGCGTTTATCTTTGTATCGGGTTTCATAGTTCTCACGAGATGTTTTAGCAATAGAGAGAAAGCAATGATCGAGCTGAAAGTTATCGCGCCTCCTCCTATGAACACAATGGAACAGCTTTTAGCGGTTCAAAACGCGATTTCGCAGCTTGAACAGTTGGTTCAAGACGCAAACATTGTTCTCCTTAAGCTCCGAGCATTATTACTCTCGCTTTTCCCACAGGTCACTCTTCTCTTTCTCCCACATCTCTCTCTCTTCTTAGCGTTTTATGGACGTGATTACTAAGCGTTTTATAAATGTTTTGGGACAAACAAAAAACAAAAAAAACAGGCGAGTGAAAAGTTTGCGGTTGCGGTTGTGATCGCTGCGTTGATACTGATATTGGTGGCTTGGAACATTATAATTCTTGTGGTGTTTCTTGAGCTCTTCACAAGATATTCGCCACCGCGTAGACCAAGCACCGAGCGACTGATACGGCGGCTTAAAGAGTGGTGGTTCAGCATTCCGGCCGCTCCTGTGGTTCTCGAACAGAGGAAAGACGATAGCAAGAAAACCAAGTAAAATCACACGAAAGACGTACAGTAGTTGTTTTTTCATGTATCATCAATGTATGTATGTAATAGAAAATAATGTGTAATTTAGTTTGGTATGTTTGTATATTTTTACATGTATCATCAATGTATGTATGTAATAGAAAAGTGTATTACAGTATCAAAATGTCACATACACCAAAAACCAGTTAATCTCCGATTAACATACAAAAACATGGATTGTTTGCCGTTAAAAGAATAGAGATTATTTTATATTTCCCAACTTTGGTTTTTTTTTCTTCTCAAGAGAATTATTTTGTGCAAATTGTTTTTGTTATTTAAAAAGGTTTCCCGATTTTTAAATTCACAAATTGCCCACAAAAAAGGGAAAAAAGTATCCCACTTGCATTAAAAAAAAAGGAAAACTTAGCACGAATTTCTCTACGAGAAAAAAAGGTTTCCCGACCCGTAATTTCACAACTCATCATACACACGTGTCATATTTTGATTGACTATTGCTTCACCGCCTTACATAGCTCGCGCGTGAGTCGTGACCGAGTCGTCCTCATCCTTTAGTATAAATAAAGATCCCCCTAAGCCCTCTTCTCATTCACAAATTCACTTTCCGAAACCTAAATTCATCTTTTCAATCCTCATCGCGAATTACGATCAAGGTAGATTTCTGATTTCTTAATAGAGATTTCTGTTCTCCTCTTGATTTATTCGTTTACATCTTGAGTTGTTAAAGCGTCGATCTGTGTTTTGCTTTCATACTAGATCTGTGATTAATTTCTTGATCGGATCTGATTCGTGTTTGTGCGATCGAATTTTTGTAGATCGAAGCAATTTCGTTGATCTGAGTTTTTTCCCCATAAATTGGTTATTGAAGTTATTCTTTTCTGAAATTCAGATGCAGATCTTCGTTAAGACTCTCACCGGAAAGACGATCACCCTCGAGGTGGAAAGTTCTGACACGATCGACAACGTTAAAGCCAAGATCCAGGATAAGGAGGGAATCCCACCGGATCAGCAGAGGCTTATCTTCGCCGGAAAGCAGTTGGAAGACGGCCGTACTCTTGCCGATTACAACATCCAGAAGGAATCTACTCTCCATCTGGTTCTCAGACTCCGTGGAGGTATGCAGATCTTCGTCAAAACCCTAACGGGAAAGACGATCACCCTCGAGGTGGAGAGTTCTGACACCATCGACAACGTCAAGGCTAAAATCCAAGACAAGGAGGGGATCCCACCAGACCAGCAAAGGCTGATCTTCGCCGGGAAGCAACTCGAGGACGGACGAACTCTTGCTGACTACAACATCCAGAAGGAGTCGACTCTTCATCTAGTGCTCAGGCTTCGTGGTGGTATGCAGATTTTCGTTAAAACGTTGACGGGCAAGACCATCACCTTGGAGGTTGAGAGCTCGGACACAATTGACAACGTTAAGGCCAAGATCCAGGACAAGGAAGGCATCCCTCCGGATCAGCAGAGGTTGATCTTCGCCGGAAAGCAGCTTGAGGACGGCAGAACATTGGCTGATTACAATATCCAGAAGGAGTCGACTCTTCATCTGGTGCTCAGGCTTCGTGGAGGTATGCAGATTTTCGTTAAAACCTTGACCGGCAAGACGATCACATTGGAGGTGGAGAGCTCGGACACGATTGACAACGTGAAGGCAAAGATCCAAGACAAGGAAGGCATTCCTCCGGATCAGCAAAGGTTGATCTTCGCCGGAAAGCAGCTTGAGGACGGCAGAACATTGGCCGACTACAACATTCAGAAGGAGTCTACACTTCACTTGGTGTTGCGTCTCCGTGGTGGTATGCAGATCTTTGTGAAGACACTCACTGGCAAGACGATTACACTCGAGGTGGAGAGCTCTGACACAATCGATAATGTCAAGGCCAAGATACAGGATAAGGAAGGCATTCCTCCGGATCAGCAGCGTCTCATCTTCGCCGGAAAGCAGCTCGAGGATGGTCGCACATTGGCCGATTACAACATTCAAAAGGAGTCGACTCTCCACTTGGTGTTGCGTCTGCGTGGTGGTATGCAGATTTTCGTGAAGACTTTAACCGGCAAGACGATCACCCTTGAAGTCGAGAGCTCCGACACCATTGATAACGTCAAAGCTAAGATCCAGGACAAGGAAGGCATCCCTCCGGACCAGCAGCGTCTCATCTTCGCTGGAAAGCAGCTCGAGGATGGTCGCACATTGGCCGATTACAACATTCAGAAGGAGTCGACTCTTCACTTGGTGTTGCGTCTGCGTGGTGGTATGCAGATTTTTGTGAAGACCTTAACCGGTAAGACCATCACACTGGAGGTTGAGAGCTCGGACACCATTGACAACGTGAAGGCGAAGATCCAAGACAAGGAAGGGATCCCTCCGGACCAGCAGCGTCTCATCTTCGCTGGGAAACAGCTTGAGGATGGTCGCACATTGGCTGACTACAACATCCAAAAGGAGTCGACTCTTCACTTGGTTCTCCGTCTTCGTGGTGGTTTCTAAAAACCTACTTCTGGCTACTCTTTTATGTTTTTTCCTAAAATCGTTTCTGTTTCGTGTTTCTAAGACTTCTCATGGTTTGTGACTTTGTGTTTTGGGTGTACTTTATAAAGGCCCTTGATAAATAAATGGTGAAGTATGTCCGGTTCCTTATTTCTCTTTTCGTTATATGACATTGTATTTCTCTATGTGTGTGTATTAAATTCACATTTTCTGCTTGTGGGTCATCTTCCCTTCACAGTTTGCTAATGGTTTGTAATAAGTGCAATGTGTCCGACCATTTAAAGGAATGTGGTTACTTGGAAGATAGGAATAATAGACTCGTCCCTGTAAAAATATGGGAATATATACGATGCCATGAAAACTAATGGAAGCCTTTCTGGTCAATAGAGATATTGTGTAATTTGTAATTAGTTACGTATGTTTCTATATTTTATAATTTATACCATAAACCCGATAAACGATTGTCATACGGAAAGAAAATATACGTTCCGTGGTAAAATCAATCACATATTACTGAATTAAAACGCAGGATACAAAAATAATAATGTTTTTTTCTTTCCGGGGGCACAAAATTAAACATTTTTTTTTATTCATAATAATCACACAACAAAAGCAAAAGCCTCCTCTCTGTCTCAGTCTACCTTCTCGAGTTTGCTTACAAAGCATTGTCAAGTGGTTCCTGCAAGTCTGGATTTATTGGGAACAAGTGGCACTGTGCGTATTGCGCCATCAATTGGTCCACAAGAACTAAAGCAACCATTGCTTCCACCATTGGCACAGCTGCAACAAAACCCAAAATCAAATCTCAAGCAGTAAAATTAAAGAAACCAATTCAGTGGGTTTCTGGTTTATATGTAATAACCTCGTGGAACAACACAAGGATCATGACGTCCACGAGCAATCATTTCGGTTTCTTTCTTGTCTCGGGTTACGGTATTCTGCTTCTTCTGCAAATTGGAAAGAGGATACCAATGTAACGATTGATGCTTTCAAGCAAATGTTTGTATGTTCATATGGAAGCTGCACAGGGGTTTCATCACAAACTTACTCCAATTGTAGATGTTGGCTTGAAGGCTATTCTCATGTTTATTATCTCACCATTTGATATCCCTCCCTACGTAAAATTAACAATATCAGCAAATCTCTCAAGAGAAAAGTAATTTATTGACTAAACACAAGTCACAAGACTTAACCAACCTGAATTCCACCGGACCGGTTTGTTTTAGTCCTTATTCTTCCATTTTCATCGGTATAAAACTCATCATTGTGTTCAAGACCAGTCAAAAAGGTACCTACGGGTTCACCACAAATACGATTTTTACTGCTCAAGAAGGGGTTTTAAGTAGCTAAAGAAAAGCAAAATTTAACTTCTATATACCTGAGAAGCCACTTCCAAACTCAAAGCCCTTTGTTGCAGGTAATGACATACAAGCTTTCGCAAGTTCTGCTTCAAGTTTATCGAAAACCGGTGTACCAAGACCCTGCACATAGTAGTTTCAATAATCATTCGCTGAAGTTCTTGCAATCAAACTTGAGGAAGAAACACAGATTATAAAGTCTTTCAATGGTTTAGTGAGTTCATACACGTGGAGCATTCTTGACGATGCAGGTCACAACACCACCAACAGAGTTCCCTTTTGTCCTGACAGCATCAATGGCAGCTATCATCTTTTCCGCATACTCAGGATTAGGGCACCTGACAATGTTACTTTCTATCTGGAAGACGAATAAAGTTAGTAAGAATGTTACTAGAAGAACCTCAATAAGGTATGCTATACTTTCAAAGTAGATGCGCACCTGTTCAAGTGTCAAATTCTCGTGGTCCACCAAATCCTCTGGAAGTACAACCTGATGGACTTGCGAGACATAGGCAAGAATCTTGAGACACACAAAAAAGAAAAACAGAGACAGATGTAAGCAAATTTAAAAGAGCGGCATGAATCCGTAGAAAAATGTGTTACTGAGTTAAATTACTAAGGGACTTCCTCTTTGCAAGGATATACAGAGATAGACAAAACAGAGAGATGAAAGACTAAACAAAACACCAGAAGGGATATAAAGAAATCGACGTTAAATGATTCTTCAAGAGCAATGCTATTTGCAAAATCAGAAAAGTAAACACACCTCAGAGCAATGCTATTTGCAAAATCAGAAAAGTAAACACACCTCAGTCCCTGCAAATTGCTTCAGGATTTTTTTGGCCAATGCTCCAGGAGCAACTCTTCCTATGGTCTCTCTTGCTGAAGATCTCCCACCACCCTTGGAAAAATTTACACTTTAGAAGTCAGTAGAGTGCCTTCAAACTATAAGAATTCCTTACCAAGAAAGTAACATTTAAATAAGATACACAAATTGATGTAAGGTGTTACCTGCACTGATCTGACACCATACTTCATGTCATAAGTTGCATCTGCATGAGAAGGCCTATAGGCAACCGACATTTCACTGTAATCCTGAAAATTCAGCGAGTCTCTCAAAGGTTACAATCTACAGAAAAAAAACCCCAAGGTTTCTATTCGATTCTGCCTTAGGTACTAACATGACTAAAGATCTGCTTTCTTCTCTAATGCCAATAGCAAACATCTATTTGAACAATATCGAGTACATTTAAATGCATAGATGTGTCAAATACTTACAAGTCCTCTCTGGTCTGTGTTTGGCACAAACACATGGATAGGTGTTCCTGTCGTCAATCCTGCATTTTTACAGACGTCAACAGTTAGAACATGGGTGTGTGAAAACCAAATCAAACGCAAATCTGTGAAAAGAATCATAAGTAGACCTTCGGAGACTCCAGAAGATATCCGGCAAGTATCAGTCTCTTTTCTAGGAGTCGTGATCCGGCTCTGACCGGGTCTCCTGATAAAGCAAACCAACATGTAAAATCCATCAAGAGATCATCATAATCAGAAATATAAATTCGAAAAATAAAATGTTACAAAAGCTTTCTTCCTCAAAAACTACCTCCTATCAAGATCATACTGCAAATCAGATTCAGAGAGTGGAATCCGAGGAGGACATCCATCGATTATACAACCAACTCCTCCTCCATGTGATTCTCCAAAAGTGGAAACTCGAAAATGAGTCCCATATGAGCTTCCAGTAGCTTGTATCTCTGCGAATTTAGACACCCAATAATCCAAAACTCTTTAAAGCTTTATACTTTTGCATCTACCACTTGTTCTTTTAAAGGAATGTGAATCAATTCAGTCACTAAAACTACCACAAAATATAAATGATCATCAATATGATAACGAGTATGATTCTAATTAGTAGCTTGAATCTGAAAATTTCCCCTAAAATACTCAAATTAAAACCAAAGGCTTGAATCTGAAAATTTTCCCAAAACAATCGGACGAATTCGCCTAACATTTCGTGCAGAATGAGAACGAAAGGAGACCCAAATAAACACAGAACAGAAAAACTCACGGAGGTTCTTTCTGGTTTGGGTTCGGATTGAGATCTGAACGGCAGGAGACGAGAGACGACGGAGCTCCGACGGCAGAGAAGGCGAAGAAGCGGGTTTGGTGGATCCGAGAATGGATTTGGAAGTGAGAGAAGACGCCATGATCAGGAATCTAAGAAGAAGAAAAGAGGATTGAGAAAGGTTTTTTAAAAGGAGGGAGAAAAATGGAGTTAGGTGGAAAATTTGGGGGTTGGTGGCTAAATATATATGCCTTTGTGGTCGTCGACTCTTCTTCCCTCTGCAACTGGAGGCGCAAAGGCAAAATCTCTTCCACCTACCAATACACTAACCCAGACGAAAGAGAACCAAACCCAAATGTTTTCTTCTCTTTTTTAAAACCCAAATAACTGAATCAAACCGATAACGAGTTTTGGTTTTCACCGGTTTTGGTTTATTTCCCATATGGGGGGAAGAAATTGATAAGAAGGAAAAAAAAAAAAAAAAAAAAGATACAGCACTTTCACTTTACAAGCTGAAATTTTAAACCCAACATATGTTATTTCAAGACCACTGAGTTTAATGAATCAGGAACACTGAGTTTAGATAAACAAAAATTATCATTTTAATACAATTCATTGTAATTCTAAATTAAATACACCTCTAAATTTTATATAAAATTGCAAAAGAATGTTACCAAGATAAATCATAAAGCATTTGTGCTTTATTTTCTATTGAATTGTTCGCTTCTAGAAATTTTAATTTGTTTACCTCAAAAATTGTAATAATGGTTATAAGTTCGGTATCTACATCAAAAGCTTTAAGTTCGGTGTCTTTGTCTCCTCCGAACTTCTTAATGTCTTCACCAAATCTAGGAAGAACCTTGACTTCCTCCTGTACCTTCTTGAAACCGGAACTCGTCTTGGTGTCAAATGAAGCTGTCTTATGTCTAGAAAACCATATTGCACTAGATTCACTGATCTCTGGAAAAATATATATAGCTAAAGTGAATAGTATTAAGTTGGCTGTGGTGGTCATTTACCATTAAGAAAAAAAAAAACATAAATGAAAGTGTTTTTTTTTTTTTTTGCTAAGTATTTGAATTTCATCAAAAAAAAATGAGAAGGATTGTAAAAATTGTACAAAGGTGCTAAACAAGATAGAAACATCTTTGGCAAAAAAGAATAAAAAACAAGAAAGATCCTAATTCAGAGTTACAAACAACATATGGAAAGATTTTACTCATAAGTGAACTAAGTTTGAATTAGGTCACTAAAAGATTTTTTTTTTTAATCAAAAATTGCATCACGAACAAGACGGTTGATCTTTTTGAAGATTGTCGGCGGTGTAGATGACACGTTACTGAAAAGACTATTGTTGAAACGTTGTTCCTCTCAAACCAGATGAAGTAAATTGTAGATTGAGCTATTAAACGCCTTAAGGTTCTAGGGCATATGTTGTCTTTGAATCCTAGCCAACACCTGAAGGCAGTCCAGGCGTGAAAACCAAAAGAATGATAGCCTAAGTGTTCCTTGAAACTTGAAGAAAGGTCTCAATGATCTTATACATCGAGGAAATTTCTTATAGATGTGTTTTTATGTCATCGGTTATAAGATATTGTGTTTAGATGAATATAATTTGAAAGGGGTTATGACAAAGAAAAATAACATTTATTATTCCATCTTAAAGTCGTAAAAAAGCATCGGTTGTAGGATTTAACTTAAGCTTCCTTGTTATCATGTTGTTTATATATTGTGCTATATTTCGATGAATATGAAAAACTCTTATTAAAATTGATAAAATCTGATTTAGAAAACAAGACATTGTTTTATAGACCAAAACAATTAGGTTTTTACTAAGCATTATAGCGCGAGGACAAACATAATCATAATCTCAAGTCATTCAAAGTGATCTACATGATCATTTAAAAGCCCATTGATTTTTTTGGTGATTTTTTGCTTCTTCCTCAACTGTAAAATCGTTTTCGATGTTTAAAGTCCTACGAACCTCTTCAACAGTTTTACCTTTGATCATCGTATCAGCGATGAACTGACAAATGAGATCAAAAAGAGTTTTGATGTTGAGAAAATCAGCAGCTAAAAGTAGATTAAAAATCTTTGGCTGGTCGAGATCATTCATAAACTGAGCATCCCAATTTTTGAGATCCTCTTGGGAGGAAGAAGACAAACCACCACCATCACCATCGGCGATGACAACGTGTTTCTTGCAATACTCGATCACCAAAGCGAGGATATCCCCTGTGACGTTGGCAAGAGGAATTGCGTTACTGGCGCAGTCATCTTCAATCATGTAGGCTATGGTCTCCGACTGCAGGGCCACTGCTTCTTCAACCTCAAAGATAATGCCATTTGAGCTTTTTAAAACAATATTCTTCTTCAGACATGGTTGGTCCTTTGTGATAGTGGGGAGATTTATGGAAAATAGTTAGGAATAATTATAGGAATGATACAAAGTAATTAACTTATGCGTCTCTCTATATATAGAATTTTGAGTCGGTGGTTATGAACTTATGTTCAGAGTTCTAACATGATTAAAGAAATTAACATATTTTGAGTTTGACCAAAAAGTAATTAGGAAATATCATTCTGAATTATGATATCCTTGAACAATCTGTCTATTGTTGAAAAAAAGTCAACCACATTGTGAGGCATCTTTAGTTTATGGGAAAGTTAATTAATTAATAATAGAATGAAAAAAGAAGAATGGAAATTATTATTTCTTCTTAAATTTGATAGGTTATATTTAATTTTATAATAACTCTCTAAATCATAAAGAATAAAAAGAATCATTATATTGTATTTGTAAATAGTGTAATTTTTAAGAGATTATAAAGATATTTAATATTTCTTCTCATTAATTTGATCACCGGTTAGAGCCATTATTTAAATCAAAATGATAATTATGTAACTTCTGCAAAACTTTATAAATGCTTACGGCTAAAACTTGAGGCTTGTTGCATGTTTACAAGTTAAAAGACATATTCATTTACAATTATGTAAATAAATCTCATACTTTTGAATTCTTTACAGTATTCCATGTTTAATACATTTTTACAATTATGTAATTTATCACTATTTTGTTTTAATTAATCTGAAGGTAAAAAATCGTGTAAACGTAGAAATATATTATACAAAAATTTAACCGTCAAATTAATCAAAAAAAAACATTACAATATGGTAATGTAAATCACTATAAACCTAATAAAAATGATTACGGTTGCCATTAATTTTGGAAACGGAAGTTGATAAGTTTATGATTACAACAATCCAATTCTTATGACACTTTCACCCATTAATTCCAGATTCACACGTGCTTTTGTACCAATTTGGGTTTCTTCTTTTTGATTTGTGCAACGTCCTATTTCAGTAAAGAGTTCAAAGGAACTTTTTGCAAGTGAATCAGCCAACATATTGACTTCTCGGGATACCCAAAAAAAAAATTCATCGATCTTGTGGAGCTTTGTCAAATGGGTCTCTGGATTTATAGCTCTGATCAACTGCTGTACTTCCGATGCAATATGAATTTTATTTTAACTCCTCTACACTCTACTGGGGGGGGGGGGGGGGGGGGGGGTGGATAATTATTCTAAATGAGCTATTGCGATTTGGAATTCTCTTCAAGGTTAACAGAAGATTTGGTTTATTGATGGCTCGAGCCAAAAACCTGCCTCCAATCTCGACCTTACCCGTTGGACTGGTACAAACGACTATTGATCCTTGGCTTTGTTTGACTGTTTTTCATGTTCTTGACACTTATACACTCTAGGAATCTCTCCAATGTCGCTTTTCTGACAAAAATGTTATCCAAAAATATCTGCTTGAAGATGAAATCACCAACTACAAATGACTAATCTGTTCTAAAATATTAAGGTTGTCTATCAAAGCTCTAAGAGGAATTGAAGACTTTTAAGTCATCTGTATCGTGTACGTGCACTGCGTTTACTGCTATCGAGACAGAACGTGAAGATGCTAGATCCTCAAGCTCTCTCTCGCCACTAGTCCTCTGCTTCACAATCCATAAGTTTATAGTTGTTTGTCACGATCTGTGTGGGACAAAGCAGATGACCTAGACCACTATTCGGTTTTAGTAAAAGACATGGATTAGGAGCTGAGTAGAACAATTTAAGCACTAAGTGAACAACATGTTAAAGGAAAACCCCACCAATCAGTGTTACAGTAGGCATAAAAGAGAAGAGCAGAATATGCATGAAGGAAGATCCCTTGTCCTGGACAACCCATCAAGTAACAAGAATTGTGTAAGGCAGCATTCCAATGAGCCTGTGGTGGAGTATGAGCCACATAAACAGGTCTGGCCTAGTAAAAGTTAGATAGAAAAAACGTCCAATCAAACAATTATAAAAATATAGATTGTGAACCAGAGGACTAGTGGCGAGAGAGAGCTTAGTGATATCAGTAGATCTTCACATTCTTTCTCGATATCAGTAGATGCAGTGCAGGTACATAATACATATGAATTAAAAGTCCCAATTTATCTTAGAGCTTTGATAGACAACCTTAATATCTGAGAACAAATTGGTCATTTGTAGTTCGTGATTTCGTCTACAAGCAGATGCTTGTGGGCATCATTTTTGACAGAAAAGCGACGTTGGATTCCTAGAGTTTAGAAGTGTCAAGAACATGAGAAATAGTCGAACAAAGCTGAGGATCAATAGTCGTTTATACCAGTTCAGCGGGCAAGGTTGAGATTGGAGGCAGGTTTTTGACTCGAGCTATCAATAAACCCGATCTTCTGTGTATCTTGAAGAGAATTCCAAATCGCAATAGCTCATTTAGATTTATCCCCACGAAGGAGCATTGGTGTGACATTCACCCAGATTATTAAAGGGATGTAGAGTGCAGCAGAGTTAAAAAAAAAAACTTCATATTGCATGGAAAGCACAACAGTTGATCAGAGCTATAAATCCAGAGACTCATTTGACAAAGCTCCACATGACCATTTTTGAAATCCTTAATCTATCCTTTAGTGTCCATGATATTTTTTTTTGTATCCTTAGAAGTTAATTTGGTGGCCGATTCAGTTGCAAAAAGTGACTTGAACTCTTTGTTTTGACCGCTTTAATTTATTAAAATAAGTCTTTTCACAAATAAAAAAGAAGAAACTCAAATTGGTACAAAAACGCGTGTGAATCAGGAATTAGGGGATGAAAGTGTCCTAAAAGTTAGATTGTTGTAATCAGAAATTTATCAACTTTCGTGTCCAAAATTAATGGCAACCGTGATAATTTTTCATTAGGTTTATAGTGATTTACATTACTACATTGTAATGTATTTATTTACTTTTTGATTAATTTTACGGTTAAAGTTATGTATAATATATTTCTACGTTTACACGGTCCTTTACCTTCATATGAATTAAAATATATTAGTGTTAAATTACATAATAGTAAAAATATATCAAATCTGAAATACTGTAAGGAATTGAAAAATATGGATATTATCAATTCACAATTGATCCTAAACATAAAAGAATATAATAAATTATATACATAATAGATTATATCAAATATGTTATACTCTAAAAAAATATAAGATGTTCCAAATAAAAACACAAAGATTAAGATTTATTTTTGTTTTAAACACTATTTAATATCTAGTTAAAAACATAATTTTACGAATCATAACAAATATTGCAGAATTTTAAAACTTAAAATGTATCAAATAAAATTAAATTTTCCATAGGAACTTGTAAAATATCTTATAAAATAGGACAAATTATTTTCCTAGAACATCTTTTAAAATGACTATGTTTATATCTCTTGTGTTATATTTTTCGAGGAAACTTCTTTTGGATGTGTTTTTCTGTCATCAATAATAATATATTGTGTTCACAATGAACATAATTTGAAAAGGATTATAACAAAGGAAAATAAAATTTATTATTCCAAGTTAGAGTTGTAAAAAGCATCGATCGTGAGATTCAGCTTAATCTTCTTTTGTCATCGTATTGTTATTTTGTCATCATATATTTTGGATGTGTTTTTTTGTCATCGGTAATAATATATTGTGTTCACAATGAACATAATTTGAAAGGGATTATAACAAAGGAAAATAGAATTTACTATTTCAAGTTAGAGTTGTAAAAAGCATCGATCGTGGGATTCAGCTTAATCTTCTTTTGTCATTGTATTGTTTGTATATTTTGTTATATTTTGATGAATATGAAAAAAAACTCTTATTGAAATTAATAAAAATAGATTTAAAAAACAAGACTTTTTTTTTGTAGACCAAACAATTAGGTTTTACAATATAAAAGCAAAGACACACGACTCGGAATGGACAAAATAATAGAAACATAATCATGAATCATGATCTCAAGTCATCCAAAGTGATCATTTAAAAGCCCATTCGTTTTCTCGGCTAAGCTGCTTCTTCCTCGGATGTGTAATCCTTCTCGATGTTTAAATTCCTATGAATCTCCTCAACAGTTTTACCTTTGATCATCGTATCAGCGATGAACTCACAAGTGAGATCAAGAAATGTTTTGATGTTGAGTAAATGGGCAGCCAAAATAAGATGAAAAATCTTTTGCTCGTCGAGATCATTCATAAACTGAGCATCCCAACTCTTGAGATCCTCCTGGGAGGAAGAAGGCAAACCACCACCATCACCATTGACGATGACGACTTGTTTCTTGCAATACTCGATCACCAAAGCGAGGATATCGCCTGTGACGTTGGCAAGAGGGATTGCGTTACTGGCACAGTCATCTTCAATCATGTAGGCTATGGTCTCTAACTTTAGGACCACCGCTTCTTCAACCTGAAAGATCATGCCATTTGAGCTTTTTAAAACAATATTCTTCTTCGAGATGGTTTGTTCTTTGTATTAGTGGGGAGATTGATGAAAAATGGTTAGGAGTGATTATAAAGTTGATACAAAGTAATTAACCTATGTGTCTCTCTATATATAGGATTTTGAATCGGTGGTTATGAGCTAATGTTCAGAACAAGATTATGGAAATCAATATATTTTGTGTTTGACCAAAAGATGATAAAGAAATATAATTCTTTATTATGATTTTTTTGAACAATCTGTGTGAGGTTGAAAAAAAGTCAATCACGTTGTAAGGTATCTTCAGTTTATGAGAAGATTAATTAAATAATAATAAAATAAAACAAAAAAGAAGAATGACAATTATTATTTCTTCTTAAATGTGATAGGTTATATTTTAATTTTATAATAACTCCCTAAACATAAAGAAATAAAAAAAATTATTATATTGTACCTGTAAAATAGTGTAATTTTTATGAGATGATAAAGATACTTAGTATTTCTTCTCATCAATTTGATCACCGGTTAGATCCAGTATTTAAATCAAAAAGATCATTATGTAACATCAGCGAAGCTTTTAAATGCTTAACAGCTAAATATTGAGGCCTGTTGCATGTTTACAAATTAAAAGAGATATTTACCTAGCTTTCAAAATACTTTCCTTCTTCAATTTTCTTGATCTTACATAATCTGATTTATTTTTTCGCTTAGCATTAGATTCAAATTTAAATCTTCAAACCATCCACATGGTTAGGCTTATTTTTTGTCCAATGAAGGAACTCTAACTAGAAAATCACCACCATCAAACCAAATAAATTGGGAGTGCCCGAATCCTATACTTAACTACTGTCAGATACAAGAACCTACTCTGAAATACTATAAGAATTTCAAGTAGACTTCACATGATATCATTATTAACTAGGTAGTGAGGGGCTTCAACTGAAAAGAAAATATTTGAGACATCATATGCTCACCTAAATCAAAAGTTTTCATATGGAAAATTTTATGAATGAAGCTATTCTTCTAAAAGAAAATCTGAGAGCTGCGACAGTCAATACCTTAGACCTCTACCTCTTCTGTGATAATGTAGAAACTGCAACAATATTCCATGCAATCACCCAAGCCCTAATGCTAGGGTTTAAAAATCTTTACATCGCATTTGAATCACAGCATTTGATCAGACCTATAAATACGAAGACTTATTTGACAGAGTTCTACGAGGTCGTCTATGACAGCCTAAATATATCTCTTAGTTACGATGAAATCTCTTTTGTTTTTGTATGGTGAAAAGCCAATCTGTTATCTGACTCACTCTACAAAAAGTGCCTTAAACTCTTTTTCTTCCCGGTTTAATTTAATGAAATCAGATTTTACACAAAAAGGAACTCAAACTGGTACAAGAGCGCATGTGAGCCGTGATTAATGGGTGAAAGTGTCGTGAAAACTGGATTGTTGTAAATGAAAAACCTATCAATTTCTGTGTCAAGATTTATGGCAACTGTATTCAAATATTTATTAGGTCTATAGTAGTTTACATTTCTATTATGTAATGTATTTACTTTTTTTGATTAATTTGATGATTCAAAATTTGTATAAAATATTTTATATTGATTCGATTCAAAGAAAAGAGAGAGTTTTTTTACTATCAAATTAAATAAAACAAATTCGTGATATATTGCATAATTATAAATAAAAAATCAAATATGAAATATTGTAATGAATTAAAAAGTACAAGTATTATTCATTCACAAAGTGGGTATTATAAATATATATATATATATATAGAGAGAGAGAGAGAGAGAGAGAGAGAGATTCTAAACCTAAGAGAATGCAATAAAGTATATACATAATAGATTACACTAAATATGATATACACTTAAAAATGTAAGATGTTGGAAATAAATGCACAAAGATTAAGATTCTTTTTGTTTAAAAACATTATTTAATATATAGTTAAAAACGTAATTCATGTAATCATAAAAAAATATTGCAGAATTTTAAAAGTTAAAAGTATCAATTAGCATTAAAGTTTACGGAGAAGTTTTTAAAATATCTTACAAAAAACGAAAAATTATATTTCTTAGAACATATTTTGAAATAAAACCAAATGGGTATGATTTTATCTCTAGTGTTATCTTCCTTTATCTCTATATCCTCCAATTTGGGGTTAAAGGATCTTTAATTCCTAATTTAGAAATTTAATATCCAATGTTTGACTTCGAAGAGCCTTAATACGAAGATCGGTTGATTGTTCTTTGGTGGAAAGATGTTTGGTGACAATGAACTTGTTTTGAACAACATCGCAAAAAAATGACAATCAGATTCAATAAGTTTAGTGTGTTAATGGAAAACCGAACGGCAGTAATATGGATTAACAATTTATTATCACAAAACAGCCCCATTGGTTCATCTTGTTGAAACCCAAAAGAAATAAATATTTGCTTGATCTATTTGAGCTAGGACAAAGCAGAGGACCTAGACCACTATCCGGTTTTGGCAGAGGACATGGATTAGGAACAGAGTAGATTAATTTAAGCACTGAGTGAACAACATGTTAATGGAAAATCCCACCAATCAGTGTTACAGTAGGCGTAGAAGAGAATATCAGAATCTGCATAAAGGAAGATCCCTTGTCTTGGACAACCCCATAAGCAACAAGAAATGTGTAAGGCAGTGTTACAATGAGCCTGTAGTGGAGTATGAGCCACATAAAATGGTATGGCCTAATAAAAGTTAGATAGATAAGACGTCCAACTAAACAATTATAAAATTATAGATTGTGAAACAGAGGACTAGTGGCGAGAGAGAGAGAGAGCTTAGTGATCTAGCATCTTCATGTTCTTTCTCGATATTAGTAGATGCAGTGCTGGTACATGATACATATGACTTAAAAAACTTCAATTCCTCTTAGAGCTTTGATAGACAACCTAAATATTTGAGAACGGATTGGTCATGTGTAGTTGGTGATTTCATCTTCAAGCAGATGCCTATGGGCACCTTTTTTTGACAAAAAGCGACGTTGGATTCCTAGAGTTTAGAAATGTCAAGAACATGAGAAACAGTCGAACAAAGATGAGGATTGATAATCGTTTGTACCAGTCCAGCAGGCAAGGTTGAGATTGGAGGCAGGTTTTTGACTTGAGCCATCAATAAACCCAATCTTCTGTTTATCTTAAAGAGAATTCCAAATCGCAATAGCTCATTTAGAGTAATTATCCCCCCGAAGGAGTATTGGTGTGACATTCACCCGGATTATTAAATGGATGTAGAGTGTAGCAGAGTTTAAAAAAAAACTTCATATTGCATGGGAAACATAGCAGTTGATCAGAGCTATAAATCCAGAGACTCATTTGACAAAGCTCCACATGACCATCTTTGAAATCCTTAATCTATCCTTTATTGTCGATGATTTTTTTTTTGTAGCCCTAGAAGTTAATTTGGTGGCCGATTTAGTTGCAAAAAGTGCCTTGAACTCTTTGTTTTGGCCGCTTTAATTTATTGAAATAAGACTTTTAACAAATAAAAAAGAAAAAACTCAAATTGGTACAAAAGCACGTGTGAATCAGGAATTAATGGATGAAAGTGTCCTAAAAATTGGATTGTTGTAATCAGAAATTTATCAACTTCTGAATCCAAAGTTAATGGCGACCATAATAATTTTTCGTTAGGTTTATAGTGTTTTACATTACTACATTGTAATGTATTTGATTAATGTATTTATTTGGTTTATAGTGACGGTTAAAATAATGTATAATATATTAATACGTTTACACTGTCTTTTACCATCAGATTAATTAAAACATAGTGATAAATTACATAATTGTAAAAACATATCAAATATAGAATACTGTAAAGAATTAAAATGTATGTATATTATCAATTCACAATAGATCCTAAATATAAAAGAATATAATAAAGTATATACATAGTAGATAATATCAAATATGTTATACTCTAAAAACATATAAGATGTTCCAAATAAAAACACGAAAATTAAGATTTATTTTTGTTTTAAACACTATTTAATAACTAGTTAAAAAAATAATTTTACTAATCATAATAAATATTGCAGAATTTTAAAACTCAAAACGTAGTAAATAAAATAAAATTTTCCATAGGAACTTGTATAAAATTTTATAAAATAAGACAAATTATTTTCCTAGAACATCTTTTAAAATGAGTACGTTTATATCTCTTTTGTTATATTTTCCGAGGAAACTTCTATTAGATGTGTTTTTCTGTCATCAGTAATAATATATTGTGTTCACAATGAACATAATTTGAGAGGGATTATAACAAAGGAAAATAAAATTATCATTCCAAGTTAGAGTTGTAAAAAGCATCGATAATGAGATTCAGCTTAATCTTCTTTTGTCATCGTATTGTTTGTATATTTTGTTATATTTTGATGAATATAAAAAAAAACTCTTATTGAAATTAATAAAAACAGATTTAAAAAACAAGACTTTTTTTTGTAGACCAAACAATTAGGTTTTACAATATAAAATTAAAGACATACGACTCGGAAAGGACAAAACAATAGAAACATAATCATGAATCTTGATCTCAAGCAATCCAAAGTGATCATTTAAAAGCCCATACGTTTTCTCGGCGAAGCTCTGCTTCTTCCTCGGATGTGTAATCCTTCTCGATGTTTAAATTCCTACGAATCTCCTCAACAGTTTTACCTTTGATCATCGTATCAGCGACAAACTGACAAGTGAGATCAAGAAGGGTTTTGATGTTGAGGAAATGAGCTGCCAAAATAAGATTAAAAACCTTTTGCTCATCGAGATCATTCATAAACTGAGCATCCTAACTCTTGAGATCCTCCTGGGAGGAAGAAGACGAACCACACCATCACCATTGGCGATGATGACGTGTTTCTTGCAATACTCAATCACCAAAGTGAGGATATCGCCTGTGATGTTGGCAAGAGGGATTACGTTGCTGGCAAAGTCATCTTCAATCATGTAGGCTATAGTCTCAGACTGTAGGGCCACCGGTTCTTCAACCTCAAAAATCATGCCATTTGCGCTTTTTAAAACAAGATTCTTCTTTGACATGGTTTAATCTTTGTATTAGTGGGGAGATTGATGAAAAATGGTTAGGAGTGTTTATAGAATTGATACAAAGTAATTAACCTATGTGTCTCTCTATATATAGGATTTTGTGTCAGTGGTTATGAACTTATGTTCAGAGTTCTAACAAGATTAGGGAAATCAACATATTTTGTGTTTGACCAAAAAGATGATAAGAAAATACAATTCTTTATTATGATTTCTTTGAACAATCTGTGTGAGGTTGAAAAAAAGTCAATCATGTTGTAAGGTATCTTCGGTTTATGGGAAGATTAATTAGATAATAATAAAATGAAACAAAAAAAAAGAATGATAGTTATTATTTATTCTTAAATGTGATGGGTTATATTTTAATTTTATAATAACTCCCTAAAACATAAAGAATAAAAAAAAATCATTATATTGTACCTGTAAAGTAGTGTAATTTTTAAGAGATGATAAATATACTTAATATTTCTTCTCATAAATTTGATCACCGGTTAGAACCAGTATTTAAATCAAAATGATCATTATGTAACTTCAGCGAAGCTTTTTAGATGCTTAACGGCAACATATTGAGGCATGTTGCATGTTTACAAGTTAAACGAGATATTTACCTAGCTTTCAAAATACTTTCCTTCTTCAATTTTCTTGATCTTACATAATCTGATTTATTTTTTCGCTTAGCATTAGATTCAAATTTATATCTTCAAACCATCCAGATGGTTAGGCTTAAGTTTTGTCCAATGAAGGAACTCTAACTAGAAAATCACCACCATCAAACAAAATAAATTGGGAGTATTCGAATCCTAGACTTAACTACTGTCAGATACAAGAACCTACTCTGAAACTATGAGGCTTTCACATAGAATTCACATGATATCATCATTAACTAGGTACTATGGGGCTTCAACTGAAAAGCAAATATTTGAGACATCAGATGCTCACCTAAATCAAAAATTTTCATATGGAAAATTTTATGAATGAATCTATTCTTCTAAAAGAAAATCTGAGAGCTGCGACAGTCAATACCTTAGACCTCTACCTCTTCTGTGATAATGTAGAAACTGCAGCAATATTCCATGCAATCACCCAAGCCCTTATGCTAGGGTTTAAAAATCTTTACATCGCATTTGAATCACAGCATTTGATCAGACCTATAAATACGGAGACTTATTTGACAGAGTTCTACGAGATCGTCAATGATAGCCTAAATATATCTCTTAGTTTCGATGAAATCTCTTTTGTTTTTGTATAGCGAAAAGCCAATCTGTTATCTGACTCACTTTACAAAAAGTGCCTTAAACTACATTTCTTTCCCGGTTTAATTTAATGAAATCAGTTTTTGCACAAAAAAAGAACTCAAACTGGTACAAAAACGTATGGGAGTCGTAATTAATGGGTGAAAGTGTCATGCGAACTTAAATATTGTAAATGCAAAACCTATTAATTTCTGCGTCCAAATTTATGGCAACAATATTCAAATTTTTATTAGGTCTATGGCAGTTTACATTTCTATAATGTAATGTATTTATTTATTTTTTATTCATTTGATGGTCAAACATTTTTATAAAATATTTTATATTGATTCGATTAAAAGGAAAGAAAGATATTTTTTTACTATCAAATTAATTAAATTAAATTCGTGATATATTGCATAATTATAAATAAAAAAATTAAGTATGGAATATTGTAATGAATGAAAAAGAACGAGTATTATTGATTCACAAGGTGGGTATTTATATAAATATAAATAAATAAATATATATATATATATATTCCATATATATATATATATAGATTCTAAACGTAAGAGAATACAATAGAGTATATACATAATAGATTACACTAAATATGATATACACTTAAAAATGTAAGATGTTGGAAATAAAAACACAAAGATTAAGATTTTTTTGTTTAAAATCATTATTTAATAATTTGTTAAAAACGTAATTCATGTAATCATTAAAAATATTGCAGAATTTTTAAGGTTAAAAGTATCAATTAATATTAAAGTTTACATAGAAGCTTCTAAAAGATCTTACAAAAACGGCAAATTAAAATATCTGGAACATTTTTTGAAATAAGACCAAATGAGTATGATTTTATCTCTAGTGTTAGATTCCTCTATCTCTATATTCTCCAAAATTGGGGTTGAATGATCTTTAATCCTTAATTTAGAATGTAAATATTCAATGGTTGACTTCAAAGAGCCTCAATACGAAGATCAGTTGATTGTTCTTTGGTGGAATGATATTTGGTGACAATGAACTTGTTTTGAACAACATCGCGAACAAAATGACAATCAGATTCAATAAATTTAGTGTGTTTATGGAAAACCGAACGGCTGTAATGTGGATTAACAATTTATTATCACAAAACAGCCCCATTGGTTCATCTTGTTGAAATTCAAAAGAAATAAATATTTGCTTGATCCATTTGAGCTGGGACAAAGCGGAGGATCTAGACCACTATTCGGTTTTAGCAGGGGACATGTATTGGGAACAGAATAGAACAATTTAAGCACTGAGTGAACAACATGTTAAAGGAAAATCTCACCAATCAGTGTTACAGTAGGCGTTGAAGAGAATATCAGAATCTGCATAAAGGAAGATCCCTTGTCTTGGACAACCCCTCAGGTAACAAGAATTGTGTAAGGAAGTATTCCAATGAGCCTGCAGTGGAGTATGAACCACATAAAAAGGTCTGGCCTAATAAAAGTTAGATAGATAAGACGTCCAACCAAACAATTATAAAATTATAGATTGTGAAACAGAGGACTAGTGGCGAGAGAGAGCTTAGTGATCTAGCATCTTCATGTTCTTTCTCGATTTAGTAGACGCAGTGCTGGTACATGATACAGATGACTTAAAAGTCTTCAGTTCCTCTTGGGGCTTTGATAGACAACGATAATTTTTGTGAACAGATTGGTCATTTGTAGTTGGTGATTTCATCTTCAAGCAAATGCCTATGAGCACCATTTTTGACAGAAAAGCGACTTTGGATTCCTAGAGTTTAGAAGTGTCAAGAACATGAGAAACAGTCGAACAAAGATAAGGTTCAATAGTCATTTGTACCAGTCCAGCAGGCAAGGTTGAGATTGGAGGCAGGTTTTTGACTCGAGCCATCAATAAACCCAATCTTCTGTTTATCTTGAAGAGAATTCCAGATCGCAATAGCTCATTTAAAGTAATTATCCCCCCGAAGGAGCATTGGTGTGACGTTCACCCGGATTATTATTGGGATGTAGAGTGTAGCAGAGTTAAAAAAAAAACTACATATTCCATGAGAAGCACAACAGTTGATCAGAGCTATAAATCCAGAGACTCATTTGACAAAGCTCCACAAGACCATCTTTGAAATCCTTATTCTATCCTTTAGTGTCGATTTTTTTTTGTATCCCTAGAAGTTAATTTGGTGGCCGATTCAGTTGCAAAAAGTGCCTTGGACTCTTTGTTTTGACCGCTTTAATTTATTGAAATAAAACTTTTCACAAATAAAAAAGAAGAAACTCAAATTGGTACAAAAGCACGTGTGAATCAGGAATTGATAGATGAAAGAGTCATAAAAATTGTATTGTTGTAATCAGAAATTTATCAACTTTCATGTCCAAAATTAATAGCAATCGTAATCATGTTTCGTTAGGTTTATAGTGATTTACATTACTACATTGTAATGTATTTATTTGGTTTTTGATTAATTTGATGGTTAAAATTATGTATAATATATTCCTACGTTTACACGATCCTTTACCTTCAGACTAATTAAAACATATTAGTGATAAATTATATAATTGTAAAATTATATCAAATATGGAATACTGTAAAGAATTGAAAAGTATGTATATTATCAATTCACAATAGATCCTAAACATAAAAGAATATATTTTTCTAGAACATCTTTTAAATGACTACGTTGATATCTCTTGTGTTGTATTTTCAGAGGAAGCTTCTATTGGATGTGTTTTTCTGCATGTCATCAATAATAATATATTGTGTTCACAATGAACATAATTTGAAAGGGATTATAACAAAAGAAAATAAAATTTATTATTCCAAGTTAGAGTTTTAATAAGCATCGATCGTGGGATTTAGCTTAATCTTCTTTTGTCATCGTATTGTTTGTATATTTTGTTATATTTTGTTATATTTTGATGAACATGAAAAAAAACTCTTATTAAAATTAATAAAAACATATTTAAAAAACAAGAGTTTTTTTTTGTAGACCAAACAATTAGGTTTTACAATATAAAAGCAAACACACACGACTAGGAATGGACAAAACAATAAAAACATAATCATAAATCATGTTCTCAAGTCATCCAAAGTGATCATTTAAAAGCCCATTCGTTTTCTCGGCGAAGCTCTGCTTCTTCCTCGGATGTGTAGTCTTTCTCGATGTTTAAATTCCTACGAATCTCCTCAACAGTTTTACATTTGATCATCGTATCAACGACAAACTGACAAGTGAGATCAACAAGGGTTTTGATGTTGAGGAAATGAGCAGCCAACATAAGATTAAAAATCTTTTGCTCGTCGAGATCATTCATAAACTGAGCATCCCAACTCTTGAGATCCTCCTGGGAGGAAGAAGACGAACCACCACCATCACCATCGGCGATGATGACATGTTTCTTCCAATACTCGATCACCAAAGCGAGGATATTGCCTGTAACGTTGGCAAGAGGGATTGTGTTACTGGCACAGTCTTCTTCAATCATGTAGGCTATGGTCTCCGACTGTAGGGCCACCACTTCTTCAACCTCAAAGATCATGGCATCTGAGCTTTTTAAAACAATATTCTTCTTCGACATGGTTAGTTCTTTGTATTAGTGGGGAGATTGATGAAAAATGGTTAGGAGTGATTATAGAATTGATACAAAGTAATTAACCTATGTGTCTCTATATATAGGATTTTGTGCCGGTGGTTATGAACTTATGTTCAGAGTTCGAACAAGATTATGGAAATCAACATATTTTGTGTTTGGCCAAAATGATTATAAGGAAATATAATTCTTTATTATGATTTCTTTGAACAATCTGTGTGAGGTTAAAAAAAAAATCAATCACGGTGTAAGATATCTTCAGTTTATGAAAAAATTAATTAAATAATAGTAGAATGAAACAAAAAAGAAGAATGACAATTATTATTTATTCTTAATGTGATAGGTTATATTTTAATTTTATAATAACTACCTAAAACATAAAGAATAAAAAAAATATCATTATATTGTACCTGTAAAATAGAGTAAGTTTTAAGAGATGATAAAGATACTTAATATTTCTTCTCATCAGTTTGATCACCGGTTAGAGCTAGTATTTAAATCAAAATGATTATTATGTAACTTCAGCGAAGCTTTTAAGATGCTTAACGGCTAAATATTGAGGCTTGTTGCATGTTTACAAGTTAAATGAGATATTTATCTAGCTTTCAAAATACTTTCATTCTTCACTTTTCTTGATCTTACATAATCTGATTTATTTATTCGCTTAGCATTAGATAAATCTTCAAACCATCCACATGGTTATGCTTAATTTTTGTCCAATGAAGGAACTCTAACTAGAAAATCACCACCATCAAACAAAATAAATTGGGAGTGCTCGAATCCTAGACTTAACTACTGTCAAATACAAGAACCTACTCTGAATACTACGAGGCTTTCAAGTAGACTTCACATGATATCATCATTAACTAGGTACTGAGGGGCTTCAACTGAAAAGCAAATATTTGAGACATCGGATGATCACCTAAATCAAAAAATTTCTTATGGAAAATTTTATGAATGAATCTATTCTTCTAAAAGAAAATCTAAGAGCTGCGAAAGTCAATACCTTAGACCTCTACCCCTTATGTGATAATGTAGAAACTGCAGCAATATTCCATGCAATCACCCAAGCCCTTATGCTAGGGTTTAAAAATCTTTACATCGCATTTGAATCACAGCATTTGATCAGAACTATAAATACGGAGACTTATTTGACAGAGTTCGACGAGGTCGTCTATGACAGCCTAAATATATCGCTTAGTTTCGATGAAATCTCTTTTATTTCTGTATAGCGAAAAACCAATCTGTTATCTGACTCACTTTACAAAAAGTGCCTTAAACTCTATTTCTTTCCCAGTTTAATTTAATGAAATCAGTTTTTGCACAAAAATGGAACTCAAACTGGTACAAAAACGCATGGGAGTCGTAATTAATGGGTGAAAGTATCATGAGAACTGGAATGTTGTAAATACAAAACCTATCAACTTCTGTGTCTAAATTTATGGCAACAGTATTCAAAATTTTATTACGTCTATGGCAGTTTACATTTCTATTATGTATTGTATTTACTTTTTTTTGATTCATTTGATGGTCAAAAATTTCTATAAAATATTTTATATTGACTCGATTCAAAGGAAAAAAAATTTTTTTTTACTATCAAATTGATTAAAATAAATTTGTGATATATTGCATAATTATAAATAAAAAAAATCAAATGTGGAATATTGTAATGAATTAAAAAGAACGAGTATTATTGATTCACAAGGTGGGTATTTATATAAATATATATATATATAAATAAATAAATAAATAAATAAATATATATATATATATATATATAGATTCTAAACCTAAGAGAATACAATAAAGTATATACATAATAGATTACACTTAATATAGTATACACTTAAAAATGTAAGTTGTTGGAAATAAAAGCACAAAGATTAAGATTCTTTTTGTTTAAAAACATTATTTAATAATTTGTTAAAAACGTAATTCATGTAATTATAAAAAAATATTGCAGAATTTTTAAAGTTAAAAGTATCAATTAACATTAAAGTTTACATAGAAGCTTCTAAAAGATCTTACAAAAAGAGCAAATTATATTATCTAGAACATCTTTTGAAATAAGACCAAATGAGTATGATTTTATCTCTAGTGTTATATTCCTTTATCTCTATATCCTCCAAAATTAGGGTTGAAGGATCTTGAATCCCTAATTTAGAAAGTAAATATTCAATGGTTGACTTCGAAGAGCCTCAATATGAAGATCGGTTGATTGTTCCTTGGTGGAATGATATTTGGTGACAATGAACTTGTTTTGAACAACATCGCGAACAAAATGACAATCAGATTCAATAAATTTTGTGTGTTTATGGACAACCGAACGGCTGGAATGTGGATTAACAATTTATTATCACAAAACAGCCCCATTGGTTCATCTTGTTGAAATTCAAAAGAAATAAATATTTGCTTGATCCATTTGAGCTGGGACAAAACTGAGGATCTAGACCACTATTCGGTTTTAGCAGGGGACATGTATTGGGAACAGAATAGAACAATTTAAGCACTGAGTGAACAACATGTTAAAGGAAAATCTCACCAATCAGTGTTACAGTAGGCGTAGAAGAGAATATCAGAATCTGCATAAAGGAAGATCCCTTGTCTTGGACAACCCCTCAGGTAACAAGAATTGTGTAAGGAAGTATTCCAATGAGCCTGCAGTGGAGTATGAACCACATAAAAAGGTCTGGCCTAATAAAAGTTAGATAGATAAGACGTCCAACCAAACAATTATAAAATTATAGATTGTGAAACAGAGGACTAGTGGCGAGAGAGAGCTTAGTGATCTAGCATCTTTACGTTCTTTCTCGATATCAGTAGACGCAGTGCAGGTACATGATACAGATGACTTAAAAGTCTTCAATTCCTCTTAGAGCTCTGATAGACAACCTTAATATTTGAGAACAGATTGGTCATTTGTAGTTGATTATTTCGTCTACAAGCATATGCCTATGGGCACCATTTTTGACAGAAAAGCGACGTTGGATTCCTAGGGTATAGAAGTGTCAAGAACATGAGAAACAGTCGAACAAAGATGAGGATCAATAGTCATTTGTACCAGACCAGCAGGCAAGGTTGAGATTGGAGGCAGGTTTTTGACTCGAGCCATCAATAAACCCAATCTTCTGTTTATCTTAAAGAGAATTCCAGATCGCAATAGCTCATTTAAAGTAATTATCCCCCCCGAAGGAGCATTGGTGTGACATTCACCCGGATTATTAATGGGATGTAGAGTGTAGCAGAGTTAAAAAAAAAACTACATATTTCATGGGAAGCACAGCAGTTGATCAGAGCTATAAATCCAGAGACTCATTTGACAAAGCTCCACAGGACCATCTTTGAAATCCTTATTCTATCCTTTATTGTCGATTATTTTTCTTGTATCCCTAGAATTTAATTTGGTGGCCGATTCAGTTGCAAAAAGTGCCTTGAACTCTTTGTTTTGATCGCTTTAATTTATTAAAATAAGACTTTTCACAAATAAAAAAGAAAAAACTCAAATTGGTACAAAAGCGCGTGTGAATCAGGAATTAATGGATGAAAGAGTCCTAAAAATTGGATTGTTGTAATCAGAATTTTATCAACTTTCGTGTCCAAAATTAATAGCAGCCGTAATCATTTTTCGTTAGGTTTATAGTGATTTATATTACTACATTGTAATGTATTTAATTGGTTTTTGATTAATTTGACGGTTAAAATTATCTATAATATATTCCTATGTTTACACGACCCTTTACCTTCAGATTAATTTAAACATATTAGTGATAAATTACATAATTGTAAAAATATATCAAATATGGAATACTGTAATGAATTTAAAAGTATGTATATTATCAATTCATCCTTAACATAAAAGAATATATTTTCGTAGAACATGTTTTAAATGACTACGTTAATATCTCTTGTGTCGTATTTTCAGAGGAAGCTTCTATTGGATGTGTTTTTCTGTCATTAGTAATAATATGTTGTGTTCAAAATGAACATAATTTGAAAGGGATTATAACAAAAGAAAAGAAAATTTATTATTCCAAGTTAGAGTTGTAAAAAGCATCGATGGGGGGATTTAGCTTAATCTTCTTTTGTCATCGTATTGTTTGTATTTTTATGCTTACACAATCCTTTACCTTCAGATTAATTAAAACATATTAGTGATAAATTACATAACTGTAAAAATATATCAAATATAGAATACTGTAAAAAATTGAAAAGTATGTATATTATCAATTCATCCTTAACATAAAAGAATATATTTTCCTCGAACATGTTTTAAATGACTACGTTGATATCTCTTGTGTTGTATTTTCAGAGGAAGCTTCTATTGGATGTGTATTTCTGTCATTAGTAATAATATGTTGTGTTTACAATGAACATAATTTGAAAGAGATTATAACAAATAAAAATAAAATTTATTATTCCAAGTTAGAGTTGTAAAAAGCATCGATCGTGGGATTTAGCTTAATCTTCTTTTGTCATCGTATTGTTTGTATATTTTGTTATATTTTGATGAACATGAAAAAAAACTCTTATTGAAATTAATAAAAATAGATTTAAAAAACAAGACTTTTTTTTTATAGACCAAACAATTAGGTTTTACAATATAAAAGCAAAGACACACGACTCGGAATGGACAAAATAATAGAAACATAATCATGAATCATGTTCTCAAGTCATCCAAAGTGATCATTTAAAAGCCCAATCGTTTTCTCGGCGAAGCTCAGCTTCTTCCTCGGATGTGTAATCTTTCTCGATGTTTAAATTCCTACGAATCTCCTCAACAGTTTTACCTTTGATCATCGTATCAGCGACAAACTGACAAGTGAGATCAACAAGGGTTTTGATGTTGAGGAAATGAGCAGCCAACATAAGATTAAAAATCTTTTGCTCGCCGAGATCATTCATAAACTGAGCATCCCAACTCTTGAGATCCTCCTGGGAGGAAGAAGACGAACCACCACCATCACCATCGGCGATGATGATGTGTTTCTTCCAATACTCGATCACCAAAGCGAGGATATCGCCTGTGACGTTGGCAAGAGGGATTGTGTTACTGGCACAGTCATCTTCAATCATGTAGGCTATGGTCTCGGACTGTAGGGCCACCGCTTCTTCAACCTCAAAGATCATGCCATCTGAGCTTTTTAAAACAATATTCTTCTTCGACATGGTTTGTTCTTTGTATTAGTGGGGAGATTGATGAAAAATGGTTAGGAGTGATTATAGAATTGATACAAAGTAATTAACCTATGTGTCTCTATATATAGTATTTTGTGTTGGTGGTTATGAACTTATGTTCAGAGTTTTAACAAGATTATGGAAATCAACATATTTTGTGTTTGACCAAAAAGATGATAAGGAAATATAATTCTTTATTATGATTTCTTTGAACAATCTGTGTGAGGTTGAAAAAAAGTCAATCACGGTGTAAGATATCTTCAGTTTATGGGAAGATTAATTAGATAATAATAGAATGAAACAAAAAAGAAGAATGACAATTATTATTTATTCTTAAATGTGATAGGTTATATTTTAATTTTATAATAACTCCCTATAACATAAAGAATAAAACAAAACATCATTATATTGTACCTGTAAAATTGTGTAATTTTTAAGAGATGATAAAGATAATGAATATTTCTTCTCATCAGTTTGATCACCGGTTAGAGCCAGTATTTAAATCAAAATGATCATTATGTAACTTCAGCGAAGCTTTTTAGATGCTTAACAGCTAAATATTGAGGTCTGTTGCATGTTTACAAGTTAAAAGAGATATTTAGCTAGCTTTCAAAATACTTTCCTTCTTCAATTTTCTTGATCTTACATAATCTGATTTATTTTTTCGCTTAGCATTAGATTCAAATTTATATCTTCAAACCGTCCACATGGTTAGACTTAAGTTTTGTGCAATGAAGGTACTCTAACTTGAAAATCACCACCATCAAACCAAATAAATTGGGAGTGCCTGAATCCTAGACTTAACTACTGTCAGATACAAGAACCTACTCTGAATACTATGAGGCTTTCAAGTAGACTTCACATGATATTATCATTAACTAGGTACTGAGGGGGTTCAACTGAAAACCAAATATTTGAGACATTAGATTCTCACCTAAATCAAAAAATATCATATGGAAAATTTTATGCAATCACCCAAGCCTTTATGCTAGGGTTTATAAATCTTTACATCGCATTTGAATCACAGTATTTGATCAGACCTATAAATACGGAGACTTATTTGACAGAGTTCTACGAAGTCGTCTAAGACAGCCTAAATATATCTCTTAGTTTCGATGAAATCTCTTTTGTTTTTGTATAGCGAAAAGCCAATCTGTTATCTGACTCACTTTACAAAAAGTGCCTTAAACTCTATTTCTTTCCCGGTTTATTTTAATGAAATCAGTTTTTGCACAAAAAAAGGAACTCAAATTGGTACAAAAGTGCATGTGAGTCGTAATTAATGGGTGAAAGTGTCATGAGAACTGGAATGTTCTAAATGCAAAACCTATCAATTTCTATGTCCAAATTTATGGCAACAGTATTCAATTTTTTATTAGGTCTATGCCAGTTTATATTTCTATTATGTAATGTATTTACGTTTTTTGATTCATTTGATTGCTAAAAATTTCTATTAAATATTTTATATTGACTCGATTCAAAGGAAAGAAAGAATTTTTTTACTATCAAATTAATTAAAATTAATTCGTGATATATTGCATAATTATAAATAAAAAAAATCAAATATGGTATATTGTAATGAATTAAAAAGAATGAGTATTATATAAATATAAATATAAATATAAATATAAATATAAATATAAATATAAATATAAATATAAATATAAATATAAATATAAATATAAATATAAATATAAATATAAATATAAATATAAATATAAATATAAATATAAATATAAATATAAATATAAATATAAATATAAATATAAATATAAATATAAATATAAATATAAATATATATATATATATATATATAGATAGATAGATTCTAAACCTAAGAGAACACAAAAAATATATACATAATAGATTACACTAAATATGGTATACACTTAAAAATATAAGATGTTGGAAATAAAAGCACAAAGATTAATATTTTTTTTGTTTAAAAACATTATTTAATAATTTGTTAAAAACGTAATTCATGTAATCATAAAAGTATTGCAGAATTTTAAAAGTTAAAAGTATCAATTAACATTAAAGTTTACATAGAAGCTTCTAAAAGATCTTACAAAAAGGGCAAATTATATTATCTTGAACATCTTTTGAAATAAGACTGAATGAGTATGATTTTATCTCTAGTGTTATATTCCTTTATCTCTATATCCTCCAAAATTGGGATTGAAGGATCTTTAATCCCTAATTTAGAAAGTAAATATTCAATGGTTGACTTTGAAGAGCCTCAATACGAAGATCGGTTGATTGTTTCTTGGTGGAATGATATTTGGTGACAATGAAGTTGTTTTGAACAATATCGCAAACAAAATAAAAATCATATTAAATAAATTTAGTGTGTTTATGGAAAACCGAACGGCTGTAATGTGGATTAACAATTTATTATCACAAAACAGCCCCATTGGTTCAACTTGTTGAAAATCAAAAGAAATAAATATTTGCTTGGTCCATTTGGGCTGGGACAAAGCAGAGGATCTAGACCACTATTCAGTTTTAGAAGGGGATATGTATTAGGAACAAAGTAGAACAATTTAAGCATTGAATGAACAACATGTTAAAGGAAAATCCCACCGATCATTGTTACAGTAGGCGTAGAAGAAAATATCACAATCTGCATAAAGGAAGCTCCCTTGTCTTGGAAAACCCCTCGGGTAACAAAAATTGTATAAGGAAGTTCCAATGAGCCTGTAGTGGACTATGAACCACATAAAAAGGTCTGGCCTAATAAAAGTTAGATAGATAAGACGTCCAACCAAACAATTATAAAATTATAGATTGTGAAACCGAGGACTAGTGGCGAGAGAGAGCTTAGTGATCTAGCATCTTCATGTTCTTTCTCGATATCAGTAGACGCAGTGCTGGTACATGATACAAATGACTTAAAAGTCTTCAGTTCCTCTTAGAGCTTTGATAGACAACCTTAATTTTTGAGAACAGATTGGTCATTTATAGTTGGTGATTTCATCTTCAAGCAGATGCCTATGGGCACCATTTTTGACAGAAAAGCGACGTTGGATTCCTAGAGTTTAGAAGTGTCAAGAACATGAGAAACAGTCGAACAAAGATGAGGATCAATAGTCAGTGTACCAGTCCTGCAGGCAAGGTTGAGATTGGAGGCAGGTTTTTGACTCGAGCCATCAATAAACACAATCTTCTGTTTATCTTGAAGATAATTCCAGATCGCAATAGCTCATTTAAAGTAATTATCCCCCCCCCCCCCCCCCCGAAGGAGCATTGGTGTGACGTTCACCCGGATTATTAATGGGATATAGAGTGTAGCAGAGTTAAAAGAAAACTACATATTCCATGGGAAGCACATCAGTTGATCAGAGCTATAAATCCAGAGACTTATTTGACAAAGCTCCACAAGACCATCTTTGATATTGTTATTCTATCCTTTAGTGTCGATTTTTTTTTTGTATCCCTAGAAGTTAATTTGGTGGCCGATTCAGTTGCAAAAAGTGCTTTGAACTCTTTGTTTTGACCGCTTTAATTTATTGAAATAACTTTTCATAAATAAAAAAGAAGAAACTCAAATTGGTACAAAAGCGCGTGTGAATCAGAAATTAATGGATGAAAAAGTCCTAAAAATTGGATTGTTGTAATCAGAAATTTATCAACTTTCGTGTCCAAAATTAATAGCAACCGTAATCATTTTTCGTTAGGTTTATAGTGATTTACATTACTATATTATAATGTATATATTTGGTTTTTGATTAATTTGTCGGTTAAAATTATGTATAATATATTTCTACGTTTACACGATCCTTTACCTTCAGATTAATTAAAACATATTAGTGATAAATTACATAATTGTAAAAATATATCAAATATGGAACACTGTAAAGAATTAAAAAGTATGTATATTATCAATTCACAATAGATCCTAAACATAAAGGAACATAATAAAGTATATACATAATAGATTATATCAAATATGTTATATGCTCAAAAATACAAGATGTTCCAAATAAAAATATGAAGATTAAGATTTATTTTCGTTTTAAACACTATTTAATAACTAGTTAAAAACATAATTTTACTAATCACAACAAATATTGCAGAATTTGAAAAAATTTAAACATATTAAACAAAATTATTTTTTTCATAGGAACTTGTAAAACATCTTTTAAAATAGGACAAATTATTTTTCTAGAATATCTTTTAAAATGAGTACGTTTATATCTTTTGTGTTATATTTTCCGAGGAAACTTCTTTTGGATGTGTTTTTGTGTCATCAGTAATAATATATTGTGTTCACAATGAACATAATTTGAAAGGGATTATAACAAAGGAAAATAAAATTTATTATTCTAAGTTAGAGTTGTAAAAAGAATCGATCGTGAGATCCAGCTTAATCTTCTTTGTATTGTTTATATATTTTGTTATATTTTGATGAATATGAAAAAACTCTTATTGAAATTAATTAAAACAGATTTAAAAAACAAGACATTGTTTCATAGACCTAAACAATTAGGTTTTACAATATAAAAGCAAAGACACACGACTGCGCAAGGACAAAACAAAAGAAACATAATCATGACTCATGATCTCAAGTCATCCAAAGTGATCATTTAAAAGCCCATTCGTTTTCTTGGCGAACCTCTGCTTCTTCCTTGGATGTGTAGTCCTTCTCAATGTTTAAAGTCCTACGACACAGACAATTGAATACACATGTCACTGTCTGCAGTGCAATGTTGTAGTTTTTCAAAGGCCACTGTAAAAAAAAACTTTTATTTTATGTTATTCATATATTATTAAAAAATATCTATTAATTTTTTTTTAGATTGTATTTAATAAATTTAATTATTTTTTATTTAGTGTAGTTGAATTATACTATGTGTTTAGTTTTTTTTTAATTGTAGATGACACATGTCAGTGTGTGTAGTACCATGTGGCAGGATTTCAAAGCCCAATGTAAAAAAAAACCTAATTATATTGGAATAGATATATATATATACTTTTTTTCTTTAATCTATTACTAATTAAACCAAAATGAGTACCCGTTTTTACGACATATAAATTTTTTTTTGAAAAAATATAAATTATCTAATAACTAAAACTAAATTTGGATAGTAATCGAGGTTAAAATACATGCACGATAAGTACACATACAATTATTTGTAAAAAAATTAAAGTATGAGCTTTTATGTGTTAAAAATATATAACAAAGTATATGTTGTAATATATAATTTTATAATGTATATTTGAATTTTAAGTAGAAATAAATATGTATAATTATATCGTTTTGTATTTAATCAAAATTTCTTCATTTTAAGAATTTTATGATATATGGTTTCAAATTAAAAGTTATATTAAATATTAAAAAAAAATTAAGAAATGAAAAAAATTATATCAAAAATATTACATTAGATTTTACTATGAAAATAAATAGTGTAAATTAGATAATTTAATATTAATTTAATTTTTTAATAAATATTATAAAAACATATTGGTTATAAAATTTGTGAAATTGTATTTTATAAAATTCTCCGGTATCTCTTCTCTCATATCTTTCTCAATTATTGAGTAATTGGTTTATTGAAGAAAATAAATTGCTTATGATTGATCTGCACGCATATGTTCATTATAAAATTTGATCCGCATATGCGTTTATTATAAAAATTGTTTCTTAAGATTTGTAAATGACTCTGTAAAACAAAAAGCGAGATGTTTATGGAAAAATAAAGCTGTAGAAATATATTTTTATTTTTAGATCTACTTTTTATCCATATTTGTTTCATCTCATTATAATTTATCTTTTTTATCTGGTTATTTTTTGTTTTATTTCTGATCTCAAATTCTCGATCTACAATGAGTCTGCATATGTATGATATATTTAAAAAAAATTAAGAAAGGATAAGAGATAAAATGAGATGATAATGAAATAAACGTAAATTTAGAAAACATGAATTAAAAATGTTAAAAACATTATATACAAATAATAATATAGCATACCCCCAATAGTATTAATATATATAATATTTATGATCAAATTGGATGATCTATATATTTTTGTAAACTTTTACTAATTATATTTTTATGCAATTTATTATGAATATATGTAAAATAAATTAAAATAATTGTAATTATCATTTTTAATTAATTATTTTAGTGTTATAATCTAATGTATTTATGTGTTAATTTCTTAATTTATTTAATATTCATTCAACCAATAAATATATTTTACTTATTTTAGGAAATTTGACATATCACATTTTCTTCTCCTTTTGACACATCAGATTTTTTTACTTAAGAGGCTTCTCAAATTATAATACATATCACCTTCATTGCTAAAATGATCTACCTAAGACTTTTAACTTAGTAAGACTTGTAATCAACTACTCAGACATGATTATGGAATCACAAAACAGAACTGAATAAAATTGCATTAAGAGAAAGAGTAAAAGAATAAGGGGGTTCGAAATCTTCTCAAAAGAGTACAAGATCTGTCTCACCAAAAAGCTCTGAATAAATCTCTCTCAAACTCTCTGAATTCTTAAAAACTAAGATAAAAATCAACAATGGCTGAAAAACCTAATAAATAGATGCTAAACATGATATGGGGCTTTATTGCAAATAATGGGAACTTCTGAACCAATTCGGCAAATAGTCTTCATACTTTTAATAAATCAGGCCACACTCCTTCTTTGATGGGTGACGAGTGTCACCAAGAGTGGTAACGAGCGTCACCATATCACATACTTTCTTCTCCGAGCTAGGCACTTCGTTGCTTCAACTTGCAATGCTCCAAAAAGCTTTAATATCCCCAATTATGCTCCAGACTTGCTATAACCTGCAAATACTCTTCTATGACTCTAAAAAAAGCAAAAAGACTCAATAAAAAGGACTTATATTATGGTTAAAAACCATAAAAACCATGATATATAAACTCCCCCAGACTTAGCTTTTGCTCGCCCTCAAGCAAACATTAGACGAAGTACAGGGTCGAGGTTTGAAAACAAGAAACAGTCAGTCAATCAGCAGGAACACCACATTAGTTAGAACTTTCGAATTCACATACCACAGAGTCAACACAAGATCAAATTTCAGTCTAATCATCAGAAGTTTAGCAAATCTCTCAAGTCCAGTCCAAATCCCTTCAAGAAATCCGAAATTTATACTGCTAACTCCTTATTTTTTTTTATCTAAGAGTGAAGTCTCATCAAGGTTTTATCATCTCAATCACTTACAGATTCTTTTCCTTTCCTAAACAACTGAACAAAGCAGTCTCAACACAGCTCTCCTATTTTCTCTTCCCTGAATCTTTTCCTTTCTGATATTTTCGATTTTTTCACTTCTTTTTCTCATTTTTTCACAGTCTAAGATATGGTGCTACTCAATACTTGTGTTCCTTGTGAGGAGACAGGTTCTTGAGTGTTTTCACTACTGTTGTTCCTTGTGAGGAGAGAGGGTCATGAATGCACCATTCTTTGGACTTAAACTCTTAAAAACTACATCAGGGAAGATCAAAGAGAGACTGTATCTTAACCTTATTGTCAGTGCTGAAAGAGAGAATCAAGATCAATAAGAATCAAGCCCCAAGATAAGAAATTTAAGGTTCATTAAGGTGGAGTTAACAGCAAATTTTCCAGATTCTCTTAGAACCTAAACCTTCATTGCTAGACTGATCTACCTATGACTTTCAACTTAGTAAGACTTGTAATCAACTACTGTGGCAATAATTCTTATAAGCAAAAACGTCCTATGGTTAGTTCCAAGAAAAACTGACAATTTCAAAATTTTGACTCTATAAAAACAGGTTTTAGACTCAACTTTAAGACTCTATAAACATGACAAAAAGCACACAACGTCAATAACCACCTCTCCCAGACTTAAACAACACTGTCCCCAGTGTTATTAAGCCAAGATTTGGTCAAAAAGATGAATGAGAAGTCGAAGAACCAAGGCGAAAAAGTGTTACCTCGCAAAGGGTCGGGTGACGAGCGTCACCACGACCTATATTGCAGAATCAACAAGTTCGATAGTTATTAACGTAATGTCGTCATGTGTACTCTAAAGTTAGACTATTAGAGCACTCAAACACACAATTAATAACATCCAAACATAGAAATAAGAACCTGGTTCAACAATCTCACAAAACATCATCAAAGTAACTGACAACTGACTCAAAAGAAACATAAAAATGACTCAAGAGAAATAAAAAGAAAAGAGAAAAAGAAACAAGTAACCAGATAGTAGAGACTCAATCCTCACCCGGTGCTCGACTCCTACGGGTGACGCTCGTCACCAGCACCAAAAACTTGATAGGGCTAAGGTTTTACCCAAATAAAACTACTGCAAGTGCACATCAAAAGCAGTTGTAGTACAAGGGGTATCGAATCCCAAGGGAGTAATGCAGACTACACTATCGAATGTATGTTCAGATTAAGCTAAGCAGAATGTAATGTATGTAATGCGAATGAATAAATAAGAGTAAGCAAGCGAAATTGAGTGTTTGATCTAAGTTTCGGAAGACTAAAAGCGCTAAGTCAGGACAGTTCGCAGGTTGAATCCAAGAATGTAGAATGCGTGAAATCATGAATGATTAAGAACCGTTTTGAACATGAATATCAAATATATAACTAATCAATTCTCATTGCAGAAGTTATCTATGTCTAAATCACAGAGTTTCAAATCTCTTTGCAAACCTTGACAACCTAAACATGCAATATGATCAGATTCAATTGTTCACAAAACTCCTAAGCCAAATCTCTTTGCACCAAGTTGTTTTGCTCATCAAATACTAGTTCAGGTTATCAATAATGCTCTCACATATATTTAACAACCAATGATTTTCGAATTTCTAGATGATGTGTCTCAGAAATTTGATTTTAAAACAAGCATAGATAAAAACCAAAAGATATTCCTAACAGGTAACGATTCTACAATCTCTTCATCAACCCTTGAAAAGCCCTAACTTAACTAGCAGATTACTCAGACATGATTATGAAATCACAAAACATAGCTGAATAAAATCGCATTAAGAGAAAGTGTAAAAGAATAAGGGGGTTCGAAATCTTCTCAAAAGAGTACAGGATCTGTCTCCCCAAAAAGCTCTGAATAAATCTCTCTCAAACTCTCTGAATTCTTAAAAACTAAGATAAAAACAACAATGGCTGAAAAACCTAATAAATAGATGCTAAACACTATATGAGGCTTTATTGAAAATAATGGGAACTTTTGGGCCAATTCTGTAAATAGTCTTCATACTTTTAATAAATCAGGCCACACTCCTTCCTTGATGGGTGACAAGCGTCACCAAGAGTGGTGACAAGCGTCACCATATCGCATACTTTCTTCTCCGAGCTAGGCACTTCGTTGCTTCAACTTGCAATGCTCCAAAAAGCTTCAATATCCCAAATTATGCTCCAGACATGCTATAACCTGCAAAGAGTGGCCACGCACTCTAAAAAAACCAAAAAGACTCAATAAAAAGGACTTATATCATGATTAAAAACCACAAAACTATGATATATCAAGCATCCAACGCCATCTGATACTTCCAATCCACTCCTATGAAGAAAATTCCAAGCAGCTGCACCTGAGTGAAGTCATGACGATGACAGTCTCTGACAGGATTTAAATCTCAACCAGGAAGCCTTAAAAGCTGCAGTAGGTCCTTGGGAGAAGGAAGAGATTTTCGAACTCAGCTCTTCTGATCTAGCATCATCATAGAAGTTGTTCAAGAAGACGTTCTTGGTGTCCTTCCAAGTGGTCAGCGAACCAGGCTCCAGTTGCTTCAGCCAGTAAGCTATATCTCCTCCAAGAGAGTAAGGGAAAAGCTTGCATAACAGAAAGTCAATGCTAACTCCATTAGCCTTGACACTTGAGGCCAAATCCTTACACATCTCTATGTGATCTATAGGATACTCATGTGGTAAGCCATTGAAAGGATGCTGAACCACCAGCTGATAATAAGCAGGCTTGAGCTCAAAATCATTCCTCTGGAATGCAGGAGGGCGGATTGCAGCTCTGTTGACATAAAACTGGTCACATATGTTGTAATCTCCTAGAGTCCTCTGAACAAAACGCCCAGCAGTGTTTCTAGCAGCAGGAGCTCCAGCGCCATGCGCCACTCGTTAAACCACTTGTTCAACTATGACATTCCCATCCTGATCTAGTCTCTGCCCTTCTTCATTCCTCCTGTTTCCATCTCTGTCAACCAAGTGACCTTCTGCATTCTCGACCAAGACAATCAGATTGACCATTGTAGATTGCTTCTTAACTTTCTTAATGGTCTTTTCCAACTTAACTAGCTCATCAATGCCTAAAGTTAAAAGCTCCTTCTCTTTGTTGCTTCTGGTACTGCGATTAGGCATACACCTGAAACCAGAACAAAGAAAAGTAGCAAAAGTTAGTAAACAAATAAAAACTTAGACAAAATCCTAATATTAAAAATTGATAGGCAGCTATTACTCCCTGGCAACGGCGCCAAAAACTTGATAGGACTCAAGTTTTACCCAAATAAAACCACTGCAAGTGCATATCAATGCAGTTATAGTATAAGGGGTTATCAAATCCCAAGGGAGTAAGTAAACTACACTATAGAATTCAAGTTCAGATTAAGCTAAGCAATCAGTAATGTATGTAATGCAAAATAATCAAAGTAATGAAAGCATTCGAAATTTGTTGATTTATCTAAGTTACAAAAAACTAAATGCGCTAAGTCAGGACATTTCACAGATTGAATCCAAAAATTTAGAATGCATAAAAGCAAGAATGAATTAAAGCCGTCTTAAACTCAAAACTCAATGATATAACTAATCAATTCTCATTGCAAAAGTTATCTATGCCTAATTCACAGAATTCCAAGTCTCTTTGCTAATTCTAACAAGTTAAGCAAGCATTAAAGATGAGGTTTCGATTGTTCACAAAACTCCTAAGTCAAATCTCTTTGCAAGTTGGCGTTTTGCTCATCTAATACTAGTTCAGGTGATTAACAATATTCTCACATCTATTAAACAACCTAGGGTTTCGAAATCTAAACGATTAGTCTCAGAATTAGATATGAATGCAAGTATAGATGAAGAATCAATAGATATTCCTAACAGTTTCTCAATTCTACAAACTCTTCATCAACCTTTGAAAAGCCCTAACTTAACTAACAGATTACTCAGACATGATCATGAAGACATAAAACATAACTGAATAAAACTGTATCAAAAGAATAGAGTAAAAGATAAAGGGGTTCGAAATCTTCTCTAAAAGAGTATAAGATATGTCCCCCAAAAGCTCTGAATAAATCTCTCTCTAAAGCTCTCTGAATTCTAAAATCTAAGATACATGCCAACAATGGATGAAAACCTAATATATACAAGCTAAACACGAGCTGGACACTTATTGTAATTACTGAAACTTCTGGGTCAAAGTTGCAATTTCCTCTCTATGTTTTAAAATAAGTCGTGACTCCTCTTCAGATGGGGGTGACGAGCGTCACCCTTGAGTGGTGACGATCGTCACCAATTCCCATGTAATACTTCTGAGTTGCTAAGTTCGTGGTTGATTCTTGTAATGATCCAAAAAGCTTCAAAACTTCCAATTATGCTTCAGACATGCTATAACCTGCAAAGACTCTACTAGGACTCTAAAAAGACCAAAAAGACTCAATAAAAACGACTTATACCATGGCTAAAAACCTTAAAAACCATGATATATCAGTAAGCAAACTAAAATCATAATAATTATCATTTTTTGTTAAATTAAATTTTTTTATTTTAGTATTATTATCTAATGTATTTATGCTTTAATTTCATAAATATTTTAATTTTAACACAATCAATCAAAGTATTTTGTTTATTTAAAGAAATTTGACATATCATATTTCCAGGTCATCATTAGAATCCACTAATGGAAAAGAATAATAGTTAAGTGGCTTGTTAAATAATTGTTAAAATAGAATGGAAAAAAGGAAAAGAATAAAAATTGTTTTTTCTTCTTAAATTTGATGGGGGAATTGCTAAAAATGACTCAAAACTTGATTTGAAATGCATAAATAGACTCCATATTGCATGTTTGACAAAAGTAACTCATAAGGGTAGTGAAATTACAATCTTAATACTTATGACCAAACAAAAAAATACCGACCTCAATTACTGTTTCATCCCAGAGAAGTATACTCTCTAATAATTTTTTTAGAATTAACTGATAAAATCATAAAAAATAATTTGATAAAAAATGGATACATAGCAAAAACATATACATTTTTCATCTATTAAAAATAAAATTTGATGCAAAATAATCAATTTAAATTAACATAGACAAATTAAGATAGAAACCAATACTAGGTAGACTTCTCGAGTAGACTTCTTAGAGAAAACTATTCTATAATAATTTTTTTACAATTAATTAAAAATTATAAAAATTAATTTGATAAGAAAATTAGATACATAACTAAAACATATACATTTTCCATTTATTAAAAATAAAATTTGATAGAAAATAATCAATTTAAATCAACATAGACAAATTATGTTAGAAACCAAATCTTAAATGTTAAAAATAAAAATTATTTAAAAAATTGGGTAAACAAATTATACACACAACTAAAACATAGAAAATTAGCATCTACATAATAAAATTTCATGAAAATGAATCAATTTATAAGTTCCATGAGTATAGAGTTCAAAAGGGTTCGGGTTGAGATTTAAAGTTTAAGGTATAAGAGTGTAATTCTTAGGGTTTGCACAAATTCTATATGAATCATAGTTTATGAATCAGAGTTCATATATTTGTTATTTTAACTATGAGTTAACAATATGGTAAGTAAATTAATATTTTTATATAAGATTTGTTTTAAAAAAATTGATTTAGGGTTTAACAGACTTCTCGAGCAGGCTTCTCGGACCAAAGTAGACTTCTCAAGTATCTTGGAGAAGTCTGAAATTAAAAAAAAAAACATAGCGAGAAATCAAATTATTTAACAAATTGGACAGGAACCGGAACATAGTAGACAAAATTTATTGGTAATTGATCAATTTCACTTATTAAGCAGACTTCTCTAGACTTCTCCAGTAGACTTTAAAAAGAAGACTTCTCTAGTAGACTTCATTTGTAGACTTCTCCAGTAGACTTTATTTGTAGACTTCACAAAGAAGTCTGCTTAACCAAAAAGTTTCCTGCATATAGAGAGTTTAACCTAATTGTGTTAAAAATAAAATTTCTCTCTCTCTCTCAAACAACACCTCTCTCTCCTTTCCCTCATCTCCCTCCTGTCTATCTTTCTTTCAATCTCCTCTCACTTGCTGGTTACGGTAGTGGTAAGCGAATCTGAGCTTTTGTGTTCCTCTTTTTGTTTAGTTTGGTTTATGTTCATATTGCAAATCTGAGCTTATTATTGAAAACATGAGCTTTTTTTATTGTATATCTGAGTTTATTTTTGCAGATCTGAGCTTATTGTGGTATAAATTTTGTATATTTTGTTGCAAATCTGAATTTTATATTGTTGCTGCAGAGCTAAATTTTGTTGCAGATCTGAATTTTGTAAATATAGTAAATTTTGTTACAAATATGAATTTCAACATTTGTCTTTTCTAATTGTTTCAGATCTGAGCTTATTTATATTTCTGGTTTTGTTCTACAGATCTCAAGGTTCAAAATGGTAATTATACGGCACCATTGGTCAGAACCGACAGACTTCAGTCGCACACTTCAGCCGCACACTTCTCGAGCAGACTACATGCGCAAACTTCTCGAGCAAACTTCTCGAGCAGACTTCAGACTTCTCGAGTAGACTTCAGTCCCAGACTTCTTGAGCAGACTTCTCAAGCAGACTTCAGTCGCAGACTTTTCAGACAGACTTCTCGAGCAGACTTCAGTCGCAGACATCTTTTCAGATATTTTATTTAAGATAGATTTTATATGCCAATTTTAAGATTTATAATCAATGACCTTTAAATGTTTGTTTGTTTAGAGGGTCTACTTAATATGTAATGTTGGATTGTATTGAATATTTTGTATCATATTTCATATGCAAACTCCTCAATTAGACTTCTCTAGTAGTCTTCAAAAGTATATTTATATTACATAACATAAGGTTTATCTCAATAGATTTATATTACATAATAGGCTTCTTACATAGACTTATGAAGTAAACTTCTTACTCATATTTCTTCCTTGACATCTTACTAAGTCATCACCATACTTCTTTCTTGACATCTTACTTAGTCATCATTATCCTTGAACCCCTAATAACAAAAGAAAATTAATTAAATTTAAAGAGTTAAAGAAAACTTCTTCTCACCATGTGTTTATGTATGAACAAAACTCATACATCTCTCAAGAAAAACATTCGCCCTCCTTTGCTACTAAAAAAAGTAGACTTCTCATAGGTCATTTTTGCAATTGCCTAAAAAGTCAATGTTTGGTCAACTGCAAAAATAACCTGTGAGAAGCCTACTCTAAAAGTAGACTTCCTGGAGAAATTTACTTTCCGTGGAGAAGTCTACTCCAAAAACTTAAAGGTTGGTCAATTGCAAAATTGACCTGCCTCTAAAGAAGTCAGCTCGAGAAATCTGTGCTATTTTTTTGTTATCAAAGGAAATGGCGCAGACTTCATTCGAACCAAAAAAAGTCTACTTTTTTCACGCGGTCAATTGCAAAACTAAGCTGAGTGTTGACAAGCAGACTTCACAGTGGTGAAGAGAAGTCTACTTTCGCAGCCCAGAAAACACTAAATCGACTGAAACATTGACTTACCACTCGTCTTTTAGCTTCTATTCTAGTCGAGTTCTTCGATTCTAGCCATCATAAAGAAACCCAATAGCAATAAACAACCAACTCGCTGGAAATATAAATATCTATGAACTGCAACTTTTTACTAGTCAAATTATAGAGTTTTTGAGAAAAAAATAGAGAGATTATGGAAGAATATAAACTTATGAGAAAGATAATGAGCTATCCAAGAGCAAAAATAGATTTTTGGTGCAATTAAAACTTGAAATTGGTTGAAAATAGTGGTTGGATGAATTGATGATGATGATATTTTCGTAAATAAGTAAAGAAGATGAGGATTATTTGGTCAATTGAAATCCAAAAATAAAATAAATTAATTTGAAGTAATGGCAATTTCATAAATAATTAGAACTGAGAAAGAATGTTTGGACACAAAATGGCTAATGTTGAAAAGGAAAATTTTGTGGATTACATTTGTATTTGAAATCAAGTTTTGAGTCATTTTTGCAAGGATCTTAAATTTGATAGGTTATATTTTAATTTCCGAACTCCCTAAAACATAAGATATTAAAAAAAAAGAGAATCATTAGTGTAATTTTTAGAAATGATAAAGAAATTTAATGTTTCTTCTCATCCATTTAATCACCGGTTAGAGATTTTATTTAAATTAAAATGATAATTATGTAACTTCTGCGAAGCTTTTTAGATGTTTAACAGCTAAATCTTGAAGCTTGTTGCATGCTTACAAATTAGTGAAACACATATTCGTTTAGCTTTCAAAATACTTCCTTTCTTCACTTTTCTTGATCTTACATAATCTTTTTTTTTTTCACTTATGCATTAGATTTAAAGTTAAATCTTCAAACCATCCACATGGTTGGGCTTAACTTTTGTCCAATAAAAGAACTCAAACTGGTAAATCACCACCATCAAACCAAGTAAATTGGGAGTGCCAGAATCCTACACTTGACTACCATCAGATACAAGAACCTATTCTGGCTAATATAAGGCTTTCAAGAAGACTTCACATGTTCATCATCATTAACTACGTATTAAGGTCTTAAACGGAAAAGCAAATATTTGGGACATCAAATGCTTACCTAAATCAAAATTCTTCATCTGGAAAATTTTATAAATGAAGCTATTCTTGTAAGAGAAAATCTGACTTTGGACAGTCAATACCTTAGGCCTCTGCCTCTTTTGTGATGATGTTGAATCCACAACAATATTCCTTGCAATCAACCAACCCTTATGCGAGGGTAAAAAATATTCAAATTGCATTTGAATCTCAACAATTGATCAAAGCTATAAATTCAAAGACTTATTTGACAGAGCTCCATGAAATCGTCTTTAACATTCTAAATATATATATATTAGTTTCAATTAAATCTCTTACTGAGAAGCCAATCAGACTTTGCACAATAAAAGGAACTCAAACTGGAATGAAAGAGTGTGTGAGTCGTAATTAATGGGTGAAAGTGTCATGAGAATTGGATTATTGTATATGTGAAATCTATCAATTTCTGTGTTTAAATTAAAGACAACTGTATTCAGTTTTTATTAGGTTTATAGTAGTTTACATTTCTATATTGTAATGTATTTACTTTTTTAAAATTATTTTAGCGGTTAGAATTTTGTATAAACTATTTTTATCTTTACACAATTCAAATAAAACTAAGAAATTATTTTACTATCAAATTAGTGATAAATTGCATAATTGTAAAAAAAAAACAAATATGGAATACTGTAATGAATTGAAAAGTACGTGTATTATTGATTCAAAAAGTAAGTATTTATATGAATATGTAAACCCTAATCCTAAGAGAACACAATAAATTATATACATAATATATTACACTAAATATATTATACTCATACAAATATAAGATTTTTGGGATAAAAGCCCAAAGCTTAAGATTCTTTTTGTTTAAAAACATTGTATAATAACTAGGTATATACCCGCGCTACGCTGCGAGATATATTTCTAGATTTTGTATATATTTTTATTTTTTAATATAATAAAATTATTTTTATAATGTAAATTAGTATTATATTTATTTTTATTAGCTTAAGTTATGTATTTATATGTTTTAAATCTGAATAAACATTATATATCCTTAATTTTTTTTATTTTTCAAAATTATAATCTACTATCAAATTTGTTTATCTAACTATCTATAAATGTATATGTAAGAATAAAACAATACATTTTTAAGTACCTTTATGCTAATGGCAAATGTAATTTGTTATCTCTACTAAATTGCCACTTGATCCTCCTTTGAAATTATATAAAATAAATTGCCATTTAAAAAAAAAAACTGAGAATTTGCACTTTCTGACAAAACAAAAATATTTTATTTCACATATTCCTGCCAAAACCAAAAACATTCATTTTCTCATCAAACTTGAAATTTCATTTTCACACCAAAACAAAGAAATTGCATTTTCCCGCAAAAAAAAAAAATCACATTTTCCTTCGAGAACCTGTGTTTTTCCATCAAAACAGAGAAATCAAGTTTTTTTCACCAAGACCAAAAAAATCATTTCCCATGAAAACCGAGAAATTGTCAGTTCCCACAAAAAAAAAATTCATCAAACTAAAAATCAGGTCTTCCTACCAAAACTGATAAACTACAATTTTCTACGAAAACCAAAAATTGCATTATCTCCTGAGAAATTGCGTTTTCCGCGAAAACTAAGAAATCACATTTTACCGCGAAAACTAAAAAATCACATTATATGTCAAAAAAACTGAAAATTTACGTTTTTCATCAAAACCGAGAAATTGCTTATTGCTTCCAAAATCGAGAAATTTTGGTTTTCCATCAAGCTAAGAAATTGCATTTTTCGCCAAAATCTTCAAATTACAATTTCCCACGAAAACTAGGAAATCACATTTTTCCGAAAAAATCAAAAAATCATATTATCCATCAAAAGCCGAAAATTTGCATTTCCTATAAAAACCAAGAAATCGTATTTTTGTCAATTGAAAAGTTGCATTTCCCTCGCATTTTCTCGTCAAAACTAAGATATTTTATTTTCGCGTCAAAATTAATTTTTTTTTGTTTTCTCACCAAAACCAAAAATTCACATTTTTCCGCCAAACCCGATAATTCATTTTTCCGCCATAACCAAGAAATTATGTGTTCCTAGCAAAACTGAAAATCACATTTTCCTACCGAAACCAAAGAATTGCCTATTCCCGCTAAACCCATGAAAATTTGTTCTGAGTAACCACTGGAAATGCGAATCTCCAAGTTATGGTGGTCTGGGCTTCTCCTCATTTGCTTTCGACTTTCATTTTTTTTGTAAACTTTTGGAATTTTTAATGGGTCTGTAAAATAGTAAACTGATTTTATTAGTGTGTGAATGATATGTATTATTGTTATGTTTTTATTGGTTTTGCTGATGTGTGAGCTTCTTATAACATAATGCTTTTTGCGTTGTTGTTATGGAAACATAGTTGATGATGAACATACACTTTCTCAATCATATACGTCTCTGTCGAAAAAATAAATAGCTAAAAAAAAATTATTTATTTGCTGTTAATTATTATTTGGGTTTGGGTTTGGCAAAAAATAAAACAAAGATATAATTTTTTTTATTTGCTGTTATTTATTATTTGAGCTTGGATTTGACAAACAATAAAACAAAGATTTTTTTTTATTTGATGTTGTTTATTATTTGGGCTTTGATTTTTTTTAAAATAAAGAAAATTATTAACAAAAAATGTATTTGGGTTTTTAATGGGCTTAAATTTAAAAATTAAAATAAGTAGATGAGTTGTATTAATGTTTTAATTTGATTGGTTTGTAAAATAGCTGAGGTGTCAGCTTCTCAAAGATTAAAAAATCTTATGTGTCAACTTATGGAGAGACTTGAGTGTTATTGTTGTATTGACTAGTAAAAAAAAAATTATAATTCAACTAATTGTAAAAATATTGCAGAATTTTACAAGTATTAAATAACATTAAATTTTACATAAAAACTTGTAAAGCATCTCATAAAATGGGACTAATTATTTTCCCTAGAACATCTTTTAAATATGCAATGTTAGACTTGGAAGAGCCTCAGTACAAGATCAGTTGGTTGTTCTTTGGTGGAAAGATGTTTCATGAAAATGAGTTTGTCTTGAAAAATATCATAAACAAGGTGGCAATTAGACTTAATATGTTTAGTGCGTTTATGGAAAATGGAATTGGCTATAATGTGGATTGACGATTTACTATCACAAAACAGCACCACTGGTTCATCTTGTTGAATCTCAAAAGAAAGTAATAGTTGCTTGATCCATTTGAGCCCGCACAAAGTGAAGGATATATACCGGTTTCCAGCTTCATCAGAAGACATGACCGAGTAGGAAAATGTAAGCATTGAGTGAACAATGTCCCCCCCCCCCCCCCTCCTCCCAATCGATCGGTGTTACAGTAGGTGGAGAAGTGAAGATCCCTTGTGCTGGACAACCCTTTAGGTAACAAGTATTGCGTAAGGCAGCATTTCAATGAGCCTGCAGCAGAGTTTGCATGAATTATGAAAGAATATGAGCCACATAACAAAGGTCTGGCCGGCCGAGTAAAGGTTAGATAGATAAGACGCGCAACAAAACATTAATAAGCTTATGGATTATCAAGCAAATCTGGAGGACTAGCGGGGAGAGAGAGCATGAGAACTCAAACATCTTCACACGTTCTTTCTCGAGATCAGTAGAAGCAGCACAGGTACATGATATAGTTGACTTAAAAGTCTAAAATTGCTCTAAGAGATTTGATAGAAAACAATAATATTTTAGAGACAAATTAGTCATCTGCAGTTGGTGATTTTATTTACAAGCAGATGCTTGCGAACACCGTTTTTTTTTATAGAAAAGCGATGTTGAAGAGATTTCCATAGCTTAGAAGTGTCGAGAACATAAGACACAGTCGAACAAACCTGAGGATCAATAGTCGTGCAAATGCAGCCAATGATCATATGGTTTGTACCAGTCCATCAGGCAAAGTCAAGATTGGAGGCATATTTTTATATCGAGCAATCAATAAACCCATTATTTTTTTTTTTCTAAGAATTTGAATTTTATTAAAAATGAGAAGGATTGTAAAAATATTACAAAGGTGCTAATCAAGATAGAAAAATTCTTGGCAAAAAAAAATAAAAAAACAAGGAAGATCATAATTTAGAGATGCGCATAATAGATGGGAAGATTACAACTCATAAATGAGCCAAGTTTGCATTAGGTCACTAAAATATATTTTTTTCTTTTTGGAAAGAATTGCATCACGAACTAGACGATGTTTTTGAATATTGTTGGTGGTGTGGATGAGAAGCTATTAAAAAGCCTATTATTCCTCTTGGACCAGATGGAGTAAATTGTAGCTTGATCTACCAAACACTTTAAGGTTTTAGGGTAGATGTAGACTTTGATTCCTAACCAACACCCTAAAAAAATCCATGTGTGAAAACCAAAAAGATGGTAGCCTAAACCTTTGAGGACCAGGTCCCACAGCTGTTCGCTCACTTCCCATCTTAGAAAATGATGGTCTTTTTTTCCTCAAATATATCATAAAGGTAACAAGAAAGACTTACTTGGAGATCCCAAGATCCCATCTCGTTAGGTAAGCTTTTGTTGGGAGACGGTCATGTTGAGCTACCCACATATTGAACGCATACTGTGGGATAGGCCTTATGAACCAAATTTAAGAAGTCCAAGACTGAGATTGAGTTGCGGCCGTAGAGCCTCCCAAGTTTGCGTAGGTGAAAAAGAAGGCAGGTCTAGATCATCTACACACCAAAAGAAAGAGTCACTTGTGGCTGAATGAGAAAGCCAATCCAAAGCTGTGAGGTGCGTTTGAAGGGCTTCAGCTGCTGGGGATCTGGCTCCTCTAAGATTCCAACTTATTGCATTGTAGACCAAAGCAACTTTTGCACTTAAAGGAATGGTAAGATCTAGTGGACCCACCGTCCCAAACAGATATAATAGAGGTCTGAGAGGGGTCCAATGATCTATCCAAAAACTTAATAGCTCACCGTTGCCCACTTGTGACCTTATGAACCGAGCTGCCAGATTCAATAGGGAGAACAAAGATTTCCAGGTCCAAGAAGTGTGATTGTTTCTATATAAGGTCCAGAAATTACTATCCTTAATATTGTATTCTTTGATCTATTGTACCCATAAGGAGTGACCATTTGCAAACAATAGCCAAATAAGCTTCAACAAAGCGTCTTTTTCTAAATCTGAAAGTCTATCAACCCTAAACCCCTTTTCTCTTTAAGAAATCATACATTCGTCCAATACATCTTTGCAATAGCCTTCTTTGAAATGTCTCACTCGAAAGAAAATGAGTGCATAGAGATTCGATCTTCTTGAGGCATCTTTTGGCAAAATGAAAGCAGATATCCAAAAGTTTACAGTTCCGTAAATAACCAATGATATGAGCTGTTTCCTGCCTGCAGATGACAAGGCACAATTGCTCCAAGAGGTGAATCTGATGGTTAGCTTATCCAGAAGAGGTATGTAGTCACTAATCTTCAGCTTTCAGTGCATCAAAGGAATCCCCAAATAGCGAAGTGGCATTGAACCAATAAAGAACCTGAGGCTGAAGATGTTGTTTCTTTCATCATGGTTTAAACCTGCAGTTAAGAAATCAGTTATGCTTTGATTTATTGAGAGGCCAGACAACTAGGAAAACGCTTCAAGAGTTGCTGCAATATTCTCTAGAGATTCCTTTTTACCATGAAAGAATACCATAATGTCATCAATGAATGCTAAATGAGGGACTTAAGGATCAGATGCATTAGGATGAAAACAAATGGAACCAGAGTTGTATTTAGAGTTTAACATCTGATAGAAGACCTCCATCACAAGAACAAAAAGTTAAAGAGAGAGAGAAAAACTGTGGAAGCCCGACCCGGCTAACTAAACCGCAGTCTTGCTTTCACTACATCCTAACAATCTGTTCTATACTTAGCCAAATTTTTAAACTTTTTGTTTGCATTTATCAATAAACAGCGGATTCAAAACAACTTCATTTCATTCCATTTAACTTGAATAAAGCACTTAAACAAGATTTGAGGGTTAACTTAAAACAAAGCACAACAGTTCTCTAATGAATACATCATATCATCGAGCAACCTAAAACGCTTAACACCAAATCCCATAAGACAAAACACACATCTTAAGCATAAAAACACTCAATCCCCGATCCATCCATGTTCATCATTGCCCCTGATCTCGCTCTACTTACTGCTTATATCCTGCACACTCAAAAGAGAGGCATAAGTATTTGATAAAAACTTAATAAGTACGGTCATCCCGTAACACTTTGGTCAATACCATTCACACATTCATACTATCGGATTCAACATCCCACACAATTAATTCGCAATAGACATAACATATATCAAACAGCCATGATCATCTAACCTAACCACCCAAGATCAATCTAATTTTAAGACCCATGTCTACTTCAGCAAGAATCCCAAATCTCCTAAGCTAGTATATGATCTGGATTACCCTGAGGTTAGCTAGACATCATCTATGCCACGGTAAGCACCTCACAATACCATAACATATAATCGCTTATCAGTTCTAAACACACAACATGAAAATCACACAATCAAACATGCAAAACATTCAACCCTAGCAATCCAACAATCCTAGACACCAACCACAGTCACGCACTCACCTTAGGCAAGGTTGGAAACAAATTGGTCAGAAGAAATCCCGATGAAATCCGTGCGGAAACGAAGATATCCGATCACCCTAGGAATATCTCGGCTCTCAGTACGATCTGATCCCTTTCTCCTCGGCTATCTCTTGATCCGTTCACCTTTCTCCAAGCCAAACACTGTTTACCCTTAGAAACCCCACAAAACAACGTTATTCGCTCGAGGTTATCCGATGAAAACTCGACACTTAGGGAATTATTCAGTCGCTTACTGATTTATCTAGCTCTCTCGGCGGTCCTCGGGATAAACTGATTTCCTTAGGGTTTTCTCTTGACTAATCTCTCTCTTTGCTTTATTTCTCTAAAAAAATGCAACTCTCCCGAGAAAAGTCTCAAAAACACCTTATATACTCGCAAAACCAAGACAACTCGGATTTAACCGATGTTTCCTGGTTCCAGTAGGAATTATCCTGAACCGATCCGATATCTCTCGGCTATCGCTCATACCGGCTGACCATCCTCGCAATTTACCACCAAAATAGCCGACATAACACTTGGCCCACAGCCCAATTCTCTTTCCTCGGCTGTTTTCTATTTTTCACCCGGATATTTCCTTTTCTCTCGGACATCCCGTACCACCTCGGCTAATCCTCTTTTTTTTTTTTCTCGGAGGTTTTCCTTTTTTTCTTTCGGATACAGTCCAATCTCACTCGGACTAACCCCACTCTCACTCAGATAAATCCCATTTTCTCACGAGCTGGACTATTTTCTCTCGGATATGGTCCATCCGGCTCGGCGATCCCAACCATCCATAGACCATTTCCCATTCATCACCCGAACATAGACCATACCTCCCAGTTCCCAGCCAATATCCATCCTTGGCTCGATCATTCCTCGGACAATGCCCTGTCCGGCCCGATCATTTCAAATTCTCTCGGATACGGATGCTACAGAAACCTAGGAAGTAGCCACTTGCCATTGACAAATATATAAAAACTAGTTGTGGTCAAACATTGGCGGATCAGATTGATAAAAATTAGAGGGAAATCCAGAGCAATTAAAGTTTTGATGACAAACCCCCAACTCATCATATCAAAAGCCTTTTGAAGATCAACTTTCAGCATAGCCCTCTTAGAGATTGATCTCCAATTGTAATTCCGTACCTAAAAACACATTTTCCACCAATAATCTTTCAGGTATGAACGCAAATTGAGAGTTTAAAATTAGATCTGGTAGAGATTTCTTGAGGCGATTTGGTAGGAGTTTTGAGATCACTTTATAGACTGAGTTGCAGTAAGCAATTGGCCAAAAATAAGTGATTTCTGAGGCGTTCATCTTCTTGGGGATCAAAGTTAGAATTATTGAGTTCCACTGGTTGAGAAGCTCCCCAGAATTAAAGAGTTCACTGACAGCTGCTATCTACACCTACTGTTTTTTAATGTCCCGTGAAAAATTATATTGGATATCCGCCCGGTCTCAAAGCCTTGTGTTTTGGGAGATCAAAGAAAGCATTCTGTATTTCAGTTGCAGAGAAAAGAGCAGATAACATTTTAGCCATGTCTCTGGAGCACCTGAGAGATACCAACAAAGCAATGTCATCAGGAGATGCAGTGGAGGTAATTACTGATAAGGCTCAGGTTTTACCCAAATAAAAACTACTGCAAGTGCACAACAAAGCAGTTGTAGTACAAGGGATTATCAAATCCCAAGGGAGTATGTAAACTACACTAGCGGTTATAGATTCAGATTAAATTAAGCGATAAGTAATAAATGTAATGCGAAATAACTAAAGTAATAAAAGCAAGTGGGCGTTTTTTAGACTGTTCTTAAAGTTCAGAAAGCTAAAGGCGCTAAGTCAAGACAATTCGCAGGTTGAATCCGAGAGCGTAGAATGCATGGAATCAGGAATAAATTAAAACCGTCTTGAACATGAATCGCAAAGATATAACTAATTAATTCTCATTGCAGAAGTTATCTATGTCTAAATCACAGAGTTTCAAATCTCTTTGCAAACCCTAACAATCTAAACATGCAGTAATGATCAGGTTCAATTGTTCACAAAACTCCTAAGCCAAATCTCTTTGCACTAAGTTATTTTTCTCATCTAATACTAGTTCAGGTGATTAATAATGCTCTCACATCTATCAAACAACCTAGGGTTTCAAAATCCAAATGATGTATCTAAAAAATCGATATGAATGCAAGTACAGATGAAGAACCAATGAATTTTCCTAATAGTTTAGCAATTCTACAAACTCTTCTTCAACTTAACTAAGAAACTACTCAGACATGGTGATTTTATAAAACATCATGATTAGAATAGATTGCATACAAGAAATAAGAAATAGAAAGTAAAAGAGTTCAAAATCTGCTCTGAAGGAGTCTGATTTGTCTCTCCAAAAGCTCTGCTACAAATCTCTCTCTAAAGCTCTCTAGAATAATAAGATACAAGATATCTGCCAAAAGAATGGCTGAAAAACCTAATATACAAGGTAAAACACAATCTGGGGCCTTTTTGCAAATACTAGAAATTCTAGGCCAAAACTGCAAATAATCTTCAACCTTTTAATAAATCAGCAATGACTCCTTCCTCTAGGGGTGACGAGCGTCACCCAAATGCATACTTTTCTTCTCCGAGCTTGACACTTCGTGGCTTCAACATGTAAAGCTCCAAAAGGCTTCAAGATCTCCAATTATGCTCCAGACATGCTATAACCTGCAAAGACTCTACTAAGACTCTAAAACGACCAAAAAGACTCAATAAAAAGGACTTATACCATGGTTAAAAACCATAAAAACCATGATATATCAACTCCCCCAGACTTAGCTTTTGCTTGCCCTCAAGCAAACATCAGACAGAGAACAGGGTCGAGGTTTGAAAACAAGAAACAGACAGCTAAACAACAGGAACACCACATTAGTCAACACTTTCGAATCCACATAACACAGAGCTAACACAAGATCAAATTTCAGTTTAATCATCACAAGCTTAGCAAATCTCTCAAATCCAATCTAATTCCCTTCAAGAAATCCGAAATCTCAGCTGCTAACTCCTTATTTTTATCTAAGTGTGATATCTCATCAAGGTTTTATTATCTCAATCACTTTTAGATTCTTTTCCCTTCCTAAACAACTGAACACAGCAATCTCAACACAGCTCTCCTATTTTCTCTTCCCTTGATCTTTTTCATTCTGGTTTTTTTTTTCGATTTTTCATCTCTTTTCTCATTTTTACAGTCTAAAATATGATGCTACTCAATACTTGTGTTCCTTGTGAGGAGACATGTTCTGGAGTGTGTTTATTACTGTTGTTCCTTGTGAGGAGACAAGGTCATGAATGCACCATTCTTTGGACTTAAACTCTTAAAAACTACATCATGGAAGATCAAAGAGAGACTGCATCTAAACATACTTGTCAGTGGTGAAAGAGAGAATCAAGATCAATGAGAATCAAGCCCCAAGATAAGAAGTTTAAAGTTCATAAAGGTGGAGCTAACAGCAAATTTTCCTGATTCTCTAAGAACCTAAACCTTCATTGCTAGACTGATCTATCTATGACTTTCAACTTAGTAAGATTTGTAATCAGCTACTGTGGCAATAGTTCTTATAAGCACAAACGTCCTATGGTTAGTTCCAAGAAAAACTGATAATTTCAAAATTTTGACTCTATAAAACCAGGTTTTTTACTCAACTTTAAGACTCTATAAATCAAACACAAAGCACACAGCGTCAGTAACCACCTCCCCCAGACATAAACAACATTTTCCCCAGTGTTATTAAGCCAAAATTTTTTCAAAATGAAGCATGAGAACTTGTAGAACCGAGTTAGAAAAGTGGTACCTCGCGAAGGATCCGGTGACGAGCGTCACTAAGGTTGATACTTCAGAATCGACAAGTTATACGTTATAAACGCAATGTTATCATGTGTACTCTGAAGTCAGACTATTGGAGCACTCAAAACACACATCAAAAACATCCAAACAAAGCATAGTCCATTGTCCAACAAGTTCGCAAGAGATCATCAAAGCAAACTGATAAACTGACTCTCTTTTTTTTTTTTAATTTTTCTCATGTTTTTTTGGGTTTTTTAGCTATGTAATAGAAAAGTAAACTAAGTATATGAAAAAAAAAACCTTACCAGTGGGTTGCCTCCCACTAAGCACTTGTTTAAAGTCGTTAGCTCGACTTTGAATGCTGCTCAGACAGTTGGTGGAGCAGAAGGTGGCATTGCATGACTTGGAGAAGAATGTCTCATCATCCATGGTGGTTTATAGGCAGTAAATGCATGAGTTCTTCCCAAGAAGTGAGGTACATCAGCAGGGTGGGTCGTGACTGTGGATGATACACTTCGTTTTCCTGCAGAATCATCAAAGAAACACCAAGCATTCTACGAGAATCTCGTTGCTTGCATAAGTGTGAAGCAGCTTTTACACCTTTTAAATTCTTATTAATGAGATTAGGAGGCTTGGAATTTGTCCAGGAATTGCATACCTTTGTTTAGTTGCAGGTTTCTTGGTTGTGGAATGTTGAATTTTCTGTTTGGCAACATCAGAGGGACTTGTAGCTATAAGATCATGTCAATCCTTTGTGTCCAGGTTGGTGACGAGCGTCACCAGGTCAGTGACGGTCATCACTGACCCTGCAGGTCGGGTTTCTGCAGTTTTTCTGCAGTTCAGCTCTGCAAGTCTTGTCATCACAAACTCGTCCTCCTCCAGCAACTTGGCATTGATGGGAACCTCTTCTTCAAGCCTAGTCATGAAGATATAATCTTCACTGCAATCCTCAAACCCAACAGCTTTTGCAGAAACTTCAGATATTTCCTCTTGAACAGCCATCTTGTTCACTTGCCCACTTGTATCAGATTCAGTGACATAGCCAGCAGTAATGTCTTCTGAATGTTTCATGACTGGCTCTTCATCTCTGAAAGTCCTTATAGAAAAGGTTTGACCATCAATGGTAGAACTCCCTCTTAACTTATCCATGTCAAAGTTCATGACAACATCACCAAGATCAAGCTCAATGTTCCCCTTTCCCACATCAATGATGGCGCCAGCAGTAGCCAAGAATGATCTTCCAAGAATAAGAGGATCTTTAGGTTCTTCAGCATATTTCAGAACCATAAAATCTGTAGGAATTATGCAGCCTTCATTGTTAACTGGAACATTCTCTAAGATGCCTTCTGGGGTTTTTATGGATTGATCTGCTAGGATGAGAGAGATCACAGCTGGTTTGAAATCAGTCATTCCAAGTCTAGCAGCAACAGAGAAAGGCATCAAGTTAATACTTGACCCTAGATCACATAGAGATTGGGGAAAACGTCCTGCAGAGATTGAGAAATCAAGAACAAAGGTTCCTGGATCAGATAGCTTCTCTGGAACTCTGCTTTGAATGATCGCATTGACTTGTTCATAAATAGGCACCTTCTTCTTCTTCTTTGGAACTGTACTCAAGAGGATTGCACTGATGTCTCTGGTAAGCAATGCTCCTTCCTCAGGACTTACACCATTCACAACCATTCTCTTTACATACCTTCATAGAGCTGGTGAAAGCTTGACTGCATCAACAAGGGGGATCTCAAGCATCAGCTTGTCTATCATAGCTTTGCATCTGGCTTCTTTTATCTTCTGTTTAGACTTCCTAAGATGCTTAGGGAATGGTATCTTGGATTTATACGCTTGCTCCTGGCCATTATTTGCAGTTACAGGCGAAGCAGCTTCGTTCTGGGGTGGGTGCCGACCGTCACCAGGGGGGTGACGCTCATCACTCACTTGTGAAAACCCCCGATTTCCTTGTAAGTTGGTGACGAGCGTCACTCCTCCTTGGTGACGCTCGTCACTCACCTCTGAGACTGCAAAATTTTCATCTTCATACTCCATCAGTTGCACAATCTGTTCTGCACTCAACCTCTTTTTCTGCACTGTTTTAAGCCCCTTTTCACTCCTGACTGTGATGGCATTAACTTGGTGCTTGGGATTGATATCAGTCCTTCCAGGAAGGAATCCTTCTTGCCTTTGAACAGCTCCTGCAGTTTGAGCAACCTGCACATCCAGCTTCTTTATATGAGAGTTCAGACTCTCATTTTTTCCATTCAGGTCTTGGTACAGCGAATCTAGCTTGCCATTGAAGTTCATTGTCATCTTCTGCTGTCTTTCAAGTATCTGCTCCAGCATAGCTTTCATCTTATTGTCTTGTGGAGGTGCAGTTTGGTAGGAAGAAGAAGGTTTCTCAACTTCAGTCTTGTGGAACTGTGGCATTGGAGTATAACCAGTTGCATTTTGGTTTCCTGGGAAGGTACTCTTCTGATTGTTGCCATTGTAACCTCTGTTCCACTGTTGATTTCCAAACCTTTGGTTCTGAAAACCTCCATTGATGAAGTAAACATCTTTTTGCTCAAACTCTTCAGGATTTTCGAAGGTCTCCACCTCTGCAGCAAATTGGACTGATTTATTTCCCACCAGAAGGCTGTGCATACTGTCCAGCTTAGCGTTGACCTCAGCAATCTGGTTTCCATCATTCAAACCAGCCTGTTGCATCCTCTGAAAGTCAGCATTTATGGTGCTGTTGCTGCAGGCTAAGTTTTCAATCAATTTGATTGCTTCTTCTGGTCTGTTGGTGTTGAAATTTTCAGCACTAGCTGCATCCAGCGCCATCTGATACTTCCAGTCAATGCTTCTGAAGAAAATCCCAAGCAGCTGCACCTGACTGAAACCATGATGAGGACAGTCCCTTTGATAAGACATGAATCTCATCCAAGAAGCCTTAAAAGCTTCAGTAGGACCTAGAGAGAATGATGCAATTTTTGTCCTCAAGTCCTCTGATCTAGCATCATCATAGAAATTGTTCAGAAAGGTATTCTTGGTGTCCTCCCAAGTAGTCAGAAAAGCAGGCTCTAGTTGCTTCAACCAAAATGCAGCATCTCCTCCAAGTGAGTAAGGAAACAACTTGCAGAACAGGAAGTCATTGCTAACTCCATTAGTTTTGACACTTGAAGCCAAATCCTCAAACCTCTCAATATGATCCATTGGATGCTCATGAGGTAAGCCATGGAATGGATGCGGTCCCACCAGCTGATAATAAACAGGTTTAAGCTCAAAATCGTTCCTCTGGAAAGAAAGAGGGCGGATTGCAGCTCTGTTGGCATAGAACTGATCAGGTATGTTGTAGTCTCCTAAAGTCCTCTGTACAAAATGCCCAACAGCGTTGTTAGCAGCAGCAGGGACTCCAGCGTCTTGTACCACTTGTTGAACCTGCTGTTCAACAATGACATTCCCATCATGATCAAGTCTTTGCCCTTCTTCATTCCTCCTGTTTCCCTCTCTGTCAACCAAGTGACCTTCTGCATCTTCAACCAAAATCAGTGGATTAACAATTGTAGATTGCTTCTTAGCTTTCCTGAAGAGAAAATAGGAGAGTTGTGTTGAGATTGCTTTGTTCAGTTGTTTAGGAAGGGAAAAGAATCTGTAAGTGATTGAGATGATAAAACCTTGATGAGATATCACACTTAGATAAAAATAAGGAGTTAGCAGTAGAGATTTCGGATTTCTTGAAGGGATTTGGACTGGATTTGAGAGATTTGCTAAACTTGTGATGATTAAACTGAAATTTGAGCTTGTGTTGACTTTGTAGTATGTGGATTCGAAAGTGTTAACAAATGTGGTGTTCCTGATGTTTAGCTGACTGTTTCTTGTTTTTAAACCTCAACCTTGTTCTTTGTCTGATGTTTGCTTGAGGGCAAGCAAAAGCTAAGTCTGGAGGAGTTGATATATCATGGTTTTTATGGTTTTTAACCATGATATAAGTACTTTTTATTGATTCTTTTGGTCTTTTTAGAGTCCTAGTAGAGCCTTTGCAGGTTATAGCATGTCTGGAGCATAATTGGAGATATTGAAGCTTTTGGAGCATTGCAAGTTGAAGCCACGAAGTTTCCAGCTCGGAGAAGAAAAGTATGCATTTGGGTGACACTCGTCACCCACAAAGGAAGGAGCGTGGCTGGCTTATTAAAAGTATAAAGATTATTTGCAGAATTGACCCAGAAGTTCCATTATTTGTAAGAACACCCCAGATCGTGTTTAGCCTCTATATATTAGGTTTTCAGCCATTGTTGGTTTGTATCTTAGTTTTTGAGAATTCAGAGAGCTTTAGAGAGGATTTTATTGAGAGCTTTTGGGGAGACAGATCATGTACTCTTTTTGGAGAAGATTTCGAACCCCCTTTGTTTTTATTCTATTCTTTTAATGCAAATTTATTCAGTTATGTTTTGTGATTCCATGATCATTTCTGAATATTTTTTAGTTAATTTAGGGCTTTTCAAAGGTTGATGAAGAGTTTGTAGAATTGCTACATGTTAGGAATATCTTTTGGTTTTTCATCTATGCTTGCTTTAAAATCGAATTTCTTAGACACATCATCTAGAAATCCAAAAATTATAGGGTGTTAAATATATGTGAGAGCATTATTGATAACCTCAACTAGTATTCGATGAGCAAAACAACTTAGTGCAAAAAGATTTGGCTTAGAAGTTTTGTGAACAATTGAATTTGATCATATTGCATGTTTAGATTGTTAGGGTTTGCAAAGAGATTTGAAACTTTGTGATTTAGACATAGTTAACTTCTTCAATGAGAATTGATTAGTTATATATTTATGATTCATGTTCAAAACGGTTCTTAATCACACGTGAATTTATGCATTCTACATTCTTGGATTCAACCTGCGAACGATCCTGACTTAGCGCTTTTAGTCTTCTGAAACTTAGATCAGCAACTAAAATTCGTATTGCTTACTTTTATTTTGTCATTCGCATTACATACATCGCTAACTGCTTAGCTTAATCTGAACCTACATTCGATAGTGTAGTTTACATACTCTTTGGGATTCGAGACCCCTTGTACTACAACTGCTTTACTATGTACTTGCAGTAGTTTTATTTGGGTAAAACCTGATCCCTATCAAGTTTTTGGCCGTTTCCGGAGAGTAATAGCTCCCTATCGATTTTTAGTATTAGGATTTTGTCTAAGTTTTAATTTGTTTACTAACTTTCAGTTTTTTTTCTTTGTGTTGGTTTCAGGTGTATGCCTATTCGTTGTACCAGAAGCAACAAAGAGAAGGAACTTGTGATTTTTAGCATCAATAAACTTGCTAAGTTGGAGAGGACCATCAGGAAAGCTAACAAATAGTCTACAATGGTTGCTCCACTGATCTTGGTTGAATATGCAGAAGGTCACTTGGTTGACAGAGAGGGAAACAGGAGGAACGAAGATGGTCAGAGAATTGATCAAGATGGGAATCTCATTGTTGAACAGCAGGTTCAAACAAGTAGAAGAAGACGCTGGAGTCCATGTTGCTGCCAATAACGCTGCTGGGCGTTTTTGTTCAGAGGACTTTATGAGACTACAACAGACCTGATCAGTTCTATGCCAACAGAGCTGCAATCCGCCCTCCTGCCTTCCAGAGGAACGATTTTGAGCTCAAACCTGTTTATTATCAGCTGGTTGGACAGCATCAATTCCATGATTTACCTCATGAGCATCATATGGATCACATTGAGAGGTTTGAGGATCTAGCTTCAAGTGTCAAAGCTAATGGTGTTAATAATGACTTTCTGTTCTGCAAGCTTTTCCCATACTCACTTGGAGGAGATGCTGCATTTTGGCTAAAGCAACTAGAGCCTGCTTCGCTGTCCACTTGGGAGGACACCAAGAATGCCTTTCTGAACAATTTCTATGATGATGCTAGATCAGAGGACCTGAGGACGAAAATTGCATTATTCTCTCAAGGTCCTACTGAAGCTTTTAAGGCTTCTTGGCTGAGATTTAAGTCTTATCAAAGGGACTGTTCTCATCATGGTTTCAGTCAAGTGCAACTACTTAGGATCTTCTTTAGAGGCATTGACTAGAAGTATTCAATGGCGCTGGATGCAGCTAGTGCTGGAAATTTGAAACCAACAGCACCACGAATGCAGATTTTCAGAGGATGAAACAAGCTGGTTTGGATGACGGAACTCAGATTGCTGAAGTCAAGGCTAAGCTGGACAGTATGCACAGCCTTCTAGTGGGAAAGAAGTCAGTTCATTTTGCTGCAGAGGTAGAGACTTTCGAAAGTCCAGAAGAGATTGAGAAGGAAGATGTGAATTTCATCAATGCTGAAGGTTTTCAGGGTCAAAGATATGGAAATCAACAGTGGAATAGAGGCTACAACAACAATAATCAGAAGAGTACCTTTACAGGAAATCAGAGCTCGCCTGGTTACACATCTAAGCCTCCATTCCAGAAGACAGAGTACCAGAAACCTTACCAGAACAGCAGCAACTTCAACAGGAACTATGGTTCTTCTTCCTACCAATCTGCACCTTCACAAGAGAACAAGATGGAAGCTATGCTGGAACAGATCCTAGAAGGACAACAAAAGCTGACAATGGACTTCAATGGCAAGATAGATTCGTTCTATCAGGAATTGAATGGAAAAATTGAGAGTCTGAACTCTCATATGAAGAAGCTTCATGTTCAAGTTGCCCAAACTGCAGGAGCTGTTCAGAGGCAAGAAGGATTTCTTCCAGGAAGAACTGATGCCAATCTCAAACACCATGTGAATGCCATCATATTGAAGAGTGGAAAGAACCCGCAACCAGTGTTGCCGAAGGATTTGAGCTCAAGAAATTTCGTGGGACTTGAAGAGTATGAAGATGAAGAAATTTATGCTGAAGATCCACGGGTGACGCTCGTCACCAAGGCTGGGTATCGCTCGTCACCCACTGAGCACGACCCCGATCATTGTTCTTCACATATTGGTGACGACCGTCACCAAGAGGGTGACGTTTGTCACCCAAATCGAGCAACCTTCCCCGACTTGTCCAAAACGAGTGACGCTCGTCACTCATCTGGTGACGCTCGTCTCCCGTTGCAACATACTACAGTTTCCACTGAGGTTTCAGATAATGCTAAGGAGACAATGTATAAGCACAATATACCCTATCCTAAGCATCCTAAGAAGTCTAAACAAGAGCTTGAAGATGAGACTTCAGATAATGCTAAGGAGATAGTGTATAAGCCCAAGATACCCTATCCTAAGCATCCTAAGAAGTCTAAACAAGAGCTTGAAGATGGTAAATGCAAAGCTATCATGGACAAGTTGGTTATTGAGATCCCATTGATTGATGCTGTAAGGATTACTCCTGTTATAAGGAGGTATGTGAAGATAATGGTGACCAATAACTTGAGTTTAAAGGCTGGGGCTATGATGATCAACGAACAGGTCAGTGCAGTGATTCAGAACAGAGTGCCAGAGAAGCTTTCAAACCCTGGGAGCTTTGTTTTAGACTGCACAATCTTTTCTAACAGGTTTGAGAGGTCATTGTGTGATCTTGGTTCTAGTGTGAACCTTATGCCTCATTATGTTGCCAAGAGCTTATGGATGACCAATTTTAAGGCTACAAGGATATCTCTTGTCCTAGCTAACAGATCAGTCAGAGTTCCTGAAGGTGTGATAGAGGATGTACCTATCAAAGTAAGAGATTGCATGATTCCTACTGATTTTGTGGTTCTGGAATATGGAGAAGAACCCAAAGACCCTTTGATTCTTGGCAGACCCTTCCTGGCTACTGCAGGAGCTATCATTAATGTCAAGAAGGGTAGAATAGAGCTGAATGTTGGCGACCTGGTGATGCAATTCGAAATGGACAAGCTGATGAAGAGGCCAACCATAGATGGACAGACTTTTTATGTGGATGTTCTCACCAACATTGCTGATCAGATCTTCCATGAGATGAGATCAGAAGATCCATTGGAGAGGGCGTTGACCACTTCTACAGCAGAGTATGAGCATTTGGATGCTGCTGCAACAGGGTACACAAAGATGATAGATGCTACAGCACATGTGATGGAACTGGTTGCATATGATGAGCTTGTCACCAAATCTGCAAAAGCTGCTACAATGGGTGATTGGAGTGCAGTAAAAGCACCAAAAGTTGAGCTGAAACAGCCCCCTGCAGGGCTTAGGTACGCATTCCTTGGAGAAAACTCCACTTATCCTGTCATTGTTAATGCTTCATTGAACAATGCAAAGCTCACCCTTTTGCTAAGTAAGCTGCGCAGATTTTGCAAAGCTCTTGGCTATTCTCTTGATGTTATTTCAGGGATCTCTCCAGACTTGTGCATGCATAGGATACATTTGGAGGATGAATCGAAATCATCAGTGGAGCACCAGAGAAGGCTGAATCCGAATCTGCAGGATGTGGTCAAGAAGGAGATTATAGAGCTGCTGCAAGCTGGAATCATCTATTCCATATCAGATAGTGCTTGGGTCAGTTCAGTGCACGTGGTCCCTAAGAAAGGAGGAGTTACAGTGGTGAGGAACGACAAAGATGAGCTGATTCCAACCAGAACTGTGATAGGACAGAGGATGTGCATCGATTACAGGAAACTGAATGCAGCCACAAGGAAAGACAACTTCCCTCTGCCTTTCATCGATCAGATGCTTGAGAGACTGGCAAATCACCAGTATTACTGCTTCCTTGATGGCTATTCAGGCTTCTTTCAGATCCCCATCCATCCAGATGATCAGGAGAAGACCACTTTTACCTGTCCTTATGGCACATTTGCATATCGCAGAATGCCTATTGGACTGTGTAATGCTCCTGCAACCTTCCAGAGATGCATGATGTCGATCTTCACTGATATGATTGAGTTTTATGGAGGTTTTCATGGATGATTTATCAGTTTATGGGTCTTCCTTCAAGAGCTGCTTGGACAACTTGTGTGCAGTTCTGCAGAGATGTGAAGAGAAGCATTTGGTTCTGAATTGGGAGAAGTGCCATTTTATGGTACAAGATGGCATTGTACTTGGTCACAGGGTCTCAGGAGACGGCATAGAGGTGTATAGGGCAAAAATTGAAGTGATGACAAGTCTGCAAGCACCTGATTCAGTCAAAGCAGTGAGAAGTTTTCTGAGTCACGCTGGGTTCTACAGAAGATTCATCAGAGATTTCAGCAAGATTGCAAGACCTCTTACTGCTCTCCTCTGCAAAGATGTGAAGTTTGAGTTCACGGAAGAGTACAAATCTGCTTTTGAACAGATCAAACAGGCTTTGGTTACAGCTCCTGTTGTGCAGCCTCCAGATTGGGACTTGCCTTTTGAAGTGATGTGTGATGCCAGCGATTTTCCAGTTAGAGCAGTGCTGGGACAGAGGAAAGACAAGAAGCTCCACGCCATCTACTATGCTAGTAGGACTTTGGATGATGCCCAGAAGAACTAGGCAACAACTGAGAAAGAATTGTTGGTTGTTGTCTTTGCATTTGAAAAATTTAGGCAATATCTTGTTGGCTCCAAGATCGTGGTCCGTACTGACCATTCAGCACTGAAGTATCTGATGCAGAAGAAGGATGCAAAGGCAAGGTTGTTGAGATGGATTATACTCCTTCAAGAGTTTGACATTGAAGTGAAGGACAAGAAAGGTGTTGAGAATGGAGTTGCTGATCATCTATCCAGGATTCAGGTTGAAGACAGTGTCCCAATAAATGATTTCTTGCCTGAAGAGAATGTGTACTTGGTTCAATCAAGAATATAGGAAGAAAGTGTTGAAAACCTGCAGTTTTCACGAAACTACAGGGCAGTGACGAGCGACACCAGGGGGGTGACGCTCGTCACCAACAGAAGAGAGTCGCTATCAGATTTTTGCACGAAGATGGTGACGCTTGTCACCAATCTCTGACTTTGGCTGCGATTTGTGCAAGCTTGGGGACAGCTTTTAAAGAGCAATTTTATGCTTTAGATGATCCAAAGAGGCCCTGGTATGCTGATATTGCCAATTATCTTGCTGTAGAGGATGAACCACATGATTTCAAAGGTTATGCCAAGAAAAAGTTCTTGAGAGAACTTAGGAGATTCTATTGGGATGAGCCATATCTCTACAAAAATTGTGCTGATGGGATTTACAGGGGATGCATAGCAGAAGAAGAAGTGCAGGACGTCTTGTTTCACTGTCATGGCTCAGAATATACTTGACACTTTGCCACATTCAAAACAGTCTCCAAGGTTCTTCAAGCTGGATTTTAGTGGCCTACTATGTTCAGGGATGCCCAGGCATTCATTACAAGCTGTGATACTTGTCAGAGAAGAGGAAAGATCAGCAGAAGACATGAGATGCCACATAACTTCATCCTTGAAGTTGAAGTCTTTGATTGTTGGGGTATTAACTTCATGGGCCCTTTCCCCTCATCTTATGGGAATAGATACATTCTGGTTGTTGTTGACTATGTATCTAAATGGGTAGAGGCGTTGGCTACTCTTACTGATGATGCTGTAGTGGTTTTGAAGCTGTTTAAGACCATTATCTTCCCCAGATCTGGTGTCCCGCGTATTGTTATAAATGATGGTGGTTCTCACTTTGTTAACAAGGTTTTTGACAAGCTGCTGAAGAAGTATGGTGTACAGCACAGAGTGGCCACGCCTTATCATCCCCAGACCAATGGACAAGTTGAGGTTTCCAACAGACAGATCAAACAGATTCTGGAGAAAACAGTTGGGAAGACAAGGAAAGATTGGTCAGCAAAACTGGATGATGCATTATGGGCTTACAGGACAGCATACAAAACGCCACTTGGGACTGCTCTATGGCAAGGCGTGCCATCTACCAGTAGAGCTAGAGTTCAAAGCAGAATGGGCTATAAAGAAGCTGAACTTCAATCTGAAGCCTGCTGCAGAGAGGCGCTTGATTCAGCTCAATGAACTGGATGAAATCAGATATCTGGTCTATGAAAACTCCAAATTATACAAGGAGATGACAAAGGCATATCATGATAAGAAGATCATCTCCAGACATTTTGAGCCCAATGACCAGGTACTACTTTACAACTCTCGTTTACAGCTTTTTCCTGGTAAACTGCATTCTCGATGGTCAGGTCCCTTGACTGTCAAAGAAGCTCGACCAAATGGTGCCATTGTCCTGATTAACTCCAAAGGAGAGGAGTTCACTGTCAATGGACAGATGGTGAAGCATTATTGGGCGCAAGCCGAGATTCCGGCAGGACACATTGTGTCTCTGGATGATGCACCAGCTGTCTAAACAACCAATCAAAGTCGAGCTAATGACTTTAAACAAGCGCTTAGTGGGAGGCAACCCAATGATAAGTTGTATATTCTATACTTAGTTTTATTTTTCTTGTTTAAGATTTTATAGTTAAAAAATAAAAAAAAAAGCCCGACCAGACAAAAAAACGGGTGACGAGCCGAAACAGGTACGCGGTTCTTATTTCTTTCTTCTTCTTCCTCGAACTCACTTAGCAAATAACGAACACTTCAAATTCATAACTTTTGATTTTTTGAACCAAATTGAGTGATTCAAAAGCCTAATCCGTGCGGATTTTAGCCCTCTTTTATAATCTAAACTCAGTTTTCAAGATCTGCAAGGTATGTGTTCGGAATCCTCAATTTTCAGTCCGCCATAGGTTTGGTAAAATTCGATTTTGGACTTGATTAGCTTGATTTAACTGTTGAATCATGGTTAGTTAGGTTGTATTAGATGAATGATACCATCCATGTGTGATTTAATAGGTTGATTTGCAAGTTTTTGAAATTTCGAGTTCATGGTGAAATTTGCAAAAATCTGGAAATTTTGGGTGATTTGGGTTGAATTGATGATTGAATTGTGTTCCAGGTAGTGTTGTTGTTGATCGCCATCAATTATTTCATCTTGATTCATTGATTTTTTGAATTTTTGAAAATTTGCTGATTTTGTTGATGTTTTTGGTTGATTTTTGGCTTGAATTTTCAGATGCCTCGATAGGAGAAAAGACAGCGACAAGGCTCATCTTCGGGCACTGCATCAGGCTCAACAGATTCATTCAGCAATTACCCAGTTTGCAGGCCTCCATGGCCGAAGCGAAAGGACCTGAAGATACCTTCTCGAGTGGTTTGGGCAGGAACTCCGAAGCAGGAGATATCACGGGATACCTGCATACTCTGTGACATTCAGGAAGAGTGGGATGAGTATGACACGCTGTTCTACAATGCGTGGCAGGAAGTAAAGATCGTACCCACCAGGTTCGCGGATGCCACTATATTGCAGAAGATGGATATCTTCGATGAGGTTGTGGAGACTCTGGAGAGGATCGGGATGGACACTATACCATTCCAGCAGTACGATATGTACCCAGACTTGGTTCGCCAGTTTCTCTCCACTGATCGCGTGTACTACGCGAATAAGCTGGCTAAGCATGCGCAGGAAGGCACGCTGACATTCCTGATCCACGGGATTCGCTATAGGATCAGTCTGATGGAGCTTTGTGGGATTTATGGTTTCTCTGACCACCCCACAGGCGTTCTCCTTCCTTCACAGTGGACCCACATGCAGACATTCTGGTCCAAGTTTGGGAATGGAGTCTATGACAGCAAGACGAGCACGCAGGCAGAGGTTCGACATCCGGTCATGAGGTACATCATGCGCCTTCTTGGCAACTCTATCTTGTGCAAGTCTGCACCGAGCAAGACGCGGGTTAGTGAGCTAATTCTCCTTTACTACGGCTTCGCTGATATGCTCGATGAGGTAATACCCATGGATAGCATGATCCGCGCCAACTTTGGCGCTATTTTCACTGAGCATTTGGTCTCCTTGAAGACCAAGCCATTCACCAGTCCGAGGGAGAAGACTGAGAGTGTTGGCAGCCTCCTGACACCGATTTTTCAGTATTTTCAGATCGATGTCACACCCTGCAGCCTTCGCAGTGACAGATCTCTCATGGATGAGCAGCATCTGCGCCATGTTACGTGGCTCAAGCCTGGAGTTGTCAGGACATTCACTACCACTGCTGGAGAGTATGTTGGCATTAAGTTGCCAAACAGAGCGCTCACGACGATCCAGGGTGTCACACGCCAGTTTCTCTTTCTGCCAGATCAGAGTCTGTTGCGTCCTGCTAGAGCTGTCACTGCTGGCGCTTCCACTACTGCTGATGCTGGACCATCTAGACGTCAGACCACTGCATCCACTGCTTTCAGGCGTCTTCCATGACCACAGACACCCATGGACATGGCTGCTTTTCAGGAGTATGTCATTGACAGCTTTGAGGGACTCTGGGATGCTTTTGCTACACTTAGCAACTGTGGTTGTGTCGACCCAAATTACACCACTGATTCCCGCGAGGATGAGGACTGAGCCTCTACTATCTGGTTACTTGTTTCTGTTTCTCTTTTCTTTTATTTCCCTGGAGTCATTTTTATGTTTTCTATGAGTCAGTTGTCAGTTACTTCGATGATATTTTGTGAGATTGTTGAACCAGGTTTCTATTGCTATGTTGGATGTTATTAAATGTGTGTTTGAGAGCTCCAATAGTCTGACTTTAGAGTACATATGATGACATTACATTCATAGCAATCTAACTTGTCCATTCTGAAGTATCAGTCGTGGTGACGCTCGTCACCAAGCTGGTGACGATCGTCACCCGACCCTTCGCGAGGTACCACTTTTTCACCTTGGTTTTACAAATTCTCATGCATCTTTTTGACCAACTCTTGGCTTAATAACACTGGGGACAATGTTGTTTAAGTCTGAGGGAGGTGGTTACTGACGTTACGTGCTTTGTGTTTGATTTATAGAGTCTTAAATTTGAGTTAAAAACCTGTTTTTATAGAGTCAAAATTTTGAAATTGTCAGTTATTCCTGGAACCAACCACAAAACGTTATTGCTTATAAGAACCATTGCCACAGTAGTTGATTACAAGTCTTACTAAGTTGAAAGTCATAGGTAGATCAGTCTAGCAATGAAGGTTTAGGTTCTTAGAGAATCTGGAAAATTTGTTGTTAGCTCCACCTTAATGAACTTTAAACTTCTTATCTTGGGGCTTGATTCTTATTGATCTTGATTCTCTCTTTCAGCACTGACAATAAGGTTAAGATACACTCTCTCTTTGATATTTCCTGATGTAGTTTTTAAGAGTTTAAGTCCAAAGAATGGTGCATTCATGACCCTGTCTCCTCACAAGAAACAACACTAATGAACACACTCAAGTACCTGTCTCCTCACAAGGAACACAAGTATTGAGTAGCACCATATCTTAGACTGTAAAAAAATGAGAGAAAGAGTTGAAAAATCAAAAATATTAGAAAGGAAAAGATCAATGATAGGGCTCAGGTTTTATCCAAATAAAACTACTGCAAGTGCACAGCAAAAGCAGTTGTAGTACAAGGGGTATCGAAATCCCAAGAGAGTAATACAGACTACACTATCGAATGTAGATTCGGATTAAGCTAAGCAAAATATGATGTATGTAATGCGAATGAATGAATAAAAGTAAGCAAACAATTGTGTGATATGATCTAAGTTGAAGAAGACTAAAAGCGCTAAGTCAGGGTAATTCGCAGGTTTGAATCCAAGAATGTATGATGCAGGAAATCAGGAATGATTAAGAACCGTTTTAAACATGAATCTCTAATGCATAACTAATCAATTCTCATTGTAAAAGTTATCTATGCTTAAATCACAGAGTTTCAAATCTCTTTGCAAACCCTAACAACCTAAGCATGCAGGAATGATCAGATTCAATTGTTTACAAAACTCCTAAGCCAAATCTCTTTGCACTAAGTTGCTTTGCTCATCAAATACTAGTTCAGGTTATGAATAATGCTCTCACATATATTTAACAACCTATAATTTTCGGATTCCTAGATGATGTGTCTCAGAAATTCGATTTTAAAGCAAGCAGAGATGAAAAACCATAAGATATTCCTAACAGGTAGCGATTCTACACTCTTTTCATCAACCTTTGAAAAACTCTAACTTAACTAGCAGATTACTCAAACATGATTATGAGATCACAAAACATAACTGAATAAAATTTCATTAGGAGAAAGAGTAAGAAATAAAGGGGGTTCGAAATCTTCTCAAAGGAGTACAGGATTTGTCTCCCCAAAAAGCTCTGAAATAAAATCTCTCTCTAGCTCTCTGAATTCTCAAAAACTAAGATCCCTGGCCAACAATTGCTGAAAAACCTAATAAATAGAAGCTAAACACGATCTGGGGTCTTCATGTAAATAAAGGAAACTTCTGGGCCAATTCTGCAAATCTTCTTGATACTTTTAATAAAACAGCCACGCTCCTTCCTTAATGGGTGACAAGCGTCACCAAAGGGGTGACGATCGTCACCATATGTGAATACTTTCTGCTTCGAGCTTGGTACTTCGTGGTTTCCACTCAGTATGCTCCAAAAGGTTCCAAAATCTCCAATTATGCTCCAGACATGCTATAACCTGCAAAGACTCTTCTAGGACTCTAAAAAGACCAAAAAGACTCAATGAAAAGGACTTATATCATGGTTAAAAACTATAAAACCATGATATATCAACTCTCCCAGACTTAGCTTTTGCTTGCCCTCAAGCAAACATTAGACAAAGAATAAGGTCGAGGTTTGAAAACAAGAAACAGTCAGTCAGTCATTAGGAACACCACACTAGTTAGAGCTTTCGAATCCACATACCACATAGTCAACACAAGGTCAAATTTCAGTCTAATTATCACAAGCTTAGCAAATCTTTCAAGTCCAGTCCAAACCCCTTCAAGAAATCCAAAATTTCTACTGTTAACTCCTTATTTTTTATCTAAGTGTGAAATCTCATCAAGGCTCTATCATCTCAATCACTTTACAGATTCTTTTCTCTTCCTAACAACTGAACAAATCAATCTCAACACAGCTCTCCTATTTTCTCTTCCCTTAATCTTTTTCCTTAGGATATTTTCGATTTTTCACTTCTTTTTCTCAACTTTTTCAGTCTAAGAAATGGTGCTACTCAATACTTGTGTTCCTTGTGAGGAGACAGGTTCTTGAGTGTGTTCACTACTGTTGTTCCTTGTGAGGAGACAGGGTCATGAATGCACCATTCTTTGAACTTAAACCTTTTTTTTTTTTTTTAAACTACATCAGGGAAGGTCAAAGAGAGACTGTATCTTAACCTTATTGTCAGTGCTTAAAGAGAGAATCAAGATCAAAAAGAATCAATCACCAAGACAAGAAGTTTAAAGTTCATTAAGGTGGAGCTAACAGTAAATTTTCCAGATTCTCTAAGAACCTAAACCTTCATTGCTAGACTGATCTACCTATGACTTTCAACTTAGTAAGACTTGTAATCAACTACTGTGGCAATGGTTCTTATCAGCAAAAACGTCCTATGGCTAGTTCCAAGAAAAACTAACAGTTTCAAAAATTTTGACTCTAGAAAAACAGGTTTTTTTTTTTGACTCAACTTTAAGACTCTATAAACATGACACGAAGCACACAACGTCAGTAACCACCTCCCCCAGACTTGAACAACACTGTCCCCAGTGTTATTAAGCCAGGAGTTGGTCAGAAAAATGAATGAGAAGTCGAAAAACCAAGTCAGAAAAGTGTTACCTCGCGTGGGGTCGGGTGACGAGCGTCACCACGACCTGTATTGCCCAAATCTTATGTCAGATGTTAATTAACGAAGTGTTTGCATGTGTACTCGAAAGTTAGACTTTTTGAGCATTCAAACACATAATTAACAACATCCAAACATAGCAAAAATAACCTGGTTCAACAATCTCACAAAACATCATCAAAGAAACTGACAACTGACTCAAAGTAAACATAAAAATGACTCAAGAGAAAGAAAAAAAAATAAAAGGGAAAAAGAAACAATTAACCAGATAGTGAAACCTCAATCCTCATCCTCGCAAGGCTCAGTGGTGTAGTGGGGGCGGACACAACCACAGTTGCTAAGTGTAGCAACAGCATCCCATAGTCCCTCAAAGCTATCAATGACATACTCCTGAAAAGCAGCCATATCCATAGGTGTCTGTGGTCGTGGAGGACGCCTGAAAGCAGCAGAAGAACCACTCTGGCGTGTAGAAGGTCCAGCATCAGCAGCAGCAGCAGTAGAAGCAGAGGGGCCAGCTGTAGCTGCTCTAGCAGGGCGCAGAATCAAGGGGCGCAGAAAAGTCTGTGCTGGCATGAAGAATAGCTGGTGTGGATCTCCCTGAATAGTAGTGAGGGCTCTCTGTGGCAACTTAATGCCAACATACTCTCCAAAAGTGGTAGTGAACGTCCAGACAACTCCAATCTTCATCCAAGTGACATGGCGCAGATACTGGTCATCCATAAGTGATCTGTCACTGCACAGATTGCAAGGAGTAACATCGATCTGGAAATGATGGAAGATCGGTGTCAACAAGCTGCCCACACTCTCAGTCTTCTCCCCTGGACTGGTGAATGGCTTGGTCTTCAAGGAGACCAGATGCTCAGCGAAAACAGCGCCCAAGTTGGCGCGAACCATACTATCAACAGGTATCGAATCATCCAGCATCTCATAAAGTCCGTAGTAGAGGAGAAGCAGCTCACTAACTCGAGTCTTGCTGGGCGCAGACTTGCACAGAACGGTATGACCAAAGAGGCGCAGAATGTACCTCAAAACCGGATGTCTAACCTCTGTCTGCGTGCTGGTCTTGCTATCATAGACTCCATTCCCGAACTTGGACCAGAATGTCCTCATATGGGTCCACTGAGAGGGAAGGAGAACGCCTGTGGGATGGTCAGAGAAGCCATAGATCCCACAAAGCTCCATCAGACTGATCCGGTATCGAACTCCTCGGATCAGAAATGTCATAGTGCCTTCCTGCGCACGCTTCGCCAGCTCATTCGCATAGTAGACGCGAACTGTAGAGAGAAACTGGCGGACCAAATCTGTGTACAGATCGTACTGCTGGAATGGCATAGTCCCCATCCCAATGCGCTCCAGAATCTGAACAACCTCCTCAAAGATCCCCATCTTCTGCATAACTGCAGGATCCGCGAACCGAGTGGGGATAATCTTAACTCCCAGCCACGCATTGTAGAACAGCGTGTCATACTCATCCCACTCCTCCTGAATATCACGGAATACACAGGTATCCCGGGACACTTCTTGCTTCGGAGTCCCTGCCCAAGCCACTCCTGAGGCTATTTTCCGATCCTCTCGTTTGGGCCATGGGGGCCTGCAAACCGGGTGCTGACTGAAGGAATCTGTAGACCCTGTTGCAGTGCTGGAAGACGAGCTTTGTCTTGGTCGTTTCTCCTGTCGAGGCATCTGAAAATTGAAGACCAAAATCGACCAAAAATATCTCAAAAATTAGCAAATTTTTCAAAATTCGAAAAATCAACCAAACAAGATGAAATAGCTGATGGCGATTAACTACTGCACTACCAGGAACACAATTCAATCATCAGTTCAACCTAAATCAACCAAAATTTTCAGATTTTTGCAACTTTCATCATGAACTCGAAAATTCAAAACAGTGCAAATTAACCGATAAAAGCTCACAAAGATGGTTCCATTCCTCTAAGACAATCTAACTAACCATGATTCAACAGTTAAATCAAGCCAATCAAGTCAAAAATCGGATTTTACCAAACCTAAGGCGGACTGAAAATTAGGAATTCCGAACACATACCTTGCAGATCGTAAAAACTGAGTGGATATTCAGAAAGAGGAGCAAAATCCACACGGATTAGACTCTTGAATCACTCAATTTGGTTAAGAAAATCAGAAGTTATGAAATTCTCTACTTTGCTAAGTGTTCGGTTTTTTAAAAACAGGTGTGTTCGACGAAGAAGAAGAGAGAAGCGTTAATACCCATGCTCGATCATGACGGGTGACGAGCGTCACCATAAGGGTGACGATCGTCACCACGGTTTTTTTTTTTTTTACTAATTAAAGTTTAATTACTAATCCTAAGCACGAAAATAATAACTAAGTATTATATCTACAACTTACCAGTGGGTTGCCTCCCACTAAGCACTTTTTTAAAGTCATTAGCTTGACTTTGGCTGGCTGTTTAGACAGCTGGTGCCTGATCCATAGACACAATGTGTCCTGCTGGAATCTCTGCTTGTGCCCAGTAATGCTTCACCCTTTGTCCATTGACAGTGAACTCCTCTCCTTTGGAGTTAATCAGGACAATTGCACCATGTGGGCGAGCTTCTTTGACAGTGAAAGGACCTGACCATCGAGAGCGCAATTTACCAGGAAAAAGCTGTAAACGAGAGTTGTAGAGCAATACCTGGTCATTGGGCTCGAAATGCCTGGAGATGATCTTCTTATCATGATATGCGTTTGTCCTCTCCTTGTATAACTTGGAGTTTTCATAGGCTAGATATCTGATCTCATCCAGTTCATTGAGCTGAACCAAACGCCTTTCTGCAGTAGGTTTCAGATCGAAATTCAGCTTCTTGATGGCCCATTCTGCTTTGAACTCCAGCTCCACTGGTAGATAGCACGCCTTGCCATAGAGAAGGTGGAATGGAGTAGTCCCGAGTGGCGTTTTGTATGCAGTCCTGTAGGCCCATAATGCATCATCCAGCTTTGCAGACCAATCTTTCCTTGTCTTCCCAACTGTCTTTTCCAGAATCTGCTTGATCTGCCTGTTGGAAACCTCAACCTGTCCACTTGTTTGGGGGTGATAGGGCGTGGCCACTCTGTGCTGTACACCATACTTCTTCAACAGCTTGTCAAAAACCTTGTTGACAAAGTGAGAACCACCATCACTTATGACAATTCGCGGGACACCAAATCTGGGGAAGATAATGGTCTTAAAAAGCTTCAAAACCACTGCAGCATCATTAGTACGAGTAGCCAACGCCTCTACCCACTTAGATACATAATCAACAGCAACCAGAATGTATCTATTCCCATAAGAAGAGGGAAAAGGTCCCATGAAGTCAATACCCCAACAATCGAAAACTTCAACTTCCAGAATGAAGTTCTGTGGCATCTCATGTCTCCTGCTGATTTTTCCTCTTCTCTGACAAGTATCACAGCTTGTGATGAAGGCTTGGGCGTCTCTGAACATAGTAGGCCACCAAAATCCAGCCTGAAAAACCTTAGAGACAGTCTTGAATGTAGCAAAGTGTCCAGCATAGTCTGATCCATGACAGTGAAAGAGCACGTCCTGAACTTCTTCTTCTGCTAAGCATCTTCTGTAAATACCATCAGCACAATGCTTGTAGAGGTATGGCTCATCCCAATAGAATCTCCTAAGTTCTCTCAAGAACTTCTTCTTAGCATAGCCTTTAAAATCATGTGGTTCATCCTCTGCAGCAAGATAATTTGCAATATCAGCATACCAGGGTCTCTTTGGATCATGTAGAGCATAAACAGGCTCTTCAAAAGCCTTCCCCAAGCTTGCACAAATCGCAGATAAGTGTTGAGATTGGTGACGAACGTCACCAATGTTGGTGACGAGCGTCACCTCTCTCGTATACTTTGGTCGCGACTGTTCTCAGTTGGTGACGAGCGTCACCCTCCTGGTGTCGCTCGTCACTCCCCTGCAGTTTCGTGAAAACTGCAGGTTTTCAATACTTTCTTCCTGTTCTCTGGTTTCCACTAAGTAAACATTCTCTTCAGGCAAGAAGTCATTGATTGGAACACTGTCTTCGACCTGAATCCTGGATAAATGGTCAGCAACTCCATTCTCAACCCCTTTCTTGTCCTTCACTTCAATATCAAATTCCTGAAGAAGCAGGATCCATCTTAACAGCCTTGGTTTTGCATCTTTCTTCTGCATTAGGTACTTCAGTGCTGAATGGTCAGTATGAACCACGACCTTGGAGCCAACAAGATACTGCCTGAACTTCTCAAAAGCAAACACAACAGCTAACAATTCCTTCTCAGTTGTTGCATAATTCTTCTGAGCATCATCCAAAGTCCTACTTGCATAGTAGATGGCGTGGAGTTTCTTGTCTTTCTTCTGTCCCAGCACTGCTCCAACTACAAAATCGCTGGCATCACACATTACCTCAAAAGGTAAGTTCCAATCTGGAGGCTGCACAACAGGGGCTGTAAACAAAGCCTGTTTGATCTGTTTAAAAGCGGATTTGCACTCTTCTGTGAACTCAAACTTCACATCCTTGCAGAGGAGAGCAGTAAGTGGGCGTGCTATCTTGCTAAAATCCTTGATGAATCTTCTGTAGAAGCCTGCATGATCCAGAAAACTCCTCACTGCTTTGACTGAATCAGGTGCTTGCAGACTTGTCATCACCTCAATTTTCGCCCTATCTACCTCTATACCGTCTCCTGAGACTCTGTGGCCAAGTACAATACCATCCTGCACCATAAAATGACACTTCTCCCAGTTTAAAACCAAGTGCTTCTCTTCACATCTTTGCAGAACTGCACACAAATTATCCAAACAGTTCTTGAAAGAGGACCCATAAACAGAGAAGTCATCCATGAACACCTCCATAAACTTCTCTATCATGTCTGTGAAAATCGACATCATGCATCTCTGGAAGGTCGCAGGAGCATTACACAGCCCAAAAGGTATTCTGCGATATGCAAAAGTGCCATAGGGACAGGTAAAAGTGGTCTTCTCCTGATCATCTGGATGGATGGGGATCTGAAAGAAGCCTGAATACCCATCAAGGAAGCAGTAATACTTGTGATTCGCCAGCCTCTCTAGCATATGATCGATGAAAGGTAGAGGAAAATGATCCTTCCTTGTTGCTGCATTCAGTTTCCTGTAGTCTATACACATCCTGTGTCCTGTCACAGTCCTGGTTGGAATCAGCTCATCCTTGTCATTCTTTACCACTGTGACACCTCCTTTCTTAGGCACCACGTGCACTGGACTCACCCAAGCACTGTCTGATATAGGATAGATGATACCAGCCTGCAACAACTTCATGATCTCTTTCTTGACCACATCCTGCAAATTCGGATTCAGCCTCCTCTGGTGCTCAACTGATGATTTCGACTCATCCTCCAAGTGTATTCTATGCATGCACAAGTCTGGGGAGATATCTGAAATGTCATCAAGAGAATAGCCAAGAGCTTTGCGAAATTTTCGCAGCTTACTTAGCAAAAGGGTGAGCTCTGCATTGTTCAATGAAGCATTAACAATAACAGGATAGGTGGAGTTTTCTCCCAGAAATGCGTACCTTAGCCCTGCAGGGAGCTGTTTAAGCTCAACTTTTGGTGCTTTTGCTACAGACCAATCACCCATTGTGGCAGCTTTCGCAGATGTGGAGACAAGCTCATCCTGTGCAACCAGTTGCATCACTTGTGCAGTAGTATCCATCATCTTTGTGTAGTCTGTTGCAGCAGCATCTAAATGCTCATACTCAACTGTAGAAGTGGTCAACGCCCTTTCCAAGGGATCCTCTGAACTCATCTCATAGAAGATCTGATCAGCAATGTTTGTGAGAACATCAACATAAAAAGTCTGTCCATCTATGGTTGGCCTCTTCATCAGCTTGTCCATTTCAAATTTCATCACTAAATCGCCAACATTCAGCTCTATTCTACCCTTCCTGACGTCAATAATAGCTCCTGCAGTGGCTAAGAAGGGTCTGCCAAGAATCAAGGGGTCTTTGGGCTCTTCTCCATACTCTAGAACCACACAATCAGTAGGGATCATACAATCTCCTATTTTGATAGGAACATCCTCTATCACTCCTTCAGGGACTCTAACTGATCTATCAGCTAGGACAAGAGATATCCTTGTAGCCTTAAAATCGGTCATCCCCAAACTCTTGGCAACAGAATGAGGCATGAGGTTCACACTAGAACCAAGATCACACAATGACCTCTCAAACTTGTCATTGAAGATGGTGCAGTCTAAAACAAAGCTTCCTGGGTCTGAAAGCTTCTCTGGAACTCTGTTCTGAATCACTGCACTGACCTGCTCGTTGATCATCATAGCTCCAACCTCAAGGCTCAAGTTATTGGTCACCATTCTCTTCACATACCTCCTTATAACAGGAGTGATCCTCACAGCATCAATCAATGGGATCTCTATTACCAACTTGTCCATGATAGCCTTGCATCTTGCATCTTCAAGCTCTTGCTTAGACTTCTTAGGATGCTTAGGATAGGGTATCTTGGGTTTATACATGGTCTCCTTAGCATTATCTGAAGTCTTAGGCGAAACTGAAGCATGTGGTGTCTGGTGACGAGTGTCACTGAATTGGTGGCGAGCGTCACTCACTTTGGACGAGTCGTGGTCGATTACTGGATATGGGTGACGAGCGTCACCCCCTTGGTGACGGTCGTCACCAATATGTGAAGAGTCGGGGTCGGGGTTGTGCTCGATGGGTGACGAGCGACACCCATTATTGGTGACGAGCGTCACCAAAGGTTCTTCAGCAAAATTTTCTTCATCTTCATACTCTTCCATACCCACGAAATTCCTTGAGGTTAAATCCTTCTGCAACACTGGTTGCAGGTTCTTTCAACTCCTCAATGTGATGGCATTCACATGGTGTTTGGGATTAGCATCAGTTCTTCCTGGAAGAAATCCTTCTTGCCTCTGAACAGCTCCTGCAGTTTGAGCAACTTGAACATCAAGCTTCTTCATATGAGAGTTCAGACTCTCAATTTTTCCATTCAAGTCCTGATAGAGCGAATCTATCTTGCCATTGAAGTCCACAGTAAGCTTTTGTTGTCCTTCCAAGATCTGTTCTAACATTGCTTCCATTTTGTTCTCTTGTGGAGGTGCTGGTTGATAGGAAGTAGAACCATAGTTTCTGTAATTTCCACTGTTCTGGAATGGTTTCTGATACTATGTCTTCTGGAATGGGGGTCTAGGAGAGAAACCAGGCGTGCTCTGTCCTCCTGTAAGGGCGTTTTTCTGATTGTTGTCGCTGTATCCTCTGTTCCACTGCTGATTCCCATACCTTTGTCCCTGAAAATCACCAGAATTGATGAAATTTACATCCTCCTGCTCAACCTCCTCTGGAGCTTCGAAAGTTTCCACTTCTGCAGCAAAGTGAACTGACTTCTTCCCTACCAAAAGGCTGTGCATATCATCCAACTTAGCCTTAACTTCAGCAATCTGATTTCCATCAGCTATACCAGCTTGTTTCATTCTCTGAAAGTTTACGTTTTTAGTGCTGTTGCTGCAGACCAAGTTCCCAATCAGTCTTATCGCCTCTTCTGGTCTATTGGTGTTGAAGTTCCCTGCACTTGATGCATCCAGCGCCATCTGATATTTCCAGTCAATGCCTCTGAAGAAGATCCCAAGTAATTGCACCTGACTGAAACCATGATGAGGACAGTCCCTTTGATAAGACTTGAACCTGATCCAAGAGGTCTTGAAAGCTTCAGTAGGGCCTTGTGTAAATGATGCAATTTTCGTCCTCATGTCTTCTGATCTGGCATCATCATAGAAATTATTCAGAAAGGCATTCTTGGTGTCCTCCCAAGTAGTTAATGAAGCAGGCTCCAGTTGCTTCAGCCAATATGCAGCTTCTCCTTCAAGAGAGTAAGGAAACAGCTTGCAGAACAGAAAGTCATTGCTAACCCCATTAGCTTTGACACTGGAAGCCAAGTCCTCAAATCTCTCTATGTGATCCATAGGATGCTCATGAGGTAAACCATGGAAGGGATGCTGACCAACCAGCTGAGAGTAGACAGGTTTGACCTCAAAATCGTTCCTCTGGAAGGCAGAAGGTCGGATTGCAGCTTTGTTGGCATAGAACTGATCAGGTCTGTTGTAGTCGCCTAGAGTCCTCTGAACAAAACGCCCAGCAGCGTTATTGACAGCAGCAGGGACTCCCACGTTCTCAGCCACTTGCTGAACCTGCTGTTCAACAATGACATTCCCCTCTTGATCAATTCTCTGCCCCTCTTCGTTCCTCCTGTTTCCTTCCCTGTCAACCAAGTGACCTTCTGCATCTTCAACCAAGATAAGTGGAGCGACCATTGTAGATTGCTTCTTAGCTTTCCTGTTAGTTCTCTCCAACCTAGCAAGCTCGTCGATGCTCAAAGTCACAAGCTCCTTCTCTTTGTTGCTTCTGGTTCTGCGATTAGGCATACACCTGAAACAGGAACAAAGAAAAGTAGCTGAAAATCAGTAAACAAATAAAAACTTAGACAAAATCCTAATACTAAAAATCGATAGGCAGCTATTACTCCCCGGCAACGGCGCCAAAAACTTGATAGGGCTCAGGTTTTACCCAAATAAAACTACTGCAAGTGCACAGCAAAAGCAGTTGTAGTACAAGGGGTATCGAAATCCCAAGAGAGTAATGCAGACTACACTATCGAATGTAGATTCGGATTAAGCTAAGCAAAATATGATGTATGTAATGCGAATGAATGAATAAAAGTAAGCAAACGATTGTGTGATATGATCTAAGTTCAAGAAGACTAAAAGCGCTAAGTCAGGGTAATTCGCAGGTTTGAATCCAAGAATGTATGATGCAGGAAATCAGGAATGATTAAGAACCGTTTTAAACATGAATCTCTAATGCATAACTAATCAATTCTCATTGTAAAAGTTATCTATGCTTAAATCACAGAGTTTCAAATCTCTTTGCAAACCCTAACAACCTAAGCATACAGGAATGATCAGATTCAATTGTTTACAAAACTCCTAAGCCAAATCTCTTTGCACTAAGTTGCTTTGCTCATCAAATACTAGTTCAGGTTATGAATAATGCTCTCACATATATTTAACAACCTATAATTTTCGGATTCCTAGATGATGTGTCTCAGAAATTCGATTTTAAAACAAGCAGAGATGAAAAACCATAAGATATTCCTAACAGGTAGCGATTCTACACTCTTTTCATCAACCTTTGAAAAACCCTAACTTAACTAGCAGATTACTCAAACATGATTATGAGATCACAAAACATAACTGAATAAAATTGCATTAAGAGAAAGAGTAAGAAATAAAGGGGGTTCAAAATCTTCTCAAAGGAGTACAGGATTTGTCTCCCCAAAAAGCTCTGAAATAAAATCTCTCTCTAGCTCTCTGAATTCTCGAAAACTAAGATCCCTGTCCAACAATGGCTGAAAAACCTAATAAATAGAAGCTAAACACGATCTGGGGTCTTCATGTAAATAAAGAAAACTTCTGGGCCAATTCTGCAAATCTTCTTGATACTTTTAATAAAACAGCCACGCTCCTTCTTTAATGGGTGACGAGCGTCACCAAAGGGGTGACGATCGTCACCATATGTGAATACTTTCTGCTTCGAGCTTGGTACTTCGTGGCTTCCACTCAAAATGCTCCAAAAGGTTCCAAAATCTCCAATTATGCTCCAGACATGCTATAACCTGCAAAGACTCTTCTAGGACTCTAAAAAGACCAAAAAAACTCACTAAAAAGGACTTATATCATGGTTAAAAACCATAAAAACCATGATATATCAATCAAGGGAAGAGAAAATAGGAGAGCTGTGTTGAGATTGCTTTGTTCAGTTGTTTAGGAAGGGAAAAGAATCTGTAAGTGATTGAGATGATAAAATCTTGATGAGATATCATACTTAGATAAAAATAAGGAGTTAGCAGTAGAGATTTCGGATTTTTTGAAGGGATTTGGACTGGATTTGAGAGATTTGCTAAGCATGTGATGATTAGACTGAAATTTGAGCTTGTGTTGACTCTGTAGTATGTGGATTCGAAAGTGTTAACAAATGTGGTGTTCCTGATGTTTAGCTGACTGTTTCTTGTTTTCAAACCTCGACCTTGTTCTTGTCTGATGTTTGCTTGAGGGCAAGCAAAAGCTAAGTCTGGGGGAGTTAATATATCATGGTTTTTATGGGTTTTAACCATGATATAAGTCATTTTTATTGATTCTTTTGGTCTTTTAAGAGTCCTAGTAGAGTCTTTGCAGGTTATAGCATGTCTGGATCATAATTGGAGATATTGAAGCTTTTTGGAGCATTGCAAGTTGAAGCCACGAAGTGTCCAGCTCGGAGAAGAAAAGTATGCATTTGGGTGACGCTCGTCACCCACAAAGAAAGGAGTGTGGCTGGTTTATTAAAAGTATGAAGATTATTTGCAGAATTGGCCCATAAGTTTTAGTATTTGCAAGAACATCCCAGATCGTGTTTAGCCTCTATATATTAGGTTTTTCAGCCATTGTTGGTTTGTATCTTAGTTTTTGAGAATTCAGAGAGCTTTAGAGAAGATTTTATTGAGATCTTTTGGGGAGACAGATCATGTACTCTTTTTAGAGAAGATTTCGAACCCCCTCTGTTTTTATTCTATTCTTTTAATGCAAATTTATTTAGTTATGTTTTGTGATTTCATGATCATGTCTGACTAATTTGTTAGTTAAGTTAGGGCTTTTCAAAGGTTGATGAAGAGTTTGTAGAATTGCTACCTGTTAGGAATATCTTTTGGTTTTTCATCTCTGCTTGCTTTAAAATCAAATTTCTTAGACACATCATCTAGAAATCCGAAAATCATAGGTTGTTAAATATATGTGAGAGCATTATTGATAACATGAACTAGTATTTGATGAGTAAAATAACTTAGTGCAAAGAGATTTGGCTTAAAAGTTTTGTGAACAATTGAATTTGATCATATTGCATGTTTAGATTGTTAGGGTTTACAAAGAGATTTGAAACTCTATGATTTAGACATAGTTAATTTCTGCAATGAGAATTGATTAGTTATATATTTGCGATTCATGTTCAAAACGGTTCTTAATCACACCTGATTTCATGGATTCTACATTCTTGGATTCAACCTGCGAACTGTCATGGCATAGCGCTTTTAGTCTTCTGAAACTTAGATCAACAACTAAAATTCGTATTGCTTACTTTTATTTTGTTATTCGCATTACATACATCGCTTACTGCTTAGCTTAATCCGAACCTACATTCGATAGTGTAGTTTACATACTCCTTTGGGATTCGATACTCCTTGTACTACAACTGCTTTGCTGTGTACTTGCAGAAGTTTTATTTGGGTAAAACCTGAGCCCTATCAGATATAGTGAGATATATTTCTCATTTAAGATACTGTGAGAAATATCTCTAAACATTTGTCTCTTTATGAATATTTTAATTTGTTTATATCACAAAATTAATTAAAAATTTGTATTATATTAAAAAGTGTTAATATTATATTTACTATAATACTCTTTTGAATATTCCTAACTAATGGGGCACTCTTAAAGAAAAAAAGAATAAACTAAAAATACAATAAATAACTTTATATATTTTAACAAAGAAAATCAAATATTTTTAAATAAAGAATAATCCTACAAGAAAAATAAAAATATTACTCAAATTTTCATAAACACATAAAAAAAAATTTATAATTCTACAAGACTGGATTTTCTCTTAAACTCAAATCAAACAGATAAGCTAAGAAACTGATGAATCAATCAAAAACAATCAAAATTACGGAAGCAGAATAAATGAGAAAACTATTTTTACTTTGAAATATATAATAAATTTTAAATTGAAAAAAAAATATTACTTATACAAGTAATTCGATTTTGTTTTTCATTTTTGTTTTTAGTTTATTTTTACAAATTTAGAAATAATTTATTCGGATTCTAGTAAATTAGAAAGTGTGTGTATTTGATTCGCAAAGTAGGTATTTATACAAATATATAGATCTTAAACGTAAGAGATCGTATCATTAATAGATCTTAAATGTCTTTATAACAAATGTTATATTTTCTTATCTCCATAAATACAGTTCTTTGACCGATATAGATGTCTTAAGTTCGAATGTTTGTCTTCACATCTTAGTAGTCATTCATTTTTCCACTAATTTATAATTTGTGCAGCTGAGTATGCCAACCTTCTTTGCATAAAATTTGCTCACGTAAAAAGCATTATTGGAAAAATCGACATTGTCATTGTTTGTGCTTGTATCAACTAAAACTTCAGTGTTTTATTTGTCAAACTGTTTTAAATATGTTCTGTTATTATTTATCATTAATAGTACAAGATATTTATACACAAGTCTGAAACAGTTTTTTTTATCCGAAATATTTTTTAGCCTCTAATCAGTTGTAAAATAGGGATCATGTGTCAATTCATTTATGGAAGATGAGATGCAAACAATGCCATAAGCTAAACAATGGTGGGGGTTTTGATTGAACAAAGACAAGTCTAACAACCTAACAATGCAATGGAAAGAAAGCATAAACTAAATGCAAGTGAACAAAACTAAGCAATGAACTTAAAGCAATGACTAAGCAAGAACTAAGCAAAAATGACAACTAAAGCAATAATTAAGCAAGATTGACTACTAAAGACAATTGATTAAAAGCAAGACTCAAGGTTCTAAGCAATTATGGGATAGTGGCTTTCAAAAGCGAAAATGGGGATTTCTAACAAAAGCAAGCATCAAGCATTCATAAGCAAGCAATTCTCAATGTTGTACTCCTAGAGAAGGTATCTAAAAGAAACTAACTTGGCGTCAATAAGCAGTTCATATTCAACAAGATTGAAGTGTCATACCCACTTTTGATGGCATATCCTTCAACCATGAGCATTAAGATCATAACCATTCTAGCCTAAGAGATATACTAATCAAGCAATCATTCTCTCACCCAAGCAAGAATTCAGATCAACTTATCAATCTTGTGAACCAGTAAGGACCTAGTTAGCTAAACACCAATCAAGAATATGGATTTAAGCACACAGCTGCAACATCCTAACAATGCTAAGCAATGAATAGGAATGAAACAAAGGCAAGATCTTTTGATGCATACTATCTAACCATTAAGCAAGAATCCCAAAACCAGCATTATCTAGCTCTAAGCGAATCATCTAGCAATGGTGAACTATCACTTTGGTGTCACTGCACAAAAGAAACATAGACCAAGCCAAACTATCAAGCCCAATAAGCGAACCTTGCTTAGAAATGAGATAACAAGCCATTTAGTGAACCATATGCATCAATCATTACCATATTCAATCAAAAAGAGCAAGCTTTATGAACAATAACCACTTTGCAAGAGAAGGAGACAACAGAGAACAGTTAAATAAGCCTAATCACCCCTTAAACACATTTTAATCACCAATTTTCCTACTTAGAGCCCTAAATCTAAAGTAAACTACTCACTAATCATGTTTAATCCCATTTGTTTAGAGTTAAACATAACTAGATGAGATTAAAATGCAAAGATGATAAATCTAAACTACCAAGGTGCAAGAACAAATATTAAAAGATAAGATTAAACCATAAAAATGCAAACTTTATTAAAGATTAAGATTCTAAGGAAAATCGCCCTTTAAAGTTTAGAAAAGAGAGAGTTTTTGGTGAAAGACCAAAACTTGGATAAAGATAATGTTTTGTGGCTTCACTTTTATAGTAGGGAGTCAAAAGAAGCATAAAAAACCTAAAAGTAGTATAAAGTCAAAGAAAATAAAGTGGTCAACGCACGGATGAGTTGCATCGAGGTTGTACAGACGATGTTTTGCTCGATATACGACCTCAATATGGTTCGTGCTGCATGCATCGGCTTTCTTGCTCGATGCTGGACCTCGATGCAGACCAACGGCTTAGACTCCTCGTGCTGATCCTCTTCCTCTTGTCCTGATGCTTATATCGAGCATACTCCACAGGTGTTCTGCTCGATATGCTTGCTCGATATGGACTAGACTTTGCAAGAGCTCCATTTCTGACATCTTCTTCGATCATGAGCTGCTTCCATCTCCTTCTCAACTCCAAGAACTTCCAAAAACACCTGAAAACCACCACAAACTTGCACATGTATGCAAATGTATGCAATCCTAAACTAAATGCATGCCATGTTGATTCTAAGTGCAAATGATACTAAAATGCTAAACTATAATGCAAAAACAGAGGAAAAGATACATGAAATGCAGCCTAAATGGTCTAAAATAGCAAGCTATCAAAGTCTCATTCCTATAATCTAGGAGATAGAGATAAACTAAATATATGAACATATCTTAAGATACATGTGTATTCTAGAATACTATGAATATTCTAATACTTCCCATTAAGATAGAGCATGTAGGTCTAGAATGCCCATCTTGCTAAGAAGATAAAGTAGTTGCTGACGTCTTAGTGGCTTAGTAAGAATGTCTGCTAGCTGGTCCATTGTCTTAGCGTGTTGAATAGCAATGATTCCAGCCTGAACCGCATCACGAACAAAGTGGCAATGCATTTCTATGTGCTTCGTTTGTTCATGGAAAACAGGGTTACGGGCTATATGCAATGCAGCATGATTGTCGCAGTAGGAAGGAATCGATGCAGACTGATGAATACCAAATGTTGAAAGAAGCGCATTAGTCCATTTCAACTCTTGATACATGTATTCTATAGAGCGGTATTCCACTTCAGCTGAAGAATGGACCATCATATGTTGTTTCTTTGTCTTCCATGAGACCACCGAGTCGCCAAGCATAATGATGTAACCAGGTAGAAAATGCCGAGTTACCGAACAGGCCGCCCAGTCTGCGTCACAATAGGCTGTAAGTTTGAGGTCATTTGAACTTAACAAAATACCCTGCCGAGGAGTACCTTTCAAATAACGGACAAAACGCAATGCTGCCTCCTAATGCATCTGGCATAGATGCTGCATAAACTGAGCGAAAATGTGAACAGCATAGCCCAAATCTGGTCGACTAACAGCCAAGTAAACCAATCTTCCAACGAGTCATCTGTATTGTAGCGGTTCGTGAAAAAAGCGTCATCATCTCGGACCAAATCGTGATTTTGTTCCAAAGGCACAGCAGCAGGCTTTGAGCCAAGTAATCTGCATTCAGTGACAATATCAAGGGCATATTTTCTGAGAGTGACAAATACCAGTTTTACCACAAGAAAACTCAATGCCTAAAACATATTTCAAACCTCCTAAGTCCTTCATGTGAAAACATCGATGAAAATAATCTTTGAACTTTTTTTTTTGATAAGATGTGAATATAATCTTTAAATTTAGTGATCAAAAGCCGAGTCATTACCCTCAATGATGTGATCATCAACATAAACCAATACATCAACTGTAGAGATACTATGAATCAGAGTAAAAAACGAATAGTCTGAGTAGCTTTGCTTAAAACCAAAACCAAATAAAGCCTCTGAAAGTTTTGCAAACCAGCAACGAGGAGCCTGCTTAAGGCTGTATAAGGAATTTTTAAGCTTGCAAACTTGATTTGGTTTAGAAGCATTTAATCCCGAAGGTAACTTACTGTAGACCGCTTCATCCAAGTCACCGTGGATCAAGGCGTTGTGGAAGTCCATCTCATGCCGTTCTCATTCTTTTGCAGCTGAGACTTCAAGTAAATTGTGAACTGTATTCATCTTTACGACCAGCGCAAAAAGGTTTGTTGTAATCATGTCCCTCTTTCTGATGATTTCCAAGTATAACAAGCCATGCTTTATAGTGTTCTAAGTATAACAACCCTTGCTTTATAGTGTTCCACTGTCGCATCTGATCGAAACTTAGTATGGAACACCCATTTGCAACAGATAGCTACCTTATTTGGTGGTAAGGTGGTAATGTCTCAAGTATTCAAACGTTCCAACGAGCCAATATCCAAACCCATTGTGGCTCGCCAAACTTCTTTTAAAACAGCTTTCTTGTAAGAAACTGGGTCATCGGATGCCATTACTGCAGCAAAAAATAGTTGATGGGCTGGAGACAAGCGATGAGAGGACAGAAAAAAATTTGAGAGGATAGAAAGACTTACATGAAGACTCTGATGTGGAGGTGTTGGGAGCGTGAGAGACGAGGGGATCTATCAATGTACGAGCCGAATAAGTAACAAATGGTTTCAACAAAACAGAGGGTAAATCAGATCTTTTTCCTTTGCCTAATTCCTCTGTTTCTACCAGAGCAATAGGCTCTGACGTAACATCATCTTCAGGAACATGTGCGTCAGCGTGCACAGAGCCAGCTCCCCCTAACTGTATAGGCTCCGTAGTAACAACAGTATCGACGTCATGAAAAATCGTTGGGTGACATGAAGAAGAAGGTAAATCTGCAGCAGAAGACAGAGCAGGAGCAGCAAATGGGAACAAAGTTCCATGAAAGATAACATCACGAGATACAAATGTTTTCTCAGTTTTGAAATCATACACAAGCCAGCCTTTCTTATTAAGTGGATAGCGCAGAAATAAACATCGGATCCCATGAGGTCCAAACTTGTCATAATCACGGGCATACGTTTAGCGTAACACAAAGTTTCGAATGTGTGAATGTTATCATAAGATGGAGTGTAGCCAAAGAGTACCATGCTCCTCACCCGCTCAAATCAAAATCTTTGAAGTTTGATCCTGAATCACACAAAATTACAAAGTTAGCAATGTCACGTAACAGCTGAGCCACAGAAATCAGAATAATAGATAATTGTGGTGCATAAAAAACATTGTGCAAGATGAATTTTTCGCCAAGGCTTAAACTCACATGTCTTGTTGTCCAAATAAGTTTCTCATTTGGTAAACAGAGATTTGAAATCAGAAAGCTTTGTAGGAGTGCGATTAATCAAGTAAGTAATGGTCAAGATACTTTCACTCCAAAATCGAGTTGGAAGAATTGCTTGCCACATTGAGGATGTGCATGTGTTTGCTCTCAACACGGCCATTCTGATGAGGTGTGGCAATGTAGGAAGTCTGATGGATTACCCCATTATCCGCAAAGAATGATTTTAAGCAAGTGAATTTAACACCATTGTCACTGCGGACCACTTGTATGCGTTTGAGGAAAACTTAAAGAAAGTTTTGATTGCTTTTGGAGCCTCTTACTTTTCAAGAAGTAAGATCGTCCATACAGCTTAGGAGAAGTCATCGACAATAATGAGAAAATACCGAGCACCAGAAAAAGATGGTACACAATATGGGGCCCAAAGATCGTAGTGTATCAAAGAAAAAATTGCATCTGCTTTATTAGACCTTTATGAAAAACATCAAACGAGACTGTTTGGCTCGGATATAAACATCACAAACCTTTTCAAAGTCAACTGAACTATTCAAAAAAAAACCTAAAATCGATAAATATGAAAGCACAACTGATGATGGATGCCCAAACCAGCGATGTCCATAAATCCCATCGACCAAGCTTTCCAGCATAACCTGCGTGAACTGCAACAGCACCCATGTAGTGATATACCCCATTACGCTCCTCGCCCTCTCCAATCAAAATCTTTAAAGTTTTGTCCTGAATCACACCAAATTATGAAACTAGCAATGTCAAGTAACAGCTGAGCCATAGAAATCAGAATAATAGATAATTGTGGTGCATAAAAAACATTATGCAAGATGAATTTTTACCAAAGCTTAAACTCTCATGTCTTGTTGTCCAAATAAGTTTCCCATTTGGTAAATTAATAAGGCAAGGATCAATAGAAATCAAATCAATGAGAAAAAGATGTCTCCCGTCATATGATGAGAGGCGCCTGAGTCGATAATAATAATATGACGGTTATTTTTACCGAGTAAGTAGAGTTTATCTTTCTTACCTGAGAGCTTCTCTGACGATGGGTTTTATTTTTGAGTATTCATGAAATTGGCCAATGAGGCCCATTTTTCAGATGTGAAGTTTAGAATACGAGGGGACTCCGAAGCTTCACCAATAAGTAGAGTTTATCTTTCTTACCAGAGCCTCGCCTGCCACGACCTCTACCCTGATTGTCTTGTCCACGTCCTCTGCCTTTGGAGTCACCACCATGATTTTCCAATTGCTTATTTTTATTAAACCACCCTTCTGGAAACTCAACAATCTAAAAACAACTACTCACGTCATGTCGTGTCTTTCCAAAATGAGAACACGTTGTTGTGAATCGATTGAAGCGAGCAGCTGCAGCTTGAATAGAAGGCGCTGGTGGTTGCAGAGAATCCCACCGTAGGAAGCCATTCCTTAGATCCTCGCATCACCGATAAGTGATGTTTCTTCTAAATTGTTTGTAAATAAATCACCTCAAGATTCATCGCAGTTCCTCTGCTCAAGAGATTGGAATGTGTCGTTCCAAAACGAGAGTTGTCAAGTCCCATCAGGAATTGATGACATCAAACCTTCTCTTGACTCTTTTTGTATTTCAACATTGATACACACTCAGGGTCTTTGCAACAACATGTGAAACCCTTGTCGAAATCAGCTAAGTCATCCTATAGAATTTTAGGCTCGCCAATTCTTATACGGAATCGCCACATTGCTTACATACAATAATATCTGCATGCAACTGATGAAAATTCTCGTGTCATCACTCACCGAGAAATATCGCTGAAGACTGGCCCACATGGCCTTCGCGCTCTCAACTAGAGAGATTGAGGGTCGAAGCTTGGGCTCTGCGCTATTGTTAGATCCACCCGATGATCATCGAATTGACCATGTCCCACTGTTCTACATCATCAGAATTGTTGGACGGTCGTCTATGGCTTTCATCAATGAAGCCAAGTTTCCTCTTGGTGCGAAGCGAATTGATCATCAACTTTGCCCAACGTTCGTAATTTACCTCGTTAAGCAATATCAGAGTTTTAACTTGCCCCGTACTGTCTGACGGATGCAAGTACTATGGTGACATAAGTTTGTCAGGACGAACCGTGTTTGCAATGGACGCTTCAGACTCTGTATCACTCATGATTTATGATCGAGAAATCTGAAACATATGAAAGAAGATAGAGAAAAAAATTGAAAAGAAGAACAAAAGATTGATATAATTTATGATTTGTTTGATGGCTCTGATACCATGTCAAAATGTTCTAAACATGTTCTATTATTATTCATCATCAATAATACAATCTATTTATACACATGTTTCATTCCTATATTCTAGGAGATAGTAAACTAAATATATGAGCATATCTTAAGATACATGTTTATCTAGAATATTATGAATATTCTAATTTTTTTGTTTCTGCCAAATCTCTTAATACGCTCACATAAATGTAGCAACAAATTAAACCCAAAAAAAGAAGATAGAAGTGCTCCTTCAAACTTGAAAGGTTTCAGTAGTTCTATTCTCCGAGGAGATTCATCAGAAAAAAATTTTGGATGTGTTTTTCTGCCATCAGTAATGATATATTATGTTTACAATGAACCTAATTTGAAAGGGATTATGACAAAGAAAAATGACAATTACTATTCTATGTGTTATGACCCATTTTACCGGGTCGAATGAGAATCTGACACGTGGACTTAGACTGCGCTAGACGCTGACACACGCCACGCTAGTTCGGCCGACCTACTCCCGCGTACTGTTCCGGGGTAGTTGGCGAACTTCCCCAAACACGCTAGAATCATTACCTTCACCTGATCCCTGGATGGAAGAGACATGACGAGGAGTCTGCGAGTATAAGTAGGAGGAGATCACCATGTAGAAGGAGATCGACTGATCGAGGGAGAGAAAAACCCCTCTGAGAAGAGAGAAAGGAGGTAACTGCTCGTCTGAATCGGTTGGTTTGAGCAAGCAGCATGATCACGGGAGAACTCCATGTTCTTTTCGGGTGAATGCCTATTAGGTTAAGCTATCTCTAACCCGGAACCTTGCCTTTATACTCGCTCCGGCATCTTTTATCGAATAAGAAACCCTCTGAAACATCCAAAAACAGATGGGAGCCTCGATCCCTGGACGAGACTTCTCACACTAACCCGTAGAGAAACCCCTTCTGAGTACTTGTTCCGGTAGAACGTTCATTGACTTGGGCATCGGAGAACCTTCAGGAGGAAAACCCCCCTTTCGGTCCTCCCGGAGACTTGTCTGACCCTTCCTTGAGTGTTTGCAGGACTAGACCTGATGACTGTCCCGTTACCCCGACATCAAAGGCTTCCGCCCCGGGATGACTCGCCGTCTCTCCCTCCAGAAGACGAAACTCGGAGGCACAACTCCATCCCCCTGGACGGATCACACATCCCCACGGGGCATCCCAAAATTTGCTCCCAAACACCATGATATCAAGTAAAAAAACATCGACCGTGGCATTTTAGCTTTTATCATTCTTTGTAAAAAAATTTAAGATACACTATATATATTAAGCTTCTCATGTTATAGTGTTGTTTATATTTTTTATATTTTGATGAATATATAAACACTTTTATTAAAATTAATAAAAGCTATTCTTCATCTCTTTTCTTCATTAATATATTCCTTGGCTTTGTTGGTTCCATTTGCCACCTTTTACAAAGCATGTGTTTGACTTTAGTGTTGCTTTATGGACAGTTCATGTTAGTCTCCTCCATTAAAAATCACATCCAGATCTGGTAGAGATTAAGATCTGCTTTTGTCTGCTCAATACTGAATCTATGTTGTTTTTTTGCGACAAAATCAGTTACAGCATCCTAAAGATGCTTTTAAATCATCTCCAATGAAATTCTGTTATACCAATTTAGGAATCATATTTCATAATTGCCAAAATTAAAGTATTACAAACTGCGGATAAGAAGATTTAAAATCTGTTTTGAAATCATTTTTTTCAAACTTTTTGAAAAACTTTAATGAGTGAATTTGTAAGAAATCTTTTATAATCCTGATAACCAATTTTTGGTTAATCTCTCATTCACTTATTAATGTGAGTTATAATGTTCAATAAAAAAATTTAGAATTAGAAAAAATGAAACAAATTTGAAAGCAATTATGACAAAGAAAAATAATATTTAGTATTCCATGTTAACAAGTAAAACAACATCGATCGTGGGATTTAGCTTTTGTCGCTCTTTGTATGTACATTAAGCTTCTTTTCTTTTAGTGTTGTTTACCTTTTTATATATTTTGTTATATTTTGATGAATATCTAAAAACTCTTATTATTAAAATTAATAAAAATAGATTTAAAAAGAAGGAAAAAAACAAGACATTGTTTTGTAGACTAAAACAATAAGATATTATTGCCTAAAAGCAAAGACATATGACTGCGGGAGGACAAACATAATCAAGAATTATGATCTCAAGTCATCTAAAAGTGATCTACATGATCAATTAAAAGCCCACTCATTTTCTTGGTGAATATGTGCTTCTTCCTCGGCTGTGAAATCGTGCTCGATGTTAAAAGTCTTACGAACCTCCTCAACTGTTTTACCTTTGATCATCGTATCAGCGACGAACTGACAAGTGAAATCAAGAAGAGTTTTGATGCTGAGAAAATTAGCAGCCAGAATTAGTTTAAAAATCGTTGACTGGTCGAGATCATTTATAAATTGAGCGTCTCAATTCTTGAGATCCTCTTGGGTGGAAGAAGATGAACCACCACCACCATCACCATCGGCGATGACAACATGTTTCTTGCAATACTCAATCACCAAAGTGAGGATCTCGTTTGTTTGGCTAATTTTTATTAAATTAGTTTGTTGGTTTTCTAAATATGACCTCGTTTTACAGAGTCAATTCAAATATCCATACTATTAAAAGAGAATCATTTCAATGTTTAAACACATTTCATGTGTTATATTACATGAAATACCATTGCATTTCAACATTTTCCTTAGAATTTCATTAATGGTAGTTTTGTCATTTGTTAATACAACCAATTAATATTTATTTTATTTTTATTTATTTAATTCTTATATTCCTATTACCAAACAGATTAATTTTCAAATATTGTTTTGATTAGTTTAACTCTAATTACCAAACACATTAATATAATTTAAATATTTCTATAAATAGTTATTTCAAAATTTTTAATTAATCTTAGAATTAATTACATCCAAGTTTATATAAAATAATATTATAATTATAATTACTATATATGTATAAGATTAAATTATAAACATTTATACAATTTAAAACCGTTTGCGAAAAAATAACAAATAATATTTTTTCAAATATTTATTATTATGTAACAATATAAAAAAATAAAAATTATAATTAATATAATTAAATTCTATACATTTACACAATATAAAAGAAATTGCAAAACAAATATTTGAAAAAAAAAATTATTATTATGCAATAATATAACCAAACACATATGTTTATAGGAAAATAAACTAAAATCTAATTTTTATGAATAATTATATATTATTTGTTATACGTTTAGTTCAATCTAATATTAAATTAAATTAAATTAATTTAAAATTTATAAGCATCATGACCAAATTTTTAAAAAACATGATTAATTAACAGTAAATGATAATAACCATATAATTTTATTTAAATTATATTTTGTTCTATAAAATATCTAATGAATCGATTTTGTAATATTTTTATTGATATTCGATTACTAAAATTATGGAGCAAGTTCCAAATAAAAATCAAAATATTGTTTAATTTAAAAACAATAACTGCATAAACTTAAAGCATATTCTAAATATATGGATTTTAGCATATTTTCAAAAATATTAAAAACAATATTGATAATTTTTATTGTAGATGTAATAACATATTAATAATAAGAAAAGTCAGTAAATTAATAAAAGATTTTTATAATTAACAATTAATAAAATAAAACTATTTATGATAATAGTGTTTCAATAAACTATAAGGAAAATAAAAACAGTAACTCACATTATCTCATTTTTTCTAATTTGTTTGGCTAATTTTTTTCTTTATTTAGATTTTCAACAACAAAAATATCTTTGCAAACATCAATATTTTTTAGTCGAAATTAATTTTTTATATGTTAAATATTTTCTTTTAGTTTGTTTACCGTGTATATGGTTGTTATTTTTAATCTTTGTAGTTTTAAATTTATCATTTTTTGTTTGATAAAGAAGAAAAAGAACAAATAAGAAGAAGAAGAAGTAGAAGGAGGAGGAGAATAAAGGGAAATGATGGATGAGAAAAAGAGTAGATGAAAAAAGAATAACAACAGAGAAGAACATGAGAAGGAGAATAAGTGATAAAGAAGAAGAAGGAAAAGAAGAAAAACGAATAAGAAGAAGGAGAAGTGATGGCGAATAAGACTAATAGAGAAGATAAAAAACGGAAAAAGAGAATGGAGAAGAAAGAGAATGGATGAAGATGAAGAAGGCATGAAGGAGGAAGAGAAGAAGAAGACAAAGGATAATAAGGAGAAGAAGGGATAAAGAAGAATATGGATACATAGAAGAATTATAAACTTATGTTCAAAACTGCATCTTCTTTTCAACATTGTTTCATTAGGCATTACAAACTAGAGAATGCCAGGCTATTTGAAGTATTTATGTGAGGACTAAAATCTAGATTTTGGTAATTTTTGAAATTTGGTTGTAAATAACGATTTTGCAGATTTTACGGGATTTACGAGAAAACACTGGTTTGCAAAATGCGAATAACACAATTTTGCGAATTTTATGAGTTTTACAGGTTTTAGCGAGAAAATGTAGTCATACAGGAAAATGTGGGTTTGTGAGTTTGACATGAGTTTAGAAATTTAGTCGTAAAACATAATTTTATGAATTTTACAATATTACGGAAAAACACGGGTTTTTGTGGATTTGACGGGAAACCTGATTTTATATTTTACGAGGTTTACATGTTTTTGCGGATTTTATAGGTTTTGATGGAAAAATGTGGTATTATGAATTTTATTAAAAATGCAGATTTGCGGGTTTGACGATAAAATGCAATTTTGCAGGTTTGACAAAAAAATACTTAATTTAGAAATAGAATACGATTTTATAGTGTTGGAGAAAACCATAATTTTTGGTTTTGTTAAAAATGTGGGTTTACAGTTTTGGCAGAAAAATACGGTTTGATGGAAAATGCTATTTTTACATTTTCTACCGGAATTTTCGGTTTTGGTACAACAACATGATTTTACGATTTTGTAGTTTTTTATTTCGATAGAAAAAAATAGTTTTGACAAAAAAAAAACTTGATTTTGTGGTTTAAATTAAAAAATGTTTTTATCTGTTAATTTTTGAGATTCAAATGCTGCATCAAATCTCTATTTTTTTGCATTTTAAATATCCAAAATTTGAAATATTATAGAATTTGTATTCAGATAAATTATCCATATACTAATTTAAAAATATTTAAAAAACAATATTTGAGAGCATTTGCATCCAAATAAGTATCTAGAGGCAAAAACAAACAAATCTAAGAATCTTAATTACAAACAAATAAAATCTCTCTTACATTATAAAACATAATATTTTAAAATATATGCTACAAAACTTAACAAAAAATCCGCTAATCAAATTTTTTTTTTATAAAATGAAGCCTGAATAATTTTAAGAACATAAAACCATAATGATAAAATAGTTTATATAATTTAATAAAAAAATTCCATTTGGACCACAATTTTAGATTTAATTATATAAGCTAATTTTTTTTTGAACAAAAGTTTACTATAAACCTATTTTTGCTATCATCCAAAAATATTTTATATAAACGGACTATCCATTCTCTCGAAATAAAGCTATGATACATATGTATCAGAAAACAGACTATCTTATAACATAATATATAAATCTACTTATACTACAAAATTTAAACATTTATAAATTTACTTCAAAAATCATATACTTGCACGGACGTGCAGGTCCAACATCTAGTAAATATAAAAATAGAAAGAGCAATTGAAACATGATTAGGATTTAATTATATTAACTTCTCCATTTAACTTTTTTTTGTTGAAAAAACTTCTCCTCTTAACTACTTTCAGTTACTTTGATTTATTTTCTCAAACAGTAATTCAAACCACCAACTTAATGAAAGGTTTAAGTTTAACTTTTAATTTTCATCTTGTTGTTTATTTGATCCCATTTTTTTGTCTTTGTTTTAAAATTTCAGTTTTCAACTATGTTTCTATCTCTGATTGATTTAGTTAATTTAGTTATTCATTTTGCTTTGTTTCAATTCTGGTTTTAGCCATGTTTTATATGATTAACCTTATTTATTTATAAAACTTTTACAAGAGAGTATAATTAATAAGTAATAACTAATTTAAATTTCTCATTGGTTAATATAACTGTATTGTATTTAAGCATTTGACTATACTAAATAAATATAATATAATTTTTAAAAATAAAAATTATAAAAATATAAAAATAAATAGTAAACGTCTAGGCCTCGATTAGTCCCCAATTTATACGTCTAGGCATTAGACCTCTATTGAACGACTAGATGCTGTCTAGCAAATTTTTGAACATTAGTATTTTGATTTAAAGTATCTCCAACCCATCTTTATTTTAAATGTTCTAATTTAGAGGAAAAAGAAAAGTTATTACTTTTTCTTTCAATCATAAAGGAAAAAATAAATTGTTTTTTTGTCGAAATCATATTTTATTTCATATTGGATTGTTTAGATCAGAATACAAGGTTGGTATCAGCCAGAACGGTGGTGAGTCACTACCAATAGAAAAATTCTGATTGGAGGGACAGTTTCTAGCAATTATTTGAACTGCCCTATTACAATTTCTTCTAACAAATGAAATATGGATGTTTGGGAATTTAGCCATCCAAAACCGAATATCCAAAAGAAGGTTATGGATTGCAATATTTTGAGTTGCATTAATCAGTAAATTTGTGAGAATTTGTGAAAAATCCATTTCGGTATCCCAAATGCCAACAGTTTTGTAATGCTATAAGGAGTGATTTCCCTTCGGCTTCCAGTGTTGATGCAGCATGTCCTATATTTGATTATCGCCAATAATAAAAGTGTCTTTTGGAGTCACGTATTAACCAACCTGCTGAACTCTGAAGTATTGCCGGTTATGTGCAGCGTCGGAGTTGCATTTAAAAAATTTAGGTGGAGGTCGGATCCAGACTGATGTTGTAGACAATGTTGTGGGGGTTGGATCTGGTGACGTAGTTGTTTGTAACCATTCTACAATGTTCGCCCTGGCTTTGTTGACATCACAATTTGACTTGGGTCGCTTATTTTGGAAGAGTAATGAATTTCTTGATTTCCAAATGCACCATAGAATCCAAAAAGGTTATAATTTGTCACTATCTGAGATATTATGTGTATCTTGGGCCTCCAAGATCATCTGCATAGTGGTCTCTGTGGCTTGAGCTGGCATGGTAAGGAAATTCAGTGGAGAATTTGGTAAACGCCAAGTAAATGTTGATATAGGGCATGGTGAAAAATAATGTTGAATTGTTTCGGGTGTAAACAACATCTTATACATGTACTTTCACAGGAATTCCCCGGCTTTGCAGTCGAGTAGTGGTTGCAATAGCTTTGGAGGAAGAGGAAGAAATAATATTTTTTCTTTTTTCTCTAAAATAGAAATAGGTTAGAGAGAAGTCTACTTATATTTTAGAGGAAAAAATAGAAAAATACATTTGAAATGATCTTAATGTTAAATATATATTATAATAGGTTAAGAAAAAAAAATATGAGTCAAAGAAGACACACAAATAAATAAGAATAGTTTTGATCGATTTGATGTATTTATTTGAAATATTTAAAAATATTATGTTACACATTTAATTCTTTCATGCATATATTTTTTTTCAACATATTAAAATATTATAAATCAACTTGTGTACTTGATGTGATCCATTATAATTTATATTAACAAATATACTAAAGTTAGGAACATATCAACTCTTAATTTTTAATAAAACAATCAAATATTAAATATATTGTTTTAAACCTTGAATCATACGCATATAAGTTTAGATACGATTGGCTTAAACGATTCAGTTACAGAGAGTTTGTGGAAGCGAGTGATTGCAGATTATTAAAAATTTGACGAAGAGATGAGCAGAGAGCTACCAGATAATTTTATAAAATTTGTTTTATTGAGAAACCGTATATCAAAAAACGCTGAAAACTAAGAAATTTTGATTAACTACAAAACAATAGAAATGATTTTCGTGATTGTTGTTAAACGTCAATAACTACATCATGTAAAAACATAACATTTGTGGAAAATATCAGAAAAAACTTACCAACACCTTAATATTATAATTCACTTATTTCTAACTCATACCGACATGCATAAATATAATTCTAATTTTTTAAAACAAAATCAATCATACGTTATAAAAATATATATTATAAAACATATACTTTGTTATTTTCTTTTAACACATAAAAACCATACTTCAATTTTCTTACAAATGTGCATGTAGATATAAATACTAATTCTGCAAAAGTCAAACTCGCATGCAAATTTGTCGTGCATATATATTGTTAACCTCGATTACACTCTAACTTTAATTTTAGTTGTTAGATAATTTATATTTTTAAAAAAAAAATTATATGTCCTAAGAGCGGTGAGGTGGTTCGTACGCACGAATGTGCGGACCAACCATCGATCTGCTCTTAGGATAAGTAAATATGGTAAAAGTCATATTGGTTTAATTAGCAATAGGTCAAAGAATATTGGCAAGATTATATTGTGTAAGAAGAAAAACAAAGTATACTATAGATAATATTCAAAATATACCATACAGATTTAATTATTATTTAATATAAATTTTATATTTGCAATAATATGTTATTGTAAACGCTAGGAAAAAATAAAAAAATTTAAAAGACACAAAACGATAGGAAATGTTTGTGTGATAGTTGTTGAACATTAAAACACGTGTGCATGCCAAAAATAAAAATTAAATAAATTATTATATATTTTAATGTTTTCTGTTTATTTAGTTATCATATTTATATTTTTTTATCTAAAGAAATATGTTAACATCTTAGTTAATATTTTTCCATCTTCATTTTCTTTTGAGATCTATAAAATTTTATATTTAATTTATCATTTTTATCATTAAATATTTATAATTTTATTATTAATACATAACTAATCATATACAAATAAAGTGTTTTCAAAACTATACTATAATTAAACATATTAAATATTTTATAGCCTGCACATGGTGCATGTCAATCACATAGTACATATATTAAACAGAATTTATTAATAGGTAATTTCCATAATTACACTGAAAACAAGTTTTGAGGACAAATATAAGAGGGAAGCTAAAATTTTTCCACCCCTAACATTTTTATTTGAGTTTTCTGATTTTACCCTTTAAGAAAGTCTTTTAAAAAAAAAATTTCTGTTAATATTTCGTGACTTTTTAGGAAGATCTTCCAAATACTAGAATTCAACATTGTTTAATATGATTTAGGAAAGCTTTCCTAAATTTTTTTAAATTTTATGAATTGTGGAAGGGCTTCCTAAATTGTGGAAGGGTTTCTTGAATTGTGAAAAGGCTTCCTCGAAGGACTTCCTGAATTGTGGAAATGCTTCCTGGAAGGTTTTCCTGAATTTGAGTTGTATAAATTAAAAAAATTAATTAATTATACGATTTACGAAGGTATTCCTAGATACATCTAATGACTTGCTTAATTTATACATTTTAGAAAAGTCTTCCTAAAACTTTAGAATATCTTTCTAAATTTACTCACATCTCTTTCCTCACTTCTGCGATATTCAAACCCTAATTTCTGCCGATTTTCTTAACCATTGTTGTTTTCTTAGCTCTGGTTTCTTAAGCTTTTCACCCAATTATATCAGATCTATCTTCCATTATATGATTTTGATCTTTAAATCCTGAAATCACTTTCCCACAAAAAAAAATCCCAAAGATCTAAGAGATTTACAATCACAAATCACAATCAAACGAAAAGAGCGATCCTAAACAAAACAAAAGATTCAAATTTCAGATCATTCTTGGCCATTGATATATTTGTTTGTACACTGTTTTTCTTCTCCTTTTATTAACTAATGTGTGAGATTACTTCTCCTTTGACTCCGACTGCTAACTCAATCCGAGATGGATCTTCCTTAGAATCGAACACGAACGAAAGAATGTAAACAAAAGAAAGAAGACACAAGATTTTGGTAACCCATAGTTTGCCTCTGTGAGGATGACTACGTCTCTGGGGCCGGAAAAGCTCCGGCAAGCACTCCACTAGCTCCGGCTAAACTCCCCGTGCAAACTGTTACAATCTCTCTTCTCTCTCTTTCTCATTACAACAACTCTCTCTCGTTACTCTAACAAGAAACAGAATCAAGCCTTATATCATCTCAACGACTCAGGTTAGATAAGACTCAGCACGTGTGACTCGCACACTTAACCAATGAGAAATAACCTAGTGAACTCTCGCACTCCTGGACTCGAACTTGAGACTTGTGCACTTAGCTGAAACTCAGTGTTTTGATCATCGGCTATATTCTTCAAAACTCCACCTTAGCCGATATCAAATTTCCTCCTCTGAACTTGAGGTAGCTCAACTTGTGACCTTCACCGGCCACTTGCATCCTTCATCGGATGCTCGTCTCAGTTCTTAGAGACCTGGAGCATCTGCAATGCTTCTCTTAACTTGTAAACTGGAAGAACCTTAGTGAAGATATCTGCAGGGTTGTACATTGTAGAAATCTTCAACACTTGAACTTCACCCGCACTGATCAAATCTTGAATGAAATGATATTTGACTGCCACATGCTTTGTTCTCTTGTGATGTACTGCATTCTTTGATAATGCTATAGCACTTTGAGAATCGCAGTAAATCTCGACTGAATCTTGAGGAAAACCCAACTCTTCAGCAAGCCTTTTCAACCAAACACCTTCCTTTACAGCCTCTGATAGAGTAATGTACTATGCCTATGTTGTTGACAACGCCACTACTTTCTGTAACGAAGATCTCCAGCTAACTGTGTTGCCACCCGTAGTGAAGACCATTCCTGAGATCGATCTTCTGTGATCCAAGTCTGCTGCATAATCTGAGTCGCAGTACCCTCTGATGATGAAGTCATTTCTTCTTGTAACATAGCTTTGTCTCAGCCGTGACTCTGATGTACCTCAGAACCCATTTAACTGCCTGCCAATGTTCCTTTACTGGATTTGTCATGAATCGACTGATCAGACCCAATGGATATGCCAAATCTGGTCTTGTACCCACCATCGCATACATTATGCTTCCAACAGCACTCTAATATGGGATGCTTTCCATGAAGCTTGACTGTTCTCGCAGTTCGTACTCAGTTGCAGCCTTTAACTTGAAGTGAGCACCCATCGGAGTCGACACTGGATTAGACTGATCCATGCTGAAGTTTGACAGAACCTTCAACAAGTAACTCTCTTGAGATATCCATAAGCCTCCTGCTATTCTGTCTCTGGCAATCTCCATGCCTAAAATTTTCTTAGCATTACCCAAGTCTTTCATTTCAAACTCAGAGCTCAACAGGGCCTTGAGTTTGTGAACTTGATCTCTGTCCATCGACACTATTAGGATGTCATCTACATAGAGCAGTAAGTAGATGTACATATCTCTGTAGAGCCTCTTGATGTACACACAATGATCATGTTCGCTCCTGGTGAACCCCTTTTCTAACATGAAATCGTCAAACCTCCTGTTCCACTGTCGAGGAGATTGTTTCAAGCCGTATAGGGACTTCTTCAGTAGACACACCTTGTCAGGATGCTTCTTGTCTATGAATCCCTCTGGCTGTTCCATTACTATGAACTCATCAAGGTTCCCATGCAAGAAAGCTGTTTTCACATGCATCTACTGCAACTCCATGTCGTAGTGGGCTACAGCTGATAGTATGTATCGAATCGATACATGTTTAACCACAGGAGCAAAGACCTCTTGATAGTTGACGCCCTCTTTCTGTGAGTACCCCTTAGCTACGAGTCTTGCCTTGTACCTCGGAGCTTCTACACCCGCTATGCCTGGCTTTCTCTTGAAGATCCACTTGCACCCGATAGCTTTCTGATCTTTCGGTCTATTAATGAGGTTCCAGGTATGGTTCTTTCTCAGTGAATCCATCTCTTCGTTTGAAGCTTCGTTCCGCTTATCACTGTCTTGATCACTCATTGCTTCTTGATATGATTGCGTCTCTGAGCTGGCATCTTCAGACATAGCACAAATGTAGCTTGCAAATGGGTCTTCTCCATCAGTTGAGCTACAAACATAGTTCTTTAGCTTTGACCCAACGACGTAATCCTTAAAATTCTCTGGAAGTTTCTTCACTCTGTCGGGTCTCCCTTGATCTGAATTGTCACTGTCCTGACCCGGTTCTTCTGTGGGTTCTCCTGTAGTCTTGGGTTCTTCTTCTTATGAGGAATTGTCCTCAAGAGCAACTGCTGGAACATTCTCGAAATTTTCTCCACCTTGAGAGATGTTGTCTGACATTCGTTGATTTCCGGTGACATCAAAACTCACTGTCCTTATCACTCCTTCTGAACTTGTTCCCGTGTTTACACTTGACTGCAGCTCTTTGAAGACCTTATCTTCTCGAAAAACCATGTTCCTGCTGATAACAACCTTTTGCTCTTCAAGTAACCAGACTTTAAAACCATTTACTCCCTCCGGATACCCAGTGAAGATCCGTGCTTTAGCCCTAGGGTTGAGCTTTCCAACACTCGAATGAACATAAGCTAAACACCCAAATCTTTTAAGATTCTTGAGATCGGGCATCGCAGATGTCCACTCTTCTTCTGGTACCTTGAAGTCAATTGCTGATGACGGTGATCTGTTAATCAAGTAGACTGCTGTTGCTGTTGCCTCAGCCCAAAACTACATGCCAAGACCACTTTCACTCAACATGCTTCGAACCTTATTCATGATGCTCATGTTGAGTCTTTCTGCTACGCCGTTCTGTTGGGGAGTGTAAGTACACGTCCTGTGTCTCACAATTCCTTCTTCTATACAGTAACTGTCAAATTGAGCGTTGCAGAACTCAAGACTATTATCTGTTTGGAGCTTCTTCACCTTTTTTCACTCTGAGTCTCCACCATCTTCTTCCAACTAACAAAACCTTTGAAAGCATCATCTTTAAACCTCAGGAAGTATACCCAAACCTTTCGTGTGAAGTCGTCCGTGAAAGAAATGTAGTACTGACACTTGCTCAGACTCAATGGGACATTAGGAGATCCCCAAAGATCTGAATGCACGTAATCCAGCTTCTCCTTGGTCACATGTTGTGCTGACCCGAAGCTTACCCGATGTGTTTTTCCTTTTACACAATCTTCACAGAATTGAATCTCTGTCACTTTGTTGTCCTCAAAACAACTCTCTTTGATAGGACACTTAGACCCTTCTGTCCTATGTGCCCCATTCTACTGTGCCACAGCTGAGTTAGATCCTTCTTGTCAGTAGCACGGATCTCACTGCTTGACTCAGCAATTTGAGCTTCTGACATTCTTGCTCTTGCTTGCAGAATGTGCAGGGAGTGTTTTATCTGTCCCTTCATAAGCACCATGCAACCTTTGACTACTTTTAAAACATTATTGGCTCCCTTGAACTCACACCCCCTTGTTCTCGAGAGTGCCCATGGAGATAAGGTTCTTGGATATCCCCGGCATGTACCTCACATCGTGAAGTATGAATGTGGTACCATCTTCATTCTCAAATCTTATGTAACCAATTCCCTTGACTTCAGTGATAGTGTTGGTGGCCATCTTAACTCTTCCGTTTGATAACTCTTTCATCTCGATGAATAACTCCTTTCTCGGAGTCATGTAGAAGGAGCAACCCGTATCTAGGATCCACTCGTCTTGATCAGTCCTGTCTATCATCAGATTAACCTCAGCAACTAGAAGACCAACCAAATCTCTTGCGTCATCTTGAGCTGTAGCCGCTTCACCCCTGTTCTATGAGTGACATTTCCCTTTGTTCCTTTCTAACCACTTGAAACACTGTTTCTTGAAGTGCCCTTCTTTATCGCAGATCCAGTAGACTCTTTTCCCGTCTCTGGACTTTGATCTTGACCAGCTCTTGCTTTTACATGCACCATGGTTAGAAGAACTACTGCTACTCCTATTTTCAGTCCTACCTCTAGCATAGTTTCCTTCTCCGATAGTCCTAGAATTTGGATTCTCTCTATATTCCCTTTCCTTAGATCTAGCAGCACTAATTAATTTTTTAGACTTAATCGATTCTCTACCATATATCAAGGTTTCTTTCAAAGAATCATACCTTGCAGGGAGAGCGTTGAGTAGTAGAATTTCCTGGACCTCCTCTGGTATCTCGATGCTGAGGTTGATGAGCTCTGCGATCAGTTTCAGGAAGTCATCCACGTTCTGGTCTATCGATCTTGAATCCTGCATCTTGTAGGTGTAGACGCTGAGCTGAGCATGGACTCGATTCAGCAGAGTCTTCGGCATGTAGAGTCTGTCGAGTGTGGCCCAAACTTGAGCCGCCATCGTGCACTTGTCGAGCTTGCGGAAACTTGATCTGTGATGCACATGACGATCATGTTCATCGCCTTCTCATCTCGCTCCGCTCTTGATGGGTCTTCGATCCCCTTATGTCCTTTGAGATGATCTGGATTGTCTGCCTTGACATGCACCGGGGTTTGCGATCTCTTCTGTCAAGATGTCTTTGAGACCTTGAACACTCAGATTTGCGAGCATGCGTTTTTTCCAGATCCCGAAATCGCCATTCCCGTCGAACATCGCAACTTCGATCCGCTGAGTCGCCATGGTCGATTCAGCTTCTCCTTCGACAAGATCCGCGCCTTAGCCTGGCGCTCTGATACCAATTTGTGAGACTTCTCCTTTGACTCTGACTGCTAACTCGATCCGAGATGGATCTTTCTTAGAATCGAACACGAACGAAAGAATGTAAACAAAAGAAAGAAGACACAAGATTTTGGTAACCCAGAGTTCGCCTCTGTGAGGATGACTACGGCTCTGGGGCCGGAAAAGCTCCGGCAAGCAATCCACTAGCTCCGGTTAAACTCGCCGTGCAAACTGTTACAATCTCTCTTCTCTCTCTTTCTCGTTACAACAACTCTCTCTCGTTACTCTAACAAAAAACAGAATCGAGCCTTATATCCTCTCAACAACTCAGGTTAGCTAAGACTCAGCAGGTGTGACTCGCACACTTAACCAATGAGAAATAAGCTAGTGAACTCTCGCACCCCTGGACTCGAACTTGAGACCTGATGCACTTAGCTGAAACTCAGCGTTTTGATCACCGTCTATATTCTTCATAATGTTTTGTCTAACTAATGTTAATATGGTCAAATCTTTGGTGAAAAATGTTATGGAAGGAATATTTTCGAGTGTCAGTGTATATATGGAACAAAAACTTAGATTAGGTGCATCTGAGGGAATTTCTCTTAATTAATTAATTCGGGTTACTAATACCAACATTATGTTCATCCAAAAAGAAGCATGTTTCTTCTTTGCTGCTACGATGATGGATAATGTTGATAATGTTGATAATGCGGATACGAATGCAAATCCAAACCCTCCAGCTTCTCCTTGACTAGTATATTATACAAACAACACTGCATTCCCATTTAGACATTTGCCTGTTTACAAGGGTCAAGATCCATTCGATTAATAAGTCATATTTGTTCTATAAAAGAATATAAGAGATTCCTTGTTCAACCTTTGTATCATCAAAACAGCCAGGAACAAACACATCATACAATAAGAGAAGATAGTAACAGTGAGTCTGATAAAGCAGTTACAGAATTTTTTTTAACCATTTCTTTTCCTCAAACACAATCGCTGTCTTACTTACTGGTGTAAATATCAAACAAACCATTTAACAGAATGAGCATATACTCTTGGCAGATTCTCATAAATGCATTGAAGGTAAACGAATAGTAACAAAATCAAGACTTACTAACTAAAAACTGCTCATTGGGACACCTTCTTCAATCTATTGGCCGACTAAGATGCTCTCTTTTTGTTTGGCTCCAGCATAAGCGCATAACTGAAATCTGCAGAGTAAACAAAATCCACATTTGACCGTAAAGCTTCCATGGTTTCTAAATGCTTGAACAGTCAGAATGACTTTGTAAAGCTTCCCTATCTACAACTTCCTTAAAATTGCCTAGCGTTTTTGTCATTTAACTTTACAGCTTCTGAGTATAGCATGATGGCTTTCTGCTTAAGCAATTGTCCTTGAAAGCAATAAAGAAAAGATAGTTGTTGTTACAACCAGGAGAAATCTTAGAGACACATGATGGATCATTAAGAAGAGCAGAGCGTGTACTCCTTACCAGCTTCTCAGCTGATTTGATCACCACTTGTGTGATCCGGTACATAGGAAAGCTGATTTGATCACCACTTGTATGATCTGGTACATAGGAATCTTTGACAACTGAAAATATTCATCAGCTAATATGATCAATTGATTATGTTGAGTGGTGAATGGAAGTTGTAAAATTACAATAGCCAACACGATGTTAAGTCTCTGGATCACGAGCAAACCATCCTGAAGAGACACAGTAAGTATTTATCAGTACTAACGCCACTGGTCATACAAAGCTGATGATTTGTCATATGAGAAAAAACAGAGGAATGTGAGATATTTTACTGTGAAGCTGTAAGTTTATAACTAAATAAGAAAAGCTATTAACCAAGAGATCTGTAAAAAGGATTTTTTATTCGTCAAAAGACAATGTAAAATGTTATATGGCTTATATACAATTGCTTAACCATGTAAACTAAACTAAACACAAAATTAAATAAATCAGAGTAAACCAGTCAATACAATTTGATATTCCCCTCAAGATAAAGGTGAAGCATAAATGTTATGCAGGCCCATCTTGCTTATCATGTCTCAGAAAAAGCTGGGTAGAGGGCTTTTATCAAGACATCTGCAAGCCGATTATCCATCCGAACAAACATGGTTTTGATAATACCATCAGTAACTTCCCGTACCTTGTGGCAAACAAATTCAATGTGTTTCGTTCTATCGTGAAAGACAGAGTTGCTGGCAATGTGAAGTGGAGCAATGTTGTCACAGTAGAGATAAGCCAGAGGTTAGAAGGGAATGCAAAGAGCTGTAAGAATTCAACTCATCCAAATCAGTTTCTTAGTCGCCATACACATGGTGCAATATTCTGCTTTATCTGAACTCAAAGACACCACCTTTTATATCTTCGATTTCCAAGAAATTAAGGATTCACCAATGAATATGGCATAGCCAGTAACAGATCTAATAGTATCAGGACACGCTCCCCAGTCAGGATTAGAGAAACTACGCAGATTAAAATTGGCAGCCGTTAAATAAAAGAGACCCTGACCAATAGAACCTTTCAAATAACGTAAGACTTTGTGAATTTCCTGATGGTGAGTATCTCTCGGTGCTGAAGAATGCTGAGCAAGCTTAGATACTGCAAACATAATATCAGAACGAGTCATTGTCAGGTATTGAAGCTTCCGAACCAGTTTTATGTATTTCTTATCATCAGAAAGAGCTATGTCATCATCCTGGGACATCTTTTTTTTTAGATTCCACTGGAATAGAGGAAGGCTTGTCCAGGCAGCAGTTTCATGGAGATTTCTTCATCTAGATCACCATTCAAGAATGCATTATAGACATCAAGCTAATGAAGGGGCCATTGCATTTAGGGGGCAATTGATAAAATAATCTTTATTGTAACCATCTTTGCAACTGGAGAAAAAAATGTCAATAAAATCAATTTCTTCCTGTTATGTGTAACCTTTGGTGATAATTCTGGCCTTGTGTCATTCAATACTGCCATCTGCAAGGTATTTGATAGTGAAGACTCATTTACATCCCACTGCAGTCTTTCCATAAGGTGAGTCTGTAATGCTCAAGTTCATGTACGTACAAAAGCACCAATCTCCTTTCCCATAGCATCATTCCAAACGTTGTCTTTCTTCACCTGTATAGGGATATTTGTAATGGTATTAATAAAAGCAAGAAAAGACTCAGATAGATATGAGTAAGAAATATAAAGTGTAAGAGGATAAGGAGTAATCTTAATAGGAGTATTCGAATGTAAGTGAAAATCTTGTAAATGAGATGGCATCCTCTTCTGCCGAGTTGGTTTAAGCTTAGAAGAAACAGAAACCAACGAGTATGACTCATCAGGAAGAAGATGAGCATCAGACGATAATTGCACAAGAGCAAGAGATCATCAATGGATCCAGGGGAATGAAGATGAGGAAAGAAAAACCTTGAGTCTTTAGAATGGAAGAAGACACAAAGGGGAAAATATCCTCATAGAATATGGTGTCTTAAGATAGAAACTGAGTTTGTCTCTATATCTAATAATTTGTACCCTTTGTAACCAGCCGGGTACCCAAGAAACACACACGCTCTAGCCTGAGGATCAAACTTAGTCCTCAACTTAGAAGAGGTAGAACTATAGCAGAGACAACCAAAAGCACGTAAAGAATGATAATCAAGAAGTTTAGCCATTGATCTTTCAAATGGAGTTTTGTTATCTATGATTGGAGAATGAAGGCGATTAATCAAAAATACATCAGTCATAACAAATTCTCCCCAATAAGCTAAAGGTATTCCAGATTGAAACATAAGTACCATAACTACATTCAACAAACGCTGATGCTTTCTTTCCACAACTGAGTTTTGTTCTGGTGTTTCAGGACAAGAATGATAAGGGTTAATGCGTTTATTCAAATAAAGATTTGTGAACCTCAATGCATTCGCATTATCAAATCTAACATAACACACTTTAGTATTCAATTGAGTTTCAATCATTTCAAATAAACTAGGAAATACATGAAGAACATCAGATTTCTATCTACGCATGTAAACCCAAGTGGCTCTACTAAAATCATCTATAATCATATTCAAAACCATCAACTGTTGGTAGTGAAGAAGGTCCCCAAGTATCAATGTGAATCAACTCAGATGGTTTCTTGCACAAATGATTTTGCAATTTAAAAGGAAGATGGTTCTGCTTAGCTAAATAACAAATACGGCAATGAGTTGAACCTTTATTATGCTTTTGTTTTGACAGTATCAATACATCAGATAAGCTATCAATACGAGTAACAGAGGGAGGACCAAGTCTATTATGCCATGTTACGGAATCAACTTTAAAACTATAACAAATGGAAGTTGTACCTGGAAAATCCGAATTGGACATACTAACAAGAGTCTTATTGAGATTCAGGACATATAAGTTGGTAACTTGACTACCTTGATCAATCATCAAGTCCTGAGTAAGAGCCTGAATAAAACAAGTATTAGATGTGGAACACACTTTAGAATTTAAAGTTTTGGTTAAAACACTAACACTTAACAGGTTGAACTTTAACTCAAGAATGAAAAGCATATTATGCAAAGAGAGAGCATCATTGAGTTGAATGTATATGGGCCCTCTATCCTCACTATAGCTCCATTCGGCAATCAAACAAAAGTACTATCTAACGACTTATATTCCCAATATAATCCCCTTTCACGAGTAACATGATGACTATCCCCTGAATCAATGACCCAATACCTAAGAGAGAACTCAGTTTCATGAGGTATAGAAGAGGTCAACACGTCATAGTAGAAAAAGTCATAAATAGAGAGGAATGTACCAGATATCTGTGAGATAAATGGTGCGGAATTTGAAGTCGAAGCATAGGATTTCTCAGGAGCCGAAGTAATGCTAGGCGACTGAAGTTTGGAGCTCAAGTACGATATCATAGGCTGAACTTGTTCCTTTGTCAAGGATTCATTAGTAACATCAGAAATTCTCTCATTTTGGACCTGACTCTGACTTACAGTAGCCAAGTTAGCATTTCTAACAGAATTATTCTTCTTAGCTCGTGGATGCCTTGGTGGATAGTTATAGACTTTGTAACATTTTTCAACAGTGTGTCCAGAAGGATTGCAGTGGGAACATTTTGCCTTCTGAAAACCTCCATGAGCCAGTAGAATAGAGTTCTGATCTGGAACAACAGCTTGAGCTTGAATAGCCGAGGAATTTAAGGAATTGTGAGATTCAAAACCAATGATTCACTGACTTTCATCTTGATCCAGAATGTTATAAATCTCATTCAAACCAGGTCTTGGTTTCATATTTAGTATCTGACCACGAATATTGTTGAACTTATCATTCAACCCCATGAGAAAATGGATGATTCGACTTGTTTCATCATCTTCAAGAAGCTCTTTGAACTGATCACAATCCTAATGTGTCACACTACGAGACTTCGTGTTAGCGAGTTGCTCTCACAGTGTCTTCTTCTTCATAAAGTAGGTCGAGAGATCAAGTGAGCCTTGCTTGAGCGTCATCACAGCTTATTCAAGTTGGTACTTCGGTGGTAGATTATTAACTTTGAACCTACTAAACAAATCATTCCACATCTCTACAGCATCTTGATAATATAGAATACTGTCATATATCTCCTTATTCACAACATTGAGAATCCATGATTTCACCATACTGTAGCGACAACTCTAGATTTAGAAGAAATAATCCTCTTCAAAAGGCATTGGCAAAGATACATCTACGAAACTAATCTTGTTTTCGCATCTAGACTAATATGCATCGCTATATACCAGCTATTGTAAATACTTCCATCTAGAGTATGACCAACGATCGGAAAATCTGGATGATCAGACGCATAGAGGAAGAATGGATTGTGAGTGTTGTCTATGGATTCGGTGATCTTCAATCTCGATCCATGGCCTCCGATGTTCGTCGATCTCATGTAATGTTATTGATTAGCTATCACAGCTTCAGGATCTTCTAGATCTTTTGATTCATGATGAACTTTAGCTGCAGAAGCTTCGTCTTCAGGTGTTGAACTCCGAGTCCTCATTTTTCCCCCTCTCTTCACCATTTTCGATAAAATCGAGTGCGTGGAAAAACAATCGAAGATGATATAGTTGATTGATTGGTGTGAAATTAAAGAAATTGAAGAGAAGGAAGTGAAATCAACAAATTGAAAAAGATGAGAGTTATGATACCAAAAGCTATGAACAAAGAGATTTGTGAAAATGATTTTCTTATTCGTCAAAAGACAATGTGGAATGTAATATGACTTATATACAATTGTTTTAACCATGTAAACTAAACTAAACAAAACACAAAATTAATTAAATTGGAGTAAACCAACCTATACAATTTGATACTAAAGAAGTAACAAAAGAAGAACTTATATAAATAAAATGGTCAAACTGCAAACTTTTGAAACTTGTAACCTTTCTCTTTACCCACTCATTCGCTGGATTGACTAAATATGACACTTTTATACCATACTCATTAGTTATTCCTTGCTGATTCTACAGGTGCAATTTTTCAAACTCCTCAAGAAACCAGAGTTGTCTGAAATGCAAAGTGAACTTTAATGGAGAGTGTAGTTGAAATGAAGAAAAAAGACTGGAACTTTTATGGGTTAGTTTTGCCTCTAAACTCTCTTCTTTGTGTCTATGATCTGTTTAAAGACTGGAATTTTAATTGCTCTTGTGTTGATCATACCATTGTGTGTATATTATCAGGTGATAGTACACTTTTTAGCAACAAACTCATTCATTTTTTGATTATATACAGTAGAACTCTATAAATTAATAATGTTGGGATATTAATATTATATTAATTTACAGAGTTATTAATTTATTGATTTTAAAATAAAATAAATATAAATGAATAATTAAAAACAGTATTTTCTTTTAAGTTTGTAATACTTTCTAAAATTTCATTTAAAAATTATATATGAGTTGTAACAATAAAATAATTTTAATTAAAATAAACACCATTATACTCATATTTTAGTATATTACCATAGTTATATATATTTATAGAAAGTTATGTTTATATTAATTATTAATTTATGATATAAATAGAACTTATATTTACATTAGTTTTTATTAAAAAAAATATTATCTTATTAATTTATCGATTTATGTTATCTTTTGAACCGGCTCAACTCAGGACTAAAAACATTTATTAACTTATAGAGTTTATTAAATTATCGAATATTATATAAATTTTATACTGTATGTCTCAAAAATCAATATACTAAACATTAAGACAACAATAAAGAAAAAGTAACTCAGTACCAAACTTTTTCATTTTTATAATGTGTACAAAGTATAACTTTCAACTTATTCCTAAATTAAAAAAAAAACTGATCATTTCAATAAAGTACATGTTTAGATTGGTTTTGGACTTTGTTGATACTTCATTTCTTTTTCTTTTTACTTTTAAATAATAATTAGGTAATAATAATCTGTACTATGCGCAGGAAAAAAAAATCATAAATAATTTAAATATTATTTAAAATGAAAATAATGTACTTAATTTTATTTGTATATAATATATGTAAGTAACAATAATATTTGTTTATAAAATTTTATAATTTTTATATTATTTTTTATATGAATCTAATTGCATATTTAGTCTAACCTTCAAACACTATGATTGTAAAATTATAAACATTTAAAAATCATAAATATTTAAAACTTTTATTTTGAAATATTAAATATACATATAAGATATATAAAAATAGATTATATATTTTAAAGTTTAATATTGTTGATCAATTATCTAAGTTATATATACGTGAATCAATATTTATAACTCTTAACTTATTCTTCCAATATACATTTTTATAATATAAGAAATTGATCAAATTATAATATGAATTTAACAAAATAATATTTTGATTTTTTTATTAAGTTATTCTAGTGGTTAAAATGAAAATTTATAACATATATTTCTAGTATATTTATAATATTCTAACTTTTTAATGTATTAAACTATTTTTAATAGGTCAACTATTTGATCTAATATTTTTTTAACTTTCTGTCAAGTTTAAATATTTATATTATGTGATTAATATATATGTTTTATTAAAAAAACACTAAAACAATACTAGTATATAGTGACGTCTAGTGCCTATTAAATCAAGATTCGTGCTTTTATATAAATAAAAGCAAATTATGGTTTTTTTATAATAACATAAACATCCTCATCTCCAATATGTGATTTATAAAACATACTTATATTTATCATCATTTTAGTCATTTATATTTTGTTTTTTAAATCAAATTATAATACATGTACAAAGCTATAAATTTTTATTATATAAACTAGGCTTTTAACTCGTGCTACACGCGAGTCTATTTTAATAATTTAATTTAGTTAATTTTTTAGCTGATATCTTTTAAATTATCAAAACTATAATATATTTATAAAAATTTTCTTTTATATAAAACAAATTAAAACATAAAATGTAGTTTTACCTATTTTTATTATAAAATTATAAATCTTATTAAGTAAGGTTATAGTAATAATATTTAATGAATTATCTAACTCTGAAGTGCATACATTTGATTTAGAGAATAATTCTTTACTAAATTTTGGTGTTTTTGTGTCCTTAGGATTTCTATAGTTCTTTTTTAAGATTTATATGTTCAAATATTTAGTTTTTGATTAAATGTCTCACTGATATTGTGTATGTATATATAATATATGATTCATGTTGATTCGGAATTACTTTTATTAGGATGCTACAATAATCATGTAAAGTTACTTCCTGCTTCTCTACCAGATCATTAATGAATTTTATGTTATATCTCTACTCGGTTTATAAGATCTGTTTTATTTGCAGTCAACTATTTGATAGTTTTTATTTTTAAACATGTAATATGGTGTGGAGTCTTCACATTATCACTGTTTTTATCTTTTGTGTAGTTTATTCATGTTTTGATTTGAATAGTTTATCTAGATATATTCTAACTTGAATTTGATTTATAACTTTGTCATACTTTATTATTTAAAGGAAATTTTAAAAGATGTTACTCATGTGCTATTCATGTTAGCTAAAGTATAAGTAGTAACAATGTATAAATTAGTTGTTATATTTCGAATGTAAAATTACTTGTGTAATATTGTTTTTGTTAATTTTGAAACCAGATGCAGCCAAGATATGAGTCATTATAAATTTAAATAATATGTTTGATTTAAAAATTTGTATAACCTAGTGTATTTTTTATATAGTTATTCATAGTCAATACCAATATTTTAGAAATCATGAATTTTCTAGAACTAAATTTTAAACTAATTTTCTTATTAGATTTTGTTTTATGTTATTTTACATATCTTTCCACAGTAATTTACGTCTGGTTTTTGTTAGTTAAACTTTTTTGGTTAGTTCAGTTTTGTGTGTTGATTTTCTAAATAATTAGGTTAAATATCAAGTTTTAGGTGACTTTTTCTTTTGATGTAAAAAACAGATGACCTTTTCTTTTGTTAATTTAACATGAATATTTTTTTCGTAGTATTGATAGTTTTAAATAATAATTTTATATGTTTATACATACAATTTAATCTTAAATTTTTTTTTAAATAAATTACTCATTATAAAATACATATTTTCAATTTTTTCTTTTTTTAATTAAACTTTTTTGTTATTGATATACATATTTGTTTTTGTTAGTTTAGCTTTTGTGACAATAAATTTCCATTTTATTTTGACAAATGTTATATATTTGGATTTTTGACATAATTTTATTTTATCTGTTTTATTAGTTAAACTTTTTATCTTAATTTTCAATTCTTCTATGATAATTTTATATTTTTGCATGTTTTAATTTATTTAAATTATAAATCATATTTAATATTTTTATGTGTAAAGAAAAATACTGATGTGAACCAAAGATACATCTACGAAACTAATCATGTTTTCGCATTTAGACTAATATGCATTGCTATATACCAGCTATTGTAAATACTTCCATCTAGAGTATGACCAACGATCGGAAAATCTGGATGATTAGACGAATAGAGGAAGAATGGATTGTGAGTGTTGTCTATGGATTCGGTGATCTTCAATCTTGATCCATGGCCTCCGATGTTCGTCGATCTCATGTAACGTTATTGATTAGCTATCACAGCTTCAGGATCTTCTAGATCTTTTGATTCATGATGAACCTTAGCTGCAGAAGCTTCGTCTTCAGGTGTTGAACTCCGAGTCCTCATTTTTCCCCCTCTCTTCACCATTTTCGATAAAATCGAGTGCGTGGAAAAACAATCGAAGATGATATAGTTGATTGATTGGTGTGAAATTAAAGAAATTGAAGAGAAGGAAGTGAAATCAACATATTGAAAAAGATGAGAGTTGTGATACCAAAAGCTATGAACAAAGAGATTTGTGAAAATGATTTTCTTATTCGTCAAAAGATAATGTGGAATGTAATATGACTTATATACAATTGTTTTAACCATGTAAACTAAACTAAACAAAACACAAAATTAATTAAATTGGAGTAAACCAACCTATACAATTTGATACTAAAGAAGTAACAAAAGAAGAACTTATATAAATAAAATGGTCAAACTGCAAACCTTTGAAACTCGTAACCTTTCTCTTTACCCACTCATTCGCTGGATTAACTAAATCTGACACTTTTATACCATACTCATTAGTTATTCCTTGCTGATTCTACAGGTGCAATTTTTCAAACTCCTCAAGAAACCAAAGTTGTCTGAAATGCAAAGCGAACTTTAATAGAGAGTGTAGTTGAAATGAAAAAAAAAGACTGGAACTTTTATGGGTTAGTTCTGCCTCTAAACTCTCTTCTTTGTGTTTATGATATGTTTTAAAGACTGGAATTTTAATTGCTCTTGTGTTGATCATACCATTGTGTGTATATTATCAGGTGATAGTACACATTTTAGCAACAAACTGTGTAAAAAGTGTTGAGAACAACATCGAAAAGGGCAACTGGAGCCTGCAATATGAGAATGTACCCTATGCTTCTCTCTTCCCCGATCTTTAATATAATAATTTGTTATTTTCATATCCTAAACGAAACTCTCTTTTTTCCTTGATTTTTTATATGATCTTCTGCATATATGACTTCTTGAACTACTGGAGAAACACGTTTTGCAAGAAATGCGATTAAGATTATATATGTCTTATTCATTTTGATTATATACATTAGAATTCTATAAATTAATAATGTTTGTGACTTTGATTGTTATATTTTGATGAATATATAAAAACTCTTATTATTAAAATTAATAAAAATAGATATAAAAAGAAGGAGAGAAATAAGATATTGTTTTGTAGACCAAAACAATAAGGCATTACTGCCTAAAAGCAAAGACACATGACTACGGGAAGACAACCATAATCGTGAATCATGATCTCAAGTCATATAAAAGTGATCTACATGATCAATTAAAAGCCCATTCATTTTCTTGGTGAATTTGTGCTTCTTCCTCGGTTGTGAAATTGTTCTCGATGTTAAAAGTCTTACGAATCTCCTCAACTGTTTTACCTTTGATCATCGTATCAGCGACGAACTGACAAGTGAAATCAAGAAGAGTTTTGATGTTGAGAAAATTAGCAGCCAGAATCAGATTAAAAATCGTTGACTGGTCGAGATCATTTATAAATTGAGCGTCCTAATTCTTGAGATCCTCTGGGGTAGAAGAAGACGAACCACCACCACCATCGCCATCGACGACGACAACGTGTTTCTTGCAATACTCGATCACCAAAGTGAGGATCTCGCCTGTGACATTGGCAAGAGGGATTGCGTTAGCGACGCAGTCATCTTCAATCATGTGGGCTATAGTCTCCGACTGTAGAGCCACCGCCTCTTCAACCTTAAAGATCATGCCATCTGAACTTTTTAAAACAATCTTTTTCGTCGATGTCGACATGGTGCGTTCTTTGTGGGGAAATTGATGAAAGAAGTTAGGAATTAGAATAATGTGGTGAATTACACGAAGTATGCATCTCTCTATTTATAGGATATTTAGTCGGTGGTTTTGTTCAAAGTCCGAACTTGATTAGGAAATATGAAAATGAACATATTTTGTGTTTGACTGTTAAAGAAAAGGAAATGTTATTATTTTGTGTTTGTTGATACTGAAAGAGGAAATAAAATAATTAGAAAGGCGAGAACAATGTCTATGAGGTTGAAAAAAGTTAATGATATGTTACGAGGCATCTTCAATTTACGAAAAGGTTAATTAATGTATATAATTCGTTAATCTCTCAATCATTACTAGTGGCTAGAGTTTATTTACATGCAGAATTCATCTTTGTTAAAAGTACAGCCAAAACGCATACATATATTAAACAGAATTTATTAATTAATTCGGGTTACTATTACCAACATTACGTTCATCCAAGAATAAGCATGTTTCTTCTTTGCCGCTACGATGATGGATAATGTTGATAATGCGGATACGAATGCAAATCCAAACCCTCCAGCTTCTCCTTTACTAGTACTTTTTTATAAACATTTCAAGATATTGACGACACAACACAAACATGGTGTCTAGGCGAGGTGTAGTAATCGAACCAAAACAGCAATAAATCAAGTCAAAGCATCAAGAGATAAACAAAAATTAGAGATAATGCTGCTTATAGCAAGTGTTTAAACCAATGGGACAAAGGTTTTTTAGCAGCCAGTTTTTGAATAGGCTACACACCCTGAAACATATATTATACAAACAACATTGTATTCCCATTTAGACATTTACCTGTTTACAAGGGTAAAGATCCATTAGATTAATAAGGCATATTTGTTCAATAAAAGACTATAAGAGATTTCTGGTTTTAACATTTGTATCATCAAAACAGACAGGGGCAAACACAGCATACAATAAGAGAAGATAGTAACAGTGAGTCTGATAAAGCAGTTACAGAATATTTTTTAACCATTTCTTTTCCTCAAACACAATCACTGTCTTACTTACTGGTTTAAATATTAAACAAATCGTTTAACATAATGAGCATATACTCTTGGAAGATTCTAATGAACGCATTAAAGGTAAACAAATGGTAACAAAATCAAGATTTACTAACTAAAAAACTACTCATTTGAACACCTTCTTCAGTCTATTAGCCGATTAAGATGCTCTCTTTTTGTTTGGCTCCAGCATAAGCGCATAACTGAAATCTGCAGAGTAAACAAAATCCATATTTGACCGTAAAGCTTCAATGGTTTCTAAATGCTTGAAGAGTCAGAACGACTCTGCAAAGCTTACCTATTTATAGCTTCCTTAAAATTGCCTAGCGTTTTTGTCATTTAACTTTACAGCTTCTGAGTATAGCATGATGGCTTTCTGCTTAAGCAATTGTCCTTGAAAGCAATAAAGAAAGGATAGTTGTTGTTACAACCAGGAGAAATCTTAGAGACACAAAATGGATCGTTAAGAAGAGCAGAGTGTGTATTCCCTAACAGCTTCTCAGCTATTTTGATCACCACTTGTGTGATCCGGTACATAGGAATTTTTAACAACTGAAGATATTCATCAGCTAATATGATCAATTGATTATGTTCAGCGGTGAATGGAAGTTATAAAATTACAATAGCCAACACGATGTAAAGTCTTTGGATCACGAGCAAACCATCCTGAAGAGACAAAGTAAATCTTTATCAGTATTGATGCCACTGGTCATACAAAGCTGATGATTAGTCATATGAGAAATACATAGGAATGTGAGATATTTTACTGTGAAGCTGTAAGTTTATAGCAAAATAATATAAGCTATTAACAGAGAGGTTTGTAAAAAGAATTTTTTTATTTGTCAAAAGACAATATTAAATGTTACATGGCTTATATACAATTGCTTTAACCATGTAAGCTAAACTAAACCAAACAAAAAATTAAATAAATCAGAGTAAACCAGTCAATACAATATGATATTCCCCTCAAGATAAAGGTGAAGCATAAATGTTATGCAGACCCATCTTGCTTATCATATCTCATAAAGAAGCTGGGTAGAGGGCTTTTGTCGAGACATCTGCAAGCTGATTTTCCGTGCGAACAAACATGGTTTTGATAATACCATCAGTAACTTCATGTACCTTGTGGCAAACAAATTCAATGTGTTTTGTTCTATCGTGAAAGACAGAGTTGCTGGCAATGTGAAGTGGAGTGGTGTTGTCACACTAGAGATAAGCCGGAGGTGAGAAGGGAATGCAAAGAGCTGTGAGAATTCAACTCATCCAAATCAGTTTCTTAGTCGCCATACACATGGTGCAATATTCTGGTTTAGCTAAACTCAAAGACACCACCTTTTATATCTTCAATTTCCAAGAAATTAAGGATTCACCAATGAATATGGCATAGTCAGTAACAGATCTAATAGTATCATGACACGCTCCCCATTCACGATTAGAGAATCTACGCAGATCAAAATTGGCATCAGTTAAATAAAAGAGACTCTGACCAATACAACATTTCAAATAATGTAAGACTTTGTGAACTGCCTGAAGGTGAGTATCTCTCGGTGGTGAAGAATGATGAGCAAGCTTAGATACTGCAAACATCATATCAGGACGATTCATTGTCAGGTATTGAAGCTTCCCAACCAGTTTTATGTATTTCTTATCATCAGAAAGAGCTATGTCATCATCCTTAGACATCTTTTTTTTAGGTTTCACTGGAATAGAGTAAGGCTTGTCCAGGCGGTAGTTTCATGTAGATTTCTTCATCTAGATCACCATTCAAGAATGCATTATAGACATCAAGTTAATGAAGGGGCCATTGCATCTAGGGGGCAAGAGATAGAATAATCTTTACTGTAGCCATCTTTGCAACTGGAGAAAAAAATATCAATAAAATCAATTCCTTCCTGCTGTGTGTAACTTTTGGTGACAATTCTGGCCTTTTATCATTCAATACTGCCATCTGCAAGGTATTTAATAGTGAAGACTCATCTATATCCCACTGCAGTCTTTCCATAAGGTGAGTCTGTAATGCTCAAGTTCATGTACGTACAAAAGCACCAATCTCCTTTCCCATAACATCATTCCAAATGTTGTCTTTCTTCACCTCTAAGTACCTTTGGGTATAGGGATATTTGTAATGGTATTAATAAAAGCACGAAAAGGCTCAGATAGATATGAGTAAGAAATATAATGTGTGAGAGGATAAGGAGTAATCTTAATAGGAGTATTCGTATGTAAGTGAAAATCATCTTCTTCAGCCGAGTTGGTTTAAGTTTAGAAAGGACAAACACCAAAAAAGATGACTCATCAGGAAGAAGATGAGCATCAGACGATGATTGCACAAGAGAAAGAGATCATCAATGGATGTAGGGGAATGAAGATGAGGAGAGAAAAACCTTGAGTCTTCTAGAATGGAAGAAGAAACAGAGGGGAAAATATCCTCATAGAATATGGTGTGTTTAGAAACAGAAACTGAGTTTGTCTCTATATCCAATAGTTTGTACCCTTTGTAACAAGCCGGGTACCCAAGAAACACACACGCTCTAGCCTGAGGATCAAACTTAGTCCTCTAACTTAGAAGAGGTAGAATTATAGCAGAGACAACCAAAAGCACGTAAGAATGATAATCATGAATTTTAGCCGTTAATCTTTTAAATGAGGTTTTATTATCTATGATTGGAGAAGGAAGGCGATTAATCAAAAATGCTGCAGTCATAACACAATCTCTCCAATAAGCTAAAGGTATCCCAAAACTCTCTTCTTTGTATTTATGATATGTTTAAAGACTGGAATTTTAATTGCTCTTGTGTTGATCGTACCATTGTGTGTATATTCTCAGGTGATAATACACTTTTATAGCAGCAAACTATGTAAACAATATTGAGAACAACATCCAAAAGGGCAACTGGAGCCTGGAGAATGAGAATGTACCATGTGTGTCTCTCTTCCCCGATCTTTAATTTACTAATTTGTTATTTTCATATCCTAAACGAAACTCTCTTTTTCCCTTGTTTTTTTATATGATCTTCTGCAAATATGACTTCTTGAACTACTGGAGAAACACGGTTTGCAAGAAATACAATTGCGATTATATATGTCCCATTCATTTTTTGATTATATACAGTAGAACTCTATAAATTAATAGTGTTGGGATATTAATATTATATTAATTTACAGAGTTATTAATTTATTAGTTTTAAATAACATAAATATAAATAAATAATTAAAAACAGTATTTTCTTTTAAGTTTGTAATACTTTCTAAAATTTCATTTAAAAATTATATATGAGTTGTAACAATAAATTAGTTTTAATTAAAATAAACATCATTATACTCATATTTTAGTATATTACCATAGTTATATATTTATAGAAAGTTATATTTATATTAATTATTAATTTATGATATAAATAGAACTTATATTTACATTGGTTTTTATTTAAAAATATATTATCTTATTAATTTATCGATTTATGTTATCTTTTGACCCGGCTCAACTCAGGATTAAAAACATTAATTAACTTATAGAGTTTATTAAATTATCGAATATTATATAAATTTTATACTGTATGTCCCAAAAATCAGTATACTAAACATTGAGACAACAATAAAGAAAAAGTAACTCAGTACCAAACTTTTTCATTTTTATAATGAGTACAAAGTATAACTTTCAACTTATTCCTAAATTGAAAAAAAAAAACTGATCATATCAATAAAGTACATGTTTAGATTGGTTTTGGACTATGTTGATACTTCATTTCTTTTTCTTTTTACTTTTAAATAATAACTAGGTAATAATAATCTGCACTATGCACAGGAAAAAAAAATCATAAACAATTTAAATATTATATAAAATGAAAATAATGTACTTAATTTTATTTGTATATAATATATGTAAGTAACAATAATATTTGTTTATAAAATTTTATAATTTTTATATTATTTTTTATATGAATCTAATTGCATATTTAGTCTAACCTTCAAACACTATGGTTGTAAAAATATAAACATTTAAAAATCATAAATAATTAAAACTTTTATTTTGAAATATTAAATATACATATAAGATATATAAAAATATATTATATATTTTTAAAGTTTAATATTGTTGATCAATTATCTAAGTTATATATATGTGAATCAATATTTATAACTCTTAACTTATTCTTCTAATATACATTTTTATAATATAAGAAATTGATCAAATTATAATATGAATTTAACAAAATAATATTTTGATTTTTTTATTAAGTTATTCTAGTGGTTAAAATAAAAATTTATAACATATATTTTTAGTATATTTATAATATTCTAACTTTTTAATGTATTAAACTATTTTTAATAGGTCAACTATTTGATATAATATTTTTTAACTTTCTGTCAAGTTTAAATATTTATATTATGTGATTAATATATATGTTTTATTAATAAAACACTAAAAAAATACTAGTAAATAGTGATGTCTAGTGCCTATTAAATCAAGATTCGTGCTTTTATATAAACAAAAGCAAATTATGGTTTTTTTATAATAACATAAACATCCTCATCTCCAATATGTGATTTATAAAACATACTTATATTTATCATCATTTTAGTCATTTAAATTTTTTTTTAAATCAAATTATAATACATGTACAAAGCTATAAATTTTTATTATATAAACTAGACTTTTAACTCGTGCTACACGCGAGTCTATTTTAATAATTTGATTTAGTTAATTTTTTGGCTGATATCTTTTAAATTATCAAAACTATAATATATTTATAGAAATTTTCTTTTATATAAAACAAATTAAAATATAATATGTAGTTTTACCTTTTTATTATAAAATTATAAATCTTATTAAGTAAGGTTATAGTAATAATATTTAATGAATTATCTAACTCCGAAGTGCATACATTTGATTTAGAGAATAATTCTTTACTAAATTTTGGTGTTTTTGTGTCCTTAGGATTTCTATAGTTCTTTTTTAAGATTTATATGTTCAAATATTTAGTTTTTGATTAAATGTCTCACTGATATTGTGTATCGATGTATATATAATATATGATTCATGTTGATTCGGAATTACTTTTATTAGGATGCTACAATAATCATGTAAAGCTGCTTCCTGCTTCTCTACCAGATCATTAATGAATTTTATGTTATATCTCTACTCGGTTTATAAGATCTGTTTTATTTGCAGTCAACTATTTGATAGTTTATATTTTAAACATGTAATATGGTGTGGAGTCTTCACATTATCACTGTTTTTATCTTTTGTGTAGTTTATTCATGTTTTGATTTGAATAGTTTATTTAGATATATTCTAACTTGAATTTGATTTATAACTTTGTCATACTTTATTATTTAAAGAAAATTTTAAAAGATGTTACTCATGTGCTATTCATGTTAGCTAAAGTATAAGTAGTAACAATGTATAAATTAGTTGTTATATTTCGAATGTAAAATTACTTGTGTAATATTGTTTTTGTTAATTTTGAAACCAGATGCAGCCAAGATATGAGTCATTATAAATTTAAATAATATGTTTGATTTATCGGACTCTTAAGGCTGTTAAGAAAAAGTAAAAAAATAATGAAAAAGAAGCAACTTATTTAACTACAATTGGAGTTTATTTAGATTTAAATAGTTAAAAAAGAATTCTGACATCTGAATCTTAATTTAAAAAATGTTATAGCAATAGACAATATGAATAATTATAAAAATATAGTGTTCAATAATTAATACATAATTTATTTAACAATTAATATATTTTTTTAGATTGATGTTAAATTTCAAACCTTCAGTTGGAGGAAAAGAAACTTTTTTATATGACTAACAAACTTCTGTGATTAAGTTTGTGATGAAAACACGACAAACTAATAATAAAATTTATTAATACAATCTAATAAATAATAAAATGATCATAATTTGTGTCTTTTTATACAGTTACAAAGGTATAAATATCAAAAGGTACAACTTTTCATAAATGAAAAAATATACTTAATAAATAATAAAAAGCCGGTTATAATAAAATATGCAATCACAATTAATATTTATTCAATTTTAAAATAAAACATTTAAGAAAATTAACACTTATAAATGAAGGTGTACCTAATGAATAAAAAAAACACAAATATTAATAGCGGTTATGTATTTTTATAATGAAAAGATGCAACTTATTGAAATGCAAATGATATTTATTCAGATTATTATTTTTAATAAGGAGTTCTGACTTATGGGTCTTCACTTAAATATGATATACCAATAGATAACATTAAATAATCGGAAAGTGTAGTGTTGAACAAATTATTACATATATTTTTAGATTTGATGTTAAATATACTTATTTTTTTTTCAACTTCAAATGGAGGAAAATAAACTTCTTTGTATGATTAACAAACTTTTGTAATTAACCTTGGGATAAAAATACGACAAACTAATAATAAGCTTTACATATTTTAGTATAATAAATAATAAAAATGATCATAATTTTGTGTCTTTTTACAACTTTTAATAAACGAAAATGTATCTTATAAATAATAAAAATAAAACATGAACTCTAATGACGGTTATGAAAAAAAAATATGATGAAAAAACACAATCATAATTAATATTATTCAATTTTAAAATAAAATTTTCAGTAAATTCAAGAAAAACAAATTCAGAAAATTAACAATTAATTATAAATGAAAATGTTCCTAATAAATAAATAAAATACAAATACTAATAGCAGTTATGAAACATTATAATGGAAAGACGAAAAGGCACAAATTACACTTGAGATGAAAAAACACTACTATTTATAATTAAAAAGATATTACTTTTGAGAATAAACAGACACTACTTTCAGTTAGAAAGAAAATACACTAATGAAAAGACGCAACTATAAATTTTAAAATGACACGACTTACTAAAATACAAATGGAATTTATTCGGATTTCTATTATTAAATTCTTGGCCAACAAGATTTTTTGCTTAAACTGAAAATATATAACTGTTTTCTGTGTTTTGATTTGTCAATTGTCATCATTATAAGTAAGAAAGTAAAAATCAGACACAAGTGATTATAATAAATAGATAAAACATACATTAAATATATACTAAATGAAAGCACTTGTTTGGGGTTTCTAAAGCTAGCCACCTCAGCAAAAAAAAACTATCTATAATCATGCCACATCAGCACAATTTAAATAAAAAAACTCTTTAATATATTTATAATATAATTAAAACAAAATAGTATTTAATCAACAATAATAATAATACTTGAATATTGATTAAATTGTATATACTGTAATAACAAAAAAAATATGACATATAACCTGATTTTAACAAAAAGAAAAATTAGCTATATGTTTAATATTTAAAATTTTTACAGCCCAAATTAATAATAATCACACGTTTAAACTAAAAACCGATAAAATATAATATTATGAGATATGAAGTTCGTCCACACAATATTAAAAAAACTCTGATTTTAGTTTTTTTGAAATACACATAAAATATTTTAGAAAATAAATTGCTCCAAAAAAAATTAAATAATAGCTAATAGAAACAAAGTTACAAAATAGTAATTTCCAAAACAAAACTGAAAACATTCACAATTTTTCTACAAACAAAGTTACATCTTTAATCATCCACATCAACAAAAAAGGAATTCTTTACAAACTCAACATGTAAAAAAATTAATATAATTTTTTTGGGGTTTAGAAACTCTTTTTAAAATAATATGATATATATTATTAATTTAATTATAAAGACTCATCAAAATATATGTGTGGTGTAAGAAAAATACATAAGTTAAATTACAACCAAATGTAAATGAATCTTTTACACTTTTTGAGTTTTGAGAAACTGGACATACTTTGTTTAATAGTATGAGTTAGTATAAAGTTGTATTTCTATATGTATTTGCTTTATTCATCTACAAATTCTATAGTTTACAGATGCTCCAGGGATCAAATTAAAATTGCAGTTTATCAATATGATTGTGATTTTGTATACTATGTAAATGTTTTTTCTTTTATATGAACAATAGTTCTTTTAAAGATTTGTAAGAGTTTTAGATATTGACTGTTGTTTTGTATTTGAGACTGCTAATGAAAAACAAAATTACACGTACATAATTGAAAAGAAATCTAAATTAATTGGAACAATAATCAGATGCTTCAGTTGTAGTTATATGTTTGATAAGTTATTTTCTTTTTATTTAAAATGGAAAAAATGAAAAAATGTTTCAAATTAAATAAAAAAAAACTTATAGTTGTTGAATTGAGTTATATATCAAACTTAGTTAAAATAAAATTAATTTTAATAGTATTTTGAAAGTTTTTGTACGAGTTTATATACAGAAATATTAAGTTTTGGATTGACAGTTGTTTTTCACATATATCAGTTTAGTAAAGTTTTAAATTAAATCAAAATACATTTTTAAATATATTAAAAATATTTCGATGTATAATCAAATATTATATTTAAAATATTAATTTAAAATTAAAATAATTTATTTTAAATAATCAGATATTTGTAAACACAATCCGCGTGTAGCGAAAACATCCCTAGTAAAGATAAAAAAATGTTTGGCTCAGTTGAAAGAAAACACAACCCTTAAATTATTAGATTCTATTTTATATAAAAGAATGCTCACATAAAAACTTTCATTATTTCAGAGCCTATTGTAATAATAGATCCATTATATTAAGAAAAATAAAGTTAGACCTAAGAAACACATTATAGTAAGAAAGTAAAAATTAGACCAAAATATTGTTTTCTGTAATTTTAAGCGATATAAACAGTTTTGAGGAGACATAAATTATAGTTAATGAAAAAACGCAACCATTTATAATGAAAACATGCAACCACGATTTTGAAACGACACTACTTATCGAAGTGCAATTGACATTTATTCATATTATTATTATAGATAGCACTTAAAACTGAAAATATAAAACTGATTTCTGTGTTTTGATATGCCACCGATCGCAAGTAAAAATCAGATTCCAAATGATTATCATAGATAGGTAAAACATAGATTTAAAAAAATATATATATTTGGTTTAGTAAAAAGAAAACGTAATCCTTGAAATATTAGATTTTATTTCATATAAAAAATGCTGACATAAAAAAACTTTCATTATTTCACAGCTTATTGTAATAATAAACTCATTATACTAAAAGTAAAAGTTAAATTTATTATAATAAGAAAGTAAAAGTTATACTCAAATAATTTTTGTTTGTGGTTTTGAACTATATAAATAGTTTTGAAAAAAAAATATAAATTGTAGTTGATGAAAAAGCACAACTATTTATAATAAAAATATTCTACCATTTATAATGAAAAAATGCAGCTACAAATTTTTAAAGGACACAACTTTTTGAAATGCAATTAGCATTTATTCAAATTATTCAAATTATTATTATAGATATATACACATATACAATTAGACATGCAAAACTTCAATTAGATATGCATACAAATATACAATTATTCAACAACAACAAATAAATAGACACGTAAAACTACAACTTTTTATTATCAAAAAGCAAAGAAGGACAACTATGATTGGTGGCACGAAGTCATGATCCAAAGTGATCTACATGATCATTTAAAAGCCCATTTGTTTTGCTTGCGAATCTGTGCTTCTTCCTCCGGCGTTTTTGTGTTGAAAGTCTTACGAAGCTCTTCAGGAGTTTTACCTCTGCACATCGTATCAGTGATGGTCTGACAAGTGAGACCAATGAGGCTTTTGACGTTTAGAAAATTACAATGTTTTAAAAGTCGACTCGGACCAGCCGTCGTCCGGTTAAATCGGGACCCGGTCACTTATCCGGGTTGGTTTAATTCTTAAAATCTAAAATTTATTAATCCGACAAAATCCAGAAAAATTCGCGAGTAATCTGTGACCCAGTGACCCGTTGACCCGGTTGAACCAGTAATTTTAATTATTTTCATAAAAAATTTTAATAGAAATAATCTCTAATTAAATTATAGAATTTTGTTATTTTATGACTTTTGTTGAGTTTTAAAATTTGTAATTTGTATCAACATTGACTTCAGTGATAGTGTTGGTGGCCATCTTAACTCTTCCGTTTGATAACTCTTTCATCTCGATGAATAACTCCTTTCTCGGAGTCATGTAGAAGGAGCAACCCGTATCTAGGATCCACTCGTCTTGATCAGTCCTGTCTATCATCAGATTAACCTCAGCAACTAGAAGACCAACCAAATCTCTTGCGTCATCTTGAGCTGTAGCCGCTTCACCCCTGTTCTATGAGTGACATTTCCCTTTGTTCCTTTCTAACCACTTGAAACACTGTTTCTTGAAGTGCCCTTCTTTATCGCAGATCCAGTAGACTCTTTTCCCGTCTCTGGACTTTGATCTTGACCAGCTCTTGCTTTTACATGCACCATGGTTAGAAGAACTACTGCTACTCCTATTTTCAGTCCTACCTCTAGCATAGTTTCCTTCTCCGATAGTCCTAGAATTTGGATTCTCTCTATATTCCCTTTCCTTAGATCTAGCAGCACTAATTAATTTTTCAGACTTAATCGATTCTCTACCATATATCAAGGTTTCTTTCAAAGAATCATACCTTGCAGGGAGAGCGTTGAGTAGTAGAATTTCCTGGACCTCCTCTGGTATCTCGATGCTGAGGTTGATGAGCTCTGCGATCAGTTTCAGGAAGTCATCCACGTTCTGGTCTATCGATCTTGAATCCTGCATCTTGTAGGTGTAGACGCTGAGCTGAGCATGGACTCGATTCAGCAGAGTCTTCGGCATGTAGAGTCTGTCGAGTGTGGCCCAAACTTGAGCCGCCATCGTGCACTTGTCGAGCTTGCGGAAACTTGATCTGTGATGCACATGACGATCATGTTCATCGCCTTCTCATCTCGCTCCGCTCTTGATGGGTCTTCGATCCCCTTATGTCCTTTGAGATGATCTGGATCTTCTGCCTTGACATGCACCGGGGTTTGCGATCTCTTCTGTCAAGACGTCTTTGAGACCTTGAACACTCAGATTTGCGAGCATGCGTTTTTTCCAGATCCCGAAATTGCCATTCCCGTCGAACATCGCAACTTCGATCCGCTGAGTCGCCATGGTCGATTCAGCTTCTCCTTCGACAAGATCCGCGCCTTAGCCTGGCACTCTGATACCAATTTGTGAGACTTCTCCTTTGACTCTGACTGCTAACTCGATCCGAGATGGATCTTTCTTAGAATCGAACACGAACGAAAGAATGTAAACAAAAGAAAGAAGACACAAGATTTTGGTAACCCAGAGTTCGCCTCTGTGAGGATGACTACGGCTCTGGGGCCGGAAAAGCTCCGGCAAGCAATCCACTAGCTCCGGTTAAACTCGCCGTGCAAACTGTTACAATCTCTCTTCTCTCTCTTTCTCGTTACAACAACTCTCTCTCGTTACTCTAACAAAAAACAGAATCGAGCCTTATATCCTCTCAACAACTCAGGTTAGCTAAGACTCAGCAGGTGTGACTCGCACACTTAACCAATGAGAAATAAGCTAGTGAACTCTCGCACCCCTGGACTCGAACTTGAGACCTGATGCACTTAGCTGAAACTCAGCGTTTTGATCACCGTCTATATTCTTCATAATGTTTTGTCTAACTAATGTTAATATGGTCAAATCTTTGGTGAAAAATGTTATGGAAGGAATATTTTCGAGTGTCAGTGTATATATGGAACAAAAACTTAGATTAGGTGCATCTGAGGGAATTTCTCTTAATTAATTAATTCGGGTTACTAATACCAACATTATGTTCATCCAAAAAGAAGCATGTTTCTTCTTTGCTGCTACGATGATGGATAATATTGATAATGTTGATAATGCGGATACGAATGCAAATCCAAACCCTCCAGCTTCTCCTTGACTAGTATATTATACAAACAACACTGCATTCCCATTTAGACATTTGCCTGTTTACAAGGGTCAAGATCCATTCGATTAATAAGTCATATTTGTTCTCTAAAAAAGAATATAAGAGATTCCTTGTTCAACCTTTGTATCATCAAAACAGCCAGGAACAAAAACACATCATACAATAAGAGAAGATAGTAACAGTGAGTCTGATAAAGCAGTTACAGAATTTTTTTTAACCATTTCTTTTCCTCAAACACAATCGCTGTCTTACTTACTGGTGTAAATATCAAACAAACCATTTAACAGAATGAGCATATACTCTTGGCAGATTCTCATAAATGCATTGAAGGTAAACGAATAGTAACAAAATCAAGACTTACTAACTAAAAACTGCTCATTGGGACACCTTCTTCAATCTATTGGCCGACTAAGATGCTCTCTTTTTGTTTGGCTCCAGCATAAGCGCATAACTGAAATCTGCAGAGTAAACAAAATCCACATTTGACCGTAAAGCTTCCATGGTTTCTAAATGCTTGAACAGTCAGAATGACTTTGTAAAGCTTCCCTATCTACAACTTCCTTAAAATTGCCTAGCGTTTTTGTCATTTAACTTTACAGCTTCTGAGTATAGCATGATGGCTTTCTGCTTAAGCAATTGTCCTTGAAAGCAATAAAGAAAAGATAGTTGTTGTTACAACCAGGAGAAATCTTAGAGACACATGATGGATCATTAAGAAGAGCAGAGCGTGTACTCCTTACCAGCTTCTCAGCTGATTTGATCACCACTTGTGTGATCCGGTACATAGGAAAGCTGATTTGATCACCACTTGTATGATCTGGTACATAGGAATCTTTGACAACTGAAAATATTCATCAGCTAATATGATCAATTGATTATGTTGAGTGGTGAATGGAAGTTGTAAAATTACAATAGCCAACACGATGTTAAGTCTCTGGATCACGAGCAAACCATCCTGAAGAGACACAGTAAGTATTTATCAGTAATAACGCCACTGGTCATACAAAGCTGATGATTTGTCATATGAGAAAAAACAGAGGAATGTGAGATATTTTACTGTGAAGCTGTAAGTTTATAACTAAATAAGAAAAGCTATTAACCAAGAGATCTGTAAAAAGGATTTTTTATTCGTCAAAAGACAATGTAAAATGTTACATGGCTTATATACAATTGCTTAACCATGTAAACTAAACTAAACACAAAATTAAATAAATCAGAGTAAACCAGTCAATACAATTTGATATTCCCCTCAAGATAAAGGTGAAGCATAAATGTTATGCAGGCCCATCTTGCTTATCATGTCTCAGAAAAAGCTGGGTAGAGGGCTTTTATCAAGACATCTGCAAGCCGATTATCCATCCGAACAAACATGGTTTTGATAATACCATCAGTAACTTCCCGTACCTTGTGGCAAACGAATTCAATGTGTTTCGTTCTATCGTGAAAGACAGAGTTGCTGGCAATGTGAAGTGGAGCAATGTTGTCACAGTAGAGATAAGCCAGAGGTTAGAAGGGAATGCAAAGAGCTGTAAGAATTCAACTCATCCAAATCAGTTTCTTAGTCGCCATACACATGGTGCAATATTCTGCTTTATCTGAACTCAAAGACACCACCTTTTATATCTTCGATTTCCAAGAAATTAAGGATTCACCAATGAATATGGCATAGCCAGTAACAGATCTAATAGTATCAGGACACGCTCCCCAGTCAGGATTAGAGAAACTACGCAGATTAAAATTGGCAGCCGTTAAATAAAAGAGACCCTGACCAATAGAACCTTTCAAATAACGTAAGACTTTGTGAATTTCCTGATGGTGAGTATCTCTCGGTGCTGAAGAATGCTGAGCAAGCTTAGATACTGCAAACATAATATCAGAACGAGTCATTGTCAGGTATTGAAGCTTCCGAACCAGTTTTATGTATTTCTTATCATCAGAAAGAGCTATGTCATCATCCTGGGACATCTTTTTTTTTAGATTCCACTGGAATAGAGGAAGGCTTGTCCAGGCAGCAGTTTCATGGAGATTTCTTCATCTAGATCACCATTCAAGAATGCATTATAGACATCAAGCTAATGAAGGGGCCATTGCATTTAGGGGGCAATTGATAAAATAATCTTTATTGTAACCATCTTTGCAACTGGAGAAAAAAATGTCAATAAAATCAATTTCTTCCTGTTATGTGTAACCTTTGGTGATAATTCTGGCCTTGTGTCATTCAATACTGCCATCTGCAAGGTATTTGATAGTGAAGACTCATTTACATCCCACTGCAGTCTTTCCATAAGGTGAGTCTGTAATGCTCAAGTTCATGTACGTACAAAAGCACCAATCTCCTTTCCCATAGCATCATTCCAAACGTTGTCTTTCTTCACCTGTATAGGGATATTTGTAATGGTATTAATAAAAGCAAGAAAAGACTCAGATAGATATGAGTAAGAAATATAAAGTGTAAGAGGATAAGGAGTAATCTTAATAGGAGTATTCGAATGTAAGTGAAAATCTTGTAAATGAGATGGCATCCTCTTCTGCCGAGTTGGTTTAAGCTTAGAAGAAACAGAAACCAACGAGTATGACTCATCAGGAAGAAGATGAGCATCAGACGATAATTGCACAAGAGCAAGAGATCATCAATGGATCCAGGGGAATGAAGATGAGGAAAGAAAAACCTTGAGTCTTTAGAATGGAAGAAGACACAAAGGGGAAAATATCCTCATAGAATATGGTGTCTTAAGATAGAAACTGAGTTTGTCTCTATATCTAATAATTTGTACCCTTTGTAACCAGCCGGGTACCCAAGAAACACACACGCTCTAGCCTGAGGATCAAACTTAGTCCTCAACTTAGAAGAGGTAGAACTATAGCAGAGACAACCAAAAGCACGTAAAGAATGATAATCAAGAAGTTTAGCCATTGATCTTTCAAATGGAGTTTTGTTATCTATGATTGGAGAATGAAGGCGATTAATTAAAAATACATCAGTCATAACAAATTCTCCCCAATAAGCTAAAGGTATTCCAGATTGAAACATAAGTACCATAACTACATTCAACAAACGCTGATGCTTTCTTTCCACAACTGAGTTTTGTTCTGGTGTTTCAGGACAAGAATGATAAGGGTTAATGCGTTTATTCAAATAAAGATTTGTGAACCTCAATGCATTCGCATTATCAAATCTAACATAACACACTTTAGTATTCAATTGAGTTTCAATCATTTCAAATAAACTAGGAAATACATGAAGAACATCAGATTTCTATCTACGCATGTAAACCCAAGTGGCTCTACTAAAATCATCTATAATCATATTCAAAACCATCAACTGTTGGTAGTGAAGAAGGTCCCCAAGTATCAATGTGAATCAACTCAGATGGTTTCTTGCACAAATGATTTTGCAATTTAAAAGGAAGATGGTTCTGCTTAGCTAAATAACAAATACGGCAATGAGTTGAACCTTTATTATGCTTTTGTTTTGACAGTATCAATACATCAGATAAGCTATCAATACGAGTAACAGAGGGAGGACCAAGTCTATTATGCCATGTTATGGAATCAACTTTAAAACTATAACAAATGGAAGTTGTACCTGGAAAATCCGAATTGGACATACTAACAAGAGTCTTATTGAGATTCGGGACATATAAGTTGGTAACTTGACTACCTTGATCAATCATCAAGTCCTGAGTAAGAGCCTGAATAAAACAAGTATTAGATGTGGAACACACTTTAGAATTTAAAGTTTTGGTTAAAACACTAACACTTAACAGGTTGAACTTTAACTCAAGAATGAAAAGCATATTATGCAAAGAGAGAGCATCATTGAGTTGAATGTATATGGGCCCTCTATCCTCACTATAGCTCCATTCGGCAATCAAACAAAAGTACTATCTAACGACTTATATTCCCAATATAATCCCCTTTCACGAGTAACATGATGACTATCCCCTGAATCAATGACCCAATACCTAAGAGAGAACTCAGTTTCATGAGGTATAGAAGAGGTCAACACGTCATAGTAGAAAAAGTCATAAATAGAGAGGAATGTACCAGATATCTGTGAGATAAATGGTGCGGAATTTGAAGTCGAAGCATAGGATTTCTCAGGAGCCGAAGTAATGCTAGGCGACTGAAGTTTGGAGCTCAAGTACGATATCATAGGCTGAACTTGTTCCTTTGTCAAGGATTCATTAGTAACATCAGAAATTCTCTCATTTTGGACCTGACTCTGACTTACAGTAGCCAAGTTAGCATTTCTAACAGAATTATTCTTCTTAGCTCGTGGATGCCTTGGTGGATAGTTATAGACTTTGTAACATTTTTCAACAGTGTGTCCAGAAGGATTGCAGTGGGAACATTTTTTTGCCTTCTGAAAACCTCCATGAGCCAGTAGAATAGAGTTCTGATCTGGAACAACAGCTTGAGCTTGAATAGCCGAGGAATTTAAGGAATTGTGAGATTCAAAACCAATGATTCACTGACTTTCATTTTGATCCAGAATGTTATAAATCTCATTCAAACCAGGTCTTGGTTTCATATTTAGTATCTGACCACGAATATTGTTGAACTTATCATTCAACCCCATGAGAAAATGGATGATTCGACTTGTTTCATCATCTTCAAGAAGCTCTTTGAACTGATCACAATCCTAATGTGTCACACTATGAGACTTCGTGTTAGCGAGTTGCTCTCACAGTGTCTTCTTCTTCATAAAGTAGGTCGAGAGATCAAGTGAGCCTTGCTTGAGCGTCATCACAGCTTATTCAAGTTGGTACTTCGGTGGTAGATTATTAACTTTGAACCTACTAAACAAATCATTCCACATCTCTACAGCATCTTGATAATATAGAATACTGTCATATATCTCCTTATTCACAACATTGAGAATCCATGATTTCACCATACTGTAGCGACAACTCTAGATTTAGAAGAAATAATCCTCTTCAAAAGGCATTGGCAAAGATACATCTACGAAACTAATCTTGTTTTCGCATCTAGACTAATATGCATCGCTATATACCAGCTATTGTAAATACTTCCATCTAGAGTATGACCAACGATCGGAAAATCTGGATGATCAGACGCATAGAGAAAGAATGGATTGTGAGTGTTGTCTATGGATTCGGTGATCTTCAATCTCGATCCATGGCCTCCGATGTTCGTCGATCTCATGTAATGTTATTGATTAGCTATCACAGCTTCAGGATCTTCTAGATCTTTTGATTCATGATGAACTTTAGCTGCAGAAGCTTCGTCTTCAGGTGTTGAACTCCGAGTCCTCATTTTTCCCCCTCTCTTCACCATTTTCGATAAAATCGAGTGCGTGGAAAAACAATCGAAGATGATATAGTTGATTGATTGGTGTGAAATTAAAGAAATTGAAGAGAAGGAAGTGAAATCAACAAATTGAAAAAGATGAGAGTTATGATACCAAAAGCTATGAACAAAGAGATTTGTGAAAATGATTTTCTTATTCGTCAAAAGACAATGTGGAATGTAATATGACTTATATACAATTGTTTTAACCATGTAAACTAAACTAAACAAAACACAAAATTAATTAAATTGGAGTAAACCAACCTATACAATTTGATACTAAAGAAGTAACAAAAGAAGAACTTATATAAATAAAATGGTCAAACTGCAAACTTTTGAAACTTGTAACCTTTCTCTTTACCCACTCATTCGCTGGATTGACTAAATATGACACTTTTATACCATACTCATTAGTTATTCCTTGCTGATTCTACAGGTGCAATTTTTCAAACTCCTCAAGAAACCAGAGTTGTCTGAAATGCAAAGTGAACTTTAATGGAGAGTGTAGTTGAAATGAAGAAAAAAGACTGGAACTTTTATGGGTTAGTTTTGCCTCTAAACTCTCTTCTTTGTGTCTATGATCTGTTTAAAGACTGGAATTTTAATTGCTCTTGTGTTGATCATACCATTGTGTGTATATTATCAGGTGATAGTACACTTTTTAGCAACAAACTCATTCATTTTTTGATTATATACAGTAGAACTCTATAAATTAATAATGTTGGGATATTGATATTATATTAATTTACAGAGTTATTAATTTATTGATTTTAAATAAAATAAATATAAATGAATAATTAAAAACAGTATTTTCTTTTAAGTTTGTAATACTTTCTAAAATTTCATTTAAAAATTATATATGAGTTGTAACAATAAAATAATTTTAATTAAAATAAACACCATTATACTCATATTTTAGTATATTACCATAGTTATATATTTATAGAAAGTTATGTTTATATTAATTATTAATTTATGATATAAATAGAACTTATATTTACATTAGTTTTTATTAAAAAAATATTATCTTATTAATTTATCGATTTATGTTATCTTTTGAACCGGCTCAACTCAGGACTAAAAACATTTATTAACTTATAGAGTTTATTAAATTATCGAATATTATATAAATTTTATACTGTATGTCTCAAAAATCAATATACTAAACATTAAGACAACAATAAAGAAAAAGTAACTCAGTACCAAACTTTTTCATTTTTATAATGTGTACAAAGTATAACTTTCAACTTATTCCTAAATTAAAAAAAAAAACTGATCATTTCAATAAAGTACATGTTTAGATTGGTTTTGGACTTTGTTGATACTTCATTTCTTTTTCTTTTTACTTTTAAATAATAATTAGGTAATAATAATCTGTACTATGCGCAGGAAAAAAAAATCATAAATAATTTAAATATTATTTAAAATGAAAATAATGTACTTAATTTTATTTGTATATAATATATGTAAGTAACAATAATATTTGTTTATAAAATTTTATAATTTTTATATTATTTTTTATATGAATCTAATTGCATATTTAGTCTAACCTTCAAACACTATGGTTGTAAAATTATAAACATTTAAAAATCATAAATATTTAAAACTTTTATTTTGAAATATTAAATATACATATAAGATATATAAAAATAGATTATATATTTTAAAGTTTAATATTGTTGATCAATTATCTAAGTTATATATACGTGAATCAATATTTATAACTCTTAACTTATTCTTCCAATATACATTTTTATAATATAAGAAATTGATCAAATTATAATATGAATTTAACAAAATAATATTTTGATTTTTTTATTAAGTTATTCTAGTGGTTAAAATGAAAATTTATAACATATATTTCTAGTATATTTATAATATTCTAACTTTTTAATGTATTAAACTATTTTTAATAGGTCAACTATTTGATCTAATATTTTTTTAACTTTCTGTCAAGTTTAAATATTTATATTATGTGATTAATATATATGTTTTATTAAAAAAACACTAAAACAATACTAGTATATAGTGATGTCTAGTGCCTATTAAATCAAGATTCGTGCTTTTATATAAATAAAAGCAAATTATGGTTTTTTTATAATAACATAAACATCCTCATCTCCAATATGTGATTTATAAAACATACTTATATTTATCATCATTTTAGTCATTTATATTTTGTTTTTTAAATCAAATTATAATACATGTACAAAGCTATAAATTTTTATTATATAAACTAGGCTTTTAACTCGTGCTACACGCGAGTCTATTTTAATAATTTAATTTAGTTAATTTTTTAGCTGATATCTTTTAAATTATCAAAACTATAATATATTTATAAAAAAATTTTCTTTTATATAAAACAAATTAAAACATAAAATGTAGTTTTACCTATTTTTTTATTATAAAATTATAAATCTTATTAAGTAAGGTTATAGTAATAATATTTAATGAATTATCTAACTCTGAAGTGCATACATTTGATTTAGAGAATAATTCTTTACTAAATTTTGGTGTTTTTGTGTCCTTAGGATTTCTATAGTTCTTTTTTAAGATTTATATGTTCAAATATTTAGTTTTTGATTAAATGTCTCACTGATATTGTGTATGTATATATAATATATGATTCATGTTGATTCGGAATTACTTTTATTAGGATGCTACAATAATCATGTAAAGTTACTTCCTGCTTCTCTACCAGATCATTAATGAATTTTATGTTATATCTCTACTCGGTTTATAAGATCTGTTTTATTTGCAGTCAACTATTTGATAGTTTTTATTTTTAAACATGTAATATGGTGTGGAGTCTTCACATTATCACTGTTTTTATCTTTTGTGTAGTTTATTCATGTTTTGATTTGAATAGTTTATCTAGATATATTCTAACTTGAATTTGATTTATAACTTTGTCATACTTTATTATTTAAAGGAAATTTTAAAAGATGTTACTCATGTGCTATTCATGTTAGCTAAAGTATAAGTAGTAACAATGTATAAATTAGTTGTTATATTTCGAATGTAAAATTACTTGTGTAATATTGTTTTTGTTAATTTTGAAACCAGATGCAGCCAAGATATGAGTCATTATAAATTTAAATAATATGTTTGATTTAAAAATTTGTATAACCTAGTGTAATTTTATATAGTTATTCATAGTCAATACCAATATTTTAGAAATCATGAATTTTCTAGAACTAAATTTTAAACTAATTTTCTTATTAGATTTTGTTTTATGTTATTTTACATATCTTTCCACAGTAATTTACGTCTGGTTTTTGTTAGTTAAACTTTTTTGGTTAGTTCAGTTTTGTGTGTTGATTTTCTAAATAATTAGGTTAAATATCAAGTTTTAGGTGACTTTTTCTTTTGATGTAAAAAAAAGATGACCTTTTCTTTTGTTAATTTAACATGAATATTTTTTTCGTAGTATTGATAGTTTTAAATAATAATTTTATATGTTTATACATACTATTTAATCTTAAATTTTTTTCTAAATAAATTACTCATTATAAAATACATATTTTCAATTTTTTCTTTTTTTAATTAAACTTTTTTGTTATTGATATACATATTTGTTTTTGTTAGTTTAGCTTTTGTGACAATAAATTTCCATTTTATTTTGACAAATGTTATATATTTGGATTTTTGACATAATTTTATTTTATCTGTTTTATTAGTTAAACTTTTTATCTTAATTTTCAATTCTTCTATGATAATTTTATATTTTTGCATGTTTTAATTTATTTAAATTATAAATCATATTTAATATTTTTATGTGTAAAGAAAAATACTGATGTGAACCAAAGATACATCTACGAAACTAATCATGTTTTCGCATTTAGACTAATATGCATCGCTATATACCAGCTATTGTAAATACTTCCATCTAGAGTATGACCAACGATCGGAAAATCTGGATGATTAGACGAATAGAGGAAGAATGGATTGTGAGTGTTGTCTATGGATTCGGTGATCTTCAATCTTGATCCATGGCCTCCGATGTTCGTCGATCTCATGTAACGTTATTGATTAGCTATCACAGCTTCAGGATCTTCTAGATCTTTTGATTCATGATGAACCTTAGCAGCAGAAGCTTCGTCTTCAGGTGTTGAACTCCGAGTCCTCATTTTTCCCCCTCTCTTCACCATTTTCGATAAAATCGAGTGCGTGGAAAAACAATCGAAGATGATATAGTTGATTGATTGGTGTGAAATTAAAGAAATTGAAGAGAAGGAAGTGAAATCAACATATTGAAAAAGATGAGAGTTGTGATACCAAAAGCTATGAACAAAGAGATTTGTGAAAATGATTTTCTTATTCGTCAAAAGATAATGTGGAATGTAATATGACTTATATACAATTGTTTTAACCATGTAAACTAAACTAAACAAAACACAAAATTAATTAAATTGGAGTAAACCAACCTATACAATTTGATACTAAAGAAGTAACAAAAGAAGAACTTATATAAATAAAATGGTCAAACTGCAAACCTTTGAAACTCGTAACCTTTCTCTTTACCCACTCATTCGCTGGATTAACTAAATCTGACACTTTTATACCATACTCATTAGTTATTCCTTGCTGATTCTACAGGTGCAATTTTTCAAACTCCTCAAGAAACCAAAGTTGTCTGAAATGCAAAGCGAACTTTAATAGAGAGTGTAGTTGAAATGAAGAAAAAAGACTGGAACTTTTATGGGTTAGTTCTGCCTCTAAACTCTCTTCTTTGTGTTTATGATATGTTTAAAGACTGGAATTTTAATTGCTCTTGTGTTGATCATACCATTGTGTGTATATTATCAGGTGATAGTACACATTTTAGCAACAAACTGTGTAAAAAGTGTTGAGAACAACATCGAAAAGGGCAACTGGAGCCTGCAATATGAGAATGTACCCTATGCTTCTCTCTTCCCCGATCTTTAATATAATAATTTGTTATTTTCATATCCTAAACGAAACTCTCTTTTTTCCTTGATTTTTTATATGATCTTCTGCATATATGACTTCTTGAACTACTGGAGAAACACGTTTTGCAAGAAATGCGATTAAGATTATATATGTCTTATTCATTTTGATTATATACATTAGAATTCTATAAATTAATAATGTTGTGACTTTGATTGTTATATTTTGATGAATATATAAAAACTCTTATTATTAAAATTAATAAAAATAGATATAAAAAGAAGGAGAGAAATAAGATATTGTTTTGTAGACCAAAACAATAAGGCATTACTGCCTAAAAGCAAAGACACATGACTACGGGAAGACAACCATAATCGTGAATCATGATCTCAAGTCATATAAAAGTGATCTACATGATCAATTAAAAGCCCATTCATTTTCTTGGTGAATTTGTGCTTCTTCCTCGGTTGTGAAATTGTTCTCGATGTTAAAAGTCTTACGAATCTCCTCAACTGTTTTACCTTTGATCATCGTATCAGCGACGAACTGACAAGTGAAATCAAGAAGAGTTTTGATGTTGAGAAAATTAGCAGCCAGAATCAGATTAAAAATCGTTGACTGGTCGAGATCATTTATAAATTGAGCGTCCTAATTCTTGAGATCCTCTGGGGTAGAAGAAGACGAACCACCACCACCATCGCCATCGACGACGACAACGTGTTTCTTGCAATACTCGATCACCAAAGTGAGGATCTCGCCTGTGACATTGGCAAGAGGGATTGCGTTAGCGACGCAGTCATCTTCAATCATGTGGGCTATATTCTCCGACTGTAGAGCCACCGCCTCTTCAACCTTAAAGATCATGCCATCTGAACTTTTTAAAACAATCTTTTTCGTCGATGTCGACATGGTGCGTTCTTTGTGGGGAAATTGATGAAAGAAGTTAGGAATTAGAATAATGTGGTGAATTACACGAAGTATGCATCTCTCTATTTATAGGATATTTAGTCGGTGGTTTTGTTCAAAGTCCGAACTTGATTAGGAAATATGAAAATGAACATATTTTGTGTTTGACTGTTAAAGAAAAGGAAATGTTATTATTTTGTGTTTGTTGATACTGAAAGAGGAAATAAAATAATTAGAAGGCGAGAACAATGTCTATGAGGTTGAAAAAAGTTAATGATATGTTACGAGGCATCTTCAATTTACGAAAAGGTTAATTAATGTATATAATTCGTTAATCTCTCAATTATTACTAGTGGCTAGAGTTTATTTACATGCAGAATTCATCTTTGTTAAAAGTACAGCCAAAACGCATACATATATTAAACAGAATTTATTAATTAATTCGGGTTACTATTACCAACATTACGTTCATCCAAGAATAAGCATGTTTCTTCTTTGCCGCTACGATGATGGATAATGTTGATAATGCGGATACGAATGCAAATCCAAACCCTCCAGCTTCTCCTTTACTAGTACTTTTTTATAAACATTTCAAGATATTGACGACACAACACAAACATGGTGTCTAGGCGAGGTGTAGTAATCGAACCAAAACAGCAATAAATCAAGTCAAAGCATCAAGAGATAAACAAAAATTAGAGATAATGCTGCTTATAGCAAGTGTTTAAACCAATGGGACAAAGGTTTTTTAGCAGCCAGTTTTTGAATAGGCTACACACCCTGAAACATATATTATACAAACAACATTGTATTCCCATTTAGACATTTACCTGTTTACAAGGGTAAAGATCCATTAGATTAATAAGGCATATTTGTTCAATAAAAGACTATAAGAGATTTCTGGTTTAACATTTGTATCATCAAAACAGACAGGGGCAAACACAGCATACAATAAGAGAAGATAGTAACAGTGAGTCTGATAAAGCAGTTACAGAATATTTTTTAACCATTTCTTTTCCTCAAACACAATCACTGTCTTACTTACTGGTTTAAATATTAAACAAATCGTTTAACATAATGAGCATATACTCTTGGAAGATTCTAATGAACGCATTAAAGGTAAACAAATGGTAACAAAATCAAGATTTACTAACTAAAAAACTACTCATTTGAACACCTTCTTCAGTCTATTAGCCGATTAAGATGCTCTCTTTTTGTTTGGCTCCAGCATAAGCGCATAACTGAAATCTGCAGAGTAAACAAAATCCATATTTGACCGTAAAGCTTCAATGGTTTCTAAATGCTTGAAGAGTCAGAACGACTCTGCAAAGCTTACCTATTTATAGCTTCCTTAAAATTGCCTAGCGTTTTTGTCATTTAACTTTACAGCTTCTGAGTATAGCATGATGGCTTTCTGCTTAAGCAATTGTCCTTGAAAGCAATAAAGAAAGGATAGTTGTTGTTACAACCAGGAGAAATCTTAGAGACACAAAATGGATCGTTAAGAAGAGCAGAGTGTGTATTCCCTAACAGCTTCTCAGCTATTTTGATCACCACTTGTGTGATCCGGTACATAGGAATTTTTAACAACTGAAGATATTCATCAGCTAATATGATCAATTGATTATGTTCAGCGGTGAATGGAAGTTATAAAATTACAATAGCCAACACGATGTAAAGTCTTTGGATCACGAGCAAACCATCCTGAAGAGACAAAGTAAATCTTTATCAGTATTGATGCCACTGGTCATACAAAGCTGATGATTAGTCATATGAGAAATACATAGGAATGTGAGATATTTTACTGTGAAGCTGTAAGTTTATAGCAAAATAATATAAGCTATTAACAGAGAGGTTTGTAAAAAGAATTTTTTTATTTGTCAAAAGACAATATTAAATGTTACATGGCTTATATACAATTGCTTTAACCATGTAAGCTAAACTAAACCAAACAAAAAATTAAATAAATCAGAGTAAACCAGTCAATACAATATGATATTCCCCTCAAGATAAAGGTGAAGCATAAATGTTATGCAGACCCATCTTGCTTATCATATCTCATAAAGAAGCTGGGTAGAGGGCTTTTGTCGAGACATCTGCAAGCTGATTTTCCGTGCGAACAAACATGGTTTTGATAATACCATCAGTAACTTCATGTACCTTGTGGCAAACAAATTCAATGTGTTTTGTTCTATCGTGAAAGACAGAGTTGCTGGCAATGTGAAGTGGAGTGGTGTTGTCACACTAGAGATAAGCCGGAGGTGAGAAGGGAATGCAAAGAGCTGTGAGAATTCAACTCATCCAAATCAGTTTCTTAGTCGCCATACACATGGTGCAATATTCTGGTTTAGCTAAACTCAAAGACACCACCTTTTATATCTTCAATTTCCAAGAAATTAAGGATTCACCAATGAATATGGCATAGTCAGTAACAGATCTAATAGTATCATGACACGCTCCCCATTCACGATTAGAGAATCTACGCAGATCAAAATTGGCATCAGTTAAATAAAAGAGACTCTGACCAATACAACATTTCAAATAATGTAAGACTTTGTGAACTGCCTGAAGGTGAGTATCTCTCGGTGGTGAAGAATGATGAGCAAGCTTAGATACTGCAAACATCATATCAGGACGATTCATTGTCAGGTATTGAAGCTTCCCAACCAGTTTTATGTATTTCTTATCATCAGAAAGAGCTATGTCATCATCCTTAGACATCTTTTTTTTAGGTTTCACTGGAATAGAGTAAGGCTTGTCCAGGCGGTAGTTTCATGTAGATTTCTTCATCTAGATCACCATTCAAGAATGCATTATAGACATCAAGTTAATGAAGGGGCCATTGCATCTAGGGGGCAAGAGATAGAATAATCTTTACTGTAGCCATCTTTGCAACTGAGAGAAAAAAATATCAATAAAATCAATTCCTTCCTGCTGTGTGTAACTTTTGGTGACAATTCTGGCCTTTTATCATTCAATACTGCCATCTGCAAGGTATTTAATAGTGAAGACTCATCTATATCCCACTGCAGTCTTTCCATAAGGTGAGTCTGTAATGCTCAAGTTCATGTACGTACAAAAGCACCAATCTCCTTTCCCATAACATCATTCCAAATGTTGTCTTTCTTCACCTCTAAGTACCTTTGGGTATAGGGATATTTGTAATGGTATTAATAAAAGCACGAAAAGGCTCAGATAGATATGAGTAAGAAATATAATGTGTGAGAGGATAAGGAGTAATCTTAATAGGAGTATTCGTATGTAAGTGAAAATCATCTTCTTCAGCCGAGTTGGTTTAAGTTTAGAAAGGACAAACACCAAAAAAGATGACTCATCAGGAAGAAGATGAGCATCAGACGATGATTGCACAAGAGAAAGAGATCATCAATGGATGTAGGGGAATGAAGATGAGGAGAGAAAAACCTTGAGTCTTCTAGAATGGAAGAAGAAACAGAGGGGAAAATATCCTCATAGAATATGGTGTGTTTAGAAACAGAAACTGAGTTTGTCTCTATATCCAATAGTTTGTACCCTTTGTAACAAGCCGGGTACCCAAGAAACACACACGCTCTAGCCTGAGGATCAAACTTAGTCCTCTAACTTAGAAGAGGTAGAATTATAGCAGAGACAACCAAAAGCACGTAAGAATGATAATCATGAATTTTAGCCGTTAATCTTTTAAATGAGGTTTTATTATCTATGATTGGAGAAGGAAGGCGATTAATCAAAAATGCTGCAGTCATAACACAATCTCTCCAATAAGCTAAAGGTATCCCAAAACTCTCTTCTTTGTATTTATGATATGTTTAAAGACTGGAATTTTAATTGCTCTTGTGTTGATCGTACCATTGTGTGTATATTCTCAGGTGATAATACACTTTTATAGCAGCAAACTATGTAAACAATATTGAGAACAACATCCAAAAGGGCAACTGGAGCCTGGAGAATGAGAATGTACCATGTGTGTCTCTCTTCCCCGATCTTTAATTTACTAATTTGTTATTTTCATATCCTAAACGAAACTCTCTTTTTCCCTTGTTTTTTTATATGATCTTCTGCAAATATGACTTTTTGAACTACTGGAGAAACACGGTTTGCAAGAAATACAATTGCGATTATATATGTCCCATTCATTTTTTGATTATATACAGTAGAACTCTATAAATTAATAGTGTTGGGATATTGATATTATATTAATTTACAGAGTTATTAATTTATTAGTTTTAAATAACATAAATATAAATAAATAATTAAAAACAGTATTTTCTTTTAAGTTTGTAATACTTTCTAAAATTTCATTTAAAAATTATATATGAGTTGTAACAATAAATTAGTTTTAATTAAAATAAACATCATTATACTCATATTTTAGTATATTACCATAGTTATATATTTATAGAAAGTTATATTTATATTAATTATTAATTTATGATATAAATAGAACTTATATTTACATTGGTTTTTATTTAAAAATATATTATCTTATTAATTTATCGATTTATGTTATCTTTTGACCCGGCTCAACTCAGGATTAAAAACATTAATTAACTTATAGAGTTTATTAAATTATCGAATATTATATAAATTTTATACTGTATGTCCCAAAAATCAGTATACTAAACATTGAGACAACAATAAAGAAAAAGTAACTCAGTACCAAACTTTTTCATTTTTATAATGAGTACAAAGTATAACTTTCAACTTATTCCTAAATTGAAAAAAAAACTGATCATATCAATAAAGTACATGTTTAGATTGGTTTTGGACTATGTTGATACTTCATTTCTTTTTCTTTTTACTTTTAAATAATAACTAGGTAATAATAATCTGCACTATGCACAGGAAAAAAAATCATAAACAATTTAAATATTATATAAAATGAAAATAATGTACTTAATTTTATTTGTATATAATATATGTAAGTAACAATAATATTTGTTTATAAAATTTTATAATTTTTATATTATTTTTTATATGAATCTAATTGCATATTTAGTCTAACCTTCAAACACTATGGTTGTAAAAATATAAACATTTAAAAATCATAAATAATTAAAACTTTTATTTTGAAATATTAAATATACATATAAGATATATAAAAATATATTATATATTTTTAAAGTTTAATATTGTTGATCAATTATCTAAGTTATATATATGTGAATCAATATTTATAACTCTTAACTTATTCTTCTAATATACATTTTTATAATATAAGAAATTGATCAAATTATAATATGAATTTAACAAAATAATATTTTGATTTTTTTATTAAGTTATTCTAGTGGTTAAAATAAAAATTTATAACATATATTTTTAGTATATTTATAATATTCTAACTTTTTAATGTATTAAACTATTTTTAATAGGTCAACTATTTGATATAATATTTTTTAACTTTCTGTCAAGTTTAAATATTTATATTATGTGATTAATATATATGTTTTATTAATAAAACACTAAAAAAATACTAGTAAATAGTGATGTCTAGTGCCTATTAAATCAAGATTCGTGCTTTTATATAAACAAAAGCAAATTATGGTTTTTTTATAATAACATAAACATCCTCATCTCCAATATGTGATTTATAAAACATACTTATATTTATCATCATTTTAGTCATTTAAATTTTTTTTAAATCAAATTATAATACATGTACAAAGCTATAAATTTTTATTATATAAACTAGACTTTTAACTCGTGCTACACGCGAGTCTATTTTAATAATTTGATTTAGTTAATTTTTTGGCTGATATCTTTTAAATTATCAAAACTATAATATATTTATAGAAATTTTCTTTTATATAAAACAAATTAAAATATAATATGTAGTTTTACCTTTTTATTATAAAATTATAAATCTTATTAAGTAAGGTTATAGTAATAATATTTAATGAATTATCTAACTCCGAAGTGCATACATTTGATTTAGAGAATAATTTTTTACTAAATTTTGGTGTTTTTGTGTCCTTAGGATTTCTATAGTTCTTTTTTAAGATTTATATGTTCAAATATTTAGTTTTTGATTAAATGTCTCACTGATATTGTGTATCGATGTATATATAATATATGATTCATGTTGATTCGGAATTACTTTTATTAGGATGCTACAATAATCATGTAAAGCTGCTTCCTGCTTCTCTACCAGATCATTAATGAATTTTATGTTATATCTCTACTCGGTTTATAAGATCTGTTTTATTTGCAGTCAACTATTTGATAGTTTATATTTTAAACATGTAATATGGTGTGGAGTCTTCACATTATCACTGTTTTTATCTTTTGTGTAGTTTATTCATGTTTTGATTTGAATAGTTTATCTAGATATATTCTAACTTGAATTTGATTTATAACTTTGTCATACTTTATTATTTAAAGAAAATTTTAAAAGATGTTACTCATGTGCTATTCATGTTAGCTAAAGTATAAGTAGTAACAATGTATAAATTAGTTGTTATATTTCGAATGTAAAATTACTTGTGTAATATTGTTTTTGTTAATTTTGAAACCAGATGCAGCCAAGATATGAGTCATTATAAATTTAAATAATATGTTTGATTTATCGGACTCTTAAGGCTGTTAAGAAAAAGTAAAAAAAATAATGAAAAAGAAGCAACTTATTTAACTACAATTGGAGTTTATTTAGATTTAAATAGTTAAAAAGGAATTCTGACATCTGAATCTTAATTTAAAAAATGTTATAGCAATAGACAATATGAATAATTATAAAAATATAGTGTTCAATAATTAATACATAATTTATTTAACAATTAATACATTTTTTTAGATTGATGTTAAATTTCAAACCTTCAGTTGGAGGAAAAGAAACTTTTTTATATGACTAACAAACTTCTGTGATTAAGTTTGTGATGAAAACACGACAAACTAATAATAAAATTTATTAATACAATCTAATAAATAATAAAATGATCATAATTTGTGTCTTTTTATACAGTTACAAAGGTATAAATATCAAAAGGTACAACTTTTCATAAATGAAAAAATATACTTAATAAATAATAAAAAGCCGGTTATAATAAAATATGCAATCACAATTAATATTTATTCAATTTTAAAATAAAACATTTAAGAAAATTAACACTTATAAATGAAGGTGTACCTAATGAATAAAAAAAAACACAAATATTAATAGCGGTTATGTATTTTTATAATGAAAAGATGCAACTTATTGAAATGCAAATGATATTTATTCAGATTATTATTTTTAATAAGGAGTTCTGACTTATGGGTCTTCACTTAAATATGATATACCAATAGATAACATTAAATAATCGGAAAGTGTAGTGTTGAACAAATTATTACATATATTTTTAGATTTGATGTTAAATATACTTATTTTTTTTTCAACTTCAAATGGAGGAAAATAAACTTCTTTGTATGATTAACAAACTTTTGTAATTAACCTTGGGATAAAAATACGACAAACTAATAATAAGCTTTACATATTTTAGTATAATAAATAATAAAAATGATCATAATTTTGTGTCTTTTTACAACTTTTAATAAACGAAAATGTATCTTATAAATAATAAAAATAAAACATGAACTCTAATGACGGTTATGAAAAAAAATATGATGAAAAAACACAATCATAATTAATATTATTCAATTTTAAAATAAAATTTTCAGTAAATTCAAGAAAAACAAATTCAGAAAATTAACAATTAATTATAAATGAAAATGTTCCTAATAAATAAATAAAATACAAATACTAATAGCAGTTATGAAACATTATAATGGAAAGACGAAAAGGCACAAATTACACTTGAGATGAAAAAACACTACTATTTATAATTAAAAAGATATTACTTTTGAGAATAAACAGACACTACTTTCAGTTAGAAAGAAAATACACTAATGAAAAGACGCAACTATAAATTTTAAAATGACACGACTTACTAAAATACAAATGGAATTTATTCGGATTTCTATTATTAAATTCTTGGCCAACAAGATTTTTTGCTTAAAACTGAAAATATATAACTGTTTTCTGTGTTTTGATTTGTCAACTGTCATCATTATAAGTAAGAAAGTAAAAATCAGACACAAGTGATTATAATAAATAGATAAAACATACATTAAATATATACTAAATGAAAGCACTTGTTTGGGGTTTCTAAAGCTAGCCACCTCAGCAAAAAAAAACTATCTATAATCATGCCACATCAGCACAATTTAAATAAAAAAACTCTTTAATATATTTATAATATAATTAAAACAAAATAGTATTTAATCAACAATAATAATAATACTTGAATATTGATTAAATTGTATATACTGTAATAACAAAAATAATATGACATATAACCTGATTTTAACAAAAAGAAAAATTAGCTATATGTTTAATATTTAAAATTTTTACAGCCCAAATTAATAATAATCACACGTTTAAACTAAAAACCGATAAAATATAATATTATGAGATATGAAGTTCGTCCACACAATATTAAAAAAACTCTGATTTTAGTTTTTTTGAAATACACATAAAATATTTTAGAAAATAAATTGCTCCAAAAAAAATTAAATAATAGCTAATAGAAACAAAGTTACAAAATAGTAATTTCCAAAACAAAACTGAAAACATTCACAATTTTTCTACAAACAAAGTTACATCTTTAATCATCCACATCAACAAAAAAGGAATTCTTTACAAACTCAACATGTAAAAAAATTAATATAATTTTTTTTGGGGTTTAGAAACTCTTTTTAAAATAATATGATATATATTATTAATTTAATTATAAAGACTCATCAAAATATATGTGTGGTGTAAGAAAAATACATAAGTTAAATTACAACCAAATGTAAATGAATCTTTTACACTTTTTGAGTTTTGAGAAACTGGACATACTTTGTTTAATAGTATGAGTTAGTATAAAGTTGTATTTCTATATGTATTTGCTTTATTCATCTACAAATTCTATAGTTTACAGATGCTCCAGGGATCAAATTAAAATTGCAGTTTATCAATATGATTGTGATTTTGTATACTATGTAAATGTTTTTTCTTTTATATGAACAATAGTTCTTTTAAAGATTTGTAAGAGTTTTAGATATTGACTGTTGTTTTGTATTTGAGACTGCTAATGAAAAACAAAATTACACGTACATAATTGAAAAGAAATCTAAATTAATTGGAACAATAATCAGATGCTTCAGTTGTAGTTATATGTTTGATAAGTTATTTTCTTTTTATTTAAAATGGAAAAAATGAAAAAATGTTTCAAATTAAATAAAAAAAAACTTATAGTTGTTGAATTGAGTTATATATCAAATTTAGTTAAAATAAAATTAATTTTAATAGTATTTTGAAAGTTTTTGTACGAGTTTATATACAGAAATATTAAGTTTTGGATTGACAGTTGTTTTTCACATATATCAGTTTAGTAAAGTTTTAAATTAAATCAAAATACATTTTTAAATATATTAAAAATATTTCGATGTATAATCAAATATTATATTTAAAATATTAATTTAAAATTAAAATAATTTATTTTAAATAATCAGATATTTGTAAACACAATCCGCGTGTAGCGCGAAAACATCCCTAGTAAAGATAAAAAAATGTTTGGCTCAGTTGAAAGAAAACACAACCCTTAAATTATTAGATTCTATTTTATATAAAAGAATGCTCACATAAAAACTTTCATTATTTCAGAGCCTATTGTAATAATAGATCCATTATATTAAGAAAAATAAAGTTAGACCTAAGAAACACATTATAGTAAGAAAGTAAAAATTAGACCAAAATATTGTTTTCTGTAATTTTAAGCGATATAAACAGTTTTGAGGAGACATAAATTATAGTTAATGAAAAAACGCAACCATTTATAATGAAAACATGCAACCACGATTTTGAAACGACACTACTTATCGAAGTGCAATTGACATTTATTCATATTATTATTATAGATAGCACTTAAAACTGAAAATATAAAACTGATTTCTGTGTTTTGATATGCCACCGGTCGCAAGTAAAAATCAGATTCCAAATGATTATCATAGATAGGGTAAAACATAGATTTAAAAAAATATATATATTTGGTTTAGTAAAAAGAAAACGTAATCCTTGAAATATTAGATTTTATTTCATATAAAAAATGCTGACATAAAAAAACTTTCATTATTTCACAGCTTATTGTAATAATAAACTCATTATACTAAAAAGTAAAAGTTAAATTTATTATAATAAGAAAGTAAAAGTTATACTCAAATAATTTTTGTTTGTGGTTTTGAACTATATAAATAGTTTTGAAAAAAAAATATAAATTGTAGTTGATGAAAAAGCACAACTATTTATAATAAAAATATTCCACCATTTATAATGAAAAAATGCAGCTACAAATTTTTAAAGGACACAACTTTTTGAAATGCAATTAGCATTTATTCAAATTATTCAAATTATTATTATAGATATATACACATATACAATTAGACATGCAAAACTTCAATTAGATATGCATACAAATATACAATTATTCAACAACAACAAATAAATAGACACGTAAAACTACAACTTTTTATTATCAAAAAGCAAAGAAGGACAACTATGATTGGTGGCACGAAGTCATGATCCAAAGTGATCTACATGATCATTTAAAGGCCCATTTGTTTTGCTTGCGAATCTGTGCTTCTTCCTCCGGCGTTTTTGTGTTGAAAGTCTTACGAAGCTCTTCAGGAGTTTTACCTCTGCACATCGTATCAGTGATGGTCTGACAAGTGAGACCAATGAGGCTTTTGACGTTTAGAAAATTACAATGTTTTGAAAGTCGACTCGGACCAGCCGTCGTCCGGTTAAATCGGGACCCGGTCACTTATCCGGGTTGGTTTAATTCTTAAAATCTAAAATTTATTAGTCCGACAAAATCCAGAAAAATTCGCGAGTAATCTGTGACCCAGTGACCCGTTGACCCGGTTGAACCAGTAATTTTAATTATTTTCATAAAAAATTTTAATAGAAATAATCTCTAATTAAATTATAGAATTTTGTTATTTTATGACTTTTGTTGAGTTTTAAAATTTGTAATTTGTATCAACATTGAATTTTTTTTTTCACCTGCTTATGTTATGTTTTGAACAATTTATATTATAATTTTTATATTTAATAATTTGAACAGTTTATGTTTTGTTTTTTATATTTAAATATATTTTCCTATTTTTAAAACTATATAATATATATAATATATAAATTTTTATTAAATAGTTAATCCGTGGTTGACCTGGATCAATCCAAATAAACACAGAAGCCCAGTGATCCGATAAACATTCCGGTTTGCTTTCCAAATCGGATTTCAAAAGATTGGAAAATTAGCAGCATTCGTCAGCTTGATGAGCGTGGACTGATCGAGATCTTATATAAGATAAAGGATATATAAGATATTATTAGTCCTAACTCCTAATATTAAAACTTCAATCTCTTTCTAAAAACAGAATTTATCAGTTTAATCATGATTTACAAATTTATTTTGAACAAATCTGTTTTATATAAAAATGAAATCTAAAACCAGTTTATTTAAAAACTTATTTTTTTACTGCAAATCAATTATATTAACATCAAGAGTTTACAAAGAAACAAAACCAATACAAACAATCGTTATACGCAAATATAGAAAATTGAAACAATTTCGATAAAAAAGTCGAATATAATCTAGCTATCATTACAAGAAGCTTACAGGCTAACAGAAAATTTATGTTATGTCCCTTTTTCACACACTTTTTGTTAGCTATCGGCTTGCTACCGAATCTTCAAAATGTCCATAACATTACTTTAGTTAGTAAATATAAATTTAATGTTGTTCAAACACTATGGTTGTAAAAATATAAACATTTAAAAATCATAAATAATTAAAAATTTTATTTTGAAATATTAAATATACATATAAGATATATAAAAATATATTATATATTTTTAAAGTTTAATATTGTTGATCAATTATCTAAGTTATATATATGTGAATCAATATTTATAACTCTTAACTTATTCTTCCAATATACATTTTTATAATATAGGAAATTGATCAAATTATAATATGAATTTAACAAAATAATATTTTGATTTTTTTATTAAGTTATTCTAGTGGTTAAAATAAAAATTTATAACATATATTTTTAGTATATTTATAATATTCTAACTTTTTAATGTATTAAACTATTTTTAATAGGTCAACTATTTGATATAATATTTTTTAACTTTCTGTCAAGTTTAAATATTTATATTATGTGATTAATATATATGTTTTATTAATAAAACACTAAAAAAATACTAGTAAATAGTGATGTCTAGTGCCTATTAAATCAAGATTCGTGCTTTTATATAAACAAAAGCAAATTATGGTTTTTTTATAATAACATAAACATCCTCATCTCCAATATGTGATTTATAAAACATACTTATATTTATCATCATTTTAGTCATTTAAATTTTTTTTTAAATCAAATTATAATACATGTACAAAGCTATAAATTTTTATTATATAAACTATACTTTTAACTCGTGCTACACGCGAGTCTATTTTAATAATTTGATTTAGTTAATTTTTTGGCTGATATCTTTTAAATTATCAAAACTATAATATATTTATAGAAATTTTCTTTTATATAAAACAAATTAAAATATAATATGTAGTTTTACCTTTTTATTATAAAATTATAAATCTTATTAAGTAAGGTTATAGTAATAATATTTAATGAATTATCTAACTCCGAAGTGCATACATTTGATTTAGAGAATAATTCTTTACTAAATTTTGGTGTTTTTGTGTCCTTAGGATTTTTATAGTTCTTTTTTTAAGATTTATATGTTCAAATATTTAGTTTTTGATTAAATGTCTCACTGATATTGTGTATCGATGTATATATAATATATGATTCATGTTGATTCGGAATTACTTTTATTAGGATGCTACAATAATCATGTAAAGCTGCTTCCTGCTTCTCTACCAGATCATTAATGAATTTTATGTTATATCTCTACTCGGTTTATAAGATCTGTTTTATTTGCAGTCAACTATTTGATAGTTTATATTTTAAACATGTAATATGGTGTGGAGTCTTCACATTATCACTGTTTTTATCTTTTGTGTAGTTTATTCATGTTTTGATTTGAATAGTTTATCTAGATATATTCTAACTTGAATTTGATTTATAACTTTGTCATACTTTATTATTTAAAGAAAATTTTAAAAGATGTTACTCATGTGCTATTCATGTTAGCTAAAGTATAAGTAGTAACAATGGATAAATTAGTTGTTATATTTCGAATGTAAAATTACTTGTGTAATATTGTTTTTGTTAATTTTGAAACCAGATGCAGCCAAGATATGAGTCATTATAAATTTAAATAATATGTTTGATTTATCGGACTCTTAAGGCTGTTAAGAAAAAGTAAAAAAATAATGAAAAAGAAGCAACTTATTTAACTACAATTGGAGTTTATTTAGATTTAAATAGTTAAAAAGGAATTCTGACATCTGAATCTTAATTTAAAAAATGTTATAGCAATAGACAATATGAATAATTATAAAAATATAGTGTTCAATAATTAATACATAATTTATTTAACAATTAATACATTTTTTTAGATTGATGTTAAATTTCAAACCTTCAGTTGGAGGAAAAGAAACTTTTTTATATGACTAACAAACTTCTGTGATTAAGTTTGTGATGAAAACACGACAAACTAATAATAAAATTTATTAATACAATCTAATAAATAATAAAATGATCATAATTTGTGTCTTTTTATACAGTTACAAAGGTATAAATATCAAAAGGTACAACTTTTCATAAATGAAAAAATATACATAATAAATAATAAAAAGTCGGTTATGATAAAACATACAATCACAATTAATATTTATTCAATTTTAAAATAAAACATTTAAGAAAATTAACACTTATAAATGAAGGTGTACCTAATGAATAAAAAAAACACAAATATTAATAGCGGTTATGTATTTTTATAATGAAAAGATGCAACTTATTGAAATGCAAATGATATTTATTCAGATTGTTATTTTTAATAAGGAGTTCTGACTTATGGGTCTTCACTTAAATATGATATACCAATAGATAACATTAAATAATCAGAAAGTGTAGTGTTGAACAAATTATTACATATATTTTTAGATTTGATGTTAAATATACTTATTTTTTTTTCAACTTCAAATGGAGGAAAATAAACTTCTTTGTATGATTAACAAACTTTTGTAATTAACCTTGGGATAAAAATACGACAAACTAATAATAAGCTTTACATATTTTAGTATAATAAATAATAAAAATGATCATAATTTTGTATCTTTTTACAACTTTTAATAAACGAAAATGTATCTCATAAATAATAAAAATAAAACATGAACTCTAATGACGGTTATGAAAAAAAATATGATGAAAAAACACAATCATAAATAATATTATTCAATTTTAAAATAAAATTTTTAGTAAATTCAAGAAAAACAAATTCAGAAAATTAACAATTAATTATAAATGAAAATGTTCCTAATAAATAAATAAAATACAAATACTAATAGCAGTTATGAAACATTATAATGGAAAGACGAAAAGGCACAAATTACACTTGAGATGAAAAAACACTACTATTTATAATTAAAAAGATATTACTTTTGAGAATAAACAGACACTACTTTCAGTTAGAAAGAAAATACACTAATGAAAAGACGCAACTATAAATTTTAAAATGACACGACTTACTAAAATACAAATGGAATTTATTCGGATTTCTATTATTAAATTCTTGGCCAACAAGATTTTTTGCTTAAAACTGAAAATATATAACTGTTTTCTGTGTTTTGATTTGTCAACTGTCATCATTATAAGTAAGAAAGTAAAAATCAGACACAAGTGATTATAATAGATAGATAAAACATACATTAAATATATACTAAATGAAAGTACTTGTTTGGGGTTTCTAAAGCTAGCCACCGCAGCAAAAAAAAACTATCTATAATCATGCCACATCAGCACAATTTAAATAAAAATAACTTTTTAATATATTTATAATATAATTAAAACAAAATAGTATTTAATCAACAATAATAATAATACTTGAATATTGATTAAATTGTATATACTGTAATAACAAAAAAAATATGACATATAACCTGATTTTAACAAAAAGAAAAATTAGCTATATGTTTAATATTTAAAATTTTTACAGCCCAAATTAATAATAATCACACGTTTAAACTAAAAACCGATAAAATATAATATTATGAGATATGAAGTTCGTCCACACAATATTAAAAAAACTCTGATTTTAGTTTTTTTGAAATACACATAAAATATTTTAGAAAATAAATTGCTCCAAAAAAAATTAAATAATAGCTAATAGAAACAAAGTTACAAAATAGTAATTTCCAAAACAAAACTGAAAACATTCACAATTTTTCTACAAACAAAGTTACATCTTTAATCATCCACATCAACAAAAAAGGAATTCTTTACAAACTCAACATGTAAAAAAATTAATATAATTTTTTGGGGGTTTAGAAACTCTTTTTAAAATAATATGATATATATTATTAATTTAATTATAAAGACTCATCAAAATATATGTGTGGTGTAAGAAAAATACATAAGTTAAATTACAACCAAATGTAAATGAATCTTTTACACTTTTTGAGTTTTGAGAAACTGGACATACTTTGTTTAATAGTATGAGTTAGTATAAAGTTGTATTTCTATATGTATTTGCTTTATTCATCTACAAATTCTATATTTTACAGATGCTCCAGGGATCAAATTAAAATTGCAGTTTATCAATATGATTGTGATTTTGTATACTATGTAAATGTTTTTTCTTTTATATGAACAATAGTTCTTTTAAAGATTTGTAAGAGTTTTAGATATTGACTGTTGTTTTGTATTTGAGACTGCTAATGAAAAACAAAATTACACGTACATAATTGAAAAGAAATCTAAATTAATTGGAACAATAATCAGATGCTTCAGTTGTAGTTATATGTTTGATAAGTTATTTTCTTTTTATTTAAAATGGAAAAAATGAAAAAATATTTCAAATTAAATAAAAAAAAACTTATAGTTGTTGAATTGAGTTATATATCAAATTTAGTTAAAATAAAATTAATTTTAATAGTATTTTGAAAGTTTTTGTACGAGTTTATATACAGAAATATTAAGTTTTGGATTGACAGTTGTTTTTCACATATATCAAATTAGTAAAGTTTTAAATTAAATCAAAATACATTTTTAAATATATTAAAAATATTTCGATGTATAATCAAATATTATATTTAAAATATTAATTTAAAATTAAAATAATTTATTTTAAATAATCAGATATTTGTAAAAACAATCCGCGTGTAGCGCGGAAACATCCCTAGTAAAGATAAAAAAATGTTTGGCTCAGTAGAAAGAAAACACAACCCTTAAATTATTAGATTCTATTTTATATAAAAGAATGCTCACATAAAAAACTTTCATTATTTCAGAGCCTATTGTAATAATAGATCCATTATATTAAGAAAAATAAAGTTAGACCTAAGAAACACATTATAGTAAGAAAGTAAAAATTAGACCAAAATATTGTTTTCTGTAATTTTAAGCGATATAAACAGTTTTGAGGAGACATAAATTATAGTTAATGAAAAAACGCAACCATTTATAATGAAAACATGCAACCACGATTTTGAAACGACACTACTTATCGAAGTGCAATTGACATTTATTCATATTATTATTATAGATAGCACTTAAAACTGAAAATATAAAACTGATTTCTGTGTTTTGATATGCCACCGGTCGCAAGTAAAAATCAGATTCCAAATGATTATCATAGATAGGTAAAACATAGATTTAAAAAAATATATATATTTGGTTTAGTAAAAAGAAAACGTAATCCTTGAAATATTAGATTTTATTTCATATAAAAAATGCTGACATAAAAAAACTTTCATTATTTCACAGCTTATTGTAATAATAAACTCATTATACTAAAAAGTAAAAGTTAAATTTATTATAATAAGAAAGTAAAAGTTATACTCAAATAATTTTTGTTTGTGGTTTTGAACTATATAAATAGTTTTGAAAAAAAAATATAAATTGTAGTTGATGAAAAAGCACAACTATTTATAATAAAAATATTCCACCATTTATAATGAAAAAATGCAGCTACAAATTTTTAAAGGACACAACTTTTTGAAATGCAATTAGCATTTATTCAAATTATTCAAATTATTATTATAGATATATACACATATACAATTAGACATGCAAAACTTCAATTAGATATGCATACAAATATACAATTATTCAACAACAACAAATAAATAGACACGTAAAACTACAACTTTTTATTATCAAAAAGCAAAGAAGGACAACTATGATTGGTGGCACGAAGTCATGATCCAAAGTGATCTACATGATCATTTAAAAGCCCATTTGTTTTGCTTGCGAATCTGTGCTTCTTCCTCCGGCGTTTTTGTGTTGAAAGTCTTACGAAGCTCTTCAGGAGTTTTACCTCTGCACATCGTATCAGTGATGGTCTGACAAGTGAGACCAATGAGGCTTTTGACGTTTAGAAAATTACAATGTTTTGAAAGTCGACTCGGACCAGCCGTCGTCCGGTTAAATCGGGACTCGGTCACTTATCCAGGTTGGTTTAATTCTTAAAATCTAAAATTTATTAATCCGACAAAATCCAGAAAAATTCGCGAGTAATCTGTGACCCAGTGACCCGTTGACCCGGTTGAACCAGCAATTTTAATTATTTTCATAAAAAATTTTAATAGAAATAATCTCTAATTAAATTATAGAATTTTGTTATTTTATGACTTTTGTTGAGTTTTAAAATTTGTAATTTGTATCAACATTGAATTTTTTTTTTCACCTGCTTATGTTATGTTTTGAACAATTTATGTTATAATTTTTATATTTAATAATTTGAACAGTTTATGTTTTGTTTTTTATATTTAAATATATTTTCCTATTTTTAAAACTATATAATATATATAATATATAAATTTTTATTAAATAGTTAATCCGCGGTTGACCTGGATCAATCCAAATAAACACAGAAGCCCAGTGATCCGATAAACATTCCGGTTTGCTTTCCAGGTCGGATTTCAAAAGATTGGAAAATTAGCAGCATTCGTCAGCTTGATGAGCGTGGACTGATCGAGATCTTATATAAGATAAAGGATATATAAGATATTATTAGTCCTAACTCCTAATATTAAAACTTCAATCTCTTTCTAAAAACAGAATTTATCAGTTTAATCATGATTTACAAATTTATTTTGAACAAATCTGTTTTATATAAAAATGAAATCTGAAACCAGTTTATTTAAAAACTTATTTGTTTACTGCAAATCAATTATATTAACATCAAGAGTTTACAAAGAAACAAAACCAATACAAACAATCGTTATACGCAAATATAGAAAATTGAAACAATTTCGATAAAAAAGTCGAATATAATCTAGCTATCATTACAAGAAGCTTACAGGCTAACAGAAAATTTATGTTATGTCCCTTTTTTACACACTTTTTGTTAGCTATCGGCTTGCTACCGAATCTTCAAAATGTCCATAACATTACTTTAGTTAGTAAATATAAATTTAATGTTGTTCAAACACTATGGTTGTAAAAATATAAACATTTAAAAATCATAAATAATTAAAAATTTTATTTTGAAATATTAAATATACATATAAGATATATAAAAATATATTATATATTTTTAAAGTTTAATATTGTCGATCAATTATCTAAGTTATATATATGTGAATCAATATTTATAACTCTTAACTTATTCTTCCAATATACATTTTTATAATATAAGAAATTGATCAAATTATAATATGAATTTAATAAAATAATATTTTGATTTTTTTATTAAGTTATTCTAGTGGTTAAAATAAAAATTTATAACATATATTTTTAGTATATTTATAATATTCTAACTTTTTAATGTATTAAACTATTTTTAATAGGTCAACTATTTGATATAATATTTTTTAACTTTCTGTCAAGTTTAAATATTTATATTATGTGATTAATATATATGTTTTATTAATAAAACAATAAAAAATACTAGTAAATAGTGATGTCTAGTGCCTATTAAATCAAGATTCGTGCTTTTATATAAACAAAAGCAAATTATTTTATAATAACATAAACATCCTCATCTCCAATATGTGATTTATAAAACATACTTATATTTATCATCATTTTAGTCATTTAAATTTTTTTTTTAAATCAAATTATAATACATGTACAAAGCTATAATTTTTTATTATATAAACTAGACTTTTAACTCGTGCTACACGCGAGTCTATTTTAATAATTTGATTTAGTTAATTTTTTGGCTGATATCTTTTAAATTATCAAAACTATAATATATTTATAGAAATTTTCTTTTATATAAAACAAATTAAAATATAATATGTAGTTTTACCTTTTTATTATAAAATTATAAATCTTATTAAGTAAGGTTATAGTAATAATATTTAATGAATTATCTAACTCCGAAGTGCATACATTTGATTTAGAGAATAATTCTTTACTAAATTTTGGTGTTTTTGTGTCCTTAGGATTTCTATAGTTCTTTTTTTAAGATTTATATGTTCAAATATTTAGTTTTTGATTAAATGTCTCACTGATATTGTGTATCGATGTATATATAATATATGATTCATGTTGATTCGGAATTACTTTTATTAGGATGCTACAATAATCATGTAAAGCTGCTTCCTGCTTCTCTACCAGATCATTAATGAATTTTATGTTATATCTCTACTCGGTTTATAAGATCTGTTTTATTTGCAGTCAACTATTTGATAGTTTATATTTTAAACATGTAATATGGTGTGGAGTCTTCACATTATCACTGTTTTTATCTTTTGTGTAGTTTATTCATGTTTTGATTTGAATAGTTTATCTAGATATATTCTAACTTGAATTTGATTTATAACTTTGTCATACTTTATTATTTAAAGGAAATTTTAAAAGATGTTACTCATGTGCTATTCATGTTAGCTAAAGTATAAGTAGTAACAATGTATAAATTAGTTGTTATATTTCGAATGTAAAATTACTTGTGTAATATTGTTTTTGTTAATTTTGAAACCAGATGCAGCCAAGATATGAGTCATTATAAATTTAAATAATATGTTTGATTTATAAATTTGTATAACCTACTGTAATTTTATATGGTTATTCATAGTCAATACCAATATTTTAGAAGTTATGAATTTTCTAGAACTAAATTTCAAACTAATTTTCTTATTAGATTTTGTTTTGTGTTATTTTACATATCTTTCGACAGTAATTTACGTCTGGTTTTTGTTAGTTAAACTTTTTTGGTTAGTTCAGCTTTGTGTGTTGATTTTCTAAATAATTAGGTTAAATATCAAGTTTTAGGTGACTTTTTCTTTTGATGTCAAAAAAAAAGATGACCTTTTCTTTTCTTAATTTAACATGAATATTTTTTTAGTAGCACTGATAGTTTTAAATAATAATTTTATATATTTATACATACAATTTAATCTTAAATTTTTTTCTAAATAAATTACTCATTATAAATACATATTTTAAATTTTTTCTTTTTTGAATTAAACTTTTTTGTTATTGATATACATATTTGTTTTTGTTAGTTTAGCTTTTGTGACAATAAGTTTCCATTTTATTTTGACAAATGTTATATATTTGGATTTTTGACGTAATTTTATTTTATCTGTTTTATTAGTTAAACTTTTTATCTTAATTTTCAATTCTTCTATGATAATTTTATATTTTTGCATGTTTTAATTTATTTAAATTATAAATCATATTTAACATTTTTATGTGTAAAGAAAAATTCTGATGTGAACCAATTAGATTGAGTTTCTACGTCATATGTGGACGCTCTCATTGGCCTAAGGCATCAATACGGACCACAACTAATATCTTTTGGGTTAGCAGTTCAGATTTTAATTATTTGTCATGATTAAAATTTTTAAATAGTTTAATTATAGTTTTAAAATACTGTTTTTAATTACTTTTTTCAATACATATGATTTTCTTTAATAATCTATTTACATATGTTAGTTTTTGTTAAAGATATTTATATGTTAATTTACCTTTTATTGTTAATAGAAAAATAAGATTTACTTTATAAACTCTTTCTTATTAATAACTAACTTATAATTTCGAAATTTTCCTAATAACAACAAAAACAAAATAATTAAAATTTAGAAATTTCTCTTATAATAATAAAAACGAATTAATTACTTTTAATATAAAATATATAATTAACTATAGATAATGATGATGTGTACCAATAGAATTGAATCTTTTAAATCTTATATGGACACCGTTAGAAGCATTTAGCATCAATTTTTATTAGTAATAGATAGATGATGTGATGATTTTCTTTTTTTACAAAATAAGTTTAAATAAAAGTAAGAGAAGAAATATAGTATAAAAAATAATTAATATGATGCTATGTTTGGTAAAAATAGAAAGAAAATAATATCTTCATAATTAAATGTTAAATTATATATACATTTATGAAATAACCAATTAATATGAGTGGCATGTGATGTAGTTATTTTTGTAATAAAAGTCTTTTTATAAAAAAAACTGAGAAACTCTATAGTAATAACATATCAGTAAAATATCATCATTGTAATTATTTATAAAAATGAAGATAATCTTTAAAAATATTTTTCAACTAATATATAGGGAATTTGTTGGTATTTGAGAAATGTGTGGTGTAGATAGTAAGAAAATTTGGAGCAAAACTGTGTGGTTCTCTAAGTATTGGAAGGGCAAGGCCACTAATGGTGGAAATGAATTTGGATATGGAACCCCCTTACTATTGCAGAGCTACAGAAGTGTTCATGGGAAAGTTTCAGTAGTTCTCTTATAAATATAGATTTTTATTTAAATAAATATATATATATATATATATCATTTTATTTTTTATACTAAACAAAATAATATACTAAACAAAAAATACTTATAAAAATTGATTTCTACTAAATCAAGATTCCTCTTTCTACGAAAACAATATATACATATATATATATCATTTTATTTTATAATAATTTTTGAACCATCTATACACCTCCTTATTTCAAATGTGACTCGTAAAACATACTTATATTTATCATCATTTGAGTAATTTATATTTATTTGTAAAAAATCAAATTATAATACATATAAAACTATGTATTTTGATTATAAAAATGACGATTGTTTTTCATAAAAATAAGTTTAAATAAAAGTAAGATAAGAAATTTAGTGTAAAGAAATAACTAATATGTTGTTATTTTTAATATCAAATAGAAAAAGACAAATATCTTCATAATTAAATGTAAAATTATATATATATATATATATAGTTTAACCAATTGATATTAGTGGCACATAATGTAATTATTCTAGTAATAAAAATCTTTTTTTAAAAAAGAAACCGTTTTCTCTCCCAAGCGATCCGAAAGACGATCTCTTCCACCCTTCTCTCTCCGTGATTAATTTCTCCGGACGGCGCCGGTTCCAGCGTCGGCTGTACTCTTTCTTTCCTTTCTGTGATTTTAGTTTTTGGTTTTGTAAATAGATTTATGACTTCAATTCCTATTTTCAGAAATGATGTTCTATGCATTTTTGGATTCTGTTTTCTCTTCTTCAAGAGCAAAGTTCCGATGATAGTTTTCCATCTTATTTGGGTCATATCTGTCGGTTTTCGTCCGTTGAGTAAAATCTCTAGCGGTTGGTGGAGTCTATTCAACTTTGATGAATTCAAAACTTCTAAACCGCCTTGGATAATCATCTCTTCCAGATTTGAAGCATGGATCTATGGCTATTTAAATGATGTGTTGGTCTATGTGGCCTCCGGTTTCTGGGGCATTGGGAATGATGTGGTTAGACAAATTCTCAAAATTCAGAAATTCCAATATGCAGAATCGATTAAATTGGATGTGCAAAGAGGCCCCTGGTCTTTTAATGATTGGATTTGTGCTTGGCAACAATGGATTCCTTTTCACATTAACGATGATCTGAAACTCATTCTTTTTGGGTTTCAAGTGAGAGAAATCCTTTTGCAACTCTTCACACTTCTTATGGTGGCTCACATTGAACATATCAAGGGGATTATTGACACTCCTATGCAGTCCCAATCTCTATTCATGTTTGATGGTTTTACATCGGTTCTAAGTTATGACGAGTTGCATGATGAAGATGCGGGTGACCAGAATAATGACCATTCTCCACGGTTCATTATGCGAATGAACCACATATGGTACAATCCACAGCTAAATAGTAACGCTCAGAAGAAACAAAAAACTGCAGTTTCTACCATTGCAATAGAGATGTCGATTATATGTTTAACCACATATTATCAATATTTTTTTCTCTTAAAAATTTTGTTAAGTTTATTTTGGTGGTTTGGAAGACATTTATCATGCCAACAATGCTTAAGAAGACTATGAAAACTTTTAAAGGTATATAAAAGATTTCTACCAAAAGTATCAAGTATATTGATTTTAAGGAAGCAAGAAGATTCAGAATCATCTTCAACAATATTAAATTTATTTTTATTAATTAAAGTAATGCTATGGGCATTTTGGAGTTTCAGCAGCAAGCTGATAGCCAACAAAAAGTGTGTGAAGAGGGGACATAACAAAATTTTTATGTTAGCCTATAAGCCTTTTGTAATAATAGCTAGATTATTTTCGACTTCTTCACCGAAATTGTTTTCAATTTCTTATATTTGCGTATAACGGTTGTTTGTATTGATTCCATTTCTTTGTAAATTCTTGATATTAATATAATTGATTTGACAAAAAAAAAATCTGAAAAACTCTATAGTGATGACATATCAGTAACCACATTATTATAAATTATTACAGTGGTACTATAAAAACTCTATCGTGAATTACAGTTGATATTTAGTGAAATGTGTCGTGTAAATAGTAAGAAAAAAATTGTGTGGTTCTCGCAAGTATTGGAAGGGCAAGACCACTATAATGGTGCGAGTGCTATAATGGCAGAAATGAATTTGGATATGGAATCCCCTTACTATTGCAGAGCTACAGGTACTGTTCACGGGGAAGTTTTAGTAGTTCTCTTCTAAGGAAATTCGTAAAACAACAGTTTCCATTAACATGTACAAAAATTACCGTAGGAATTAAGAAAGCACCGTGTGATTAATTTTATGTAAATATTTTCAAGTAATTAAACGACTTTTGTTATCTTGTTATTGTTTATATAAGATGCTATATGTATGTCGGTGAGTACATAAACTCTTTTTAAAATTAATGTATGTATAAAAATTCAACAACAACAAAATTACAAAAAATAATCATGATGAATGAAGTGATCTAGATGATCATTAAAAGCCCATTGATATTTTCTGCGAACCTGTGCTTCTTGCTCGGATGTGTTCGTTCTCGAGGTTGAAAGTCTTGCGAAGCTCTTCAACAGTTTTACCTGTGAGCATCACATCAACGATGGTCTGACAAGTGAGATCAACGAGGCTTTTGACGTTTAGAAAATCAGCAGCCATCATCATATGGAGGAGCGTCGATTTATCGAGATCATTCATAAACTCAGCGTCCCAATGCTTGAGATCCTCTAGGGAGTAAGAAGACGAATCATCGACGACGGCCACATGTTTCTGGCAATACTCGATCACTAAGGAGAGGATCTCGCCTGTGACGTTGGGAATAAGGATTCCGTTTCCGACTAAGCCATCTTCAATTGTTTGGGCTATGGTCTGCGACTGGAGAGCCACCGCTTCTTCAACCATAAAGTGCATGCCATTGGAGCTTTTTAAGATAATATTCTTCTTCGACGACGTTGACATGGTTCGTTCTTTGTGGGAGAGGTTGATGAAATAAAGTTTGGAATTATAGGATACTTAATCAGTGTGGTGAATGGCACAAAGTTTGAACCTATGCATCTCTATTTATAAGGGTTTTGATGAGTCGGTGATGATTTTTTTCAAAGACCTAACACGATTAGGAAATTTGGAAATATATTTTATTTTCCCAAACAAAAAAGGAAATAAACTTGTACTAGGATTATATCATATGTCCTTTCCCAAACAAAAAAAGGAAATATACAGTCGCTTGACGAGTTATGCTCAGCATACAGTTCCTGTTACGTCAGTTTCATTTTTTTGTTATCAACATGTTCAGACTTGTAAATAATATAGCCAAAACGCATAAATAATTTAAAATACAATTTATTAATCCGTATAAAGATCAATATTTCTATGTCTAATATCAATAATACTACAACAACAACCTACTTTTTTATAACACAAGAACACCTGTTTTTCACGTGCCACTTGCCGATCTCTCATCTCACCCGACTTACAAAAAGTTTGAGACGGTTTTGATGGACACCAGAGAAACCATATGTTTGGAGCTAAATGCGGACGAGACACTTTGAAAAAAGTATTGGATGGGCAAGAGAATTTATAGTGCGAGTGTGATAATGGCTAGAAAATGAAATGAAATTGGATATAAAGGCCCCTTACTATTACAGAACTACAGTAGTGTTTATGGAAAGGTTTCAGTAGTTTTCTTAAAAGGAAAGTCGTGGAGGATTTGGTTTACAAAAAAAAAAAAAAAAGTTGTGAAAAAATTATTTCGGAAACAATATACAATGTAGTTCACAATGAATTTTGAAAAACGATTATGAATAAGTACAAAAATTACGGTAATTAAAAAGCACCGTGAGATTATATATGTAATTTGTTCCAACTAAGTAAGCGGCTTTTAATATTTTGTTGTTTATATGCATTAATTTTTTATATATTACGGTGAATACGTAGTCCTTATATATACTAGGAATAAAACCTCCGCTTTGCGGGGTAATTAATTATTATATATTTAATATTTTAATTTATTATAACAAAAATACATGTAAATGTAATCATAAAAATATATAAATATTTTTAAAAATTATAATTATTAAAAGTAAAAAAGTAAAAAGCTGAATTATTAACAATAAGTTATAAATGAAAATCTACAAACTAATTATGATACAAATATGCAGTTTTTTCAAATAAACTCTCAGAATGTTAATACTAAGAAAAATAAGAAAAAAAAAAGAGTTATAAAATACACAATTCTCTAAATTATTTTTATAGTACTGAAAAAGTTGTATATGATACAATATTATACACAATCCTCTAAATTATTTGTAAGATTATTAAAAGTGAGTATTAGTGAAAAGGTATTTAGCAAAAAATGATAGCAAAAAGGCAAGCTTTCAAAATATTTCTAGAATTGTTACAATTATAAGTGAAAATTACAATTATAAATAATTATGATGAAAACTTACTACTTTCTAAAAAATACTTAGGATTATCAATAGTGGTTATAAAGAAAAATATATATAATATAATAAGATTCTATGAAACATTTTATCGGACTCTTAAGGCTGTTAAGAAAAAGTAAAAAAATAATGAAAAAGAAGCAACTTATTTAACTACAATTGGAGTTTATTTAGATTTAAATAGTTAAAAAGAAATTCTGACATCTGAATCTTAATTTAAAAATTGTTATAGCAATAGACAATATGAATAATTATAAAAATATAGTGTTCAATAATTAATACATAATTTATTTAACAATTAATACATTTTTTTAGATTGATGTTAAATTTCAAACCTTCAGTTGGAGGAAAAGAAACTTTTTTATATGACTAACAAACTTCTGTGATTAAGTTTGTGATGAAAACACGACAAACTAATAATAAAATTTATTAATACAATCTAATAAATAATAAAATGATCATAATTTGTGTCTTTTTATACAGTTACAAAGGTATAAATATCAAAAGGTACAACTTTTCATAAATTAAAAAATATACATAATAAATAATAAAAAGTCGGTTATGATAAAATATGCAATCACAATTAATATTTATTCAATTTTAAAATAAAACATTTAAGAAAATTAATACTTATAAATGAAGGTGTACCTAATGAATAAAAAAAACACAAATATTAATAGCGGTTATGTATTTTTATAATGAAAAGATGCAACTTATTGAAATTCAAATGATATTTATTCAGATTGTTATTTTTAATAAGGAGTTCTGACTTATGGGTCTTCACTTAAATATGATATACCAATAGATAACATTAAATAATCGGAAAGTGTAGTGTTGAACAAATTATTACATATATTTTTAGATTTGATGTTAAATATACTTATTTTTTTTTCAACTTCAAATGGAGGAAAATAAACTTCTTTGGATAAAAATACGACAAACTAATAATAAGCTTTACATATTTTAGTATAATAAATAATAAAAATGATCATAATTTTGTGTCTTTTTACAACTTTTAATAAACAAAAATGTATCTTATAAATAATAAAAATAAAACATGAACTCTAATGACGGTTATGAAAAAAAATATGATGAAAAAACACAATCATAATTAATATTATTCAATTTTAAAATAAAATTTTCAGTAAATTCAAGAAAAACAAATTCAGAAAATTAACAATTAATTATAAATGAAAATGTTCCTAATAAATAAATAAAATACAAATACTAATAGCAGTTATGAAACATTATAATGGAAAGACGAAAAGGCACAAATTACACTTGAGATGAAAAAACACTACTATTTATAATTAAAAAGATATTACTTTTGAGAATAAACAGACACTATTTTCAGTTAGAAAGAAAATACACTAATGAAAAGACGCAACTATAAATTTTAAAATGACACGACTTACTAAAATACAAATGTAATTTATTCGGATTTCTATTATTAAATTCTTGGCCAACAAGATTTTTTGCTTAAAACTGAAAATATATAACTGTTTTCTGTGTTTTGATTTGTCAATTGTCATCATTATAAGTAAGAAAGTAAAAATCAGACACAAGTGATTATAATAGATAGATAAAACATATATTAAATATATACTAAATGAAAGCACTTGTTTGGGGTTTCTAAAGCTAGCCACCTCAGCAAAAAAAAACTATCTATAATCATGCCACATCAGCACAATTTAAATAAAAATAACTCTTTAATATATTTATAATATAATTAAAACAAAATAGTATTTAATCAACAATAATAATAATACTTGAATATTGATTAAATTGTATATACTGTAATAACAAAAAAAATATGACATATAACCTGATTTTAACAAAAAGAAAAATTAGCTATATGTTTAATATTTAAAATTTTTACAGCCCAAATTAATAATAATCACACGTTTAAACTAAAAACCGATAAAATATAATATTATGAGATATGAAGTTCGTCCACACAATATTAAAAAAAAACTCTGATTTTAGTTTTTTTTGAAATACACATAAAATATTTTAGAAAATAAATTGCTCCAAAAAAAATTAAATAATAGCTAATAGAAACAAAGTTACAAAATAGTAATTTCCAAAACAAAACTGAAAACATTCACAATTTTTCTACAAACAAAGTTACATCTTTAATCATCCACATCAACAAAAAAGGAATTCTTTACAAACTCAACATGTAAAAAAATTAATATAATTTTTTGGGGGTTTAGAAACTCTTTTTAAAATAATATGATATATATTATTAATTTAATTATAAAGACTCATCAAAATATATGTGTGGTGTAAGAAAAATACATAAGTTAAATTACAACCAAATGTAAATGAATCTTTTACACTTTTTGAGTTTTGAGAAACTGGACATACTTTGTTTAATAGTATGAGTTAGTATAAAGTTGTATTTCTATATGTATTTGCTTTATTCATCTACAAATTCTATAGTTTACAGATGCTCCAGGGATCAAATTAAAATTGCAGTTTATCAATATGATTGTGATTTTGTCTACTATGTAAATGTTTTTTCTTTTATATGAACAATAGTTCTTTTAAAGATTTGTAAGAGTTTTATATATTGACTGTTGTTTTGTATTTGAGACTGCTAATGAAAAACAAAATTACACGTACATAATTGAAAAGAAATCTAAATTAATTGGAACAATAATCAGATGCTTCAGTTGTAGTTATATGTTTGATAAGTTATTTTCTTTTTATTTAAAATGTAAAAAATGAAAAAATGTTTCAAATTAAATAAAAAAAAACTTATAGTTGTTGAATTGAGTTATATATCAAATTTAGTTAAAATAAAATTAATTTTAATAGTATTTTGAAAGTTTTTGTACGAGTTTATATACAGAAATATTAAGTTTTGGATTGACAGTTGTTTTTCACATATATCAGATTAGTAAAGTTTTAAATTAAATCAAAATACATTTTTAAATATATTAAAAATATTTCGATGTATAATCAAATATTATATTTAAAATATTAATTTAAAATTAAAATAATTTATTTTAAATAATCAGATATTTGTAAAAACAATCCGCGTGTAGCGCGGAAACATCCCTAGTAAAGATAAAAAAATGTTTGGCTCAGTAGAAAGAAAACACAACCCTTAAATTATTAGATTCTATTTTATATAAAAGAATGCTCACATAAAAAACTTTCATTATTTCAGAGCCTATTGTAATAATAGATCCATTATATTAAGAAAAATAAAGTTAGACCTAAGAAACACATTATAGTAAGAAAGTAAAAATTAGACCAAAATATTGTTTTCTGTAATTTTAAGCGATATAAACAGTTTTGAGGAGACATAAATTATAGTTAATGAAAAAACGCAACCATTTATAATGAAAACATGCAACCACGATTTTGAAACGACACTACTTATCGAAGTGCAATTGACATTTATTCATATTATTATTATAGATAGCACTTAAAACTGAAAATATAAAACTGATTTCTGTGTTTTGATATGCCACCGGTCGCAAGTAAAAATCAGATTCCAAATGATTATCATAGATAGGTAAAACATAGATTTAAAAAAATATATATATTTGGTTTAGTAAAAAGAAAACGTAATCCTTGAAATATTAGATTTTATTTCATATAAAAAATACTGACATAAAAAAACTTTCATTAATTCACAGCTTATTGTAATAATAAACTCATTATACTAAAAAGTAAAAGTTAAATTTATTATAATAAGAAAGTAAAAGTTATACTCAAATAATTTTTGTTTGTGGTTTTGAACTATATAAATAGTTTTGAAAAAAAAATATAAATTGTAGTTGATGAAAAAGCACAACTATTTATAATAAAAATATTCCACCATTTATAATGAAAAAATGCAGCTACAAATTTTTAAAGGACACAACTTTTTGAAATGCAATTAGCATTTATTCAAATTATTCAAATTATTATTATAGATATATACACATATACAATTAGACATGCAAAACTTCAATTAGATATGCATACAAATATACAATAATTCAACAACAACAAATAAATAGACACGTAAAACTACAACTTTTTATTATCAAAAAGCAAAGAAGGACAACTATGATTGGTGGCACGAAGTCATGATCCAAAGTGATCTACATGATCATTTAAAAGCCCATTTGTTTTGCTTGCGAATCTGTGCTTCTTCCTCCGGCGTTTTTGTGTTGAAAGTCTTACGAAGCTCTTCAGGAGTTTTACCTCTGCACATCGTATCAGTGATGGTCTGACAAGTGAGACCAATGAGGCTTTTGACGTTTAGAAAATTACAATGTTTTGAAAGTCGACTCGGACCAGCCGTCGTCCGGTTAAATCGGGACCCGGTCATTTATCCGGGTTGGTTTAATTCTTAAAATCTAAAATTTATTAATCCGACAAAATCCAGAAAAATTTGCGAGTAATCTGTGACCCAGTGACCCGTTGACCCGGTTGAACCAGCAATTTTAATTATTTTCATAAAAAATTTTAATAGAAATAATCTCTAATTAAATTATAGAATTTTGTTATTTTATGACTTTTGTTGAGTTTTAAAATTTATAATTTGTATCAACATTGAATTTTTTTTTCACCTGCTTATGTTATGTTTTGAACAATTTATGTTATAATTTTTATATTTAATAATTTGAACAGTTTATGTTTTGTTTTTTATATTTAAATATATTTTCCTATTTTTAAAACTATATAATATATATATAATATATAAATTTTTACTAAATAGTTAATCCGCGGTTGACCTGGATCAATCCAAATAAACACAGAAGCCCAGTGATCCGATAAACATTCCGGTTTGCTTTCCAGGTCGGATTTCAAAAGATTGGAAAATTAGCAGCATTCGTCAGCTTGATGAGCGTGGACTGATCGAGATCTTATATAAGATAAAGGATATATAAGATATTATTAGTCCTAACTCCTAATATTAAAACTTCAATCTCTTTCTAAAAACAGAATTTATCAGTTTAATCATGATTTACAAATTTATTTTGAACAAATCTGTTTTATATAAAAATGAAATCTAAAACCAGTTTATTTAAAAACTTATTTTTTTACTGCAAATCAATTATATTAACATCAAGAGTTTACAAAGAAACAAAACCAATACAAACAATCGTTATACGCAAATATAGAAAATTGAAACAATTTCGATAAAAAAGTCGAATATAATCTAGCTATCATTACAAGAAGCTTACAGACTAACAGAAAATTTATGTTATGTCCCTTTTTCACACACTTTTTGTTAGCTATCGGCTTGCTACCGAATCTTCAAAATGTCCATAACATTACTTTAGTTAGTAAATATAAATTTAATGTTGTTGAAGATGATTTTGAATCTTGTTAGCTTCTTTAAAACCAAAATAATTGATACTTCTCATAGAAATTCTCCATGTTTCTTTGAAAGTTTTCATAGTCTTCTTTCCCATTGTTGCCATAATAATGATTTTCTTCTAGTTTAAGAAAGCACCTCTTTAATAGACAAAAAGAACCACTAACATCGAGAGGATACATATATATTTCATAACTGCGTACCTCCTTGCACTCGTCAATTCCTGGATTAAAAATCCAAATTACAAACCCAAACCATAAAATGGTTGGTAATGAAATTTGGTGAGAATGCTGGTTTAATATCAGACCGAATTGGGTAATTTGGTTTAAAGAATAAATTCAAACATTCTCATAAACACAACACCGATAGCACCACCATAATGGACATCGGAAAGACATTTCCAGGAGAAGAAGAAGGATGGTTACCGTGAACCAACATAACATAAAAGCACGATCAAAGAAATTAGTGACGAGAACCATTGTATCTGTCGTGTTTTTTCGTTCTAGTGTTACCACTTTTCTGGTAAAGGAGGAGCAAGGAGGTGATTATCTCGACGTGAGATATCACTGGTACCAGGATCGGAATCCACGGACCATGTCGGCGTCTCAGACATGCAAAGGGTCGGGAATGCGAACAAGGTGGAGATGTGTGAGTTGTTGTTCTGCATTCTCTAAGGATTGGGCTTCGCAGCTTCAAGCCCAAGTCAAAGTGTAAGCAGCAGAGGAGAAAAGCGTTTGGGCCAGGTGAAATGTTAAAGCCCAATACAGAGGTTGACCGTTGACCGAGTGGATAAGCCGATGCCGTTATAACAACTTCATCAACTCGTCTTCTTTGTGATGCGATTCATTCTGTTTTTCCTTCTTGTGTGCTTGCTGAGTTTTCTCTGTAAACAAGATAACAAGAGATTAGTGGATTCCAGAAAAATCTCCTGAAGAGAAACGTACCCAGGTTTTGGGGAACTCTATAAAACCTCGCGTGTCAATCTCCTTTTTTTTCTTTCAAGCAACTACACACGAGTGATATAGAGAGAGAGAGAAGAGATTTGTACCTGGTTTAGATTGGAGATCTTAGCTCGTATCGGTAACAAGTGGTATCAGAGCGTCAGGTTCGACGTGGAGAAGATACGACGGACGATCTACAGATCGATCACGGAGGAACGGGACGAGGCGCATCGAAGGTGACGAAGATCAAGTTCTTCACGAGGCAACTGTGAAGTCAACGAGAGTCACAAATCAACAAGGATCAATCGAGTTCCACCTAAGAACTCAGGGAGGTTTATCAGTTTTAAATCTACTAACACAGTTACCTGAAATCTTTGTGTCATATCTTGATTGAATCATTCTCGAGTACCCGTAGGATCTTGGCTTGTTGGTTGCTATTCACTCGTTGTTTGTTTACCTGCAGGAGATAAATAACCTGAAGATCAATCGACAATGGTGGAACCTACTCAGGGAAGGTTCGAGATGAAGAAGTTTGACGGCAAAGGAGACTTCGGGATGTGAAAATACCGGTTTCTCGGTCAGCTGGAGATACAGAGTTTGCGATCAGTCTTGAAGGAGAAAGCCACGATGTCATCGTCATCAGTCTCCGAGACACTTACGCAGATGGGTACAACTTCACCAGGGACAGGGGTTTCAGGCGTTGTTACATCGGGAGACGTAAGATCTAGTGGCCTTGCATCAGTTGTGAGAGACGTGAGAATGGATCCGTAGGAGGAAGCAATGGATCTCAGAGTCAGAAACTTGTTGGACACATGCCTCACTGACTCGATCCTGCGAAAGATAATGCATGAGCCCACTGCAATGGGTATGTGGAAAGCGTTAGAAAGTGACTATCAAACTAAGTCACTGCCTAATCGAATATACCTGAAGCAGAGTTTTGCTGGGTTCAAGATGGATGAGAACCGTACCATAGAGGAGGACTATGATACGTTCCTGAGACTAATAGCTGATCTTGCTAGCTTGAAGATCACAATAAGCGAAGAAGATCAAGCAATACAGCTTCTGACGAGCCTTCCACCCTTGTACGAGCTATTGGTTCATACTCTGAAATATGGCACGGGAAAGGAAACACTGACGGTGAGCGAGGTTACTGCATCTGCTTATGCCAAAGAAGCGGAACTAAGACAGAAGGGCTTACTGAGTAAAGGGAAGCAGTCATCCGAAGGGCTCTACGTTGAAGAAAGAGGCAGACCTGAAAATAAAAACAACAACAAGTCAGGCAACGGTAGAGGTAAAAGCAAAGGGAACAATAGCAACAGAGGAAGATCCAAGTCTAAGAATAAATTCGGTCCTAAGGCATGCTGGACATGTGGGGAGGAAGATCATTGGAAGAAGGATTGTCCTAAGCGTAAGGGAAAAGGAAATAATTCAGCAAACGTGGCAGTAAAGCTTCCTGAACCTATAGCCCTAACAGTGAGTCTACAAGCTGCTACGGATGAATGGGTTCTAGACTCGGGGTGCACGTTTCACATCACACCAAGGAAGGACTTGCTATCCGACTTTGAGGAATGTGATGGACACAAGGTGCTTATGGGAAACAATACTCACTGTAAAGTGAAAGGCCTTGGGAAAATTACCATAGATAATCCCGATGGTAAAGTGGTGACCTTGAGCAACGTGAGGTACATGCCAGACATGGGCAGAAACCTCATATCCTACGGTCAACTTGAGCAATCCGGCTGCAAGTATAGTGGCGAAGACTTCTCGGTGGTGTTCTACAAGGGCAACAAACGAGTGTTAACAGGAAAGTATGAACAAGGCTTGTACTATCTACAAGGAAAGGTTAGAGAAGCCCAAGCAAACATTGCAAGAGTACATGTTGACATGACGAGAAAGTGTCACTCACGGCTTGCTCACATGAGTCAATCTTCGATGGAAGCTCTAGTCAGAAAAGGGTATTTGAAGAAAAATGACATTAAGCAACTTGGATTCTGCGAACCCTGCACAATGGAAAAATCGCATAAGCAAAGTTTTCAAAAAGGGAAACATACAACAACTGAGATCCTAGGCTACGTGCACTCAGACATGTGGGGTTCTCCAAACGTAACTCCTAGTCTATCAGGAAACAAATACTTCTTGACGTTTATAGACGATTACTCGAAGAAAGTGTGGATCTACTTCCTGAAAACTAAAGATGGAGCTTACCAAAACTTCGTAGAATGGAAGAAGCTGGTGGAGAATCAAACCGGGAAGAACCTGAAATGCCTGAGGATAGATAACGGGTTAGAGTTCTGCAACAACCAGTTTGACAATCTGAGTAAAGAATCAGGGATCAAAAGGCATAAAACGTGTCCCTATAGTCCTCAACAAAATGGCGTTTCGGAGAGGATGAACAGGACAATTATGAATAAAGTCAGAAGCATGCTAAGTGAGACAGGGTTAGGCGGAGAATTTTGGGCAGAAGCAGATCATACGGCAGTCTACATCATAAACAGGTCTCCGTATGCATCTATAGACTTTGAGGTTCCAGAGGCACTATGGACAGGGTCTAAACCGGATTATAATCACCTAAGAAGGTTCGGATGTATGGCCTATGTTCACACCACTCAAGACAAGATTAGTCCTAGAGCAACTAAAGGGATTTTCGTGGGATATGCACAAGGAACTAAGGGCTACAGAGTTTGGCTCCTAGATGATCAGAAGGTTACAGTGAGCAAAGATGTCATGTTTCATGAAGACAGGTTATTCAAAGACAAGGATGTTGATATGTCAACAGATGCGAGTATGGTAAAGACTAAGAAGAGGGTCACCTTTAAGGAGAACTTAGAAGAGGTGGAGCCCTCGGAGCACGCAGCAGAAGCATCTTCAAGCCGTGGTGGAGCTATGTCAGACCCAGATACAGACCACGACGACGTAGATGAGAGTTCATCGGATGAGGAAGCTTATGATCAGACAAGTCAGAAGGATCAAGATGAACAAGATATTCAGGAACTTGATGAGGACGGCTTACCTCTGAGAAAGAACAGCTTTGGGAGAAATCTGAAGAAGCCAGCAAGGTTTAGAGAAGGCAATTTTGTTGCGTACGCCCTCGCCAGTGCAGAAGCCATAGAGCTCGACGAACCAAAGTCCTTCGCTGAAGCTCGCAGAAGTCGAGAGTGGAAGAAGTGGGATCAGGCCGCAAAAGAAGAAATGGAGTCATTAGGCAAGAATTACACTTGGAGTTTAGCAGACAAGCCTAAAAACCAAAAGGTTATCGGGTGCAAGTGGATATTCAAGCTAAAGCCAAAAATCCTTGGAGTCGAAGAACCAAGGTACAAAGCTAGACTAATGGCTAAAGGGTTTGCTCAGGTTGAGGGAATAGACTACAACGAAGTTTTTGCGCTTGTGGTGAAGCATGTGTCAATTCGTATTCTATTGTCAATGGTAGTTAATCATGATATGGAGTTGGAACAGATGGATGTTAAGACAGCTTTTCTACACGGTGTTCTTCACGAGACTATCTACATGAATCAGCCAGAGGGTTTTGTTCAGAAAGGGAAAGAAGATAAAGTGTGTCTACTGAAGAAATCTCTCTACGGGTTAAAGCAATCACCTAGAGAATGGAACCACAGATTTCATCAATTCATTGTTAAAGAGAAGTATAAGCGCAGTAAGTATGACCCGTGTGTTTATCAAAAAGGTTCTACAATTGAAGACAGGGTCTACTTACTCCTATATGTGGATGACATGCTATTGGCATCTAAGAGTGTGAAGGTGGTTCAGAACCTAAAGAGGCTCCTAAGTTCAGAGTTTGAGATGAAGGACCTAGGACCAGCGAGAAGGATTCTAGGCATGGATATCTTCAGAGATCGCGAAAGGGGTGTTCTAGTTCTTTCTCAGGAGGATTACATAAAGAAGGTTCTGAAGGCTTTTGGGATGTGGGATTGCAGAGAGGTGTCTACACCTATGGGGTCACATTTCAAGCTTCAGGCTACTACAGAGGAACAGGAACAAGAGCAGGCAAAGGAAATGGAGGACGTACCTTACGCGAGTGCAGTGGGAAGCCTGATGTATGCAATGGTTGGCTCCATACCGGATCTTGCTTATGCTGTGGGAGTGGTGAGTAGATACATGGGAAGACCTGCGAAGGAACATTGGTTAGCAGTTCAGTGGATAATGAAGTATCTAAAAGGAGCTGCAGGAGTGAACTTAACTTTCTTGAAGGGTCAGGACTTCAAGGCGAAAGGCTACTGCGACTCAGATTACGCTTCGGACTTGGATAAGAGAAGATCCATTTTGGGATTTGTGTTCACGGTGGGTGGTAACACGATTAGTTGGAGATCCCAACTCCAAAAGGTGGTGGTGCTATCTACAACAGAGGCAGAATACATTGTGTTGTCAGAAGCAAGTCGTGAAGCAGTATGGTTAAAAGGATTTTGTGAAGAGCTGGGTTTCGAACAGGAAGCTATAGAGATTCATTGTGATTCTCAAAGTGCAATCTACCTAGCAAAGAATCACATGTTTCACGAAAGGACTAAACATATCAAAGTCAAATACAACTACATCAGGGAAGCTATTGACGACGGAGATGTTCAGGTCTTAAAAATTCACACTTCGGTAAACCCAGCCGATATGCTAACAAAAGTTATACCTGGAGTGAAGTTCAGCGGTTGCCTGAAGACGTTGAACATGATAGAAGCCTAGAAGCTTCGGGGATGCGCCGTCGTCGGTGATTTTTTGAAGAAGACGGCGTATCCAAAAGGGGCTGTTGTCGCAGGTTTGGCTTGACAACAGAGGAGCATCCGAAAGGTTAGATCGGAGCTCAAGAAGTACTTTTCTGGTAAAGGAGGAGCAAGGAGGTGATTATCTCGACGTGAGATATCACTGGTACCAGGATCGGAATCCACGGACCTTGTCGGCGTCTCAGACATGCAAAGGGTCGGGAATGCGAACAAGGTGGAGATTTGTGAGTTGTTATTCTGCATTCTCTAAGGATTGGGCTTCGCAGCTTCAAGCCCAAGTCAAAGTGTAAGCAGCAGAGGAGAAAAGCGTTTGGGCCAGGTGAAATGTTAAAGCCCAATACGGAGGTTGACCGTTGACCGAGTGGATAAGCCGATGTCGTTATAACAACTTCATCAGCTCGTCTTCTTCGTGATGCGATTCATTCTGTTGTGTGCTTGCTGAGTTTTCTCTGTAAACAAGATAACAAGAGATTAGTGGATTCCAGGAAAATCTCCTGAAGAGAGACGTATCCAGGTTTTGGGAACTCTATAAAACCTCGCGTGTCAATCTCCTTTCTTTTCTTTCAAGCAACTACACACGAGTGATAGAGAGAGAGAGAGAAGAGATTCGTACCTGGTTTAGATTGGAGATCTTAGCTCGTATCGGTAACAATATGTCTTCGAGATCACAATTCATTTTATCTGGCGGGAAAGAAATAGCAGAAGGCATGGAGAACCAGCAGTTCTTCTGAAGCAGCTGGCTCATCAAATTGACAAGCAAGTTCGCAATCGCCTGACAACAATACGGAGAAGTGGCGACACTAAACTAGAAGAGGGAATGGAAGTTTGGTTTTTACACCGTTGATGTAGTTGATCACAGTGATAGACTTCCTTTAGCGTTCAAAAAACATTCAAAAACAGAGTTGCAGTCATTGTACAAAAGAGTTTTTGGCTGAATAAATTTTACATTCATTCAAACAAAAAAACGAAGGATATGATAGTGACGTTGGAAATGGCGTATACCAACATGCCGGCTTACCACGAAAGACAATCAATGCGCTGTCCCAGGGCCCAACAAAAAAGGGGCCCAATAGTAGTAATTTTATTTTAAGTTAGCAAATAACAGATTTTTTAAGAAATAGAAGGGTCCATAAAAAAAGTTTTTGGCCGTCAATAACCTATAAAAATCGAAACGTTCATCTTTTTATTCTCTCTCAATCTTCTGCCTTTTCAGTTTCCCAATCTAACAAAATCCTTCATCGTTTCTTTCAAAAAAGCTAGACACGATATTTCTGTTCTCTAAGTTTCAACAAAACCCTTCTTTACCACGAAATTTAGGTAATTGATCAGTGATCTTCGCCTGTTTATTTCACTTGATTTAGCACGCAACTAAATTTTATTTCTCTGTTGTTGAGTTCAGATTTCTATTCCTAAATCAAGGTGTACTTGACATTTAGTTTGAATCATGACCATGTCTGGATATCAAAAAAAAAAAAAAAAAAAAAAGAGAAGCCCAATTGTCTATCAAATCACAAAAAAGTTCTATGGATCAATTTGTGAATAGAGAAGGTGCTAATAAAATCCAGAACCAGAGGCCAAAAGAAATCTTTTGGTTGAAAAAAGGGTTAAAAGAAAAATAAATCTTGTGTTTCTTTTAAATGAAAGCTCTAGGCCTGTTTACTCGAAACATATAGACAAATGTTATTATTTTTGTTGCAAGCTGTGGTGGTTGCTTAAATTCGTTAGCTAATAATGGATTAAAAAATTAGAAACATTTTAGAACATTTCTAACAAGAGATAGGTTTCCTAAGAATATTAAACTATTATAATTTAATAAAATAAGTTTTAATAATAAAAAGAAATAAATTACTAATTGAATAACATATGTTCTAAAAGTATTTGAAATTGGTTAAATCGCTTTTTAAATGAGAGTTTTTGGGAACGATATCTGATTCTTTTCTTCTCTTTTAACTTTTTTTTTAATTGTTTTTAATGTTTAAAACCTCAAACATGGTCTTAGTGATAGGTTAAACAACATGAGAAAAGTAAAACACGAGAAAAGTGCAGATTATATGACTAACATGAAAACTTAGAATGAGATGAAAGTTAGATTGAAGAAAAATCTAACAATTGAAAAGGGACTACAAAAACTGTTAGCTGAATGTTTGTTAAGTGTTTGTCTTTCATAGTTTTTTTTGTATTAATGATGTTGATTTTTATGTTAGAGGGCTTTTTATTTTGAGTTATACTCCAAGGTTCAAAAAATGTTTGAGCTGCCCCTGTATACTAACATATTGGTTGGACCAACATGGGTCTGTTCTTCAAATCTGGAGAGAACGAAAATTCCAGATTCGATGATGATAACCATTCTGGGCCACATCGCACTTCCCCACGTCAACAAATTATGCATATCACATTCACAACGTTTCTTTGATGAATCAATTGGCCGAAGAAAAAGCCAACGCATGTGTTAAAAATCTATTTATCAACAAAAGTTTTTTACTAAACAATGCAGAATCCATTGTGTTTGTAGCACGTTGAGAATTGGGATAATGTTAACTTTACACTCAATATATATATGTACGTGTCAGAAAATTACGCAATAACCTATCGATCTCTACAACCTACGTGGCATTCCATAGTTATGAAATGTCCTAATCATCCCATCCAAACTCGCCGTCACGATCACCAGTCTCCACGCGCCGGCAAAATCGTATTCTCCGACGGAGATGGTACCATCGCAACTTCCGCCATCGGAGGTGAGCTTCTCCTCCGGCCACGTGGCGGTTACACGAGACGAACGAGACAATCTCCCGGAGCTCTGTAGTAGTCTCAAAGCTCGCCGTGATTCGTCATCATCGCCGGCGACTCTTGATACTTCCATTGCCGTCGGACACCAAGCCGCCGCCGCGGAAACACCCGGCGAGTTAAAATACTCGAAGGAACTCGACGATTTCGCGCGTTTCTTCGCCGAATACCCATCGTTGTTCCAGAGATAGACTCCGAGACCTCGTCGGAGTGATAAAATATGTTTCCCGGCGGAAGAAACGAACGACGCCGACGATTGTTTCTTGAATTTCGATGAGGCTGGAGAGAAATTTCAAATTTCAAACTTCAAAAACAAAAAATTTCTATTGAAATTGTAAAAACTTAAAGATTCAATCTTGAAAAATTACCTTTGAATTTGTGAAGGATTTGGGATCTATCAAAGATCCGGAGCTTCGAATTGTCGGAGGATACCATGAGTTTCTCGGAGCTTCCAGGACAAAACTCCACGGCGGTGATTCTGTTCCGTCCCCGGATAATTATCTGATCCTCCATTACAACATCGCTTCCTGTAAAAATTCCCGAACTTTAAAACCTAATTGACACGAGCGTTTAAGAAATCAAATACAAATCCGGTGAGTTTTGTGAAGTACCTGAGATTTGATAAAACCTGCAATTTCCGGTGATACAACCAACGACGATCCCCTGAAGAAGAAATAAACAGAGCAAAGTCGCGATTTTTAGAATCTGTGAAAGCTTAATGGGTACACTTGAGAGAGACATTGGATTTTTTAAAAATTACATTTCCGTTTGGTTGGTAACAGATCGCAGAAATGGAATCACGAACATCGGTCCAAGCGACGACTCTCTGTTCTGATAAACCCCAGATTCGAGCTTTTCCATCTATAGATCCGCTGACGAAGTTGTTCTTAATCACAGGATTGAATTGAACACAAGTCACTGTATTTCAAAAAAAAAAAAAAAAAAGCAAGAACAGTGAGTTTCTCGGAGCATTCAGACCAAAACTGTTATTTCTAATTTCTAGAGATCACAACAAGTTACCGTAGTTGTTGTGATGGAAGATATGAAGACAATGATCACAACCAATCTTCCATAACCTGACTGTCTTGTCCTTAGAAGCCGAAAGAAGCAACTGTACAAAAAAAACCAAAGACAGATTCATAAGCAATAGAGCAAGAAATGTCAAAAGACAAGAACATAGACTTTCTTTAACAAACTAAACTCACATTTGAGTCTGAAGACCATGCTAAGTCCAAGACATCTCCGTTGTGAGCATAAAGTTCTTGAAACGGTGTTTCTTCGATATGAAAAGCTTTCTGAGGGAACAGAACCAATGCTTCTTGTTGACTAATTGTCTCTTGCTGAAGAAAAGAGGCACACAGAGAATCCAATAGCGTGATTCGCCATATCTTTACAACTCCATCTTCGCCTCCTGTTGCTAAGAATTTACCATCAGGACTAAACTTCATCGCCCAAATTTTCCCTTTATGTCCATTAATCTGTTGTACCTTGTAAGCAGCAGATAACTCAACGTAACTCTTATTGATACTCTTCACTTTCACTTTACTCATCGTCGCTTCTTCCTTAGACTTGTATTCCAAATCTTTATCCGTTTCTCCTACGAAGCACTCGAACAACCATTTCTTCGCACTCATCTTCTTGCTGAAACTAAGCGATGGACTCGGAGAAGCTATACTCGAGTTTTGCTCTGAGTCATTCTCTTCTTCTAATTCCTCATCAGACATTGAGTTTGTTGATCCGTAGTTCTCCTCTCTAGCACAACATTGCAACTCACTTTCACCAAAAGATGACTCTGAAGAGCTTGTAGTAACCTCATCGCTGTAATCGTTTATCCTCTCCAAACACAACGAGTCCGGTTTCTCCTCGAACAGACCAAGTTTCTTGAGAAACCGCTCACGACGTTCCACGACACTCTCTGGCTCATCTGACCAAACTTGGAACTCAGCTTCAACTACTTGTTCATCGATGGACAAAACATCAGATGAATCAAAGAACACATCATCAACTTCACTTCTTTCTACACTCTTCATTTCAGTCACAACTTCAAAAAAAAGCTGATAAAGCTCGTTCCTTTTTTATATAACCTTCTTCTTGTAGCCTCCACGCGGTTCACGGACCGTAAATCCCTCAATGTAGAACCTAAACCAAAGTGTGGAATCAAATCTTCCATTAGAATTTAGAAACAACAACAAAAAAACCTAACACGACTCAATTCTCTGAACTTACATAAGTACGATGTTATGAAAAACCCCAAAGTTTCTTAAACTAATCGATTAAATAGAAATGACGGTTCCTGAAACCCAGGAAGTGAATAGAATAATCAAAATTTCTAGGTAAAAGCGTGTACCTTTGTCTCCGTAAGAAGCAATGAGGCAACAAGAAGTCAAATTCTGATGGCCGACGAGGAATTGGGTCGGGTTTTGATTTGGTTTCTTCAAACCCCAGTAACAAGAAATGTTGTTTTTCAAGTTTCTCCGTGTGATGATAAATATAAAGGGAGCTTGAAAATAGACAGAACATTCACGTTATGTCTGTGACTGGTGGGTTCGGGGTTCATCAATGGCGGCCCAATCAGAATCTCTGAGATCTTTTGGCGGCGTAATGGCCGCGATTTAGGAGACAGGTGACAATTAAAAACCTCTTTCCCTCCCACCCGACCAATTCTTCAGACTCTTACTGTGTGTTTTGTTTTCGTGCTTTTCGGCTTATATCTGCAACAACGGCGATTTGTAAATAAAACAATAAAGAGTTAGCCTTTTTGGATCAGAATCGTGTTTAGTGTTTCAGAACAGACGAGAAGATACTGTTGTCGACAAAACCCAGATTAAGTAACTCGAAATTATGAAATTTTCATTTTTTTTTTTACCTTTATTTTTGGGGATGCAAAATTTTAACGATTTTTCTTGATTAATTTTAGTAATTTCAAATTTGAGCGATAAATTGATGTGAAAATTAATCTGAAGAAAACTTTTGTACATGTTTTTTAATGGTGGAATACTTTTTTACAGATTTTTGTTATATGTTGTTACCCTAAATTTTTAACATTTATGATCCTATAAGAAAATTTAAAGACAGTATGCAATGGCTCTGTTTGGAAGAAGAAATAAAGCCATGACATTTCATTTTCTCGGAAGATTCCTACCATTATTTCTCCTGACATGGCTTTGTCCACTTGCAAACAAATAAATATGTTTTTTTCTTATGTAATTAATATATTGTTTTATTTCCTCTGTAACGAGTACATTTTTATATACATACTCAAATAAAAATGATGATAATATATGTTCATAATTTATTAAAGTAACTTTTATCTTTTTTTCCGACATAAAATAATTTTTGACTAGAAATAGTAAAATGATTACAGATTGTGTGATAATAAGAAAATGCACACGTGTGTACGTGTGTATGAATCGTTTTACCTTTTGTTGTATCATGGCGAGGAGAAAATTAGGGAGACATTTGGACCGAATCATCGTTTATTCTGAGACCATTAAAATTGCTATTTGGGGCAGAAATTGAAAGTTTTTAGTTTTTTGATTAGTTCTGAAAGAATCGGACCCGTGGATTGTTTTACAGGGTGTCAAACCGATCGAATAAAACTAGAAAATGCACAAGCATAAGTTTTAAAGTTTTTAAGTGGAAGTTATGATTGCGATTATGATTATGATTATGATTATAGTATATGATTATGATTGTGTTCATAAGTTAAGAATTAGAGGAACTTAACATTACATGTTACATATGCATCAATTTTTTTTTTCTATTTGATGTAAATTTTTAATGTGATTATATTCTTGATTCATTTTTTTTTTGTTACATTTTATACGTTGCCATTCAATGAGAGAACGGCGGAATTTTCGTGTGTCAGAGGTCTGAATTGAAAAAAGAAGTTTGTACTCTGTCTTATTTACATAAAAACATTTTGATCGAAATTATATTTTAGATGATATTAGAAATTTAAATAACTTGGTTCGTTAAAACTTAAAACTTGTAATAACTAATAAGCAACCTATAATTAAGCTCTAACCAAATTAAGCTCTAACCATGGAAAGAAAGAAAAAAGTATCCTACCGGTTCAAAATGTACGTGATTTGAGAAAACATGTGATACTTTTTTAACCTATATATAGTAAAACAAGTACGTCGAGTATATTTTTATATAGTCGAACACTTATTTAATACAAAAACTATGAGATGATTAAGAATTGTATGAAAATGTTTAGCTTGTTTTGTTTTCATACTATATATATGTATATCGACATGAAAACCAAGAATAAGACTACTTAGTTATGTAGATCTAAATGGAAATATTGCAATTGTAATAATCAAGATATAGTATAAGTAAGAACACGAACCAGTAATCTCTAGAGCATTTCAGGACTCAAAGTGAACTTGTTGCGGAATCTTCAAATTTCGAGGGAGAGAGAGAGAGAGCTTGTGCTGTAAAACATTAGTTGTCGACGATGTGTGCTTATATAGTTATATGTATATGACTGAACAAAATAACATGATACCGTTGATATATATTTACAAATGTACAATACCAAACAAATGACTTGATTAGATTTTTAAATTTTTTGGTTTAGAGAAAAAGAAAGATTAAAAATAATAATTGAAACTTATGACAATTATTTATTCCCCAGCTTGTAGGAACGCACATTCTTCTCTATGCTATGTACAGGCATACACAAACTTTTTTAAGTTTATACGAACCATGACAAAATGATTCATTAGATGCAAATTACAAAATAATAAAATTTATACGAGTAACATAATACGACGAGACGTTACCTTTATAATGTGATTTGGGTGCCACTGTATGATATTGTTCAAATCTCAACAGATCTGATTGGTAAAGTACGCACGTAATTTGGTGACCAAGATTAATTAATTAGCAAAAAATCTTCAATTTGTTTTGTTATACGGTACCAAACCTAACTCGTATCTTCGTCATGGTTATGATTCATCCAAATAATTGAACCATGAAGTAAATGAGTATATACAATTATAAAAAAAGTTAGAAAGGTGACTATTAGTTTATTACATATATACAAATGGTGGATAAATCTTGTAAGTGACTACGTGAAATATTTCGATTTGGTGAACGTTTTTCTAAGGAACCCTATCTTTTTAGTTTTTATTATTTTAAATTTGCGAAAAGGGGGCCGGGAAGAGAGTGTTGGGAAAGTTTTTACATTTCATCCGGTAAGTGGAGTACTCTACACGCATGGTCTATAGTTTCTCAAATTTTAAATTTGGATAATTAAATAATACAACTATATGCATGAAAAATATTAATTACTATATTATTTCCTAATACATTTTTATCGTTGACATATTTATCAGAGCTTTATTTCACTTTTTAAACGGAACTCTCACAAAATTTTGAATGTTTCAGTTTTGAATTTATAGTTAATGACTTAATGTCTTAACGTGGTTGAATTTGTAATGGAACTTAATACTTTTCTATTTAATGATAGGTGGTTGAGTTCGAATTTGTTATGGAAATTAATATTTTTATATTCGGTGATACGAAACCTATAGTTGGAATACTGAGTCCAAGTTGTTTTATCGATATACTGAGTCCTTCTTTCCACGAAACCTAATAGGCTAATTAATACGATCTTGACGCCCAAAAAGGTGATATACGACTAATTGTACCATATAAGCTAAATTAAAATATTAAGTTAAGATTAGCTACTGTCTCGAGTCCCATGCAATTGCTGGGTTCTGTTGACTTATTACTTGGACCAGTCAATTATGTGAAGATATACCATAACAAGATAGCATAAAACGAATTTACACAGAGAAATCATATAAATAATAAACTCTACATGAATATTTCTCTAGTAATGTTTTGTTGACAAAAAGTACACTATTTGATCAAGAAGGTATACCATATTTATACGATTATATATATATAGTTAATATATTGAGATGTTATTTGAACCCAAAAAAAAAGTTGAGTTGTTAAAAAAAAAAATATGTTGCAATTAATTTACTACCCAAAATTTATGGGTAGAATTAAACAAAGTTGAACGATATTTTATTGATCTATATATGTATTCAGTTTGTACTCTTCTTTTTCTTTAATTTTATTTTTCTTTTGCTTTTTAGATCAGACAGCGAGTACTCTTCTAATAAGCACATTCCGTGATTTAATTAATTGAGTAGATCACACACAAAAGGAAGAACACCAAAAGGGCTTTGCATCGAATTTACGTTTGGAAAATAAAATTTAATTAAAATTTTAACAAAATATCGGATATATACGCATCTCTTACTGGTGAAAATATTTTTTTTTCCCCCAGGACATCCTTACTGGCCAAATTGTGTACTCGTGGATTTAGTTGTGGTTAATGATTAGTACGTGATTAGAGATGGAGATACGGGTATCGATATCTTGTTAGTTGATTGATTAATTAATAAGATTTGGGTAATTAAGTAGGGTTTTATGATAAGATTCTGCATGTGATCAATCCTTGGCTTGCCAAATAATTCAAAAGAAAATTGCGGTCAGGGTTGTATCTTTGTCACAGTATTTCCTACCTAATTATATTCATTTTGTTTGACATGGTTTAGTATATTATAATAATTCAAATTACGACATATAGGATACCTTTATCTCTAGACGAGATGATGGTCACAGCAAAAACGAAAAGTTGAAGAATGAGGACGAGTATTTCTTTTCTCTCCATATGTAATATACGAACGCTTGAAACAAGAGTTATGTGAAATAAATTTCCGTTATATGAAAGCGTATTTCGGAATTCAACCCTTAAACCGAACTGAATTATGCCACTCCACCTGAAATATGTTGATGCTGATACAAATAGTCTTGACCGTATACATATATAGACTTCATTTTTCGTAATTGTTTAACTAGTAGATATAAGAAATCCGAGATCTGTAGTTTTATGAAGTGGGTAAATCTTATATATAAGAGCCAGCGTTCAAGATTTAGTGATAGAGAGGAGACTAATTAACATATATAGTGAGGCTATGTAGTCCATAAGTCAATAGCCTCAAAATTCTTGACAATTTAAGAAATCTATACTATAAAAGATGGCCAACTATTTCTATATGAGTGTCACCTCATCATTTTGGTTTATTGTAGAAATGACATGTGTCATTTTTAAAAATTTAATGATACAAATTATATAAAATACAGTTGATGCATAAATTTAATGTATTAAATATAAAGAATTAAATAATATAATTTAATAACAATATATACATAATATCCAAAAATAATTATTGAATATCTATTTTGTGGTAGTTTTTAAAAATCATTAAAAAAATTTATGTTTTATATTTAAGAGTGTTTTCTTATTTTTAATTAATATTATAAGATATTATTATAAAAAAATTATACAAATATAAAAATAACAATTATTTGATATTTTGAACCTTAAAAGTTAGAAGAAAAATTTATACAATATTATAATAAACTTTAAAACAATTTTTTATAAACTAATAATTATTTGATAATTTATTTTATTCAAACTTGATCCATAAATAATTTTAAAATTAATAAGATATCAAAGTCCTAATATATATATATATATATTTATAAAATATTTAATGCAGCTGTATAAATTAGAATTATAATTCAATTATTTAAGCTAATAAAAATATAAAACTATGGCATTGCTATTGGGTAAATGTACGCCATGAACAAGTATGACCTGTTAAAAAGAGTCGTCTCTATCTATGTTGTGCTTGAAAAGTTTCTCTAATTAATTTTTGTTATATAGTACTTCTCTGATTTGCACTATATCCATTTAATATATTTTATATACAAGGTATAATATATTTCACATTTTCTTATCAATAAACAATTGATCACATATATAGTTAATATCCACATAATATGTAAATATGTAATGTATGTAAATTTAAATACACAATATCCTTAAAAAATTAGATATATGATAAAATAAATGGTAACTACACTTTTTAGTAAATTATTTTGTGAAAAAATATATACGCATCGCGCGGGTATCTTGTGGGTACTCATCTAGTCAATTATAAAAGTTTAAGTGAAACTAGTGAGCAACATGGCTGGCGCTCAAAGTTATTATGGTTACTCAGGCCAAAAACAAATCATGGGTCTTTCAGGTTTTACTTTTGGGGAGTATTTTGCGAAATTAATCTTTGTTATGTTGACTTTTTTGGGGTAGATTTTGTTCTGAAAGAAAAATGCATATACAGTATATTTGTTGTGAAACCTTTGTAATGTTGTTGTTATTTAAAAATGTACAATATATATTTAAAATTTATTATTCGATCCTTTAATTATTGGAATTTCGGAAAACAGAATTGGGCCTTAAAATATCGCACCCCATATACCCCCACCCCCAAATAAACCGGGCCTGATGAACAAGAGACTAGTGAACATGTTGGACCTTTTGGTATTCAGTCAGAAAAACCTGTAAATCAAATACACAAAATTTCTTGGTATGAACAAATATGAACTAAAAAATTGCGTGTAATTTTAATCAATCATGTAAAACAATGGTTATGAAGTGTGTGATTTATTATATATTTCGTTATTTTGCCAATCCACCATGAAAAATGCACCCAAAACTATAACTAGAATGGTTGGAATTGGTTCGGGTTCATTGGTTTTTGGTGTTCGGTTCGTTTAGCATATACTTCTGTACATAACATATCCAGTGGCTGAGATCAAATCATAAACTGAATGAACGGCTAGGATTATCCAACTTTGCACCGCAACAAAAAAACCTACAAGTGGGCCCCACTACGCGTACAGCAAAAACTCAACCTAAGAACTTCGGGCTGAAACTCGAACAAGAAGAAGAAGAAAGAAAAAAAAGAAAGCCTCTCACCAATTAGAAAGCTAAAGAGTTAAAAAAGTCATCGACTGTCTTCATTCCACAAGTCGTACTCTCTCCTCTGGAAAACCTAGAAGCAATGAAGCCTCGTTAGATACGCGTCAATGGATTGTTAATCGCAGGAGAAGCACGCTCGCTCTTAGGGTTTCTCTCTATCTCTCTCTCGATTTTCTCTTTGGGTAATGGCGTTGTTTCTCTGAATTAACGTGAGTATCCTTCTTACTCTTCAATACTAATTGCCCTCTTGAATTTATGGTTTCGAGAGACTCGGGCAAGCTCCAATTTAGGAAGGGCGTGAGACTAGAGATTCGGATTTAGTTGGTTTTATTCTTGCTCAATTTAGCTCTGAGTAACTGTCGGGGAACTCTTGTTAGCTGCAACTAGTTACTTACTTACTTCACCTTTGATTCAGAAAGGATCTTCAACATCACTCCTGTCCAATTGAAAGATGAGATTTTTCTCTCGGAATCTTTGTTTCAGTCCTCTGATCTCTTTTCTGTTAGACAAAATTTAGGCCTGGAATGTTTTTAAAAGTGGAAACTTTTGTGAGTGTTTAATCTTCTTTTGATACAGATTTTCTCTCGCAGATATTTAGTTCTAGTTTCTGGCCTAACAATGAGTGGTTCGGGGAGAAAACAACGTGTTTCGAAATGGGATACCAAGGAAGAAGAAACTCAGCATCTTAGTGGGAACGATTACATTGGGAAATCAAATTCTTACTTCCGTGACGAAGATTCCGAGCATGGACGGTTTTATCCGGAGAGTAACGGTAGAAACGGAGGAAGCAGGAGGTCGTCTGCTCCTGATGATGACGATGAGCATCTGAAGTCTAGACAACACTCAGGAGAAGCTTGGCCTCCCAGAAGCAGCAGAGTCTCACATGACGACGGTGACGCCATGATGGGTTACTACGATACTAGAAAGTCTACTGAGCAAGATGAAATCAGACAACCGTATTTCCGCCAGTCACCTTCGAGGGACAGGCCTAGGACCCGTAGGTTAGTGTCGGTTACAAAAAAGTCTTCTTTCTATGACATAGTACTTGTGTTCGATTGATTTGTGATGTACTGTCCTTCTTTGTACAGGAGTGGAAGTAGAAGTAACAGCAGGAGCCGTAGCCGTAGCAGGAGCCCAATGCAGAGAGTTAGGCGAGATGCAGGAGGATCCTATGACAGACACAAGACGAGAGCACGTGTTTCGCCACGGTCGGGGAGAGAAATCGATGGTAGTCGATACAATAGAGCTGGTGGTGACTATGACTGGGAAGCCAAGAGTAGAAAGACCAAATATTACAGCGAAGATCCGCGAGAACAACATCCCGTGAGAGTTGGTGGGAGATCTGACTATGGCTCTGATTTTCCAGAGGATAGTAATAACTCAAGAAGAAGGGATGCTCCTAAGGGAGAATACAACAGAGTCTCCAATGTTCCTTGCAGGTATTTTGCTTCGGGGAACTGTCGTAACGGCACGAGCTGCAGGTTTTCTCACCATGGTGCGAGGGGAAGTCCTGAGAGAAAGCCTGAGATGTTTAGTAATAGCAATCACAGCGGCGCAACAGAGAGGATGCGGAACAGTCAGAGATGGAACGATTTCGAAAGATCAGACACAGGAAAGTCCAGTGATGTCGAGATGTCTCGTGTCAGTGGCAGAGTTATGTCTGGTGCTAAGGGTAATAATGGAAGCAGCTGGATTGATGATATGGAGATGTCTCCAGATTGGAATTACGGAGTTAAACCGTTGAAGAAACCCGTGAACGAAGAGCACAGTGTCATCATACCTCAGAGCTCGCAATCACAATCACAATCACAATCACAATCACGAGTCCTTAAAGATAACTTAGCGCCTGGTTACGAGCATGGCTCTGTAGCTATATCTCAGCAAGATGGAAGTCGAAGAATGTTTTCAAACGTGGGAGAAAAGACTGTAGCTTCTTCGCATCATAGTTTCGGCAACAACCTCCCTGCTCCTCCGGTTCAAGCATTCAATCAAAACAACATTGAGAGTCTTAGCGCAGTGCCTCCTTACCAAAGCATACCACTAGCAGTTGGAGGGAGTCAAATGCTGCTGCCTCCTGCTGCTTCGAATCTTCCCGGTGCTGGCTTAAGCTCGACCAATCCTGAGAATGGGAATGCTCAAAGCAACACTGTGAGCAGGGAAGAGCTGAATCATATTAGCAACATCTCTGCAACTCTAGCACAGCTTTTCGGGAACGGTCAGCCGATTCCGCAACTTCATTCTACTTTGAATCCGAAACAGGTGCAGGTTCCTGAAGAGTATGGGAAAAAGGAACAGTCTTTACATACTCAAAGCGACCTCCTCAGAGTTCCAGCAGTTACTGCGTCACAGATAAACAACAGCGACGCACAACAAGTGCAGATTCCTGACAACTTGGTCTCACTGGGTGGAAATCTTAAGGCTTCTTGTGAGGAGAACAGAGACAAAAAGACAGAGGAAGAAGCTAGCAAGGAGCCAGATGGGAGAAAGACTAGGGAAGAAGAAGAAGAAGAGAACGCCGAGGATGCTGAGAACGTAGTTGAGGAGGAAGAAGATGATGTGGCCGGAGATGAAAACAACAAGAAAGACAAAGATCCCAAGGGAATGAGAGCGTTCAAATTCGCGCTTGTGGAGATTGTTAAGGAGCTTCTGAAACCAGCTTGGAAAGAAGGTGGGATGAACAAAGACGCATACAAAAACATTGTCAAGAAGGTAGTTGACAAAGTTACAGGCGCGATTCAAACGGGGAACGTTCCTCAGACACAAGAGAAGATCGATCATTATCTATCAGCTTCAAAACCAAAGCTTACCAAGCTTGTTCAGGTTTGTTTGTTTGCTCCTACAACACTTTTCAAGCTTTTAAGACCAGATTTTCAGTCTTTTGAGCTTTCATTAACCATTGTCTTTGTCTTCAACTTTCAGGCATATGTTAGCAAAGTTAAGAAGAGCTAATTTAAATGAAACTCCATTGTTTCATATTGCAAATCCACCATCAAAGCTTGGACTGCTGAGAAATGTTTAAACTTCTGCTTCTCTTGGAGGTTTTAGGTAAGGATCAGGCAAGCAGCAAGCTTATGCTTGCTTCCTGTCTTCAGTTGTGTGTAGATATACCACAGAGATTTTGTCAGGAAATGAGAGATTTGTTTTTCTTTGGTTGATTTAATAATTTAGTGGAAATTAGTAGACAAGACCAAAAGCTTCATTTATCGTTCTGTGTTGTCAGAATATAGAAAGGTAGATCAAGTTCCATCCATGATTGATTATCAAATCTCTGTTCTTGACATGTCGATTTTCTATTTTGTCTTGTAACGCTTTTGTTCTTTACCAGATTCGACCTCTGTTTTTTTATCTGAACCATTTGTTCGACCTTATGCAATCTTCTTATATTATCTGTAATTTAAAAAATGAGATTTTAGTTGACGAAATTGGCAAAGTTTATGAATCTGCGTCCCATCATAAAGTACATGAGATGAGCAAATTAAGTAACATCACCTAATTTACGAAGAAAGTACTTTATCCGATTAACGATAATTAAATTAGTATACCGAAAATCATTTGGATGTATATAGTTTCTTAACCATAAACAATGCACTCACTAAAATTGGATTCAACAACAGAGACAATGATCAAAGACCAGAACATCCTTAAAAGACAAATTTTCTTTTATGTTTTTCCTTTAATCTTAATTTACCAAATTAGCCTTTACGCTATTTCCAAATCTTGACGCATCGAACTGATAATATAAATTAATTACCGAGCAGACATCGGAATCGGACAGTGTCCTCTTTCCTCGGCGATCTCTCTTCTTCCACATCTCTCCGATCTCAATAAAAAAAACGCGTCTTTGGTTTCTAACGCATTCGAAAAGAAACACGTCCCAAAGTCTATGCTCTTCGTGCTCAAATTATAATTCTTTCACGGTATTGCTTTTGGATTTCATTGCTTCTTCTCCGTCTCCTCTTCCGAATCGGTTGGTTTTTTGCTTTTTTCGCGGATTTGGACGATGCCCATTTGGTGATTCGATCTGTTTATCTCTGGGTTCGCTGCAAAATGTTGTATTTTCCTCGAAAATCACAGCAACTGTTAGGTTACTCTCTGTGCGTTCGTCATTGATCTCGCAGTTATTAAAAAAAAAAGCTTATTGTTTTGCATGATGGGTTTAAATTTCGCATTGAATAGAAGTGGAAACAGAGGAGCTAAGGAGATAGATCTTAGATGGTAACTAACTATTGTGATTTGAAAACGCTTGAAGAAGATGAGGTTGAATCATTAAGGAAACAATGAGTAGTTTCACTAAGAGCACATCATTCAATAGAAGGGCACTGAGTTCTCTAGCTATAGAAAGCCCTAGAAGCTCCTCTTCAAGCGCATTCAACAGCCCCATTGGCTCGGCTTTCGCGAGCCCGAGAACACAGGGCTTTGGAGCAAGTCCAAGGCCGTCTACGAACCGGTTAAAAGAGATCTCGTATCTGTTTCAGGTGCTTATCATCTTCGGAACCATCGTCTCCTTTCTCGTTATCATCGCCGGTGGTTATCTATACGTTGTTCCTAGCCTAGGCCAAGCTTTCTTGGGTTACAATGGAGCGTTGCAGTTCAACAGCTCTGTTGCTGATGACAAGGGATGTGACATCTTCGATGGGAACTGGGTCGTTGATGATAACTATCCGTTGTACAACGCTACGGAGTGTCCTTTTGCGGAGAAAGGATTCAACTGTTTAGCGAACGGTCGTGGACACGAGGAGTATTTGAAATGGAGGTGGAAGCCTCAGCATTGCGATGTCCCTAGGTTCCAAGTGAGTCATGTCTTGGAGAGGTTAAGAGGTAAAAGGATAGTTTTTGTTGGGGACTCGATGAGCAGGACGCAGTGGGAGTCTTTGATATGTATGCTGATGACTGGTTTGGAAGATAAGAGGAGTGTTTATGAAGTCAATGGGAACAACATAACGAAAAGGATACGTTTTTTGGGTGTGAGGTTTAGTTCTTTTAACTTTACGATCGAGTTCTACAGATCGGTATTCTTGGTTCAGCCTGGGAAGCTGCGTTGGCACGCGCCTAAACGCGTTAAGTCGACGTTGAAGTTAGACGTTTTAGATGTTATTAACCACGAGTGGAGCTCGGCGGATTATCTCATATTCAATACAGGTCAATGGTGGGTGCCTGGGAAGCTTTTCGAAACGTAAGCTCTCTTCTTGAAAACTTTCATAGCTTTGATTTATAGAACGTTTTTGAAAACGAACTCTGATGTTATGGGACAATCAGTGGTTGTTACTTTCAGGTTGGAAACTCACTGAGGCTTGGAATGTCGATTCCTGCAGCGTATAGAGTAGCTTTAGAGACGTGGGCATCATGGATAGAGAACACAATCGATCCTAACAAAACACGTGTGTTGTTTCGTACCTTTGAGCCATCGCATTGGAGGTACACAGAGCTTTTTTTACTTGTTCTGCTTGTCTTTAGATAGACATTGATCTAAGTTTGTTGTTGTTGTTGTTGTTGTAGTTATAGTGATCATAATAGATCATGCAATGTGACAAAGTATCCAGCACCGGACACTGAAGGAAGAGACAGAAGCATATTCTCTGAAATGATTAAAGAAGTAGTCAAGAACATGACGATCCCTGTGTCGATCTTGGATGTAACTTCGATGTCAGCGTTTAGAAGCGATGGTCATGTCGGTTTATGGAGTGATAATCCGTTAGTACCTGATTGTAGTCATTGGTGTCTACCTGGAGTTCCTGATATCTGGAATGAGATCTTGCTCTTCTTCCTCTTTAGACAACAAGTAAAAATTCACTTTGTTTGTGCTCTGTCCCTTTTTATTTTTTCTAACACAATAGCATTATCATCCTCTTATTGTGTTTTTACTTGATTCGCAGGTTCCTCAAAATGGATAATTTCAGGTTCTTGCAACATAACAATAGAAAAAGAAAAAAAGTTTAACGACCCTTGATGGCTTAATCTCTCAGAGCTGTTTCTTCTTGGAGCTAAAGACAGAGAGAGAGGGGTCACAAATTTTGGTTACAGTTAAAAGAAAAAAAAAAGTAATTCTTAATTCATTCTTTTATTGTTTCTTCTACGTTCTTCTTTTAATGTATTATCGATTCAAAGAGAGAAAGTGAGAGGAATTGTTCTAAGCTGAAACAGTTTTGCTCCCCAAACTATTTTGGTATAAAAATGATTTGGTTACTATTCAACATGTAGTTAATTATCTGCATAAACAATTTTCTTGCCGATTTTCGTATAACTGTAACCAAAAGTGGAAACCAGAAGGAAGCTTGACATGTATATTTCATAATTGAGATTTTTTCAAATGTAACAATTTGAAAAAAGATGAAATCGGTTGTCCAGCCTTTCTGAATTCATGTTTTTTCACTTTATAGTTTGAAGTTAGTTTCTGCTATTTGAATTAGATAAGAACTTTCTTCTATATTGGCAATTTTATTAGAACGATAACAACATAGATAACAAATTTCAGCAAATATATAGCATCGTATATTGGATATCCATTATTGAACTTTTGATACAGTACTCAAAGAATACAACAACCGTTACCCCAAGTGATATCACAAGGCATTTCAAGGCAACATCTCAAGTGTTGTTACTTTAAAGTGCACAACTTAAATTCCAAAATCATGAAAATATGATGAATTAGAGTTTGTGTTAGTATTTTTTGCTTATGTTTTCTCTGATTTTTACCCTAAATTATATATTTTATATTTATATAAAGTGTTTTTGGTTAATGTCCATTGCCTAATACATATATCAGTTGAACTTACTGATGACGTACTGCATACTCAATGCAATGTGACAAAGTAGGAAGAGACAGAAGCATTTTCTCCGAATTGATCAAAGAAGTAGTCAGGAACATGACGATCCCTGTATCGATTTTGGATGTGACCGGAGTCTGGAACATGACTTTAGGTCTTTTCTCTCTTTTTGATCAAAAACTTGCATTAACATTATATATAAAGCGGGTAAAGCCCATGCTTTAGGCGGCAAAAATTAAAATTATGGATAAAAGTAACATGATAAACTTTTTAGTCTCAAATTTTAATTACTAATGTTCTATGGTAATATAAATTAGGAAAAAAAAAAATCCTTTAGCATTACTTATGTTTGATTTGATTATTACTATTGAACATGTTTATACGAAAAGAGTTTGGGGGAGAACAAACCAATTTTCTTGCCGATCTAATCACTCTCTTCGGAAGAAACACATACTCCTTTTCGTAAAATTGCAAGCAAAAGTGAAAAAACAGAAGCTTGACAAGTATATATGCAAATTCAACTTTTTCTTAAGGAGAGAAAAAATGCAAAGGTAAAAAAAGAAAAGTTAAACTGGAAGCACGAATGGAGAACATAGAGGTACTGTAAAATGTTTTTGGGTTAAAAGAGAAATCAAAAGTAAGATATTTTACAACAACAAAAAAAAAAAAGAGAAAAACTCTAATAATGACAAACGAGCAAGGTGGTGTAGTAGTTTTGTTTGTGTGTGTGTGCGAGAAAGAAGGAAAGAAACTACTTGTCTTTGCCACCGAACATTCCCATCAAGTCCTTGCCCGAACCCATTTGCTTCATGAGACTCTGGAGACCGCCCATGCCGCCGATCTGCTTGAGCATATTAGGCGGTAGGACCTTGCTCATGTGCTGTGCGTTCATGTTCCTCGAGAGTGCGCTCATGTCTCCGTTCTTTGGGATCTTTAGCCCTTTCATGTTTCCCCATATCTTTGCAAGCTTCTTGTACTCTTCCAGCATCTCCATCACCTCTCTTACAATCCTCCCTGACCCTCTCGCTATCCTCATCATCCTCGACTCGTTAAACAGCTTCGTGTTCGAGCTGTCCAGCTCTGCACCAGTTTAAAACCCTCAGTCTCACCATTTTCTGCTCAAAAGCTCATTATAACTACACTGTTTCGGCAATTAAGATTATCTATTGTTCTCACCTTCGTTTGTCATAGAATCCATCATTGTCATGTATCGCTTTAACTTGGCCTGACTTTCTTTCTCGTGTCCTTTAGGCATAATTTCAGAACTGAATCCAGGAAGCATTTGGAAAACCTAAACACACGCCAACAACACGTTCACGTTGCTATATATCATCAAAACACCTCGTGCTCTTAAAAGCCTAAATAATAATACTTGACAAGAGATTCTGACCTCTTTAAGTGGGCCCATGTTCAGTATGTTCTGGAACTGGTCGTACATAATTCTCAGTGTAAAGTTACCCTGAGAGAGCTTTTCCAGAAGTTCGGGCTGTTGGTCTTTAGGCACCACCTCTTGTAGTTTATCCACGAATCCAGACCAATCACCCATTCCTGTTGTTACATAAAAGATTCTGAGTCAACAAACAACCCATTGGGAGACTTTGACTACTCCTCACAATGCTATCAATATTTAATCAGTGCCAAGTTACCTAAGAGACGGCTGACAAATGGTTTGACGTCAAACACTTCAAACTCATCCATATGCTCTCCTGTTCCGATGAATATCACAGGACTTTTTGTAGCTGCAACACTAACAAGATAAAAAAAAACAGATCACATTCAATTTCCCAACTAGAAAAGCCTGCAAGATTTTCATTATTGACTACATAGAACGAGACTCAGCAGCTGAAAGATACTTACGCGCTAAGAGCACCACCACCCTTGGCATGACCGTCCATCTTAGTGATAATCACAGCTCCCACAGCAACACTTTGCTTAAATGCTTGAGCTTGATCGAATGCAGCTTGACCAATACTGCTGTCCATAACAAATATAACGAGATCTGGTTTCTGCAAAATGAATAGACCATGATCAGAACCCGTAACATCAATCAGAAACAAATATTAGACTTCAAGACAACAGATGATACCGTTGCTTCAGCAACTTGACGCATTTCTTCAAAGAGGGTAGCTTCTTGTTTATGGCGACCACTGGTGTCAACAATAATAAGATCACAGTTTTCTTTCTTGAACCTATCAACTCCCTCAACAGCGATTTTCACAGGATCAGATTCCGTGTAGCTGCAAAGATTCACAACCCAGCATTAGCACATTCTGCTATCACGGTTCGCCCTAGTGAATAGTGTTCTATTACAGCGATAGTTTTAATCCAAATATTTTCTTCTTTTTTCATTGAAGCAAATCCAATAACTACAAATAGCACAGTCACAGCAATCGCAAATAGAAACAGAACATAACATACGACCTCAAAAGATCCATTTATGCATACTTTTGAACTCTGAGACATACATGTGAGATTGTTTGGTAGAGTGGCACTGCGTAATGAATTCCAAAAGAAAGAGCCCAAGCAAAAACAGGCAAAAAGGCTTTACGAAACTCCCAAGTTAAGTGGCACGCAAAGAAGTGAAGAAGTATGACAAAAACCTACTGGATGTTAAAAAAAATATATATCAAGTAACCCTAGTCCTTTTCAGTGCAGATTTTTTTCAGCTACTGACCTAAACCAAACCTCAGACTCAGAGTCTAAACCAAACAATAGGATACACTTTGTACTTAGCCTCTACCGTCACAAAGAATAAAAATCCATAATTTTTCACAAACTCTAGTATGTGAGCTACTATTTTATTGGATATAGAAGCACCAAAGGTCTTACAAGCATGCAAGAAGAAGGCTGATACAAAGACAAGCGTAAGATCTCATAACGCCGTAAAGGGATTGATTTGAGGTACCTTCCATAAAAGGGGATCCTAGCCTTGGTGGCATTCTGCTTCAGCTGATCGAAAGCTCCCGCCCTGAAAGTATCAGCACACACTAGAGCTGGTTTGTACCCTTTCTTCTGATGGTAATAAGCATACTTTGTACACGTTGTGGTTTTTCCAGCACCTAAACATAATAGCCAACGAAACTTAGGTTACAATCTAATCTACACATTAGAAACAAACTCAGATCAACCATGAGTACAAAGACCTCACCTTGTAATCCGACGAACATAACTACACTAGGTTTAGACTTTTTGGGTGCAAATGCAGGCTTTCCTGGGTCCAGCATTTTACAGAGCTCACTAAAGATAGCCTGAGAGAAACAACAATACGAGAATCAAAGAGCAATTCAAGACAAAATAGTCAAAACCTAATTTCATCAAATTCCCCCAAAAATTCATAACGAATTTAGACCTGCTCGATGATCCGTCGCTTGTTGTGGCCGGCTGCTAGATCCTCGAGGTTGACGATCTTCTTAATATTGCTCTGCATCTCCCTCACAAGGGGGAATGAAACATCGGACTGGAGCAGAGCGCGAGTGATCTCGTTCAAGCATTCGGTCAGAGCCTTCTCATCGATGATCGTCACGTTGCTCATCTGCTGCAAGGCGCGGGTAATCTTCCCGCCGAGCTCCGCCAACACCATCTTCGCTGCTGTGTGATTCAACAAATATCAGAAAATCGAATTGTTGTCGAGGGAGAGGATCGGATTTGAGGAACTGAGGCTAGGGTTTTGATCAGAGATCTTTCGTCGGAGATTGAACGATTGTGACGGGGAGATGTTGAAGTTTGATCTTTAGAGGCGAAGCTAATCAAACATGATGGGCCTCCAACCGGCCCAATAGGCTACATTAAACAGTTTTTATCAAGTTGAAGTTTGATCTAAAGGCGAAGCTAGTCAAACATGATGGGCCTTAAAGGAGCTTAACGGGACCAATGGGCTACTCAAACCGTCTTGACGTTATGAACCGTATTAACACTCTCTTGCAAGTTTAAGATTCTTAAATCAATTCCAAATGTCTTATAATTGGTGCTTAAGCATGTGCAATATGGTTGATTTCTCAAATTTCAAATCTCAAAAAACAAATATTAGCTTTAATTAAAATGTATAGCTTAAAAAAATATTAGCTTGCCTATGGAAAGTATGCAAGTTTTGGCTTTGTCTTAAGTTTTAAAATGTCCCTTTTCATTTCCATTCCAATTGGATTATGTTGTTGTGTTCATTCATGGTTTTGGAATGCCAACCAATATCATGGCTTAACGAAGTATTCTCGTGATCTTGTAAAGTGCAAGATTATGATATTTTTCATATATATATTTTGTTCTAATGTAGTTTTTTGTAGTCGGTTTTACATCTTCTTTTGAAGTAAGCGATTCTACATTGTTCATATCTTATTTCTATAGAATGTCCTAAAATTTTGACTAAACCATGATTGTTTTGTTAATTTTCTTCTTGAGCATAAACATTGGATTAACTCTTATCGGATAAATATCTGAAATCCACACAACATCCCAAAAGTACACCGTGTTTCCAAACTTAGGGTAAGTTGATCCGAACAATCACCATAATTAAGTTTTTTGGCTACGCATCTAATTAGGTTTATTAGCTTGACAAAAGAATAACAAAAAGAGGATAATTGACTTAGACTCCTCCACTAATATTTAGTCAAATGACTTGTGTACTTCCTTTTCTATCAGCCTTATCCAACAACAACAAAAAAACTTATATTTGTTGTGCATGAATAAATGTAGTGACAAATGATCACCTTGTAAGAGTCCTACCGTTGGGTAAATTTTACTTTGCGAAAAGCCATTGATCATGATGGAGTTAATTTAATGTTTTTACCCAACCCCAAGAATGAAAATTGCATGATTGGTAATGTAAAGACACATTATTATTTATTACATTAACCTTGTTGATTAGGAATTGCTAGAAATTTGAAGACACATTATTACATTAACTAACTATATTAGGTTTGGCTTATATACGGAATTCGTAATTTAATACTGTACATTACAATTTGTGAAAAAAAACAGAATTTTTTTTTATATCACCTATAAAATAAAAAATAAGATTCAAAATTTAATGTTTTTTTATCTTTTGTTTACAAATACAATGCTTATTTTTCTTTTTCTTTTGATATTGTTTATTTATTTTGTTATTTATTTTTAGTTACTTTTTACAATAAAATAAAATGGTTGATAAGTATAGTAATTGCTTTTGTGCTGGTGGTGGTTGGCTTTCCTTTGTTAGGACTCGGCTATATCCGTCATTTATTCTTGGTTTTCTTAGTCACAAACTCCTTCATCCTTACCTACTTGTTTATGCTAGTAGCATGGAAATACATATACGATTGCACAGTATTGTTGTATGTGATTCATCCATTTGACGTGGAAGATGAATGCAAGATAGACAACCAAAGGTAAGACAATAATTTTTTTTTTAATGTATAGTATTTGCTAAGACATAGATCTAACATTGTTTTTGTTGTATTAAAATCTAGATAGTTGTAGAAAAAATGCACTTAGGCAACACGGTCTTTATAGAAAGGGAGGACAAGAAGCATCACATATTTCCCAATACCCTTCTCTGTACCAAACCGATCGTAAACAACACCCGCAACCATTGCTCTTGTAATATTACTATAGAGAGAGAGGTCATATGATGCTGTTGGTTTCTGATTGGACTTGTTATGTTTGAGTTGTTTGTATTTTGTTATATTGATTGGATTTGTTATGGATTACAATACTGAATTTGTATTTATATTTTGCTTAATTTGTGCTTATATTTTGCTCAATTTGTTTTCTACAATTTATCTTTTTGTGTCTATTTTCTTCTTTAGTCAATTCTTCTATATTTATTTTTTTAAATCATTTTTCACCTATTTACTGTTTATCAAGCAGACATTACTTGAAAAAAATTAATGTTTTCTAGTCAAAAGTTTGTGAAATAGTACAAAAATGACCAGAGTGAATGTTAATTCATTTGCAATTTTTCCTTAACTTAATTAGAGAATACAATGTTTATTTTAAAGTTAGCAATTGATTGCATAATTTCTTAATTTAATTAGAAAATAAAGTAAGTATTTCTTATTAAATTTATTGGAAATTAAATGAATTAAATATTTATTTAATTTTTTTTGGTCAACTAGTTTCATTAAAAGTAACGCGGCTACTCAAACTCCAAAAATAGATGAGGGTTTACAAAGGAGGCAAAATTGCCAAACAATTTGTCAAACGGAAAGGTTAAACAAGAGATAGATTGAGAATACAATTCATCAATAAAAATCATAAGGAATCGAAAATAAGCTAAGATCCTATGAACTTTTTGACTGTATGCATCCAGAGCACTCAAAAGTACTTCAAATTCTGCAACAAAAGCAGAAAAGAGACCAAGCCGGGAGGAAGATCATTGTAATACCGACGAGCCTTGAACATCCAAATCACTTATCACAAGTGAAAATTTTGGAAAAATAAACTGTTCCATAAAGGAGATAACAAGACATACCAAATCTAACAAAACCAAAATTATTGGAGATAATAATTTCTCAAGTAACAATAATTCAACTTCCGGAAACGCTAAGAACAAGCAAGAGGGCAAGATTGAACACACGGATCTGACAAAGCAGAATGATAATAGTGAAATCTCCACAAAGAGTAAAGTTTCTCCATAAAGGAGTAAAAGTTACTCACCAAAGAAGAAGGTAAGCAAACTGAAACAATATTACCTAAAACAGAAGCTTGCTCAGCTTGAAAATATAACGACATTGCTAACTGAGAAGAAAACTTGAAATGATTCATTGGATCTGGCCTTGGCAAAATAGACTTCATCATGTCTGATGTGTCAGGGGGGTCCGGCGGCTTTGGCGGCAGAGTTTCAGAAGGAGTAGCCGTCGTGAACAGATCTGTGGCTTCCTTCACCGGATCTGTGGAGATCCGAAGAGGACCAGAAGTATCATGGCTGGGAGACTTCAGCAAAGGAGTCATGGAAGGCGAGAGGAGGACCACCGGAAGCTGGAGAATGGGCAAAATTCTGATCTAAAAACGAAACGGTGAGAGGTGGAAGCAAAGACTCCGGCTCGGCTGAAAAGAGTCTGAGAGGGGGGAGAAGCGTCCTTCAGGTAGAGATCTGGGCGGAGGAGGGTCAGTGGTGGCTGAAGTTCATCATGAGCTCGTCGCAGCGGAATCTCGGGGCTCGGACCTGAGAGAGAAGCTGCTAGAGCAAACTAGACAGAATATCCTCGTAAATATTTATTTAACTTTTTTCAAAAAATGTAGGTAAAATTATTTCTTCAATTTTAGATTTTATTTATATTTATGTTAGCCATGTGTCAAAATTTAATTGGTAAACTTTTTTATAAGTTTAAGTGTGATCAATTTACTTGATACATGTCAATATTATTTTAATTACTAACTTTGATGCATCAAATTTTATATAAATTTTTTTTTTAATTTTGATTATAATTTTCCTACTAATTTTATTTACTTTTTTATTTTATCTTTTATTTTCCTACTAATTTTGAAAGTGATGATGGTTGATTATCCTTTACCTCTTGAATGAAAAGACTTAATTTACCCTTAATAAAATTAGTTAATTAGAATAATTTTAATTAATTTTAATTTTAAGAAAGTATAAATTATATTACCAATTATTATTATGGTCGATGTTTCCAAAAATTTATATGCCATTTTCACTAATGTTAAATTGTGATATTTATTTTCACATAAACCTAATTACATATTCTTTGTGGCCAAACCTAATTAGATTAGTGAATAGATTTTGTTGGTTTATATGATCTGCCGCAACATAATAGAATAAATCAAAACCTTAATCTCTTTGTATAAATATATTACAATCATTAATCAAGTTCAGAAGAGTTGGTACACATATATCGATTGTATAACCCACAATATTGAAGAGTTGATATTATTTATCTATAGTCTTAGTGTCTTCTTCGTGGGTTATTTCTTATTTTCCTTCTGGTTTGTAATCCTTTGTAGATCGATCTGTAACATGGCGTGTTGAACAAAGCTCGTTCTATATACCATGCTTAGACTATTGGATTTTCGTATTTGATTTATTTTTTTTGTTGTTATTGCTTTTGTCGTTTTTGAGTTCCGGTGGAAATTTGGTAATCTAAACTTTTTGTTCAGCTGCATGGTTTATGCGCTCCTATCGACCAACAGGTACCTAACGAGTAACGATAAACTATTGTTTTCAGTAGTTTTATTATTTGTGGCTGAGCTCTTCCTTTAGCTCTGTGCTTGATATTTTCGTTTAGGGTTTCTAATCTCCAAGACATCACTTCAGTTCTATAGTTTCCAATGATCTTTTTATCATCATCGAGATGACAAAAAAAAAGATATGAAAAATATCTATTCAGCTTTTAAATTATGCCCTCTGTTTTTTCTCTTTTTTTTGGTTTCTAATATCTTTATATTTAAATGTTCATGTTTAAAAACTATGTTTGATTATACAGCTTTCTGACTGTACTTGCAGTGTTAAAGCCATCAAACATGTTGTTGTTGTGTAATGTTGTTCCATGGCCTGCTCATAATGAGCGATTTCAACTGTAAGTTGTTATTGCTCTTTCTTATTTCTTGTGCATTTGTTTTTGTTTCAAATGTGTCTTTTCAAGTCTTGATTTTTAAACCTGTCAGGCTTGGCCTCCTCAAGAAAAAGATTTGTCCTCCTCGAGAAGCATAAGGGTTATGTTGTTTGAGTTAAATCATCTTACCACCAAAAAGAGGACATAGTATATTTTTCTGTTTATAATATGTTGTTGAGACCTTTAACATAATATGTTTATGGATTGTTTTAATTAGATATTGTGACACATTTTCTTTTAGGGATTTGTTGATTACTGTGAAATAGCAAATATCTTAATTTTCTACAGAAACTTAACCAGAAGACGAGATTCAAGAATCCATATGAGAGTTTTACTTTAAGATGATCAATAGTAAAACAGTTGGTGGAGTTCATAAACCAATGTAATCATATCAAAACTTTACAGATATTGCTAATCATATCAAAATTTTACATATATTGCTAACCTCGTGGATTCCCTTACTCTTGGTTTTGTAAATTCTGATACAATTATGTTTTTCAGGAAATAAATAAATAAATACAACGCAGACGAGCTCATGATAATTAAGACTCAAGCCAATGAATATGTGTTCCAAAAGTGGTGGAGTGAGAAAAGAGTAAGTTTATCATTCTCTCATTCTCAATTTGTGAGTTTTCTATTTGCAATCTATTTAGACGAATTTTTCTTTAGTAAAAAATCATCAAGCTCACTGTATCACTGCAATGTACGAAGGGTCATTCGAGCCGTAGACATGTGTACTTTGCAGAAGACAGGTTACGTCTTGACAATTAATTCATTCTTTACTTTGGTGTAGCTTTCGTAATTTTCTCATTCCATGTGATGTTTGCACGTCTCCATTCTCATAACATTCAAAAGTTTGTGCTGTCAAATGATCTATAACTCTGGTTTTTCGTGATAAGAGAGGAGGATAGAGAACTGAAGTTACAAACTAGAGGCAGAAGTGGTGATATCTCTGTAATAAGCCTAAACACAGGAGGGATGATAAGCTATTTTCGTCCATATTTTGATGATGGTCTCATATTCATATTATAGAAGACTTCTCTAAACTATAAACATGTTTAGTAGTAAACTTGAAAGAGAAGATGACTTTTCGATACTCTGTTTATGTTATATTTTAGGGTCTCATTTCTAATCTCTAAGACATTTATTTAGTTCTATAGTTTTCAATTATGTTATTTATTTCTTTTCTGTTGAAGTTTTTTTAAATGTCTTTTGTTTCTCACTTTGTTCTTTATATCTTTTTTGAAATAGAAGTAAGAAGAAGGTAGAATTATGATCTCTATTTATGATATTAAAATATATTTATGTCAAGGTGTGATGATGAGGATGAATAGAAATAAATAGCAATGAAGCAGAAAAAGAGAAGTCTAGAGGAGGAATAAGAAATATCTTTTTTGTTTCCGGATCCTATCTACTTCTTCATTTTGGTTTTTGCTCTTAATCTTTTATGTTTGATAGGTAGGGAAAGTGATCAAATTCATTGATTTTGGCAGCAAAGCAGACATGTATAGATTAGTCCATTGTGACTTGATATGGTACAAGAGATAATAACATTGTATATCTCTTTGTATCTATCTACAAACTAAAGCATAGATGGTGAAGATGGTGAAGAAGGTGTTGCGTACTCAATGGTTGCTAGACATAGGGGATCGACATGTCTTGGAAAAGTAAAAGGATGCACTAGCAGAGATTGAAAAGAAACATAAGCATAAGCAGTTTTTGTTGTTGTGGATCCCAATCAGAAGAGAAAAAGCCTATATTTATATGTTTTACTCAGATAAAATTCTGAGAATTATATGTTCGACCCAATTAACCTTAGGTAATATGGTTTTTACTTAAGATTATCTTAATTGTATCAATATATCTAATATATGCAAAAATGATATTATATTCAAGAATACTTTAATAGTATCAACGTTTCAGTCTTCCTAATCATGATCTAAGGTTAAAAATTAGAATTCTTATTATATTGCTTAAGAACATTGATCCTCGAGATGATCTGTGTAATGATACAAGATTAATTGTAACACATATGACAGCATATATGATAGAGGCTAAGTTTATTACAAGAAATAGAGTTGGCCAAAAGGTCTCAAATATGTTTGTTTTACTGTCTGAAGTTCTAGGATCCCATTCAGAATGAGACGTCTACAATTTTTTACAAGTCTTGCTTTCACAATGACAATAAATAAAAGTCAGGGGTAAAGAAAGTTGGACTTTTCTTACTAATACTGGTGTTTCCACAGAGACAGTTATGTAAGTTGTCTCTAGGATAACAACGCGGTCTGGTTTGAAGATCTTAATAACTGATAGGAAAGAAAAACCAAAAAACGAACAATAAACAAGTATTAATATCTAGCTTTTCTATTTATTTGGATTTTTTTGATTTTATGTGTTTAGTTGGTTTATCTGCGAAATTTGGAATGCAATTAAGAAAATTATGCACATGTTTTGGTATATGTTTTATTGATTTTATTTTACTTCATTTGGCTTATTTAGAAAGTGCAAATAAACGGAGATCTATAATTTAGGAATCAGTATTTAATAGGACCGCTACTATCCGCACTTCTTTACAATAAAACTCGCACACTCCAAACGTTTATAAATTCTCTTATGATGATGTGATTGAACTATAGTTTGATCATTTACGTTCATAAATAACAAAAAAACTCAAATAATTTATTAGTAAATTATTTGGCCCGCGCATGGCGCAGACAGTACACCTAGTTTAGAAATATATTTTAATTATATGCGTTATAATCTTATACAGTAATTTGACACATGTTATGATCATGTAAATTAGCAATTTTAACATATCCAACTTTATATAATAAAATTATATTAAAGTGACTTGTGGTGTTTGGAGAGTCAGTCTCAAGAATTATTGAAACAAAGATTTGTGTAATTCAAATTTTGTTCTATTAACATATCGTACTAAAGTCACTAATCATGTTTGAAGAGCCAATCTTTGTAGACTCCCTGTTTTGCTCATCCCCTTCGTCAGCTGTTTGATTCGGGATACTATCACCTAGGTTTGGAATGAAACAAATATTAGAGTAGTTTCATATCTGTTCCATCATGGTTGCATTGAACGTATCTTAGATTTTATCCCCAACTACTTCTTAACATTCTTGGAAAAAGAAAGTAATCTAATGTGAATGATTTATCAATTAAAAATATTATTTCATATAAAAAGTTGGAAAAGATCCTAATTAATAATAAAAAGTATGAACTAATCTACTAATTACTAATTAGTAATAAAAATCTATAATCAAATGTATACGTAAATGGTATCATAGCAAAGAATTATAATATGTGTACACGTACATTATACAACATATATAGCTTATCAATATATCTACTAATTACTGAATTGCTTATGACACGTACATTATACAGCTTATATAGCATATCAATATGTGTCACTTCTTTTCTATCTGTATAATAAACATCAAAATATGTGTCAGCTTAATATGAAAGATTTTTTTATTCAGTGACTTGATTTTTCCAATTCAGTCAAACAATAGTAAATTTCCAAACCAAAGATAGATAAAATAACATGTGTCACTCGACTTCTGATCATTTTCAACTTATAAGGATAAGATGAAATCAATTAAAAAATTAAAAAATATATCCATAAAAAGTAAAACTACATATAATTTTAGTAAAAATGGCCAGGTACAAAGAATATCAGTTTCTATCAAAAATTGAAAAAATCACACATGATAAATTATGCAGTATGTTTTGTTATCACATATTTGAAAGATAAATTCAGTAATTTTATAACAAAATTGACACTAAACTCTTTTACTGGATACTTAGTTACAGGAAAGATGTACCATTTTATACAAATGCGCTATATTTTTTAAGTTGTTATACAAAAAAGTATTAATATCTAAGCAATTATTATAATATCATAGTCAAATTTTCAAACAGAGTCATTAGCTTGATTATACAAAGCAAACTATAGTAATATTATCATAGTCAGATGTTAAAAATCTAGACTCAAAACAGAAATATATGATTATATGGATTTTTTCTTTTACCTTCTATGTTAATTTTACATTTTGCTAGTCTGTAACTCTTCCTTTATCACTAACTTAATTGTTCCAAAATAGTCAACAAAATCTAGCACTCATAAATACAGTTTTTCATTGGCTTACAGATGGCGAAATAGATATATCTTCCAAGATTCATCGTTATATTTTCAAGACTTTGCACTCATACATCTACAATTCCTCATCCTCTATATAACAATGAGATCAAAACGAAGAACTCGTAGTCATCAGTTCTAAACACACAAGAGAGAATCTATCAAACTAAACACGTACGAGATATAAATGGAGACCGTAGTATTGATTGTGGGAGCTGGACCTGCCGGTTTAGCAACATCGGTTTGTCTAAACCAACACTCCATCCCAAACGTGATCCTCGAGAAAGAAGACGTCTACGCATCACTTTGGAAGAAACGAGCCTACGATCGTCTCAAACTGCACTTGGCCAAAAGATTTTGCCAGCTTCCTTTCATGCCGCACGGCCCTGATGTTCCAACCTTCATGCCCAAAGACCATTTCATCGACTACCTTGATGCATACGTTACCCGTTTCAACATAAACCCTAGATACAACCGCACCGTGAAGTTCTCAACGTTCGATGTGTCCAATAACAAGTGGAGGGTGGAGGCGGAAAACACGGTGACCGGAGAAACCGAAGTGTATTGGTCAGAGTTTCTGGTGGTTGCGACCGGAGAGAACGGAGATGGGTATATTCCGGAGGTGAAAGGGATTGAAACTTTCCCCGGAGAGATTGTGCATTCGAGTCAGTATAAGTACGGTCGTGATTTTAAAGGTAAAAACGTTCTTGTGGTCGGAGGTGGAAATTCTGGTATGGAGATTAGTTTTGATCTTTGCAACTTCGAAGCTAATACAGCCGTTCTCGTTAGAACTCCGGTAAGTATATAATTAGCGTTGCTTTTGCCTTTTAATTATTATGTTTTCCTGTATGCATGAACGTTAAAGATCTTCTCTTGCATGTAGACATGGTATAGAATGTAGATGATTTATTCTAATAAGAAATTACTGATATGCCTCTCAACATGATAATTGTTATTTTGTCCATTCATGCATGGTTAAACGAATATTTCGTCAACCGTTCCTTTGGTTCAATTTTCTCTTGTGGTCATCAGTCTTATTGTAAATCTGTGCAGAGACACGTGTTGACGAAAGAAGAGGTGTACTTGGGGATGTCATTGCTGAAGTATGTTCCGGTGAAGGTGGTTGACACATTGGTGATGTTGACGACTATGGCAAGGTTATTTGTGTACGGAGATGTTTCCAAGTACGGACTCCTCCGACCGAAACAAGGTCCTTTTGCCACCAAACTCTACACAGGAAAATCTCCTGTCATCGATGTCGGGACTGTCCAAAAAATTCGCGACGGCAAGATTCAGGTACCTTCCATTGTCCATAAATTTTTACTTTCATTCCTAAATCTATATTTATTTTGTTCATTTTTTTGTCATTTATGTTGTTATTAAACCATCCGAATAAATATATTTACCTTTTATATATAGTTGCCCACTATTACTATTATTTTGATTAAACATTTAACATAATTTTTTTTGTTTTTAATATCATTCACCTATTTTACATGTACAATTTGCTCATTTTTTTCTACAATTATTTATTTTTACTTTCATTCCTAAATCTATATATCTTTTGTTCATTTTTTGTCATTTATATTGCTTGTCAAGTGATCATTACTTTAACTAATTATGGTTGCAATATTAGGTTATCAATGGTGGCATAGGATGCATCAAAGGCAAGACCTTGACATTCGAAAATGGATTGAAACAAGATTTCGATGCGATTGTGTTTGCCACTGGTTACAAAAGCTCTGTCTGCAATTGGCTAAAGGTATAACATAAGTATCCCATAAATCTTCTACTCATGACACAAACTAAAACCAGCTTAACTAATAATCGATTATATTTAACATGACATTGATGGTGTTTTGTGAAAAAATGTGAATACAGAACTATGACTACGTGATGAAGGAAGATGGTTTCCCCAAGAAACCAATGCCGAAGCATTGGAAAGGAGAGAAGAATCTTTACTGTGCTGGATTTTCGAGGAAGGGAATCGCCGGAGCCGCTCAAGATGCTATGGCTGTGGCTGACGACATCAAATCCATCTTGGCAACTACCAAATGTTGAAGCTATATATTTTTGTTAGCAGTTTGAACCAAAAAAAAAATGAGAAAGTAGAAGAATTGTGTTGGTTTTGCTCTAGTTTAATTTTAAAATAGTGTTTTCAATCTAGAATTTGAGATGATTTGTACTAAATCACAAATCGTATGTTATTCAAATTGATTTTTTCAAAATAAAATAAAATTTAATTGAACTAATGATATAATAATGTATCAATCCACTTTTATTAAAAAAAGCAAAGTCAGACACTTTTAGTGAGTTTGATAGTCAAAATTACAATCAACTCATGATTTAATAGAAATTTCATACAATCTTAATTACAAATCATAACAATGTGGTTAATTCACCCAAATATTTGGTTCAATACACCCTTCAATTCAAACTCAGGAGCTAGAACTAATTAATCATTTCCCAATGAATTCTCCAACCACAATATGTTGTCTCCCACCTTAAATCGGCCAATTTTAAAAAGTCATGATGATATTCACATTTTTACTTTTATATAATGTTTGTTTGACTCATAAATCCTTTAACAACAAATATAATATAATGTTTGACTCGATCGTAAAAAAAAATGTTGACCCGGTAAATAACACAAATTGTTTTTTAGTCTATCTTTAAAAGAGAATCCCAATTAAAAAAATAATCTTTACTTACTGTGTTATTTACCTAATATACCATTAAACTTTTCTTAGATATATAAAATTTTATTAAATCTATTCTTTTCATTAAATCATCAAAAACCTAATTTTTTGTTATTTTAAAGGGGCCCAATGTTTTGTTTTCTTTTTTGTTAAAGAATCTATTTTTTTGTTTAAAATTTTAGAAATATCTTATTTTCTTTGTTTTCATTTCGAAATTTATCAAAAAAATATATAGAAAATGCCAAAAAATAAAAAAATAATATTACAGAAGAAGAGTTACAGAAAAAAAGAACGAAAAAAATAAAGAAAAAGAACAAAGAAAAATAATAGAGAAGAATAACATAGAAGAAAAATGGGGGAAAAAAGAGTAACAAAAAAATAACAAAGAAGAAAATCAATACAAATAAAAAGAGAGGAAGAAGAGAGAAGACTAACGTAAAAGAAGAACATAAAAAAAATTGGAGAAAAATAAGAAGAAGATGAAGAAGAGAGAAAGAAAAAGAACAATAATAAAGACTTAGAAAAAGAAGAAGAACAATAAAAAAAGAATAAGAGTGAAGAAGATAAATAAGAAGAGAAAAATATTAATATATTATCTTCTTATTAAAAATCAAACACACTTTTATTATATAATTTTTTTGACTAAAAAACATAAATACGATTTAAAAAAAAATATACAATTAACCGTTCAAACTTTAAATTCTAATAGTTAAAATTCAAAAATATTATTAAAAATATAAAGTTTAATCTTACAAATATAACTCTGCACAAATTAAATAGATACTTAATATGTAAACGTGTTGATTAATATACAAAATTGTATTAAACATGTGTTTACGTTAGAAAGAATATATTTTTTTATATACATAGTTTAAAACATCTTAGTATTATTTGTAAATTAACTATTTTTGTTAGAATGTTGTAGAACCATAAAATCATATTTTCAAGTTGTATTAACAAAACTAACATTTTCTAAAATTATTTTTTTTAAAGGAAAAGAAAAATTAATTAACTTAACTTATTACTGAATGATCCATTATTTGTTGGAAGAAAAATGAAAAAGAAGTAGGCCTTAGAGATAATAAAAAGGGCTCACTAGTGACGATTGTCACAGACTCACAAGGCCGGACAGAATAAGACACAAAAACCAAGTTGCAAAAAGCCGAGCCTACTAAAGCCCACTAAAACTCAGCCCATTTGAGAGAGGGATGCGGTACTCCGCTTTGACCTACCTATTTTCCAACCGTTGCCTCTTATTAAAAAAAAATCATTCCATAAAAACAAGGAAATCAGACTTCTACCACGTGGACGGCACAGATCAAATAACACGCGCGGACAGACAGCCACTAGATGGAAAAAAGAAAAGGACCATTTTAACCCCAAACAGAATCAAAATGACTATATATACAACTCTCTAAAACCCTAAACTGAAAATATCTTACGCAGCTGTCTAGGGTTTTTGCCTCTCTCCACTCTCAAACCTAGCAGTCGCTCTTCTCTTTTCGAAATTCTCCATGGGCAAGTCTGCTAAGAAATCCGCCACTAAAGTAATCTTCTCCTCCTTCTTGAGTTTCTTCTTTGTTCTTCTTCTGCTTACTCTGCCTCGAACCTCTGTTCCTGTTTGATGTCTCACGAATTTAACTAATTTTTGTTCTGTTCTTCGTATTTTCAGGTTGAGGCAGCACCTGCTGTTATCAAGGATTCGAAACCTTTGAAGAAAGGTAAGAACTTTAGCTTTCTTATATGTTTTGACCTCTGACGTCTGGTTCTCTTTCTCTCGGTTACAAAATGAGTTTTAAAGTTCGCATTTTTGCATCTGTATTACTCGGTACTTGTATGTTTGATGGATTAGGTTCGTTAATTTGGTTAACCCATTAAAGTTTATAATTTTGGTGATGGGTATTGTGATATATATTAGTAATTGAATACAGTAATCGTGCTTAGTTAATAGTATTTGAAATTAATCGATTGCTGAATCTTGGTTTTTGATGCTGAAGTTGCTGTTTGAATTGAATCTGTAGGTAAGAGAGAGCCTGAGGATGACTTGGATACCAAAGTGAACCTTAAGAAGCAGAAGAAGGACGTGATTGTTGCCGTTCAAAAGGAAAAAGCTGAGAAGAAGGTGCCGAAGAAGGTGGAGAGCTCTGACTCATCAGATTCTTCAGATTCTGAGGAAGAGGAGAAGGTATTAGCTTTGAATGTCTTAAAAATCTCATGATTGGTTTGTTGGTTGATAAACTTAGATAGGAGTGTATCTATTGCTGTGTTTACTGTATATCTCAGAGTACTTATGTAGTTAATTGTTTATGTTCATTGAGATTTTATCGTAGCACTGTGTTCTTGTTTGCAATGTTGAAACAGGCTAAGAACGTTCCTGCCAAGAAGGCTGCTGCTAAGTCTGCTTCAAGCAGTGATGACTCATCTGACGACTCTTCAGATGATGTAAGAGCTTTGTTGCTGTTTATTGCTTTTGTTGTCAGTTTTGTACCTTGTAAAACATGTTGCTGAAACCTTCTGTTCTTTTGTTTTTGTAGGAACCTGCACCCAAGAAGGCCGTTGCTGCTACCAACGGAACTGTTGCAAAGAAATCAAAGGATGACTCATCTTCTGAGGATGAATCTTCAGATGAGGTTAATTTTTTGATAGTTATTCCCAAATTTTAGCTTGTTCTTCTTTGTCGTTGTGCTAACGTTCTCGGCTTTTCCAATTTGTTTCAGGAAGTTGTAGCTACCAACAAGCCAGCTGCTACTGCTAAAAAGGCAGAGAGCTCCTCCTCTGAGGAGGAATCTTCTGATGAGGAACCTGCGAAGAAACCTGCTGCAGCTAAGCCTGCTGCTAAAGATTCTTCCTCGTCAGATGATTCATCAGATGAATCTGAGGATGAGAAGGTATAAACATTGTTCTCGTACTTGTACTATCTTCAATTTTGTGTGTTTACTTGAAATGAATATCTGATTGCTTCTTTATGAATGTAGAAACCTGCCGCTAAGAAGGCAGCTCCTGCTGCTGCCAAGGCTGCAAGCAGTTCTGATTCATCTGAGGAAGATTCGGATGAGGTTAGCATCAGTTCTTTAATGAGGACCCAATACGCAGCTATTGACGTCTTTTATTTGATTCATTGTTGTTAACCATGGATTGGTTGATTTTTGCAGGAAAGTGAAGATGAGAAACCTGCCCCCAACAAGGGTAAGGCTGATGCCAAGACTGCTGCTAAAAAGGAGAGCAGCAGTGGTGAGTCTAGCGACTCTGATGAATCCGAGAGTGAAGAAGAGAAAGAAACCCCAAAGAAAAAGGTCCGAGCATTGCTTCCTCTCTCGTTGATTTTTAATTGTATATTGTTTTTTACACTTTCTGGTTGCTAATATACTCCATTCTTCTGTTATGTATCAGAACACCGATGTTGAAATGGTGGATGCTGAGCAGAAATCATATGCAAAACAGGTAATGAGTCTTCTGGTAAAGTTGTAGTTGCTCTAATCTCTTTCTGAATCATGCTTTGACGTTAATTTTGTGGATCTTTCTTTGGCCTTCAGCCAAAGACACCAGCTACTCCTGCTACTGGTGGATCAAAGACACTCTTTGCTGCCAATCTCCCATTCCAAGTTGAAAGATCAGATGTGTAAGTAGCACAAACATTATTTCTCATTCTTTGGTCATGTCTTTCATGACCTGATAATATTTTATCCTCCGTTTACAGTGAGAACTTCTTCAAAGAAGCTGGTGAAGTTGTTGATGTTAGATTTGCTACAGACAGAGAAGATGGCAGGTTCAAGGGGTACGGACATGTCGAGTTTGCAACTGCTGAAGCAGCACAGAAGGCCTTGTCGGAATTTAACGGTAGACCTTTGCTCGGTCGTGAAATTCGTCTTGATATTGCTGTAGAGAGAGGCGAGAGACAGCCATACACTCCACAAAGCGGGTAAGTTGGTTTCACTGTCTATGAGAGGTTGTTTGTGTAACATGTTCCATGTGTGTTGATATTATCCTCTCCGGTAAATATATTTTGCAGAAACTTCAGAAGCGGTGGTGGTGACGGTGCTGCTAAAACAATTTTCGTCAAGGGATTTGACTCTTCTCTTCCTGAGGACGATATCAAGAGCGCATTGAGTGAACATTTCGCATCATGTGGAGAGATCACTAGGGTTTCTGTTCCCATTGACCGTGAGACCGGTGCTTCTAAGGGGTTTGTGACTTTCCTCGACTCTGTTGTTGACCGGTTTGTGAATTTTCTAAGATGCTTACTGAACATATGTGGTTTCTTGTTTTTCGTATTGCAGATTTGCTTACGTTGACTTTAAAGAAGGCACAGAGAAGGCGTTGGAACTTAACGGTAGTGAAATGAGTGGATGGAATCTTGTAGTTGATGAGTCTAGGCCGAGGGATAACGGTGGTGGAAGGAGCGGAGGATATGGTGGAAGGAGCGGAGGAAGAGACGGTGGTCGTCGTGGCAGAGGAGGAAGAGACTTTGGTGGTCGTAGTCGTGGCAGAGGAGGAAGAGACGGAGGAAGAGACTTTGGTCGTGGTCGTGGAAACAGACCTAGTTTCACTCCTCAAGGTACTTAAAAATTTGTTATTTGGTTCTTTGAATAGATATGAAAGTGTTAAGTGGACTTCTCTCGCTAATGCTTTGTTTTGTTTCTGTCACAGGTAAGAAGACTACCTTTAACGACGAGTAGAAGCTTCTGTAGAAGAAAAGACTCTTCTTTATGTTCTTAACTTGTGATACTTCGCATCCTTATATTATTGCATCAGTTTTTTTTTTTTTTTGTTGCTCTTTAGTTACTCTTTTGTTTTGTCTGAACCTTAAATTTTTGTCTGAATATTAAAGTAGCTCAATTTTGAGTGCTTTTGGTGTTGAATTTTCATTAGTAATTTACTAAAGTTATATCCTTCTCCGATGCAATTGATTTTTTTTTTGATCAAAACGATTCAATTGATTAAGTAGAAAAACAATATCTCTCAAGGGATACAAATTTACATTTCTCAGATTTAGTCTCAACTTTGTTGGCTACTTTCATATATTTTCCACTGAAAACCGTAGAAACCAAAAGTAATTTAGTTGTTACAAGGAAGATTAGTTTGTAGTTAGTAGTAACTCAAGACTGAGACTTTAGCTTGAGGACCACCTTGTACATAGACAAACTCATAAGCTTGTCCTGCTTTCAAAGTTCTTTGCCACTGAGGAAGCTGGTAAGTATTCTTTTGACCTGTTGGGTTTACACCCCATATTGGTCCTGAGAGTTCTTCAATCTTAAGCTTCAGATCCGATATCTGTTTCTGAGAGTTGTTCTTGATGATCACTTTGTGTCTATAGTACCTCGTGTTCCAGGCCATCCAATTAGCAGTTATCGAATGAAGAAACTGGATCGGTGCACCTGATTGTTTTGGACTGTATGTTGTTGGTGTTGCTTTGTAAGATGAAGCTGTAAGAATTTAAGAGCATCAGAGGAACTGCTCAAAAGTTTCAGACAGAGAGAAGCTGTAACTGTAAGTAAAACAAAGATCAAACCTGGTGGTTTTGTTGTTTGGTAAGGTTTAGGAGATCCTCCTCCATAAGATCCTACAACCATTTCATTACATTACTTGATGATGATGAGAATAAGAGTAATTATGAGCACAAGGTTTGTTATAGTCCACTTACCTAATTTTCCAGAGAGTTTAGCGAATAGACCAACGAGTGGAGCTGTTCCAGACAAAGTTGGTTCTGACTGCTCGTAGTTTGTCCGGTCATCGGAATAGTAATCATTCTCGTCTGGTCCACCAACAAGAGCACCATGGATAACATTAGGATCAGCTTGAGATCTTTTGTACCAAGACTCAAATCCTTGAGAACAATACACAGAAGAACGTAGATCAAAGATGGAAGCTATTGAAGCGCCTCTATGGTGAACTCTAATTGGATATTTCGGTCCGTATCCAACTACGTAACTCATTCCTTGACGATTCTTTCCAAGAATGTAATCAGCCTGCAAAATGAACAAAAACGTTGTTGTTACTTCATCTGAAATCAACAAGAAGATGGTTTTGGTTTCTTGAAAGATTTGGTTTACCTGAGATTTAGCAAATTCAAGAAGTGCTTGAGGTGGAACCGAACCATCAGGACAGTTGAGTTTAGCATTTGCTGCAGAGAGATAATCAGAATAAACCGCAAGAAGAAATGAAGCAGCAGATGCGTATTGTAGATTGTTCCACTCTCTAACATACATCAAACCACCTGAAATTTCATCATCAAAAGGCTTTTAGTAACTACTCAAACTTGCAGTGATTAGAATATTTTGGTTTAGATGTGCTTTATTAACTTACCAGGAGTTGTTTGAATGTTGTAGCCACCATTCTTCTTGAGACAAGCACAAGTGAAGTAATCAGCTTTCATCTGATATTGCTTTAGTGTCGAAGTATACACACCGCCTTTCCCTTCTAACAGGATCTATACACATACATACACAAATCAAACAAGATTCAAGATTAGTAACGAAACTGTGAAAAAACATTCTTGAAACAAACCAAACTATATAAGTTTATACCTTGGTGAGAAGGACTTGAACACCGGCGTATTTGTTATCCCAAGAGAACTCTTTCATTCCCCAGCCGGTTCCGCCCATGTAACCGGCATTGTCCATTGCATATTTCAAGTAGTACTGGTCTCCGGTTGCACGGTGCAGCCAAGCCGCAGCCCAAAGAAGCTCATCCTTCAAGGTATTATACATTACTACATTAGAGACGTTTCCGTATTGAAACAACATTCAGTGAAAGAAGAAAGTTAGAGAGAGAAGGAAAATGGAGAGGTCAGATCAAAGGGGTTATACCGAGTAACCAGATGACATGTAGAAAGCTTTTGCATTTGGGATTGAATCAGTGTATAATCCTCTGTACTTGTCAGCAAATGAGAAGAGCTGAACAACACAATGACAAGTTTCAAATGCTCAGAAATCTAAACCAAACCGGGTTCATAACTACTATACTGATGGACAGTGAGTGGACATATAAACTGAACCGGATTCATATACCAAAGGTGAACCGAAATTTATTTATAAACCAACTCGGTACTATTATGACCATTGACCAAACTCAAGTTTAGTGTGACCGAATCAAATAAACCAAATTTCATCAGGTGTACCATAGCAAACCGTGTACTCAAAACTATTGACCATTAAATGTAGAAAACAACCGAATCAAACCAAACCAAAACCGAACCATATAACCAAATACTCCCCAAAACCATAGAGCCTAAAATTTGAAAAACTAAAAAGAGGAAGAAGAAAAACGAACCTCTTTGGCATGAGATAAGAGGGTGGCAGAGTAAGAGGAGTTAAATGGCTTGAAAGCCAAAGAAGCAGCGGCTAAAGCAGCAGCGGTTTCACCGGCTAAGTCTGAGCCAGGGTGGTACTGGTCAAGCTTATAAGCTGTTCTTGAAGTGGTCATGTCCTCGGCTCGCTCCCAACAGTAATGGTCTGATTCTCCATCTCCAACTTGACCCCATAGAACATTAGGCTGAGGATGGGCCTTGATGAAGTAATCAGTTCCCCATTTGATTGACCACAACGCTTGTTGCATCTGGTTCAAACCGGATAGCTCTTTTCGGTTATCGACCGCAGCCCACGATAGCATTGTCACTGAAAAAGCCATTGGTAAACCGAATTTCACATGGTCTCCTGCATCATAATATCCTCCCTCCAAGCTCACCTGATGAACATATACAATCCTCAATATCATTTAAATAAAATGATTAAATTAAAAAAAGATTGAAATTAGCAGCACTTCGACATTTCTTACAAAATCTAGTAAATCTTTGTTCTTATATCTTTTTTTTTTGTATTTAAGATTATTTTTATAAACTCTAAGAGCTATTTTGTGGCCAATAACACGTATTTGATGGTGTGAATCTAGGTAGTTACATAATGACTACACAAACACAAACATCTAGGCTATACTACAATCATGAACATGTGCTAATTTTGATAATAGATTTGCATTGGATGATATTGAAAGGGAATTAACATTTTTGGACATATATATATGGCTTGTATGAATCCGCCTATAAGATAAGTATTGTGTGTGTGTAAATGGACTTACGCCTTGAGCAAGACCATCCTTGAGACCAGAATGGCTACGCCATTTGACACGTTGAGCAGCCGGCAACTTCCCTGACCGTTGAGCCTCAAAGAACAAGAAGGTCTTGTCAAGGGCATTTGCGTAATTATAATACTCCGCTGCCGCCGTTGCTGCCGCGAGAAGAACGGTCAGTAATAGGCTTGCGCCGAACAAAGACCCACCGAACTTCTTCATTTCTCTCGATCAATATTAATTTTAAGTTAACTTCTATCTCTCAAGAAATGTTCTTTGTTCAGAACTGTAATGTGAGTTAGTATATATATAGAGAGAGAGAGATTGTGTCTGTTGAGTTTGGTGAGAGATAGGAATGTAGAGAATCAAATAGCTAGGTATAAATTTGTCTGAACAATCATTTTCTTTGTCTTTATTTGTGTTCGTGTGTGTTGTGTGCGTTTTGATAATAGTTGTGGCATTCACGTTTTGTTAGAGCTTCTCACGTTGTACCTTGAGACTTTTGTGTACATAAAGCTGAACCAATACCATTTTGACCAAAAAAAAAAAGCTGAACCAATATGACTTACCACGTGTATCTCTTACTGGCCGTTTGATGAACGTGATGTTGACCATCTATCTGAGTAGAAATACGATGAATGTATCGTTTCTTATTAAAAAAACTAAAAAATGTTAAGAATAATATTTTGGTTGATTTTTGCTATGGTGTCAACGGACAAAATTTCCATTCGTGGCATTCACATCTTGCAATCCTTTTTTCTTTTGTCTTTTTATTTAAATTATATTAGACCCAACTCCAACAATATTAAACTTCATCCTGGCTTGGCGTTTTTTTTCCTGTGTTATGTTTAGCCGTTGGTCATGTTCACAATATTAGCTGGTGACAAAAGAAAATAGCGAACGATACGTTTTGTTGTTTGTTTTAATATCCGTAACAAGAAACGACAGCCACATTATTTTCGTTTAGTTGTCAGTCCTTCATCGGTTACATTTTGTCGACTAGCAACTAATTAAAATGTTAAATGCTAGATGAAGATCTATGTATTAAGTGTGTATAAAGAAAAGACACGTTCTTAATCTAGTTTTATATATATTTCTCTCCCGAAAACAAAAGACACATAAAGTAGTTCCCTTATGTGAATTGATCCACAAATTTCAGATGGATATTGTCTTGCTAGATATCAGAAGCTTCATGGTCAGAGTCGGTCTCAGAGCCAGTGAGACGGTAATCGCCAACGAGACTCATACGTTCCGTTCTCAAGTCCACACTTCTTCTAATGATAGCACGGCGCTTACGAACCAGGCCGTCTCTCAAGTCCTGATCGTATTTAATGAAGAAAGTTGCATCTTTAAACCCCTTGAGTCTCTCATTCGGCAGCTGCACGTTTTCCTTAGTTTCCACCATCACCTCCACAATCTTCAAATCGGACAGCTCAGGCTGCAACAGATTATCCGACACTTGTTATGAAAACGAATCCCACGCACGAATTATCTGTAATTTTCTAATTAGACAAGAATCATACATATTGGCAATCCGACGATTGGTTGAAACGAATCCGAGTTCCAAATATAGGCGAATCCAGTCATTTTCTTTCAGCTCTGGTTCCTGCACCTGCAAAGCAAACATGCACTACCGGTCACTTAAAGCATCTTACTTACATAACCAAGTAAATAACTATACATCAAAAAAATTATATATATATATATTTTCAATCTCACTACGTAAAAACGGTTTTTATCAGCCAAAGCATCATCTTTGGGCCATTCAGGCACACTAACATTGTAGAACCGAGGTGCAGTTATATCATCCCAAAGCGTACCCTTAGGCCCTAAATAGATAAATACATTAATCAGGAAAGAATCTATACAACAAAAAGTCCTCATGACTGCTATCATAATTAACGATCCAAATAACCTGTATCTTTAACTCTAGCAACATAACACTTGACATTCAACTTATTCCATTGTCTTTCGTGAATACTTGTCTGAAAAGTTACGAGGGAACGGGTAGCTGGATTCCTTGCAATCAAAGTTATATTATACGAGAAAACGAAGATACTACCTGTCCTATTGTATTTCTTTATACGATGAAGCTGCAAGTTGGTCCCCTGAGACATGAATAAATACAGCAAAACCAAATTGGGATTAACACACACACACGCACAAAGAAAGAAGAGTAAAAACGCATAGATCAAGAAGAGAGTATAGCTTTCATCACCTGAATCATATTGTAACGATGAAGGCCCATCTTAGCATAGAGGGTGAGTAAAAGGGGATGCGCTTTGGATTTAGGCCTGAAAATACTCATTACACGATGGGGATAAGGTCCCATGCACCAAATGATCCACATCGAACCCCTAAGACACATTAGGGATAGCAATTGGACAAGAATCAAGATGATCGAAATATCAAAACCAAGAAAGCCTAAGACACATGAGGGATAGCAATTTCACACATGTATTTATTTACCTTATCTTCCAACAACATGAGATTGTATAACCCTAATTCCTTTTTTTGGGACTGAATTGACCCACCACCCCCACAAATTTCATTGTTTTATTGTTTCCACTCCTAATTCCTAACACTAAACATGTCAAATAGAGGAATTAAACTATAGGAAAATTAGAAAAATAAAGAATCAAGAAGGTAGCCAGAACAAATAAGGTTTAGGACAAGAATCAAACTGATCAAAAACAAAGAAAGTACACTCCAGAATGTTCATCACCAATTTCACAAAAACAAATACCCTAAAATCATAAAAACTGGATCATTAACTTAGCGCAACTGATACAAGGCTCATCACAGTGGATCCAAGTCAAGTCACTTCCAGAATTTAAGATCAATTAAGATTAAAGTATTGTCCATTTTTTTCAGGGCTTCCAACAAGAATCCGTGTGAACTAGAGACTGCAAGAACAAAAGGACAAAAGACAAAACTTTGTTTTCTTGTTCTTCAAGGAACAAAACACATTTAGATTGTTAGAGTATAAACTCAGGATATAGGGTCACCAAAGGGGATACAAATCCAGTTCACACTTGAAAACTGGCGCAACATAAAGTTTGATAACTCAATTCAATCTAGAAATTCCTTTGATATAACTTTAAAGCCTCCTTCTGTCCATATTGTTTTCTCTGTTCGTGGTGTAGATAGGCTTCAGTATCGGTCATATATTCTCATGTGGTGTAGAGAGTCTGGACTTGTATGTTGTCTTGATGAAATACCTGTTTATTTATGACTGTCCCCTCTTTTTCCCAATCCCAAACTTTGTTTTCTTCAAAATTTACATCTTTTGACGCTTTCACTTTGATTGTATGCAGAACACCTCTGCCCCATGGATTATAGCTAACGCTTTCACTTTCACTTCACTTCTAGCTTTTTTTGTTATGGTGTCGACGGACAAAATTTCCATTCGTGGTATTCACATCTTGCAATCCTTTTTTTTCTTTTGTCTTTTTATTTAAATTATATTAGATCGAAGTCCAACAACATATTAATGCATCACCATTTGATAATACTGATGGCTTATTTTGGATTATAAAGTAACGACGGCAGATGAATGGATTAACGTTTAAATACTAAAGATGAACGTTTTAAATTTTTGTTTTATTAGTCTTTCGCCCCTATACCTAAGTCAGACGAACGATTTGCACGTCAGTATCGCTGCGGGCCTCCACCAGAGTTTTCTCTGGCTTCGCCCTGCTCAGGTATAGTTCACCATCTTTCGGGTCCCGACAGGCATGTTCACACTCGAATCCTTCTCTGAAGATCAAGGTCGGTGGGCAGTGCATCCGCGAGGGATCCCGCCAATCAACTTCCTTGTGCCTTACAGGTTTACTCACCCATTGACTCGCACACATGTCAGACTCCGTGTTTCAAGACGGGTCGAATAGGGATCCCACAGGCCGACGCACTGTGAAAAATCAAAACTCCCGCAATGAGAATGAAAATAAACACAAAAAACAATATTATAGTTGGGTTTTATGAATAAGATATGGAAACACATTGATATGGACACGAATAAAGTTGTGTTTTATAAACAGTATATTCATATCATATCTATTTCATTGTGTCCATATCACTGTGTTTCTCTATCTCTTTTTCTTTCTCTTGTTGTACTGATATATAACTGATATGTTTTAATTCATTGTGTTTGTCTATTTCAGTTATACTGAATTCTATCAGTTATTCACGATATATTTTAAAGTTGTGTTTTATGAATAATAATGTAAGGAATTTTGTTTTCCAGAAATATTAGAGTTTAACAGAACATTTAAAAAAAAACTTGAATTCATTTATTTTAAAATTGCTAAGTATTCAAAAACTAAATTTAATCAGACTCTCAAAATGAAATGAAAACCCTTAATAAACGAACCACAATAACCAAAACCGAACTAAATAAATCCACGGCTAGACCGCCATAACCGAGTCATATGGTTTTCCATTCTGTAACCGAGGCAACTACACTAGACCAAAAACCGTCAAAGACAGAATCGAAACTGTCACTAAACCGGTATCAATGAACCGAGTTGTTTTTCTTAAGGCGTGGTTTTTCTTGGTCTTGTGAGTGGAAGCCTCCAGAGAGGAAGAAGGTGGAGGAGATTGCGGCGGAGATTCGACCTCCATGACTTTGATGATCATTTTCTGACCCTTTTCACAATGGCCTGCGACGCCGCTTATGAAGTAGAACAAACCTGGCCGGTCCAATTTGAAAACCGTATCATCGTGGTTTGAGTATAATTTCGGTTTGGTCGTCTGGCATTTCTTGTACTCTTCTTCTGATACCACCAAAACAGAGTCTTTCTTGTACTTGAAACCTTCCACAGTAAAGACAGCAATAAATAAAATTCAGTATTTGCATTTACGATGATCATAACTGATATAGTTTACGAAAATACTTACGGATGGTGTCGCCAACTTTAAACCGGTTCTTGGAAGCCCACTGGTTAAACATATTTTCATCGTCACTAGATTGTGGTATGACCCATCCGTTTTCTCCTCCAGCTTCAAATTCAGTACAAGACACATATGAGGATACAAAAACCAATACAAAGAGTGAAAGGAGAACAATCTTTGGTGCACCCATTTGTTGCATCACTTTGGACTAATGTTAAGAAAAAAAACGAGAAGTGTTGTGGCTTTTTATTTCTGCCTTGTGGTTTTTGAGGTTTGAGTATAAGAAGCGTGAGAGTGTTAGCCAGATTTATTAGTTTGGCTTGTCCACAACTTGAGGGATATATAATAGATTTGGCATTGACTTATTATTTGCTAAATTATTTTTTAAAAAATATTTGAATAAGAAACATGAATTTGGTTGTAGTAGTTGAGGAATATCTGTTGCTCTGAGGATTTTGCGTATAGATTCTGGATTAATTATATAACGTGTTAAATAAATCGATGATCATTTGTAATTTCGGATTTTCGAAAGAAATTTGAAATGTTTGGGTATTTTATTGACTACATAAGAACTAAAGGATCTATTCATAAAATACATAAATTACCCAAAAATCTTGAAAATTGCTTATTTAATTCCTCAAATATTTGCAATCTGTAAATTTATTTCTCAACTATTGTGTGTGCAGATTAAATTTTCAACTTAGTGTTGACTTTGCAAATTTAGGCATGAAAAAGTCAACATTAACGAGGAAAACGGAAACGTTATCGTTGACTTTTCCCACTCTAATTTTGCAAGGTCAACATAAACTAAAGAAATTAATGTGCCAAACTAAAAGTTGGAGAATTAATCTACACAATTAAAAAAACTTGGGGAATTAAATGATCATTTTTTATTTAAAAAATTATAATTATTTTCATAAATCATAATTACTTGTAGAATACCATCAAATACTTTTTTTTATTATATTATGTTTCTAATAATCATAAATCATAATTATTTATAGAATACAATCAAATACTTTTTTAAAAAATATTATTTTTATTATATTATGTTTTCTGTCTAAAATTTTATTGATATTTAATAAATATTACAAATTAGTATACATAACGTTCGAAAAACAAATAACTTAAGCAGATAAATGTGTCCTTAAAAATTTCAAGACTCGCGATGAGAATTGAAAATATGGGAATCCGATAACAACGAAACGGATTTGGAAAAATCTTTTCTCAAACTCTCAGTAATTTGGGTAAAGATCAACTTCAAGACATATATTTTGGATAATTTTGAGATAAATGATATATATATATATATATTTCTTTTTGAATAGATAATTAAAGTATATGATTTCATACCCTTTTTCGTACCTATTTGAATAAAATAAATAGTCCCGATTGATAGGAGAATAATCATTGTTTGATATCAAATACTACCATATACTGAGAAAGATAGATGAAAATAAGTGACTTTCATGAAAATTGTTTCTTCTAATAGAGTGACCATACCAATGACCGTTTGATAGGAGAATAATCATCGATTGATAACCAAAAAATTTGCCAGTAAAGAAAAAAATCACCGGAATTAAATATACATAATTTTTAAATTTTATTCATAACACATAAAACATAATATAATGAAAACAATATTTCTTAAAAAGTTATTTAATGGTATTCTACAAATAATCATGATTTATGAAAATAATTATAATTTTTTAAATAAAAAATGGTCATTTAGTTCCTCAAATTTTTGTTATTTTTCAGATTAATTTTCCGACTTTCAATTTGACAAATTAATTCCTCAAGTTTATGTTGACTTTGCGAAATTGGACTGAGATATAAAGTCAATGGTAATATTTCCGTTTTCTTTTTAAATGGTGACTTCTCTTATGCCTTTAATTTCTCGAGTTTATGTTGATTTTGTAAAATTAGACTGAGATATAAAGTTAACGGTAATATTTCCATTTTCTTTTTTAATATTTATTTTTCTTATGTATAAATTTGTAAAGTCAATACTAAGTTGATAATTTAGTATGCATATATGATAGTTGGGAATAAATTTGCCTATCGCCAATACTCGAAGAATTAAATGAACAATTTCCCCGAAAACCTTTGGATTTATTGTCGAATCTGAAGATGGCCAAAACGACATGAAGTTCCATCGTTTTTGGTGTTGTTCCCGTCAACCCCATTCTAAATCCCACTCGTTCACCTGAGCAGCCACGACGAAGATGGAGGCGAGTCCGTAAGGATCTAGGGTTAATAGGATTGTGGCAGGACGAGATTAGAAGGAGGAAGCTGCGTTTTTTCTTGAAGGTAGATCAAATATGGCACAAGACTCGGAGAAGAGATTCCACCAGATCATGGAAAAGCTCTTTACCCCATCGAAATCTCAGTTTCCTTCTTCCTCCACCAGGTCAGTTTTTGATTTTCATTCTACCTTCGTTTATAAGTTTAAACAATAACGCGACTAAAAAACTCCAAATGAGTTTCATGGATCGATTCATCCTCCGTAACTTAGTTTCCAGACTCTTACAATCGTTGAATCTGATTTCTAGAGGCTAGGGTTTATGACATTGCAGTAGCAACAAGATCAATTGTTCACTTGATATCCCTTTGTGTTTCTGTAGTTCATCTGTGGAGCAACAATCAAGGGGCAAGAAGCGTTCAAATCCTTCATCTGCGTTAGCACTGGTTGAGCCAAAGACGGTATTAGCTACCATTGATAGGTCTTCTTCAGCTCTGAAAGTTCCCGCCGGGACGTCATCGCCGTCTGGTCTTTGCAGGCCATGGGATAGAGGAGACCTTATGAGGAGGCTTGCTACTTTCAAGTCCATGACATGGTTTGCCAAACCCCAGGTCTGCTCTATCTTGTGGTTGCTACAGAATTCAAGTCAGCTCTATCTTGTGGTTGCTATGAGATTGTTAGCTGATTCTTTGTGTGTGTGCTGGTAGGTCATTAGTGCTGTAAATTGTGCGAGGAGAGGGTGGGTGAATGTTGACACAGATACTATAGCTTGTGAATCTTGTGGAGCTCATCTTTACTTCTCAGCCCCGTCTTCTTGGTCAAAGCAACAAGGTATGGTTAAGATTTTTCTTTTTTTTGGTAGTATCATCTTTATGCAACTGATACTCCGATATAACAATCTTGTGTTGTGTGACCTTACGGAAACTGGAAATTTTCTCTGTGATCTTACAGTCGAGAAAGCGGCATCAGTCTTCAGCTTAAAGTTGGATAGTGGACACAAATTACTCTGTCCATGGATAGAGAATTCCTGCGAAGAAACGCTTTCTGAGTTTCCTTCGATGTCACCTCAGGATTTAGTGGATAGGCATGAAGAACGGTCAGAAGCTTTACTTCAATTCTCATCCCTGCCTATAATTTCACCATCTGTGATTGAGTACATGAGGAGCTCTGATCTGGAGGAATTTCTTAAACGACCTATTGCACCTGCACGTGGCGACACGACAGCCGAAGGTTCTCAAACCGAATCCCTTATCAATCATGTTGGAGCAACCCCTGCTCAACTTTTCTACCAGGTTTGACCTGTAATCTCAATTATTCCTAGCTAACTTCAAATACTTTGCCATAACATTTCCACATTCGCATTTTCCTTTCAAGGTAGTTACATAGTTATATGATTTTGGTAGAATAGGATAGTTGCCTCTATCAATATAGTTCAATTTGGTCTGTCAATGGAATTAAAAGAATGGCAAATCATTCGTCCCAGTTTATTTGGTATAATTAGCTTACATACATACCTAATAATGGTGCTGATGCATTGATGTTTGCAGGCACAAAAACTTATCAGTTTATGTGGCTGGGAACCGCGAGCACTTCCTTATATTGTGGACTGCAAAGAGAAATCGGGTGAGATTGCTGATGCTACAGAAACTATTGATCTACTTCCAGAAACTGCTACCCGCGAGCTTTTAAGTTCCTCCAATACAATCCCGAATCCAAATGGAATATCAGGGAATAGCGAAACCCCAACAGTGCCAGACACATTGAACTCTGATCCCAGCTCTGTTGTACTGGACTGTAAGCTCTGTGGAGCCTGTGTTGGACTCTGGGTTTTCTCTACTGTTCCAAGACCACTAGAACTGTGTAGAATCACTGGTGATACCGAAGTTAATACAGAGATAAGCTCCAGTGTTGGTAATCTTCAGAATCAAACTTCAGGCTTAAAGTTTACCATAGCAGGAGGACCCCCAGCTACGAAGCAAAACTTCAAAGCAACGATATCGCTGCCTATTATCGGCAGGAACTTGAGGTCGAGGTTTGCTTCTTACTCTAGAGATCGTGATCGTGGGAGTGCCAGTCCTATTCTGGTTCAACAGAGTTTAACTGAAGAGAACAATGGTGGTGTTTCAGAAAATAGTGATCAACTAATGATTAATATGGGAGAGAATGTTAATGAAGGAAGAAACGAATCTGATATAGACAATGATACTACTCCACAGACCAAAGACAGACAACTGATGATAGTAAGATCAGCTCTTCCTGAAAGCAACAAACAGAAGGATTTAACTGCAGGTAAATTGCTAAAAAGTACTAATGCGGATACAAGCACGAATTGTATCCAAAGTACATAGTCATCGCTGAGATCCTTGTGTATAATTATGTTTGAAAGCTCTCATCGTGAGAAAGTTGTGCAGCTTGTGCTAAACTATGCTTATTAAAACCCATATTTCTTGGCGAAGATACAGGTGCATCATCGACGTCAAACAAACAGATGGAATTTGATCCAATAAAGCAGCATAGGCATTTCTGTCCTTGGATCTGGTCAACTGGTAGAAGAGGCCCTGGATGGCGACAGACTCTGTCTGCGTTACAACGCCAAAAAGGATCTTGTCAGACTCCACCATCACCCTCTTCCGTTTTCAAGGTAACACATTCTTTTTAACTTAATTATTTTATTACGTACTCATAGTTAGGATATAAGGAACCTAATTACAGAATGATAGATATAACTCACATCCGACCATTCCCATGGCTACTCTACATGAGATGATCATATATAGACTCACAATTTGATTTGACCATATAAACCCACGACATGAGATCACAAGTTTCGAAACCTTTGTACTTATCCTTGTCGTTGTTACAGTCCCATCTATGCATGAAATTTACTTGATTCGATAATCTTTTTGGAATCGTTCTGAGCATAAGATAAATTATCAAATTGTAAAGAACAAGAACCATATGCATTCTATACCTGTAAGATTATTTGATATTTCGTTAAAGATAATGTCTTTAATGGCTCTTTATGTGATGTTTTCAGGTAGACGATCCGTTAACATCCGTTCGGAACCTATTTAAGTCGCCTTCTCCGAAAAAACGGAAACTGATCAGAGAATCTTCAAACTGAGACACCGACGATTTTGTTCCCGAAAAAAACTTGAGCTTTCTTGATCTACACTGCATCCGGAAATTTGAAACCTGAAAAAAACTGTTAACATTACACTGAGTTTTATTTGTTGATACCTCAAAATACCTGTTGTTTAACCCATTTGAAAATTGCTAGAGTTTGTACCGGAATTTATCAAAATCTAGACTTTTAGATCGAACCTTAGCACAAAGTTCAAGTCAGTAGACAAACTTTTGGGTTGAAATAGCTCCCTGAGAAATTTCAGGTACATAGAGGTTTTATTGTGGTTGAGTGAGAATTCTCCCTTACTGAACAATTTATTTCTAGTACCAGATATTTTGTATGAATATTGTTACTTTATTAATGTCCATTTTCCAACTAGTTTAAATAATCACGAAACTCCTTTTCCTGTTTTAGTATAGAAACAGACAAGCACAAGTAGATCCCCGAGATACAACCAAGTTCCTAGCATCATTTTCCACTATCTTCTTCATTTTATCTTCTTAATATACTTTTTTTACATAAAATGCTTTTTCAATTAAATGTGGACCGTCTAGTTTCATGGCTCGTTTAAGGATATGTAAACATATTTGTGGTTCTTAAAGATTCTAATGTTTACTGTAATTCCTATTTTTATATTCGTTTACAGCTTCTCTTGTTCACGCGCCCATGGAGGGCGTGTACCTCACGTACCATTACCTTAAACGAGAAAATTACGAGGCAGTGCGCGTGAGGTTCGTATTTATTACATTTTGCTTCGAATACATGTGGAAGTCATCTGCTTCTGTCAGCTGATGACGTGGAATTTTAAGGGCCCCACTGAAGGTTTACCTTTTCGAGTTTACAGAGGTCTACCACTTGAAACGTGGTTGGTCCATAACGGGCTGTTCATATTAAGACATTATATTTAGGTTTTGAACCCTTGATTTTGTTGCAGTTCTTTATGTGTCTACAAAAGTTTGTTTTTCATAATTCAAGCCTTTAATTCGTGTTTCTTTACCTTAACTGCCACATTTATCATCACAAGTCCTACCAAACATGTTAATTGCAGAGAAGTTTGTTTCACACGAACTTTCTTTCCTTTTTCTTTTGATAATAATGTATTTTTAGGTCTTTGAATGTATTTATAAATCAGTACTATATAATCCTTAATTGCTATTAAGATTTTGTTTTCCATATACCGTACCAATTATACCTATTTATAAAATAAAACAAATGTATCAGTTTTCAAATGATCTTGATTGTTTTGTAGTGGTGTTCTACTGAATCCCACTTTAATAGACTAGGGTTTAGCATCACGCCATCACCAACACAACCACGATAATGTATTTAATTACTGATTTTGATTGTTTTGATTATTTGTTTGCATTTATTGTATCTATAGAGAGAGATCATAGTTTCTATCAATAATAACATGAAATTATGAAACGGTGAAGAATTAACAATTCATATAAAATAAAAAGAAATGGTAGGTTATTTTATATATACTTCATTGTGAAATGACCCAACATATGATTCGTAGTTTTTAAGAATCATTTGATTGTATAATACTATAACCCATGTTCAGTGTGTATACATATGGTAAAAGACTAGAATCAGGTTATTGCCCCCAAAAGGTGTTAAAAATGCAGCACATTCAACTATATATTTCGATAACAAAAACACGGTCCATGATTTCATACTCAAAACACATCTTTGACCCACTTAAATTTATTTCCACAAACCTAAATTCCAATTTTCATTATACAATACAGACGCAGAGGAGAGAGAAGAGAAAGTGAGTCACAAGAATCACGTACGACACATTAAAAAGAAAAAAAAACCGAAACCCAATTCAATTCTCCTTTTTCAGACCAAACACGGAGAGAGCGAGGGAGACTAGAAATGGAAGATGTACGGAGGATCGTGGTGGTTGTAGAGGATAAAGAAGCGGCGAGGACGGCGTTACAATGGGCACTTCATAACCTCCTCCGTCACGGTGACATCATAGTCCTCCTCCACGTATTCTCTCCTCCGCCGCGCAAGAAAAAATCTTCGGCGGCGCGTCTCCTCCGCAGCAACGGATACCATCTCGCCCTCTCTTTCCGTGAAATCTGCGACGCTTTTTTCAATGTGAGTAAATGAATCAGTCTAATCTCAAAGTTTCTTGATTCTTGATGAAATTTGATAAAATATTATATTCGATTTCATTGTGATCGTGGTTACAGACGAACACGGAGATAATCGTGAGAGAAGGAGACGAAGATGGAAGAACGATCGCTGAAGTCGTGAAAGAGATTGGAGCTTCGACGATCCTCGTCGGTCTCCATCAGAACAGCTTTCTTTACAGGTACTATTGTGATCGATTCAATAATTACGGGGTCATAATTAAAGATTCCGAATCCTACATGTGCCAAATAGTAATTAGTTGCTATTTGGTTTACGAATGTGTAGATGGGCAATGAGTGGGATTGACGTAGCGAGAAATTTCAACTGCAAAGTGATAGCTATAAAGCAGCCTTCACCGGAACAGCCGCCGCCGGGAAAAGTAAAGGGACACAAGACTTCACCGACGATGGCGACATCAAATAGTTTAACTAATTTTGACTTTTCCCAAATCGAAATTTCTGGATTACAGTAAGATTCCTAACCTCATTGTTTTCAATTCTTTTTAATAGTACTTTATTAACTAAAAACTTGGTGAAATAATTTCAAGAGAAAGATACTTTAGTTTTCGAATTTGATATGTAGAATACAAATAATACTGAATCTGATGATAAAGTGGTCTACTTTGTTGAAACAGGGTTCCTGAGATTCCGACACCTAAAGTGCCGTACAGATTATGTCCGAGTCCTCATGCGATACTTTGGAGAAAAAGACCACGAAGATCAAAACAGCGATACAGTGTTTCATAGCCTCCCGACTTTTTTTATTCCAAGACAAAAAGAAAAAACGAAACCTTACTCTCAATTTTTGTCAAAGAATTTTTTTTTTTTTTACTCAATACAAAAAGAGCATTTTCCCAAACCATCGTCACAAAATTGGCTCTAGTGATAAAAGTAGAAAAATCAAAAATAATTTCCCGAGGACCCAAAATACAAAACTTGAAACACATAATTAGAGATATAAAGAATGTTAAGACTCGCTTTCCTCTCCTCCATAAATTGTATTAGTATCTGATGTATGCTAATATCTAAACACATTAGCTTTTATAGCAACAAGTGTTCTCTCCTGTATTCACGAACAATCACTGGTATGCTCGTCGGAGGAATCTATAAATACATTACCAAACACAGAAATGTATCAGACCATGAATTCACAGTGCTTTTGCATAATATAAAACTTAAAACACAACAATGTGTGTGAATGTAGTAAATACGTACCATTCCATAATCCGTTACGATCATAGATATATATTCCGAAGGAGTTGAATCGTACCTGAACAATAAAAGAGAGGAAATGAATAAGAATATGAGACAACAAGATAAAGCTTTGTGATGAATTTTCAATCAAAACAAACTTAGAAAAGACTTTACATTAGATTAAGAAACTGAAGGTTTTTGTTGCTATCCATCGTCTTCAAATGCTTTGCGTTGGCTCTAATAGGTACGTTGGCTATAACATCAGGATCGCCTGCGAAATTTCCACATACAAAGCTCTATTAAAATCTGATTTGAGCAAAGTAAAATTCGACAGAGAAGAGCGAGCGACTGAGATATTACCTAGTTCGTTGGAGCAGATTGAATCAAGTAGGACTCTTTCATGGAACTTGTAAGCTTCACAACAGACAATGACAGGAACACTAAACGCGTTTGCAACCATTGCAACGCAGGCTGTGCCGACTCTCGAGTAAAGAGTTCCATTAGAGAAGATCGATGAAGCCCCGAGGAAAACCCGTGTGACATCGCGCATGATGTAGGAAATGGCGTTTATATGAGTGTAGGTACAGTCGAGGCCACTGGTCACAAGTCTACGGAGTAGCTTTTGACCTTCAAGATTAGGGCGTGAGTCAACAATCACCACACGGAACTTTTTCCCAATTTCATGAGCGTACAAGAGAATCATCTCAACCACACAAGAGAATCCATACGTGAGAAGAACCTCTCCGTCCCTGATTTTTGTCACGGCGTGTTGTACGATTACGTTGCCTGCAAGAATGATCTTCTGGTCTATGAACCGGCCGATTTCGGAACAGAGAGAAGCTTTTGCCTCAGACTCGGACAGGTTTACAGGTAGTTTCCTGATTTGGTTCTTCAGAAACCTAATTGCGTTTCCCATGCTCATGGAGAGCGGGCGACACTCTATCAAGAATGAAACATAACCGTTTATCTTGGCTGTCAAATCCATGGCAAAGTCTTTCGTAGGAGGTGTAGTGTAATCGTTTATAGCTTCTTGAAATGCTTGGAGCATGGCGATACATCGCGTATTGTCCCCAGATATATCTCTGGCCAAATGTTGCAAACCCACCTAATATTAACGAAAGACACCTTAAAATGTGGCGTAGACTCAATAAACCACTGAGTTTTACTTCAAATCCTTGTCAACAACAGTTCCAAAAGCTTAACATTCGAACATTATAAACAAGTAGGTGTACCTTATAGACCGCGTGGTGTATGGTATCGAGTGTGAATATATTGGAGGTTAAATTGGGAAGCTGATTCCCACGCTCATATTGAGGAAGATGGAGAAATAACTCAACCTTGTTCTTGCTCTCACTCTGCTCAACAACCGAACGCTTCTTGGCTTTCTCCACTCGACTTTTATCGTCATACTGCATCTGTGTCTGAGGAACATCCATCTTCCTCTCTTTTTCTACTGCTACAGATTTTTTCTCAGAGACGGATGATGTCCCGGGAAGTCCCTCTTTCTTCGGCTGAGGCTGTTTCGTAGCCTTGCTGGGTTTGGCTCTACCAGAATCATCTCCACGACTGTTTCCTTCGCCTAAAAATTAGCAAGAGGAAAAGCATTAAGATGATGGTTTTACACTTCATAGCAATGAAAACATGTAAACAATGCAATATATTGAACAAAAGCAAGAACCTTTTGCAGCAGCTTTTGCTGCCCGTTGTGCTTCTTGGATGGCACGCCTTTCTGCTTTACTGGTTTTCTCTTTCAGCGATTTCGTTTCCTTTTCCTTCTGGGGCTTTGTGGTCACAGGTTCCTTCTTTCCTGCACAATAATCAAATGTTTGTGTCAGTAACGACTCAAACGCATAAGTGCTATATAGGTCTTATAGCGTATGATTCCAGTTCGGAAGCAGAGATTGATGATTCTTCTCTGGGAAAGCCTATGGCTTCTCATTCTTAAGGTTGGTCCAGTTCAGAAACTGAGTCTAATGATCATCCTCCGACGTTTAACCACTGAGTTTAGCTTCAAAAGCACAACTCTCTGTTTCAAAGTCAGAGTCGAACTATCAACATTGGCAGAAAATGCTCACCAGACTCAGTTCTAAACATTCTCTACAGACCGTTGTGTCGTCATCATCAGAGCAAGAGAATAGTCATCTCGTGCTTCTAACGACAAACGCAGAGATATCAACGAGGCCGGAGAATGATCACTGAACCGGAGTCTCACGGCTCAGGCCAAACTCAACGAGAAAGGGAATATATATATAACTAGTAACTACGAAGGGGCGTATACGCAATTTATTCGATTTAATTGATACGTATACATACCAGAAGCTTCACCATTGTTCTTTCTCGCTTCAGAAGTCGACGCGGTCGCAATTTTGGATTTGAATTCCTGTGGAGCTCTAACTGACATAGTCAAATCGAATCCTCCATTAGGAAAGCTCGCCGATAGTTTCCCCGAATCGCTTCGCTGGAACCCAAACAGAGAATTCGAATCCTCAGAGAGCTCTCCATTACTCGACGGCGGCGATGTCCCGAGGAGAGAATCCACAGGGTTGTAACTGCCGACGTGGAGACTCCGGTCATGTGCTAGGTGACGGCGGAAGGCGGAAGGTCCAGGGACGGGCACAGGCGCTGCGCGAGATGCCAGATTATCAGAGTGGTAACGCGACGGTGGTATCTGGACCGGAGAAATGAAATTTCCGGAGGGAGAATCGGAGAGAGGGGAGGAAGAAGTTAGTGCCTCTGCCGGGCCGGATTGGCTTCGATTCGGTCGCGGCGTCTCCGGTGACGGCTCGATTGATGTAAAGAAACCTACTCGGCGGACTTTAGGGACCGGAAGAGGTCCACGACGTGCGTCCATGGTGGACGTTACTCAAGTTTCTTCTCCGATGGAATTTCAAAGGATCGCTGGAAGAAGACAATTTAGGGTTTAATTAGGAGATATACAAAGAATTGACCAAAACGGTGGATGATGGCTATAAACCTTCGCTTCAACTTTCAAGTGGCAATTAATTAGATTTCTAATAACGTGTCAAGAAAATAACTAGCGACTAATGCCCTTAAAATCAAGTTTCAATTGGTTTATCGATTTTTCTGAACCGGAGTATTTGCAAAATTTTACCGAACCGGTTCAATGGACTTGGTCAGATCTTCAGAAGTGAGAACACAATTTTGGCGACCTAGCAAAAGTCAAGATACCAATCCGTTGACCATTAAATAAGTATCGATTAATAATAATCCCTTAAAATCGAGATTCAATTGGTTTATCGATTTTTCTGAACCGGACTTTTAACAAAATTTTACCGAACCGGTTCAATGACTTGGTCAGAATCTTCAGAAGTCAGAACCCAAATTTTGGCGACCTAGCAAAAGTCAAGATACCAATCCGTTGACCATAAATAAACGCCTTTCGATAGAACTCAGTCCGTACATGAGATTTGATTGTGCGATTGTGATCGGACCGGAACCAATGGACAAAGACTCTTTTTTCCGGCTGTCGGAACTCTACGATCTCTCCCATCAAGTCGACTCTCTAAATCGTCAAGGTAAGTATTTAACCGTTACTTCCGCGGGAAATCTTTCTTGATAATTTGAAATTCTACAGAGGAAACAGAGATTTTCGCTTAAAAACTCACACTGTTTTTTTTATTCATGTTCTGGAATTGTTAAGGTAATTATGCTCAGACGAATCTAATTTTGGTTATAATGATTTAAACAATAGAATGCGAACTGTTGATAAGAATCTACTGCTTACCCACAATTTTTGTGGATCTAGTTGTTTGCTTGTAGTTTTAAAATTTGTGTATCCGGTATTCGATCATCTACCGTTTTGATCTGAGACGCTTATGACGAATCGTAGCATATATATATATAATAGCACTAATTACCGAGTTGATAATGATTGGTGGTTGATATTAAATCATAAGAAAAATAGCTACTTTTTTTTAATTAATGATATTACATTTTGATCTTAACACAAGTTTCAGTAGATGTTAATGATATTGCATTGGAGAATGATGATCTTAATGAAGAAGAAGAATTATGTAGAGAGGCTTTTGATACGAATCTTGAGAAGCATAACTTCTTTAATGAGCAAAATAAGTATATACGGGCAATGAACGTAAAGAGAAATAGAGACTATGTTTACTTGGAGAGAGTTAATGGAGATATGGTTAACATTCTTGGAGGACTTGAATTGTACACTCAAGTTTTCAACGCAGCAGAACAGAAAAAAATTATTGATAAAGTGTGTGAACTTCAAGAGAAGGCACGAAAAGGAGAACTGAGTGAGTAGAAATAGCTTAAACCTAAAGTTTTCTTTGTGTTTTTTTTTTTTTCGATCTGCAAAAAAAAAACCTAAAATCTCTTTGTTTTTGTTTGTTAGAGCGTGCGTTTACTGCTAAAGGCAAAGGACGTTCAGCTATTCAATTCGGTTGTTGTTTTAACTACCGTACGGTAAGTTAAAACTCTCGTTCTTGATCTGTCCTTTTTCTTGATTTACAAGTTTTAATGAGTGCTCATTGAGTTTTGCAGGGCAAACCTGGAAACCCTGTGGGGATACTTAGACATGAAACAGTTGATCCGTTGCCTTCTCTTTTCAAGATGATCATTAGAAGGATGGTTAAATGGCATGTTCTGCCTCCAACTTGTGTGCCTGATTGTTGTGTAGTCAATATCTATGATGAAGGTGATTGCATACCTCCTCATGTCGATAATCACGACTTCCTCCGCCCGTTCTGTACTGTTTCTTTCCTCAGTGAATGTAACATCCTCTTTGGATCGAACCTAAAAGTTGAGGAAACCTGTGTATATTCAGGTGATTCATACTCATTACCACTTCCTGTTGGGTAAGTTCTTATTTGTTTTCTTGCAACTTCTTGTTTAAAAACTTGGAAAGAGTAGTTAACAAAATCATTAAAACAATTTTCAGATCTGTGCTTGTGTTAAATGGGAATGTAGCTAATGTAGCTAAGCATTGTGTACCTGAAGTTCCCACGAAAAGGTAACTTTGGTTAATTTCTTTTACATAATAGTACTACTAAACACTGTTTTCTTATTTATTTCCTATTTAACTGTGTTTTTCTTTTTCTTTTCAACAGAATATCAATCACATTTAGGAAAATGGACGAGTCAAAACGTCCAGTGTGGTTCACACCAGAGCCTGATTTGCAGGGGATTCAGCCATTGCCATACGAGCTAAACTCGTCTGCTGCCTCTGACCATGTATCTTAGTGTTAACATATATATGTATATTACAGTTTGATTTGCCGGTGGACCGGTGGTGTGTATATTAGTGTTTACAAATATGTGACAAATATATGTATATTAATTACAGTTTGATTTGCCGGTAGTGTGAATAATCATTTTATTGTTTACCTCACTCTTTATTTCTCATATTTTTTAAAATATTGTTCTACGAGAAATCAGATATATAATCAGAAACTTTTACATTATCTTGCGATATGAAATGGACTAAATTCATTTCTCATATACATCTCTTTTGTAAACAATGTTTTTCTTTCCCGTAGACATGAGTTTTATTTCTAATATGGTTTGATAGCTATAGATTTGTCCTTAGGCACAGGTGTATACTTCAGGGGACGGTCAAAGCTATAGCTCAGCCAAACTATAAACCAATTCAGGAGAAGGAAGGCTGGAATGCCGCCAGACGTCTATTATTGAGCTGTTTCCTGGCAATCAAAACTACAGCTTTATCCACGACTGAAGCAGAATTGCTGCCACAGAAGCTTGCAAGGAGATGTTGTGGATGAAGAACTTCTTGCTTGAGTTGGGAGAACCGGGCTAGCTACACTTCTCTAACTCCCATGCCAGTCCTTCAGATTGTTTATCAACTTAAATTTTGATGGATATCATATCGTATGATCACTATATATGAATGGTTATGGCAATCAATGACCACAATTCATTTTCAATTGACACAAATATATCTATGCTTGCAAGATGGCTTGGGTAATGAACGAAGTATATATACACTCTTACAAAATAAAATAAAAAAGAGGAGTGATCTTAATTTAAACGTAGCTCAACCGGTTAAAGTTATAAGTTTTTGTAACAACTATATTTAAATTAGTTCTAGACGTAAAAGACTGTATATGGACCACTTAAATTAATCCCAGACCTAACAAGACTACGGACTAATTGTAAAAATGATCAGAAATCAAAGTAGCATATATTGATTCGTCTAAATTTAATAACCACGAACTATTCTCAGTGTGCAACGCAATTCATGGGTATCGATTTTTATTTTCAGCACCAAAAAGAGAGAACCAAATTGACTAGGAAAGAAAAAGAAAAAAACTAACGGATAATTTTTTCTACGGAAAATGGTAGACGCAGAACAAGTCAGTAAAAACAAGACCGAAACTCCACGTGTTTGCATGCATGCGCCTTCACTTCCGGAACCTGTCTCCATTTGTTTTATCTTTTCCTCTCTTTCTTTCTCGCACCTCACACATCTCCTCTCCGATAATGGCTGACCGAACAAGTCCTACCCACATCCAACACAGACCCACCTACGGCGCAACCACCGTCCCCCGCAGCAACAACATTAACCATCCAATCGCCTCTCTCCTCCGTCAGATACAATCACACGCTCCCAATTACTCAGGTCCGCTCTTCGGCTTCCTCGCATTCGCCATCTGCGGTGGAATCCTCCTCTTGCTTACTGGCATCACCGTCACAGCTTCCGTCCTCGGATTCATCGCTTTCCTTCCAATCATCATCATCTCAAGCCCTATCTGGATCCCTTTGTTCCTTCTCGTTACCGGGTTATTGTCCCTAGTCGGATTTCTATTCGGTACGGCAGCTGTTGTGTCGTGGACGTATCGGTATTTCAAAGGCATGCATCCGGTCGGGTCGGATCAGGTGGATTATGCTCGCAGTCGGATCTATGACACGGCGGTTCATGTCAAAGATTATGCTGGTGGGTACTTACATGGTAAGGCAGCACCTGGCGCATGAAAAGCTTCGCCGGCATACGGTTTGGGTTCATGTAGAAATTGCTCTTTTCTGTTTTTAATTATGTTGTTTTATTTTTGTCTCTTTTTGTGTGATCATCCATGACAATGATGTAATGAGATCAATCAAGCTTTGAAATTTAGTTCGTGTTTGTATGAAAATCACTTAAAATAATATAGGAGTAATTTTTTGGTGGAAATATTTTGATTAACTCTTTACCATTATAATCTTGTCAATTTGTATAGTAAAATTGACAAGTAGCCTATTCCGAATTAAGAAGAATATATATTTCGAATTAAGGAAAAATATGAGTGAAAACGCAACTTTATCTTTCACTTGTGTTTATCGTTTTAGATATGGCTTTATAACCATTTTTGTTTTTCAGTAGCTTTACAGCTAACTATTGACTTGTTCGTCATAAGCAGGCAGAATGAATGTATCATGTATGTTCTAGTGACATGATTATACTATAACATTTGCAAACATGCCAATAAGGCGACGATATCTGAATGTCAGTACTAACGTACTTAATTTAATGTTTTGGGATTTTTCAACAACTAACCGAGTTAAACTGAACTAAGGTGGGGTATTGGATAATTGATTTGAAGAGAATGCACAACAATTAGAAAATAATTAATTAGAAAATAATTAATTTTGAAGTAATTTTTTTGTTGAGAATTTAAATCAATTTTACCAAAATGACAACAAAAATGATAAGAATTAGTTCAGTACAAAATTAACCAAAATTTCATTGTAATTCTATTAAATTCCTTTAAAATGACACTAAAATTGAATAACACTAACAATTAATGAAATTAGAAAATTATTACATTGAATAATACTAGAATTTAAAATAATTTAAAAGAATGATTTCAAATATTGGATCCAATAACACATAAATTTAAAAGAATTTGTGAAATCCACTACATATTATTTGAGAAGTAACATTATTGAAAATTGCTTACTTGTCAACACTACAATCAAAGTTAGTGCTTTTAATTGATGACATGTAAATGTGACATGTCAAATTTCCTAAAATAAACGAAATATTTTGATTGGTTGAATTGAAATTATAGAAATTGTAGAATTAAAACATAAATAAACTAAATTATATTTATAACACTACAATTAATAAATTTAAATTAACAGAAAATAAAAACTATTATAATTTTAATTTTTTACATATATTCATAATTTCATAAAAAATAATTACAAAATTTTTTCAACAATATATATATATATATATTATAATTTCATATAAAATTAAAAAATAATATTAAATTATCCAATAGAATAGTAAAAATTCTATTTATTAATAATACTTTAAGTATGATATATTTTTATTTCGGAAAATTATTAATTAAATCTAAAAAGTTTTAAATAAACAAATTATTAAATAATACAATTTTAAATAAAATACAATCATGATAAAAATAATTTAAAGAATAAAATGTTAAAATAATAAAAATAAATAACTTTTATTGATTTTTTTTAAAAAAATGTAATTTAAAAAAAATATTTTCAAACCAATATTTACTAAATGAATAAAGTATATACTAATTATTATTTTATAATATTAATAGGACCATATATTTTTCTATAAACTTTATCATCTTTTTATTGTTGTTTTCTAACATGTGCATAACTTATGTTACCCTATCATCTTATCTCTTATCATATTTTAAATAAAAATAAAATTTTATATCATATTAATATATATATATATACATAATTTTGTTTTTATTGTATATCAAAATTTTGAGATCATAAATGAATTAAAAAATAACCGAACGAAAAAATATATTATAATAAGATGAAACAATATGAATAAGAAATAAAAATAGAAGTATATAAAAATAAATCTTTCGCCATTTGTTTTAAATAGTCACTTAAAAAAAAATTAACACGTAAGAGCCATATTTCAATTTTTTTATAATACGCGTACATATATAAATATTAGTTGTACATTAGTTAAAGTCACATGCGAACTTTTTTGTGCATGTATTTTGTTAAGATTGATTACAGTCTAATTTTTATTTTAATTATTATCTAATTTATATTTTTTAAAAAATCTTTATTATTCTAAGTGTAGTAAAGTGATTGGTATGCCCGCACATGCGTGCCAACCATCTATCCACTCTTAGGAATAAGTAAAAATGGTAAAAACTATTTCAGTTTAATTTGCAATAAATCAAGAAAAATATATACTTAAAATATATTATATATGTATTTACAAACTCATATTATGTAAGACGTAAAAAAGCATATTGTAGATTGTGTAAGGAGAAATAAAGCATATTAATATTATAAGAATTTAATTATTATTTAACATAACTTTTATTTTTGTGATTATATACTATTACAAGCATTATAAAAATAAAAAAATACATTGATTTCAGAAAAAAGTTTGTGAAATATTAAAATAATATATATATATATATATACAAATATATAAATATTTAAAATTTAAATATTACAATTAACTATGTATATCAAAAAAATTATACCCGTACATATGTGCGGACCAACCACCTAGTACAATATTGAATAAGAATGGAATTTAATAGAAAGTCTAATTCCTTCTAATTCAATTAAATTCCTTAATTGAATACCTCCCCCTAAGTCAAATGAAATTAATAAATCGGATCGAGTCAATATTAAAATGAAAAACCAAAACTAAATCGAGTCAATAGAGCTCTTTAGATACAATATTTTAAAACAAACAAATTGAAACGAAAAGCTATTATTCCGTTACTGGCTCTATGCTATCATCGAAAGTTGGCTAACGTATAGTATACGAAATTTCTCGAAATATTATTATTGATCTCTAATAGTCTTACAATCATTTAGGGTACGTATTCTAATTTTCTGATCTATATAGTAAAAACAAAATTAAAACATGAACACGATTTGAAAACATTCAAGCTTAGGTGTATAATTGAATTTCCCTTGGGATGGTATATGGAAAATCTAAACTCTAAATGAAATCTTTATCGATTACAGTAGCTACTTAAATATCATGATGGTTTTGAGACTTTGGAATTTCATGGCCTTATCCAATTTAAATGTTGTAAGAAAACAACTTAGAATAAAAGGCATCACAATAACATACTTACATACACACATACATCGTTTGTTTGCTGCTTCAAAATCCTTCGTCCCAATCAGATTTAACGGCGACCCGTCTTAAAAACGGGTCGGGTGATTGGGTAACGGAGTGCCACGTGGAGACCTCGGAGGCGCCTCTCTTAACTGCCGTCCGTTGCAGTCGTAATAAATCACACCCGAGAAATCCAACGGCTCACATTTGCCGCCCATCAAAATCTCTCTCTGCCAAAGACCATGCTCTTCCTCCTCCATCGCTGACTTTTTCTTCTTCTCCGGCTTAAAACCTCCGCCGTATCCTGTGTTTTTTCGGCCGACCATCGTCATCGCCTTGTTGCTAATAGCCATAAGCACCTCTTTCGGCCGAGGAGATCTCAACGGTGAGCTCGACAGTTTCCATCGTAATCTTTCTCCGCCGCCGGAATTTCCGTTGATGTGAGTTCGCTTCTTAGGCTTTAGCTTTAGCTTCTTGGAGAGCCGATTCGCGTGCCTGGCGCAGAGGACCATAAGAGAGACGAGATAGCTCACGCTCATACGCTTGTGGGAAGAGGAGGACTTATGCTCCGGCGTAGATCGTTCCATATCTTCGCCGGGAAAATAGAAAAACGAGAAGTGAAAACTAAAAAACTAAAAACCCTTCGTTACGTTGTTTTGTTTTAACGAGTCAAAGTCAAAAAACTCGATTTTAAGGCGAATTAATCTTTAGTGTGACTAGTGTCTGAAATGTATGTGGAATAAATACTGACGCGTCGATGAGATTTAAGAAAAGGGTGTTAGGTTACCGGTGGAACCGGTCGTCTTTACGTTGTTTTGGTTTATTAGTATTTATTATATTGACTGTTGGACAATGACTTTTTGAAATTTTGAAACATTCGTTTTTTTAATACAGTATATGTTTATATGCTGGATATTTGAATCTTCAAAAGAGCATGCGACGGACATGCATAAACGATCTTGGCATTATTAATATTATAATATCATAAAAGCTAAGCTAAGGTAATCCAAAAACATAAAAGCTAAAGTCAGGCATACTACTGAGCCAACATAGAAAGTTATGACTAGATCAGTAACTTCTGATCTTGTGAACGTGTATGTGGTGAATAATATTAATGAACAAAATAAGAAATACCACTAAAGAAGTTTGAGATTCTGAGCGTTTCATTTTTGTCTTTTTACAGCGTTTTATTCTTAAAGTTTATTGTTCCTGGTTAATAATATATGCGATAATCAAAACTTGAGCCAAATTTGTAAGTGATATAATTTTAAGTATGAGTCTTATAACAGAAGATTACCCCGTTTTTTGTTAAAACTTTTTAAGTATGAGTCTAATAATATGAGTTTGAATCCCTTATCCAGATGGTGACACAAATGATTAAGAAAACCTCCTTTCCCAAATTTTTAATGTAGAAAAATGTTAAAGTAGCCTAGTAACAGAAAGTTGTATACTGTATATAGAACTGATAGAAAATTCCACGGACTTTGAATTTTTACTTTAAAATAAATAAGAAAAATTATTGTATGGGGCTCTTGTATTGAACCTGTTTTAAAAACGATGTGTAGAAATATAATATATATATATAATATTTGTTAAAAACATGTGGAGTATGTTGTTAAAAAAGAATATATGCAGTAAAGGAAAAAATTTGTTTACGATTTTACAGTGTATCGATTTCAAATAAAATGGTAGAATTTGGATAGCATATTCTCTTGATATATTAAAAGTGACCAACCAAAAAGAATCAAAGATAGACATGGTGATTGGTAATTACGTTTTACGTATAACAACATAAAAATAAATAAATGACAAGAGGAACGTAAACGTCACTTGGACGGCCATGAATGATTTATATGTTCATCCTTATCGTGACCTCAAAAACTAACAAAAAACTAGTTCCACAAAACTCCAAAAGAAAAGAATCTGACCCATTCATATACATTTCACAAACACTATCATGCCCACCACACGATTTACCCAAAGCATAGAGAGAGTTAGGAGAGAGAAACAAAGAAAGAGAGAAACACAGAGAGAAGCAATCGAAATGGAGAATGTGGAAGTGACATGGAGCAGAGAAGAAGAGAAAGCATTCGAGAACGCAATTGCGATGCATTGCGTAGAGGAAGAGATAACAGAGGATCAATGGAGGAGAATGGCGTCAATGGTTCCAACCAAATCATCAGAACAGGTAAAGAAACACTACCAAATCCTTTTAGAAGATGTCAAGGCAATCGAGAATGGCCATGTCCCTTTACCTCGTTACCACAGAAAAGGGACCGCCGCCGACGAGGCAGCAGCAGCAACTTCTCCGGCGAACAGAGACTGTCATTCCTCTGGCGGGAGCGGATCATCCGAGAAGAAACCGAATCATGGTATAAGCAGCTCCAATGGCGGAGGAAGTGGAGGAGGAGGAAGAAGTGGTTCCAAAGCTGAGCAAGAGAGAAGAAAAGGGATTCCATGGACAGAAGAAGAGCATCGGTTTCTTTTTCTTCTTCTTCCTCTTCCTCTTCTTCTTCTTTAGTCAACGAGAATCTCATAGTGAAAAAGATCTCACCTTTATTCAATTATTTGTTTTGTCTTGTCTTGAAAGGTTGTTTCTTTTGGGTTTGGACAAGTTTGGGAAAGGAGATTGGAGAAGCATCTCAAGAAACTTTGTGATCTCAAGAACACCGACCCAAGTAGCAAGCCATGCTCAGAAATACTTCATCAGACTTAACTCAATGAACCGAGACAGAAGACGTTCCAGCATTCACGACATCACTACTGTGAACAATCAAGCTCCTGCGGTTACAGGAGGAGGAGGAGGACAACAACAACAACAACAACAAGTGGTTAAACATAGACCAGCTCTTCAACAGCCACAGACGCAGCCGCAGCCGCAGCCGCAACCGCATCATCCGGGTTCAACAATGGCTGGACTAGGGATGTATGGTGGTGCACCAGTTGGACAACCAATCATCGCACCGCCTGATCATATGGGTTCAGCTGTTGGAACACCTGTGATGCTTCCACCTCCAATGGGAGGTCATCATCACCATCACCATCTTCATCATCAACATCTTGGTGTTGCTCCTTATCCTGTACCGGCTTATCCGGTTCCACAAATACCGCAGCATCATCCAGCTCCTTCGACTATGCATTGACAAACACAGTTGGTGTAAAACTGACCGTATATTCTCAAATCGAATAGCGGAAAAAAAAACAAAAAACTGAGAGACTGAAACGAGCAGCAAATAATGTACAGCAGCGTTTCATTTTTGTCTTTTTACAGCGTTTTATTCTTAAAGTTTGTTGTTCCTGGTTAATAATATATGCATATATATTAGATAATCAAAACTTGAGCCAAATTTGTAAGTGATATAATTTTAAGTAGGAGTCTTACAACAGAAGATTACCCCGTTTTTTGTTAAAACTTTTTAAGTATGAGTCTAATAATATGAGTTTGAATCCCTTATCCAGATGGTGACATAAATGATTAAGAAAAATTCTTTTTCTAAATTTTTAATGTAGAAAAATGTTAAAGTAGCCTAGTAACAGAAAAACTGTATATGGAACTGATAGAAAATTTCACGGACTTTGAATTTTTATTTTTAAATAAAATAAAATAAATTATTGTATTGGGCTCTTATATTGAACCTGTTTTAAAAACGATGTGTAGAAATATATATATGTATATATAATATTCTGTCCGTTTTTACTAAAAGATGTTTTAGAGTTTATTTTATATTCCAAAATATATAATGTTTTTAAATTTCCATATAAAAATTAATTGTATTTTTGTTGTTTTGACTGTTTGAATTCTGAATCATATTATTCTATTGATTGAAATGTTTTGGAATTGATAAAAAAATATATTTTGTTTTGAAAACATAAAAATTTAAATAATTTTTTAATATATATGCACATCTCTAAAATATTATCTATTAAAAAACGGAGGGAGTATTTGTTAAAACATGTGGAGTATGTTGTTAAAAAACTATATATGCAGTAAAGGAAAAATATTGTTTACGATTTTACAGTATATCGATTTCAAATAAAATGGTAGAATTTGGATAGCATATTCTCTTGATATATTAAAAGTGACCAACCAAAAAGAATCAAAAATAGACAATATAAAAATAATTAAATGACAAGAGGGAACGTAAACGTCACTTGGACGGCCATGAATGATTTATATATCGGCAGAAACGATATTCAAGTCTTCCATTTGATCGGGTTGCGAGAGAAGTTCACATTGTTGATTTGTTTAATGATCTGAAAAAAATATTATACTATTGTATAATAGTTTGAATAATTATTATTGATGTATTACCATCGAAATTAATTTTATTAATTGTCGTCAATAGCATTAACATTGCATTATTACTGTATACTTTTCAATTTGTAAGTATTTGGGTCGAGTCGCGTTGATGGGTTTTCCTACAACCAAACAACTTATTCTTAGACCATCTCCATTGGTAAATCCAATTAGGGTTGTTAACAAAATTTTTAATATAAATTTCTCATCATCTTACTTTAAATACCTTGTTAGAAAAATATATTTTTCCTCTTCCATTGGTAAAAATTTATTAAGAGTTATTAAAAATAAAATAAAAAATTATATTTTAGAAATTATCATATGCAAATAAAAAGAGAAGTGAAAGAAAAATTACCATGAAGAGCTTTGCAAAAAATGAAACATTTGTGTGTTTCTAGAAAAAGCTGAACTGCATTCCTATGGTGAAGCAATTTGAACGATTTCACATTTTCTCGATGATAGAAATAAACAAAATATCATTTTGTTTCATCAAACTGCATTTCTATGTTGAAGCACATATGTCACATTTATGAGTCTTCAGTCGCAGTTTTGCCTAAAAGAACAAAAGAAAATTTAAAGACAGAATTGATTGGACTAAGAATGTGCTTGATGTCTGAGAAAAAAAATGATTGAGTGGGAAACTTTCAAATCACATGGAAATACATAAGAAGTGTTTGACTTGCCTTCTCTTCGGTATCATCAAGATGTTGGGTGAGTCTCGCAGCGATTTTCGGAACTCTTTCAATTAGAATATTTTCAGGAACCTGTACCAAACGCATAATAAGCATAAATCTAATGAGCTCGTCTCTAATCATTGGCTAAAGATTTGAAGCAATGTGATTGAACTTAACTAAATCATCTTATAAGTAGTCTCGGTTCTAAGACCAACTTGACCAATCTTAAAAAACAACAAAACAGGAAACTCTAAAAAACGATGTGTTATCAACTCTCTTCAATAGTGACTACTTCCTATAATGATGATAAGAATAAGCTCACACGAGTTCTACTTTGGTGATACGTTTACAATGATTTACCCAAGACATGATCAAACTGATCTTCACTAGATAAATCTAAAAGTGTGCAGAAGCAACATCAAACAAAATCCAAAAAGCACAGCAACTAAGCAGCAAAATTTGATTCGTCATGACAGTGTTCAGATTTATTTGATCGACATTAATAAGAAAATGGATTAGCTTAGTCTTGTGGGGATCAGACAAACCTACTGTACAATGTATCAAATTTCTTCAAATGCTTGAACTTGGAAAATTTTGAATAGCTGAAAATAATGAAAATATACCAACTATGAAGTCACTTTAGCCGCTTGTTCAGTCACCTGATTCACTTCGATTATCTTCTTATTCTTCTCAACCGCCGCTGTGCCGAAATCAACACTACCTTGACCAATCTTGTTCTCGAGAATAGCAGAGACGCCACTGATAGGTTGGTTAATGAAAAACCTGGAATCCCTAATCCTGAATTACTGACTGAGAAACTCAAGATCGAAGAGACATGGAAATAAAGGTGGGTTGATCTGAATCAAACTCTTAAATCTCTTTATTCATATCAGAAGAGAGAGTAGAGAGAAAGAATTTTTTTTTGTTTTATTGGTTTTTGTTAAAAGGAGTTCATTGAACCAGGGATTGACACGTTATCGTCTCTAAACAATTTTGAAAGTTAACAACCGGCTCTGTTCTTTTCTAAATATTAATCATTTTTTTTACTTTAAAAAACCCTTAAAAAACTCTTAAGAAACACCGATGGAGGTGCTTTTAATACGGTGGTACCGAGCTGCGTGGGGCCCTCAAGCGTTGACTTTATATTTCATTATTCAAAACTCTGACTCAGTCTTACTCTTTATGGTTCGTCATTCATTTGACATTTTTGTGTTTCTAATTTTGTATTTGAATAATTCTATACTATTTAAAAAGTATTATTTTTAAATATCCAAAAGGTACTATAATATTTACTGAATGTATCATTGGATTATCTAGAAAATTTAATCATAAATTTTGTCATATTATTAAACTGTTAACAAATACATTAAATTAAATTAAATTATATTAATTTGTTAACAGATAATATCAATAAATTATATCTAATACTAATATAATTTAATTTAATTTTAAAACTATTTCAAAATCTTTCATAATATCATATAATATTTTAACATAATTATCATATATATAGCATGAATAAATAATATAATTATATATATATTATTTTATAATTAATTTTTACTATTTATTAAAAGAAAAGCACTATTTTAAAATGTTTAAAACTATCTTTCTATTTACTAAATATGCTAATTTATAGTCAATGATGAATGTATAATAATTATTTTTGGTTATATATATATATATATATATACTACGAAAAAATATTATGTAAATAAATTATTTTTCTGGGCTGTTAACAATTTTTCATTAATAAATCTCTCAAAAAAATAGTTCAAACTTTTTTAATTTTTTTTTCTTTCAAAATTGATATTTTATCAAAAATAGTTATGAGATATTATTGACAAGCTTACAACAAAAAAGAAAAATTATATAACAAAATCTATAATCTCAGTTTTTATATATTAATTTAGATTTAATTTATAAATTTGAACAAGATAATTTTCTTTAACATATATTTCACATCTAATTTTTTTAAAATATATATAATATAATCGTTATGATCATAATAATTTCGATCTCATTCTATAGTAATTGCATAATCTTACGATAATTTTAGTTTAAAAACAACAAAAATATTTAGTAAAATTTTCACGAATCTCGTTTTAAAAAATAATTATAATTAAAAAAACATATAATTTATGGATATAAATCTGCTTGAGTTTTTTAACATATTGTTTCAATTATTTTTTAAGAGAATTTACATAGATATTGGTTGATTGAGAACTAAAATAAAAATCACGGGTGTTCACATGTATCTTAATAGAAGTACTCTTCATACAATATTCAAAATCACATATCTTAGTTATATGTATTATTATCATCTTTAATTGTATATAGATGATCTTTACAAGTTTCATGATTTCTTCTTGGTCAAGCAATGGATTTCACTAAAAAAATTAATATGTTCTGTATACAACGATTTTCATATGTCTATGAAATTTAATGTTTTTTTTACTTTTTCTGATAATATTAGTTTTTTCCACTGATTGTTTTATTTTCAATAATATTAGTATGTGTAATGAAACCACAATTCTAATTCAAAAGTAAAAAAATGGTAAGTTTCAATTTCAATAATATTAGTTGAAGAGTATGTGTGGTGAAACTAATTATGTTGGGATTGGTAAGTGAAATAGATTAATGTTAGTAAATTATATTGATGGTCTTTGTTTTAGTCTAATAAACGTAAGCGTTTAAAGTGTTGGTGAAAATTTAAAATTAGTGGATAAATATTGTCTGATGGTAATAATGATGTTGATGGTAAAAATGATGTTAGATGCAACTATTATAACCATAATTGTTGCATAGATTTACATAGAAATAGTATTATTACTTTACTACATCACATACATGAAAGTATGTTAGGATATGCAACTATTGTAACCATAACTATTGTATAGATTTACATAGAAATGGTACCATTACTTTGCTACATCACATGAGAGTATGTTCAAAGATTCCTACATGTACTCATGTATATGGAAATAGGAAGTTAGATATGATGGCGTTTGAGGAAATGATTGTAGTGGCAATCATTGAGCATGATATGCATTATTCATTAGTTGAGTATAAAAGGATTATAGAGGCTTTTTTATGCTAATTTTAGTATAGAGTTTTAGAGTAAGAATATTGTAATAGCTGATTGTCTAAAAATTTTTGAGAAAAAAAAAATAAAATGTTAAAAGATTTTAAATGAAGTTCCTGGTAGGTTTTGTTTGACAAGCAATTTTTGGAAAGCATTTACAATAAAAGTTACATTTGCTTAAATGTACATTATATTGACAGTGGCTGAAATTTGTAAACTAAAATATTGTTATTTTGTGCTTTTCTTCCTCCACATACTGATGCTACTATAGCAACAAAGGTGATGAAGTTGTTGAAAGAATTGAGATTAGAGAAGAAAGTGTTTACAATTACAATGGACAATGCTTCATCAAATGACAACATGTAAGGAATTCTCAAAAGACAGTTTTGAAAATAATTGGTGTGCAATGAAGAGTTCTTTCATGTAAGATGTGCATCAGATATTTTGAATATGATTGTGTAAAAAAGGTTAGAAGTGATTGACAGAGCCTTGGAGAAAATCAGGGATAGTGTCAAATTTGTGAAGCTGAATGAGTCTAGAGAAATCTTGTTTCAAACATGTATGGAAACTGTGTGAATTGAAGCTAAGACATGACTGGTTTTAGATGTGAGTACTCGATGGAATTCTACTAATCTGATGCTCTCTATAGCCATCATATATAAAGAAGCATTTCATCATCTTACAGAGGTAAATACAAGTTATTGAACTTATCCATCTGATTTAGAGTGAGCAAGAGCAGAGTTGATTTGTGAGTTTTTAACCCAATTTGCAGAAATGACAAATTTGATATTTGATTCATCTTATCAAACTGTTTATTTGTACTTTATGCAAAAATGGAAAATTAAAAGTTCAGTTGAGAACTCATGAAGATTCTTGTAATAATATTATTCATGAGATGGTGGAAAGTATGAAGGTGAAGTTTGACAATGATTGGGATAAGTTATCAAACTTATCTATCTGGTTTAGAGTGAGCAAGAGCATAGTTGATTTGTGAGTTTTTGACCTAATTTGTAGAAATGGCAAATTTGATCTTTGGTTCATCTTATCCAACTGCTTATTTGTACTTCATGCAAATATAGAAAATTGAAAGTTGGTTGAGAACTCATGAGGATTCTTATGATAATATTATTCATGAGATGGTGGAAAGTATGATAGTGACATACTTGCTATTGCTGCGGTTTTGATCCTAGGTTGAATTTTTTTTTTTTTTTTGGAGTATTGCTTCTCTATCTTAGATGCATGCACTAGTAAATCGAGACTAGATCATATATGTAAGAAAATGAAGAAGCTTTTTGAGGTTTATCCAAAAAAACTCAAAGAAAACCGCAACAAGAACTTTAGAAACAAACACGTTGGAACAAAGCATTCTTCCAGAATACGGTGTACGCTTCTGCCCTATTTTCTCTTATGTTTTAGTATGTTATTCATTTTATGTCGGTTAGTTTATGCATGTTCTATTAAATCGAAAAAAGTTAGTCCACTTAAAAAAATGTATTTTGCGTTAATGTCTATCACTGATTTGCTCCTATTTATAGTTATATTTTTATAGGTTAAAACACTTTTAAGTTATGTTCTTTTATATGTTTTTAGGAATTTTTTATGCTTTTTTCCTCTAAACAGCTGATGCTAGTGGAAAATCAGCATTAGACAAGTATTTGGATTAACCGGTTTTGGATACGATTGCATATAAGATTTTAGATGTTTTGGCATATTAAAGAGATAATACAAATCGTTTTAAAAAAAAGTCTACTATGGTTTGTGATGTCCTTAACATCCCTATTACAATCGTCGCTTCAGAATTTTTATTCAGCATAAGAAGCAGTGTGTTAAACAAGTATAGGAGTTCTCTTCTTTTTTTCAAATGTGCAAGTTTTAATTTGCGCAGAAAACTAGTTACACAGCTTTGAAGATATTGGTATTTTTTTGTTTCTTATGCTCTTTTGTCATATTTATATCAGATTTCAAGAGATTAGTAAGTTTTTGTTCTTTGGTTGTGATTAAGTGATCAGTTTATGTTATCCGTGAAAGATAAGGAAGAGGGATTCTTATAAAAATGACCTAAAATTTGATTTGGAATGCAAATCTAACCCACAAAAATTACCTTCCCAACATTTGCCATTTTGTGTCCAAACAATCCTTCATAGTTTCAGTTATTCACGAAATTACCATTGTTTTTAATTAATTTCTTTTATTTTCGGAAATTCAAATGACCAACTAATCCTCATCTTCCTCACTTATTTACAAAAACGCCATCATCATCAATTCACCCAACCACCATTTTCAACCAATTTTGAAGCTTTAATGGTACCAAAAACCCATTTTGAGTTTGTTTAGCTCATTATTTTCTCTTTAAGCTTCTATTCTTCCATTTTCTCTCTATTTTCTTCCCAAAAACTCTATAATTTGTCTAGTAAAAAGTTGAAGTTCATATATATTTCTATATTCCGGCGAGTTGGTTGTTTTTTGCGGTTGTGCTTCTTTCATTGTGGCTAGGATCGAAGATCTTGACCAGAAAAGAAGCTAAAGACGAGTGGTAAGTCAGATTTTCAGTCAATTTTAGTGTTTTTCAGTTCTGGGCTCCGAAAGTAGACTTCTCTCGGTCCGAATGAAGTCTACTAGTCAACGCCCAGGTTAGTTTTGCAATTGAACGCATGAAAAAGTAGACTTCTTTTGGTCCGAATAAAGTCTACTCCATCTCCTTTGATAACAAAAAATGGAGTAGACTTCTCGAGAAGACTTCTTTAGAAGCAGGTCATTTTTGCAATTGACCAACCTTTGACTTTGTAGAGTAGACTTCTTTATGCAAAGTATACTTCTCAGAGAAGTTTACTTTCGTAAGTAGACTTCTTGCAGGTCATTTTTACAATTGACCAAAAAGTCAAATATTTTTCAATTGCAAAAATGACCTGCGAGAAATCTACTTACCCGAGAAGTTTACTCTGGAAAGTAGACTTATCGGAGAACTCTACTTTCAAAAATAGACTTCTCGCAGGTCATTTTTGCAATTGACCAAAAAGTCAAATATTTTTCAATTGCAAAAATGACCTGCGAGATGTCTACTTTTCATAGAGAAGTCTACTAATTTTTTGGCAATTGCAAAACTAACATGCGAGAAGTCTACTTTTATCCAAGAAGTCTACTTTTCTTGTTTTTTAAAAAAAATTCATTTTTATACAATATATAACAAATTTTTAAGATTTTCGTGATCCTAAGCTTCTGTTATTAAGTTATCTTGCTGATGTATAAGTTTTACATGTTTATATTTTATAGGTATAATCGAATCAGTTTTCATGTTTTATATGATACTTAGTTTATTAAGAGTAGACTTCTTAGTCTACTCGAGAAGTCTACTAAGTAGACTTCATCCGACTTTCAGAGAAGTCTACTTATTCAAGTTTGATGTCTAATGTGGTTTAGATTTTGTTTTTTTTTTCACAGAGAATGGTTCACATACCCGCTGTTTATAGAGAATGGATTGAGAGTGAATCAGTGTGGCAGTTTGAGGTGGATAATAGCAAAGGAGAGTGAATGTTGTTCTTAAGATATGGTTGCACACATGGTGAGCTTCTTGGTGAATGTTGGCAAAGGAGGGCGAATAGCAAAGGAGGGTGAATGTTGTCACCTTTAAGTTATGTAAAATTAATGTCTTTAAGAAGTCTATTCGAGACAGGAGAAGTCTACTTCAGAAGTCTACTCGAGACAAGAGAAGTCTACTCGGTTGACAAGTTATGTGATATAAATGGGAGAAATGTCCCTCTGAATCACTTTTAAGTTATGTAAAATTAATATCTTTTAGAAGTCTACTCGAGACAGGAGAAGTCTACTCGAGACAAGAGAAGTCTACTTGTTTGACAAGTTATGTGATATAAATGGGAGAAATGTCCATCTGAATCACTTTTAAGTTATGTAAAATTAATGTCTTTAAGAAGTTTACTCGAGACAGGAGAAGTCTATTTTGTAGAATACATAAATACATATAATTTAGAAATATGATACAAAACATTCAATGCAATTCAACATTACATAGAAAATAGCCCTCTAAACAAACAAACATTTAAGGATCACTGATTATAAATCTTAAAATTGGCATAAGAAATTACTACTAAACTAAAATCTTTGAAAACTATGTATGCAACTGAAGTCTGCTTGAGAAGTCTGCTCGAGATCGAGAAGTCTACTCGAGAAGTCTACTCGGAAAGTCTACTCGAGAATTCTAAACTTTTTGAACCTTCAAATCACTTAAATCCGGCGGAGACAAGCAAGAGCTTTGTTGAGATCTGTAGAACAAAACCATAAATATAAATAAGGTCAGATCTGCAACAATAATAAAAGAGAAATGTTAAAATTTAGATTTACAACATAATATACTATATTTATAACATTCAGATCTGCAAAAAAATCAACAAAATTCAGCTCTGCAACAATAACAAATTTTTTTGATCTGCAACAAAATTCAGATCTACAACAATAACAAAAATCAGATCTACAACAAAATCTACAAAAATTTATACAATAATAAACTCAGATCTACAAAAATAAACTTAGATCTACAACAATAAGCTCAAATCTATAATAATAAGCTCAGATTTGCAATATGAACACAAAGCAAACAAAAAGAGGAACACAAAAGCTCAGATTTGCTTACCACTACCATAACCTGCAAGTTAGAGGAGGTTGAATGCAAGATAGAGAGGATGGAGAGGATATTGATAGCAAGAGAGGAAGGAGAAGAAATTCATGGCCAGAGAGAAGGGAGAAGAGAGAGAGAGGCGATTTTTAGATAGATAGAGACTTTATTGTTAATATAATTAGGTTAAACTCTCCTTATATATGTAGAAAAAAATTCCAAGAAGTGTACTCGAGAAGTCTACTTGAGAAGTCTCTTAGTATCGATTTTTATCTTAATTTATCAATGATAATTTAAAATAATTATTTCTGTCAAATTTTATTTTTAATAGGTGTAAAAAGTATATATTTGTTGTTATGTATCTAATTTTTTTATCAAATTATTTTTTATGATTTTTAAAATTAATTGTAAACATATTATTAGAGAGTAGACTTCTCCAAGAAGTTTACTCGAGAAGTCTACTTAACTTCTCGAGTAGACTTCTCTGGGATAAAATAGTAATTGAGGATGACGATTTTTTGTTTGGTCATAAGGGTTAAGGTTGTAATTTTACTACTTCTGTGAGTTATTTTTGTCAAACATGCAATAAGAGATTTAGTTTTGTATTTCAACTCAAGTTTTGAGTCATTTTCAGTAATTCTCCCGATAAGAAAGAAAAAAAGAAGTTTAAGACATTTATGTCTTTAGGATTATGAATCTATGATATTTTGACAACTTATGTGTTTATATAGACTTTTGCGTTCAAATATGTTTAGAAATTTGTGTTCAGTTTTCTATGAAATACTTATTGAACTAGTTTAGACATTTGTGTTCAATTTTCTATGAGATAATTTATATGTATGGTATTCTTTGAGGGGAACAAACATGAGTAAAACATCACATTTGGATAAAAAAATTAAAATTAAGCTAAATTGGGTGTCAATGAACATGCCCATTTGAATATGATCGTTAATGGATATAGTAATTAATGGACATGATCGTTAATAACCATAATTACTATTTGTCTGCAATCAAAATATAAAGTCAAAATTGGACAAGTCTAGTGATGTTTTGAACTTTGAAAGTTGAACTCTGAAGTCATAGTCCGAACTTTGTTTGGGAATACTTTAGACTTTGACAAAGAAAAACTTTGGACTTCCACTCATAATTTTTTTTACAAAAAAAAAAATAACTTAGTAGTTGTTTTTGGTTGTTGAAGTTAGAAATCTATTTTTATTAGATATATTTATATTAGAAAGCAGAACATTTATTACACAAACAAATTTAAATTTTGACCCAAAATCTTTTAAATAAAAAGTGTTATAATCAAGACTAAAATACAAAAAAAAAAAATAGTTACAAAGAAATAATACTAAAATACATGTAATTCAATGGTTTGTGGTGAGTATCATCGTCGTGTTACAACTCTGATTCAAATATCATAATGTAACGTAACTATGTAAGTTTGTGAATTGTAATTGTAAGTGTACATATGAATTGTAGATGAAGAAAAAACGTTTTATTTATTTGTTCCCCGCTCCCCCTAAGAGTATGCGATATCCCCAAAAGTTCATGTTATGCAAATGAATTACGGAACAACGAAAATACCATAATATGGAATTTTAATCTTAACAACTAAATTAAATAACAATATATGCATCATTCATTGATATATGGCATTGCATACAATTATTTATATTTTACATAAGTAATCTTACATAATCCTAATTTTCCCATCCTACATTCTTTCATAAAAAATACTGATGGTGTGGGCTCAATCTGAGCTATATTGAAAAAGTCATAGAGGGCTAGTCTTCTATATCAATTGAGCCCATGCTGCTCACATAAGAATAGCCTAAAGTTGCATAAATATTTGTGGTTTTTCCAACGTCTTGAAACACTTACTTATATCACATTTTTAATTAAACTTCAATGCTTGAATTTCATCAACAATTCACAGGCAGTTTACATATTTATCGAGTGAAAACGAGAACTGACTAATGAAACTGCAATAACGTTAGTACTTAGTAGATACACGAATCTAAATCAAGAGATTCTATATATTCAAACCCTATATCATATACATGACGGATATTCCATCTATATATGTATATGTATTCACACAAACACACACTCGACTTTGTTCGTGTCTATATAAATATTTTAACAAAATGGCTAGTGAACAAACACCAACTTTTTTTGTTGACATTTGGAAAGATCGATTAGGTTATATTTTACAAATGTGGCATTGTTTTTGTTGCAGATGAAATGTCAATACCAACTATGTCATTTTTCAATGAAATTTTTGAATACTTTAAACAAAAAAAATATCATATGAAAACCCACAATAACTTATAGTGAACTGTATTATCGAATATATATATGATATTTAAAGAGTATGAAATTTGACATGAATTATATCATACGGGTTTATCCATCAACATATAGACCTTTTTTTTTTGACATCATATATATAGTAAAACGTACATTATAAGATAACACTAATAATATAATAGCTATTTTGATATAGTGTGTATGATAAAATCATTTCTTAATTACATAATATCAGAAGCTTTACAATCAGAAAAGTAATATCTTTCGTAAATTAAATAAGCTAATTTTCAATTTCACAATAGAATAAATAAACACAATGAATGTATAGAGAATATATATAAAATATTATTTAATTGACCAATCAATTCAACATTTGAACAAAAGAAAAATATGTTTATTCAAACAAAAATTAACGGAATTCACATCGTAAAAATTACTTATGTTGAATGAATATCTAAGAATTAGTATAGGATAACGAAGAGATCCTTAACTATATATATACAAAAGAGCTGATGAAGCTATTGATAGATATGAACGAAATCCCATATTTCAGGTCAAGAAACCTTATACCTTAAACAAATTGAATGAATCCCATTGATTTAATACACTTCACAATATATAATCATGATCCAGGGTCATGTATGTAGTCATTACAAAATATTAATCCAAAAAACCAACAAAAATATATCGAATCAAATGAAAAACCTTTTAGCTAGTGATGCAAAGGGTTTGGACCGCTAGGTACGATTCGTTCCTCATTATACCAAGAATCAGTTTCTTTTCCGGTCGAGCTTTGACGTTGAGGCTGTGTGCGATCTTTGTTCTTGAGAAACGGTGTAAAATCAAAACTGCTTGCAAGAATTCTCTTATGGCCGAAACCAATGTTGGATTTACGCTTGTTAGAGGTTGTAAATGCAAAAGAAACAAGAAGAAAGACGATCAACACAGACAGTAGAGAGATGTGGAAGAGGAAACTACACGGTTTAGGGTATTTCTTCATGGCCTTGCAGATTAAATATTGTTGAAGATGAAGAAGCAAGAGAGGTCATGGAGACAGAGAGAGAGAAAAGAGATGGCTAGAGAAAGAGATGAGATTTTGTTAGAAAAAGTGTTTTATTTTTGTTAATAAACTCCACAGAAATTACAGCTTCAGTAGAGTTTTATATGAGTTAGGAGAATATAGTACATAGTAATTTAATTAATTAACAAGTTATGATATTTTGGCATATATATGTGTGGGTTTGTGTATGGATTTGTGAAAAATGTATGAAAATGAGGGAGAAAAAAAGTTACTTTACGTTCAAGGAAGAATGGAGGTGGAGTGGTGCCATTAAAAGTGGCCTAATAGTCAAAGTTTTGAATTAATTTCATTGTATTTGGTACGACCCAATTTTACTGGAGGTTGAGCACATTTTTAATCTTTACATCTTCTGTTTCTATTTTTATACTCTTCGTTATATCTTCGATATATGGGATCAATGAGGCCGAGAAATAATCAAATTAACCTTTGCGCTACTTAATAAATACGACAAATCAGATTCGAATTAATTGAGCTGTATAATCAAGTTTGAGCAGTCCGACGTTTTGAATATTGCACATTCATCCATAATGCACGGTGGTAGTTGACTTGATGAGACTTTCATGATATTACATTCGCTTTTTCTTTTCTACGAGTTTATATATATTCGAAGAAATATGTCTATATGCGTTTAAACATTGCATTAGCATTCTAAAGGTAATTAGAATTTAGATGTAGATTAACTGAAAAAGTTGAGACTTGAGAATATATATGGTTTGTGTTGTTTGATTATACCTACGATAATTCTTTTTTCATAACTAACTGCTACGAAATTTCTATGATTTGATTTTAACTATATTCAGTTATTTGTCCGATAAATATTCTAAGATTATAATATAAGTAGGACACTAGGATATTCAGATTCATAATATCAATTCTCAAATGAAAACAATTTTCAGTGATGTTAATTCAAGAGTATTATATCCATTTGTTGGGGTTTTTTTTTTCTTCCTTTTTCTTTATATAAACTCTAGTATTCGTATACATATGCTGATATATGCAGACAGTAAATAAATAAATAAAATAGCTGAACCTTCTTCTGAATATACACAAAAATATTTAAATACACAAAATATTTAAATAATACTATTTGACAGTACTGCATGAATGTTAAAACACGCATATGTTGCATTGAACCGGACATTTTCTTAAATTTTACTCTAATATTCTCATATCCCAAACGTTAGGCCTCCTTACATATTATATTATGAATTATTTGTTTATTTAATTATTTTTCATAATTGACATATCGAAATTTGAAACACACAAAGCAAAGCTTCTATAGTTATTCTTCCGTACATTACGTTAAACTCTTTAACAAAAAAATACATTACGTTAAACGTGATTCATTTCCCAGCTGGTAAACCAAATGATACATTCGATTCGGCTAAATAATTGATCTACCGTACAATGTTGATCAAATTATTTTTATACTTCATGAAAGGGATTATATTAGACCTCTACTAAAATATTGTCCAATCAAGGCAAACAGGTATTACCAACTGGAACTGTAAAAGTTCTATAATGAAAAGAACTTTTGTTTTTCGTTTTTCACCGGTGAGTTGTTTATGTATGTATTGATAAAAATTCTTTTGCGTTCGTTTCTATTGGTGTGTTGCCATTTTTGTTTTTTTTTTCTGACAGAAGAGTATTCTATTTAATTGTATACAAGAAATACAAGCTTTGACTTTTTAGTCATACATTTTATAAAAAAGACTAAGTTTTTTTTTTTTTTTTTTTTTTTTTGTCAATAGCTTCAATCTCTTAGAACGATTCTGGTAAATCGGCAGAGTTGAGTTTACATAGTTTAAATTGTAAAGGTAGTCGCGTACACCTCGTGCTAGCTTGTCTGCCTTTGTGTTTTGAGCGCGCGGGATATATGAGATCGAGAAGAACTGAAATTCCTTCCTGCTTGTCTCATATTCCTCCAGATGTAGAGCGAAAGCCAGCCAGTCTTCTGGTTTAGAAACCATCTTCACCAGTTCTGAACAATCCGTAACGAACGCCATTTCCAATCTTCTTTCCTCAAGCATGCAGTGCATAGTCCATATCAAAGCTTCCAATTCTGTATGTAATGGAGATATGCTTCGTCTTACATTCTTCGCCCCCATAATTGTACCACCTGATCCATTGTCATAACAATACCATCCTAGGCCAGCATTTAATGCTGTTGATTTCCAAGATCTATCTGTATGACAGACGACACCCTCATAACCTTGTGTGACCGTATGTTGGATATTTTGGGCTTCCCTCTGTGGGAAATCAATTTGTGCCAACGCCCACGATGTAGCCTCTGCCTGTGCTATATGTAAAACTTCTCTGGGATCTCGATCGATGTTTGAATGTATTTTGTCATTTCTAGCTTTCCATATATACCAAAGAATCCATGGAAACACTTCCATTTCCACTGTATTTGATAGATGCCAAAAAAGATGTGCCATATTTGAGTATATCGCTGCCGTAGGGAAAATTGTCATTGGGGTAGGTATTGCTGATAACGCCCAGACCTAAAAGGATGGTGGACATTCAAACAACATGTGGTTGATTGTCTCTCTTTCAGCTCCACAATGTCCACATTGCGTATCACAGTTTATCCCTCTACTATGTAATCTATCCATGACCGATACACATCCCGAAATTGCTTGCCAAATAAAATGTTTCAATTTTGATGGACATTTGACCTTCCACGCCTGGCTTTGGAGTTGAGTTATATCAGGGCCGTATACCGGTAATATATTATCATATGTTGGGTATTCCTGTTCCGTGGCATATCCAGACTTCACCGTATATTTTCCACTTTTTGTGAAATGCCAAGTACATAAATCTGGCCTTAAGACCCTACTAGTGGGGATTCTCGTAATATATGGGATATCCTCTGAGACAATGAGTTGCTCAATAAGCGGTAGATTCCAGGTCTTTGTAGTAAAATCAATCAAATTCTTGACTTTGAGCTTGGGGTATATATTATATCCCCGGCTTGTTGCTGATCTCGGGCGAGTAGCCGGTATCCATGGGTCATTCCATACAGATATAGAATCCCCCGAACCGACACTTTTAATGAGTCCTTTTTTAACCAGAGATCTGGCCGATATAATACTCCGCCATCCATAGGATGCTGAATATGACCGAATCGGATCCATTGGACACCCATTCCGATAGTATCGACCTTTGAAAACTTGTGCAAATAAGAAATTTGGGTACTCCATAAGGCGCCACAATTGTTTAGCCAGCAATGCAGTGTTAAAATCCTCTATTATCCGAAAACCCAATCCTCCCGCTCTTTTGTGTTTGCACAATTTTTTCCATGACATCCAATGCAGTCCCCTTGTTTGGCCGTCTGTACTCCACCAGAATTTAGCAACTGTCCTAGTCAATTTCTGGGTGATTGCCTTCGGGAGTCGGAAACAAGACATTGCGAAGGTTGGTATCGCTGATGCCACCGATTTTATCAGCACTTCCTTTCCCCCTTTAGATAGTAATCGTGAGGTCCATCCGTTAATACGTTTATGTTGCCTATCTACCAAAAAGTTAAAGATTTTTGTCTTAGCTCCCCCCAGGCTCTCAGGAATCCCTAAATATATACTCATCCCTCCTTCATTCATGATACGTAATGTTTGATGTATATCATCCTTAATATTTGGATCCACTGTATGTCCAAATTATACCGATGATTTTTTAAAATTTATTTTTTGGCCCGAGATGGATTGATATTGTTGTAAAATGCCTAGGAGAACTTGCGTCTCCGCCCTTGTTGCCTTACAGAAAAAAGGCTGTCATCCGCAAATAATAGATATGTAACCGGTGGGCACCCCCGTGCCACTTTCATACTCGTAAGTAGTTTCATTTGTGTTGCTTTATTCAGATTCGCTGTTAATACTTCCGTGCAAAGAATGAAAAGATATGGGGATAGAGGGTCCCCCTGTCTGAGTCCCCGTTTTGGGATTATATGTCCCCTAGCTTGTCCGTTTATGAGCACCTTATATTGTACTGATTGTATACTCTACAACATCTATTTTATCCATTTATTCCCAAACCCCATTTTCTGAAGTAACCGCTCCACGAATGTCCATTCAACCCAATCATATGCCTTGCTCATGTCCATTTTTACCGCCATATATTTGTTTTTACACGATTTATTTGTGCGTAAACCGTGAAACGTCTCCTGAGCTATCAGAATATTGTCTGAGATGAGTCTGCCTGTGACGAAAGCTGACTGAGTTTCAGAGACCAGTCTAGGGAGTAGCCGTCGCAATCGCTGATATAAGACCTTTGAGATGATTTTGTAACCCACATTGCATAGACTTATCGGTCGCAGTTCCGTCATCTTTGTTGGCCGTTCTGTTTTCGGGATGAGACATATATGTGTCATGTTTAGTCTCCGATCAAATTCTCCGTTGAGCATAAAATTGTTCACCATTTGTACCACCTCATTTTTGATTATGCCCCATGATTGTTGGTAAAAAAATGCTGTCAATCCATCCGGTCCCGGAGCTTTTTCCGGGTGCATCATGAATAAAGCCGTTTTTACCTCCTCTTCCGTTGCTGGCTTTGTTAAGCTCTCATTGTCTTGCTCTGTTACCTCTGATTTTACCTCTGCTAGAGCGTCGTCAAAGGATGTAGGCGATGAAGTGGTAAATAGTTCTTCAAAATAGGTCACCGCCACCTTTTCTATCTCTTTCTCGCCCGCTACCCAAACACCATCACTATTGTATAGCCCCACTAGTCTATTTATGGTCCTCCTTTGTTTTGTAGATGCATGGTAGAATTTTGTATTAAGGTCCCCGCTTCTATTCCATAAATTCCTACTTTTCTGTTGCCAATGAATTGCTTCATCCTTATATGCTTCCTGTAATTCCCGTGTTATGGCTGCTAGGTCCTCTTGTGATCTTAAATCATCATTTTGATATTCTTCTAATTTCCGTTGAAGTTGTTCTATTTTGTCCTTTCCATATGGTTTATTTTCTTTCCTCCATTTTGAGATTTCATGTCGGCAATTTGTAATTCTGTCTACTACTGTTTGATCCTCCTTCCCGTTGCCTCGCTGCCAGCCCCATTCAAATGATTCCATCAAACCCTCTCCCCCTATCCACCGTTTATCAAACCGAAATTGCTGTCTACGTCTGTACCGTTGTGATTGTATTGTGGCCACTATTGGTTGGTGATCCGAACCAATCGTACGTAGATATTCTACATACGAATGGGGAAAAAAATCATGCCACTCCTCTGTTGCTAAGGCTCTGTCTAGTCTGCATCGCACTATTTGACCATTTCGTCGCCCACGCCATGATAATGTATTTCCTCTATTTGGGAAATCGAATAATCCGCAATTGCGTATCATCACATTAAAATCCACAAATGTGGATGGTTGTCGTAGATTTCCACCTTTTTTCTCATGGTTTCCTGTTATTTCGTTAAAATCTCCGATTAGAAACTATGGTTCCGTTCTACTTATCTCCATTCTCGTTAGCCGTTCCCAAACTTCATTTCTATATTTAGTGATTGGGTTACCGTAGACAAATGTTAAACAAATTGTATTTCCGTCATATTTTGCCTCAATATCAATCATCCACTTGCTTGCAAATAAGACTTGTACATCAACATTATTATTATAAAATAAAGCAAGACCGCCACTAGAACCGCATGTTTCAACCGTGTACAATTTATTGTAACAAAAAAGACTAACTTGCAATAAAAAATAAGATAGAAAATAGTAATTAAAGAGAAGTAGAGAAAATAAAAAGAAAACGATTTAGTGGAACTGGCTACACCATAGATAAATTAGCCACGACACCTCCGCTTCCTCTACCTTGATTTCTTCTTCTTTCAACCGTTGTTGAGATTTTTTTTTTTTGGGTAGAAAAGTAGAAACCGTTGTTGCGATTTTGAAATTTTTTAAGTTTTATTCTTTTAAAAGATATAAAAGAATTTACATATCTTCAATTCAATTCTATTTTTTTCTCTAAAAATAAAAAATAAATAGAAATGTTATTTTTTTTTTCTAATCCACCTAAAAATTCTATATTTTTTTTTCTAAATATAGAGAAGAAACAGTAATTTCTATGTTTTCTAAAAAAAAAATTTTCTTAATTTTAAAGAAATCTACTTTAATTTTGGAATTTTTCTATTTTACAAAAAAATATAGCAAAATATATTACAATTCAAGTTAAGTTTAACATTTATAAACGAGACTTTGATATCCTGGTCTAAGTCTATAAAGATTTGGAAAACAAATCTAAATCTTAATTTGACTTAAAATTTAAACTCTAATTTTTATATAAAAGTAGTCGTTTCCCGTCAGAACCTCTTGTCGAAGCAGTCGCCAGAGCAGCCGCCTCCGACCATCACCGCCTGTCGCTGGAGCCGTGGACCGCCACTTCTATCACCAGAAATTCACGGGAGTAACTGAGAACATACTCCTTCGCGCTGTCTTCTCGAATCTGTTGTCGTTTCTCGCCCTAGCCTTTGTGATCCAATCAATGAGGATTTGCAGTGATGAGATCTACTTTTCTTTCCATTTTCACTTCAGATCAAAGACTAAGGAAAGGACTGGTTGTGATTTATTTCTCTCATATTCATATTCATTTTATTATGAGTAGTCATTTATTAATGCACACATACCTGCGCTGTATTTATATGATTACACATATTTGATTGTTATTTGAACCTTATTAGTTATAACACTATAATATTTATTGTTGTACAGTTGTTGGTGATTGATAGACATAGTAATCTAGGTTTGTAAATAGAAAATGGTTGAATGAACTATGAATAATGTTTACGGGTGTTTGCATTGTGTGAGGGAAATCATTTGCGGGCTGGGATAAGCTGTAGGATCCTTTAAAGTTATGTGTTGTACTGGATATAGAATTGTATGGCACTCCATAGTTCCATCGTCGGTGGCTTGAGAAATCTTGTGTCGTGAGGACATACAGAGTGTGTGCCGCTATACGCCACAGGCTGTGCGTCGGTAAAGACATGGATCCACCAGTTTGGTCTAGGATGTCATTTCTTGATTTATGAGTGTCTTCGGATGTGATTGTTTGTGTGTATTAGCTTAGGACTTTCATCTGGAATGGTTATGCATGTGCGATATGTATATCATGGGTTCCAAGGACCTGTCCTCACTAAATATTGGTTGAATGCTCATCATTTTCTTTGTAGGTAAGCGTGCAAACATTCAGTAATAGACATTCAGCTTGGTGATAGTTTTGGAAGAATAAATATTTAATTTATTATTCGTTATTTATTTTAAAGACATGGTTATCTAAATTTGGATTTGATATTATAAGTTAAAATAGTCTTTGTAAGACATTTTAGATACGATCTTTGGGAATAAAGTAGCAATGAATTAGCAAGTGGTTTTTTGTGGTAAAAGTTAATGCACTTAAACATGTTGGCTTGGTTGTTAAAGAGGCGGGTGTTATAATTGGTTTCAGAGCCCAATGTTTGCCAAACCAGTTCTGATATGAGAGGTGGATCGTGAAAGGAAAAAATGTTTGTGAGACCAGTTTTTAAATTTGTCAATTTTTTTCAGAAAAAGAAATATATATATATATATATATAATTTCCGGATATACTTAAATTTTTTTTGAAATATTTTTATATTCTAGTTATTTTTTTTTATAAAAAACTTTCAGAAATATGATATTTTGTGTTCTTTGTGTGTTAGGGTTTTCGGCTTGGTGATGAGTTTTGACCGCTTGCTTCTTTAGTGTTCAGGATGCCGCCAAAGAGAGCATGTGTTGCGCGAGGCAATGTTGTGCAACCCGCAGCTAGGACAGAAAGTGCTGCTTTGACAGGAAGTGTTCAGGAAAACAACACAGTGAATGTGCCAAGGGGTACAGATCCATTATGGCGTCTCCAGGAGCTAACCAGCTGTCGTGTATGCAGCCATGATGGTTGAGTTACAGGGGTACCGTGATCATTTTGGAGATCAGATACATAATGACCCTGGAGTAGGAAATGTGTATTAGTAGGCTGCACCGTTGAATGACCAGAACAGGGGAGCACAATACCCACTGCCACCTCCACCATCGTTTGTGCTTGTGCAAGCTCAAAGACCTTCATACTGGAAACAACAAGGCTGATGAGGGATATGCATATGGATCACTTTGACGGAAAGACGAGTGCTTTAGATACTGATGATTGGAGGAAGAAGTTGGAGAAGAACATTGATGCAATCAGGTGCCCACAAGAGTACCGTATGGACCTAGTTGACCAATCTCTGGTAGATGATGCCATGATTTGGTGGGAAGGTGTGGTTGAGTCAACGCAAGGGCGTTATGCATTAACTTGGGCTGATTTCAGGGACAAGTTAGCTGGGAGTAAAGCAGAAAGGACCAAATTCCTGCTTCTGCTCGGCAGCATGTGAAAAGAAAATAAGACTCCTTTGGTGAACCATTTTGGTTAGAAGTTAGGGTTTTGAGCTTCTTACCACCAGAGGCTTTGGATCGGATGAAGAGTGCTTTCGGCAATCTTTCCATGAAAACTTAATTTTCTGAGCATATAAGGAAGAGTTCAACTATCTGAGGAGGTTCACAGCCAGACATTTAGATGAGGCAGAGCTGATCCGTAAGTTCATGAAAGAACTGAGGGTTAACCACAAGAACTGTTGTTCCATCAGAAAGTATATCAGTATGGTGGATCTGGTAGAAACTACGGCCGAGCAGGATATTGGACTGTAGAAAGAGCTCAAGTTGTCCAAGCTTGCCCAAGCTAGGAGTAAAAAAAAGGGCTGAGAGTCATAAAGGGAATTGAGACACTGCTAACCTGACACAAGCACCGGAACATCTCCTATGAATATCGTTTGCTACAGGTGTCATCAACCAAGGCATATGAAGAGGGATTGTACTGCAGGACATGCGCCAAAAGCGGCCCAACTGATAAAGAGCACTTGTCATCGTTGTGGACAGGTCGACCACTTTGCGAGGTAGTGTACGGTGCCAATTCAGGGGCAGCAGCCAAGAGGATATAATCGTGGAGAGCGTTAGTTGTCAGCGTCACCAGCGAGGCAACCGGCAAAACCATGAGTCTTTGTTGCGGGTGATCACAATGGAGTAGAACCGATCAATGGTATGTAATTTCTTATAGACTATTATGTTATTTCATTAAGAGTCTTGTGTAAAATTTGAATAGCATGCTTAGTGTAGTATCAACCGTGTGGGATCGGTTTTGGTATGGAGAATCATCACCTATAATTTATTTGACATAAAATCTATGCATAGCTTTGGGTGTTCGGCACTGTCAAAGTGTTGGACCTTCGAAGGCGTTTTTATCTCAAGGACAAAGGAGATAGAGACAGCCGGGGTTGAGTTTGTGAAGTCTATTAGATTTTAAGAAGAAGTGCTCATAGTGCTGAATGGCATGAAGATGCATGAGAACCTTGTGAAAAGAAGTTGAACCATAACATAGTCATCTTGGGAATGGATAAGTTGTCCGAGCGCATGATCGTCAAAAAATTTATGTAGACCAGCTTAGGAAGGATTTAGAGTTTGCTGTTGGTGATGTCGTGTACTTAAAAATGAGGACGTTTCGAGGAATCGATAAGAACTGTAAGCTGAAAAAGTTAAGGCCAAGTTTCATGAGACCGTTTAAGATCATAAGTTGGATATATCACAAGATTTTTCAAACTTTCATGATGGGTTTCATGTGTCAGTTTTGAGGAAAGTGGTTCGGGAATCAGAGTTGATCTTAGCCGTGCTGCATGTGGACATGGACCGAAACTTGACTGTTACGAGAAGCCGGTGGAAATCTTAGACCGTCAAGTATCAGAAGTTCAAGACAAGATGACCAAGTTGGTTTGTGTTTGTTAGAAAATGGATGGACCCCGTGGAAAAAATTTGGAGCCTGAGGCTGTAGTGCGGGCGAGTTATCCAGAGCTCTTTTGGGGCGTTGGTGTTCTGTAAGATGTTGATTCAAATTCATGGGCAAATTCCTGGTTAGTGGGGAGAATTGTGACATTCCAGCCCAAGCCCGTGAAGATTTGGAGAGCAAAGCCCACCCAGTCCATGGCGCATTAGAATTTAACCTAGGGTTCCACCTCCTTCTTCTATAAAAGCAGTTGCTGCTCTTAAGAATTTTCATCCAGGAATCCTCTAGCGAAGCTCTACCCAGTTCCTGCCAGAACACCTCGCCGGAGCAACCGCTGACAACCACCACCGCCCGTCGTCGTTGCCGGAGCCGCTGACCACCGCCGTCCACTGCTGCCATCGCTGGGAAATCGTCAAAGTCACCGAGAATGTACAACTTTGCGCCATCTTCTTGAATCTATTGTTGTTTCTCACCTTAGCCTCCGTGATCCATTCAACAAGGACCCGTAGTGATCAGATCTACTTTACTTTCCGTTTCCACTTCTGATCTGAGACTAAGGTGAGGACTGGTCATGATCTATTTCCCTCATATTTATATTCCTTTGATTCTAAGTAGTCTTTTATTAATAAGCGTATATCTGCGTTGTATCTATATGAATACACGTATTTGATTGTTGTTTAAACCTGATTAATAGTGCTGTTATAATGCTATAATATTTATTATTGTACTACTATTGGTGATTGATGGGCATAGTAATCTAGATTTGTAAATGGAAAATGGTTGAATGAACTATGAATAGTATTTGCGAGGGTTTGCATTGTGTGAGGAAAACCATTTGCGAATTGGGATAAGCTGTAGGATCCTCATATGTTATCTGTTGTACTGAATATGGAAAGCGTGTGGAGCTCCATAGATATTTTGATTAGGGTATAGATATTTTGGTTATGTGTGGAGAAAAAAATCTCAAATTGTTGAACAATTAACATAGACAGTATTTTTACAGTGTTAATAAATTACAATTTATATCAATAAGTCAAAATTTACATAAACAAATCAAAAATTTCAAAGTTAGAAATCAAAATTTTATATGGTAAATCATATACTAATCAATTTTGGTTCATCAATATGTTGGTGTGATTTTGATTTTAAGTTTATGATTTAGGTTTATATTTATATTTCAGTTTGGGTTCATCAATCGTTGAGTAGAATTTAGAGTTTAGGTTTTTGTGTTTAGAGTTTATAGTTTAGAATTTAGAATTCAGGGTTTAAAATTTTTAGTTTAAAAAAAGAGTTAGGGTTCAAAGAAAGGATTATGGTTTAGGTACCAATTTAGGGTTTATGAAAGGGGTTAGAATTTATTTTTTAAGGTTTAAGATATAAGATTTAAGGTTTAGAGAGGTGGTTAGGATCTGGGGATGAGACTAGGGTTTAGGGAGGGAGTTAGGGTTTAGGGAGAGGGTTAGGGTTTATGTTGTGTTTTAGATTAGATTCTGTTACAAATTGTAATGCTTTTTAAAAAAATAAAATTTGTAAGAAACATATATATATATATATGTAATTAATTTTTCTATGTTTATGTTAGTATATCATATTAATATTGTAGCTATCAATAAATTATATTATTAATTTAAATGTTAATGGAGGTTAAAGTTTCAATTAACAATCAAACAATTACATACTAAAATTAAGAGGTTAAAATGGTCTGAAAAAGTTAGTTTTCTAATAACTTTTTGGTAGACGTTACTTCCAATATTACTCCAGTCAAAGTGTTATTTTTGCAAGACCCCTTTTATAGATTTTTTTGTAAAGTTTGTGGGTTAGAACCGGTTCAGCAATTCAGTTTTAAAGGATTAATTGTTGAACTGTTTTCAGCCACTATTATGCCAATCTGCGATGTTATTTTGTATGCACTCTTCAACGAATAATCAAACGGAATGCTTCTTAACGAGTGGTGTTTCAGCAAATCTAATCTAGTTGTTTAATTTTGTTATAGTGGTTTTTATCATTTGTTGTTTATTGGTAGTTTATTTTTTATTTTTATATATTTTCTGCTATTTGTTTTTTTAAATTTCTGTCAAAACTGAAAATAGTATAAAATTTAGTTAATCCAAAAAACCGACTATGATACCATTTTACAATGTTATTTTGTGTGCACTCTCAACTGAGTATTTAAATGGGTTGCTTTTTTACGACTGATGTTTCTGCAAGTCTAAGCCAATTTTTTAATTTTGTTATAACGGTTTTATGGATTTGATTTTTTCATTGTTATTGTTTATTTGTAGTTTTTGGTCTTTTCTGGTACTTGTTCTTTTTGATAATACTTTGTAAAAGAACGGTATAAAATTCAACATTTTATCCAAAAAATCAGTTTTAAAAGCATATGATTAATTATTTATTTCGTTTATAGTGATCTTGTTAGGCTTCTGGAGACTTTTTTGGAATTACATCTGCGCCTATATCTTCTTAATTTTATTTTATTTGATTTTAGATTTTTTTTTTATCAGATTAACAAGTTATAAACACTAGATAACCAAAAAAATTTGATGCCATTTTGCGATATTATTTTGTATGCATTCTCAAACGAATTTTCAAATGGGTTGCTTTTTCACAATTGGTGCTTCTGCAAATTTAATCCAGGTGTTTAATTTTGTTATAATGGTTTTAAGGTTTTTATTTTTCGTTGTTGTTGTTTATTGGTAGTTTTTTAATCTTTTTCGCAACTTGTTTTCGTTTGTAATACTTTGGAGTATAAAATCAATTTTTACCCAAAAACTCAGTTTTAAAGCATATGGTTAATTTTCTATTTCTTTTAAGATGATTTTGTTTAAACTTTGCAGTCTTTTTGGATTTGTATTTCTACCTATATCTTTAGAAATTTTATTTTACTTTAGACTTTTGTATTTTTCGATCAGATTTAACAAGTACTCCAAAAAGAAATCGATCAGATTATAGCTTATTATAAATTTTTATATTTAAAAAAAATTGCAATAATTTTTCTTTCTATGTTTAGTATATCATATTAATATAATTACTGATCAATAAATTATATTATTAATTAAAATGTTAATAGATGTTAATATCTCCGTTAACAGTGAAACATGTACAATACTAAAATCTAAAGGAGAAAATGGTCTGAAAAAACTATTCCTAATAACTTTTTGGAAGGCATTACTTCCAATATTTCTCCAGTAAAAAGTGTTACTTTTGCAAGAGCTCGTTTATGATTTTTCTTGGAAACGTTTGTGGGTTAGAGCTGGTTCAGCAATTCATTTTGAAAGGATTAATTGTTGGATCATTTTCATCTACTATGATGCTAATTTGAAATGTTATTTTGCATGCACTTTCCAATGAATATTCAAACAGATTGTTACTTAACGATTGGTGTTTTTGCAAGTCTAATCTAGCTATTTAATTTTGTTATAATGATTTTTATGGTATTATTTGTTTTTGTTTATTGGTAGTTTTTTTAATCCTTTTTCTAGTTTTTTTGTTGTTGTAATTTTTTGTCAAAGCTGAAAGTATAAAATCTAATTATTTATCTAAAAACCCTCACTATGATACTCTCCACCGAATATTCAAATGGGTTGTTTTTGACGATTGATACGGCCGCAAATCTAAGCCAACTATTTAATTTTCTTATAATGATTTTAAAGATTTTATTTTATTTTTTGTTATTTTTTATTGGTAGTTTTTGGTCTTTTCCGCTATTTGTTCTTTTTGGTAATAGTCTGTCAAAAACAAAAATAGTATAAAATCTAAAAGCGTATGGTTAATTATCTATTTTGTTTATGGTGATCTTGTTAAGATTTTATGGACTTTTTTGGAATTGTATCTACGCCTAGATCTTCTTAAATTTTATTTTATTTTATTTTATTTTAAACTTTTGTATTTTTTGATCAGATTAACAAGTCATAGACACTAGATTACAAAAACAAAAAATCTGATGCCATTTTGCGATATTATTTTGTATGCATTCTCTAACGAATATTCAAATGGATTGCTTTTTTTTACGATTGGTGCTTCTGCACTAATCCATGTGTTTAATTCCGTTATAACGGTTTTACGGTTGTCATTTTTCGTTGTTGTTCTTTATTGATAGTTTTTTGGTCTTTTTCGCAATTTGTTTCTGTTTGTAATACTTTGTCAAAACCAAAATGGTATAAAATCTACCTTTACCCAAATAATCGGTTTTAAAGCATATGATTATTTTTCCATTTCTTTTATGATGATCTTGTTTGGACTTTGCGGTCTTTTTGGATCTGTATTTGCTTCTATATCTTTGGAATTTTTAGTTTATTCTAGACTTTGTATTTTTTGATCGGATTTAACAAGTAATCAACACAACAATAACACTAAAGTCTCTGCATAGTTTGACACCTCAGCTTTTTTAAGCTTTATAAACATGACACCTTAACAAAAATAATCACCAATCAAAATATTTTATTAATACATCTCATCTACTTATTTTAATTTTTAAACTTAAACACATTAAAAACCTAAATATTTTTTCTATTAATTTTTGTTTTATTTTTTTACCAAACCCAAGCCCAAATAATTAATAACAGTAAATAAAAAATGATTATTTTATTTTTTACCAAATCCAAACCCAAATAATAAATAAAAACTAAAAAAAAATTAAATCATTGTAATCTCTTTTTTTTTGCCAAAACCAAATCCAAATAATAAATAACAAAAAATAAATAATAAAAAAAATTTAGCTATCTGTTTGTTTGACATATACGTATATGATTGAAAAAGTATAGATTCAGCATCAACTATGCTTCCATGACAACAACTCAAAAAGCCTTATGTTATAAGAAGCTCACACATCAACAAAAATTTATTAGTTTTCGCGGAAAAACACAATTTCACGTGAGATAATATAATTTTTGGTTTTTGCGGAAAATTGTAGTTTATTTGTTTTTATAGGAAAGCGTGATTTTGGGCTTGACGAGAAAATGGTTTTTTTTTTTTGGCAGGAATAGACGATTTCTCAGTTTTTGCAGGAAAAATAAATTTTTTGATTTTGGCGGGAAAATACAAATTTTTTTTTTTTTTGGTTTTTGCAGGAAGATGAAATTTGTTGGTTTGTGTGAAAAAACGTAGTTTCTCGACTTTGGTGGAAAAACACAGGTTCTCCCGGAAAAATGAAATTTTAGGTTTTAGGTTTGACGAGAAAATAAATTTTTTGGTTTTGGCGGGAATAGCTGATTTTTCAGTTTAATCAGAAAATGAAGTTTTTTTTGTTTTGACGGGAAATGCGATTTCTTGATTTTTGTAAGGAGATGAAATTTCTCTGTGCTAAATTTCCAAGTTAAAGTATGTTTACAAAAACCAAAATTTAATTATTTAACTTTAACTAAAACGATATTTTAAAAGTTCAAACATAATTTTTTATTTAGTTCTAAAGCAATAGCAATGATTTTAGTATGAATGTTATTGATTATAATTTGGTAGTTTTAGAAACATATGTTTATAATAAAATATTTGATAAATAAGAAATTTTATAATTTAAAATAATCATATTAATTAATAAATCTTTTTTTAAATTGTATTTTGCTTTATATAATTACAAAGGAGGATCATGTGGTAATTTATTGGAGAAAATAGATTACATTTGTCATTAGCATGAATGTACTAAAAATGTATTGTTTTATTCTTATATATTTTATTCCTATATATATATTTATAATTAGTTAGCTAACTAAATTTAATAGAAAATTATTATTTAAAAAAATATATATAATGTTTATTCAGATTTAAAACATATAAATATATAACTTAAGCTAATAAAAAATAAATATAATATTCATTTACATTTTAAAAATAATTTCATTATATTAAAAATATATACAAAATTTAGAAAAATATAGCCTGCAGCATAGCGCGGGTAAATACCTGGTATATACTAAATAACCAAAAAGAAATCGATCAGATTATATATTTTTCGAATTGTTTTCTAACCGAAATTAGGATTCTCTGAAGAAGGAGGATCAATTTGTAAAGGAAAAGTGAGAGAGTGATCGTCAACGACAAGAATCTTATCTTGTGCATACTCTTATGATTGACACAATAGAAAACGAACCCAAACTGATTGATGCTTGTGAATAAGATAAAGTCCCCCCCCCCATCAACCTCTTATCCTCCTCATATGTTCACTCTTATCCTGCGCATATGTTCATCCTTATTGTGCACACCTCAAAAACTAACAAAAAAACTAGTTCCACAAAACTTCAAAAGCAAAGAATCTGACCCATTCATATACGTTTCACAAACACTATCATGCCCACCACACGATTAACCCAAAGCAGAGTGAGTTAGGAGAGAGAAACAAAGAAAGAGAGAAGAGAAGCAATCGAAATGGAGAGTGTGGAGGTGACATGGAGCAGAGAAGAAGAGAAAGCATTCAAGAACGCAATTGCGATGCATTGCATAGAGGAAGAGATAACAGAGGATCAATGGAGGAAAATGGCGTCAATGGTTCCAACCAAATCACCAGAACAAGTAAAGAAACACTACCAAATCCTTTTAGAAGATGTCAAGGCAATCGAGAATGGCCATGTCCCTCTACCTCGTTACCACAGAAAAGGCACCGCCGTCGACGAGGCAGCAGCAGCAACTTCTCCGGCAAACAGAGACTGTCATTCCTCTAGCGGAAGCGGATCATCCGAGAAGAAACCAAATCACGGTATAAGCAGCTCCAATGCCGGAGAAAGTGGAGGAAGAGGAAGAAGAGGTTCCAAAGCTGAGCAAGAGAGAAGAAAAGGGATTCCATAGACAGAAGAAGAGCATCGGTTTCTTCTTCTTCCTCTTCCTCTTCTTCTTCTTTAGTCAACGAGAATCTCAAAGTGAAAAAGATCTCTCCTTTATTCAATTCTCTGTTTTGTCTTGTCTTGAAAGGTTGTTTCTTTTGGGTTTGGACAAGTTTGGGAAAGGAGATTGGAGAAGTATCTCAAGGAACTTTGTGATCTCAAGAACACCGACTCAAGTAGCAAGCCATGCTCAGAAATACTTCATCAGGCTTAACTCAATGAACCGAGACAGAAGACGTTCCGGCATTCACGACATCACTACTGTGAACAATCAAGCTCCTGTGGTTACAGGAGGAGGAGGACAACAACAACAACAACAACAAGTGGTTAAACATAGACCAGCTCTTCAACAGCCACAGACGCAGCCGCAGCCGCAACCGCATCATCCGGGTTCAACAATGGCTGGACTAGGGATGTATGGTGGTGCACCAGTTGGACAGCCGATCATCGCACCGCCTGATCATATGGGTTCAGCTGTTGGAGCACCTGTGATGCTTCCATCTCCAATGGGAGGTCATCATCACCATCACCATCTTCATCATCATCATCTTGGTGTTGCTCCTTATCCTGTACTGGCTTATCCGGTTCCACCAATACCGCAGCATCATCCAGCTCCTTCGACTATGCATTGAAAAACACAGTTGGTGTAAAACTGATCGTATATTCTCAAATCGAGTAGCGGGAAAGAAAACAAAAAAACTGAGAGACTGAGACGAGCAGCAAATAATGTACAGCAGATGAATCTGTTTTTTTTTCCTATTTCAAGAATCTATGATTTTGAATTTTTCAGTGAATTCTTGGAAACAAAAAGTCTATATATATATATATATATATTCAGAAGGGTAGAGAGAAGTATTTTTTTTTCCCTAGAACTCTGACATGTTGCAAGAAGCTTTCTTGTAACTCCAATATGTAAGAGCATCTCCATCAATGACTCTTAAGGGTTTTTTAACAAAATTTCTTAAATTAAAAAATTAAAAACAAATCATCAAAATGCAAATAGTGTAGCAAACGGTTGTTAAGTAAGGATTTCCAGAAATATTAAAAAACCCAACTGTGTCTATTTGTGATTGGTCGATCACTTTTTAGATTAAAAAAAAAACAATTAGTTACCGTTTCTTTAGAACCTTTAATGTGTTCTACCAATGGAAAGGAAAAAAAACAAAATCTTGTAAAAGAATCTTTAAAATAAAATGATGGGAAATATATATTAAAAAAATTGTTAAAAACTCTAACTGGAGTTTACCGATGGAGATAGTCAACAAAGTGTGGACCTGAACACTTGACATAATGTAACCACTTGAGCAACTATTACCGAAATTGCAACTGGATCTCTTATTCCAGGAGAAACAAATACCAAATCCAACAATATGATAAGATGAGAGAGAGAGATAATAGGCCACACTGACACTGATAAAAACTTAGTACTAAATATTAAGTGTTATAAATCCTTACAAGAAAATAACTATATAGTTGCCAAATTGGTGAGAGATAAGATTCCAAAGAACTATATAACAAAAAAGAAGAAGAGATTATTATAAAGAAATGAAGTGGCTTGAAATCTTAGGATAGTTTCAGAAATAAGATAGTAATTAAAAGCAATTAACTTAACTCTGTATTACTCTTCTTCAAGTGCTGCTTTAGCCTCAGTGTTTATAATATAGAATTCTTGTGCTACTCAAGCATAAAATCTGCATCAAGAAATCAACATAGCTGATTTGTAGCTAATGTTCTTTCTTCATCATGGGAGAAACAGATTAAAATAATATAAGACAAAGAGAAGCCAAACGTACAAAACAATCCAACAGTATTCAACTTCATAATCGAAGAACAATTTGTTTCACTCAGAAACCCTAATCACAGTGTATTTCGGATTTTAGGGTTTAGGCGTAAGTTGAAACTTCCCGAAAATTCGTTTAGGAAAAGCGCTTAAAAGATAAATTCGATCTACGAACCAAATGCTAAAGGGAGGTGAGAAAGTTATTTCAACGTTTAAACTTAAACAAGGCGTGTGGGTCTGTTTGGCCCAGTATTACAATTATTAATATATTTATTTTAAAAAATTAAACGCCGTTGCCGGGGATCGAACCCGGGTCACCCGCGTGACAGGCGGGAATACTTACCACTATACTACAACGACTTGATGACTTGCTTATCATTTTTGTATTATATTATTTATATCTGCTAGTTTTGAATTGAGAAGTCCATTGTCTCTCTTTGCCGCTTTGGCGCCGTGAATCATTTACTCCTTAGCACAAGTCAAAGTCTTTTAAGCATGTGCACGCACAATCATGCCTACCATTATCAAAGTAACAATAATTTTACCAAGTCAATTAGCAATGATTTTTTTTTTTTAAGTCCCCACCAACAGAAGCTAACAAATTTAAAGCATATATCGCTCTTGTTTAAGTGAAGTTTAGTTTAGTTTTGTGATACAAGTAGATAAAGTTAATTGTTTCTTTATTGTTGCGGATATACATATATAAATCCTTTTTCTATCTATTTGTAATTATTTATTATACAACTATATACAAACAAGCTTCTTCAGCTAAGGATTATATATTTCACGCAGCTGTTACAGTACATGTTGACATAGTCGTGACAGTAGAGCTAATTGCATTACTAGGTATAAACAAATTAAAATATCAATTATACCGAACTAATTTATATGCTACATTATAATGTTGTTACAAATAAAATGTGCAAGGATGTGACGAAAAATTCAAACTAGTCCAAGTTGTATAGAATCGACCTTTATATAAACTAAACCTCCATTCAAGAGTTTCTTTTCACAATACAAGAAAAGAAGGACAAGAAAGAAAAGATTTAAACCTTAACCCTAATCAATTATTCAATTATCGTGGGTTTAGTTACAAATGGGTCGACCAGACCAAGGTCCGGTGTTTCATGCTCAATCTGCACCTGTACATCCAAACGGTGTACCGATGGGCAGACCGGGTCAGCCAAATGGAGTACCAATGACCGGAACGGTTTACCACCAACCATCGAACTGGACTTCAGGACTTTTTGATTGCATGAACGACGGAGGAAATGGTTAGATTTTTTAAAAGAATTCAATTATTTTTGGTTTTGGGATATCATGAGCCTGATCTAGAGCCGGATTTTCTTTTGGTTTTATTCAAGAAAATTTGGTTCTAGATCCGGTTTAGTTAAAAGAAAAACAAAATTCATTTTAAATAGATAATTTTAATCAATATGATATAGTTAAATGTAATTTTTAACATAAATTTATCTAACCATATTATGTTATATGATGTCGTTCGGTTCAATTACACAAATTACTGTAGGGTTCTGATTTAGATTCGGTTTGGTTTATTGATGTATTTTTTTATTCTTTAGATAAAATTCTGATTTCTGGTTCGGTTCAATTTTTTCCCACCCTAATTTTATCCTACTACATAGTATTTTTAACGCCTTTGTTGTCTTCTCGAATCAGCTCTCATCACATGTTTCTTCCCGTTCATCACATTCGGACAGATTGCTGAGGTTATCGATGAAGGGGCGACGAGTAAGTATATTATGATTAATATATAGATTATGATTGATAACTTAGACATTCTTGAAAAGTATTAATTAATATGTAGATTATGACTGATAACCTACAAATTCTTGAAAAGTCACTATCTATGTTTAACTCAAAATATCAAATGGCTAAATTAACGGAAAATGATCATTCCATAAGTTTTGTTTACTTAATGATCGTGTCATATTATCTCGCATATTATGTATATTTCCACGATGTTGTGATTTTATAACATTACCAATCAATAATATCTGTATGCAGGTTGTGGGACGAGTGGAATGTTATATGGATTGATCTGTTGCCTATTAGGTATACCGTGTGTTTACTCATGCACATTCCGGGCCAAGCTCCGAAACAAGTACGGGTTACCAGATGCTCCGGCTCCGGATTGGATCACTCATTGTTTCTGTGAATATTGTGCACTTTGCCAAGAATATCGTGAACTCAACAACCGTGGCCTTGATCCTGCCATTGGTAATCAACCAGCTCTTCTCTCTGGATTAATCTAACTACTTTTTGATTATTTAATTGATTTGTGTGTGTGTGTGTGTTACTGTTTAATTGACGTAGCTAAGATCTTGGTGTAACTAGGGTGGATCGGGAATGTGCAAAAGCAGCGAATGGGTCAGCAACAAGAGATGATGGCTCCTCCAATGGGTCAACGGATGGGTTGACTTGGGATTTGTGTGTGTTTTCTTTATTTCTGTGTACTCATTTATTTACGACCGAAAATAAATGTCTTCGTGTTCGCGGCTGGGCAACTTTATTAATAATGCTGCTAATTATTTGTGTTCTTTTTTTTTGTCCTCATTTATTTAAGAACATAAATGTTCCAAACTTAAAAATGAAGGTTGAGTGAGGACCAAAGAGATAAGACTCTTTCTCAAGCCAAACTCTTGCATGTAACATAAATAACTGGTCATCAAACTTATTCCTAGTGATAGATTAAAGAATCCTTCTTAATTACCAAAATCTCTTTGTATAAATGAACTGTTAACTTGCTCATTGAATTTGGAGGTCTAAAACACATAATTATAAATAGAGCTTGGTTTAAGCATATATATATGAACGAGTTTGGTTCAATTTTGCCAGAAAATATCGTTCATGGTGGTTTCAGGGGAATTTCGAAAAGACATGAGGAAATTTTTTATAGTTTCAATGAGAATCAAGAAAGCTACAAAAAAACATTTCAGAATTTTCAAAAAGATATACCGGAAATCTTTGGGTCAACATGACTTGATATACAACCTGAAGTGATGTTTTAGGATGATAATTTGAGACTTTAGTATATCAGTAATCAGTTTGATACTTTTCCCGAAATTAGAATTTCCAAAACCCTATTGTATATTGTTAACACTCCGAATCCATGTAATTAATAAATTGTTACATTTTAAGGCATTTCATTGCCTTTATTTTCCTCAACTGAGTTTTAAATTTATAGCATTCCAAGCCAAACCACTTTACAACTTAATCATTCAAACAAATCAATATCTGACCGTTCATTACGGTTTTCTTTAAAGTCAACCAATTAATTAAGGTACTCTTTTTTGGTGCGAGATGTTACAACGGGCTTCTAAACTGTTCTATGATCCTATATATAATTCCTAAATATTACCGAAAGTTACAATATCTCACACTCACTTTCCAAACATTCAGTTTTCCAAGAACTTAGAATCATAGACTTTTCTCTCTTAGAGCGCATCTTAGAAATACACCACTCCCTTGAGTATTGTCATGGTGGTTAAAGTCAGATAAGTATATGATAATTATAATTTAGTGGACGCACATTTGACTAGTATGTGATTTTTTACAAAGTTCATTTGAATTTGAATTGTATGTTTGCAATAGCTCAATCTCAATTTCAATAGCTTAATTTTAATTTCAATTTTAATTTTTTTTTTACAACAGTTCTTGTGAAATTCATTTTGTAACAAATTTTGAATATCGTAATAAAAAAATACGACAAAATTACTCGCAATGGCTTTGGCTTAATATAGATATAAATATGTGCCCATTTTCCACATAAATAGCAGTGCGATCTCAAGAATAGGTTAAACTTCCAAACAAAAAATAAATGTACACTCATAGGTCCATGTTCAAAGAACGTGACAGTAGAGCTAGTTCCATTAACAAGAATAATTAACGAGCAAAAATATTTATTAATTTATATGCAACATTGTCATACTGTATTATAAAAAAATAAGTGCAAGATGGGACGAAAAATTCAAACTAGTTCAACTTGCATGAAATCGACCTTTATATTTGTCAACATAGGATCGACCTTCATATAAACTAAACTTTCATTCTAATTTCTCTTCACTATACAAAGAAGAAAAAAAAATAACACAAACCTTTCTTTCTCAAAACCTACCTACTATTCGGTTCACAAATGGGTCGACCAGATCAAACTCCGAGTCCGAGAATGAACAACAACTTTAATCCAATGTTTCATGCACAACCACCACCTGAACAACCGGTTTACGAAAAGCAAATGGTCGAAACCGAGCAGAAATATCCCAACAATGATGGAATGGTTAACCAACCAGTCGGAGTACCGAATATGGGCAGACCGACTCAACCGACGTATATCAATCCAACAGTTAACCAACCTTATGGTGTACAAATGGCCCGACCGGTCATTATTAACCAACCATCGTCGAACTGGACTTCAGGGCTTTTTGATTGCATGAACGATGGCGAAAATGGTTAGAAACTCAAAAAAATTTAAATTCTTTTAAATTTATTGGTCCGTTTATTGTTACCTAGTGTGATTTTGATGTCTTCGTTATGTTTTCTGATCAGCAATCATCACATGTTGCTTCCCATTCGTGACGTTCGGACAGATCGCAGAGGTTACCGATGAAGGCGCAACAAGTAAGTACATACATATAATCTCATATGTTCTTGCCAGTCTGCGACGCGGGTTATCATTTTATTTCGTGTATTTTTATTTCTTTCACGGTTCCATGATTATATAGTGTTACGATGGTCAAAACATTACTATATATTTGCCTTTTTGTTTATGTATATGTAAATATGTGTGCGCAGGTTGTGGAACGGGTGGAATATTGTATGGATTGATATGTTGCTTGTTTGGGATACCGTGTGTTTACTCATGCACATTTCGGGCCAAGATCCGAAACAAATTCGGGTTACCGGATGCTCCAGCTCCAGATTGGACCACTCATTGTTTCTGTGAATATTGTGCACTGTGCCAAGAATATCGTGAGCTCAAGAATCGTGGCCTTGATCCTTCCATTGGTAATTGACCCATCTCTTATTAGTTCTCTATCAAATAATCCAACTTTCAGTATTTTAAATTGTAGTTGTTGACTTTTTTGCTTGTTAATGTTTAGTTGACTAATTAGTTAATATTTTGGTGTATATAGGATGGAGTGGGAATATGCAAAGGCAGCGAATGGGTCAGCAACAAGAGATGATGGCTCCTCCCATGGGCCAACGAATGATGGGTTGACTTAGATGAATTTTATTACATCAACATGATATTTGATAATAATGCTAGTTATTTGTTTTTATTTATTCCACGACCAACAAATAAATGCAACAAGGCTTCGTTTTCGTGGGTGGGCATGAACTAATAATCTAATGCCGTATTTGATACAATTTGTTGAAATGATCATATGAGTGTAATAATGTGAATCCACTTGATATTCTTTTAAATTCTAAAAATAAACAAATAATTCCTCGGCTATGACTCAATTTATGTCTTTTCCGCAAGAAAACAATTACACCTTACGGTCTTTACTCCTTACCACTAGTTTTTCAATAATATAAAACCTTTAGCGTTACATATCAGAGCTTAAGCTGTTACATAGAGTAATTTACTTGCATCTTTTGCTAAAGCGTAAACTACATTGTTTGATTCTCTTTTGATATGCAAAAAGACGAAACTGTATTTAGGATGCGCGGTTTTGTGTATGTCTCAACGTCTGCAAGATTGATAGCTATAGAGAGATGTTTCCAATTTTGGTTCATTCTACCTTGATCATGGAGAAAATTGTAGATTATTATTGAATCTCAACGAAAGGTGCCTTTTGTATTTAGCCAATTCTTTTTGATTTGAGTGACTGCCGAAAGCGAGGCTTCAGCTTCTGCTTCAAAATGGATTAATTGCTAATGATCCTCTGATGATTTGTATGCCAACTTTGTTGTACAGAGATCATCCAGTTCATGTTCAGAAACTTCCATATATTTTTGTTCCTGATCTGATTTTTGTAGCTTGCCTTATGATTTTTTTATACACTTATATTGTAGTTTTGAAGGGTCACATTTTTTGAAAATTCATCTTAGTTTAGCTACTTAATTTTTTTTTGTAATGATAATTAGTTTTTCTAATGTTTGAATCTTAATCTAGTTATTTTGTTTATATATATATGATGCTTTTTTTACCAAAATTTTCAAAATATGTTTATCTTATTTTGCTTATCATTTTTTTAGTGTTATATTGGTTGAATGAGGGAAAAGCGGTCAATTCTCCTATAAACTAACAAGTTCCTAACGATTCATATATGACATATTAACCAATGCTAATAACTACATGAATACTTAGATGAATTTTTCTTGGATCCGTCTTCAAGAAAAACGAGTGGTTTACAATTGTAACTAGAAAATGCTAGTGAAATATGAGGATCATTCTCAACGAGATCCAACGAAAGCCGAACGTAACTATTGAAAGCTAGACCAAGGATTTGAAATGAGAGAGAAGACAGATGAATAATTTATTTATTAATTTCGTCTTAAGGTTTACAATTGCGTGGCTCATACGTTTATACCGAAACATAAAACCCTAAAACAAGAAGATGTTGCAAGGGAAAGCAGTGTTTCAAAGACTTTTTGTCAAATTGAAGTGAAATTACGCAAACAGATGAGCCAACTTGAGGTGGGCCCATTATCGACTTTGTCCATTCTGTGTGGTGGGTATTAAAATCGAATCAAATCGCAAATGATTTTGGAAAAACGGCCAATTCTCTTATAAATATGTTATTTTACATTGCATTCATTCAAGGTACTAAGAGTAACTGAATTAAAAAAAAAAAAAAAGGATGGATTCTTCAAAACATTGTATAATAAAATAAATTTTATATACTAATTTTGAGAAAAGTTAACTTCTATCTCTTTCTATTGCAATGAATGGATTTTGTTAAATAAATTGGCATGGTCGCTTCATATTATTGAAGCAGTTCTAATTGGACTAGTGGACAAATGTATAAGATATGTAGTTAAATATAAAAAGATGCAAATTCAATCTAGTGCAATGTACTAATATATCAATGATTTTGGAAGCATTGCATAGCATGCTTAGGCATGGAAGAGGAATTATCCAACCCATGTTGATTCCTTTCTTTTAATATAAAGATCGTTTTTTCTTTTTATTTTTCCTCACATTTTTTGCTTTACTCGAACATATAAACGAAAAAATGTCTTCAATCGCTGTCAAAGCCCTGAAAGTCTTGAAACAAAGTTTGGAACTTCAAATCCAGAATCAGGAAGCATGGATGTCCAACTAAAAAAACTGCATGCCAGCCATGATTTTCTACATAAAAGAGCAAACAAAAATAATATCGTCAGAGGGAGGAAGTTGGCTAAGAGAGACACCATGATTTTATTTGAAATTGAAGTTTTTTTTCTAGTTAGAGTTTCTTACTCTCTCTCTCAGGTTTATAATAGAGAATTCAAAAACAAACCAAAGATAAAAAATGTTAGTCAAAAAGTAAATTACATACCAAGAGAGGCTCTGAAATTTATGCATCAATCCATGCCAGCTCTGAAATAATAAATCCCCTAAAAAATAAGGTTCAGCTCAGCCACTATGCTTACCGACTTCAGATGTTCTCTTAAACATTCGATAAAGCCACTCCCACCAATCACCTCAGCATCAGATTCAATTTTATTAGGTTATCAATATATAAAATTTCTGAAAAATAATAATTGAGAATCTAAAACTAATTTACGTCAAAGTCAAATCCACTAAAAGTTCAAAAAAAAAGTCAAATCAAATATGAGATGCGATGCGATGTTCAATTCCATATTGCATTCATTCAAGATACTAAGATTTTGAATGTGATGCAGATAAAATGCAGTATAAATGCAGATCAATAGAAATGCAGATCAATCTGCAACAAATCTGCCATTCACACATTTTATTGCAGATCAAAAAATAAATAATAAAATATAATTGATCTGTATGCAGATCAAAATTTTGTTGTCTTTTAGTGAGAAAAACAGAACAAATTTACTATATTTCTTTTTTGACCAGAAGGCTGCAGATCAAACAGTTTTTTCTGATCTGCACTTGTTATGCTTCATCTGCATTTTTTATTTGATCTGAATTTTTTGTATCTACTTTCCATTCAAAGCCTAAAAGTAATTGAATTCAGAAAATTTTCCAATAGAAAGAGATAGAAGCTTGAGATCCAAGTAGACATGAGAGATGACAGCTCATTGAGTTTAATGGGAGTGAGTCCATTTACAACATCACACACGATAATAGTGGCAGAGCCGAAATCTTTTTTTATTGGGAGTTAATAAAATTAACATAATTTATAAATTACCGTATATTGTTACAAATATAAAAACTATTCAATGAAAAATAAATTTCAGAAAAATCAAACAAGACAATCACTTAAAAACTAATCACTGATTATGTATCATTTATTAATGAACATTTTCTTTCAAAAATCTATCCATTAGTTATTTTGTTAAAATAAAAAATAAAGATATTCAAATTCATATATTATGTATATAAACCTTAATATATATGAGTTTAAACCTTTCCTATCATATCTAATTTAATAAAAAAACATAATTTAAAGAGATTAAAGTAAATTAAAAATATATAAAGAAAATTAACTTGAACAAGTGACTAGGTGAGATATTTTTACTTTTTTTTTGTCATCTCACTTATTGACTAATTGCATCATCCATTATAATTGGGTTAGCACTTGTCCAAACAGATTCTAGATAAAGAAAATTTAAAAGAAAAGAGAAAGTATAATTTGCCAAACCATCTGCTAAGTAATTCGTTTTCCTGTAAACATGAGTAACGTGGACTATCTAATCCCTTAAAATAAAACTATAACACAATCATACTAGAATAGATAGAGGATGGTTATCGCTTACCCCCATCATCAAAAACCCAACCACAAATATGGTGTCAATCAAGCCGAAGAAGTCTGCATAAATTCCAAATCGACTCAATGCTCACATGCTACATAAAGCCTATAATGAACTCTCCATAATTCTGTTAATGGTGTAAGTGTCACCTCCTAAGCTAAATCTTTTAGAAATCGAACCCTATCTTGGCATTTTCTAATCGATCTAAACACATTCCCACACCGCCACTTCCATTCTCACCATATTGTCAATGCGAAAGCTGTTGACCATGTACTATTCCCCACCACTCATTCATCTCCCAGGTTTTTATAGACCCATTCCAACAATGACATATCAAAGAAAACTTTTTTATTTTTTTAGCGGGACTATACAAATCTAAATCTCAGCTTTCGCTGTTTTTTCATATTTGTCATAATAACTTGATAAACAACAAGCCATAGGAACATTCTTACTCTCTCTAGCGCAATGACTTTCCATACACAATTAAAGAAACTCAACATATCTTGTCGTGGCCGCTTATTCTTTGTTATAAACGAGTAAACCGATTTAAATGTAATGTTTTACTTTGTTTTAGTTTTTTGGTTAACAATAAGAAATTAAAAAAAACACATGAATTAAATGTAATGATGAATGGAAAGGGTTTGTTGAGTTTTTTTTTTTTAATGCTTTATTAGCTAATAATTAATTTAAACTCGTAAAAGTGCCGAACTGTTTTTGTAAAGTGGGTTTAAATTAAAACTGAGCTCAAAACCAAAATAAAATTAATTGCTTAATTTATATTTTTTGTCTTCCATGTTTATTTCTTTTTGTTTATGAGGTCAACTAAAAAAATTAGTGGAGTCATAAACAATTTAACCAAAAAAATTATATAATTTTTTTAATATGCAAAAAGACGAAACTGTATTTTGCATGGAAGAGCTGTTTTGTGTACGTCTCAATGTCTGCAAGATTGATGATAGCTATGGATAGCAAAATCAGACAAAATTTTCTTCATCCGCAAACCTCAAAAGGGCATAAAAGCAAACAGATAAGGAAACAACAAAATACAAAAGATACACAGAAATAGACAAAGTTGTGGAAGACATATCAGATGTTGATGGTCGCATCCCACAGCCGAAGAACTCCATTCCGGCCACCGCTACATATCCTTTTCCTCTCGAGATCCGAGGCAACACATCTCACCTGAATCACAAATTTTGATTGTCTCAGTATAACACAAAGAGATACAGCATAACTTTATACTGATGTGAAAAGAGGATCGTTTATCGTACCACTGCGGCTGTTCTCTGTGGTACTCTATAAAGTTGCCAGCCTGAGACTTTGTTTCCGGCGTTAGAAGGACGATGGAACAGAGACATTGAGTTATCTGCTGCTCCAATGCCTAACCAATGTTCACCGGCGTTGATTGATAGTATAGACGAACTATGGAGCGTTATGTTCTTCACGCATTTAATGCCCTCTGGAAAAACCAACAAAAACTAAGGTATATGTTTGGTGCAGCTTATAGTTGGTGTTTATAATTGCTAGATGTGATTGTAACATAAGTGTACTATAGAGTTTAGGAAGCAGCTGCATAAATTTAAGAGTCAAGGCTAATAATGAGATTCTTACCGCCATCATTTTCCCAAAATCGGAGCAATCCATCAGCCGAGCCTGCAAGAAAAAGACAAGCAATGCACTAACTTAAGCTTTGATATTATTTACGAGATTACTGCCTTCTCATTGATTTCTTTTGAGAATTGGTTTAGATGAAATCATCATGGACCTGTGATTATTCCTCTGTCCAATGAGGAATATTCAACAGCTTGTACTGGCCCAGCATGGCATGCCAAAACGGCATCGCATGATCCTCTGGAGACAGACCACACTCTTGCTGTCCAATCATCGCTCCCGGTAATCAAGGTATCATCGACCATTCGTATTGATCTGCAGAATTGACACGATTTGATCAAACAAGTCACAGATCTGAAATATCATAATATCCTAGAGCAGTTATACAAAGTCTAAAAACAAAGGGTTAACATCAATCAGTTCCATAATAAGAATAATACAACTCGCAAATAGAACATTTTGCCAAAACTTGTAAGAAAAATTTAAGCCATAGGGTTATAAAATTGTGTTTATATAAGATCATAACAAATGAAACATGTTGAAGAGATCATTGTGAGGCTCACCGTATCCATTTTGTATGCCCTTTCAGTTTATGCATCTGCTTTCCTGAACGAAGATCCCATATATTCGCGACCCTGATTATTAATCATACGTAAGTGACATTCAATGCAGAAAATCCATATGTTACTTATGTGTAATATAGCATACATACGTATCTCTGCCAGCAGCAGCCAAGATTCCTGTGGAGTCATCATATTCAATCGAAAGAATGGCACTTGAGCATCGGCCAACAGTTGAGACACACATATCAGTTCGCACATCCCACATCTTAACTGTTCCATCATGTGCAGCAGTGAGGACACGTTCACCTGAGATCATCTTCACACAACTAACCTGCACGATATTTTTGGATGTACCGTTAATAAAAGCTTCCACCTTGGTGCCTTATTGACTGATTGATAGTTAATAGTTGGTCAATGATGTTAACTTTACAAATTTCAATGGTCGTTGATCATTTGTCAACACTGTGCAGATGCGCCAACATTCTCCAAATGGAATTCCAATAATTGATAGTGATCTGATTATTTAATTATCTCCATGTCTATATGTTTATTCTCTGTTGATAATTAATTCTTAACGCTGGTGAATTGTGTCCTAATATCTGAAAAGCACAAAGAGTGTAATGGAAACCTGTGCATCGTGGCCTTTTAGTTCTTCTAGAAGCTGAGTTGTCTGTTTGTCCCATACGATAACAGATTGATCATCTGATCCTGAAACTATCTTTCCTCTGTCAGAGCTTATAGCACGAACGGTTCTACATCAAAAGTTGAAAAGGAAAAAGAAAGGAAGTTAAAAAAAAAACAGCAACATGTGCCATATTAACTAAAAACCCACAACTCCTGAGAGGCATCAAGGCAAATAAGAAATAGAGTATACCCAGTATGTCCTTTCAGGGTCGCTCGAAGTTCAGAACCACGCAGACTTGGATCCCAGATTTTAACCTGCAGTCAAAAGAGGATGCTACGTAATTTTTAACCATTCTATTAGCAGGAAACTACGCTTAACCTCTATCTTACACCTCCAACATCTCCAACACTTATTAGTCGAGTAGTTTGAATTCCAAGAAATGCAACAATGAAAGACTATCCTATTTGAGAGAGCGATTTCTCTTGAGTAATGACTATCGCGTATAGCAAGTTGACACATTGCAACGGAAAAGAAGCATCATACAGAATTACAGATTAATGTTCTAATTCTACGTTGGCATAATTATTCTTCCGAATGTTCCAATTTACTATATCCAAAACGATAGTAACATTAATAGCAAAATAATACAGTTATCTACATAAAGAATGAACTACTGCTTGACCCTCTAAGTAATGATCTTTACACCTACGAGGTAAGAATGCAACCATCGTTTAGACCTAACAGAACACAAAACTCTTTAAGTCATTAAGGTGTGTGTTCTCAACGATATCAAGAACATTCATAGGTGCAAAGAATAACTAAGTGGTTAAAAAACTGCGAATGAAAACTAACCATATAAATATTCGTTTAAACGAGCATTTTTTACCGACCTGACAATCTGTACTGCCACTGATAAAGAACCCAGCATCCTCGCGATCGCCCACAAGATCATAGACTTCCCTTCTAGTCACAGAATGCAAGGCGGTGACAGCACCACTGTGACCCTTCAGAACACGTACATTGGTCTGAATTTTCTTCTGTGCAGCAGCAGTAATGTCTGTTTTGCCAAGTTTAGTATACTGACTTCAGCAACAACAAGCAAGCATAGAAGCCACAAAGAGAGGAGCTAATCATGGATATACCTGAGGAAGCATTATCAGAAACCCACTTACGAACACGACTGAACGAGTTCGCTCTTGAGGCTGTATCTCTGCTAAACATACTCTGAACCCAACTCCTTCCAGAAGCTTCTGCAGGTTGCTGGGTTTCATCAGAGGCATCTGCTTTTGGACGTGGGGATGGTAACCCAGCAGATATGGACTGCTGCTTAAATGAAGAAGCGCCCCAGTAGCCGACACGAAGTTGCTGAACATGCGACAAGAACCCTCTGAGTTTAATCTGAAGCAAAGTTCAAGATGCAACAAAAAAATATTAGGCCTCAGATGGTAATTCTCAAAAGCCCAATCGAAAAGCTTGACAACACAATTTACCAGTAATTTGTATCCAAGTTTTTGCTTCTCTGCTATTGTCTCTATCATATTCCAAGCCTCTGTATCAGGAAGTCCCAAGCCAGCCTGCACAAGAGCATTAGAAAAGGTGAAGACACAGTAAACAAGAGAACTGTAACCGTCACATAGGACAAGAAGGTAAATATTAAGTCAACTCTGAAAATAAGAAATTCACCATATGTGATGCCACTATGATTAGTCTGGCTGTGACCAAAGTAGCATAGTTCACTGATCTGAGAGAGTACAATAAAAAGGTCAGTAATTTCAATGACGATCCAATAAATTGGCATTACACTGTAAGACACAATGAGATTATATATGGGTAACAGAGAATATTTCAAGTACGTCGGACTACAGTTGATAAGTTGATGAAGCCTCGTTAAGGGGAAAATTGGAAAAAAGACACGTATGGCATGGGAGTTACTAAAAACCTATGAGCCTTACGGACATTTGAAGACTAAAGATCTAAAACATATACAAAGTAAATTCCTAAATATAAACTTCTATTTATCTCCAAAATATTAATAGAACGAATGAGATTTAGGGCGAAAAATCACATGATCAAGTACGTTATAGAACGACTTCTACTTCCAGGACAAAAACCATAAGTTTTTAAATTTACAGTTGGCTTCCTCGGCTCATTTTTTTTTAATATAGATCTCAGTGTGCAAGTGATCAGGAGCATTTACACGAACAAACAATTGATATTATCAAATGAATACAAGATCTTAAGAAGACTCACTCATTTGCAGGCTGCTCCATGAGATACTCGAAGTAACCTTCCCAGAATCTGTCAGAAGAACTCCCAGTATGTCAATAAATCTATTTTCTGAGCAGCACAAAAAAACTCATAGAGACCGCAGCTTGTTGGATTGCATACCTCAATTCCTCCCAGATGGGTATGGAGATGAGATGACGCTGAACATAGTCTGAGACATTATTGGCATCCTTCTTGAACATTTCTGCAGAAACTTCAAGTGCGTACTGAACTGTCGATAAATCGTTTCTTGAAGCAGCACGGTTGACAGCCATTTTGAGCTGATTTTGACAATGAAAAGTAATTGTTGAAGAATATAATTCTCAGTGTTTAAATATATGTTAAATTCCAAAAAACAATCATGCATGGTGTTACCCGAAGATAAATAAAAACCAGTACATAAAACCTGAGCAACGCTAAAATATGCACACGTAAAGTGCAAGCAATTCAAAAACAAGGTACACGGGTAAGAAAACCTACCAATTCTTTGACCGCAATGAACTGCTCCTCAGTCAAGCCACCATGCCAGCCCTGAGAGAAATAAACCCACTATATCAGCTCAGCCAAAGTGGCTCAGTTAATATGGCGTACAGTTGCTGCTAGGCTTACCGACTTCAAATGCTCTCTTATACACTCGATAAAGCCACTCCCACCAATCCCCTCAGCATCAGATTCGATGAGAGCTGCATGAGCAAAGTATGTGTTCAATTTTCAATATAGATAATAACAGCTCTTTGGTTTTCACAGCAGAGACAGAAATAACATAACCACAATGGCCACTATTTGGGTAGTATCTGGCTAATTAAGCATAACAGTATGATTCATTCCTTGATTTACCATTTCTTGCACTGGAGATTTTATGTAAATTTATTCACATTCACATCGGAATGGACTTACCCAATATCGTGCCGTATTCAAATGAAGAAAGGGGATCTTCTGTTGAACCAAGTTTCAGAAGACGGAGCCATAATCCCTGGAAACCACAATAACTCGATGTAATCAGAGGGTGGTACTGTAGGGTTCTTACCCTCACAAAATTCTCAATAGACGAAATCATTCTGAAGGATATGTCAACTGATTTCGTTCGATTCAGATACTTGCATACTGGAATCTTTTAATATACCTGCAACTTCACTTTTATATCCAAGACCATTCGTTCTCTCTCTGCCTGCAAATCATTGTTACAATATCATTAAAAAGAGAAGAAGTATCGGCATGACATCTAGGTTAGACTTTTTTTTTTCATTTTCGATAGAGTTATCAAACTTCTGCTACACAAGAAAAAGATGAAGGCCAAAACGAGTATGCATAACTTGACATAGCATCCTATAAATCTCGTACCACAATTAGAGAAAACAATTTTAATTTGATATTTTAATTGTATTGTGTAATGATTGACGAATGATGAGTTTAGTTTGATTTACTATCCCTGCATGCAAGAACCATGAGCAACAAGATTACATGCAACACTTACAGCCCTCTCCTTTGAACTAAAACTGTCTTCTTTGGTGTTCTTCCCTGGCGGTGAGCTGCAATTGGAAGATATAGAAAATAAGAAAGGGAATCAGATCGCTGTTCCAGGCAAACCAGGATATACCTTGGAGAATGCCTTCCATTGGATTCAAGAGCCCCGCTTGCTGCTGCGAGGATTTGCTTACGCTTTTCTTCTTGTTCCTCTGACCTAACATTCGCAGGAAACCTGTCATAGGTATACCTGGTTGCTGGCAAAAAGAATAGAGATCGATCAGAACATGATCCCAAAGTCGGTACGCGGACAATAATTCCCCAAAGAAATAGAACAGACTGAAAGATTCTTAATAATTTTTCTACTGCTATGCATACTACACCAACTTGCAAATTTTTGCCTCTGTCCAACTACTGGTGGCTAGCATAAAACCCATAAGATTATGAAGAATGGTAAACTATCAATCATATTTCTTTTTCATTCTCGGTAGTTTCTTATAAATGAACAACCTCAATTTCATACCATTCAGCTTCTGCGATCTACCAAACAAAAGATAAAAATGTACCTGATTCTTCGACTTCTGGCTCAGCTATTGTGATTATCTCAGGCTCCATAGAAGATTTAGGCAGAATTGACATTGCATCTTGACCCCTTCCAACTGCATCTTGTAACTTCTCGAGAAGATTAGTACTGTTCTCATCAGAGTCTAGACGCCTTTCAAGGTAATCGAGGAATGCAAAAGAGCCCAGGAATTGAACCAACTGAAAACAATTGAAGAGTACCAATAAAAACAGTAATTAGTCAAATGTCGAAGTAAATTGAAAAGACAGTTTACCATTCAGGTTGGATCAATAGAGAGCAAACAGGTTGAGTTATCAAATGCAGTAACTGTAAGAATATGCTTTGACCATACATGAAACAGTTAGCTTACGGCTTACCATAGGCTCCGGTGGCTGATTGGTGGATCGAGACCGTCTCTTCAGAAACGCATCAGTGCTAAAAACTTTGTTTTCCTAACAAAAGAATCCGTATAAGCAAGGAAAGTTGTGCAGAAAGGGGTGAATAAATAATATAAGTAGAGAGAAAACCACACATACTATGAAATTGCGATAGCCACCCAAGATAGATGCAAAAAACTTTAAGAATATAACCCTGCGAGAGGAAATGGATTTTGTATCACAAGCAGATAACATGAGTACCAAAAAGCTCCCAAGGAAAAGGAATGGTAACACAATGTAGGCAAACATATGACAAAAATTCCTAGAGTCACCTGAGTTGAAGGTCATGATCCTCTCCCCAAGGTTTGCTAAGGCTTTTAGAGCACTGCTCAACAGAATTACCAAAGCCCTTCAAGTGATCGATCCCCACAACATTAGGGTGCAGTAGTTTCAAGATGTCGTTTCGCAAAGAGCTGAACTCGGGCTCTGGTATCGGAGGTATCTCCTCAGAAGTAGTGATTTGATTAAATTCAAGATCCACCACTACAACCTAAAAATGGGAATGTTGTGAGACCGATATTAGATTGTCTAAATTTGAAGAGGATAAGTATGACGTAGAATTAGACTCACGCCATCCATAGCAAGATTGGAAGTATCGACATCAGAGTGGAGACCCATCATATAAGGTGTTGGTGCATCAATGTAGTCTACTCCACTAAAAAATAGTAATGGAATGTAGACTTGCTTCAGAAACATACAACAAAACAAAGAACAAAGATTAGAAGATATGTTTTCGTTAGTAGAAATGCAAATAGCTTGCTTGTTCCCATCTTATATAAATAATCAAGATATCCAATTTTCATTCACAACGTAATTTTTGGGTTAGCAAGCTTACAAATGAATTCATGTTTGTTTTAAGGGACTAACTGAGATCTCATCAGTGTTATAAGACATACCTGCCATCGGAAAGGATAAATCAAATGACATATGGCTTCCGACACCAGAGTCAAGAGCGAATACCTGTTGAGATATACAGTAAAGCAAAATAAGTGTGATGCTTAAACAGAGATAATAAGCAATAGTAACCGTTTCAAAACAAAAGCAAAAATGTTAACGCAACATATTTCTCTAAGTAAAGAAAGTTACTTGTTAGATCGAAGCAAAATCCTCCTTTCAACTAGTACAGATGTAAACAGCTTAATCAAGTTGTCGACATCCAAGCACTGTACAAGAGGTTGGAGAGATATCTGCATTCAGTAAAACCATGCCAAACATTACATAACTTAATTGGAAAAACATGAAAGAAATCAGGGAAATTACGCTCCTTGTAGCTGACAAGTAATAGGAAATATCCAAAGCTGACTACAAAGTGGCTAAAGCAAAAGTATTCAAAACAGATTAAGGAGACACGTCATACATCTGCCTGAGGAAGACTGTCCTCTGGAGGTGCTTCCGCCGAGAGTAGGCAATTCTCGACAGCAAACAAGACTCTGTCTTTTCCGGGAGTTGGCAATGGCACATTGGATACCATATATGCGATAATGTCCCACAATGGTTTACTGATATGGTCGAAAGGCACTAATATCAGACTCAAACAGAGGAGTAGGGTTCGTTTTTATAGTTTTGTAGAGAGGACAATATCAATACAAAATAAGTTTGTAAGCACAGTGTTTACCAGCTTCCTTCTGTGGAGAAGCAAAGAACAAAAATCTCTTCGAGAGAATCCCGAAGAGCACGAAAATTGGGGGCGTGAGACACAATACAGATACACTTGTCTGCGTATGTATTCGGTGGTAAGCGATAAGCTTCAGTAATATCCTCACAGACTCGATCCCGAAATGCAATGCAACTGACAAATATTTTTGATCCATCACCCTCTGTGGAGATAACGATAAAGATACTCAGAAAGAGATAACCCACCACAGTTGAAAAAAGCGTATACAACGCAAACCAACTTAAATCCAACATGGCAAGCCAAATGATTGCAAGACGACTTCTCCGCTAAAATAATCACAGCCACATTGCAAAAGCAAATGAAACTCCAATCACATACCCGTCAAGACTATCGGATAGCTCCGTGGGAAACTCGTATTGTCACTGGAAACAAACCCAGAAGAATGGAATCCTACCCCAGCAGGAAGAACACACTACCAAAAGAAAAGAAGCTGAATCATGAGAATCTGCCTGAGTCTATAAACTCGCATAGACTTCAACTAAACAAGTACGTTTCATCCTCAAAAACATATGATTCATTTACAATCTGGACCAAAACCAATCGTTTACCCATCAAAAACACTTGTTTAGAAATAGAAATGCTCATCTTTTGTCTTGGTATAATTAAATATCAACCTAATAGGAAGTAACTAGAAAACATTTATCCAATTCGAGCCAAATTCAAAGATTCAAGTAACAAAATTAAGCATCTCTCCAGTTACTAAATGCTCGTTTCATCCTAATCAGAACAAAATACACAAGAAATCCTAGCAACTAGACGAAGCTGATCCGGTTCATAAGTATTAACATTTCATCGCCGTTAAACAACAAAAAACCAACCTAAAACCCAATAAAAAATCGGAAATCTCGACGAAACATTCAAAAAGGTTTCTCCAAACTTACAGTGGGAAGCTGAGGAGGAGGTGGAGGATAGAGAGAGTGATCAGAAGGAGGGAACTGGTCTAGAAGCGAAGGCAAGTAATACGTCTCCAATCCATGGAATCCAAGATCTCCGTCCAGGGTTCGCATCTCCGGACCCAGTCCGCAGACGACGAAGTACTCGAAGATCCGGCCCATTGTCTTCCACGAGATCTAAACTGGGTTCTAGAGCATGATCCGAGATTTTCAATGGAGATCAATTTTCGCGGATTTCGTCTAAGAGAAAATCTATGATGATGAAATTGGTGAATGCTGGAAAAGTAGTTGCTTCAATTCGTAAATCGTATGGAGAAAATAATAATAAAAATGGCCGTTCGCAATTTGTTTCCCATTTCACACAAATTATACAACTAATTATTTTATTTATAGTTGAAAATTTGCGAAATAACAAAAACAGAATTTCAAATCTTTTTAAAAAAAGCAAAAGCTGTTATTTATTTATTTAGATGTAGTGATATGCCGACAAAAAAAAAGATGTAGTGATTTGATTGTATAAAGAGTGTACAGTATATCTAACATGTTTCAATTCATTTGATCTTATTTTGCTAAAAACTAAAAAGATACAATTCACATAAAATTATACAGAAAATCACTGTAATTTTACTGCAAATCTTTTTGTTTTTTCCACCCACCCAATTTTAAAAGATTTTTTAAAATACACAATATCTGTTTCTTCCTCCCCATTATATCAAAAGAAAATCTATATGGTTTAAGGAAATTTATATTTGTTTTTATTTAATTGAATATATATATTTTTTATTTTAATAAAATAAGGTTTTTTAAGATTTCTCAATTTTCAAATGTTTAGACAAAATAGACCTCTCCTTCCTCGCAGCTGCACATTGGCTTGTGTACAAAGCCTCTTGACTCTTTGACCACTTCCCCTACAATGCGATTTCTCCACTTGTGATTTACATTCTCTATCCCGATCGAAAAATTCGCCTGATTTCGATCGGAGAATCGCAGAATGGAGCCGGATCTTCAGAACCAACAGCGAGTTCATAGTGTAGTGATAATCACTCTCCCACCATCTGATGATCCTTCACAAGGCAAAACAATCTCTGCTTTCACCCTCACTGACCACGATTACCCACCCGAAATCCACCCCGAGGACGAGCGAAACCCGCGTTTTCAACCCGACCCGCTTCACCGAAACCCGGATTCCGGACTCTGGTTCTCCGATCTCTCAATGAGTTCGCCGAGACTAGTGCTGGGTCTTCTCGGAATCTCGCTTCTCGCGATTGCTTTCTACGGCTCTGTTTTCCCCGATACTGTTCAGATGTTTAGGGTTTCTGACGAGAGGGACCGTGATGAGAATAATCGCCGTGAAACGACGTCGTTTGTTTTCCCTGTGTACCATAAATTGAGAGCTCGAGAGATCCCTGAGCGGAACTTAGCGGAAGTTTTGGATGTAGCAGAGAATGGAATCTTTGTGGAATCAATTGATCAAGAGCTGGTCAACCCTGTAAAAGTCAACGATGCTTTCTCTGCAAGAGCTGGTTCTTTTGACTCCTCCGCTACGATTTTTCCAGTCGGTGGAAATGTGTATCCAGATGGGTATGTCATTGCATTTTACAAATCTTGATATTTGAATGTTGTTTGTTCCTTAAAGCACAAGAAAACAAAGCTTTGTCCTTTGTTGCAGGCTCTACTTCACACGGGTTTTTGTTGGAAACCCTGAAAAAGACGGACACTACTTTCATCTTGATATCGATACTGGAAGTGACTTGACTTGGATACAATGTGATGCTCCTTGCACTAGTTGCGCTAAGGTAAATGATCCAGTTTTTTTGAGATTTTAGGAGATTTCTCTGTGAAACTGTTGATGAACATTCTGGATTTTGGTGGGATTTAGGGAGCAAATCAACTATACAAGCCAAGAAAAGATAAGTTAGTGGGATCTGCCGAACACTTATGCGTAGAAGTCCAAAAGAATCAAGTGGCAGAGCATTGTGAGAGTTGTCAACAATGTGACTACGAGATTGAATACGCTGATCTTAGCTCTTCCCTCGGAGTTCTCACCAAAGATGAGTTTCATCTCAAACTCCACAACGGATCACTTGCCGAGTTGGATATAGTTTTCGAGTAAACAGAGCTCTTTAACATTTTCAGGTTTTGTCTAAGTGTTTTCTTGTTGTGACTTATGCTTTCGTGAATGGAACTTTTAAGGTGCGGATATGATCAGCAAGGCCTACTGTTGAACACTCTGCTAAAGACAGACGGGATCCTCGGTCTAAGCAGAGCTAAAATCAGCTTACCTTCTCAACTTGCAAGCCGAGGTGTCATCAGCAATGTGGTTGGCCATTGTCTTGCCTCTGATCTAAACGGTGAAGGGTATATCTTCATGGGCTCTGATTTGGTTCCATTACATGGAATGACATGGGTTCCTATGCTCCACCATTCTCACTTGTAAGTGCACATGGTGATCGAAAACTTCAAATCTTGGTAGATTCTTGGTGTATATTCCCAAAAGTTTCAATCTTTGTTCACTTACATAGTCAAACCAAATTTTATTTCAGGGAAGTTTATCAGATACAAGTTACAAAGATGAGCTACGGGAATGGTATTAGCTTAGATGGCGAAAATGGTAGAGTAGCGAAAGTCTTGTTTGATACAGGAAGCTCCTATACATACTTCCCTAACAAGGCTTACTCTCAATTAGTCACATCAGTAAGTAATCTCATCCGGAAACTACTCAGCATTTTTCTTAGATGAAACTTTTCTTCTGTTCAATGATGTTGTATGATCTTTGTGTATGCAAAGCTTCAAGAAGTTGCTGGGTTAGAATTAAAACGCGACGAATCAGACAAGACACTGCCTATCTGTTGGCAAGCTAACTTCCTGATTAGGTTACTTTCAGGAACACATGAGTTTTTCGAGAAACCGATTTGAATCAAAGATGAAATTTTGAAAAGTTAATAATGTGTTTTGGTTTCGATATATGCAGTTCCTTATCGGATGTTAAGCGGTTCTTTAGACCAATAACCATCCAAATAGGGAGCAAATGGTGGATCATATCAAGAAAGCTTTTGATTCAGCCCGAGGATTACTTGATCATCAGCGTAAGCACTATAAAAGCTCTCACCATTGCCATTTTGCTTCGATTTATGATTTGCCTTAAATTTATTTGAGCTTCTTTACATGATTGATGATGCAGAACAAAGGAAATGTATGTCTAGGGATATTAGATGGAAGCAGTGTTCATGATGGTTCCATCATTATTCTTGGAGGTAAAGAAAAAAACACACATTTATTTGTAAACCCACATTTTCTTGTCTGAATCACAATAACTAAACATGCAACTTCTCATTCTTGTAGACATATCGATGCGTGAACACCTGATCGTGTACGACAATGTGAAACGGAGAATCGGATTGATGAAATCAGATTGCGTTCGGCCTCGTGAATCTGATCACAGTTTATCTTTCTTTCAAGGGTGAAGATTCACAGTTATTGTGTTTTGTATAAACTCGACACTTGCGCACAGGGTGTTTAATATTAGTGTGTAATTAGGTGTAAATCACAACATACTCTAGTATAAAAAGAAAAGAAAGAGATTAATCAACTTTTAATCAACTTGTGAAAAGAAAAGATAAGAAAAAGATTAGTCAACATATCAACATATCAAAATCCTGTACGATTAATGATTAATGGGTTATTGGGCTGTATAATCATTTTCATAAGAAACATTTGTTAACGTAGCATCAACACCTGTAAATATGAACACCAATCATATTAGTGATTCAAATTTGTATGCTACTATATGTAGGGGGTGTATTCAAAATAGAATTTATAGTGATTTGTATTAAATCACAAACTATCTGTTATTAAAACATAAATTTTAAAAAGTTGTTTAAAATTCAGTGTTATTGAACTAGTGATTTGAAAGTGTAACTTCAAATTCACTGTTATTAGAAATAATTTAAGCAGTGGAGTTTAAGAAACTTGGAATGATTTTAAGATGTTTTGATGGAATTTCCTAGTTAAAAATATAAGAATCCAAATCCCATCGTTTTAGGTAGAATTTGATAGAATTTTAATATCAAATCATAACAATTTCCATAATTCAACCAAATCATCTAAAAACTCATTTAAACTAAAATCCTTCCAAATCATTTTAAATGTTAAGTTGAATACACCCTCCGTAAAGTATGACTTCACTATGCAAATTATATAGTATAGAATACTATGCCCAACTTTGACATATAATATAATTTGAATTTTTTAAAATATATCTTAAAATAAATTAAAATGTATGTATGATGTTTAAATAACAAATAGTAATTTTATTCTATAAAGAATGCAATTTCATTATATTATATAAACTGCTATCTTAAATAAAATAACACTTTCTTACTTTAAATAATGCTTTTAAGTTTATACTACCATGTTTATACAATATAGTTTGATTTTCTAAAAATATCACCTTTTTAATTCTAAATAGTTATATACTATTTAGTATCATAATATAGTATATTATTTTATCATATATGTCTATATAAAACAATTTGTTTTATTAATTTAACAACATTATTCACAAGTTTAAGATTTAAGTATTTGTCTTGCTAAATTCAAATCATGCTATTATACTAATGCAAAATTTGATCAAATATTTGTATGAAAATAAGATAAGAAATAAAATCATTTGGGGTAATGATATACAACAATGATAAAATAGTATATAATTTTCCACTCTCTCTTTCAAACACACAAATCAGCCAATAAGAATATTTTTATCCAAATAATTAAAAATTTAGGATTTTTGGTTAGTTTCTTTAATTTAAATTTCTTATGGCTATAAGATTAATTCTAAATCTCAATATGATTACTATGCAAATTGACCTATGATTAATTTTATACTAATCAAAAAGTGTTTTTTTAGTCTACTGTCTATAGAAAGATAAGTTTGAAAAGAAAAGTTATTTTGTTTATTGTCATCTTCTACAGTGAGAAATAAAATAACTCTCCAATTTTCTTAGGTAACCAATATGTAACAATTTTGAAAAGAGTACTAATTGAGAATCTGAAATTAATCTACGTCAAATCCTAAAAGTTCCGAAAAAGTCAAATCCAATATAAGATGTGATGTGATGATCAATTCCACATTGCATTCATTCAATTGAATTCAAAATTTTAAAGATAAAAGATGGATTCTACAAAACATTGTATAATAAACTAAATTTTACACACTAATTTTTAGAAAATTTAACTTCCTATCTCTTTCTCTTGCAACAAATGGATTTAGTTGAATTAATTTGGATGGTCGCTTCGTAATATTTAGGTAATTCTAGTTGGACTTATGGACAAATGTATAAGATATGTAAACATATGTAGCTAAATATAATTTAGAAAGATATAAATTCAATCTTACATGAAAAAAAACATTAAAAATTGGCAAATTCAACATAAAAACTTGGCAAACTTGACAAAAAGAAATTGTTGTTAACAGTGCAAAGCTTGTTCAAGAAATGTCATATTAAAAGCATTGCATGGCATTCGTTGAAATGGTTTTTGTTGAAATTAACATTCAAAAGGATTAACAGTGCAGAAACTTTGATGTAACCATTGTTATGGGCATCTACTACATGATAAGATTTACAATAATGATTATTCTTCCATCCATCCTAAAACCACACAAGTTCAATAATGATTAATATTTCATCCATGTTAAAACCACCACAAATTCATGGAAACTAGTAAGTACAAAGCTACTACTTGTGGGTCTATGGAAATTTTTTTACTATATAACTGTAACATAAATTAAAAGAAAGATTTGTTAAAAAATATCTAGGTTTACTTGTGTTAGAGGGCCATAGTAAATGTTCTGCAAAAACACACAAATAAATAAGTTTATGATAGGATGCAACTATGTAGCAGAGTTAAGAGAAACCTCTAAGTCTCTAAGAGGGTTTGTTGTGAAAAATAGAATGACCAAAACGTTTTTTTAAAGAGTGTTGCAAAAAAAGTAGCTTTAGATTTTTTTAAATGGACATAAACTCTGGTATAATTTTAGCTTAATTTTAATAAGTTTTATTATTATTATTGAAAATGAATTTTTTTGGAAAGTTTATTTGTAAATAGAATAAGTTTTTGATTCTGTTTATAAATATTTAAATATTTACATTTGTAAAAATAAGATAATTCGTTATTTACATTTGTATATTCACACCTTGTCCATACCACTGTGATTCTCTATCTCTTTCTTTTTCTCTTGTTGCCCTTGCTCTTGCTCTTCTTCTTGCCTCTATTTTCATTTTCATTACCAGAGTTTTGATTTGTCAAATCAAAGGAAGCAAGCATTGGACACATAAATTCAAAGATTAAGGGAGTAACTTTTTGAGAAAAACCGGATCATAATCTGCAGGTTGTGGAACCTCCTCGCCATCTCTAAGTGATAGGTAAGGCTTCAAAATCCCAAGTAGTGCAGAGATGCTTTCGGCAGCAGTGTGAAGGCCTAACACCATAGTGGTTGTACAGACATAGAGGTAGCCTTGGTTATGCTCTTCTACTCCACTGCTCTACTTACACTTGAACACTCATTTTTCTTGTAGGATACGCAAGCCCAGCACCATTAACCTATGAAGATTAGTAAACTTAGATGCACTGGTTGTAGATCCACAATAGACTTTGTCTTGACATCAAATGAAGATAAAAAAACAATTTCAAAAAAAGAGAAACTGTTAAAAAGAAAAATGAAAAACTAGTAAGTGTTACTCACACCCATAGTAATAGTCACCGAGTACGCGGGCTCAAACACAGCAACCGTTGCACCTACATGTTGGATCTGAAGTCAGAGTTATGATGTCATTGATAGCATCGCCTACACAATGCACACCTTTGATTTTGATCTTGTTCCCAGTCTTGTTGGGTATGTTAGTTATGCAATTAAACGTCTCATCCCCTTGTGGTTGTTTTCCAACTCTGTGACGTATGATAGAATGGCAGTGATGCTCGTCATCCTAAAGCGCACAACTTGCTCCATCTTCTGGAGAAGCAAATCAACAGATTTCTTTGACACTAGGCTTCTGATAAGGAAAAACCGACCCTTCTATTGCATGTGCTATGCTGGCGAGATCTGTGTCAACATATGCACAACAAAGCTCTGCAAAGTTAGAAACTAGATTTGTAATTAATGGAAAATCACCAAATTTGGATTATGACACGTTAACAATACTGATAAAAACTTAGCAAAAGTACCATAAAAACTTAGCAAACTTGACAATAACAAATTGTTGTCTATACAAAATTTGTTCAAAATTATTGTATCAATGATTTTATAAACATTGCATGGCATTCTTTGAAATGGCTTTTGTTGAAATTAACATTCAAAAAGCATTAGCAATGTATAAACTTTGATGTAACCATTGTTATGGGCATCCAAGAGGATTTAACTCTTCAAGCACTCTCACTAGCTCGCAAGATCAACACAAACATATGCCCAACAAAAATCTGCATATATAAAAATCATTAGATGATAATGATACAAAACATTTGTTAACCTAAGCGAGTTGAACAAAAAAAAAGTGTCTTTGGTGGTCAGACTGGTGTCGAACCCGTCCTACTATTTATCGGTCCATCGTAGTCTATCCGGACAAGTGCATAAAAATTGTTTATTTTCAAAACAAAGACTGATAGTAAGCAACAATTCTTAATTTAGGGGAAAGCAAAATTTAGTTGATTGTCGTCTCCCTAAAGCTCCAAGAACACTGCGAGAGTTTAGGAGAAAGCAAATTTTACGTCATAAATTTCTTTGTGAAATTAGTGATGAACGATCTGAAGTTTGGTGGGATTTAGGGAGAAAATCAACTATACAAAAAAGATAAGCTGGTGGGATCTGCCGAACACTTATGCGTAGAAGTCCAAAAGAATCAAATGACAGAACATTGTGAGAGTTAGCTCTTCCCTTCGAGTTCACACCAAAGATGAGTTTCATGTCAAACTCTACAAAGAATCACTTGACGAGTTGGATATAGATTTCGGGTAAATAGAGCTCTTTAATTAACAATAAAACTAATAATAAGAAAATGTTTAGTCTACCAAAAAAATTTAGATCCACAAAGATATGTTCAAAATCTCACGTTTCTTTAATTTTCCTATAAATTTGACATGTTTAGTGTTAGGACTTAGGAGTGGATACAAAATAAAAATGAAATTTGGGCATTAACATGCCGCTTGCTTTTTTTTTGGCGAGAGCAAAGGTAAGAGATATGTGAGTGGCGGTAATGGGTAAAACCAAGAGTGATTATATGGTTTATCCGAGTCGTTATTCACTGAGGCTAGAGGCGGCTCGTAATAAGTCTGCCTTAGAGATTAACCGGAAAAGCAAAGCGCCAACGGGAGGCTAGCTGTTGCTGAGTCTGAGCAGGAGTATTGAAGCCAAGTGTGGGAATCTGATTTATTTTCTTGATTTTTCATCTTCTTGATTCTTCTGAATTACACACTCATTGTACTTTCTTGATTCTTGTCCTAAACCATCTTCTGGCCACTTTCTTGATTTTGAGCATCTTGATTTTTGTCCTAAACCCTACTTTCTTGATTTTGAGCATCTTCATTCTTGTCCTATATAAACCCTACTTTCTTGATTTTGATCATCTTGATTCTTGTCGTAAACCCTACTTTCTTGATTTTGATCATCTTGATTCTTATCTAATTGCTATTGCTAATGTGCCTTAGGGGTTCGATGTCGATAATTTGGTGGGACCTTATCCCCGTGGAATGAGAGTTTTCAAGTGTAAACCCAATGATCATCCCGTTTTAGTCACCCTCTATGCTAAGATGGGCCTTCATCGTTACAACATGCCTCAGGTGATTAAAGCTAGTCTCTTCTTGATCTATGCGTACGTTAATTATTTATTTTATTTATTTTCCAGTCCCATGTTCAATTTGGTTTTTCTGTAAGTATTCATGTCTCATGGGACCAACTCGCAGCTTCATCATATAAAGAAATACAGTAGGGAAGGTGCGATCTTCATTTTCTCGTATAGTCGCATTATAGAACATTGGTTGAACGGAATCCAGCTACAGGTTCTGAGCGTGAAGAATCTGATATGTAGCAAGACAAGATCCATTTGAAATTTGTGGATCAAATAACATAAAGGACTACTAAATGTCTCTTCTTTTCGAGATATATATCATATGACTAAATTAAGAGTTAATCATGTGAAATCGCATTCTTGTAGAGTGTAAGTAATCAGTCGTTGTATCTGTTCATTTTATATCCTATCTCTTGTGGCTGTTATTAAAGGTCTTTTTTTTTACCTTCCGGTAACACCTTAATTTGAGTCATATATTGAAATTGAACGGTTAGACGGTGAAACAAAATAAAATACCTCATTTGTTTATTTTCTATAATTACTAACGTTTAGTCCTTAATTAATAGTTACACAATGAAAGCTGCTGAGACTCGCTAGGGTTAGCATTTGAAGGAACGAAATAAATCTACATCCAATCTCTGCGTTAAAGGTGCATACGGAGAGACCGACCATTACACTCTTGCAAACAAAATAGACTTGCAAAGCCAAATGGTTAAAACATGCACACGCGATAGCTTGTTACCCAAGGCAAACCCCGTAGGGATTTATCCTCTAAGCCACGAGATAGATCTCCATCACATCGCAACGTTGTGAAGGTGTAACGTAACGAGAAGCTAAATAGGCGAGCCGCCACAAAAGGGGGGACTCTGGCTGAGTGAAGGAAGTTTGATCCCTAATCTCTTAACCTTCTTTTTTTTTTTTTTTTTTTTTTGTTTCTTTCCCCTTTTTCTTACATGGATTCTGGTTGAGAACTTTAAGTAACAAAATCGAAGTTTTGATCGGCACACCGACTTTAAGTGACGATAGTCAAATTAAATAGTACTACAAGCCAACAGCTTTTTACTGTGTCCGATATGCAAAACGGGTTAACTTAAACGTTCTCGAGTCCTTACCAACGCAAGATTTTCCCTCTAAGCCACGAGGAATCTCCGTCACATCGTCGAAATTTGACATTGTATGAAAACGTAGTGAGTGATGATAAGAGTGATCCATTTGCAAATTAAAGTAGAGAATATAATTGACAATCATAATTAAAGTAATTTTGTGGTGACTTTATCTTTCAGTTTTATATATAGAATATATATATGGTTGGTTTTTTTGTCTGTGTGTAAGCTCATTTCCTATCTTCTCCTCAAGCTCTGTCTCTCACGAGGTTTATCTTGTGTATTGTTCTTCAATCCTCTTACTTGCTGGGCAAGAAATCTCATTCCAAGTTTCTTAATCTCGAGAAATCGAATGGTCTAAACTTTTGTCTCTTTAGTCACTTGCCCATGTCAACTCACTTCCTTCATTTACATATAAGTATATTTACATAACAAAAATATATGTGACGACGTGGCTTCTATAAATTGTCAAGAAAGCAAGTTCGAGGCAAAATTCAAAGCTACCTTAGAAACAGAGGCCGAGAAGTTCCAGAAGCTTCTGAAAACGTTCGGAACAAATATTTGAAGAGTAGTAAGAGTCAAGGTATGGAGTGATTTGTGGTACCCTTTATCTTTCAGTTTTATATTTATTTATGGTTTGTTTCTGTTTGTTCAGTTCTTAAGCTCTTTCCGACAAATGTCCTATTTTAATATATAATCGATTGATTTTGGGCCCGGGCCAACTAAGGCTATGTAAGTGAATGCACATACTCGCGCGAACGAAGCTGAATCGACTAATAGAGAATCAGCCGGTTGGTTTTGCCGAGCAGAGCAAAGAAATTCAGTGTGTGGGGGACAATGGGGAAGGTGGATGTGTCGAGACGTATTCCATGGAGGCTAGAGAAGAAGAGGAAGGCGAGGCTAGAGAAGAAGATGAAGAAGGAGAATAAGAGGAAGAAGCAGGCTCTTGCTGAGTGTGCGTTCAGAGAGAAGAGGAAGAAGGAGAAGGAGGAGAGGAAGAAGAAGGAACATATGAGGCAGCATCTTGATAAGTTAGAGGTTGAGTATTGGGGTCGAGTGTGGAAGTCCGATGTAAGTCTCTCATTTTCTAGGTTTTTAATTAGGAACAAAACTAAACCCGTCAAAACCTGATTTTCTGATTGCTTATTGCTAATTGTGTGTCTTAGGGTTTCGATGATAGCTTGCGTTTACCTATCTTCGTTTCGAGATTAATGCGAGTTTACAAGTGTGAGAAACCGAATGATTGTCCCGTTATTGTGCGCCTTTATGCTAAGATGGGCCTTCATCAATACAATATGCTGCAGGTAAAAACATTCTTCTTCTCTTCAAGTGAACTGCTCCTAGTCTTTTTTTTTAATGTTATCTTGTATTCAAATTGTTTTTGGTTGCTCTGTGTCAGGGAACCAACTTTCAGCTTCGCCGCGTAGAGAAATACAATAGGGAAAGTACATTATACGGTAGGCCTTGCTCGTATTATGTAACTTCGGTCGCAGAGGATCCTGCTACAGGTTCCCTTGTACCTTTTCAGACTAGTAGTCACGAAAGAAGTATTAACGTATTGAATATCGGGTTTTATATTGCTAGACCTCAAGATACAGGTTAGATTTGGATAACAGTCATCATCATGAGTTTTCTTGAAAGGTGTTTTTTTGTAGATGCTTGCTGATTATTGAATGGTGTGTTCGGCTTATCTATTTAGGGGAAAAGGGTACGATTTGTCATGATAGAACTGCACCTGGATACTTTAATAGTAGCGCGCCTGAATGGCCATCAGAGACTGATAAAAACATTTGTACTTGGTAAGAACTTTTTTAGAAAGTTCTATACATTATATTTACCTTGGTAAGTTGGGATGCTTTGAGCGACAAGTAGTGCTGCATGTTTGCTTTGCAGGTGCAGGAACCAGAGCTGAAAGAAAATGAATGGATTCGCCTATATTTGGAAGTTGGATTCCTCACAACCAATCGTCGGACTCCGGCTGTAGGTTTTATTTCATTTTTGTATTAGCACTTTAGCAGTGACATATATCATGCGTGCGTGGGATTCGTTTTCATATAAAGTTTGCTCTCTATATGTCGGATGTTGCAGCCTGAGCTGTCGGATTTGAAGATTGTGGAGGTGATGGTAGAAACTAAGGAAAACGCGCAGCTGTCGAATGAGAGACTCAAGGGGTTTAAAGATGCAACTTTCTTCATTAAATTCGATCAGGACTTGGGAGAGGGTCAGGTTCGTAACCGCCGAGCTGTCATTAGAAGAACTGTGGATTTGAGATCGAAACGCATGAGTCTCGATGGCGATCTGAGTATCTGACAGACCTTCGCATGTTTGGAAAGCGAGACAGACCCTTACGCATGATGTGGCTTCTAATATAAGTAAGCAGTAAGACAAGATTCATCTGAAATTTGTTGATCAAATAACAGAATGGGTCTTTTGTTTTCGAGAGACAAATATAATAGTACTAAATTAGCAGAGCATTCTGAACGTTGTTTGAGGCATCAGGACTTTTTTGCTGTACATGCTGAATTAATATATTTTGTGTTGACTTATCTCTTTAGGGACCAAGGGTACGCTTTGGGATGATATAAAAGAACTTCAACTCCACGGTTTTGGCTGATATAAATCGATTGTACGTGGTAAACTGAAAAATGGAAGTGATCCAAAGAAATAAGTGGGATCGTGAGTGTTAAGTGAGAATAATATAAGATCACAGTATTTGATCGGCTTGTTTTTTGAAGCCACACACAAGCCAGATTATTATTTCAAATGCTTTGATCGATCCATTTTTAAACCAAACTAGAGTTTCGAATGCGCAGAAAAATGGGCGTGTCATATATGTGGAGGAGATATTTGCGGGCAATTGTTTCTGTTATACGGTCATACATTACCACCATTGGAATTCATAAAACTATAAATCGGAGTACTTGAATTAAAGATACAGGTTATTTGGATCTTCGTTTTCTCGTATTGTATAACTTTGGCTGCAAGGGATCCAGCTACCCGTTCCCTCATAACTTTTCAGACAAGTATTCAGGAAAGTCAATGGAATAAGTTGAATGTCAAGTGTTATGTTGCTAGAGTTAAAGATACAGGTTATCTGGATCGTTAGTTATAATAGCAGTCATGAGGACTTTTATTGTGTAGATTCTTTGCTGATTAATGTATATTTATCTATTTAGGGCCCAAGGGTACGCTTTGGGATGATATAACTGCACCTCGGTTCTACAATGTTAGCGTGCCTGAATGGCCCAAAGATGATGCTTTGGCTGATAAAAACCGAATTTATGTCGTAAGATTGAAAATATATATTCACTTGGTTATGTAAGTAAGATGCTTCAAGTGACCTGTAGTGTGCATGTTTGCTTTGCAGGTGCAGGAACCAGAGCTGAAAGAAAATGACTGGATTCGCCTATGTTTGGAACTCGGATTCGTCTCAACCAATCGTCGGATTGCCAATGTATGAAGCTTCTGATATCTAGCAAGACAAGATCCATCTGAAATTTGTGGATCGGTTCACATAAGGGGACTGGCTACTTTATGTGTCTTTTGTTTTCGAGAGAGAAATATAAAACTAAATTAAGAGCGGTCTTTTGTTTATACACCTATAACTCTTATTCTCTTAATACATAGATCTTCGTCTTCCATTGAATGTGCTAGGTGTTGCTAGGCTATAACCAAATCATTTCCGTCTGTAGTTGTTGGTCTAGTAATAAATTTCGACGCTAAATCAAAATTTTAAAACGTTGATCTTTAGTATTTAAACGTTAACCCAAAATAAGCCATCATTATTCATCTGCCTTCGTTACTTCAGATGTTTATGTCTATTGAAAATGACATCATTGTGGTTTATTGCATTTTTATTTTTAAATATAACACCAGATACTTCACAAAAGCTACAAGTGTTTTATACACCTATCAGTCTTCTTAACACATATATCTTCATCTTTCATTCAATCCAAGTGTTGTTAGTCTCTAATCAAATCATTTTGGTTTGTAGTGGCTGGTCCAGTAATAAGTCTCGACACTGGTTCAAAATTTAAAACGTTGTATCTTTAGCATTTAAACATTTTAATTAGTTGTTAGTCGACAAAATGTAACCGCTGAACGACGAAAACTAAACGAAAATAATGTGCGTTTCTTGTTCGGAATAATAAAACAAACAACAAAACATATCAGTAGCACTCAGAGTAGAACATGTGACATACAAACCTGTGATCAGTGGTGTTGGTTCTAGAAACTGATTCTCATTCTCTCTTCTTGGCCCATGAAGACTACGTCTTACTTGGCCTTGTCGAAATGACCACTCAGAAGCATTGTTGATCCAGAAATATTCAGGTACCCATGGTCATGTAAATCTTCTCCATGTGAATATTTACACTTAAAGATAAGTTCTCCTTCTTCAATCCAAGCTGCGACCACCACGACTCCATAGAACTCTTTGAGCTTAGATGTGGTATGTGTGGAGCCATAATATATTCACTTACGCATTTTGAGGGCCAAAGTATATTCCCTAACATTTAATTGTAACCAAAGTTAAATGGAAGATTTGTAAATAAAAGATATTCAGAGAATTATTATCAATGAGTTACCTAGAAAATCTAGATTCGATCATTGCTTTTAGGTCCACAATATACTCTCTCACATCAAATGAAAAAAGCAATTTAAAAAAAAAAGATAAACAGTTAAAAGAAAAGGAAAAACTGTATTAGTGTTAGTAGTGTAACTGATAAATTGATTTCAATAACGTGACAACCAAACAACAATATAGAACTAGAATTGAAGATGTAACCATCCTTATGCTCTGCTTTTCCATGTCTAGATTTACCATTGACAATTATATCTACACTTTTCATAGACATGAACTTTGTGCAACTCTTGGCCAATTTTGAAAAGTTGATCTAGGAATCATTTTCTAGAAATTTAAATTGCATATGAATTAATATAGCCAATTTGTTTTAAATATATCTTCACCATGGATATTAATCATGTAACTGAAATTTTCCTCGCAAAAACTTTGATTGATCAATTTTTTTAAACAATTGTTTGTTAACAATTTTTAAAATCTAATTAAATTATTATAATTACAAGTATTAAACCGAATATAGTCTTAAGAGATGTATTGGTCATAATTAATTCAAACTGGAAGAAATTATAGGTTAAAAATTCATACTTCATATTTTTCTTGTTAAACAAAAAAAAAGAATTCAGTTTTCAATTTAAATGGTAGTAGGTGTGGTAAATGCATAATGAAAAATGTACTTTAACTTTCGAATGATAAGTGAAAACGGTAGAGTTTATATGTTGAAAGAAAAGAATGGTAGATGAATTTAGTTAATTTCGATTCAACTTTTGATATCAACAAGTAAGTTTTGGGTCATAGATGAAAGATGATATACCACTAACTTCCTTGGTTTGTCAAAATGTGTCATATTAGTCTTGAAAAAAGCAAACTTTTGCAAACTTTTTATTTAGATAAATTATTTTGTAGAAACATAAAAATAATTTTGTTTCATTCTATATCAACCATTAATCCTTTTTATATTTTTTATTAAAAATATAATTTCATTTTAAATAGAGTTTGAATTCGAAGTATAAGAAAATATGTGTTATATACTAGCATAAACCACTATCACTTTTAGTTAAAAGTAATTATTTATATTTGTAAAATCTGATTATTTAAAAAGAAATTATTTACTGCTACTTCTAATAATATATGGTAAATGCTTTTTTTTTTCAACATTTCTTGTATTTAAAAAAAAATTAAACCATAACTACAGAGATTGAAGAATCTCGAAGAATCTGTTTGGCTGTGCCATTGGCGATTATATTCTCTGAGTAAAGAATATGAGAGAAATTGATAAAAGAGAAAAGGATAGAAAAGAATTTGATGTCTTATAGGATTCCATAGAGCTTCTTGATCTTGGCATCTTTTTATGATGGATTTGATAAGTTCTATAGATTCAGATCTAAAGCTGACTCTTCCGAAGTCCCCAAGCTGTGCATATGTGTGCATCGGTTTTGGTGGAGTAGTCTCCATTTTTGGTGGGCAGCCATATGTGTATATCCGCTGCGTCTCCTTTGCATTGTTTTAGGTAGAGGATCTTGGGAGTCCAAGTGGGAAGAATCTTATCGATGAGATGTTGGTTCCACTCTCCTGTGATTGGGTCCATAAGGTTCGAAGCTCTTAGGTCTTTAGTATCTTCTGCTGCTGATCCATAAGGTCTAGTTGGCTCATTGAGAGATAGCTAAAGTGATACAATATAAAAAATCAGTAAATTAAAATTAAATGATTCTGGTTTTAATATGTGAATTATTATTAAAATCTAGTTTTAGTAATTTCATAAAGTCAAATGATTTTTATTCAAATTCAAAGCAAGATTGGTGGTAAGAAGACAATTATTTGATTTAATTTAATTTTTTCCTTTTGTTTAAATGTAAATAATTTATTTTAAATGTAATTTATTGTAAAAATTCTTTGTAAGAGATATAAAAACTCATATATTCTCATTGTAAAGATATATAGAAATATTTAGAAAATAAAAGAGAAATTTCTCTAAAAGCTTAGACTTTGTTTATTCTTTTCTTTAGATTCATTTGAGAGATTGATTTGTTTCTATTGATTCTTGGAATAGAATTGTTTGTGTGATTCAGACAAGTCTAGTTTCAACGGTTGAGTGAGTCAGCCATCCCACCGACTGAGTGAGTCAGTCAACCCACCGATTGAGTGAGTCAATCAAAAGTTATATCTCTATCTCTATTTCGTCCACATTCCGCCAAGGCTTGTCAGCTCTTCACATCTTGTGATTAATAAGATTTGGCGTGATTCCAATCTTATATCACAAGGCTCGTCCCAAATGTTTGTATTCTGGCCATTACCAATTGCCTTGCCCATTTTTGTTTTCAGGAGGTCTCTGCCAATTAGGATCCTTCTCCATCCGTGTGAAGCTTAGGCTCTGAGGGGGACATGTAGGAAGGCTTCTCAGGTGCAATACTTGCTTTTAAGGATACAACTAAGCTTTTCGGGTTATTGAGGATTCGCTGGCTCTATTTTACCAAGAGGGCATCATTGAACCTTTTGTGTCCCTAAAACCCAAACTCCCTTCTCTTGTTGATCTCGTGAGTTTTATCCACGCTGTCCAACAGATTCTCCTCTTGTCTAGCTCTGAATCCCACCAGAAGCGGGTTAGGCTTGATTTGATGCGCTTACATAGGCTTGTTGGGATCTTGAAACAATTCATTGTGTAGGTTAGTATAGTTGAGAGAACATATTTCAGCATCGTCAGTTTGCTTGAACTCGAGAGTTTCCTTGTGGACCAGCTCATGCTCTTTTGTCTGATCCGGTCGACAATTGAGATAAATATGCCTTTCTTCTTACCTCCAAAATGCTCTGGTAGGTCTAAATACTTTCCTTCCCTCCTTCTTTTGTGATTCTCAGGGTGAGCTTGACTCTTTCCTTTATTGCAAATGGAGTCTTATTGGCAAAGGTTATGGAAGATTTCAGCATATTAATCATCTGACATGAGGCATTCTCGTACTTGTTGAGGATGGTTTTAAGCTTCTCACAACTGGTTGGTGATGTCTTACAAAAGAACATCATGTCATCAGCAAATATGAGACGGTTTTTGTGGATTTTTCATCGCTACACGTACACCCGCCAGTTTCCCATTGCGTTGAGATGTGTTGCACAATCCTGAGAGGACCTCTCCATAGAATATGAAGATGAAGGGTGAGAGGGGATCTTCCTGACGTATTTCTCATTTCGGAATCACTTGTCCTTAAGCTGAGCCATTAATAAAGTAACAGTACGAGGTGGTTGTTATGCATTGCATTACCCAAGAGATCCAAATGTGGTCAAACCCCAATTTGATGAGCACATTTTCGATGAAACTCCATTTAAGGTGGTCATAGGCCTATCTCATGTTCATCTTGATAACTATTTTGTAGTGCTTCATGGCGTCAGATCTCTTTAGGTAGTGGAGCAGTTCGTGAGTGATCATTACATTGTCGGTATTGCTCTACCAGGGACAAAAGCAGATTGTGTTTCTGAGATAATGGATGGGAGAATTGATTGGAGTCTTTTTGTGATGATTTTAGAGAAGATCTTGTAGTAAACGTTGCAAAAGACAATTGGTCGGTAGTCAGAGATAGTCTTCGGTCCTCTCACCTTATGAGTTAGGAAAACATGGGTGCTGTTAAGGCTTGTTAGTAGGGGCATTGTTGTGAAGTATTTTTGCATTTTCTCCATAATTTTTTGGTTCATTAAATATTAGTTTGATTGAAAGAAGCAAGTTGAGAAGCCATCTGATCCTGATGCCTTATCTGGATGTATAGAAAAGAGAGCATTTTGGATCTCCTTTGGAAAAGAGAGCATTTTGGATCTCCTTTGCTGAGGGTAAGGCTGTGAGCTTTTCTTATTGTCCTCTTCCGTTATTCTTGGTTCAAGGGCCTGACTAATGGTTTCAGAGCAGTTGTTTGCTTTTAATTTAAATAGGTTCCTCAAATAGTTTTAGATGGTAGAGTAATCTCTGCTTTTTCAAAGTAAATATTTCCTTTTCCGTCTTTAAAAATGGAGAATTTATTTATCGTTCTTCTTCTTCGGGTGATGGCATGAAAGTATCCGGAATTTCGGACACCATGTGTAAGTCATAGTGTTTGACTACATTGTTTCCAGTAAGCTTTCATCTTGGTTTTGGTTGCTCATTACTTTATCCAAACTTTTATTTGCTATTTTAATAGTGCGTTGGTTGTTGGTATAATGCTTTCTATTCTACTTAAAGATTGCTTTTCTGCAGTTGGTGATTCACTCTTCCATTGTTGTCAAAGTTTAAACAACCCATTCCTTTGCGATAAGGTTTTTGATTACTTTATTATGCTTCATCTGTCTATTATAGCAGAACAATCCTTTCTTTTGTTGTCCCATAAGCTTGATGTACGAGATTAAAGGTCAATGGTCAAAACCTTTATAGCAAAGTTAGTGACATCTACCTGCTGTATGGTAAATGCTATCTCACTTATAGATTATACTGACAACTACTAGATTATTAAACATGAACTAAATAATAAGTGTGTTTTTTTTTTTATCGTGATTTGGCCAAAAATATAATGTTATAGTCACATTTGAAATAATAAATTAGTGATTTTAGTATTTCAATTAAATATTTTATTAAAAATTACTCTCTGTTATTAAAAAAAATGTTATTTTGACACTTTTTATATAAATTAAGAAATTGATAAAAAAATCTTTTTTATTTTTTATAAATATACTGAACAACTTTCTAATTAATATATTAATATTATAAAATTAAAAAAATTACCTTATAAATATAAAAGAGAATCTTGCAAAAATGACCCATAAATTCAAGTCAATTGCTAAACTAACCTCTCATTTTACCACTTTTGAAATTAACCACTTTATCTCACTTATATCCTTATCAGTTCTATATATTCACGAAAATGCCATCAGATTATTGTTTTTTATTATTATTTCGGAAATCTATTTTACCAAACAATCCTCATCTTCCTCACTTATTCACGAAAATGTCATCACCATCAATTCATTCAACCACCATTTTCAACCAATTTGAAGCTTTTATTGCTTCAAAGACCCATTTTTTAGCTTTGTAACCTTATTTCCTCTTCTCTTAACCTTCTATTCTTCTATTTTTTCACCATTTTCAGCACAAAAACTCTCTAATCTTAATTTTTGAAACTTGATGTTTTAATATATTGCCATATTTGGTGATTTGGTCTGGCAAATAGTTTGGGTTTGTTTGGTGGTGGCTGGAATCAAAGAAATCGGTGGTTAAATAAGTTAAATATCACTGGTAGATGATTTTTCAGTCAATTTTCGTGAGTTTTCAGATCTGTGCCGCCAAAGTAGACTTCAAAAGAAGTCTGCTGGTCAACACACAGGTTAGTTTTGCAATTGACCGGGTGTACCAATTTCTGACAGTAGACTTCAGTTGAAGTCTGCGCCATTTCCTTTGACAACAAAAAAAAAATAGTGTAAACTTCAAAAGAAGTCTACGTAACAAGGGGTTAGTTTTGCAATTGACCAACGTTTGACTTTTACGTAAGAAGTCTACTCGCAAAAGTAGACTTCTTCGGAGAAGTCTACTTTGAAAGTAGACTTCTTCGGAGAAGTCTACTTTGAAAGTAGACTTCTTAGAGGTTAGTTTTGCAATTGACCAATGTTGACTTTTTCGAGTAGACTTTGCTTGAAGTCTACTTTTCCGAGTAGACTTCGTTTGAAGTCTACTTTCTGAGTAGACTTCAAAAAAAGTCTACTCGAAAATAAATTCAATGTTTGGTCAACCCCAAAACTAACCCAAGTAGACTTCGTTTGAAGTGTACTTTTGAAGTAGACTTCAAACGAAGTCTACTTTGAAAATTCAACATTGATCAATTGCAAAACTAACCTCTAAGAAGTCTACTTTAAAAGTAGACTTCTCCGAAGAAGTCTACTTTTGCAAGTAGACTTCTTACGAAAAAGTCAAAGTTTGGTCAATTGCAAAACTAACCTTTTTTTACGTAGACTTCTCGAGTAGACTTTTCGGAGTGAGTAGACTTCTTTGAAGAAGTCTACTCATCTTTTGGCAATTGCAAAAGTAACCTAAAATATAGACTTTATACGAAGTCTACATTTGTAGACTTCATTACAAGTCTACTTTTGTAAACTTCGTTGTTAATCTACTATTTCACTTTTTTATAAACGCGTTTTTATCAAATTTACAACGAATTATTAAGATTTTTTTGGTCTTACGATTGTTTTAGTAAGTATACTTACATTTGTATCAGTTTTACATGTTTATATTATATATATTTGGTAAAATCAAGATCATTGTTTTATTTGGTATTTAGCTTATTAGTCCGTAGACTTTGTTTGCAGTCTGCGACATTAATTTTTTTTTAAATTAATTGATCAGATATTTGTAACAAATAAAATTTATTATTTGACTCTTAAGTGTGTATTATTTATTGTTCTTACTTATGTAGGAGTTTGACATGTTTATTTGTTATAGTTTAGCTTTAATTAATTTTTTTGTTCTAATTGGTATTTAGTTTATTAGTCCGTAGACTTCACTTGAAGTCTACATAGTAAATTTCGTTTGCAGTCTGCGACATTAATTTTTTATAAATTTAATTGATCAGATATTTGTAACAAATAAAATTTATCATTTGACTCTTAAGTGTGTGATATATTGTTCTTGCTTATGTATAAGTTTGATTTTTTTTTTTTTGTTACAGTTGAGCTTTAACTAATTTTTTTCTTTTATTTGGTATTTAGCTTAATAGTCCGCAGACTTCATTTGAAGTCTACATAGTAGACTACGTTTGCAGTCTACTTTTTCGACAATGATTTCTAATGTGGTTTGAATTTTGTTTTCTTACAGAGAATGGTTCACATACCCACTGTTTATTGAGAATGTGTGAAGAAAGACTAGTTGTGGTATTTCTAAGTAGTTTTACATGTTTTTTTGTTATGAGTTTTACATGTTTTTGTATAGTTAAATTGAATTAATTTTCTTGTGTTATTAGAGGTTCAAAGATGGTGATGACTAAATCTGATAAAGAAGTCTGCATATGAAATCTGAATATGATAAAACACACATAATTTAAAAATATATAAAAATAACATTAATTACAATCCAACTTTACATATAAAGTAGACCTTCTAATCAAACAAACATTTAAGGATCACTAATTATAAATCTTAAAATTAGCATATAAAAACAAAATGTCTGAAATAGATGTATGTGACTGAAGTCTGCTCGAGAAGTCTGCTCGAGAAGTCTACTCGAGACATCTGCAGCTGAAGTCTGCTTCCAACAAAAACAAAAGAGAAATAAATAAGCTCTGGCCTGCACAATAAGAAAAAAAAAATGTTAAAATTCATATTTCAACAAAATCTGCTATATTTACAAACATCATATCTACAACAAAAAAGAAAAAAAAAATCAGCTATGCAACAAAAAAAATTATAGATCTGCAACAAAATAAACAAAATTCAGATCTGCAACAAAATAAACAAAACCAGATCTGCAACAACTAAAAATTCAGATCTACAAAAAAAAAAAATCAGATCTGCAACAACAAAAAATTCAGATCTAAAACAAATTTTACAAAATTTATACCATAAGAAGCGCATATTTGCAAGAATAAACTCAGATCTACAACAAGAAGCTCAAATATGCACTAATAAATCCATATTTACAATATGAACACAAAACAAACAACAAAAGAAACACAAAACCTCATATTTGCTTACCATCACCATAATTGAGATAGAGAGGATAGAGGATAGAGATGGGTTTGATGGCAAGAGAGGAAGGAGAAGAGATTCATGGCCAGAGAGAAGGTAGAGGAGAGAGAGGCATTTTTTAAAGGGAGAGAAAAACTTTATTTTTAACCCAATTAGGTTAATCTCCTTATATATGTAGGAAAATTTTTGGTTAAGTAGACTTCTTAAGAAGTCTACTGGAGAAGTCTACTCGAAAAGTCTACTTCAATATATTTTTTCGATTTCGATTCCCGCCTAATTTGTTCCGATTCCCGCGCAATTTGTTAAATAATTTTGATTTCCCGCTATGTTTTTTTTTAAGTCTACTAGAGAAGTCTACTCGAGAAGTCTACTGTGTATGTATGCTTTCTAAGGGGTTGTATGTTTTCTAGTTAATTTTATTTCTGCATTTAAGTTGATTCATTTGTATGAAATTTTGTATTCTATACATGTCAAATAGATATGTCTTACTTATGTTTACCATTTTTTTAGAAAATTTATTTATTTTATATTTTCTAATTAATTTTTAAAAAATGAATTATGTAGTAGATTTCTTTTGAAGTCTACATACAACGATTGTAGACTTCTTACGTAGACTTCTCGAAGGATAAAATCGTAACTGTGGCAGACGTTTTTGTTTAGTCACAAAGGACTGAGCTGTAATTTCACTACTCCTTTGAGTTAGTTTTGCCAAACATTCAATAAAGGGTCTACATATTGAGAAAAAATCAACTTTTATGTTATAAAGATGAATTCCCCCAATATAAAACAACACTTTTTATAAAATAAAAACAAAACTCTAAAACAATTTTTTATAAAACCGAAAGAATATTAGTGAGCCGAATTTAGTTTTGAAGCGGCACGAACATGTAAAATCGGCTAAGACACAGCTCTTAGCGTCGCTGTGTGGTTTTCACGAATAGACGAAAACAATACTTCTTGTTTAGATATTTATTACATGCAGTGCACCACGTCATTTTAATCGTTACAAATGTCATATTTACCACAAAATTCGGTATGGCAAGAATTTTTTTAATCGTTTTGGTTACTTCTAGAAGTTGTAATTCGAAGCAGACATGAGAAGTGTCCATTACTCTGGAGTACGTGATTTCGTCCGTTACATTTTAATTGAGTATGATCCTCAAAAGCTCTTGCATGAATCATGATTCCTTCTTTCGTTCGGTCAACATATTGCATAATATTAAGCAAAGCTAATTTAAAATTTATGTACTATAGTATATCTTTGCAATAAAATGTCTTTATTACAAATAAAAACGGGAAAAGAGTTGTAATCTTTATCATCTAATCGATGAAAAAAGGTTCAAATACAATTTTTATTAACATCTGTATAGAAAAGTCAGATGTTACTCTAATTAAAAAAATATCGAAATTGTATAACTGGAAATTAAAAAATCATCTGCATTTTTGTAACTTGTTTAACTTGTTCTTGAAAATGGTTTTGAGTAACATTTTATGGTTCTCTTGTTTTCCTATATTTTGTTGGGTAAAAGAAGGAATGCTAGTGGTGACTAAACAATTCCTAACAATTATAGATCAACCAATTAATCAATTATCTTTAACAAAAAAATAATCAATTATTTTTTGACCAAACAATTAAGAGTTAGAAGAAAGTTAGTATATGTCTATTAAAAACCCACAAAAACTGGACGTATGAGACTAATAAAGGTTTCCAGTTCATATTGTTTATAAAAAAAAACATGATAAATTTCGGCACATATAAATTGTTTTACCAAGAAAAAGAAAATCAAATACTATATTTCCTCTATTCTATAATATAAGTTGTTTTATATATTTTATTTTGTTTTAAAATATAAGTTGTTTATATATTTTATACAATTTTATATGTATTGAATAGTGTGTGATCAATTATAATTTTTCTGATTTTTTATAGTTATACTATATTAAAATATACTTTTTTAAAAAAATATTTTTCTTAATAGTTATGCATTATACCATTTTCAATACATTTTGCTATTTTTTCTCTAAAATAAAGGTAGATTAAAGAAAAAAATAACATTTCTATTTTTTTTTCTAAAAATAGAGAAAAAATAAAAATAGATTAGAGATGCTTTTAACCTAAATTAATTTACAGTTTGAAAAAAATAAGAATAATAAAATAACTAAATAAGTTAAGTTTAATTTGTGTAAAAAAATCTAAAGTAATTATTTCTTGAACAAAATTAGTAAAAGAAATGTTTAAAGTCACATTATCTTTTCGTTTCCCTCCGTTGGTAAACCAAGCGGCGTGCATGCTTATGAAGATTTAGACCATCTCTAATGTGTTCCTCTATTTTTTCTTCTAAAATAGTGCATTTCTCTGATGTGTTTTTCTATTTTTTCTTCTAAAAAAGAATATTTTAAGAATATTTTCTTTATAATTTATTATTAACATCTTCATTTTCATAAAATTCATAAATTAACCTCATTTATATTATTATTTACAAAAATTTCTATAAATAATAAAAATATATTAAAATTAAACATTTATTTCATAAAACAAAGTCCAAAATGAAAAGAAAATTTATTGATCGAACAACAATAGTTATCAACACCTTAGAAGAAGGAAATAAACAATTTTTGGAGCAATTAAAAAAGTCAAGCCACAAAGACAAGATTATTTAGAGATTCAAAAAAAGAATTATGCTTTAAACGAACTGAAAGTAAAAAACAAAATTTTATTTTGTGATTTGAGTTCCATACAAAATCCAAATATCTGCTCATACATTCAAGCTGAAAAAGCACGAATTTTATAAAGTAAATATCTCCTTCTTTGTTTTTAAAAATGGAGAATTTATTTGTTGTTTTTCTTCTCCAAGTGACGGCATGAAAGTATCCGAAATTTTGGACACCATGTGTAAGTCATAATGTTTGACTACATTGTTTCCAGTAAGCTTTCATCTTGGTTTTGGTTGCTCATTATTTTATCCAAACTTTTCTTTGCTATTTCAATGGTGCATTGGTTGTTGGTATAATGCTTTCTATATAACTTAAAGATTGCTTTTCTGCAGTTAGTGATTCACTCTTCCATTTTTGTCAAAGTTTAAACAACCCATTCCTTTGCGATAAGATTTTTGATTTCTTTATTATGCTTCATCTGCTGCCTATTATAGCAGAACAATTCTTTCTTTTTTTTTGTCCCATAAGCTTGATGTACGAGATTAAAGGTCAATGGTCAAAACCTTTATAGCAAAGTTAGTGACATCTACCTTCTGTATGGTAAATGCTATCTCACTTATAGATTATACTAACAACTACTCCTAGATTATTAACCATGAACTAAATTATAAGTGTGTTCTTTTTTTATCGTAATTTGGCTAAAAATAAAATGTTATAGTCATATTTGAAATAATAAATTAATGTTTTTAGTATTTAAATTAAATATTTTATTAAAATTTACTTTCTCTGTTATTAGAAAGAATGTTATTTTGACATTTTTATATAAATTAAGTCATTTGATAAAAAATTTCTTTTATTTTTTATATATATACTAAACAACTTTCTCTTTCTAATTAATATATTAGTATAATAAAATTAAAATTAGATTTTTATTTAAAAATTTGTATTATAAATATAAAATAACACTCTTTATAAAATAAAAAAAAAATTCTACAACAACACTTTATAAAACCGAAAGAATATTAGTGAGCCGAATTTAGTTTTGGAGCGATACAAACGTGTAAAGTCGGCTAAGACACAGCTTTCGAGAAGGCCTTTTGGTGTCGAGACGAAAATAATACTTTTTGTTTAGAGCATCTGCATTGGTGAGAAACTCTCATGAGTCTCTCATTAATTTAATAATAATAATTTTAATATAAATCTATTGATATTTTTAATTATAAATTATAAATAAAATTTTAACCAATCATATGAAGAGAACATATGCGATGAGTATCTCATAGTCTCTCGTTTGAGAGACTCTTCTATCTATTCTCTCTCCTCTTTTTTTATTTTATTAATATTTAATGTTGAGAGATTTGGTGAGAGACCACCGATACAGATGGTTTTAGGTATTTATTACATGCAGTGCACCACGTCATTTTAATCGTTACAAATGTCACATTCACCACAAAATTCGGTATGGCAAGAATTTTTTTAATCGCTTACTTGTAGAAGTTGTAATTCGAAGGAGACGTGAGAAGTGTCCATTACTCTGGAGTACGTGATTTCGTCCGTTACATTTTAATTGAGTATGATACTTAAAAGCTCTTGAATCATGATTCGTTCTTTCGTTCGGACAACATATTGCATAATATTAAGCAGACCTAATTAAATATTTATGTACACTATATCTTTGCAATAAAATGTCTTAAAAGATTGTAATCTTTATCATTTAATCAATGAAAAATAAAAGTTGAACTACAATTTCTTTTAACATCTGTAACGAAAAGTCAAATGTTTACATTAATTAAAAAAATCGAAATTGTATAACTGGAAATGAAAAAATCATCTGCATTTTTGTAACTTGTTTAACCTTTTCTTGAAAACCACAAAAACTGGACGCATGAGACTACTAAAGGTTTCCAGTTCATATTGTTTATATATAAAAAAAAAAACTTATGAGAAATTTCGGCACATATAAAATTGTTTTACCAGTTAAGAAAAAGAAAATCAAATACTATATTCCCTCTATTCTATAATATAAATTATTTTATATGTTTTATTTTGTTTTAAAATATAAGTTGTTGTTATATTTTTATACAACTTTATATGTATTGGATAGTATGTGAACAATTATAACTTTTATAATTCTTTTAATTTTATTTAATTAATATATTGAAAGATATTTTTCTTTAAAAAGTATTTTTCTTAATAGTTGTGCATGTACCTAAATTAACTTACAATTTGAAACAAAGAATAATAAAAATAACTAAATAAGTTAAATTTAATTTGTGTAAAAAATCTAAAGTAATTATATGGTGAACATAGTTGGTAAAAGAACCGTTTGAAGTCCCATTGTCCTTTCGTTTCCCTCCGTTGGTAAACGAAGCGGCGTGCATGCTTAAAGACTTAAAAGAATATTGTGGCTCTGACTACAATCTCCACACCAATCGACTATGATTAAAAGCCTGAACCAGACTTGTTTAGTGTGATCATTTAATTTTAACTATTAATCAGGATTTCCAATATTTTTTTCTTTTCTTTTCATAATGTCGTTTCTTAGAACTTTCGAGAGGTTTTAAAGGCATTCTATTCTTAGTGTTGCTACTTATCTCCAAACAAAGCAATCGATTCGTTTTATGTAGTCCTTCTAGTGAGATGGATTCTGGTTCTAGTCATGAGGTTCAGCAAAACGAGAAATATGTCAGATTCAAAGGTCTGTTTGGTTTTGAAACTGAAGCTGAGAGGCTCAAAAAGCTTCAAGATTGTTTACAGCCGCTACGTGAGAATCAAATACAAATCGACAGCTTTAGTGTGTCGGAATTGCTAAACCTCGGTTTAGTGTTAAACCGGATGGTTAAACATGTCCAAGTCCTAACCACGATCCCTTATAAAGACGTACGCGACAGCGTGTTGTCCAAGGCAAACTCTTTAGGGATATGTCCTCTAAGCCACGAGATGAATCTGCGTCACATCGTTGAAGTTTGCAGCTGGATGAAAACTGAAGCCGGTATTAAAGCCGTTGTGGAGGTGCAGCGTAGCGAGAAGCTAAAGAGGCGAGCCATCGCTAAAGGGAAGACGGTGGCTGAATCGGCTATGATCAGAGCGTTTAATGCTCAGTTCGCTGAGTATAGCTCTGAACTAAAGAAAGCTCGTGCCGTCGCGGGGAAAGAGAGTAATGATAGTGTTCTTCTCCTAGACAAGTACTGGCCAGTTTCTGCATTTAATGTAGCCAATGATATTGCGCATGAAGAAGCGGTTCTTGATTTTTGTAATAAAGAAGGCGTGAAATTTGGTTTGTACTAGTATGTTGAAGGACTGATCGAACGTAAGAGAGAGAATTATGCTCGACGCGAAGCGGACAATCTTTTAGCTGTTCTTAAGGGTTTGGGATGTGTTGAAGTTCCGGTTTCTTCCGAAAATGGAAGTTGTCGTGTGGGTGAGAAACGAAGAGATATTGGTCCAATGCTTGATCAAGGGTGAGAAACATCGTCTAAGATGAAGAAGTTGATTTGACATGGAGAAAAGTCGTATTCGAACATATCCTCATGAATGTCTTTAATTTGTTTTTATGTTGTTTAGTCTCTTAGTCCCTTATGTTCGAGTCTCTTTTTTAAAAAACATTTTGGTGAATGCTGCTGATCTTATTGTCATAAAAGCATCTTTTTGTTATTTTTATTTTGCTTATTTTGTAATATACCCTTTTATAAATTATCAGTTTTGGTGGAAAGTAAGAAACTGATCCTTAGACTATGTGCAATGCTAGAAACACTAAGATACCTTTCTTAAATATAAAATATTAATATAATATAATAGTAATATAAATAAATTTTAAATATAAAAAAACTAATTATATAATAACATATGTGTAGAAAAGTCTAAGAGTCAACTCTTAAATGAAAGTTATAAGATCTATTTCTTTTCAGATTTCTTATTTTTTTATTTTTTTAATATTTTTTTAAAGTTAAGATAGTGGTTAAGAAACCAGCGTTGCACTTGCTTTTAGACCATCTCCAATGTATTTCTTCATTTTCTACTCCAAAATAGAGTAACTCTAAAATGGAGTTGTGTTTTGCTCCAATGTATTTTTCTATTTTCTACTCCAAAAAGGAATATTCTAAATAATCTTATTCGATTTTATTATAAATACTTTTTAGTTTTGAAAATTTACAAATAAATTCTATTTATTTTATTATTTACAATTTCTTTCAAAAACTATAACTTAAATATTTATCAAATAATGAAAATTACATAACATCACAAAAAAACATATGCAATTTTTATGTAAACATTACTATTACTAAAAAAAATATTATTAGTGTTTTTTATATTTGTTATCTTAAATTTATTTTATTGTTTATCTTATTTTTAGCACTTATTATGTATTTTAAATTTTATTATATTTGGTAATTTTTTAAGAATAATTGCAATGTTTAAATATTCATAATTATCAATTTTATAATATTTTTATAAATATTAATAGTATAAAAATATAATTATTTAATTCTAAAGAATTAATTTGCAAATAAAAAAGTATAACTCCAAAATGGAGTAGAGTTTAGATCTACTCCAAATATGGAGTAGAATTTAGGTTTACTCTATTTTGGAATTGAAAATGGAGTAGGGTTGGAGATGCTCTTAGTATTTTTCGTTTAAAGAGTATGTTTTTGGGGAAAGAAAAAAAGAAGTTTAATACAGATTTTTTTTTTCGATAACAAATAATGAATTTCGTTGTTTTCTAAACATGCGAAATTGAACCAGAAATCAAACCTGACTAGTTTTTGCGGATTATGTTATCAAGTTATTCATATTTCATTTTAAAACTATAAACTTAAGAATTAATTACATATATAAATGCTGTGTATTAATATATTTTGTCAATATTATGCATTACATGAGTTTGAACTAGTAACGCAACGAAGACTTTGTTACAACAAAAAGAAAACTCAACGAAGATCGTTGGAGTCATTTCGTTAACGAAGCTGCATGTTTTAAGGCATGAAAAAATACCGTAGCTACACAATCTCTTTTTTCAAAAAAGCTATACAATCTCCACACCAAATCAATCAAGCTAAAAATAGTTAGACAGAAGGAAACAGTAGCTTTATCATCTATACTTACCAAGTCGCTCGAATTGAAATGGCATTTGGTATTAGCACGTTCCAAATGGTGGAAACCTATTATTCTGCGCCATACCAATGATATTTTTGCTAAGATTTTATTGGCCGTGATAAGTGGTTTGGTTTGAGACAGAACAACCAAACAAGTAATCTTGAAACAAAATCATCAGTAAAAACTCCAAATAACCAATTGGGATTCAAAAGTGTACCGTTCACGAAGGGAGAGAAGAAGAATACTTTAGGGGACACTCACTTTCCTGTCAAACGGCTACATGTTTTTCGTTGGCTTCATGAATAACGAGGTTATTCCACCAAATCAAATATTTATAGAGGATTTCCATACAATTCAAATTTGAAAAAAAAAACAATGGAAAAGCGCAATCCAAAAAGGTTCATTTTCAAAAATAAACACATGTCAAATTTTGATTAAAAAATTAGAGATGGACAAAGTATAGACAAGGATTTTAAGAATCGGTTAATAAAAAAGTTCAAATTTATTTGGTAACTGGAGAATCTCTTTGACAGGTTTTTTTTTTTTAATGCTGGGTATTTCATTGAAAGTGAGAAACAGAGTTCAAAATGTGACACCAATAGGCATCTTACAGAGCATATAGCCCCTCATGAAAAACCATGAGATATAGTAAATAGAAAAGAATAGACCAGACATACAAGGATTCAGAGTTAGCTGCATGTGGTGATAGTGATGACCATTCAGGCAGTCCTATTGGCCTCCAAAGTGAGCTGGGGTTGTAGCCGCACAGGACTTTTATAACCAATGTACGACTGATATTGGTGGTCTCTTGTGACATTCACTGCTATCTCTAAGGCGACCTGATTGCTTTCAACAACAACGTAATTCAAACTCCAACAATTAATCCAGAGATCGAAGATGGCAAAAGATTTGAGAGAACAGGGTTTGATATTGAGGAAAAAGGTAATGATATAGCATGGTCTCTCTTAACTGCAGTGAAGAAGATTTAGGAAGGGTTCATGTGTGTTTTAACTACCTTTTTCTAAATTTGAAGAAGATTTTGTAAATTTAAAACTAATAGGTATTTTTCGAACTAAAATTTGTACTTTTAGTATATTTAAAAATAAATATATAAAAATTGAGTGTGATTTATTTAATTTATTTCATTTTTTTTTAAAAAAAACAACCATGTGATGTGCACGAGACAAACATGAATAGTTTTTTTTTTTACTATATAAAAGAAGTCGTTTTAATCATTATAGAAACTAGGTATATAATTCGTGCTACGCACAAGTCTGTATTAATATTTTAGTTTATTTTTTTAGCTATTATCTTTAAAATTATAAAAAATTATATATATAATTTTTATTTATATAAGAGAATTTAATATATAATATGTAATTTATCCTAGTTTTATTTATAATTTTTTAAAAATATTATGTAAAATAATAACAATGACACCTATCGAATTATCCAACTTTGACGTACATATACATTTGATTTAGAGAAATATAATCTTGCTAAGATTTTGGTATTATTTTCTGTTTTCCATAGAATTTCTATAGTTCTTTTTTTCTTGAAGATTTACGTGTTCAAATATTTAGTTTTTTATTGAAAGTCTTATTGATGTTGTGTACCACTGTATATATAATCCATGATTCAAGTTGATTCGCATTTAATTTTATTAGAAAGCTGTAATGATCATTCAAAACCATTTTTTTCTTCTCCATCATGTCTTCCAAGAGTTTTATGTTATATTTTTATTCAGTTTTCATTGTTTTAATTGTTAAATATAGTTGTTGTAGATTTTTTTAAATTGATAATGATAATGATTACTTTTTTTATACATGTATTGTTAATTTTTAATTTTTTTATTTAACTTTTAAAATTTTAAACCATATTCACATTTTCTAATATAATAAATATGTTGATTTGGATCAATCAGATTGAATTTACTTTTTTTTGTTGGACATAATTTATTAAATTAAATTTTAATGTTTTAATTATACTTAATAATTTTTTGTTTGATTTATAAGCTGATGTGGACCAATTAAATCAAGTTTTTTCGTCCTAATCATACTTAACATTTTTTTATTTAATGAATATGCTGATGTGGACCAATCAAATCGAGTTTTTTTAATTTCATGTGGACGCCCTCAATACACTATGCCATCAACTTTTACATATTATACTAGGTATATAATTCGCGCTATGCGCGAGTCTGTATTAATATTTTAGTTTAATTTTTTTTAGCTACTATCTTTAAAATTATTAATATATAATATATTTATAGAATAATATAAGAAAGTTTAATATATAATGTGTAATTTATCCTATTTTTATTTATAAATTTTAAAAAACTATTAGTTAAAATAATAATAATGACACCTTTCGAATTATCCAACTTTGACGTACATATACATTTCATTTAGAGAAATATAATCTTGCTAAGCTTTTGGTATTATTTTCTGTTTTCCATAGAATTTATATAGTTCTTTTTTTTTCTTGAAGGTTATGTGTTCAAATATTTAGTTTTTTATTTAAAGTCTTATTAATGTTGTGTACCACTATATATATATATAATTCTTATTCATGTTGATTCGTATTAAATTTTGTTATGAAGCTGTAATGATCATGCAAAACCATTTTTTCCTTCTTCATCATATTTTCCAAGAGTTTTATGTTAAATTTTTATTCAGTTTTCATTGTTTTAATTGTTAAATCGAGTTCTTGTAGGTTTTTTAAAATTGATAATTGATAATGATTACTTTTTTTTATACATGTATTGTTAATTTTTTTTTAACTTTTAAAATTTTAAACCATATTAACATTTTTTTATTTAGTTAATATGTTGGTTTGGATCAATCATATTGAATTTACTTTTTTTGCTGGACATAATTTGTTAAATTAACTTTTAATGTTTTAATTATACTTAATTATTTTTGGTTTGATTTAAAAGCTGATGTGGACCAATTAAATTAAGTTTTCCATCCTAATTATACTTAATATTTTTTTATTTAATAAATATGCTGATGTAGACCAATCATATCGAGTTTTTTAATCCTATGTGGACGCTCTCAATGCACTATGCCATCAACTTTTATATATTACTAGTGTTTTGCCCACGTTGCGCGTGGGTTGTATAGTTATATTGTAGTTTTATAATAGGTTATCAATGAATTTTGTGTTTAATATTGTGATAAATTATAGAGTAGTATATTTGCATGTGATTCTTAGATATAATCGAGCGAAGTAAGTATCAGAAGGATGTATATATATATATATATGTGAAAAAATGATCGAAATTTTTGTATAATAATTTGAAAATAGATTAATATACCTTTTGGCTTAGTTAAAACTTTTTTTAAGAGTTAATGCATGTTTTTGCAAATATGAAGGGTAAAGTTTGACATTTTTGTATGATAATTTGATTTGTAATTTTGTTATATTTTTTGTTTATGTAAATAGTATCCACATGAACTATATATGGACATCTTATGTTATAATTCTATTTCTTTAGTGAAAACCATGAGTATTTTTTTATACTTTCAAAATATTTTGCATAAACTTCCCTTTCGCTTGATGCTTTTAAAAAGAAAAACTCAATCCTTACTCTATTTTTGTTTCATATTGTGTATTAGGATTTTGTTTTTAATTTTCATATAGTATGCATTTCTCTACTTATCAATTTTTTAAGATTCAGTATGTACATAGATATTTTATAATTAGTTCATATATTCAACGAATAAAACAAATGGAAATTAATAATAAACTTTTTTTATTATATGAGTTCTTTATTGATTGATATAATATTTGTTTGATAGTTTAGCTAGCTCAATCATTTGCCAATATTGGTGAAGAGTGTGGAATTTATCGCTATATGTTATTTAAAAAAAATCTTTTCAGTTTTATGTTTCATGAAATTTTGCAAATAAAAATTAAAAAACGGTGAGTAACTGTCTTTAATCACCGGTTCTTTAGTTAGGTTTTTACTCCAGTTTTTCTACAATATCGGATTACAACGAACAATATGGAACTCTATATCAGCTTTAAAAACTTGAAATCTGTTAGTTACAATTGTATAAATTAATTTTCTCTAGACAAAAGAAAACTGAGTCGCTCCTTAAGTTTTACTTTTGGCAAAAAAAACGTTCTCGAGTTCCAACAATACTATGATTCTGACTCATTACTTGATTCATATTATTAATATAAATGCAAACAGTTGTGAGATTGTATTTTTATATTGCTTACAACAATCTCAAGCATGAGACACATTAGACTTCATTTGTGATAGAGTTGTGTATTATTTATACCATATGTGGCTCATTGCCATGTCTTTTTTTTTTTGACATCCTCATTGCTATGTCTTTTGGATTTCCAAATATTTTTGCTCTATTTATTTAAGTTTTATTGTTTATCACCAGTTTGGTTGTCATTAATTAATAAGTAAAATTTGTGTTTAGTGACGGCTGATTCCGTTTCTGGTGAGTCAGAGGCGAGATGATTGGAAACCGAGAAGATGATGACTCCATAAAATAAGCTTTTGTTTAAGCTTTATAATTGAGTTATAGTGTAATTCGTTTTCAGTTTTTTTAACTTTGTTTTTTTATTAAGAATTTAAGAATTATAAAAAAAAAATTAGGTAAAATTTGAAAAAATTTTGATTAATAAATTATTTAATAAAATGACTTTAAATTATTGGTTGGAGAAGATGACATAGCAGTTTTGAAATTTACCATTAGTTAATTATTTTTGCTAATGTGGTATATTGTCTTATTCTTATTGGTTAGTTTTTTTTATAATTTAACGATATGACAATTTGTTATATTCTTATTGGCTGATTATTTTTGCCTATGTGGCACCCCTTAGAGAGCAGGAAACCTATCTCTTTTATATAAAGGAGATACTAGGTATATAACTCGCGCTATGCGCGAGTCTTTGTTAATATTTTAGTTTATTTTTTTAACTACTATCTTTAAAATTATTAAAAATTATATATATTTATAGAATTTTTTATTTATATAAGAGAATTTAATATATAATGTGTAATTTATCCTATTTTTATTTATAAATTTTAAAAAACTATTAGGTAAAATAATAACAATGACACCTATCGAATTATCCAACTTTGACGTACATATACATTTGATTTAGAGAAATATAATCTTGCTAAAATTTTGGTACTATTTTCTGTTTTCCATAGAATTTTTATAGTTCTTTTTTTCTTGAAGGTTTACGTGTTCAAATATTTAGTTTTTTATTGAAAGTCTTATTGATGTTGTGTACCACTATATATATAATCCATTATTCATGTTGATTCACATTTAATTTTGTTAGAAAGCTGTAATGATCATGCAAAACCATTTTTTCCTTCTCCATCATGTCTTCCAAGAGTTTTATGTTATATTTTTATTCAGTTTTCATTGTTTTAATTGTTAAATCGAGTTGTTGTAGATTTTTTTTTAAATTGGTAATTGATAATGGTTACTTTCTTTTATACATGTATTGTTAATCGTTTTTATTTAACTTTTAAATTTTTAAACCATATTAACATATTCTAATTTAATAAATATGTTGATTTGGATCAATCAGATTGAATTTACTTTTCTTATTGGACATAATTTGTTTAATTAACTTTTAATGTTTTAATTACTTAAAAAAATTTGGTTTCATTTAAAAACTGATGTGGACCAATTAAATTAAGTTTTTCCGTCCTAATCATACTTAACATTTTTTTTTGTTTAATGAATATACTGATGTTGACCAATCAGATTGAGTTTTTTAATCCCATGTGGATGTCCTCAATGTACTATATATTATATATATTATATGATGATGATTTGATTTATTTACATCTGTCTAGTGACTTTTGGCGCGCGTGATGCTATCTTATATCTAAATACCTTTAAATTCATCCGCAAGTATATAGATTCAAGAGCTTCAATCTCTGATGAGATACAACTCGGAGAAGAAGATGACGTGGGCACCAAGTCAATTAACTGTTTTGTATCTTCAACAATAATTAGATAAGATATATTTCTTCCTTAGATATAGGAGCTCGATCTCCATAACTCCATTTCCTCATTTTCAGTTTTCAACTTTGTAGCAGTTGTTTCCTTTGTCGTGGGAAGCTTTGGAGATTGTTGAATATCGAACTCCACAGTGAGTCACCAAGAGCGACGTTAACGAGAGATTGACCGACATAAAGGCTAAAGCAGAGAACTTTAGGATAGAGTTCTGCAGATAGAGAGTTTCACACACTTGTCTTGAATGTGCTCTTTTCTGTTTTTTTTTTTTTAAACTTCCTCAATGGAGAAATTCGTTTATTTGAGCTGATGAGAGCATTACTATTTGTCTTGTGGCAGAAATCTATTCTAGTGAAAGTGGGCTTAATACTTCAAAGCGATGCTTTCAGATAACAGTGACTCCTCAGGTATTACAACATCATTCATCTCTTTTTTTTTTTCCTCAGTTCCTTCATTACTTATATTTTTGTGAAAAGCTTATTGTGTAGCAAATGTATCTATGTCAACTGAAATATCTTCTGTTTTAGCGATTTAGCTGTTCTTCTGATCCTCTGCTTCTTCTCTTGTCTCAAATAGGATGATGATCTAGAGGAGTCATCGATCCCACCAGGTTACTACTACTACTCTTTAAGAAGAGCGCTTGTTATTAGCTCTTCTGTACTTTCTTAGTGTTAGAGCTCTCAGATTGTCTTGCAGTTCAGCTGGGCTTGGTTTTCTCGCACACGGACGAGGTTCAATTCTAGGTTTAACCAGTTTTTGTCAAGTTAATACAGATATATGATGATGACACTCATGTGGGTAGAGAGTGTTCTTACAGTATTCGAGGAATCCATGTTAGTGACCTCACCATCTTAAAAGAGAAGCATGAACAAGAGGTAAATATCTCTTACAACGTTATGGTTTGTTATAATTTTATTTGCCTGAATCACAACCACCCTCTGTGTATTAACAAACACAAAGAGTATTGGTCTCATCAGCAAAGGACTGGTTGTCTGAACACTATGAGTGAAAAGAACAACACGTGCAGATGAAAATGTGTCACCAATTTGACTTTAGAAACTTGAAATTCTCAAACGTTTCACCCTTTTCACTCACTCAGCACCAGGTTTATGGCACGAACATTTTGAGGAATCAACAAATAAAACTCAGGAGGGCATGAATGTTACAGTTTTTTCAGGTTTCAAATTTCCGGATGCAGTGTAGATCAAGAAGGCTCAAGCTTTTTCCGGGATCAAAATCGTCTGTGTCTCAGCTTGAAGATCCTCTCATCAGTTTCCGTTTTTTTTCGGAGAAGGCGACTTAAATAGGTTCCAAACGGATGTTAACGGGTCGTCTACCTGAAAAACATCACATAAAGAGCCATTAAAGACATCACAACTGATCTATGTGATAGGGTCAGGTTTTACCCAAATAAAACTACTGCAAGTGCACAACAAAAGCAGTTGTAGTACAAGGAGTTATCGAATCCCAAGGGAGTAATGCAGACTACACTATCGAATATAGGTTCGGACTAAGCTAAGCAAAATATGATGTATGTAATGCGAATGAATGAATAGAAGTAAGCAAACGATTGTGTGATATGATCTAAGTTCAAGAAGATTAAAAGGCGCTAAGCCAGGGTAATTCCCAGGTTTGAATCCAAGAATGTATGATGCAGGAAATCAGGAATTATTAAAAACCGTTTTAAACATGAATCTCTAATGCATAACTAATCAATTCTCATTGCAAAAGTTATCTATACCTAGATCACAGAGTTTCAAATCTTTTTGTAAACCCTAACAACCTAAGCATGCAGGAATGATCAGATTCAATTGTTTACAAAACTCCTAAGCCAAATCTCTTTGTACTAAGTTGTTTTGCTCATCAAATACTAGTTCAGGTTATGAATAATGCTCTCACATATATTTAACAACCAATGATTTTCGGATTCCTAGATGGTGTGTCTCAGAAATTCGATTTTAAAGCAAGCAGAGATGAAAAACCATGAGATATTCCTAACAGATAGCGATTCTACACTCTTTTCATCAACCTTTGAAAAACCCTAACTTAACTAGCAGATTACTCAGACATGATTATGAGATCACAAAACATAACTGAATAAAATTGCATTAAGAGAAAGAGTAAGAAACAAAGGGGGTTCGAAATCTTTTCAAAAGAGTACAGGATTTGTCTCCCCAAAAAGCTCTGAATAAATCTCTCTCTAGCTCTCTGAATTCTCAAAAACTAAGATAATAGCCAACAATGGCTGAAAAACCTAATAAATAGAAGCTAAACACGATCTGGGGTCTTCATGTAAATAAAGGAAACTTCTGGGCCAATTCTGTAAATCTTCTTGATACTTTTAATAAAACAGCCACGCTCCTTCCTTAATGGGTGACGAGCGTCACCAGTCTGGTGACGATCGTCACCATATGCGATACTTTTCGGCTTCGAGCTTGGTACTTCGTGGCTTCCACTCAGAATGCTCCAAAAGGTTCCAAAATCTCCAATTATGCTCCAGACATGCTATAACCTGCAAAGACTCTTCTAGGACTCTAAAAATACCAAAAAGACTCAATAAAAAGGACTTATATCATGGTTAAAAACCATAAAAAACCATGATATATAACCTCCCCCAGACTTAGCTTTTGCTTGCCCTCAAGCAAACATTAGACAAAGAATAAGGTCGAGGTTTGAAAACAAGAAACAGTCAGTCAGTCATCAGAAACACCACACTAGTTAAAACTTTCGAATCCACATACCACAGAGTCAACACAAGATCAAATTTCAGCCTAATCATCACAAGCTTAGCAAATCTCTCAAGTCCAGTCTAAATCCCTTCAAGAAATCCGAAATTTCTACTGTCAACTCCTTATTTTTTATCTAAGTGTGAAGTCTCATCAAAGCTCTATCATCTTAATCACTTTACAGATTCTTTTCTCTTCCTAACAACTGAACAAATCAATCTCAACACAGCTCTCCTATTTTCTCTTCCTTTAATCTTTTTCCTTAGGATATTTTCGATTTTTCACTTCTTTTTCTCAACTTTTTCGGTCTAAGAAATGATGCTACTCAATACTTGTGTTCCTTGTGAGGAGACATGGTCATGAATGCACCATTCTTTGAACTTAAACTTTTAAAAACTACATCAGGGAAGATCAAAGAGAGACTGTATCTTAACCTTATTGTCAGTGCTGAAAGAGAGAATCAAGATCAATAAGAATCAATCACCAAGACAAGAAGTTTAAAGTTCATTAAGGTGGAGCTAACAGTAAATTTTTCAGATTCTCTAAGAACCTAAACCTTCATTGCTAGACTGATCTACCTATGACTTTCAACTTAGTGAGACTTGTAATCAACTACTGTGGCAATGGTTCTTATCAGCAAAAACGTCCTATGGTTAGTTCCAAGAAAAACTGACAGTTTCAAAAATTTTGACTCTAGAAAAACAGGTTTTTGACTCAACTTTAAGACTCTAGAAACATGACACAAAGCACACAACGTCAGTAACCACCTCCCCCAGACTTAAACAACACTGTCCCCAGTGTTATTAAGCCAAGAGTTGGTCAAAATGAAGCATGAGAACGTGTAAAACCAAGGTGAAAAAGTGGTACCTCGCGAAGGACCTGGTGACGAGCGTCACCAGATTGGTGACGAGCGTCACCATCTCTGATACTTCAGAAATCGACATGTTGGATGTTTAAATGCTATGCCATCATGTGTACTCCGAAGTCAAACTGTAAGAGCACTCAAAACACACATCAAAACATCCAAACAAAGCATAGTCCATGGTCCAACAAGTTCACAAGATATCATCCAAGCAAACTGAACAAAGTGACTTTTTTTTTTTTTTTTTTGATTTTTCTCATGTTTTTGGGTTTTTGTTTAGCTATGTAATAGAAAACTAAACTAATATATGAAATATAAAACTTACCAGTGGGTTGCCTCCCACTAAGCGCTTGTTTAAAGTCATTAGCTCGACTTTGAATGCTGCTCAGACAGCTGGTGGAGCAAAAGGTGGCATTGAATGCCTTGGAGAAGAATGTCTCCTCATCCATGGTGGTTTGTAAGCAGTAGATGTATGAACACTTCCAAGGAAGTGAGGAACATCAGCAGAGTGGGTCGTGACTGTGGGTGGGATACTTTTTTTTCCTGCAGAATCATCAAAAGAAACACCAAGCTTTCTACGAGAATCTCGTTGCTTGCATAAGTGTGAAGCATCTTTTTCACCTTTTAAATTCTTATTGATTAGATTAGGAGGTTTGGATTTGGTTCCAGGAAGTGCATACCTTTGCTTAGTTGCAGGTTTCTGGGTTGTGGACTGTTGAATTTTCGGATTGGCAACATATGATGGACTTGTAGAGCAAATATCACGTCTCTCCTTTGTGTCCAGATTGGTGACGAGCGTCACCAGGTCAGTGACGCTCATCACTGACTCTGCAGTTCGAGTTTCTGCAGTTTTCCTGCAATTCAGCTCTGCAAGTGTTGCTTCCATCACATACACGTCTTCCTCTAGCAACTTGGCATTCATTAGAACCTCTTTTTCAAGCCCAGTCATGAAGATATGATCATCACTGCAATCCTCAAACCCAACAGCTTCTGCAGAAGTTTCAGATATTGGCTCTTCAACAGCCATCTTGCTCACTTGCCCACTTATATCTGATTCATTGACACACTCAACAATAGTGTCTTCTGAATGCTCCATGACAGTCTCTTCATCTCTAGAAGTTCTTACAGAAAAGGTCTGACCATCAATGGTAGAACTCCCTCTTAACTTATCCATGTCAAAATTCATGACAACATCACCAAGATCAAGCTCAATGTTCCCCTTTCTAACATCAATGATGGCTCCAGCAGTAGCCAAGAATGGTCTTCCCAGAATAAGAGGATCTTTAGGTTCTTCAGCATATTTCAGAACCACAAAATCTGTAGGAATTATGCAGCCTTCAATGTTAACATGAACATTCTCTAACATGCCTTCTGGGGTCCTTATAGATCGATCTGCTAGGATGAGAGAGATCCCAGCTGGCTTGAAATCAGTCATTCCAAGTCTAGCAGCAACAGAGAAAGGCATCAAGTTAATACTTGACCCTAGATCACATAGAGAGTGTGGAAAACGTCTTGCAGATATTGAGCAATCAAGCACAAAGGTCCCTGGATCAGATAGCTTCTCTGGAACTCTGCTTTGAGTGATGGTATTGACTTGTTCAGAAACTGTCACCTTCTTCTTATTCTTTGGAACTGTACTCAAGAGGATTGCAATGATGTCTCTGGTAAGCAATGCTCTTTCCTCAGGACTTACACCATTCACAACCATTCTCTTTACATACCTTCTTAGAGCTGGTGAAAGCTTGACTGCATCAACAAGTGGGATCTCAAGCATCAGCTTGTCTATCATAGCTTTACATCTGGCTTCTTCTATCTCCTGTTTAGACTTCCTAGGATGCTTGGGGAATGGTGTTTTGGGTTTATAAACACGTTCCTGGTCATAATTTGCAGTTACAGGCGAAGCAGCTTCGTTCTGGGGTGGGTGACGACCGTCACCAGGGGGTGACGCTCGTTACTCACTTGTGACAACCCCCGATACCCTTGTAGGTTGGTGATGAGCGTCACTCCTCCTTGGTGACGCTCGTCACTCACCTCTGAGACAGAAAATTTTTTATCTTCAGACTCCATCAGTTGCACGATCTGTTCTGCACTCAACCTCTTTTTCTGCACTGTTTTAAGCTCATTTTCATTCCTGACTGTGATGGCATTAACCTGATGCTTGGAATTAATATCAGTCCTTCCAGGAAGGAATCCCTCTTTCCTTTGAACAGCTCCTGCAGTTTGAGCAACCTGCACATCAAGCTTCTTCATGTGAGAGTTCATACTCTCAATTTTTCCATTCAGGTCTTGATACAGCGAATCTAGCTTGCCATTGAAGTTCACTGTCATCTTCTGCTGTCTTTCAAGTATCTGCTCCAGCATAGCTTCCATTTTATTGTCTTGTGGAGGTGCAGTTTGGTAGGAAGAAGAACCAAAATTCCTGCTGTTTTGGTAAGGTTTCTCAACTTCAGTCTTCTGGAATGGGGGCTTAGGAGTGTAACCAGGCGTGCTCTGTCCTCCTGTAAAGGTACTCTGCTGATTATTGCTGTTGTAGCCTCTGTTCCATTGCTGATTTCCAAACTTTTGGCTCTGAAAACCCTCTCCATTGATGAAAAAAACATCTTTCTGCTCAAATTCTTCAGGATTTTCGAAACTCTCCACTTCTGCAGCGAATTGGACTGACTTCTTTCCCACCAAAAGGCTGTGCATGCTGTCCAACTTAGCATTAACTTCAGCTATTTGGTTTCCATCATTCAAACCAGCCTGCTGCTTTCTCTGAAAATCTGCATTCTTAGTGCTGTTACTGCAGGCCAAGTTTTCAATCAATCTTACAGCTTTTTCTGGTCTGTTGGTGTTGAAGTTTCCTGCACTTGCTGCATCCAGCGCCATCTGGTACTTCCAGTCAATGCCTCTGAAGAAGATACCAAGCAGTTGCACCTGATTGAAACCATGATGAGGACAGTCCCTTTGATAAGACTTAAACCTGATCCAAGAAGCCTTGAAAGCTTCAGTAGGGCCTTGTGTAAATGATGCAATTTTCGTCCTCATGTCTTCTGATCTGGCATCATCATAGAAATTGTTCAGAAAAGCATTCTTGGTGTCCTCCCAAGTAGTTAATGAAGCAGGTTCCAGTTGCTTCAGCCAATATGCAGCTTCTCCTTCAAGAGAGTATGGAAAAAGCTTGCAGAACAGAAAGTCATTGCTAACCCCATTAGCTTTGACACTGGAAGCCAAGTCCTCAAATCTATCTATGTGATCCACAGGATGCTCATGAGGTAAACCATGGAAGGGATGCTGTCCAACCAGCTGATAGTAGACAGGTTTAACCTCAAAATCGTTCTTCTGGAAGGCAGGAGGTCGGATTGCAGCTCTGTTGGCATAGAACTGATCAGGTCTGTTGTAGTCACCTAGAGTCCTCTGAACAAAACGCCCAGCAGCGTTATTGACAGCAGCAGGGACCCCCACGTTCTCAGCCACTTGCTGAACCTGCTGTTCAACAATGACATTCCCCTCTTGATCAATTCTCTGCCCCTCTTCGTTCCTCCTGTTTCCTTCCCTGTCAACCAAGTGACCTTCTGCATCTTCAACTAAGATAAGTGGAGCGACCATTGTAGATTGCTTCTTAGCTTTCCTGTTAGTTCTCTCCAACCTAGCAAGCTCGTCGATGCTCAAAGTCACAAGCTCCTTCTCTTTGTTGCTTCTGGTTCTGCGATTAGGCATACACCTGAAACAGGAACAAAGAAAAGTAGCTGAAAATCAGTAAACAAATAAAAACTTAGACAAAATCCTAATACTAAAAATTGATAGGCAGCTATTACTCCCCGGCAACGGCGCCAAAAACTTGATAGGGTCAGGTTTTACCCAAATAAAACTACTGCAAGTGCACAGCAAAAGCAGTTGTAGTACAAGGAGTTATCGAATCCCAAGGGAGTAATGCAGACTACACTATCGAATATAGGTTCGGACTAAGCTAAGCAAAATATGATGTATGTAATGCGAATGAATGAATAGAAGTAAGCAAACGATTGTGTGATATGATCTAAGTTCAAGAAGATTAAAAGGCGCTAAGCCAGGGTAATTCGCAGGTTTGAATCCAAGAATGTATGATGCAGGAAATCAGGAATTATTAAGAACCGTTTTAAACATGAATCTCTAATGCATAACTAATCAATTCTCATTGCAAAAGTTATCTATACCTAGATCACAGAGTTTCAAATCTCTTTGTAAACCCTAACAACCTAAGCATGCAGGAATGATCAGATTCAATTGTTTACAAAACTCCTAAGCCAAATCTCTTTGTACTAAGTTGTTTTGCTCATCAAATACTAGTTCAGGTTATGAATAATGCTCTCACATATATTTAACAACCTATGATTTTCGGATTCCTAGATGGTGTGTCTCAGAAATTCGATTTTAAAGCAAGCAGAGATGAAAAACCATGAGATATTCCTAACAGATAGCGATTCTACACTCTTTTCATCAACCTTTGAAAAACCCTAACTTAACTAGCAGATTACTCAGACATGATTATGAAATCACAAAACATAACTGAATAAAATTGCATTAAGAGAAAGAGTAAGAAACAAAGGGGGTTCGAAATCTTTTCAAAAGAGTACAGGATTTGTCTCTCCAAAAAGCTCTGAATAAATCTCTCTCTAGCTCTCTGAATTCTCAAAAACTAAGATAATAGCCAACAATGGCTGAAAAACCTAATAAATAGAAGCTAAACACGATCTGGGGTCTTCATGTAAATAAAGGAAACTTCTGGGCCAATTCTGTAAATCTTCTTGATACTTTTAATAAAACAGTCACGCTCCTTCCTTAATGGGTGACGAGCGTCACCAGTCTGGTGACGATCGTCACCATATGCGATACTTTTCGGCTTCGAGCTTGGTACTTCGTGGCTTCCACTCAGAATGCTCCAAAAGGTTCCAAAATCTCCAATTATGCTCCAGACATGCTATAACCTGCAAAGACTCTTCTAGGACTCTAAAAATACCAAAAAGACTCAATAAAAAGGACTTATATCATGGTTAAAAACTATAAAAAACCATGATATATCACTATGACAACCAATAATCTCACAGGTATAGAAATGCATATGGTTCTTGTCCTTCATAATATAATAATTTATCTCATGCTCAGAACGAATCCTTTATGGCGTTGAAGTGCAGACAGAGTCTGTCGCCATCCAGGGCCTCTTCTACCAGTTGACGAGATCCAAGGACAGAAATGGCTATGCTGCTTTATTGGATCAAATTCCATCTGTTTGTTTGACGTCGATGATGTATCTTCTTCACCAAGAAAGATGGTTTTAATAAGCATAATTTAGCTGAAATTCTTATCTTTCCAACACACAAAGAAGATTCAGCTAAGAATTACATTAGCAGGAACATAGCAACAACCAGATAGAACAGACTAGAATTCCATAGAAAATTGTGGATCAAAGGTCACAAGGAGATCTGAAAGTAGAAAGCCTCCTCATAAGGCCTGCAAAGACCAGACAGCGATGACGTCCCGGCGGAAACTTTCAGAGCTGAAGAAGACCTATCAATGGTAGCTAATACCGTCTTTGGCTCAACCAGTGCTAACGCAGATGAAGGATCTGAACGCTTCTTGCCCCTTGATTGTTGATCTACAGATGAACTACAGAAACACAAAGGGATATCAAGTAAACATTTGCTCTTGTTGCTACTGCAATGTCAAAAACCCTAGCCTCTAGAAATCAGACTTAACGATTGTAAGAGTCTGGAAACTTAGATACGGAGGATGAATCGATCCATGAAACTCATTTGGAGTTCTTTAGTCGCGTTGTTGTTTAAACTGATAAACGAAGGTACATGAAATTCCAAAACTGACCTGGTGGAGGAAGAAGGAAGCTGAGATTTCGATGGGGTAAAGAGCTTTTCCATGATCTGGTGGAATCTCTTCTCCGAGTCTTGTGCCATATTTGATCTATCTTCCAGAGAAAAACGCAGCTTCCTCCGTCTAATTTCGTCCTGCCACAATCCTATAAACCCTAAATCCTTACAGATTCCATCTTCGTCGTCGCTGCTCAGGTGAACGAGTGGAACAACACCAAAACGACAGGACCTCATGTCGTTTTAGCCATCTTCAGATTCGACAAAATCCCAAAGTTTTCGGATCAATTGCTGGAATGCCACTTTCAGTGAAAAAGTGATCTCTTATGCCATTCTCTAATAAATCATTTCTTTTTGATTTTTTTTTAAATCCAAAATTTAAGAAAATACTTTTATGTCCTTAACTGATTTGGTTATTTACAAATCAAAACCCACTTAAACCTAAAAATACGTAAGTCAAGTTTTCCGTAAGTCTCTCTCTCTCTCTCTTTTTCTATTTTTTTTTCAATTCTCCAAATTCATCATCCCTTTCAGCAACAGAATTGAACTTCTTTGCTGGACTGGTTATTCAGAGCGAGCAATTGGCTGCCGGATTTCGTCCTGCAATGAGGCAGATCGCTTTAGGGATTGGAGATTGCTTATGATTCCGACCACATCTTTTCAAAAAAAAAAATTGACATCTCTTTTTCCCTTCAAGCCACTCTCCCAAATCTTTTCCTCTTTCTCTTTGTCGTCTTGTACTCTTTCATAGTTATCAGATTGAGTTGTGCGGTTGATTTCTTGGTCATAGTTGTCGGATTGAGTTGTGTGCTTTATTTCTTGGCCATAATTTTTTTTAAAATCACGGGAGTTTACAGTTGTTTCGACGGTTTCTGTGTGAATCGATCTGTTTACTTTTTCAGTTTCGAATTAAGGTTTTGACAAGACCAATGCCGATTTCATCACCTTGTACTTCGGTTGCTAATAACACTCTGTGCAATCCGATTTCTTCATTTTCAGATTCTCATCGATTTCCGAGGAGAATCTCAGGAAACAGGACATGGGTTCCCGAAAGAAGAGGACTTTATGTGAAATCGAGCAATCCACATGCGAAAACTGATGAAGCAACACAAAAATCGAGTAGTGCTAGTGAAAACAATTCGATTTGTTCTGATAGCTGCAATGCATCTAGCTTCTTGTATGTTCTCTGTCCATTGCTCAAAGTCTTCTCTGTGAGTCCTCCTCTCTTTACTCTATCTGTTTCTTTCTCAATTTATATTTCTCTTGGCTATTGTTTCCTTGAAATTGTCTGCTTTTATGTTTTTGTGTCTCGTTTGTTCTCATGCGCTCATTGTTGTGTGTTACTATTATGTCTCAAAGCTGCTTAACGAGATTTATAGGTTCTTTGGTAACTCTGTTGAATCGCGAGCTTGATGATTAGCTTCACTGGTGTTTGTATTAGGTTGAGGATCACTGAGAAGAAGGTTGCTGAAGAAGAAGGCAAGATTAGTCAATCAATGCATGACACTAAACTTGATTTCAATTAAGAATATTGCTTAAAATTTTGTATTAATTAATTACGGCTGTTTCTGAAATAAGAAGAAGATTCAGGATTCTTGTTGGTATGTGTGAGTTTTTTGGTCAATTCATTGAAATACATGATTCGGTTCAACAGAGTTTTACGGTTCAACTGAGTTTTATTAAGTTTAACTGGATTTTATCAAGTACAACGAATGACACAAGTAATAAGGTACAACTAAAATACATGGTTCGACTCAGTGAGTTTTACCGTTCAACTAGGTTTTATTAAGTTCAACTGGATTTTATTAAGTACTATGAATGACACAAGCAATGAGGTACAACTGAAATACATGGTTCGACTGAGTTCCACTGAGTGAGTTTTACAGTTCAACTGAGTTTTATTAAGTTCAACTAGATTTTATTAAGTACAACGAATGACATAAGTAACGAGGTACAACTGAAATACATGGTTCGACTAAGTTAGTTTTACGGTTCAACTAGGTTTTATTAAGTTCAATTGAATTTTATTAAGTACAACGAATGACACAAGTAACGAGATACAACTGAAATATGTGGTTCGACTAGGTGAGTTTTACGGTTCAGGGAATCGTCTCTCTTGTCTCCTCTCTCGGAATCGTCTCTCTCGTCTCCTCTCTGGGAATCGTCTCTCTCGCCTCCTCTCTCGGAATCGTCTCTCTCTTCTCCTCTCTCGGAATCGTCTCTCTCTCTCCTAATCTCTCTCTCTCTCTAAGTCGAAGAAAAAAAAAATTAGGGTTTTGAAACATTTGGGAAAGTGGACTTTTTGAAAATAAAATTAAAATATTGCAAATTCTTCCTGCTGGCGGAAAACTGAAAATTTATTAAATTTTTCAAAATAAATTGAACTTAGTTGTCCTCAAGCAAGCAGTTGAACCAAATTCCTAATAGTTGTACTTTTGCAATTTTATTGTACTTCTAGTTGAACCTTCTCCTAAACTATTATGCTGTAGTTGTACAAATGATTTTGGACCATTAAACATCATTTACAACGTTTTCATCGTATAATGTATGAAGAATTTAACATTTTGATTTTTTTAATCCTAAAAGGCTTAACAATATTGATATCTTCCTTATATTGTAAGGGGTGGTTGATGTGAAAACATGATTTTGTATCAAAATAAAAAAAATTAATATTCTCTATATTAGTAATTGTTTCCTTATAGTTGAAAATGTGTTTATAGGTCTTAATTAGTTGATTCACATCACTTGTAGCTTTAATAATTGTTTAGTTCACTTCTAAAGTTGATATTAGTTGTACCTAGTTGCACCCAGTTGCACCTGCTGGTGCAATTTCAAAAAAAAACACAAAATTATTAATAATTGTACCCAGTTGCACCAGATGGTGCGATTTTAAGAAAGACAAACACACAAACGCTAATAGTTGTACACAGTTGAACCTAAAAGTGCGAATAAGAGAATGACAAACACATAATCGTTAATAGTTGTACCCTGTTGAACCTGGAAGTGCGAATTCGAGAAAAACAAACATGTAATTGTTCATATGTGTTCTCAGTTGTACTTGGTAATGCAAATCAGAAAATGAGAAACACATAAACGTTAATAGTTGTACCCAGTTGAACCTAGAAGTGCGAATTCGACAAAATAAAACTCAAAATTGTTCATATTTGTACCTAGTTAAACCTGGTCATACAAATTCGCCAAACTGAAACACATATAGATTCATAGATGTACATAGTCCAACATGGTTGTACAAAACCCAAAACACACACAGACAAATCAAACTGCACTGCAAAACAGATGCTATTAATCGTGGGATGCCTTTCCTTCTACGAGAGCATATATGCATCTTTTTGTATACTCTAACGCGGCATTCTAGAATAAGTCACTCTATATCTGACTTATAAGTATGGACCCCAAAACAGTTCTTATGTGCTGCTCTGTCAATCATATCTTCCTGCTTATCTTATCTATTAACGCCGAGTAAGTTATCTCCTCCATAGATAAGTTCTTAAATGGTATAACATAGGTAGAATTACTTGTAAACCATTTCAACTCCTCTCCATCGCGTGAATAAATCTCTCCATAGTCAAAATATATGTTTGTGTGGTTGGTGCTCATGTTCTCCTGAAAATATAATGAAAATAGTCGATCAGTTGAACTAAAATGAACTCAATTGAACACAAAGTACCACAGTTATACCAGTTGAACTCAATTGAACTACATTGAACTCAGTTGTACCAGTTGAACTACACCTCACATTTGTACCAGTTATACTAGTTGAACTCACTTGAACTAAAGTGAACTCAGTTGTACCAGTTGAACTACACCTCTCATTTGTACTAGTTGAACTCAACTGAACTAAATTGAACTCAGTTGTACCAGTTGAACTATAGCTCTCATTTGTACCAGTTGAACTTAAGTTTTCAGTTGTTCCAGTTCGCTCTCAGTTGTACCAGTTGTACTATTTTTCCTATCAAAAGTCTGGGAATTTCGAGTTCGACTTTCGTTGTTCTGCATATGAATCTGATTAACATAACCACATTTTTCTCACAAATTACCGAACGTATGGCTTAATCTATCCACAATACATTGTTACCAACCCAGATCCCTAATTTTTTAAATCTAAAGCCCTAATTTTACACTCTAATTGAAATAGAAGAAATCACCTTTAAAATATGAGATCTTCAACAATGGCAAAAAGAGGACTGAAATTATGGGTCGGACGAAGTGGAGAAAGAGTCGATCTATGTTGGATGAAAAGGATGACGGGAGAAGAAGCTCAGAGAAAGAGCTTGGAAACCAGAAGAGAGCCCGAGTGAGAAGAGAGAGGAGGAGCTCGAGCTCAGCGAGGCTGCGGAGATTCAATTTTTTTTTTATTTTTTTTTACTTCTTTTACTTTTACTAATTTATTTTTATTTGGTTAATTTCAGTAACTTTGACTAAGGATTGATTTGTAATTTCACATCTCATTTAAATGAGAGAGTGGCATTAGATCATGGGATGGCAACCTAGATCAATTTTTCTGCCAAAATGGCATTTCAGCTCTTTGCTCAAAGTTTTCAGGTATTTTATGTATTTTACGAATATGTTCCTTTAGTTCTTAAGTAGTCAATAAAATACCTAAACATTTCAAATTTAATTCGAAAATCCAAAATTACAAATCGATTATTGATTTATTTAACACTTTATAAAAATAATTCAGAATTTATAAGCAAATTCCTCACAGAAACAGATATTCCTCAAGTACTACTACGAATTCATGCAAACATGTACTCCTTATACAACCGTAAGTATTTTCCTAAATTAATTTATATGATAGTCACTCAGCTTTCCGCAAACATGTACTCCTTATACAAATTCATAGAGAATATAGCTTGAATTTGTAGTAGTGGTTTGAACTTTGAAGCAACATTATAGAACCAGAATCTTAATGCGTTGCTTTTCCATGTCTGGATTGATAATTGAAAACTATATCTACACTTTTCATAGACATGAACTTTGTACAACTTTTGGCCAATTTTTGAAAAGTTATCTAGGAATCGATTTCTACAAATTTAGATTGCATATGAATTAATATAGTCATTTTTTTTATAAATCTATCTTCACCAAAGATATAATTCATGTAATTATTATTTTCCTGGCAAAAACTTTGATTGATCAATTTTTTTTGAAACAATTGTTTGTTAACAATTTTTTAAATCTATTCAAATTAATATAATTACAAGGATTGAGCCGAATATAATCTTAAAAGATGTATTGGCAATAATTAGTTCAAACTAGAAGAAATTATTGGTTAAAAGTTTATACCTTATAATTTTCTTGTTAAAAAAAAAGAATTGAGTTTAGTCAATTTAAATGGTAGTGGGTGTGGTAAATACATATTTAAAGAATATAATTTAATTTTTGAATGATAAGTTAAAATAGTATAATTTAAATGTTGGAAAAAGAATGGTAGATGAATTTATTTAATTTCGATTCAACCTTTGATATCAACAAGTAAACTTTGGGTCATAGATGAAAGATGATATACCGCTAAAACTGCTTTTGGTTTGTTAAAATGTGTCATATTTAGTCTTTAAAAAAATAAGCTTTTGTAAACTTTATATTTAGATAAGTTCTTTTGTAGGAACCTGAAAACAATTTTTTTTTGAATTTATTATTAAAGTTTTATGTTTTAGGTCCATAATCTCATCCAATATCTACTATTAATCCTTAAACGGTTTACAACTGGGCTCCATGTGGTAATAACATTTGATATGAACACCTGTCTTCTCCAGATTATGACGAATTTGTTTCTCCAACTTACCATGTATTGCATAAGCAATCAATTTACCGCAGTGATATTTGGTTTCCCTGGTTCTCGGGATATACGACTCCAATACAGTTTGGATGCTTGCTACAAGATCACGTGCGCTCGACACATCCCTAACTTTGACGTCTCCAAATCAATGAAGATATCAACTACGTTCTCATATGTGAACACCTCGCTAATAGTGACACTTCCACCACGTTTCTTTGTCTTTTCCGGAGTATAACCACCATCTAAATCTAAATCTAAATCATCATCATTCTTCATGCCGCGACTTGATCCAGCACTTGTATGGTTATGTTTACCGAAACTCGTGTTCACTAAGTTGTAAACCAAGTCCATTCAGCATTCGTCACGATGTACTCCAATCCGCCATGAAGGGTAAATCCATAACATTTGTGGTCTCTCCTTCTGAGAAAGCAACGTTCTGGAGATGCGTAGAAACAAAGTTTCACTACACTGTACAACTGTATACTCTGCATCCAATCCTTCAAGCACTCTCGCTGAGTTGGTAAGATCAACACAAACATGTGCCCAACAATTACTTGTTAAAAGAAAAAGAAAAACCGTATTAGTTATCACGCCAGTAGTGTAACTGAGAAATTGATTTCAATAAACTGACAACCAATAAACATTATAGAACCAGAATCTTTATGCTCTGCTTTTCCATGTCTGGATTTATAATTGAAAACTATATCTACACTTTCATAGACATGAATTTTGTACAACGTTTGGCCAATTTTGAAAACTTATCTAGGAATCGATTTCTAGAAATTTAGATTGCATATGAATTAATATAGTCAATTTTTTTTTATAAATCTATCTTCATTATAATTTTCCTGGCAAAAACTTTGATTGATCAATTTTTTTGAAACAATTGTTTGTTAACAATATTTTAAATCTAATTAAATTTATATAGTTACAAGGATTGAGCCGAAAATAATCCTAAGAGATGTCACTACAAGAAAAATATATATTACATCACTCATAACGTGTTATTAAAATAACTGATTCTATTTAAAGTCACTAATTAAAAACTGACACTATATATAAAATTTTACATCAATTTTTTAATTGATAAGAATCTTAACTTAACTAGTATCAATTAAAAATAATTGATACTAATAGTAATTTGATTAATGTCAATTAAAAAAAACTGATAATAATCATTAATTTATATCACTTTTGAAAAACTAACACAAATGTATAAATTTACATCAATTATATAAGTGAAGCATTTGATCAACTAGCATTAGCATCAATAATAAATGATGCTAATATTTCTTCCAGTTATAAAAGTGATGCAAATAAAATTTCCACTGAACAACTATTTGTTCCACATTGCTAAGAATGATGAAGAGCACTAGTTTCCTCCTCTATAAAAGAAATTCATCAACACTAATTTTTTTTATGTTAAATCATATATATATATATTTATATACATTTCTTAGAATAATAAATATAAAATTATTAGTTATCTTAAATTTATAATATTATAAAAATTAACACAAAAATTTAAATTAAAACGAATTTTAACATCTCTGAATTTTTAATATATAATATCATTTATTATAACTGATAGTAAATATTAATGTCATTTATTTTAAGCGATGTAAATATTAATATCTTTTATTTTAAGTGATTTAAATATTAATATCACTTATTACAAATGATATATATTAATATCAATTAATATAAGTGATGAAAATACTTGCATCATTAATAATATTGATATACAGTAAAACCTCTATAAATTAATAATGTTGGGACTCTCAAAATTTTATTAATTTATAGAGTTATTAATTAATCGATAAATTAATAATTATTAATTTATCAATAAATTAATAAAATATTAATTTATAGAGATATTTTTATTTTTAATTTTTAATATTCATCAAAAAACCAAATCAATATTTTCAACAATGTAAACTTCATTCAAAAAATGTCATAATAATGAATTTAGAAGATAAATCAAACAAATTTTATAAACTTAAAACAACAATATTATCATAGTTTACTATATTACATTATTAATATATGTCTAAATGTATAATTATTAATTTATATTATTATTGGGACTATATTTTTACATAGAACTTTCAAAAAAGTATTATCTTATTATCTTATCGAATTTTATCAATTTTTACACTGGCCCGACTTGGGATCGGCAAAAATTATTAATTTATAGTGATTATTAATTTATCGAGTATTAATTTATAGAGGTTCTACTGTAAAAAATTAGCATCACCACTTCTAAAGTCATTTAATTAAATGATGCAACTGAATTTGCATCAATCAAAAAATAATATTAACAAAGAAAATAAATGACACAACACACATGATTTTTTGTAGTGTGTATTGACAAAATTAGTTCAAACTCGAAGAAATTATAGGTTAAAAGTTCATACTTTATAATTTTGTTGTTAAAAAAAAGAATTGAGTTTAGTCAATTTAAATGGCAGTGGGTATGGTAAATGCATATTTAAAGAATATACTTTAATTTTCGAATGATAAGTTAAAATGGTATAATTAAATGTTGAAAAAAGAATGGTAGATGAATTTAGTTAATTTCGATTCAACCTTTTATATCAACAAGTAAATTTTGGGTCATAGATGAAAGATGATATACTGTACCACTAAAACTGCTTTTCGTTTGTTAAAATGTGTCATATTTAGTCTTTAAAAAAATAAGCTTTTGTAAATTTCATATTTAGATGAGTTATTTTGTAGGAACCTGAAAACAATTTTTTGAATTTATTATTAAAGTTTTAGGTTTTAGGTCCATAATCTCATCCAACATCTACTGTTAATCCTTTTTATAATTTAATTTTAAAAATATATTTTTATTTTAGATAGAGTTTGAATTCGAAGTACAAGAAAACCAATCAACTATACTACTAGCATAAACCGCTACCACTTTTGGTTAAACGTTATTATTTGTATTCATGTAATCTGATTCTTAAAAAGAAAAATATTTACGGCTACTTTAAATAATGAATGTTAAATGCTAACTCGTGTATAGATGATACTAAACATAATAAGTGTGTCTACATGAATTCGCTTTATATCTACATGGATTCTGGATCTAGTCATGATGATCAACAAATCGAGAATTATGTAGATTTCTAAGGTGTGTTCAGACCGAAACCTAAGCTGAGATGCTCAAGAAAGAAGCTTCAGGAATGTTTATAGAGCAGTACGTGAGAATAAAGTTCGAGTCGCCAGTCGACGTATTTACTGTGTTCGATTAAACATGTCCGAGTCTATACCATGATCCCTTACAAAAACATACGAGATGGCATACTGTTCAAGCATTCAAGGCAATCTCCTTAGAAATTTGTCCTCTAAGCCACAAGATGATAACCACTAAATGCTGTTCAAGCATTTTTTCCTTATTTGAATTCTCTGCTTTGTTACTTTGCTTTTGATCTATTTGACTTGTTTGCTTGCTTTCTTGCTTCTTTAAACATGGTTACTTTTTTTCCTAACCTCTTTACTTGAATCTGTCACGTGTTTCCTTACAATTATTTTTCTCTATATCCATGCGTGCTTGCTTGCTTCTTTTCTTGGGTGCGTGCTGTTTCCTTCCATATTCTTTTCTTCTTTTCTTTGATTGCTTTCTTCCTTGATTCATGTTCTACTTTTATTCTTCCTTAACTGATTTTTTTATTGGTTCCTTCCTTGCTTATTTGGCTTGTGCCTCTTCGAGACTAAATTCAGCTCAATACTCTTTAAAATTATAAAAATATTTGATACAAACATCTGATAGTTTACTAATTTAAATAAAAATACATAAATCTAAATGCCGAAAAATCACTACATTGTTATTCAACTGACTGTGACTTCTTACTTTTAGCCAAATCATAGTGAAAAAACTAACTTGTTATTTTTGGTAAAAAAAAAACAAAAACTCACTCATTACTTAGATATGTTTAGTGATCTTGTTAGTATAATCTAAGTGGGTTAGCATTTACCAATGCATTCTTTGAAGTAGCCGTAAATAGAAAAATTTAGGAATCAGATTACATTTGTATGCAAATAATTACATTAGGTTCCTGCAAAATAAGTTATCTGAGTATAAAATTCACAAAAGCTTGCTTTTTCCAAAATTAATATGATACACTTTGACAAACCAAAGCAGTTAGTGCTATAAAATCTATGCTGTGTAAAGGTAAAAATGAAATTAACTAAATTAATTCATTTACCATTCTTCTTTCCCACATTTAAATACCATTTGAATCTATGAATCGATAATTAAAGTACATTCTATTATTATGCATTAACCACACCTACTACCATTTACATTGACTAAATTCAACTCTTCTTTTGTTTAATTACCTCAAGACAAAATTGATTCTTTTACTAAAATTATATTGACTAAATTCATTTAAATACATTATTTAATTTACTAAAATTACATTGATTAAATTCATTAAACGACTTGCAATTTCTATTGTTTCACTGATGGATATAGTAAGTTCTTTCAAATATCCATTCATCCCAATGATAAAGAGAAGATCACTTTTATATGTCTTTATGGTATTTTTGCTTATAGACAAATGTCATTTGGGTTATGTAATGTTCTAGCAACCTTTCAAAGGTGCATAATGTCAACCTTCTCATCATATTGGGGAAATGGTAGAAGTTTTCATAGATAATTTTTCTGTTTATGATGCTTCTTTTTGTGCATGTTTGTCCAATCTAAGCAGGGACTTAAAGAGATGTGAGTAGACAAACCTAGTGCTCAGTTGAGAAAAATATCATTTCATCATGAAAGAAGCCATTGTGCTTTAGCACAAGATTTCAGAGAAAACATAAAGGTATAGACCATGCTAAAATTGAGGTTATGATGCATTTGGAGCCGCAACTTCAGTGAAAGGTATAAAGAGATTCTTGGGATGCTGGTTTTTACAGAAAGTTCATCAATAAATTTTCTAAGATAGCAAAACCTTTCATAAGGTTGACTTGCAAGGAAACTGAGTTTGTCTATACTGAAGAATATACATAAATGTTTTTGACTATCAAGGAAGCTCTTGTGACTCAACACATTGTTCAAACTTCTATTTTTTTATATTCTTTAGTTAATTTGTCTGGTTTATGAACTTAAATATGGTAAAAAAAATTAGGAGTCATGAGAATTTTAATTACTTTTTCCTAAATTTTGAAGAAGATTTTATAAATCTAAAATTAATGGGTATTTTCGAACTAGAATTTGTTTTTTAATATGTTTGAAAATAAATATATAAAAGTTGGGTGTGATTTTATTTAATTTTTTTTCATTTTTTAAAACAAATCATATGATGAGCAGGAGACCAACATGAATTGGTTAATATTTCAGAATATAGAAAAGAAGTCATTTTAATTATTATAGAGATTTAATTCATTTAGTCATTTGAAAAAAAAAATATGTTTAAAAAATGTTTGCGATTCTAAATTGTGACTATAAATATACTGTACATGGAAAACTTAATCATTACTTTACCTGAAAACAGAAAACATCTTAAAATACATTTCCCTAAAGACCTGAACAATATAAGAAAATGCAACTGTATTATTTGAGTTCAATGGCAATATGAACATTAAATTTAAAGTGAACAATCTTTTTTTTGTTCATATTGTCTCCTAAATTGACAATTTTATATCTTTCTAAACAAAAAATTTGTTCATGATTGAAAACAATTTTTTTTTCTAAGAAGACCATTCAACCTTCTGGCAATCTTTTTTTACATTAGACCATTTTAAAATTTGTCTCCTACGTTGACAACTTTATATCTTTCTAAACAAAAAGATTTGTTTATGACTAAGAAAGAAAAAAAATTCCAAAAAGGCCGTTCAACCTTAATATTTTTCAGATCAGACCATTGCTAAATTTGTTGTTTCTAAAATACTTTTTAATAAATAAAAGCCCAATATCTTAAAATATGTCTATAGATTGTTTTTCTATATATTTTCTCCATAATATTAGCATATGTAATGGTCAATGCACATATGAAATGTATATAATAAGTTTTATAATTAATATAAAAATTTAGTAATTGGATATATAAATTTTATTGGATTAAACGTGATGAAATCGAAATTAGCATACACAAAAACATTCAACAGCAAATGGATTGGGAACACACTGCACATAACACCCTTTCTTGCAGTGAACATTTTGGTGCTTCACAACCTGTGGCAAAACATCATGGTGTAATACAGTTTGAGAAGTTTCTTTAGGTAGTAAACGACTTGCCTCAATCGTTCTGATGCTCATCACTGCAGAACAAGAGCAGCATGTTATCGTTATATACAATAATTTTCATGTAAACTAATAATTATTTTCGTACATACAAAATATAAAATTTACCGAATGTAAGTGATAAAAAGAAAACGAAAGCAAACTTCATTGAAATTTTCTCCATTGTATTTTAGATGTTTTTTTTTGTGTGAGATGTTGTATCTTAGATGTTGAAGATTATGGTAGAAGATCAACTGTGAAATCCTTTTTATAGAATGAATAAATGGTGTTAGTTTAGTCAAATCAAATTTATAGAAAAAATCATTCAGTATGTACATGTACAGAAACGGATTGTAACAACGTTTAATACAGAGTACTAAACGTCGGCTATTAAGTGATTCAAAAGTAATAACTTAGGTTTGACCACCCACTTAACATCGTCAACGTTATATATATTGGGCTCACTTAACCAAAAAAGTTAAGTTTTACGTTTATATTAATTCCTTAACCAAGAGAGTGTTTTGATAATTAAGAGGTTTAGAGTCAGTTTCGTAACCGAAGCTAACTTGCTTCCAATTAGAAAATTTAAAGTCGATATAGTAAATGACTTACCGACGTCTTCCGCCGTAATTTTTTATACTCATATATTATATGCTTGTGTAAAGACATAATTTTCATAAGACCAAATCCCGATACTGATCATGGAAAATTTACTACACTTTTGACTGAAAATGGTGGTCGAGAAGAGACCTAAGCCGTTTAGGGTTGACGATAAGTTAGATCTGGAAAACCCTAAATAGTCGGAATTCGCATCACACTGCTCGATTACAATTACATGTACATGTTAGAGAAGACTTCCATGTCTGTTTTATTCATTTATTTTTATTATTTTCGACAGATGTCTGATTATTTTGTTTAAACTGAGTAGTTCAAAGGATAAGATGGTAAGAAGTAAGAACTTAGAAGCTTAGAGTCTATTAGGCGCTTCATCTTGTGAATTTCATCAGTTGCTTCATGCGTAAGTCTATTAATAATTTGAAGCGAAGGCATTACTCGCTGAATTCTATAGAAACCTCAAGAACATGGTTATCAACTAAATTAGGAGCTTAGATATTCGTCAGAATCGTGAATTTATAGATATTGTTGTGCTAATACTGTATATGAATTTTGACCCACATGGAATCTTATATTCACAAGTGTTGATTAAAAATAAAATAATAAAAAGTAGCACATGCTTTCGTAAAAAGTGAATATTCTGATGGGTGTTTGCTGGAGGAAGTACTTGAAGTTTCTGCAGACAGATCCCCATGGCTGTTACCGGTAAGATAAGGAGGTATCACTAATCACCTTATAAGAAAATTTCAAGCTTCTTCTGTGGCCTTTACATTATTACAAGTGATCTTGTGGTTGGAATTGGATGTATAGAACATGATTGTGTGTCAGAGATTTCTTGTTCTCTTAGTGAACATGTAACGACCCGGGTCCGGCCCATTTAAATAAATTTAAATAGATTGATTTGGCTATTTATGTCACCAAAGTGCACTTATCTTTTCGGTTAGTGGTTTTGAGAGAACTCCAGAATTAAGCGTGCTTGAGCTGGAGAAGGATTAGGAAGGGTGATTTTTCGGAAAGTGATTCCCAAAACCGCGTGAGTGAGGCCAAAACACAGGGAAAGATCATGTAGTGATTGCAAGGTTAGTAAATAAGTCGGTCAGGCTCCGGAAAAAATAACGCACCAACCCTCGGACAGGGACGAGGCCCACGAGCCTGATGGAGGGATGGGTGACTTACCGGTAGGGGCGGTCGGGGGTGTTACAGAACAACCTAAAGTTCCCCCACTTAAGTTTCTTAATGAAACTTTCGTGTCCTACAGTGTCATCTCATCTTTCATATTCATATCCAAAATAAGGTGATGATTTATTCATATATGCCCTACGCTTGTTAATCATTGATTTAATTGATTTCAGAAATGTCTCAACTCATTCATTTGACCTATATATATATATATATATATAGCCCCAAATCAGAAAGAATATTATCAATAATCCAGAACTTGTATCCCCTTCCTTCAAAAGCTTCAAGTCTCAAACCTCCACACCAAAAAAATGGCTTTGGTAAGGTCTCTTTAGTGCAAAGAAGATTCTCGGTGGCTCTTTAGTAGGAACCAGGAAAGCTACTTCTGCACCAAAAGGATTTCTTGCTGTGTAAGTCGGTGACCGGTGAGAGCAAGAAGAAGCAGAGATATATTGCGCCAGTCTCATACTTGAGCCAGCCTTCCTTTCAGGTTCTACTCAGTAAAGCTAAAGAAGATTTTGGGTTTCATCAGCCTTCCTTTCAGGTTCTTCTCACTTAAACGTAATTATTTGTATTCATGTAATCTGATTCTTAAAAAGAAAAATATTTACGGCTACTTTAAATAATGAATGTTAAATGCTAACTCGTGTATAGATTATACTAAACATAATAAGTGTGTCTACATGGATTCGCTTTATATCTACATGGATTCTGGATCTAGTCATGATGATCAACAAATCGAGAATTATGTCGATTTCCAAGGTGTGTTCAGACCGAAACCGAAGCTGAGATGCTCAAGAAAGAAGCTTTAGGAATGCTTATAGAGCAGTTCGTGAGAATAAAGTTCGAGTGGACAGTCGACGTATTTACTGTGTTCGATTAAACATGTCCGAGTCCATACCATGACCCCTTACAAAAACATACGAAATGGCGTACTGTTTAAGCATTCAAGGCAAACTCCTTAGGAATTTGTCCTCTAAGCCACAAGATGATAACCACCAGATGCTGTTCAAGCATTCTTTCCTTAATTGATTTCTATGCTTTGTTAATCTATTTGACTCGTTTGCTTGCTTTCTTGCTTCTTTATACATGTTTGCTTTTTTTCCTAACCTCTTTACTTGAATCTGTCACGTGCTCCTTTACAATTATTTTTCTCTATATTCATGCGTGCTTGCTTGCTTCTTTTCTTGGGTACATGCTGTTTCCTTCCATATTTTTGTTCCTTGATTGCTTTCTTCCTTGATTCATGTTCTACTTTTGTTATTCCTTAACTGATTTATTTACTGGTTCCTTCCTTGCTTACTTGGTATGTGCCTCTTCGAGACTAGATTCGGCCCAATACTCTTTAAAATCATAAAAATATTTGATACAAACACCCGACAGTATACTAATCTATCATATTATTAATTAGGAAATAAATAGGACTATAGTTAAAAGTCATGATGGTTGATTACTCTTTGCACCCTATACGAAAAGACTTTATTTACCTTTAATGAAATTAACAAATTAATGTAATATAATTTTTAATAGATTTTCGGTTTTTTTTAAACCTAGATTTCCAGATTTGAATTTATATCATAAAAATATTCAGTTTACTCAAAAAAGGTAACTAGCATAAATCACAAAAAAATAATCAAATCCTGCACAAGGTACAGGAAAACACATAGTCTATACTATATAAAAGTTGATGGTATAGTGTATTGAGAGCGTCCACTTGAGATTAAAAAACTCGATATGATTGGTCCACATCAGCATATTCATTAAACAAAAAAAATGTTAAATATGCTTAAATATAAAAAAAAAAATCTACGATCGAAAAAACTCAATTTTATTGGTCTAAATCAGCTTATTAATGAAATTTACAATATTTCTCAAAATAAAATAGAAATTAAAAGCTAAAAAAATCATCTAAAAAAGAATTTAACTTGATATTTTGGGTTAACTATATCGAAAATCCTCATAAAAATGCTAACTAAAAAAAGAATTTTTTTCATGTATTAAGAGATAAAATGGAAATCTATAATATATAAAAGTTGGTGGCATAGTGCATTGAGAACATTCACATAGAATTAAAAAACTCAATCTGATTGGTCCACATCATCATTTTTTTAATCACAAAAATGTTAAGTATGATTAAGATGAAGAAACTCAATATGATTGGTCTACATCAGCGTTTTTCATTAAACATAAAAATATTAAATTTGATTAAAAAATTACAAAATTAATTTCTATTTTTTAAAAAACATAATTTAGTTTTATATATGGAAAAATCAAAATAAAAAAAAACTTAAGTAACAAATAGAAAAGAAATTAATATTAAAAATAAAAATACCGTATTCTTTAAAATTAAATGAAAATTTAATGTCAAAGAGTTAACCTAACAACAAAAATCAATAACGTAAAAGCTAAAACTTATAATATAGATTTAGAAAATTTCTAACTTCTAAACTAATTGACAAAAAAACAAAAAAATATTAATTTTGTGTTATAGATGGAAAAATCATAATAAAAAAGTTTAAGAAACAAATTGAGAAGAAAATTATGTTAAAAAAACTAAAATATAGTATCGTAAAAGCAAATTAAAAGTAAATAGAAAATTTAAACTAACAAAACAAAAATCAATATCGTAAAAGCAAATTAACATAATATCTAAAACAAAGAAATTAACTTGAAAATTAATATAAAAATAAATTTAAGAAAAAAGCATTTGTATAAAAGAAATTAACTTGATGTATATGCTATATATTTCGAAAATCAATAGCTAAAGAGCTTAATAAAATAAAAATAATTCCTAAGTATATCAAGTATATAAAAATTGAATAAATAAGAATAAAATATAAAGTTACTATCAAAAGATGTAAAGTATCAAAAAAATAATTAAAATGAAATTAAATAAAAGAATGCCTATGGAGACCATGAGAATAACTTGGGAATATCTAGAGACGGAGGAAAAATAATATTATAGTAGGTGGCTCAAGATCTATAGAAACAATAAAGAAGTTAGGCGCTAAATAAGGCTTACAAGTTTCAAATAATAGTTTGCCATTGTGAAGATAATATTAATTATATTATTTTATTCCGATAGTAAGCCGATTGATAATATACAATGACAAATTATTTATTCAAGTTATAATTTTATATTTTATCCAAATAAATATTTGTATAAAAATTATATCATCATTTTATACCAAGTTCGAAGAAATGATTTGGATGATATAAAAATAAAAATATAACTTATCATGTTGAAATTTTTTTTATAATTTTTGAAACACAAAATTATAACATTTATAAATATTTATGATTATGTTTATTTTTTTATGACAAAAATATTGAACAACTATTGACTATTTGACATGGTAAGTACACTCTCATGCATATACCTGCCATACTTTAATTATCTGTTGTGAATTTTTTAAATATCAAACCAAAGTGTTTTAAGGCTATTATGATATGATGAGAAATTAAAAATGTTTTAATAAAAAGTTTTTTAGCTTTCAATAAATAATAAATTTATGTTTCAAATTTTTTAAATTTTTTTTATAAATGTTATAAAAAACATAAACATTTATAACATTTTCATAACATTTTTTATAACATTTTTATAAATATTTATGTTTTTTTAACTTTCCACATGTTATAGTTTACTAACTTGATATTTGGGCTAACATTTTTAATAATCAACATAAAAAAACTTAACTTAAAAAACGATGCTATAAGATTTTAAGAAAAGTTCATAAAAATAAAATTGAATATTTAAAACATGTTAAATAAGCATTATAACTAAAATAAGATAAATATAAAATACAAATTTAACAAAGAAACAATATTCGTATAAAAGAAATTAATCTGATGTCTATGTTACCTATTTTGTTAGAAACAACAAAAGGACTTACTAAAAACAAATATAACGTAGTGGTCCGTGTTGATGTCTTAGGCCAATGAAAACGTCCACATATGACGTAGAATCTAAATCTGATTGGTCCACATCAGTATTTTTCATTAAACATAAAAATGATAAATATGATTAATAATTTAAATAAATTACAACATGTAAAATATAAAATTACCATAGAATAATAGAAAATTAAGAAGTTTAACTAACATAAAACCAAACATAAATTATTTTTTGCAACATGTCAATACAATTAAAATGAAAATTCATATCAAAAAAGTTAAATTAACAAAAAGGAGGATATTAAATTGATATCTATTCTATTTTTTATTTAACATTAAGTAAGAAATTAAAAAACTTAAGTAATACTAAAAAAACTTTACTAACAAAAAGAAGTTAAATATTTAAGCTAATTATTCAAGAAATCAATATTGAGAAATTAATTAAAAAAGAAAAACAAAATGAAAATTAAGTTTTATAAAATGGTAAATTTAAAAAAATCACCTCAAACAAATTGACTTGATATCTGACTAACTACTTAAGAAATCAATATTAAAATATTTAACTAACAAAAAAATGAAAAATGAAGTTATGTCTTCAAAAATATCAATATTTTAAAAATAATTATGTATTAAATTAAAATAGAAATCAATATCAAGAGAGCTAATTAGCAAAGGAAAAAGAATGAAGAAATCCTAACTTGATATTTAGGCACAAATTTAAAAATCAACATTAAAAAGGCAAATAATGGTATAAGCTTTTGAGAGAAGTTCACATAAAATTTAGAATACTTAGTTATAAAATGTCAAAATAACATTATAGTTAAAATAAAAATTCAAGTAAGAAATAAATTTAACAAATAAAAAACATTTATGTAAAAGAGTTTAAATTGATATATGTTGCCTATTTGGAAAATCAATAACAAAAGATTTAATTAGAAATATATATGTTTTAAATATAACAAAAATGCACACAATTAGATCAATTAAAATAAAATATAAAAGTACCATTGAAAGATATGTAAAATAACAAAAAACAAAATCTACGAAGAAAATTAATTTGAAATTTAGTTCTAAAAATTTCATGATTTCTAAAATATTGGTATTGACTATGAATAACCATATAAAGTTAAGTAAGTTATACAAGTTTCTAAATCAAATATATTATTTAAATTTACAATGACTAATATCTTGGATGCATTTGGTTTAAAAACTAACAAAAAATACTACACAAGTAATTTTACATTCGAAATATAACAACTGATTTATACATAGTTATTTACTTATAACTTTGCCAACATGAACAGCACATGAGTAACATCTTCTAAAATTTCCTTTAAGTAATAAAGTACGACAAAGTTATGAATCAAATTCATATTAGAATATATCTAGATAAAATATTCAAATCAAAACATGAATAAACCACACAAAAGATAAAAAACAATGATAATGTGAAGACTACACACCATCTTACATGTTTAAAAACAAAAACTATCAAATAGTTAACTGCAAATAAAACAGATCTTATAAACTGAATAGAGATATAACTTAAATTTCATAAAAGATCTGGTAGAGAAGCAAAAAACACCTTTACATGATTATTATAGCATCCTAACAAAAATAAATCCAAATCATCATAAATCATATTATATATATATATATATATATAATCAGTGTGATATTTAATCAAAAATTAAATATTTGAACATATAAAATTTAAAAAAAGAACTAGAGAAATTACCAGGACACAAAACAAAACACCAAGAAATTAATAAGGAAATTATTCTCTAAATCAAATGTATGCACGTTGAAGTTGGATAATTCATTAGATGTTATTACTATGATTTTACTTAATAAGATTTATAGTATTATAATAAAAAATAGGTAAAACTACATAATATGATTTAATTTTTTTTATATAGTAATTAAATTTCTATAATGTTTTTTAATAATTTAAAAAATATTAGCTAAAAAAGAACTAAAACAAATTATTAATACAGACTCGCGCATACCACAGTTTAAAGCCTAGTCTATACTATATAAAAGTTGATGGCATAGTGGATTCAAGACGTTCACATAGGACGAAGAAACTCAATCTGATTGGTCCACATCAATGTTTTCATTAAAACATAAAAAAATTTAAATTTGATTAGCCATTTAAATAAACTTAAATATGCAAAAAAGAAATACTATCATACTAAAATAAATAATTAAGTTAAAAGTTAAATTAAGAAAATAGATTAAAGGAAGTTATGTCAAAAATTCAAATTTATAATGTTTACCAAAATAAAATAGAAACCAATATCACAAAACAAACATTAACAAAAAACAAATATGAAAATCAATCACTAAAAAGTTAAATCAACAAAAAGTTCAATAAAAGTATTAAATAAATAAAATATTTGCAAGTTTTTAACTAATAAAAGTAAAAGAAAACTTAGCTAACAAAAGAAAGGATGAAGCTTTAAGCAAACTTTTTAAAAAATCAATATTTTTAATTTAAATAAATTAAAATATAAAAAAACGGACAAACTTTCATATTAGAATGGAAAATTAAGAACACAAAGTTTAATTAATAAAACAGATTAAAGTAAGTTATGTCAAAAAATCCAAATTTATAACATCTATCAAATAAAATGTTTTGCAAGTTTTAACTAATTAAAGTTAAACAAAACTTTAACTAACATAAAAATGAAGCTTTTAGCTAACCATTTAATAAACCAATATAAAATAATAAACAAAAATGGAAAGTTAATTATTTCATGTTCGCACAATAAATCTAAAAATTAATCAGAAAAGTTAAATTAAAAAACAAATTGGCTTGATATTTATGCTAACTATTTAAAATTTACTACTATGAAATATTTTTATTAACTGAAAAACAAGAAGAAAATTATGTATGTAAAATGTCAATGTTATAAAAAAATATGTTTCAAGATAAAATAAGAATTCATATGAAAAGTGGTTAACTAACAAAAGAAAAAGTCATATAAAAGAAAATTAACTTGATAATTAGGATAACATTTTTAAAAATCAACATAAAAAAACTTAACTGAAAAAAATAAATGATGTTATAAGCTTTTGAGAGAAATCCACATAAGTTTTAAAATGACAATTATAGCATATCAAATCATCATTATAACTAAAATAAAAATTAATATGAAAAACAAATTTAACAAAAAAAAAAGCATCTGTGTACAATAAATTAACTTGATGTATTTGCTATCTATTTTTAAAATCAACAACAAAATATTTTAATAAATAATATATATAAGTCCTAAATATATTAAACTTACAAGAAATTGTATAAATTAAAATTAAATGTAAAATTATTCTCAAAAGATGTAGACGAAATTAATCTAAAATCAGTTTAAAAAAAACTCTCGATTTCTAAAATAGTGGTACCGACAACGAATAACTATATAAAGTTGCAATAGGTTTGCAGAATTTTCTAAATCAAATATATTTTTTAAATATACAAAGATGAAAACACTGTGTGTTTCTGATTTAAAAACTAACAAAGAAAAACACTACATATGTAATTTTACACTTAAATTCTAACAAGTAGTATAATCTAATTTTTATACATAGCTACTACTTATATTTGAACCAACATTAATAACACATATGCAACACATTCTAAAATTTTATTTAACTGAAAAAGTATGACAGAGTTATCAATCCAACATAAATTAGTATATGTAGCTAAAATATTTAAATAAAAATATACAGAAAGCGCATTAAAGATAATAATAGTGAAAAAATAATGTGTAGATTCTACACCACCAATCCTACAAGTTTTAAAACTAAAATTATCAAATACTAGTTTGAAAATATAGATCTCAATGATAAAATAAATAAAAATCTGATTTTTTTATCTATAAATAAACTAATGTTATATTTTTTTAAAAAAATTAATCGCTTGTGCGGAGAAATCAAGTTTTGAGTCATTTTTGTAAGATTCCCTTCCATTAGTATGCATTAACCACACCCACTACCATTTACATTGACTAAATTCAACTCTTCTTTTTGTTTAATTACATCAAGACAAAAAATTGATTTTTTTACTAAAATTATATTAACTAAATGCATTCAAATACATTATTTAGTTTTATTAAAATCACATTGGCTAAATTCATTGAAAGACTTGCAAATCACTCTTTCTATTGTTTCATTGATGGATAAAGTGGATTCTTTCAAATACTAATTTATCCTAATGATCAAGAAAATACCAATTTTATATGTCGTTATGGTATTTTTATGGTATTTTTGCTTATAAAAGAATGCATTTGGATTATGTAATGCTCCAGAAACTTTTCAAAGATGCATAATGTCAACTTTCTCATCATATTGAGGAAATGATAAAAGTTATTATAGATGATTTTTCTGTCTTTTAGTTTGTGTTTGTCTAATCTAAGCAGGGCCTTAAAGAGATGTGAGTAGACAAACAAGGTGCTCAATGGGAAAAATACCATTTCATCGTAAAAGAGGCCATTGTGCTTGAACATAAGACATAAAGGTGAACAATGTTAAATTAAGGTTATGATGCATTTGTAACCCCCAAATTCAGTGAAGGATATAAAGAGTTTTTTGGGATGCTGGCTTTTACAGACGGTTTTTCAATGACTTTCTTCAATGACTTCTTCAAAATAGCAAAACCTCTTACAAGGTTGCTTTGCAAGAAAACTGAGTTTGTCTATATTCAAAAATGTACTAAAACATTTTTGATTATCAAGGAAATTCTTGTGAGTACACATATTGTTCAATAACTTCTTTTTTTTTTTTAGTTAATTTGATAGGTTTAAAAACTTAAGCATGATTAAAAAATAAAAGATCTATTTCCCCACAAGAAGTATTATATAGCATATCTCCTAAACTATGACCTCGTTCTATATATTTCCAAAAATAAAGTTAAAGAGTTAGATCAGCATGAAATCAAAGTTTTAAACTTTATCACCACCAATGTTGGTTTTAATGGTTTATGATGTAAACCTGATACCAAACCATCGAACCCAAAAATAAACTGAACCAAAATTTGAATTGCCTTAAAACCTAACCCATTAACCTATCTAAAATATCCAATTTTCCCAGAAATCCCCAAATAAAAAGTAATCAAATTCTTAGAACCCTACAATCGATTATGCAAAATTAGTTATTATATTCACCAATTCTCAAAATCCAGTGTATTCTTACTCTGGCAGCTCGATTTACATATGATTATTTTTGTTTTTTATCTGGTGATGAATATCATTTGAAACACAAAACGAAGAGCTGAGGGAGAGAATTGCCGCTTCTAAAAAGAATATTAAAGAATTTGTTCAAAGTAGTAAAGAACGGTTAGAAAGTGAAAATGAACATGTTCGTATTTTTCTTCATTTTTTAAGAAAAATTAATTTTGCTGCCTCTTTTCCGATTATTGAAAATGCTGAAGATGTAGAAGACATTGTGCTTAAATCAAGAAGCAGCTCATGAGTGATATCAGGAACCATGTAGCTGAGGAAGCATATGCTGACGTGGGACTACTGACGTGGCAAAGCAGGAGATAAACCCAAATGAATCTTGGCGTATATTTGTAGATATTCGACAAAGGAAACTTGCGTCAAGGGAGATATTCGACTAGATTCTAGGTCTAGGGTTTTGGGTAGTTAGTTTAAATAATATGTCAGGCTAACTGTGTTCAGTACACTTTGAGCAGCAACCATAGGAACATCCTTGAGCTTCATCAAGAACCGAAGCAAGAAGGTTAGTATCCCCTTCATTGATACACGGGCTGTGTGATCTGTTGATGAGTGTTTTAGAGCTAGGAACCTCTTGGGGGCAATCTAGGGTTAGAGTTTCGTAAAACCAATATAATTGTAGTCAGTAAATCTAAATTGTATTGGTTCTAGTTAATAAAAAGACTGTTAGACTTGGCGCTTTCCAAGTCACTTTGTGTGTTGCTCTGTTTTCTGCACTTACAAAAACCTTGAGCTTTGATGTTTAGCTCTACCAAATTCACGCATCTTCACATTTCTGAGTTTCATCCATGGATTTTCCGAGTGTTAGCAATTCCTTGAGCATGCTTAGCACGCCATGGAATTCAAGCTTTTGGGATTTGGGAATTTCTGGGATGGGGATTGATTTTTCTATTTATGGTTTGCGATTTGAAGATTTTTGGTTAAAAGGGGTTTAATCAATCAATCGGTTCAATAGTTAGTTAATTAGATGTAATGGGATTTTTTTTTTGGTTTATTATTGGTTAATGTTTATTTACATACTGATGAACTAATTAAAATCGGAGTTTATGGGTTCTTGAATTTAAAAAAATTTATTCTGTAGAAATACAAGTATAGAACTTTAATTTCAGGGAGATTTGGATCTTTAATTTTGTTATCGAAGATATTTAAAACGAGATCATCATTTGAGAGACATATGATGATATATGATAGTTTTTGTAGAGATATATTTTAAAAAAAATTAAGAGTCATAAGAGCTTCAGTTATCTTTTCTTAATTTTTGAAGAAGGTTTTGTAAATCTAGGACTAACGGGTATTTTCGAACTAAATTTTGACTTTTAGTATGTTTGAAAATAAATATATAAAAGTTGGATGTTTTATTTAATTTATTTTATTTTCAAAAATTAATCATGTGATGTGCATGAGACCAACATGAATTGCTTAATATTTCAGACAAATAAAGGAAGTCATTTTAATTATTATAGAAATTTGATTTATTTAGTCATTCCGAAAAAATATGTTTAAGAAATGTTTGCAATTTTAATATTCAACATAAATAGTGCCTATAAATATAGAGTACATGGAAAACTTAATCATTAGTTTATATGCAAACCCAAAACAATTTAATATACATTTTCCCAAATATCCCAACTATGTAAGAAAACACAATTGTATTATTTGAGTTCCTGCCACAATGGCAATATGAATAATAAAATAAAAAAAGTGAAAAATCTTTTTTTTCATATGTCTCCTAGATTGACAATTATATATCTTTATAAACAAAAATTTTTGTTCATGATTGAAAATGAAATTTTTTTTCTGAAAAGACCAATCAACCTTCTGACAATCTTTATACATCAGACTATTTTTGAATTTGTATCCTACATTGACAACTTCATATCTTTCTAAACAAAAAGATCTGTTCATGACTGAAAACAATAAAAAAATTCTAAAAAGGTCATTCAACCTTAATCTTTTTTCAGATCAAATTGCTGAATTTATTATTTCTAAAATATTTTTGAATAAAGAAAAGCCCAATATTTTTAAATATGTCTATAGATTGTGTTTATATATATATATATATATATATATTTCCATAATATTAACAAATATAATGGTCAATGCACACACAAAATATATATAATAACTTTTATAATTAAATGAAAATTTAGTAACTGAATATATAAATTTTATTCGATTACACGTGATGATCGAAATTAGCATACACAAAAACATTCAACAACATATAGATTGGGAACACCCTATCTTGCAGTGAAAATTTTGGGGCCTCACAACCTGCGGCGAAGCATCATGGTGTAACACAGTTTGAGAAGTTTCTTCTGGTAGTAACTGACTTGCTTCAATTGTTCTGATGCTCATCACTGCAGAACAAGATCAGCATGTTTTCGTTATATATAATATTCGCATGTAAACTAATAATTATTTTCGTACAAACAAATTATGAAATTTACCGAATGTAAGTGATAAAAAGAAAACAAAAGCAAATATCATTGAATTTTTCTCCATTGTATTTTCGATGTTGAAAATTTTGGTTTTTGTTAAAGAATCAATCAAGTTTTTGACTTTAAGATCGGGATACAAATTTTGGTACATTCTTTTATTATGCATTAACCACACATACTACCATTTACATTGACTAAATTCAACTCTTCTTTTGTTTAATTACTTCAAGACAAAACTGATTCTTTTACATTATATTGACTAAATTCATTCAAATACATTATTTAATTTACTAAAATTACATTGATTAAATTCATTAAACGACTTGCAAATCACCTTTTCTATTGTTTCATTGATGGATATAGTAAGTTCTTTCAAATACCCATTCATCCCAATGATCAAGAGAATATCACTTTTATATGTCTTTATAGTATTTTTGCTTATAGACAAATGTCATTTGGGTTATGTAATGTTTTAACAACCTTTCAAAGGTGCATAATGTCAACCTTCTCATCATATTGGGGAAATGATAGAAGTTTTCATAGATAATTTTTCTGTCTATGATGCTTCTTTTGGTGTATGTTTGTCCAATTTAAGCAGGGCCTTAAAGAGATGTGAGTAGACAAACCTAGTGCTCAGTTGAAAAAAATATCATTTCATCGTGAAAGAAGCCATTGTGCTTGAGCACAAGATTTCAGAGAAAACATAAAGGTAGACCATGCTAAAATTAATGTTATGATGAATTTGGAGCCCAAACTTCAGTGAAGGGTATAAAGAGATTCTTGGGATGCTGGTTTTTACAGAAGGTTCATCAATAAATTTTCTAAGATAGCAAAACCTTTCATAAGGTTGATTTGCAAGGAAACTGAGTTTGTCTATACTGAAGAATATACAGAAATGTTTTTGACTATCAAGGAAACTTTTGTGACTCAACACATTGTTCAACCTTCTAATTTTTTTTATATTCTTTAGTTAATTTGTCCGGTTTATGAACTTAAATATGGTAAAAAAAATTAGGAGTCATGAGAGTTTTATTTACTTTTTCCTAAATTTTGAAGAAGATTTTATAAATCTAAAATTAATGGGTATTTTCGAACTAAAATTTGTTTTTTTTAGTATGTTTGAAAATAAATATATAAAAGTTGGGTGTGATTTTATTTAATTTTTTTTAAAACAAATCATATGATGAGCATGAGACCAACATGAATTGGTTAATGTTTCAGACTATAGAAAAGAAGTCATTTTAATTATTATAGAGATTTGATTCATTTAGTCATTTGAAAAAAAAAATATGTTTAAGAAATGTTTGCGATTTTAAATAGTGACTATAATATACAGTACATGGAAAACTTAATCATTACTTTACCTGCAAACCGAAAACATCTTAAAATACATTTCCCCAAAAACCTCAACTATATAAGAAAATGCAACTGTATTATTTGAGTTCCTACGTCAATGGCAATATGAACATTAAAATGAAAGTGAACAATCTTTTTTTTTTCATATTGTCTCCTAAATTGACAATTTTATATCTTTCTAAACAAAAGATTTGTTCATGATTGAAAACAATTCTTTTTTTTCTAAGAAGGCCATTCAACCTTCCGACAATCTTTTTTTACATTAGACCATTTCTAAAATTTGTCTCCTACGTTGACAACTTTATATCTTTCTAAACAAAAAGATTTGTTTATGACTAAGAAAGAAAAAAATCTAAGAAGGCCATTCAACCTTAATATTTTTCAGATCAGACCATTGCTAAATTTGTTGTTTCTAAAATACTTTTTAATAAAGAAAATCCCAATATCTTCAAATATGTCTATAGATTGTGTTTTTTTTTTTATATTTTCTCCATAATATTAGCATATGTAATGGTCAGTGCACACATGCAATGTATATAATAAGTCTTATAATTAATATAAAAATTTAGTAATTGGATATATAAATTTTATTCGATTAAACGTGATGAAATCAAAATTAGCATACACAAAAATATTCAACAGCAAATGGATTGGGAACACATTGTACATAACACCCTTTCTTGCAGTGAATATTTTGGTGCTTCACAACCTGTGGCCAAGCATCATGGTGTAACACAGTTTGGGAAGTTTTTTTAGGTAGTAACCGACTTGCCTCAATTGTTATGATGCTCATCATTGCAGCACAAGATCAGCATGTTATTGTTATATATAATAATTTCCATGTAAACTAATAATTATTTTCGTTACAAAATATAAAATTTACCGAATGTAAGTGATAAAAAGAAAACGAAAGAAACTTCATTGAAATTTTCTCCATTGTATTTTAGATGTTTTTTTTGGTGAGTATTATATTTTAGATGTTGAAGATTATGGTAGAAGGTCAACTGTGAAATCCTTTTTATAGAATGAATAAATGGTGTTAGTTTAGTCAAATCAAATTTATAGAAAAAAAAATCATTCAGTATGTACATGTACAGAAACGGATTGTAACAACGTTTAATACAGAGTACTAAACGTCGGCTACTAATTGATTCAAAAGTAATAACTTAGGTTTGACCACCCACTTAACATCGTCAACGTTATATATATTGGGCTCACTTAACCAAACAAAGTTAAGTTTTACGTTTATTTTAATTCCTTAAACAAGAGAGTGTTTTGATAATTAAGAGGTTTAGAGTTAGTTTCGTAACCGAAGCTAACTTGCTTCCAATTAGAAAATTTAAAGTCGATTTAGTAAATGACTTACCGACGTCTTCCGCCGTATTTTTTCTGTAGTGTATACTCATATATTATATGCTTGTGCAAAGACTTAATTTTCATAAGACCAAATCCCGACACTGATCATGGAAAATCTACTATACTTTTGACTGAAAATGGTGGTCGAGAAGAGACCTAAGGCGTTTAGAGTTGACGATAAGTTAGATCTGGAAAAATAGTCGGAATTCGCTTCACACTGCTCGATTACAATTACATGTACATGTTAGAGAAGACTTCCATGTCTGTTTTATTCATTTATTTTTATTATTTTTGACAGATGTCTGATTATTTTGTTTAAACTGAGTAGTTCAAAGGATAAGATGGTAAGAAGTAAGAACTTAGAAGCTTAAAGTCTATTAGGCGCTTCATCTTGTGAATTTCATCAGTTGCTTCATGCTTGAATTTGAAGCAAAGGCATTACTCGCTGAAGTCTATAGAAACCTCAAGAACATGGTTATCAACTAAATTAGGAGCTTCAATATTCGCTAGAATCGTGAATTTATAGATACTAGGTATTTAACCGCGTTACGCTGCGGTATATTTTTCTAGATTTGTATATATTTTTAATATAATAAAATTATTTCTATAATATAAATGAGTTATATTTTTATTTTTTATTAGCTTAAGTTATGTATTTATATGTTTTAAATCTGAATAAAGATTATATATCATTAATTTTTATTTTTTAAAATTATAATCTAGTATCAAATTTGTTTAGCTAACTATCTATAAATGTATATGTAAGAATAAAATAATATCTTTTTAAGTACTTTTATGCTAATGGTAAATGTAATTTATTTTCTCTACTAAATTGCTAATTGATCCTCTTTTAAAATTATATAAAGCAAATTACCATTAAAAAAATATTAATTAATATGATTATGTTAAATTATAAAATTTATCTATTTATCAAATATTTATTATAAACATATGTTTCTAAAACTAACAAACTATAATCAATAACATTCATATTAAAATCATTACTATTAATTTAGAACTAAATAGAAAGTTCTATCTGAACTATTCAAATATCAATTTAGTAAAAGTTAAATAATTCAATTTTGGTTACTATAAACATATTGTAACTTGAAAATTTAGCACAGAGAAATTTTATCTTTTTACAAAAACCGAAAAATTACATTTTCCGACAAAACAATTTTTTTTTCCCACGAAACTGAAAAATTGCATATTCCTGCCAAAACCAAAATAATTCATTTTTTCGTCAAACCTGAAATTTCATTTTCCTACCAAAACAAAGAAATTGCATTTTCCCTCAAAAACCAAAAAATCACATTTTTCCGCGAAAACCTGTGTTTTCCAGTCAAAACAGAGAAATCAAGTTTTTTCACCAAAACCAAAAAATTTCATCTTCCTGCAAAAACCAAAAACATTAGTATTTTTCCGTCAAAACCAAAAAAATTATTGTCCCGCAAAAATCGAAAAATCATCTATTATCACCAAAACAAGAAAAAATTATTTTTCTTGTCAAATCAAGAATCACGCTTTCCTACCAAAACTGATAAATTACAATTTTCTGCGAAAACCAAAAATTGCATTATCTCCTGAGAAATTGTGTTTCCCGTGAAAACTAAGAAATCATATTTTCTCTCGAAAACCAAAAAATCAAATTATATGTCAAAAACTGAAATTTTTTATTTCCCATCAAAACTAAGAAATTGTTTATTCACGCCAAAATCGAGAAATTTTGTTTTTCTATCAACCCGAGAAATTGCATTTTCTGCCAAAATTGTCAAATTACAATTTTCCTCAAAAATCAAGAAATTACATTATCTATCAAAAGCAAAAAAAAAATGCATTTTCTATCAAAACCAAGAAATCTTATTGTTTCGTCAAAATTGAAAAATTGCATTTTCCTCGCATTTTCTCGTCAAAATCAATTTTGTTTTTCTCACCAAAACCAAAAATTCACATTTTTCCCCCAAACCCGAGAATTCGCTTTTTCTGTCATAACCGAGAAATTATGTTTTCCTACCAAAACTGAAAATCACATTTTTCTATTAAAACCAAGAAATTCTCTATTCCCGCCAAACCCAATAAAACTGGTTCTAGGTAACCAGTGAAAATATGAATCTCCAAGCTCTGGTGGTCTGAGTTTCTCCACATTTGCTTTCGTCTTCCATATTTTTTGTAAACTTTAGGCTTTTTAATGGGTCAGCAAAATAGTAAAATGATTTTATTAGCGTGTTAATAATATGTATTATTGTTATGTTTTTATTGGTTCAAATTTTTGCTGATGTGCGAGCTTCTTATAACATAATGTTTTTTGCATTGTTGTTATGGAAGCAAAGTTGATGATGATTCTACATTTTTTTAAATCATATATGTCTCTATCAAGCAAACACATAGTTATAAATTTTAAATTTTTTGGTTGTTATTTATTATTTGAGTTTCGGTTTGGCAAAAATATAAAACAAAGATTTAATTTCATTATTTGTTGTTATTTATTATTTGGATTTGGCAAAAAAATAAAACAACTTTTTTTTATTTGCTGTTATTCATTATTTGGGCCTGGGCTTGACCAAGAAATAAAACTAAAATTACCAATAAAAAATATTTGGGTTTTTAGTGGGTTTAAATTTAAAAATTAAAATAAATTATTGACTTGTATTAATGAAATATTTTTATTGGTATTTTTTTTTGCTGAAGTGTCATCTCCTAAAACCTTGAAAATGCTGATGTGTCAAGCTAGGTATTTACCTGCGCTATGCTGCAAGATATTTTTCTAGATTTGTATATATTTTAAATATAATAAAATTATTTATATATTTTAAATGAGTATTATATTTATTTTTTATTAGCTTAAGTTATGTATTTATATGTTTTAAATCTGAATAAACATTATATATGATTAATTTTTTTATTTTTTAAAATTATAATCTACTATCAAATTTGTTTAGCTAACTATCTATAAATGTATATCTAAGAATAAAACAATACATTTTTAAGTACCTTCAAGCTAATGGTATATGTAATTTATTTTCTCTACTAAATTGCTACTTGATCCTCCTTTGAAATTATATAAAGCAAATTGCTATTTAAAAAAAATATTAATTAATATGATTATTTTAAATTATAAAATTTATTTATTTATCAAATATTTATTATAGACATATGTTTCTAAAACTACCAAACTATAATCAATAACATTCATATCAAAATCATTACTATTACTTTAGAACTAAATAGAAAGTTCTATTTGAACTGTTGAAATATCAATTTAGTTGAAGTTAAATAATTCAATTTAAGTTACTATAAACATATTATAACTTGAAAATTTAGCACAGAGAAATTTTATTCTTTTTACAAAAACCGAGAAATTGCATTTTCCGACAAAACAAAAAAAATTATTTCCCACGAAACTGAGAAATCACCTATTCCCGCCAAAACAAAAAAAAATCATTTTCTCGTCAAACCTGAAATTTCATTTTCCTACCAAAACAAAGAAATTACATTTTCCTTCAAAATCCAAAAAATCACACTTTTCCGCGAAAACCTGTGTTTTTCCGTCAAAACAGAGAAATCAAGTTTTTTCACCAAAACCAAAAAATTTCATCTTCCTGCAAAAACCAAAAATTATTTTCCCTCGAAAACCAAAAATCAAATTATATGTCAAAAACTAAAAATTTGCATTTTCCATCAAAACCAAAAAATTGTTTATTCACGCCTAAATCGAGAAATTTTGCTTTTCTATCAACCCGAAAATTGCATTTTTTTGCCAAAATTGTCAAATTACAATTTTTCGCAAAAATCAAGAAATTACATTATCCATCAAAAGCCGAAAAATTGCATTTTCTATCAAAACCGAGAAATCATATTTTTTATCAAAATTGAAAAGTTGTATTTTCCTCGCATTTTCTCGTCAAAATCAAATTTTTTATTTCTCACTAAAAACAAAAATTCACATTTTGCCGCCAAACCCGAGAATTTGTTTTTTTTCGCAATAACCGAAAAACTATGTTTTCCTACCAAAACTGAAAATCACATTTTTCTACCAAAACCAAGAAATTCTCTATTTCCGCCAAACTCAAGAAAAGTTGTTCTCGGTAACCAGTGGAAATGCGAATCTCCAAGCTGTGGTGGTCTGAGTTTCTCCTCATTTGCTTTCGCCTTCCATTTTTTTCTGTAAACTTTGGGCTTTTTAATGGGTCAGAAAAATAGTAAATTGATTTTATTAGTGTGTCAATAATTTGTTTATTGTTATGTTTTTATTGGTTCAAATTTTTGTTGATGTGTAAGCTTCTTATAACATAACCCTTTTTGCATTGTTGTTATGGAAGCATAGTTGATGATGAGTCTACACTTTCTTCAATCATATACGTCTCTATCAAGCAAACACATAGTTATAAATTTTAATTTTTTTTGCTGTTATTTATTATTCAAGTTTCGGTTTGGCTAAAATATAAAACAAAGATTTAATTTTATTATTTGTTGTTATTTATTATTTGGGTTTGGCAAAAAAATAAAACAAAATTTTTTTTATTTGCTGTTATTTATTATTTTGGCATGGGCTTGACCAAAAAAATAAAACTAAAATTAACAATAAAAATATTTAGGTTTTTAATGGGTTTAAATTTAAAAGTTAAAATATATTGATGACGTGTATTAATGAAATATTTTTATTGGTATTTTTTTTTTGCTGAAGTGTCATCTCCTAAAAACTTGAAAATATTGATGTGTCAAACCATGGAGAGACTTATAGGTTATTGTTGTGTTGATTGTTGTGCTAATACTGAATATGAATTTTGACCCACATGGAATCTTATATTCACAAGTGTTGATTAAAAATAAAATAATAAAAAGTAGCACATGCTTTCGTAAAAAGTGAATATTCTGATGGTTGTTTGCTGGAGGAAGTACTTGAAGTTTCTGCAGACAGATCCCCATGGCTGTTACCGGTGAGATAAGGAGGTATAATCACCTTATAAGAAAATTGCAAGCTTCTTCTGTGGCCTTTACATTATTACAAGTGATCTTGTGGTTGGATGTATAAAACATGATTGTGTGTCAGAGATTTCTTGTTCTCTTAGTGAACAACCTAAAGTTACCCACTTAAGTTTCTTGATGAAACTTTCGTGTCCTACAGTGTCATCTCATCTTTCATATTCATATCTAGAATAATGTGATGATGTATTCATATATGTCCTACGGTTGTTAATCATTGATTCAATTGATTTCATACATGTCTCAACTCATTCATTTGACCTATATATATATATATATATACAGCCCCAAATCCGAAAGAATATTATCAATAATCCAGAACTTGTATCCCCTTCCTTCGATCTCATACAACTTCAAAAGCTTCAAGTCTCAAACCTCCACACCAAAAAATGGCTTTGGTAAGGTCTCTTTAGTGCAAAGAAGATTCTCGGTGGCTCTTTAGTAGGAACCAGGAAAGCTACTTCTGCACCAAAAGGGTTTCTTGCGGTGTAAGTCGGTGACCGGTGAGAGCAAGAAGAAGCAGAGATATATTGCGCCAGTCTCATACTTGAGCCAGCCTTCCTTTCAGGTTCTTCTCAGTAAAGCTAAAGAAGATTTTGGGTTTCATCAGCCTTCCTTTCAGGTTCTTCTCAGTTAAACGTAATTATTTGTATTCATGTAATCTGATTCTTAAAAAGAAAAATATTTACGGCTACTTTAAATAATGAATGTTAAATGCTAACTCGTGTATAGATTATACTAAACATAATAAGTGTGTCTACATGGATTCGCTTTATTTCTACATGGATTCTGGATCTAGTCATGATGATCAACAAATCGAGAATTATGTCGATTGCCAAGGTGTGTTCAGACTGAAACCGAAGCTGAGATGCTCAAGAAAGAAGCTTCAGGAATGTTTATAGAGCCGTACGTGAGAATAAAGTTCGAGTCGACAGTCGACGTATTTACTGTGTTCGATTAAACATGTCCGAGTCCATACCATGACCCCTTACAAAAACATACGAGTTGGTGTACTGTTCAAGCATTCAAGGCAAACTCCTTAGGAATTTGTCCTCTAAGCCACAAGATGATAACCACTAGATGATGTTTAAGCATTTTTCCTTATTTGATTTCTCTGTTTTGTTACTTTGCTTTTGATCTATTTGACTTGTTTGCTTGCTTTCTTGCTTCTTTATACATGGTTGCATTTTTTCCTAACCTCTTTACTTGAATCTGTCACGTGCTCCCTTACAATTATTTTTTTCTATATTCATGTGTGCTTGCTTGCTTCTTTTCTTGGGTACGTGTTGTATCCTTCCATATTTTTTTTTCCTTGATTGCTTTCTTCCTTTATTCATGTTCTACTTTTGTTCTTCCTTAACTGATTTCTTTACTGGTTCCTTCCTTGCTTACTTGGTTTGTGCCTCTTCGAGACTAGATTCGGCCCAATGCTCTTTAAAATCATAAAAATATTTGTACAAACACCCAACAGTATACTAATCTATCATATTATTAATTGATAAGTAAATTGGACTGTGGTTAAGAGTTATGATGGTTGATTACTCTTTGCACCCTATATGAAAAAAACTTTATTTACCTTTAACGAAATTAACAAATTAATATAATCTAATTTTTAATAGATTTCCAGTTTTTTTTAAACCTAGATTTCCAAATTTGAATTTATATCATAAAAATATTCAGTTTACTAAAATAAAGGTAACTAGCATAAATCACAAAAAAATAATCAAATCCTGCACAAGGTACGGGGAAACACCTAGTCTATACTATATAAAAGCTGATGGCATAGTGCATTGAGAGCATCCACTTAGGATTAAAAAACTCGATATTATTAGTCCACATCAGCATGTTCATTAAACAAATAAATATTAAATATGCTTAAATATAAAAAACTAAATATAAAAAAATAAAATAATCTATGATAAAAAAAAACTCAATTTTATTGGTCTAAATCAGCTTATTAATGAAATTTAACATATTTCTCAAAATAAAATAGAAATTAATAGCAAAAACAAATCATCTAAAAAAAGAATTTAACTTGATATTTTTGGTTAACTATATCAAAAATCATCATAAAAATGCTCACCAAAAAAAAAGAAATTTTTTCATGTATTAAGAGATAAAATGGAAATCATACAATATATAAAAGTTGAAGGCATAGTGCATTGAGGACGTCCACTAAAAAAAAGAAATTTTTTCATGTATTAAGAGATAAAATGGAAATCATACAATATATAAAAGTTGAAGGCATAGTGCATTGAGGACGTCCACATAGGACGAATAAACTCAATCTGATTGGTCCACATCAGCATATTCATTAAATAAAAAAATGTTAAGTATGATTAGGATGGAAAAACTTAATTTAATTGGTCTACTTTTTTGGAGGGTAAAATAACTAGCTTATTTCTTCACACCGAGTACTTCTCTAACACCATCATCATCATATAATATATAAAAGTTGAAAGCATAGTGCATTGAGGACGTCCACATAGGATCAAAATTTGATATGACCTTCCGTACAGGAAGGCAAATCAAAAATAACCTTTATCAATCTCTCATAACCTTCCTAATATGAATTACCAACTTTACCCTTAATGAATCATTTTATTAATTAAAAAAAAAAATCCACCCCAGCCAGCATTTTCTGAATCCCCTTCCGCGAATAAAGTATAAGTAGTACAACTGATACATCTAATCTAACCGGATAACTAGTATAACTCGTACAACTTGTATAGGTTGTATAAGTGGTATAACAGGTACAACTACTATAAATATGTGTACGTAAATGGTCAGACTGGTACAACTATGGTGTGTTGATGTCGTTTATTATTGGATAACGGATTGTTTTGTCATACATTTTGATCACGGTGGATATTATTCAGATCATGGCGATGATGTACGATGGAATAGGAAAGAACGTGGTGTTTCTACTCTAGTTATGAGGGGAAAGTTAGAGGAGATAACTTATTGTCGGTTAGTTAATAGGATAAAGAGTAAGATTATGGTAGATGAGGCGACGACAAAGCTTGTGCTGAGTTACTTTCCGCTGATAATCGAACCTATAAGGCCTTCCTATTATCTTGAATGATAATAGTACAACTAAATTTTAGTTCAACTGGTACAACTAGTGTAACTTTTAATTACATTTATGAAAATGCTTTTATATATGATATATATATATTCTCATGTTAAATAGGCTATCAAAACATTGCAAACATATTTCCACAACTAAATTAATGAACTAAATACAAATTTTATAATTTGATTTAATGAAGATGTTATCTTTCCATAATGTACCTTACACTTTTAAGGTTATTTTCACAATCTTAACGACACAAACATGGAAAACAAACTAGCAAAGTATATGTACACATTTAATTATATAGGAATATGTGGAATGTAGTTTATATACTTAATTTCGTAAGTACAACTAAAAAAAATTCTTTAGAGAATGGTACCACCAATTATAATTTTTTAGGGCCAAAGTACAACTCTTTACAACTAAAGTACAACTGGTTCCTTGGTACAACTCATTGTTATTAAGCACGTTTTTAGTGTTTTACACGATGTCGGTGCACGTTTTTTTCATTTAAATTTGCTTGCGATGATTTTAAATATTTTACATGGTAGTTGAATGTAGTAATACTAGTTTTACTTGCGATATTAAGTATATATAAACATATTAAGTCTGAAAATACTTAAATTTATAATAAGTCTAAATTCATAATAAGTCTAGAATACATAAAACCAAGAAAATAAGTTATCATTTTGGAATATAAGGGGACTGCAACATATGTGAAGGTTTTAGATTTCTCTTATGCCTTTGGAGTTTTTGGAGTTCTTGGAGATCTTGACTTCATACACTTTTTGATCAACCTCTTAGTTGTAAGGACTTTCACACTGGACTTGTAGACTTTTCTCTCTGCAAAAAAAAAATGTCAATGAAAATCAGACTAATAACTATAATCAAATTCTTAGTTAGATAATTAAAAGAGTAAAAAGGTGTAAAAAGTGAACCATTTCTCACCAAAAGCAGGTTCGGCTGCGACAACACTGTCCTATTGAGTCTTAGCGCCAGTAACTACAACACTATCCTCTTGAGTCTCTGCAGCTACATTACCAAAAATAACATCTGCAATCGCCTTCTCTGCAGCAATAGCCTCCTCTTCAGCAATGTCCTTCTCTGCATCAATAGCCTCCTCTTCAGCAATGTCCTTCTCTGCAAGCTCTGCAACTAGTTATACTAACTGTTCTAGTTGAACTAGTTGAACTACGCTAACTAGTCGGACTACTTGAACTAGTTGAACTACTTATACTAGTCAGACTAGTTGGACATAGTTATACTAGCCATGGTTCCACATAATTTAGGGTTTACTAGTGCTGGTTGCACCATGAGATCGGCAAATCGGAGTTGGCGGAACTGGTCAGAAATTCGAATTGATGGTGGATTTCAGTTTCGACGGGATCATCGATTTAGAGGAAGGGAAGTTTGGATTAGGGTTTGAATCGAAAGTATATCAAACAGGAAAGAAAAGAGGAAAGTAGATATCCAGAAAAAAAATGTCGTAGAAGATGGATTTGTGAGATTTAGAAAAGGACAATAAAGTCATTTCGCTATTTTAACCTATTAAAAGAAAAATTTAAATTAAATTATAATATACAAAGGTTATTTGAGCATTCTTTGTTGTAGAGAAGGTCATATCAGATTTTGATCCCGTCCACATAGGACGAAGAAACTCAATCTGATTGGTCCACATCAGCATATTCATTAAATAAAAAAATGTTAAGTATGATTAGGACGGAAAAACTTGATTTAATTGGTCTACATCAGCTTTTTTATCAAACTAAAAATTATTAAGTATAATTAAAACATTAAAAGTTAATTTAACAAATTATGTCCAACAAAAAAATAAATTCAATCTCATTGATCTAAATCAACATATTTATTAAATCAAAAAATCTTAATATGGTTTGAAAATTTAAAAGTTAAATAAAAAATAACAATTAACAATACATGTATAAAAAAGGTAACCATTATCAATTAGCAATTTAAAAAAATCTACAACAGCTCGATTTAACAATTAAACAATGAAAACTGAATAAAAATATAACATAAAACTCTTGGAAGACATGATGGAGAAAGAAAAAATGATTTTGCATGATCATTACAGCTTCCTAACAAAATGAAATGTGAATCAACATGAATCATAGATTATATATACAGTGGTACACAACATCAATAAGTCTTTCAATAAAAAAAATAAATATTTGAACACATAAACCTTCAAGAAAAAAAGAACTATATAAATTCTATGGAAAACAGAAAATAATACCAAAATCTTAGCAATATTATATTTCTCTAAATCAAATGTATATGTACGTCAAAGTTGGATAATTCGATAGGTGTCATTGTTATTATTTTACCTAATAGTTTTTAAAAATTTATAAATTAAAACAAGATAAATTACACATTATATATTCAATTCTCTTATATAAATGAAAATTTCTATAAATATATATAATTTTTAATCATTTTAAAGATAGTAGCTAAAAAAAATAAACCAAAATATTAATACAGACTCGGGCGTAGCTCGAATTATATACCTAGTATAATATATAAAAGTTGATGGCATAGTGCATTGAGGGCGTCCACATGGGATTAAAAAACTCAATCTGATTGGTCCACATCAGCATATTCATTAAATAAAAAATATTAAGTATGACTACGACGGAAAAATTTGATTTAATTGGTCCACATCAGCTTTTATATCAAAACCAAAAATTATTAAGTATAATTAAAACATTAAAAGTTAATTTAACAAATTATGTCCAACAAAAAAAAGTAAATTCAATTTGATTGATCCAAATCAACATATTTATTAAATCAGAAAATGTTAATATGGTTTAAAAATTTAAAAGTTAAATAAACAAATTAACAATTAACAATACATGTATATAAAAGAAGTAATCATTATCAATTATCAATTTAAAAAAAAATCTACAACAACTCGATTTAACAATTAAAACAATGAAAACTGAATAAAAATATAACATAAAACTCTTGGAAGACATGATGGAGAAGGAAAAAATGGTTTTGCTTGATCATTTCAGCTTCCTAACAAAATTAAATGTGAATCAACATGAATCATGGATTATATATACAGTGATACACAACATCAATAAGACTTTCAATAAAAAAAACTAAATATTTGAACACATAAACCATCAAAAAAAAAGAACTATAGAAATTCTATAGAAAACAGAAAATAATACTAAAATCTTAGCAAGATTATATTTCTCTAAATCAAATGTATATGTACGTCAAAGTTGGATAATTCGATAGATGTCATTGTTATTATTTTACCTAATAGTTTTTTTAAAATTTATAAATAAAAATAGGATAAATTACACAATATATATTAAATTCTCTTATATAAATAAATATTTCTATAAATATATTATATTTTTAATAATTTTAAAGTTAGTAGCTAAAATAAATTAAACCAAAATATTAATACAGACTCGCGCGTAGCGCGAGTTATATACCTAGTATATAATATAAAAAATTGATGACATAGTGCATTGAGGACATCCACATAGGATTAAAAAACTCGATCTGTTTGGTCCACATCATCATTTTTTAATCACAAAAATGTTAAGTATGATTAAGATGAAGAAACTCAATATGATTGGTCCACATCAGCGTTTTTTATTAAACATAAAAATACTAAATTTGATTAAAATATTACTAAATTAATTTCTATTTTTTAAAAACATTAATTTCGTTTTATATATGGAAAAATCAAAATAAAAAAAAACTTAAGTAACAAATAGAAAAGAAATTAATATTAAAAAAATGAAAATACAGTATTCTTTAAAATTAAATGAAAATTTAATGTCAAAGAGTTAACCTAACAAAAATAACGAATAACGTAAAAGCTAAAACTTATAATATAGATTAAGAAAATTTCTAACTTCTAATCTAATTGACAAAAAATAAAAAATCATTAAATGTTTCTGTTATAGATAGAAAAATCATAATAAAAAAGTTTAAGTAACAAATAAAAAAGAAAATTATGTTTAAAAAACTAAAATATAGTATCCTTATAATTGAAATGAAAATTTAATGTCAAAAGAGTTAAACTAACAAAACAAAAATCAATATCGTAAAAGCAAATTAACATAATATCTAAAACAAAGAAATTAACTTGAAAATTAATATAAAAATAAATTTAAGAAAAAAAGCATTTGTATAAAAGAAATTAAGCTCTTTTGTTATTAATTTTCGAAATATATAGCATATACATCAAGTATATCAAATACATAAAAATTGTATAAATTATAATAAAATATAAAATTACTATCAAAAGATGTAAAGTATCAAAAATATAATTAAAATGAAATTAATTTGAAAATAAAAAAGTGCATATGGAGACCATGAGAATAACTTAGGAATATCTAGAGACGGAGGAAGAATAATATTATAGTAGGTGGCTCAAGATCTATAGAAACAATAAAGAAGTTAGGCGCTAAATAAGACTTACAAGTTTCTAATAATAGTTTGCCATTGTGATGATAATATTAATTACATTATTTTATCCCGATAGTAAGTCGATTGATAATATACAATGACAAATTATTTATTTATGTTATAATTTTATATTTTATCCTCATAAATATTTGTATAAAAATTATATCATCATTTCTTACCAAGTTCAAAAAAATGGATCTGGATGATATAAAAATAAAAATATAACTTATCATGTTGAAAGAAAATTTATAAGTTTTCAAACATATATTATGACATTTATAAATATTTATGATTATGTTTATAATTTTTTCGATAAAAATATTGAAGCACCTACTGACTATTTGACATGGTAAGTACACTCTCATGCATATACCTGCCATTCTTTAATTATATGTTGTGAATTTTTTAAATATCAAACCAAACTGTTTTAAGGTTATTATGATATGATGAGAAATCAAAAATATTTTTATAAAAAAAATTTTAGCTTTCAATATATAATAAATTTATGTTTCAAATTTTTTTTTATAAATTTTATAAATGTTATGAAAAACATAAACATTTATAACATTTTCATAACATTTTTATAAATATTTAAGTTTTTTTTAGCTTTCCACATGTTATAGTTTACTAACTTGGTATTTGGGCTAACATTTTTAATAATCAACATAAAAAAAACTTAACTAAAAAACGATGCAATAAGATTTTGAGAAAAGTTCATACAATTAATTGAATATTTAAAACATATTAAATGAGCATTATAACTAAAATAAAATTAATGTAAAAATAAATTTAACAAAGAAAAAATATTCGTATAAAATAAATGAACTTAAAGTCTATGTTACCTATTTTGTTAGAAACAACAAAAGGACTTAATAAAAACAAATATAAGTCCTAAGTATATCAAACATACAAAAACAAATTATATAAATAAAAATAAAGTATAAAATTACTATCAAAAGATGTAAAGTATATAAAAAATTATAACAAATTAATTTGAAATTAGTTTCAAAAAATTCTTAATTTAACAATAAATAACTATTGTACTAGGTTTACAGGAGTAATATATACAATGATTAATACACTGGGTGTTTCATATTTTAGAAACTAACAAAGAAAAACACAACATAAATAACCTTACATTCAAAATTTAACAAGTTCTAAAATCTGATTTTTATACATAGTCACTACTTATATCTCAACCAACATTAATAACATATGAGTAACATATTCTAAAATTCTATTTAAATAATAAAATATGTGAGAGTTATGAATCAAACTCATATTGGTATTTGTAGATAAAATATTCAAATCAATGAATAAAGATTGCACAAAAAGATAAAAATAGTGAAAAATAATGCGAAGACTCCACACCGCCGATCCTACAAGTATATAAACTAAAATTATCAAATATCAGACTGCAAGAAAATAGATCTCAATGAAAACTGAATAAAGATATAAGCTAAAACTCATGGATGACCTGGTGAAGAAGGAAGAAACGACCTTCCATGATCATTGCAACTTCCTAACAAAACTAAATGCGAATCAACATGAATCATGGATTATAAATGCATATATACACAACATCACATTCAATAAGAAAACTAAATATTTAAACACATACTTTCAAAAAAAAAAAACTGTAGAAATTCTATGAAAACGAAAACAAAATACCAAGATCTTAGCAAAAAAATATTTCTCTAAATCAAACGTATGTATATGTCAAAGTTGGATAATTTGATAGGAGTTATTGTTATTATTTCACATAATAAAATTTAAAATTTTATAAATAAAAATAGGAGAAAACTACACATTATATTTTAATTTCTCTTATATAAAGAATTTTTTTTATTATAAATCTATTATAATTTTGATAATTTATAAGATAATACCTTAAAAACAATAAATTAAACTATTAATACAGACTCGCGCGTAGCGCTAGTTATAAACCTAGTCTACACTATAAAAGATGGCTAACTCTCTCCATATGAGTGCCACCTCATCATTTTGGTTTATTGTGGAAATGACATGTGTCATTTTAAAAAACAATTATGATACAAATTATTAAACTTAATTGGGGATTTAATGTACTTGATGCATTAAGTATTAAGATATTATGATTATAAAATATATTTAATGCATAAATTTAATGTATTAATCATAATACTAAAAGAATATAAAAAATATGAAGTACTAGATAATATATTTTAACAACAATATATATTTAATATCCAAAAAATATTATGAATATCTATTTTTTGGTAGTTTTTTAAAATGGACAAAAAAATTTATGTTTCTTATTTAATAGTGTTTTCTTATTTCTATTTAATATTATAAGTTATTATTATAAAACAGTTATACAAATATAAAAATAACGATTATTAGATATTTTGAACCTAAAAAATTAGAATAAAAATTTATACAATAGTATAATAAACTTTAAAACAATTTCTTTATAAACTAATGATTATTGAATAATTTATTTTATTTAAACTTGATCCAGTAATAATTTTAAATTAATAAGATATCAAAGTCCTAATATATTTATTTATGAAATATTTAATGCAGGTGTATAAATTAGAATTATAAATCAATTATTTAAGCTCATAAAAATATAAAATGACAGTATTGCTATTGTGTAAATCTGCGTCGTGAACAAATACAACATGTTTAAAAGGTCGTCTCTACCTATGTTGTGCTTGAAGAGTTTCTCTAATTAAATTTTGTTATATATTACTTCTCTAATTTGCAGTATATCTATTTAATATATCTTATATATAAGGTATAACATATTTTACATTTTCTTATCAATAAACCATTTATCACATATATTTTTAATATCCATATAATATGTAAATACATATTGTATGTTTATTCAAATACACAACATCCTTAAGAAAAATTTATATTGTGTAATTACACTTTTTAATAAATTATATTGTGAACAAAAATCTGCGCATCGCGCGGGTACTCATCTAGTTACTAATAAAAGTTAATGCTAAATGTCTCCACGGGTGTCCACATAAGATTTAAAAGATTCAATTATATCGGTAAATATCATCATTATCCATAGTTAATTATATATTGTATATTAAAATTAATTAATTCGTTCTTATTGTTATAAGCAAAATTTCTAAATTTACTTAATTTCGACTTTGTTGTTATTAGGAAAGTTTCAAAATTTTAAGTTAGTTATTAATAAAAAAGAGTTTATAAAATAGATCTTATTTTTCTATTAACAATAAAAAGTAAATTAACATATAAATATCTTTAACAAAAAAATATCAAAAAAATAGATAATTAAAGAAAATCATTTATATCGAACAAAATAAATTAAACAGTATTTAAGACCGTAATTAAACTATTTCAAAATTTTAATTTTGTTAAACAATTAAAACCTGAACTGGTAACCTTAAATATATTAGTTGTGGTCCGTGTTGATGTCTAAGGCCAATGAGAACGTCCACATATGATGTGGAATCTAAATCTGATTGGTCCACATCAGCATTTTTCAATAAACATAAAAATGATAAATATGATTAATAATTTAAATAAATTAAAACATGTAAAATATAAAATTATCATAGTATAATAGAAAATTAAGAAGTTTAACTAATATAAAACCAAACATAAATTATTTTTTGCAACATGTCAATACAATTAAAATGAAAATTCATACCGAAAAAGTTAAATTAACAAAAAAAGAAGATATTAACTTGATATCTATACTATTTTTTATTTAACAAAATTAATATAAACAAAATAAATAATACTAACAAAACTTAATTAATACTAAAAAAACTTTACTAACAAAAAGAAGTTAAATATTTAAACTAATTATTTAAGAAATAAATATTGAGAAATTAACTAAAAAGAAAAATAAAACGAAAATTAAGTTTTATGAAATGCTAAATTTTAAAAAATCATCTAAAAAGAAAATGATCAGAAATCAATATTAAAATATTTAACTAACAAAAAAAATGAAAAATGAAGTTATTCTTCAAAAATATCAATATTTTTAAAATAATTATGTATTAAAATAAAATAGAAATCAATATCAAGAGAGCTAAATTAGCAAAGGAAAAGGTTGAATAAAGAAATCCTAACTTGATATTTAGGCACAAATTTAAAAAATCAACATTAAAAAAATCAAATAATGGTATAAGCTTTTGGGAGAAGTTCACATAAATTTAGAATACCCAGTTATAAAATGTCAAAATAGCATTATAATTAAAATAAAAATTAAAGTAAGAAATAAATTTAACAAATAAAAAACATTTATGTAAAAGAGATTAAATTGATATATGTTGCCTATTTGGAAAATCAATAACAAAAGATTTAATTAAAAATATATATGTTTTAAATATAACAAAAATGCACACAATTAGATAAATTAAAATAAAATATAAAAGTATCATTGAAAGATATGTAAAATAACAAAAAACAAAATCTACGAAGAAAATTAGTTTGAAATTTAGTTCTAAAAAGTTCATGATTTCTAAAATATAGGTATTGACTATGAATAACCATATAAAGTTACAGTAAGTTATACAAGTTTCTAAATCAAATATATTATTTAAATTTACAATGACTAATATCTTGGATGCGTTTGGTTTAAAAACTAACAAAAAATACTACACAAGTAATTTTACTTTCGAAATATAACAACTGATGTATACATAGTTATTACTTATAACTTTGCCAACATGAACAGCACATGAGTAACATCTTCTAAAATTTCCTTTAAATAATAAAGTACGACAAAGTTATGAATCAAATTCAAATTTGAATATATCTAGATAAAATATTCAAATCAAAACATGAATAAACCACACAAAAGATAAAAACAATGATAATGTGAAGACTACACACCATCTTACATGTTTAAAAACAAAAACTATCAAATAGTTAACTGCAAATAAAACAGATCTTATAAATTGAATATAGATATAACTTAAAAAAATAGAGGAGCAAAAAGCACCATTACATGATTATTATAGCATCCAACAAAAGTAAATCCAAATTATATATATAAAATCAGTGAGACATTTAATCAAAAATTAAATATTTGAATATATAAACCTTAAAAAAAGAACTAGAGAAATCATCAGGACACAAAACAAAACACCAAGAAATTAATAAGAAAATTATTCTCTAAATGATACGTATGCACGTTGAAGTTGGATAATTCATTAGATGTTATTACTATGATTTTACTTAATAAGATTTATAGTTTTATAATAAAAAATAGGTAAAACTACATAATATGTTTTAATTTTTTTAAATAGTAATTAAATTTCTATAAAAAGTTTTAATAATTTAAAAGATATTAGCTAAAAAACAACTAAATCAAATTATTAATACAGACTCGAGCGTAGCACGAGTTTAAAGCCTAGTCTATACTATATAAAAGTTGATGGCATAGTGCATTCAAGACGTTCACATAGGACGAAGAAACTCAATCTGATTAGTCACATCAGCGTTTTCATTAAAACATAAAAAAAAATTAAATTTGATTAGCAATTTAAATAAATTTGAATATGCAAAAAAAGAAATACTATCATATTAAAATAAGAAATTAAGATAAAAAGTTAAATTAACAAAATAGATTAAAGGAAGTTATGTCAAAAATCCAAATTTATAATCTTTACCAAAATAAAATAGAAACCAATATCACAAAACAAACATTAACAAAAAATATGAAAATCAATAACTAAAAATTAAATCAACAAAAAGTTCAATAAAAGTATTAAATCAATAAAATATTTGCAAGTTTTTAACTAATAAAAGTAAGAGAAAACTCAGCTAACAAAAGAAAGGATAAAGCTTTATGCAAACTATTTAAGAAATCAATATTTTTAATTTTAATAAATTAAAATATAAAAAACGGAAAAACTTTCATATTAGAATAGAAAATTAAGAACACAAAGTTTAATTAATAAAACAGATTAAAGTAAGTTATGTCAAAAATCTAAATTTATAACATCTATCAAATAAAATAGAAACTCAATGTCACCAAAACTAGATTAACTAAATAATAAATATGGGAATCAATAACTAAAAAATTCAATATAAAAAATTAAATCAATAACATTTTTTGCAAGTTTTAACTAATTAAAGTTAAACAAAACTTTAACTAACATAAAAATAAAGCTTTTAGCTAACTATTTAATAAACTAATATAAAATAATAAACAAAAAATAGAAAGTTAATTATGTCATGTTCGCACAATAAATCTAAAAATTAATATTGGAAAAGTTAAATTAAAAAACAATCTGGCTTGATATTTATGGTAACTATTTAAAATTTACTACTAGAAAATATTTTTATTACCTGAAAAACAAGACGAAAGTTATGTATGTAAAATGTCAATGTTATAATAAAAAATATGTTTCAAGATAAAATAAGAATTCATATCAAAAGTGGTTAACTAACAAAAGAAAAAGTCATATAAAAGAAAATCCACTTGATAATTAGGATAACATTTTTAAAAATCAACATAAAAAAACTTAACTAAAAAAATGATGTTATAAGCTTTTGAGAGAAGTCCACATAAGTTTTAAAATGACAATTATAACATGTTGGATCAGCATTATAACTAAAATAAAAACTAATATGAGAAACAAATTTAACAAAGAAAAAGCATTCGTGTACAAGAAATTAACTTGATGTATTTGCTACCTATTTTTAAAATCAACAACAAAATAGTTTAATAAATAATATATATAAGTCCTAAATATATTAAACTTACAAAAAATTGTATAAATTAAAAATAAATATAAAATAACTCTCAAAAGAAGTAATATATATATATATATAATTTAGACGAAACTAATTTAAATTCAGTTTAAAAAAACTCTCGATATAGTGGTATCGACAATTAATAACTATATAAAGTTGCAATAGGTTTACAGAATTTTCTAAATCAAATATATTTTTTAAATATACAAAGATTAAAACACTGTGTGTTTCTGATTTAAATACTATCAAAGAAAAACACTACATAAGTAATTTACACTTGAAATTTAACAAGTAGTATAATCTAATTTTTATACATAGCTACTACTTATATTTGAACCAACATTAATAACACATATGCAACACATTCTAAAATTTTATTTAACTGAAAAGTATGACAGAGTTATCAATCAAACATAAATTAGTTTATGTAGCTAAAATATTTAAATAAAAATATACAGAAAGTGCATTAAAGATAATAATAGTGAAAAAATAATGTGTAGACTCTACTTCACCAATCCTACAAGTTTCAAAACTAAAATTATCAAATACTAGTTTGAAAATATAGATCTTAATGATAAAATGAATAAAGATCTGAATTTGTTTATCTATAAATAAACTAATGTTATACTTTTTAAAAAAATTTAATCGCTTGTGCGGAGAAAATAAAAGAGTGCCTATGGGTTACTTTTGCATTTGAAATCAAGTTTTGAGTCATTTTTTGCAAGATTCCCTTCCATTAGTATGCATTAACCACACTGACTACCATTTACATTGACTAAATTCAACTCTTCTTTTTGTTTAATTACATCAAGACAAAAAATTGATTTTTTTTACTAAAATTACATTAACTAAATGCATTCAAATACATTATTTAGTTTTATTAAAATCACATTGACTAAATTCATTGAAAGACTTGCAAATCACTCTTTCTATTGTTTCATTGATGGTAAAGTGGATTCTTTCAAAGACTCATTCATCCCAATGATCAAGAGAAGACTAATTTTATATGTCTTTATGGTATTTTTATGGTATTTTTGCTTATAAAAGAATGCATTTGGATTATGTAATGCTCCATCAACCTTTCAAAGGTGCATAATGTCAACCTTCTCATCATATTGAGGAAATGATAGAAGTTATCATAGATGATTTTTCTGTCTTTTAGTTTGTGTTTGTCTAATCTAAGCAGGGCCTTAAAGATGTGAGTAGAAAAACACAGTGCTCAATGGGAAAAATACCATTTCATCGAGGCCATTGTGCTTGAACATAAGATTTCAGAGAAAGACATAAAGGTGGACAATGTTAAATTAAGGTTATGATGCATTTGGAACCCCCAGATTCAGTGAAGGATATAAAGAGTTTTTTGGGATGCTGGATTTTACAGACAGTTCTTCAATGACTTCTTTAAAATAGCAAAACCTCTTACAAGGTTGCTTTACAAGAAAACTCAGTTTGTCTATATTCAAAAATGTACTAAAACATTTTTGATTATCAAGGAAACTCTTGTGAGTACACACATTGTTCAAACTTATATTTTTTTTTAGTTAATTTGATAGGTTTAAAAACTTAAGTATGATAAAAAAAAAAAAAAGGAAAACGATCTATTTCCCCACAAGAAGTATCATATAGCATATCTCCTAAACTATGACCTCGTTCTATATATTTCCAAAAATAAAGTTAAAGAGTTAGATCAGCATGAAATCAAAGTTTTAAACTTTATCACCACCAATGTTGGTTTTAATGGTTTGTGTGTAAACCCGATACCAAACCATCGAACCCCAAAAATAAACTGAACAAAACTCATTTGCCTTAAAACCTGACCCATTAACCTATCTAAAATATCCAATTTTCCCAGAAATCCCCAAATAAAAAGTAATCAAATTCTTAGAACCCTACAATTGATTATGAAAAATTACTTATTATAATCACCAATTCTCAAAATCCAGTGTATTCTTACTCTGGCAGCTTGATTTACATATGATGATTTTTTTTTTTTATCTGGTGATGAATATCCTTTGAAACACAAGACGAAGAGCTGAGGGAGAGAATTGCCGCTTCTAAAAAAATATCAAAGAATTTGTTCAAAGTAGTAAAGAACGGTTAGAAAGTGAAAATGAACATGTTCGTATTTTTCTTCATTTTTTAAGAAAAATTAATTTTGCTGCCTCTTTTCCGATTATTGAAAAATCTGAAGATGTAGAAGACATTGTTAATCAAGAAGCAGCTTATGAGTGATATCAGGAACCATATAGCGTATGCTGACATGGGACTACTGACGTGGCAAAGCAGGAGATAAAGCCAAATGAATCTTGGCGTATATTTGTAGATATTCGACAAAGGAAACTTGCGTCAAGCGAGATATTCGACTAGACTCTAGATATAGGGTTTTGGGTAGTTAGTTTAAATAATAAGTCGGGCTAAGTGTGTTCTGTACACTTTGAGCAGCAAGTATAGGAACATCTTTGAGCTTCATCAAGAACCAAAGCAAGAAGGTTAGTGTCCCCTTCATTGATACACGAGCTGTGTGATCTGTTGAAGAGTGTTTTAGAACTAGGAACCTCTTGGGGACAATCTAGGGTTAGAGTTGCATAACACCAATACAATTATAGTCAATAGATCTAAATTGTATCGGTTCTAAGTAATAAAAGGAGCGTTGAACTTGGCGCTTTCCAAGTCACTTTGTGTGTTGCTCTGTTTTCTGTACTTACAAAAGCCTTGAGCTTTGATGTTTAGCTCTACCAAATTCACGCATCTTCACTTTTCTGAGTCTCATCCATGGATTTTCCGAGTGTTAGCAATTCCTTGAGCATGCTTAGCACGCCATGGAATTCAAGCTTTTGGGATTTGGGAATTTCTGGGATTGGGATTGATTTTTCTATTTGTGGTTTGCGATATGAAGATTTTTGGTTAAAAGGGTTTTAATCAATCAGTCGGGTCAATAATTAGTTAATTAGATGTAATGGGATTTTGTTTAGTTTACTATTGGTTAATATTTTTTTACATACTGATAAACTAATTAAAATTAGAGTTTATGGGTTCTCAAATTTAAAATTTTTATTCTGTAGAAATACAAGTTTAGAACTTTAATTTTAGAGAGATTTGGATATTTAATTTTGTTATCGAAGATATTAAAAACGAGATCATAATTTGAGAGACATATGATGATATATGATAGTTTTTGTAAAGAAATATTTTTAAAAAAATTAGGAGTCATAAGAGCTTCAGTTATCTTTTCCTAATTTTTGAAGAAGGTTTTGTAAATCTAGGACTAATGGGTATTTTAGAACTAAATTTTGATTTTAGTATGTTTGAAAATAAATATATAAAAGTTGGGTGTTTTATTTAATTTATTTTTATTTTCAAAAATTAATCATGTGATGTGCATGAGACCAACATGAATTGCTTAATATTTCAGACTAAATAAAGGAAGTCATTTTAATTATTATAGAAATTTGATTTATTTAGTCATTCCGAAAAAATATGTTTAAGAAATGTTTGCAATTTAGATATTCAACATAAATAGTGCCTATAAATATACAAGAAATGGAAAACTTAATCATTACTTTACCTGCAAACCCAAACCATTTTAATATACATTTTTCCAAATACCCCAACTATGTAAGAAAATGCAACTGTATTATTTGAATTCCTGCTACAATGGCAATATGAATATTAAAATAAAAAAATTGAAAATTTTTTTTTTTTCATATGTCTCCTAAATTGACAATTTTATATCTTTCTAAAAAACAAAATTTGTTCATGATTGAAAATGAAATTTTTTTTCTAAAAAGACCAATCAACCTTCTGACAATCTTTATACATCTGACTATTTCTGAATTTGTATCCTACATTGACAACTCCATATCTTTCTAAACAAAAAGATATGTTCATGACTGAAAACAATAAAAAAAAATTCTAAAAAGGTCATTCAACCTTAATCTTTTTTCAGATCAAACCATTGCTAAATTTATTATTTCTAAAATATTTTTGAATAAAGAAAAACCCAATATTTTTAAATATGTCTATAGATTGTGTTTTTTATATATACATATTTTTCCATAATATTAACAAATGTAATGGTCAATGCACAGACAAAATATATATAATAACTTTTATAATTAAAATGAAAATTTAGTAACTGAATATATAAATTTTATTCGATTACACGTGATGATCGAAATTAGCATACACAAAAACATTCAACAGCAAAAGGATTGGGAATACCCTTTCTTGCAGTGAAAATTTTGGGGTTTCACAACCTGCGACGAAACATCATGGTGTAACACGGTTTGAGAAGTTTTAACTGGTAGTAACCGACTTGCCTCAATTGTTCTGATGCTCATCATTGAAGAACACGATCCGCATGTTTTCGTTATATATAATATTTGCATGTAAACTAATAATTATTTTCGTACTAACAAATTATGAAATTTACCGAATGTAAGTGATAAAAAGAAAACAAAAGCAAATATCATTGAATTTTTCTCCATTGTATTTTAGATGTTGAAAATTTTGGTAAAAGATCAATGGTGAACCCTTCTATAAGTGTTATAGTTTAGCCAAATCAAATTTATAGAAAGAAAATCATTCAGCATGTATCACTATAACAGAAACGGATTGTAACGATGTTAATAATAGAGTTAACGTTGGTTTGACCGCCCACTTAACATTGTTGACGTTATATATATTGGGCTCACTAAGTTTTATGTTTATTTTAATTCTTTAATTACATGTTTTACTAGTACTTCACTGTTTGCTTATTTCTTTGCATCTTAATTATTCACTTAACTTGGTTGTTTTACTTCTTTGTTACAGTAAAACTTCTATAAATTAATAATGCTAGGACTGTCAAATTTTATTAATTTATAGAGTTATTAATTAATTGATAAATTAATAATTAATTATAAATTTTGAGAGATATTTTCAGTTCGAAGTTTTAATGTTCATTAAAAAACAAAAAGCAATATTTTCAACAATCGTTCCGATGCTCATCACTGCAGAACAAGATCCGCATGTTTTCGTTATATATAATATTCGCATGTAAACTAATAATTATTTTCGTACTAACAAATTATGAAATTTACTGAATGTAAGTGATAAAAAGAAAATAAAAGCAAATTTCATTGAAATTTTCTCCATTGTATTTTAGATGTTCAAAAATTTGGTAAAATCAAATTATATAGGTGTTATAGTTTAGCCAAATCAAATTTATAAAAAGAAAATCATTCAGCATGTATCACTACAACGGAAACGGATTGTAATGATGTTAATAGTAGAGTTAACGTTGGTTTGACCACCCACTTAACATTATCGACGTTATATATATTGGGCTCATTAATTTTTATGTTTATTTTAATTCCTTATTTACATGTTTTACTAGTACTTCACTGTTTGCTTATTTCTTTGCATCTTAATTATTCACTTAACTTGGTTGTTTTACTTCTTTGTTACAGTAAAACCTCTATAAATTAACAATGCTAGGACTGTCAAATTTTATTAAAATATAGAGTTATTAATTAATTGATAAATTAATAATTAATTATAAATTTATAGAGATATTTTTGGTTCAAATTTTTAATGTTCATTAAAAAACAAAAAGTAATATTTTTAACAATGTAAAATTTATATTAAAAATATCATAATAATGAATTTAGAAGATAAATCAAACAAAAATTATAAACTTGAAACAATAATATAATCATATTTTACTAGGTTATATTATTTATATATGTCTAAATGTAAAATTATTAATTTATATTATTATTGGGACCATAATTTTATATAAGACATTCAAAAAAGTATTATCTTATTATCTTATCGAATTTCATCAATTTTTACATTGGTCCGACTTGGGACCGATAAAAATTATTAATTTATATTGATTATTAATTTATCGAGTATTAATTTATAGAGGTTCTTCTGTACATGCTTTGTTTAATCACCCAACTTGCGTTCTTCTTTGCTTCTGTGCTTCCATGGTCCCTTGATTGCTTTCTCACATGTTTAACTTGTTTACTTAGTTCATTCTTTCCTTATTTGATTTCTCTGCTTAATTACTTTGCTTTTTATCTATTTGACTTGTTCGCTTATTTTCTTGCTTTTTTATCTATAAATGTAGTTTCGAGCATTTTGTGCTAGCTTGTCTGCTTTTGTGTTCTGAGCGTGTGGGACATGTGAGATAGAAAAGAATTTAAATTTATTTCTGCTTGTCTCACATTCTTCCAAATGTAATGCGGAAGCCGGCCATTCATCTGGTTTGGACACCATCTTCACCAATTCAGAACAGTCTGTAATGAAAGCATCGCCAATCTTCTTGCATTGAGCATACAACGCATTAATGTAGAAATGCTTCGTCATAAATTTTTAGCCCCCAGTAATGTAACCTTTGATCCCATTCCTAGACAGTACAAGCCTATATCCAGCATTTATCGATTCCTTCCAAGACCCATCTGTATAACATATTAAACCCTCGTTCTGTGATGTCAGCACATCGTCTGTAATTGGATATTGTAATTGTACCAGATCAATTTGTGCCAAAGCCCATGATATTGCCTCTGCTTGTGTGATTCTTAAGACTTCTCTTGGATCCCGATCAATATTTAAATATATTTTATCAGTTCTCTCTTTCCAGATGTACCAAATATTCCAAGAGAATACTTTCATTCCTTCTGTATTTGGTAGTTGCCAAGAAAGGTGTGCCATATTTGTATAGATAGCTGTCGAAGGGAACCCCGACCTTAATGTAGGGATCACCGATAAATCCCACACTTGGAGGGCTGGGTGCATTCAAATAAGGTGTGATTAATAGTTTCTTGGTCTGCGCCACACCTTTTGCATTGTGGATCATGAGTAATACCCCTACTGTATAGTCTATCCATAACCGATATACATCCTGAAATGACTTGTCATATAAATTGAATCATTTTTGAAGGGCATTTAACCTTCCAAGCATGACTATGCAGATGATTTATATTTGGCCCATAGTATTTTATTACAGTGTCACCTTTGTGATCATGTTCCATATTGTATCCCAACTTAAACTTGGATTTTCTAGATTTTGTGAAGAACCACATACATAGATCTGGCCTTTATCTATATCCTCTAGAACAATGAGTTGTTTGATGATCGGTAAGTTCCAGGTTTTTGTTAAAGAATCAATCAAGTTTTTGACTTTTAGATCGGGATACAAATTGTATCCCCGACATGTTGCTGACATTGGGCGAGTAGCCGATATCCAGTGGTGAACCCTTTTTTTACCAGAGATCAAGCAGAAATAATACTCTGCCAGCTATAGGATGCTGAGTACGAGCGAATAGGGTCCAGAGGACCCCCATTTCCAAAGTATCGTCCTTTGAACACTTTTGTAAATAATGAGTCTGAGTAGTCTAGGAGGCTCCATAGTTATTTCGCCAATAGTGCAGTATTGAAATCCTCTATTATATGAATATATAAATCTTCTTATGTTTTATGTTTGCATAGTTTATCCCATGATAGCTAGTGCATGTTTATCCCATGATAGCTAGTGCATCCCCCGATTTTTGCCATTAGTACTCCACCAGAATTGTGAGACAGTATTGGTGAGCTTTTTGGTGATTGCCTGGCAAACGAAAGCATGACATAGCAAATATCAGCCTCGCTGATGACACTGATTTGATCAACACCTCTTTCCCTCCTTTAGAAAGGAGTCGTGAAGTCCAACGGCTTACCCGTTTCTGTTGTCGTGCCACAAAAAAAAAAAAACTAAATATCTTTAGTCTTTAACCCCCCCCCTAAATATCCTATCTTCCAAAGTAAATGCTCAATAAAAGGCCATTTGACGCAATAATGAGCTTTACTTATATCTGCTTTCAGCGTCATAAATCTACTTTGACATTATTTATTGGTCTGTAACCCATGAAATATTTCTTGTGCAATCAATATGTTATCTTAGATGAGTCTACCAGCAACGAAATCTGATTGCGTTTCAAAAACTAATCAATATGTCGTTGACACAAAACTTTGGAACTGATTTTGTTTCCCACATTACATAAACTTATCAGTCACAACTCCGGCATTTTGTTGGACGTTTCATTTTCGAGATGAGACAGATGTGTGTCATATTTAACTGCTGATCAAAAACTCCTGAGACTTAAAATTCATTCACTATTTGGACCACTTCATGCTTTATTATAGGCCATGTTTGTTGGTAAAAAAACACTGTCATTCCATCAGCCCTGGTGTTTTTTTCGGATGCATTTATAAACAGAGTCGTTTTTACCTCATCTTTTGTTACCGGTTTTGTTAATCCTTCATTATATATATCTGTTACTGCTGTTTGAACTTCTAGTGCATCGGCAAAAGATGTAAGAAAAGTGAATGTAAATAATTCCGTAAAATATTCTATTGTCATCATTTCCATATTTTTCTCCCCAGCCATCCAAATCTTATCAATATTATATAATCCTATTAATTAATTTATTGTTCACCATTGTTTTGTTGTCTTGTTGTCGCATGATAAAACTTTATGTTAAGCTGGTTTATAAAGTTCACAAAGCCAATAAAGAAAACTCCTAGCTCAGAGAGCACAAATCCTTAAGATCAATTTTAAATTCAATGTAAATAATGTATTACATGATATACTTAATCATTACATTGTATGCAAAGACCCCAACTATACAAGAAAAGGCAATTATGTTATTTGAGTTCCTGCCACAATGACAATATGAACATTAAAATAAAAAATGAATATTTTTTTTTTTTCATATGTCTCCTAGATTGACACATTTATATCTTTCTAAACAAAAAGATTTGTACATGATTGAAAACAAATTTTTTTTCTAAGGTCATTCAACCTTTTGGCAATCTTTTTTTACATCAGACCATTACTAAATTTGTCTCCTACATTAACAACTTTATATCTTTCTAAAAAAAAAAGAGAGATTTCATGACTGAAAACAAATTTTTTTTTTTCTAAGAAGTCCATACAACCTTAATTTTTTTCACATCAGACCATTACAAAATTTGGTATTTCTATATTTTTGAATAAATAAAATTCCAATATCTTCAAATATGTCTATAGATTGTGTTTTTTTTTTTTATATTTTCTCTATAATGTTAACAAATGTAATGGGTCAATGCACACACGAAATGTATATAATAAGTTTTATAATTAATATGAAAATTTAGTAATTGGATATATAAATTTTATTCGATTAAACGTGACAGAATCGAAATTAGCATACACAAAAACATTCAATAGCAAATGGATTGGGAACACACTGCACATAACACCCTTTCTTGCAGTGAAAATTTTGGGGCCTCACAACCTGCGGCCAAGCATCATGGTGTAACACAGTTTGAGAAGTTTCTTCAGGTAGTAACCGACCTCCCTTAATTGTTCTGATGCTCATCACTACAGAACAAGATCAGCATGTTATCGTTATATATAATAATTTGCATGTAAACTAATAGTTGTTTTTGTACTGACAGATTATGAAATTTATCGAATATAAGTGATAAAAAGAAAACAAAAGCAAATTTCATTGTAATTTTCTCCATTGTATTTTAGATGTTGAAAATTATGGTAAAAGATCAATTGTGAACGCCTTTTTATAGAATGAATAAAATGGTGTTATAGTTTACTCAAATCAAATTTATAGAAAGAAAATCATTCAGCATGTATCACTACAACGGAAGTGGATTGTAACGACGTTAATAGTAGAGTTAACGTTGGTTTGACCACCCACTTAACATTGTCGACGTTATATATATTGGGCTCACTAAGCTTTACGTTTATTTTTATTCCTTAATTTCATGTTTTACTAGTACTTTACTATTTTTTAATTATTTGCATCTTAATTACGTACTTAACATGTTTGTTTTGCTTCTTGTTACATGCTTTGTTTACTTACCCAACTTGCTTTCTTCTTTGCTTCTGAGCTTCCATGTTTCCTTGATTGCTTTCTTACATGCTTAACTTGTTAACTTAATTCATTATTTCCTTATTTGATTTCTCTGCGTAATTACTTTGCATTTTATCTATTTGACTTGTTTGCTTGCATATTTCCTACTCTCTTTATTTGAATCTGTCATGTGCTCACTTACAATTATTTTTCTTTATATTCATGTGTGCTTGCTTGCTTCTTTTCTTGGGTGCATGCTGTTTCCTTCCATATTTTTTTCTTTGATTGCTTTTTTTCTTGATTCATGTTCTACTTTTATTCTTTCTTAACTGATTTCTTTATTGGTTCCTTCCTTGCTTATTTGGCTTGTGCCTCTTCGAGACTAGATTCGGCTCAATACTCTTTAAAATCACAAAAATATTTGATACAAACATCCGACAGTATACTGATTTAAATAAAAATACATAATCTAAATGCTGAAAAATCACTACTTTGTTATTCAACTGACTGTGACTTCTTACTTTTAGCCAAATCATAGTGAAAAAACTAACTTGTTATTTTTGGTAAAAAAAAAAACCAAAACTCACTTATTACTTAGATATGTTTAGTGATCTTGTTAGTATAATCTAAGTGGGTTAGCATACCAATGCATTATTTGAAGTAGCCGTAAATATAAAAAATTAGGAATCAGATTACATTTTTATGCAAATAATTACATTAGGTTCCTGAAAAATAAGTTATCTGAGTATAAAATTCACAAAAGCTTGCTTTTTCCAAAATTAATATGATACACTTTGACAAACCAAAGCAGTTACTGCTATAAAATATACGCTGTGTAAAGGTAAAAATGAAATTAACTAAATTAATTCATCTACCATTCTTCTTTCCAACATTTAAATACCATTTGAATCTATGAATCGATAATTAAAGTACATTCTATTATTATGCATTAACCACATCTACTACCATTTACATTGACTAAATTCAACTCTTCTTTTAGTTAATTACCTCATGACAAAATTGATTCTTTTAATAAAATTATATCGACTAAATTCATTCAAATACATTATTTAATTTACGAAAATTACATTGATTACATTCATTAAACAATTTGCAAATCACCTTTTCTATTGTTTCGTTGATGGATATAGTAAATTCTTTTAAATATCCATTCATCCTAATGATCAAGAGAAGATCACTTTTATATGTCTTTATAGTATTTTTGCTTATAGACAAATGTCATTTGGGTTATATAATGTTTTAGCAACCTTTCAAAGGTGCATAATGTCAACCTTCTCATCATATTGGGGAAATGGTAGAAGTTTTCATAGATAATTTTTCTGTCTATGATGCTTCTTTTGGTGTATGTTTGTCCAATTTAAGCAGGGCCTTAAAGAGATGTGAGTAGACAAACCTAGTGCTCAGTTGAGAAAAATATCATTTCATCGTGAAAGAAGCCATTGTGATTGAGCACAAGATTTCAGATAAAACATAAAGGTAGACTATGCTAAAATTAAGGTTATGATGCATTTGGAGCCCCAACTTCAGTGAAGGGTATAAAGAGATTCTTGGGATGCTGGTTTTTACAGAAGGTTCATCAATGAATTTTCTAAGATAGCAAAACCTTTCATAAGGTTGATTTGCAAGGAAACTGAGTTTGTCTATACTGAAGAATATACAGAAATGTTTTTGACTATCAAGGAAGCTCTTGTGACTCAACACATTGTTCAAACTTCTAATTTGTTTTATATTCATTAGTTAATTTGTCCGGTTTATGAACTTAAATATGGTAAATAAAAAAATTAGGAGTCATGAGAGTTTTATTTACTTTTTCCTAAATTTTGAAGAAGATTTTATAAATCTAAAATTAATGGATATTTTCGAACTAAAATTTGTTTTTTAGTATGTTTGAAAATAATTATATAAAAGTTGGGTTTGATTTTATTTAATTTATTTTCATTTTCTTAAAACAAATCATATGATGAGCATGAGACCAACATGAGTTGGTTAATATTTCAGACTATAGAAAAGAAGTCATTTTAATTATTATAGAGATTTGATTCATTTAGTCATTTGAAAAAAAAAAAGAAAAATTTAAGAAATGTTTGCGACTTTAAAATAGTTACTATAAATATACAGTACATGGAAAATTTAATCATTAGTTTACCTGCAAACAGAAAACATCTTAAAAAATATTTCCCCAAAGACCTCAACTATATAAGAAAATGCAACTGTATTATTTGAGTTCCTCCGACAATGGCAATATAAACATTAAAATTAAAGTGAACAATCTTTTTTTTCATATTGTCTCCTAAATTGACAATTTTATATCTTTCTAAACGAAAAGATTTGTTCATGATTGAAAAAAATTCTTTTTTTCTAAGAAGACCATTCAATCTTTTGACAATCTTTTTTTTACATTAGACCATCTCCTACGTTGACAACTTTATATTTTTCTAAACAGAAAGATTTGTTTATGACTAAGAAAGAAAAAAAATTCTAAGAAGGCCATTCAACCTTAATATTTTTCAGATCAGACCACTGCTAAATTTGTTGTTTCTAAAATACTTTTTAATAAATAAAAGCCCAATATCTTCAAATATATATTTTCTCCATAATATTAGCATATGTAATGGTTAATGCACACACGAAATATATATAATAAGTTTTATAATTAATATAAAAATTTAGTAATTGGATATATAAATTTTATTCGATTAAACGTGATGAAATCAAAATTAGCATACACAAAAACATTCAACAGCAAATGGATTGGGAACACATTGCACATAACACCCTTTCTTGCAGTGAAAATTTTGGTGCTTCACAACCTGTGGCGAAGCATCATGATGTAACACAGTTTGAGAAGTTTCTTTAGGTAATAACCGACTTGCTTCAATTGTTCTGATGCTCATCACTGCAAAACAAGATCAGCATGTTATCGTTATATATAATAATTTCCATGTAAACTAATAATTATTTTCGTACATACTAAATATAAAATTTACCAAATATAAGTGATAAAAAGAAAACGAAAACAAACTTCATTGAAATTTTCTCCATTGTATTTTAGATGTTTTTTTTTGTGAGTATTGTATTTTAGATGTTGAAGATTATGGTAGAAGATCAACTGTGAAATCCCTTTTATAGAATGAATAAATGGTGTTAGTTTAGTGAAATCAAATTTATAGGAAAAAAATCACATGTACAGAAACGGATTGTAACAACGTTTAATACAGAGTACTAAACGTCGGCTACTAATTGATTCAAAAGTAATAACTTAGGTTTGACCACCCACTTTAACATCGTCAACGTTATATATATTGGGCTCACTTAACCAAACAAAGTTAAGTTTTACGTTTATTTTAATTCCTTAAACAAGAGGGTGTTTTGATAATTAAGAGGTTTAGAGTTAGTTTCGTAACCGAAGCTAACTTGCTTCCTATTAGAAACTTTAAAGTCGATTTAGTAAATGACTTACCGACGTCTTCCGCCGTATTTTTTCTGTAGTGTATACTCATATATTATATGCTTGTGTAAAGACATAATTTTCATAAGACCAAATCCCGACACTGATCATGGAAAATTTACTACACTTTTGACTGAAAATGGTGGTCGAGAAGAGACCTAAGGCGTTTAGGGTTGACGATAAGTTAGATCTGGAAAACCCTAAATAGTCGGAATTCGCATCACACTGCTCGATTACAATTACATGTACATGTTAGAGAAGACTTCCATGTCTGTTTTATTCATTTATTTTTATTATTTTTGACAGATGTCTGATTATTTTGTTTAAACTGAGTAGTTCAAAGGATAAGATGGTAATAAGTAAGAACTTAGAAGCTTAGAGTCTATTAGGCGCTTCATCTTGTGAATTTCATCAGTTGCTTCATGCTTGAGTCTATTAATAATTTGAAGCGAAGGCATTACTCGCTGAGTTCTATAGAAACCTCAAGAACATGGTTATCAACTAAATTAGGAGCTTAGATATTCGCCAGAATCGTGAATTTATAGATATTGTTGTGCTAATACTGAATATGAATTCTGACCCACATGGAATCTTATATTCACAAGTGTTGATTAAAAATAAAATAATAAAAAGTAGCACATGCTTTCGTAAAAAGTGAATATTTTGATGGTTGTTTGCTGGAGGAAGTACTTGAAGTTTCTGCAGACAGATCCCCATGGCTGTTACCGGTAAGATAAGGAGGTATCACTTATCACCTTATAAGAAAATTTCAAGCTTCTTCTGTGGCCTTTACATTATTACAAGTGATCTTGTGGTTGGATGTATAAAACATGATTGTGTGTCAGAGATTTCTTGTTCTCTTAGTGAACAACCTAAAGTTCCCCACTTAAGTTTCTTAATGAAACTTTCGTGTCCTACAGTGTCATCTCATCTTTCATATTCATATCCAGAATAATGTGATGATTTATTCATATATGTCCTACGCTTGTTAATCATTGATTCAATTGATTTCAGACATGTCTCAACTCATTCATTTGACCTATATATATATATATAAAGCCCCAAATCAGAAAGAATATTATCAATAATCCAGAACTTGTATCCCCTTCCTTCGATCTCATACATCTTCAAAAGCTTCAAGTCTCAAACCTCCACACCAAAAAATGGCTTTGGTAAGGTCTATTTAGTGCAAAGAAGATTCTCGGTGGCTCTTGCGGTGTAAGTCGGTGACCGGTGAGAGCAAGAAGAAGCAGAGATATATTGCGCCAGTCTCATACTTGAGCCAGCCTTCCTTTCAGGTTCTTCTCAGTAAAGCTAAAGAAGATTTTGGGTTTCATCATCCAATGGGCGGCTTGACGATTCCTTGCCCTATAGATACTTTCATCAGTATAACGTTTCGTCATCCAATGGGCGGCTTGATAATCCAACAAAAAGACATTTCACATTTGTTTTTATTCACAAACTAGAGATGCTGAGTTATTATGTAAATAGATGACATATTTTTCTCCTCCTTTCCTATCGGGGAAGAGTTTCTTTAAGATGAATAGAAATGTCAATGTTGTGTAACAGAGATCACATATCAATACAAGTTGTAGAGACCTTTTTTGCTGATAGATCATTCAACTGACCTGCAAAAACGTTAATTTCTCTAAAATATTTCTTCATTGAATCAAATCTTAAAGCTGAATATGTCTTAAGAAAGATGGAACGAGATATCTCTTTTTTTATGTCGCTTTTGCCTTCTCTCCAACGTAATACAGTTTAACCTCTTTTAAATCTCGACATTGTTAAAAATGTTGAAAACAATTTTTGTTAGCTGATATGTTTATTATTTTACTGGCGTCTCTTCTTAGTTACATTACTCTGTTTTATAATGAAACCAAAAAGCTTTAATTGTGCCCCTGATGATGTGAAGGGACTTTGACTCTCATCAAATCAACCATATGACATTGTCTTCTTCAACAGTGAAGATTGGGTTCCTCCACTGATACATTCTGAGAAATCAGTTTAAATAGATTGAGAGAAAAGTACGTAAGACTCACTGTGAAACATGGAGAAACAAGATCATATGCCAATATCTTATATTTGTTTCAATATTAGTATCTGACTCTGAGCAAACATAACCAACCATATGAAACTTTTCTTAAGATGAATCATCAGTGAATTTCCTCATTAATCTTTACTTTTTTGTCTCTCACAAATACAATATTTTCATATACTGTAATTAAGGAAATAAACGATTTTTTTCCGATTTATCTGCTATATACTGAAGATTTTACTTTCCTGACTATATCTAAAATAGAAAAATTTACAAAAAAACAATAAAAGGAAATAATTCGATTTCATATACTAAAACTATTTATGACGTTGTTGCTCTGTTTCTTCTTCAATCTTTCTATCTCTATTGCTTTTATACATAAAAAAAAAAAAAAAAAAATAAAGCTCCTTTATACACTCCACAACAAAACAAATTCGATTCGATCATCAACTCCATTAAGTTAACGAAACTAAAGCAGATCCATTCAAAGGTACGATAATGAATCATAACTATGTTTTCTGTTCGAACTTTCCTCCTATGTTTCATGAAACAGAGGTTTTTTGTTTTGTTCTCTGTCTCTCAGACACAAAATCAAAACTCAATTCAGTGTTGGGTTTTCATATTTTCTTTTGTAAGATTTTTCTGCCGGGTTTTGCTTGCCGGAGCTTAACCAAGAGAGACCGATGTTCATTAACACAGAAGAGAAATTCGATCTCAGCTCAATCAAATCACTACGTGTAATCTGCGATGATCCATACGCCACCGAATCCTCAAGCGAAGATGAAGCCATCTCCAGCAACCCGAAGCGTTATGTCTCAAAGATCTGTGTCCGGAAGCTAACCGAACGGTCGAATTCGAATTCGAATTCAGAAAAAGTAAACGGAAACCGTAAATCTTCGTCGGGATTCAAAGGCGTACGGCGGCGACCATGGGGGAGATACGCGGCGGAGATAAGAGATCCGTTGCAGAAAAAGAGAAAGTGGCTTGGAACGTTTGATACGATTGAAGCAGCAGCAGAGGCTTACCGGAAAAGCAAAATCGAGTTTGATGAACAATTGGGTATAGTAAACCAACCCGGTTTAATTAAACAGGAAGTGATCGAGGTAGATTTAACTAATCCGTGTGGCTCAAGTAAACCTGAAGAGAAGAAAGTAGGTTTAACCAAGCCGTGTGGTTCAAGTAAGGAGAAGGAACTAGACGCAACCAAACCATCGACGTCGTCTTTGGACGATGATACTAAGGCAAATGGCAAAACGGTAAATACAAGCATTGTCGTGGAGAAAACATTCGGTTTTGGTTATGATGATGGAGAAGAAGATGGAACAATAGGTAGAATGTTGGAAGATCCATTCATGACATCGTCGATCTCGGATATTTTTGGAGATACCGTAGTTGAAAATGATGATTTGTGGGTGGATTATAATACAGCGGTGATTAATTCGATTTTTGATGATTTTAAGTTCGATTTTTCGGTGAATGATAGTCAGAGTGGTCAAACTGTGAAGAAAATTAAAACGGGTAAGAAGAATCCTTTTCGATATAAGCATGGGAATGACAAAAAAGCTGTCAAAAACTCGAAAATCGATTCAACGATTGCAAATGTTGTCGACGGATCGATTGATTTTAGGTTGGAACTTGAGTTTGATCCGCTGATGGATGATTTTCGGCCGGAAGATTTTCTGATGGATGATTTTCCATGTTTAGGAGAGGCTGATGATGATAGTTGGTGTGATGATACCATGGATGGGATCGATATGAGTTTGTAAATATTCGTTTTGAGATTTTTTTTTGTAAATTACTACATTACATTATATGTAATACAATTTACTACATTAGTTTATGTGCGTGCCTTGTTGTTCAAGTTTTACTTAGGCTTTCTGTTCTATTCTCTGAATTCAACCAAATTAAATCACCCAATTCGGAAATCAACCTACTTCTAGTTCCTTTATTATCTTCTTCTCGAACAGACTATTCTTCCTTTTATCTCTGTATCTCCAAACTCTTGCTTCTCTCTCCACTTCTGCTGCTCACTGCAATCGAGATCTCTTACCACATGTGCAATGCAGTATTTAAATTGAGTTTCCAAACAAAAAAAAGTATTAAAACTGTGAGTAAGGAAGAGAGAGAGTTAGATGTAGCTCTTATTCAAGAAATTAAGAGACTATTTCTAACAATACTAAGATATCTTAAAGCTGTATGGCATTATATCATTGATCCAATTATTTTTATATTTAAAAATTAATGTTATAACTAAATTATATTAATATAATATATGTAAGAGTCTTTTGTAAGAGCTTTTTCTATTGAACATGGTAGTTTCTTTTAAAATTAGGGGGTGAAATTTCTCAATTTGAAATTATAGTAACATTTTTGTAAACAAAACAAAATAAGATTAAGTTTGCTGGAGGAACTAGCTGGAAGTTACTTAAGTTGTTAAATTCAAATTGGTTTCTTGTAGCTCCTCTTGGAGATTCTTCTTGTTTATCCCAAGCTGCTATAACACTTGCGTAAGTAACATGTTTGGTTAGTTAAAAAAATTCTGAGAGATTTAAAAACCTTTGTGTGTTTTGTGTATTGATATTTTGTCGAGATTTGCGATTTTTTTTAGATACATATTTCTAATTTTGTTTTTTTAGAGATGTAAACCCGAGATTTTTGTAGTTTTTTTAGTAAAATCTTTTATAAATTTTTTTTATTGATATAGCCTAATTGGAGAAAGAAAAGAGTTCCCAATCGATTTTTTTTTCAACAACCAAATCGATTTTTTTTTTCAACAACCAAATCGATTTCTTTTTCATCTAGTTTGCTTTAAGTTATTTTAAGATCCACGTGTTTTAGAAGATTTCTTTGGTCGGGTTTTCTTCTCGACCCAATATATTGAACAATTTTTTGTACGTTTAAATTATTTACATCTTTTTGTTGAATATATTTCTCAAATTATATATTGTATAGATATGGATATGCTCATCATAAAAAGCTCATCTGTAGAAGATTCTACGATTACTTATCCCCTATATATTAAAAGAGAAACATTTTTAAAAAATAACCTTAATTTTGTAAAATATTACAGTGGTGTCATTTTCTGATGTGTCATCACCAGAATTATTTTCAGCAAAATTATAAAAATAGACTTATGTTACTAGATTAATTACATGTTATGCCACTCACATTAATTTGGTTATACATTAGTTTATATCAATTATATTGATGATGATTCATCAATATTTTCTCTTTTTCCATTTCTTATCAAAAATAGATCATATTAATTATTTCTTTAAATACTATATTTTATATTTTATTTTTATAGAAAAATCAATCATCACATCACTCATATATATATATTCTGTGTTATAACTCAAATTTCATTAAAGAAATATTAATTACTAAAATGATTAATAAATAAAAGTATATTTTGAAAGACTAAAATTGAATAAGTATGTGTAGATAGATGATAAGCTCGAAGCTTACCTAGTTTACGAACGAATAATAAGAAAAAGGATTTAGAGAAGAAAAGAAATGTAGATAAGATAAGAGAGGATATTTCAATGTTGATCTTATAAGATAACAACCCTAATGGGTTCACTGTTCCTTAAATACAACAGCATAACTTGATGCAATAGTAAAACTACAGTGCAACATAAAACATAAATAACTTAAGACCCTCTTGACGATATAGAGTCTTTGGTCTTCTTCTTCGCCTCTTCCTCTTAGCCACTCTGCTTCTTCTCCCATTCCCGAGCCTTTCTCCCATTGGTGCGTGTCTTCTTTCTCATGAATGCCAGTGGCACCTTAAGCCTATCAATACTCCCCCCCCCCCAAAAGAAGCAACCTTGTCTTCAAGGTTAACAGAAGGGAACTGACCTGCCAACCCCGAGAGAGACTCCCATGTGCATTCGAAATCAGGCAACCCTCTCCATTGCACCAAGACTTGTGTTTCGCTACCTGAAGGGGATCGGCGAGCATCCAAGAACTTTTCCGGCTCTGTATCCCACTCGAGAGATGGGGTAAGAATGCTCGGAATGTCCTGCGCCTGTTGTGTTGCCGCTATCGCCTTCTTGAGCTGAGAGACATGAAAAACGGGATGTATGTTGCTGTGAAGGGGAAGCTCCAGTCGGTAAGCCACACGCCCAATTCTTTCCTTCACCTTGTAGGGACCAAAGAAACGAGGAGCCAGCTTTTCATTGCGCCTCTGAGCTACTGATTTCTGACGGTAAGGTCTGACCTTCAGATACACCAAATCCCCTACTGAGAATTCCACATCTCTCCGGTGTTTGTTGGCTTCCTTTACCATCTTCTGTTGAGCCAACTCCAGATTTTCCCTAACTCCACGAGCAGGCTATCTCGATCCCTTAAGAGCTCCTCCACGTGAGCATTCGCAGTGGGTGTATCCCCGTAACGAATCAGTTTAGGAGGCTCTCTCCCGTAGACCACATAGAATGGGGTAAGCTTGCTCGACGAATGGTATGATGTGTTGTACCAATACTCCGCCCAAGGTAGCCATCTGAACCACTCCGTAGGCTTCCTTCCTGCAAAACATCTCAGATAGGTTTCCAAACAACGGTTTACCACCTCCGTTTGCCCGTCGGTTAGAGGGTGATACGCCGTGCTTTTGTGCAACGCAGCTCCTTGAGATTTAAACAGTTCAGCCCAAAATTTGCTCAGAAACACCTTATCTCGATCCGATACCATCATCTCCGAGAACCCGTGAAACCTTACAATTTCCCTGATGATGGCCTCGGCTACCCCCTTTGCTGTGAAGGGATGCTTGAGGGGTATGAAATGGGTATACTTGCTCAGTCTATCCACCACCACCAATATGACACTGAACCCCTTTGATGATGGCAAACCCTCGACGAAATCCAAGCTGATATCTGTCTAAATCTGAGCAGGAATGGGTAAAGGAGACAGGAGCCCTGCTGGAGATAACGTCGCATACTTAATCTCCTGGCAGACTTGGCATCGACGTATATACTCCACCACATCTCTTCTCATTCCCTTCCACGAAACTTCTTGCAACAGTCTCTTGTATGTCTTGAGAGCTCCTTCGTGTCCCCCGACTTCACTGGCATGGAACTGATGCAGCAATTCGGGAATAAGAGATGAGGATACCGGGATTTGCAAACACCCATGCTTGTATAAAAGACCATTCTGCACGTTGTACTCAGCGTAAGTCTTCTCGCCCTTCAGGACACTTCTCAATATTGCCCCGAGTTCGACATCCTCCTTAGTTTGCTCTGCTAACAGCTCCTTGTTGATAGTAGAAGTCAAAGCTAGGGGTTGCAGTTCTTCGATGTGAGGCCTCCTCGACAATACATCAGCAACACGGTTCTCCACCCCTGGCTTGTACTCGATCTTGTAATTAAGCCCGATTAGTTTAGCAGCCCATCTCTGTTGCACATATGAAACAGCTTTCTGATCCAGAAGGTGTTGAAGACTGCGTTGATCAGTCTTTATGATAAACCCGTGTCCCGTGAGGTAATGTTTCCACTTCGTCACCGCCTTCACGATTGCCAACAGCTCCCTCTCGTATACTGACTTCACCCTTCATTGAGTCGAAAAGGCTTGGCTAATAAACGCGATGGGCCGTTTATCTTGTGACAGCACTGCTCCTATCCCTGCACCTGAAGCATCAGTCTCAATAGTGAAGGGTTTAGGGAAGTCGGGTAATACCAAAACAGGGAAGGTGGTCACGGCGGTTTTGAGGACGTTGAAAGCTTTCTCCGCCTTAGGGGACCATTTAAACTCTTCCTTCTTAAGCAGCTCCGTGAGAGGGCAAGCCATAATGCTGTAGTCCTTCACGAATCTGCGGTAGTAGCCCGTCAGTCCCAAGAATCCTCGTAGCTCTGTCACATTCTTCGGGGTTGGCCAAGTAAGCATTGCTGAAATCTTTTCAGGGTCTGCTGCTACGCCTTGTCCCGAGATGCGATGGCCCAGATAAGCCACTTCAGAGTTCCCAAAAGAGCACTTCTTTGCATTTGCGTAGAAGTTGTTCTGCTGCATCACCTTTAACACCACTTCCAAATGCTCCAAGTATGTTCTCGAGTCCACGCTATAGACCAATATATCATCAAAAAGCACCCAGAAAAACCTTCGAAGGTAAAGCCTGAATAGGTCGTTCATGACGCATTGGAAGGTTGATGGCGCGTTGGTGAGGCCAAAGGGCATTACCAAGAACTCATAATGCCCTTGATGCGTCTTGAATGCCGTTTTCCCCACGTCACTCTCCTTCATGCGTATTTGGTGATACCCCGATTTCAGATCGAGCTTGGAGAACACTGTTGCGCCATTGAGTTCATCAAGCAGCTCCTCGATGATGGGAATGGGGTATCTGTCGGGGATGGTGGCCTTGTTAAAGGATCTGTAATCCACGCAGAATCTCCATCCACCATCCTTTTTCTTCACCAACAACACGGGACTGGAGTAAGGACTGATGCTGGGTCTGATGATTTGAGCTTCTAACATCTCCTGCACCAGCTTCTCTATCTCGTTCTTTTGGATAAACGATTATCTATATGGCCTGATGTTGATCGGACCCACCCCCTTCTGTAGCGTGATGGCGTGCTCCCGGTTGCGAATGGGCAGGAGACCTTGAGACATGTTAAAGACTGTCTCGTACTTCTCCAAAACCTTCGTAATCTCCTTACTACAGCATGTTAAGTACACTTCTCCCTTCTTCTTGATGATCTTCTCCATTGACTTAAGGGAGATTTGTTCCTTACTGAGATTAGGATCCCCCACGATGGTAACCCAGAGCCCTCCAATCTTCCAGCTGAGGGTACTGCGCAGCCAGTTTATCCGTGTATCACCCAATGACGCAAGCCACGAATACCCGAGCACTATATATGTAGTTCCCAGCTTAAAACACAAGAATTCCTCCACGAGTTCGACGCCTTGGATGTCAAGAAGTAGCCTTGCACAACGGCCCTTGCCACTGAGTATCTGACCATCCGCTACGCACACACCAAAACCCTTTGAATCTGTTTGTACGAGGCCAAGCTCTTATACCAGGGATTCTGAAATAAAGTTACTTGTAGCTCCTGAGTCGATGAGCACAATAACTTCTCTATTTTGGATCTTGCCCTTCATCCTCATGGAGTTGATAGTGGTCAATCCCACCATAGAGTATAACGAGAGTGTCACTAATTCCTGGGGCTCTTCCTCTTGCTCCACAATCTCTGCCTCAACTTGCTTCTCAGTAATTTCCTGATTCGCTTCCTCCCCTTCTTCCAACTCCATACATTTCAGCTTCTGCTTACAACGATGGCCGTGAAACCAGGGCTCTCCGCAGAACTTGCAAGGGTTTGGGCCTCTCACGATGTTGCAAGGGTTTGGGCCTCTCAAATTATTTACACCTTTTTACTGAATATATTTCTCAAATTATATATTGTATAGATATGAATATGCTCATCATAAAAAGCTCATATGTAGAAGATTCTACAATTACTTATCCCCTATATATTAAAAGAGAAGCATTTTTAAAAAATAACCTTAATTTTGTAAAATATTACAGTGGTGTCATTTTGCTGATGTGTCATCACCAGAATCATTTTCAGCAAAGTTATAAAAATAGACTTATGTTACTAGATTAATTACATGTTATGCCACTCACATTAATTTGGTTATACATTAGTTTATATCAATTATATTGATGATGATTCATCAATATATTCTCTTTTTCCATTTCTTATCAAAAATAGATCATATTAATTATTTCTTTAAATACTATATTTTATCTTTTATTTTTATAGAAAAATCAATCATCACATCACTCATATATATATATTCTGTGTTATAATTCAAATTTCATTAAAGAAATATAAATTACTCAAATGATTAATAAATAAAAATATATTTTGAAAGACTAAAATTGAATAAGGATGTGTAGACAGATGATAAGCTCGAAGCTTACCTAGTTTACGAACGGATAATAAGAAAAGGGATTTAGAGAAGATAAGAAATGTAGATAAGATAAGAGAGGATATTTTAATGTTGATCTTATAAGATAACAACCCTAATGGGTTCAATGTTCCTTAAATACAGCAGCATAACTCGCTGCAATAGTAAAACGACAGTGCAACATAAAACATAAATAACTTAAGACCCTCTTGACGATATAGAGTCTTTGGTCTTCTTCTTCGCCTCTTCCTCTTAGCCACTTCTCTCGCTCTGCTTCTTCTCCCATTCCCGAGCCTTTCTCCCCTTGGTGCGTGTCTTCTTTCTCATGAATGCCAGTGGCACCTTAAGCCTATCAATACTCCCCCCCAAGAGAAGCAACCTTGTCCTCAAGGTTAACAGAAGGGAACTGACCTGCCAACCCCGAGAGAGACTCCCATGTGCGTTCGAAATCAGGCAACCCTCTCCATTGCACCAAGACTTGTGTTTTGCTACCTGAAGGGGATCGGCGAGCATCCAAGAACTTTTCCGGCTCTGTATCCCACTCGAGAGATGGGGTAAGAATGCTCGGAATGTCCTGCGCCTGTTGTGTTGCCGCTATCGCCTTCTTGAGCTGAGAGACATGAAAAACGGGATGTATGTTGCTGTGAAGGGGAAGCTCCAGTCGGTAAGCCACACGCCCAATTCTTTCCTTCACCTTGTAGGGACCAAAGAAACGAGGAGCCAGCTTTTCATTGCGCCTCTGAGCTACTGATTTCTGACGGTAAGGTCTGAGCTTCGGATACACCAAATTCCCTACTGAGAATTCCACATCTCTCCGGTGTTTGTTGGCTTCCTTTACCATCTTTTGTTGAGCCAACTCCAGATTTTCCCTCAACTCCACGAGCAGGCTATCTCGATCCCTTAAGAGCTCCTCCACGTGAGCATTCGCAGTGAGTGTATCCCTGTAACGAATCAGTTTAGGAGGCTCTCTCCAGTAGACCACATAGAATGGGGTAAGCTTGCTCGACAAATGGTATGATGTGTTGTACCAATACTCTGTCCAAGGTAGCCATCTGAACCACTATGTAGGCTTTCTTCCTGCAAAACATCTCAGATAGGTTTCCAAACAACGGTTTACCACCTCCGTTTGCCCGTCGGTTTGGGGGTGATACACCGTGCTTTTGTGCAACGCAGCTCCCTGAGATTTAAACAGTTCAGCCCAAAATTTGCTCAGAAACACCTTATCTTGATCCGATACCATCATCTCCGGGAACCCGTGAAGCCTTACGATTTCCCTGATGATGGCCTCGGCTACCCCCTTTGCTGTGAAGGGATGCTTGAGGGGTATGAAATGGGCATACTTGCTCAGCCTATCCACCACCACCAATATGACACTGAACCCCTTTGATGATAGCAAACCCTCGACGAAATCCAAGCTGATATCTGTCCAAATCTGAGCAGGAATGGGTAAAGGAGACAGGAGCCCTGCTGGAGATAACGTCGCATACTTAATCTCCTGGCAGACTTGGCATCGACGTATATACTCCACCACATCTCTTCTCATTCCCTTCCACGAAACTTCTTGCAACAGTCTCTTGTATGTCTTGAGAGCTCCTTCGTGTCCCCCGACTTCACTGGCATGGAACTGATGCAGCAATTCGGGAATAAGAGATGAGGATACCGGGATTTGCAAACACCCATGCTTGTATAAAAGACCATTCTGCACGTTGTACTCAGCGTAAGTCTTCTCGCCCTTCAGGACACTTCTCAATATTGCCCCGAGTTCGACATCCTCCTTAGTTTTCTCTGCTAACAGCTCCTTGTTGATAGTAGAAGTCAAAGCTAGGGGTTGCAGCTCTTCGATGTGAGGCCTCCTCGACAATGCATCAGCCACACGGTTCTCCACCCTTGGCTTGTACTCGATCTTGTAATTAAGCCCGATTAGTTTAGCAGCCCATCTCTGTTGCACAGATGAAACAGCTTTCTGATCCAGAAGGTGTTGAAGACTGCGTTGATCAGTCTTTATGATAAACTCGCGCCCCGTGAGGTAATGTTTCCACTTCATCACCGCCTTCACGATTGCCAACAGCTCCCTCTCGTATACTGACTTCACCATTCCTTGAGTCGAAAATGCTTGGCTAATAAACGCGATGGGCCGTTTATCTTGTGACAGCACTGCTCCTATCCCTGCACCTGAAGCATCAGTCTCAATAGTGAAGGGTTTAGAGAAGTCGGGTAATACCAAAACAGGCAAGGTGGTCACGGTGGTTTTGAGGACGTTGAAAGCTTTCTCCGCCTTAGGGGACCATTTGAACCCTTCCTTCTTAAGCAGCTCCGTGAGAGGGCGAGCCATAATGCCGTAGTCCTTCACGAATCTGCGGTAGTAGCCCGTGAGTCCCAAGAATCCCCGTAGCTCTGTCACATTCTTCGGGGTTGGCCAAGTAAGCATTGCTGAAATCTTTTCAGGGTCTGCTGCTACGCCCTGTCCCGAGATGCGATGGCCCAGATAAGCCACTTCATAGTTCCCAAAAGAGCACTTCTTTGTATTTGCATAGAAGTTGTTCTGCTGCATCACCTTTAACACCACTTCCAAATGCTCCAAGTGTGTTCTCGAGTCCACGCTATAGACCAATATATCATCAAAAAATACCAAGACAAACCTTCAAAGGTAAGGCCTGAATAGGTCGTTCATGACGCATTGGAAGGTTGATGGCGCGTTGGTGAGGCCAAAGGGCATTACCAAGAACACGTAATGCCCTTGATGCGTCTTGAATGCCGTTTTCCCCACGTCACTCTTCTTCATGCGTATTTGGTGATACTCCGATTTCAGATCGAGCTTGGAGAACACTGTTGCGCCATTGAGTTCATCAAGCAGCTCCTCGATGATGGGAATAGGGTATTTGTCGGGGATGGTGGCCTTGTTAAGGGCTCTGTAATCCACGCAGAATCTCCATCCACCATCCTTTTTCTTCACCAACAACATGGGACTGGAGTAAGGACTGATGTTGGGTCTGATGATTTGAGCTTCTAACATCTCCTGCACCAGCTTCTCTATCTCGTTCTTTTGGATAAACGATTATCTATATGACCTGATGTTGATCGGACCCACCCCCTTCTGTAGCGTGATGGCGTGCTCCCGGTTGCGAATGGGCGGGAGACCTTGATGCATGTTAAAGACTGTCTCGTACTTCTCCAAAACCTTCGTAATCTCCTTACTACAGCTCTTCTTCTCTGGTGGATCTGAACTTGAAAACAAAGCCGTGAGTTCTAGTAAGTACACTTCTCCCTTTTTCTTGATGATCTTCTCCATTGACTTAAGGGAGATTTGTTCCTTACTGAGATTAGGATCCCCCACGATGGTAACCCAGAGCCCTCCAATCTTCCAGCTGAGGGCACTGCGCAGTCAGTTTATCCGTGTATCACCCAATAACGCAAGCTACGAATACCCGAGCACTATATCCATAGTTTGCAGCTCAAAACACAAGAATTCCTCCACGAGTTCGACGCCTTGGATGTCGAGAAGTAGCCCTGCACAACGGCCCTTGCCACTGAGTATCTGACCATCCGCTACGCGCACACCAAAACCCCTTGAATCTGTTTGTACGAGGCCAAGCTCTTGTACCAGGGATTCTGAAATAAAGTTACTTGTAGCTCCTGAGTCGATGAGCACAATAACTTCTCTATTTTGGATCCTGCCCTTCATCCTCATGGAGTTGATAGTGGTCAATCTCACCATAGAGTGTAACGAGAGTGTCACTAACTCATCGGGCTCTTCCTCTTGCTCCACAATCTCTGCCTCGACTTGCTCCTCAGTAATTTCCTGATTCGCTTCCTCCTCAGTAATTTCCTGATTCGCTTCCTTCCCTTCTTCCAACTCCATACATTTCAGCTTCTGCTTACAACGATGGCCGTAAAACCAGGGCTCTCTGCAGAACTTGCAAGGGTTTGGGCCTCTCACGATGTTGTTTCCGGGAGTTTTCCTGTTCTCCTTCACGTTTGTGAACCCCATAGTTCGATTCGCCGAGTTTGTAACCGTCACCGTGTGAGTCTTCTGGGAATTTCGGCTAAAGTAACTGGCTTGGTCTCCCTCCTGCGACTCAATCAGCTTCGCTATGTCGACAATATCTGCCATGTTATTGGGCTGGCACCTCACCACTTGGTCACGAAGGCTCTTCCGGATTCCCCTGGGAAACGCAGACTCTAAGACATCATCAGGTACATGCGGCAACTCCACCGCTAAGGCTTAGAACCTCTCTCGAAACTCTTCCACGCTTCTCTTTTGGAAGATACAAAACAGATGGTCGACCGAGGAACAGCCGCGACTCTGCCTGAATCTCACCTTGAACTTTTCCTTAAAATCCTTCCATAGCACTATGTGCTCTCTCTCTTGCGCTCCTCTCCACCACATCACTGATGGGCCTGTGAGACAGGTGACTGCGTGGTCCAACTTTTCCGAATCCAAGACCCCATTCATCTCGAAGCACTTTTCGATGCGAAATAGCCAATCTTCGGAGTTGTTTCCTTCATACAACGGCAGCTCCACGCGCTTAGACGGGCCCTCCGTGGACGGTGGAGGACGCTCCACTCTTAGCTCACGCACCGTGGGTAGGGCGAAGCCGTCAGAGGGTCTGACTCTGAGCTCGTCGTTGGGTCGGGGTAGCACTCCTTCGCCTCTGGTTCGCTCAGAGTGTGGATCTGGAGTAAAGGGAGCAGCTTGAGACGGGGTGACTGAGATAGGGTTGGCGAACCCCGTCGGTGTTGCTCCGGTCATCAAGAAATCGATCTTCCTCATCATATCGAGCATCGCTTGATGAACCCACAACATGTCCTTGTCTTGCTTGTCCAAACGTTGGTCAGTGGTTAGAGCTGGCACCGGCGTCTCCGGTACGCTCGCCTCGAGTTCAATCGACGCAGATCTAGGTTCTGCGCCGCCAACGGTGGGGGCGTTAGTCATGTTTTCTCTCCATAGAAGCTCTCAACGAAAGCACCAAATGATAAGCTCGAAGCTTACCTAGTTTACGAACGGATAATAAGAAAAGGGATTTAGAGAAGAGAAGAAATATAGATAAGATAAGAGAGGATATTTTAATGTTGATCTTATAAGATAACAACCCTAATGGGTTCACTGTTCCTTAAATACAACAGCATAACTCGCTGCAATAGTAAAACGACAGTGCAACATAAAACATAAATAACTTAAGACCCTCTTGACGATATAGAGTCTTTGGTCTTCTTCTTCGCCTCTTCCTCTTAGCCACTTCTCTCGCTCTGCTTCTTCTCCCATTCCCGAGCTTTTCTCCCCTTGGTGCGTGTCTTCTTTCTCATGAATGCCAGTGGCACCTTAAGTCTATCAATAGATGATTCATAAATCAATATAAAAGTACATAGATGATTAAAAAAAAACAAAAAGCTTAATTTAAAAGATATTATTATTATTATTATTATTATTATTATTATTATTATTATTATTTTTGGTTTCATATGGTTTTAGAACAATATAAATTAACTAAATAATATAAATATTTAAACTTTATAATAAGTACAAAATATTAATAAAAAGTTGACTATAAAAAATAGTTGAATATGTTAACAGAATATAATATTATAAATATTTTATTTGATTAAAATATTAAATATCATAAATTTTTAATTTATACAACAAAATAACTTGGTTAAAAATTAAAATATTTTTGTAAGGATATTATATAATAATTTTATTAAAATTTTTGATATTTAAAATATTTTTATTGAATCAAAAAGTTAAGTATGTATAAGTATTGACTCAGTTATATACAATTTTAGATAATTTATTAAAAATAATAAAAAATATAATCTATTTTATATAATCCATATGTATATTTAGTATTTAAAATAAATTTCACAGTAATTTTATTTTCTTAAAAGTTAATATTCTTATGACTATAGTTTTGCGGATTAATCTAAATGTGCATTTACATTCGTATAAGAACTATTAAAATTGATTATAAAATTTTATAATCAAATTTTATTTTTATAATTTTAATACTCTCTATTTTAAAATATAATTTGTTTGCATCAAAGCACAAAGATTAAAAATCAACTTTTCTTTTAAAAAAATAATCATTTATTATATATGTGATTGGTACGCACATATATGCAGGTATAATATTATTGATATACATAGTTAATTATAATATTTAAATATTGATTAATTTTTTCAAACATTGGTATGTTTTTATATATATATATATTATTTTAATATTTCACAAACTTCTTTCTGAAACCAATGTATTTTAAAACTTTTTATTTTTATAATATTTGTAATAATATATATTCACAAATATAAAATTTATATTAAATAATAATTAAATATTTATAATATTTTTTTAATATTTCTATAATATGCTTTATTTCTCCTTACACAATCTACAATATGTTTTTTTGCGTCTTACATAATATGAATTTGCAAATACATATATAATATATTTTAACTATATATTTTTTTGATTTATTGTAAATTCAACTGAAATAGTTTTTACTAATTTTACTTATCCGTAAGAGCAGATAGATGATTGGCACGCATGTGCGGACATACAACGGCTTCACTGCACTTAGAATAGATAAAAAAAATTTTAAAATATAAATTATATAATAATTAAAATGAAAATAAGATTTTAATCAAGCTTAACAAAATACATGCGAACTTTTTAAGTGACTTCAACTAATGCATAATTATTATTTATATTTATACGTTTATTTGTAAAAATGTCCAGATATAGCTTTTATGTGTTAAAAAGTTTTTAAGTGACTTTATAAAACAAAGTGCAAGAGATTTATTTTTATATACTTTTATTTTTATTTCTTATTCATATTTGTTTCATCTTGTTTTAATTTATTCTTTCGTTCGATTATTTTTTATTTCATTTATGATCTCACATTTTTGATATACAATTAAAATAAATAAATAAATATATATATATATATATATATGTGTGAATATGATATAAAATTTTATTTTATTTAAAATATGATAAGAGATAAGATGAGATGGTAACATAAGTTATGTACATTTTAGAAAATAACAATAAAAAGATGATAAAAGTTATAGAAAAGTATATGGTCCTATTAATATTATAAAATAATAATTAGTATATACTTTATTCATTTAGTAAATATTGTTTTGAAAAAAAAATTATTTTAAATTACATTTTAAAAAAAAATTCAATAAAAGTTAATTATTTTTTATTATTTTTAACATTCTATTCTCTAAATTATTTTTATCATGATTGTATTTTATTTAAAATTGTATTAATTAATAATTTATTTATTTAAAACTTTTTTAGATGTTATTAATATATTTTGTAAATTAATATCTTTTCAAAATAAAAATATATCATACTTCTAGTATTATTAATATATAGAATTTGTACTATTTTATTGGATATTTAGTATTATTGTTTTGCTTTTATATGAAATTACAATATATATATATATTGTTGAAAACATTTTGTAGTTATATTTTATGAAATTATGAATATATGTAAAAAATTGATATTTTAATAATTATTATTTTCTGTTGATTTAAATTTGTTAATTTAAATATAATATAGTGTTTTTATGTTTTAGTTTTATAATTTCTTCAATTTTAGTTCAATCAATCAAAATATTTTATTTATTTTATGAAGTTTGACATGTCACATTTACATGTCATCAATTAAAAACACTAAATTTGGTTGTAGTGTTGACAAATCAGCTATTTTCAATAATGTTACTTCTCAAAGAATATGTAGTGGATTATATATAATTCAACTAATTATTAAAAACTGAAAAATATAATCGGCCACATAGTATTCATAGGAAGTAGTAAAACATGAAAACAACTATATTGTGAAACAAAAATAAACCTTAAAAAAAACTAATATTATGAAATAGAGGAAATAGTTATTTTTTTATTATTATCATAACGCATTAGATACTTAATAATTTAATCAAAATATATTTTACCTCTATTTTTTTAATTTTAAGATTATGTTATTAATCATGGGTTATAGAAAAAATAAAGAGCGATTTCGTATTTTTATCTAGATTGTGCATATATATTTAATTTTAATATAATTTAAATTAGAATTAAATTATCCTATATTTCATAAAATAAACTAAAAAAATATTTTGTCAATATTACAATATAATGTTATAAACAACTTATATAAAATCAATTGTATTTTATTATATGATTTTAGAATTATACTATATTAAATAAATAATTATTATTTCACCTCGCATATGATGCAGATTATTATCTAGTTTTAATGTTATTTTGGTAGAAATTTTCATTATCTTTTTTATATATAAGGAATAGTGGAATACACATCAAATTTTCTATCTGTTTTCTGTATTCACAAGAGTTTTTTTTTCCTTTCTTTGTCTCAGGGGAAGAGGACCGAGAAACCCTAAAACTGAAAATCTAGCATGGAGAAGAAAAACAGAAGAGTGGTGGTGCTTCCAGAGGAAGCGTTGGTGAAAATCTTCTTGGCTCGGTTTTCGCTGAGGAGCATCGCTCGATGGAGATCGGTGTGCAAAGCATGGAAATCGATAATCGATTCAGACTTCTTCCGAAAACTGTATCAGTCTCTGAACACTCGCTCCTCCGTGTCGTGGTCAATCACGAGCAACAGGAACGGCACACTGGCGCTGGAAATCGTAGGACACCATGGATGCGAGAGATGGGGTCTTACCAGCTCTCTCGGGTCTTGGATCATGCGTTACGATCCCGGGACGACAGTGAGAAAGGTTTCGGTCCTGAGCATCGCCGATGGGTTGGTACTGCTTTACACTGAAACCGGCGAGGGAGCTCCTATGTACCATGTGGGAAACCCGTTGTTGCAGCAGTGGGCTCGAATCCCTCTGCCTCCACATCTCTCTGGTTTTGATGTGGTGAGGTTGCAGGAGAAAACATATGCTTTCAGCGACACTGGACTAGTCACAAAGATGGAAGAGGGTATAGTCGTTGGGTACAAGGTTGTGTGGGTGATGTCACGTATGTCATCTAACTACCTCACCTTTATGATATACTCCTCTGAGACAGGACTATGGGAAACCGAGAAGAAGGTGCGTTGCATACGTCCCTTGTTATGGTCTAGACTAAAGCACTCGGTTCCTTTGAAAGGGGTTCTTCACTGGCTTACTGCTGCTGGCAACGACCAAGATGCGGATCATGTCGTATCATATGATTTCTATAGGGAATGTGGTGATGAGTGTCGTGTGATACCTTTTCCTGGTATGGCGCAGTTTGAACGACGGCATTATCGTTTCAGGAGAACAATCACAACCTCTGCAGGACACGTGGTGTACTGTAACGTTTTCAAGGACAATGGAGGATGTACCATCAGGGTTTGGAGGCTGGTCCGGTACTGTGATAACGATCCTGACGCGTCGTGGAAGCTGTCGTGAGCACTCAACACCAAGTCGTTCGGTGAGGATTATTTCCTCGTGGTGATGCATCCTTTCAACTCCGACATCGTGTACCTTTGGAGTAGGGGACAAGAACGGCCTCGTCGTGTTGAACTTTAGGACTCGCAAGTTTAGTCTTCACACGGAGGAGTCAACGTCGGGGGAGAAGAGATCCGTGGATGACTGCATCATGAAGCTTAGCGGTTGCAAGGAGTATATGGACTCCATCTATTCTTGCTATTCCAATGCCACGTTAGGTCGTTTTCACAGCCTCTACTTCTCACAGTACGTGCTCCCATGCTGGCTTAACCCGCTCCCTCGGCTTTCTTCTTGATTTTATTTTCACAGCGGAGTTTTAATTCGATTTTAAGTTCGATACTTAGTTTGGATGGGATCGATATGAGTTTGTAAAATATTCTTCTTTTTTAGATTCTTTTTTTGTTTGTCACAACGGCGAACATAGTAGTGCAAAATACTACATTACATTATGTAATAAAATTTACTACATTAGTATAAGTGCGTACCTTGTTATTCAAGTTTCACTTAGGTTATTTGTTTTATTATCTGAATTCATAGCCAAATTCGGAAATGAACCTACTTCTAGTTCCTTTTTATGTTTCAGTTGCGTTCAAATCCCCATGGAAACTTAAAAATTCATATTTTCATAGCTTCTAGTTTAATCGTAGTATAGCATTTGATTTGAAAAGAATTCAAAGCAGATATGAGAGAATCCATCCGTTCCTAGACGTCGCTGGTTAAAGATCTCCGGACAAATCTACCTTTCATTCTCGGCCTTTTGTCTGCATTGACCTTTCTAACCTCGTACCTTATCTTCTTCTCGAACAGACGATTCTTCTTTTTATCTCTGTATCTCCATACTCTTGCTTCTCTCTCACTTCTGCTGCTCATTTTCTTCCCCTCTATCCCCTGCAATCGAGATCCATTACCATAAGTTTCTTTTAAAATTTGGGGGTGAATTTGCTCAGTTTGAAACTATGGTAACATTTATTGTAAACAAAACAAAATGAAATTAGAAAGGAGCTTACTGGGGGAACTAGCTGGAAGTTACTTGTGTTGTTAAACTCAAATTGGTTTCTTGTTGCTCCTCTTGGAGATTCTTCTTGTTTGTCCCAAGCTGCTATAACATTTTCGTAATTAAGTCTAAGTAACATGTTCCTCTGCTTCGCATTGCTCTCATCATCTTCATTTTCTTCTGTCTTTGTTGTAATCGCGATGGCATTGCCGTGATCTTTCTTGGAGCTCATCAAAGATTGTTCAGGAAATGCTTCATCTCCATCGGGTTTAGTTTTACCTTCTTCTTCATTGTAACATAGATCCTCCACTGCATCAATCTCATCTTCAAAGTTGAATTGTCTCATTGTGTCTTCAGAACCATCATGGTTGCTCAAGAAGAATTCCATCTCTATGAATCCCTGAAACTCTGGCACAAGAGAAGTCAGATCATCATCATCATCATCTTCATTGGTTTCTGGTATTGTAAACATTCCTTCTCCTCCAATCTCGGGAACACGAGGGTCTTCTCTTCTTCTTCTCTCATCATCTATCTCTTGCTCTGGCTTCTTCTCAGAACGGACTCTAGGTGTTCTTGCTTTTCTTCTGAACCCGCTGTGCCAAACCGGCTTTGATGTTGTTCCGTGAAGCCAAACTCTCTCGTGTTTTGTCGCCACTTGGTTTGCAGAATGCACTGACTCATCACAAAGATGGCACAAGAAAGCATCGTCGGAGGCACAATACCAGACCGCATGTTTGCTCAGACACAGTTCACAGGCTCGTGGCGCCTTGACATCTTCTTGATGCTCCGGAATCATAGCTTCTGCGCAAAACATGGAACAGAGTTAAATCAAATCAGGATTAGAGACTTAGCTACAATAAAAAGCTCTTTATCAAGTAAATAAAACAGTAACACGGTTTTATACTTCTCTGGAATTTGATATTTTGGTGACTTGTCATGAGCTAAGAACAAAAAAGATCTTAAAGTGAGAAAAAGGGGACAATGAAGAAGACAAGGGCTAAGAAGGATGGAGAATAATGGGCACTGACAAAGGATTGTTCTTAGGTTATATAATAATATTTTTTTCGCTGGGGTTAGACAAAGACCTTTACAATCTTGAAGATTTTTTTTACTGACAGTTCTTTCTTATGTCAGGAAGAAGATATGGCTTTTAGCTGAAGTTCTAAATGAGTCTTGTTATACATTTTTAACATAGTTAGATAAAGCAGATTAATCTTGGAAGTGATTCACATATAGAGGGTTAAGGTTGAAGGTTTAAAACTAATGACATTGAGGAGTTAAAGACTTGGTGTATTATTGAGGTGTGGCCATACCTCTTTTTTGTTGGTTTGTACAAAGGGAAAAGACACTGTACTGATGATTTTGGCTTCATGTACCGAAGTTGATCTATATCTTTGCGATCTTATTGGTCAGAGTTGGATTATGTTTTTGGGTCTTTTATGGGTTCTTTTTCTTACCCATTCTTTAAGTTTTATCTTTTTGTTTGTTTGTCTTTTGTTTTCTGACTCATTTTGTCTGTGGTCCTGTACCAGTCTTTTGTCCCCATTTCACATATGATAACAGATCCCATTAAAGTTTGAAGTTGAACTACTAAATGTTTCATAAAAAATTTATGAATTATTTTGAAAGCTTGTTCTTTTTCCATTAGAAAAAACGAAAGATGTTTTGTGGAAACCTAATCCTACAATTTTGAAATGAAACGTAAATACTTCTCACAGTTACACTTAGAGAACGTATTTTAACTCCTTTTGTTTCAATAGATATATATTGCAAGCATATACACTTGTAACAATCATGATATATAAATCAAAATGAGTTCGAAGATGTTACAGTGGCTTGAGAATTTCATTATTTCAAGAAACTGAGACTCGAATGTACAACATAAATTATTGAAAATCCGAGGGTGAGCTTAACTAACTGAAAGCAATTAGTCCAATTAGTAAATATGTTTTACTTAAACAAAAAAAAAGAAGCATAAATCAAGCAGTAACCTTCATGGAGAGCCATTAACTTGCGACAGAGACTCAATTATCAAAGCTCTCACTCACCTATTTCATTGGAGCAAGAAGAGATTTTTTAAAAATCTTTGAACCAAATGAAAATCACCAACCAAAACTTGAACTGTAAGAATTTAACTATAGGCCATAATCCTAGTGGAACTTTTTTTCACAAGTTCTCACAAATCAAAACCTAAATGCTTGAACTCAATCCAGTCCAAAACATGTCCCATCTCTTTATTTCATCAATGAAAAAAATCCGTGACTATGTTTAACTCTAATGTAGAGTAAAGAAGGACACAAATGATAAACAGATTGGTATCTATAACCAAACATATGTCCCCAAAATGTTCCAAAACTGAGTCACGACTCATGATCTATTAATTCATCTAATACAGTCCAAAACAATGTCCCATCCCCTAAATCACAAGTAAAAAAATCCATGAGACTAATTCTAAACTCTGTCATTGCAATCAACAATCACCCAAAACTAAGTCACTCTAAAATCTGATCAATTCATATATATATGCATAATGATATTAAAAAGTTCAGTTACAAGATGTTCCTTACCTAAGATCGATAAGACCCACAAGACTATTCAGCTTCAACAGCCTCTGCCTTGGGACCTGGTTTGACAAAAAAAAAAACCCATTAGTATCCACATTGCATTCAACACTCGAAGGACTCTAGGCATACATTGAGCTCAAAATTTCAAACTAATTCATGGAGACACTAATCCATGAGACTAATTCTAAACTATGCAATCAACAATCACCCAAAACTGAAGTCACTCTAAAATCACCAGTGAAAATTTATGAGACTAATTCTAAACTCTGTGATTGTAATCAAAAATCACCCAAAACTGAAATCACTCTAAAATCTGATCAATTCAGAGATGCATAAATATTCAAAATCCAGTTAGAAGATGTTCATTACCTAAGATCAATAAGACCCACAAAACTATTCAGCTTCAACAGCCTCTGCCTTGGGACCTGGTTTGACAAAAAAAAAAAATCATTCAACACTCGAAGAGACTCGGCATAAATTGAGCTCAAAGATGAGAGAACTAGTTCATGGAGATACTAATCGATTAAGAAAATCCAAACCCTAAGAGTTTTTCGATTAAGCATTTACAAACTGACAGAGAACGCCGGGGGAAAAAAAAGCTAACCGTGGAGAGAGATAGGACGGTGGTCTTTGCCCCATCCGACGCCGCGAGTGGAGTCGAGATACTGCTGGACGAGATGGCGACACTTTTGGTAATGGTTAACGCCTTCGACGCGGTAACACCATTTGACCTTCTCCCGCAGGATCTTAGCCTTTTCGATTTGTATCCACTTCTCGCGGACGATGTGTTCCCTCATCTCCACCATCGCAACCGGATCCTTGTATGGGTTCTCCGGATCGAATCCATCCGGCGCCGTCTCTTCGAACTCCGGCAATCCCTTCTTCCTCCCCATCGGACTTTTGTTTCTTCGTTCCTTTCCACGGTTAGATTTTCCCGATTTCGGATTATAGACCAAATTTTTCATGTTTTCTGGTTTTATTGGGCTTTTATTTCTCTAAAATGGGCCTATATTCGGCCCATATTAATCTCGGGGAAAAACATTTTGAAGTTTATGATGCTAAAAGATTAGTGGTTGATCTGTGAAGTGAGTTGACTAACAAAAAATTGGATAAGTACTTTTTCAAAACCCATCTACGTATCTTTGTGTGTTCAGATATACGGTACCTATAACAATAAATATTGTTATCAACAGTAATTTTTGAAAGATTTGAGTTTGAATTAGAGAATTGGTGTATGAGAATGAGATAAATAGGGTTGAACCACTGAAATACTAAAATTATATTTTCTGTATGAAAAGGTTAAAAAAAATGTTTGATAGATAAGTTTATTTTTTACTGTCTCAAACATGTGACCAAAATAAAAAAATAAGTATTTTGGAAAAGCTAACAAAAATCAAAGTTAATTTAAGAATAATAAATTACCATTGATTAAGTTTGAGTTAAGAGCTTAACTCTAAAATGTTACCAATCAAATTTTAAATTAGGTTTTTTGATTTTAAGTTTGAGTTATAATGACTTATGGCTGATGTAAAATTTTGAGTTATTTCTTTGTTAAATTGCTAACTCAAAAGTTAATGCTAAATCAAAGAAAAAGTGATGATTTAGAAGTTGAGTTATCATTTTGTTTAACACTTACGTTAGTTTTCAATTTTTGATAGCTTTATTTTTATCAAATTAATTTAAATATATATATTTTCATTTTATTTTCAATAAAACTGACTTAGTCAATTAAAATAATCTTAATTTATTTTCTTGATAACTCAATATTTTTTATTTTTGCTTTTTAGTCAACAACTTTTTAAATTTCAATAAATTTTTACTTGGTCAATAAATTTTTACTTGGTCTATAATTTTTAACTTTTTTTTATTTGACTATATTATGTTTAAGATATTATTAATTTATTTAATCTATATTTATCATTATTATTCATTCTAAATCAGTTTACTTTTACTAATATATACTACAACAAAAAAATAAGTATTCCCACATGATTATATATATGCTTTTTAATTTGATGTATTTTAAGTTAGTATTAAAAATTTTAATCTATTTTTTTAATTAAAATTTGTAATTAATAATAACTAAAATTTTAAACTTATTTTAATTTTTTTATTTTACTCACATAAAATATTTTTATTATTCAAATTATTATTAATTTTTATATTAAATAATACATTATGCAATTTATACATCAAAAAAGTTACCGGTCATCTATTTAGACAAAAATGTTAAGTCAGATTTATACAGCATACTTACCACATAAATCTACTGTTTTTATCACATAATTTTATTACAAGTTACAACGAATTATAACATCAATTGTAACTTAACTTTAAAAATATATGGCACCAATTGGAGCCAATAAACAAATGATGGAACAAAGTTTTGGTAACGTGAAATTTTGAAATATGCTATTTATTTTAGTAAACAATAACATTAAAAATATAGAAATGAACAAAGTATATTGCAAACGATATATATATATATATATATGTAGTATCATACAAATCATTTACAGACGTGGTTTAAAAAAAAAAACTGATGCCATTTTCTCCCAAAATATCATCATATCGGATTATTTAATTTAAAAGTGATTAGGTTGAAGACAATTCTCCTGCGTTCATACTGACAAAGAAGATGACCTTACACATACGAAATTGCAAGCGTTACTATTTTAGAGAATTAATCGTGAACTCCAATTGCATAATTTTGAATTAAACTAGAAGGTGGAATTTCGTCTTTTTACCGTTGGCTAGACTTTCATATTTATATCACCTTCTGATTTATTGTAAATAATATGCAAATTGCAGGGTATGATTTGACCGATTCAAAGTAGTTTTAATATTAATTGGAAAAATGCACATATTACTTATAATAAAACTGTATATGTAACCCCCCAAAAATGTACTGTTCTGTGGAAAACTAACCTTTCGTAAAGACAAATTGTAATATATGTTTTAGCAAAAAAAAAAAAAAAATTGTAATATATGCGAATGTGAGTCTAGAAAGCTGAAATGGAGGAAGAGACAAAAGTGAAGGAGAAAATGCATCTCTTGGAAGTTATTCTCAACGTAGGAATGTAGAATTGACATTAATTCTAATTACATTACCAAACTCTGGAAAATGGTCCAAAACCAAATTTTACTCTAGTTTATAAACAAACTTTTCTGGTGCAAATATTAAAATAAACTATGGCTAAATAATCTTATGTATGTATACACCTATTCTGTGTGGGTTGGTAAGATTTTATTAACCACTCATCACATAGTAAATTATCATAACTCGATCGATCTGTCTTAATTAATTTTATAACCTAATTATATAATCAAGCCAAATAAGACCTGTATCCAAGAAGGTTCCATGGCCATTTACTAAATTAGACTATTTTTAGGTTGGATCAATTTTGGTTCGAATTTGGTTAACGTATTTATTAAGTTTTATGGATTACTAGCGAACTGAAAATTAGTAATTTTTGATTTTTAAGTTCTATTCAACGTTTCGACAAATGTACTTACAAATCATGCATATCTTCATCTTTCATTGTTTTCGACGATAATCAGCTGCTTTCATTAGAAAATTTTCTCTTTAATTTGTTGTAGTTTTTATTTACACTAGTGTTTTGTCCACGCTACGTGTGGGTTATATAATTATATTGTAGTTTTATAAAAGATTGTTAATTAATTTTGTGTTTAATATTGTGAAATTATAGAGTAGTATATTTGCATGTGATTCTTAGATATAATCAAGCGAAATAAGTATCAGAAGGATGTATATATATGTGAAAAGATTATCGAAATTTTTGTATAATAATTTGAAAGTAGATTAATATACATTTTGGCTTAGTTACACATTTTTTAAGAGTTAATGCATATTTTTGCAAATATGAAGGGTAAAGTTTAACATTTTTGTATGTTATATTTTTTGTTTATATAAATAGTATCCACATGAACTATATATTATATTAGAAATTTATTGTCTAAATTTAGACATCTTATGTTATAATGCTATTTCTTTAGTGAACACCATGAGTATTTTTTTTATATTTTCAAAAATATTTTGCATAAGCTTCCTTTTCGCTTGATGATTTTAAAAAGAAAAATTCAATCTTTACTCTATTTTTGTTTCATATTGTATCTTAGGATTTTGTTTTTAATTTTCATATAGTATGCATTTCTCTACTTATCAATTTTTTAACATTCAGTATGTACATAGATGTTTTATAATTAGTTCATATATTCAACGAAGAAAACAAATGGTAATTAATAATAAACTTCTTTATTATATGAGTTCTTTATTAATTGATATAATATTTGTTTGATAGTTTAGCTAGCTCAATCATTTGCCAATATTGATGAAGAGTGTGGAATTTATCATTATATATTATTTGAAAAAAAAAATTTCAGTTTTATGTTTCATGAAACTTTGCAAATGAAAATTAAGAAACGGTGAGCAACTGTCTTTAATCACCGGTTCTTTAGTTAAGTTTTTACTTCAGTTTTTTGACAATGTCGGATTACAACAAACAATATAGAACTCTATATCAGCTTTAGAAACTTGAAATCTGTTATAAGTCAAAAAGTTATAATTGTATAAATTAATTTTCTATAGACGAAAGAAAACTGAGTCGCTCCTTAAGTTTTACTTTTGGCGAGAAAGACGTTCTCCAGTTTCAACAATACTATGATTCAGACTCATTCTACTCGATTTACATTATAAATATAAATGCAAAACAGTTGTGAGATTGTATTTTTATGTTGCTTACAACTTTCTCAAGCATGAGACACATTAGACTTCATTTGTGATAGAGTTGTGTATTATTTATACCATATGTGGCTCATCGCTATGTCTTTTTTTTTTACATCCTCATTGCTATGTATTTTGGATTTCCAAATGTTTATGCTCCACTTATTTAAGTTTTATTGTTTATCACCAGTTTGATTGTCATTAATTAATAAGTAAGATTTGTGTTTAGTAACGGCTGATTCCGTTTCTGGTGAGTCAGAAACGAGATGATTGGAAACCGAGAAGACGATGACTCCATAAAATAAACTTTTGTTTAAGTTATATAATTGAGTTTTAGTGTAATTCGTTTTCAGTTCATTTTAGTTTTGTTCTTTTTATTGAGAATTTAAGAATTATAAAAATAGCATATTGTCTTATTCTTATTGGTTAGTTTTTTATTTATAATTTAACGATGTGGCAATTTGTTATATTTTTACTGGTTGATTATTTTTGCCTATGTGGCAGCTTTTAGAGAGCAGGAAACCTATCCCTTTTATATAAAAAAGATTTTGAATTAAAATATTTTATACTACCTATAATGAAAAACAAAATAACGCTTTAAAGTTAACAAATAGAAACATAATTTTTTTAGTTATATATAGACGAAATAAACAGTATGTATGGTGAATTTAATCTTAATGAAATTATAGTGATTGGTCGTCGTATTTAGACAATCCAAGGCATATATTTTTAATTGTAAGAATATTTCATATAGTAAATTTGTGTGTATATGTCGTTAACAGTTTAATTGAATTTCACTTTCAATATTTAATTTGTTTAAACAATTTTTAAACATGGGGTATTGGCGGTGGTGGCAAAATGTTCTGGTCGCAACGGACTTCGGCAGATAGTTTTGACAGTGGTGGCAAAATGTTCTGGTCGCAACGGATTTGTTGATAACTGATACAAAATATTTGTTTTTGCCAATAAGTATAGTTATGGACTAATATTTTATGAATTAACAAAATGTTGAATCAAAAACACTAATTAGACAAAAAAAAAATCTGATCTTAGTTGTTATTTTGTTTTAGTTACCCATGAGTCCATGATAATCAGTTTTTCTTTTTGGTCAAAATATTTCAACAACCTAACAATTCTATACCACATAATATGAGCGTGACATGCAAATTCTTTGAAACTTCGGGTACCCCAACTACTATTCCAATGCTTCAGTAGTTAGATCAATGCCTCAGAATAATCATAATAAAATATTGAATCTTAGGCTCTAATCAGTTTTGTCAAAATCAATACGACAATAACACATAAGTCTCTCCTGGTAAAGATACATAAGCTTTTTCAAGCTTTTTTAAGATGACATTTCAGCAAAAAAATTTACCAATGAAAATATTTTATTAATGCAACTCATCTACTTATTTTAATTTTTAAACTTAAACCCATTAAAAACCCAAATACCTTTTCTGTTAATCTTTATTTTATTTTTTACCAAATCCAAGCCCAAACAATAAATAATAGCAAATAAAAAAATATTTGTTTTATTTTTTCGTCAAACCCAAACCCAAATAATAAATAACAACAAATAAAAAATTATATATTTTTTTTTATTTTTTGCCAAATCCAAACTCAAATAATAATTAACAGAAAATAAATAAAAAAATTTCTAGCTATCTATTTCTTTGATAGAGACATATATGATTGAAAAAAGTGTAGGCTTATCATCAACTATGTTTCCATAACAACAACGCAAAAAGCGTTGTGCTATAAGAAGCTCACACATCAGCAAAAATTTAAACCAATAATAACATAATAATAATACATATCATTAACACACTATAAAATCAGTTTACTATTTTGCTAACCCATTAAAAAGACCAAAGTTTACAAAAATGAAGTTGAAAGCAAATGAAGAGAAGCTCAGACCACCACAACTTGGAGATTCGCACATCCGGTGGTTACCGAGAACAAATTTTCTTAAGTTTGGTGGGAATAGAGAATTTCTTGGTTTTGGTAGGAAAATGTGATTTTCAGTTTTGGTAGGAGAACATAATTTCTCGATTATGGAAAAAACGAATTCTCGGTTTTGACAGAAAAATGTGAATTTTTGGTTTTGGTGAGAAAAAACAAAAATTTGATTTTGACGCGAAAATAAAATATATTAGTTTTGACGAAAAAATGCGAGTGAAATGCAATTTTTCAATTTTGATGAAAAATATGGTTTCTCGTTTTTAATAGAAAATGCAAATTTTCAGTTTTTGATGGATAATATGATTTTTTGATTTTCGCAGGAAAATGTGATTTCTTAGTTTTCGCGTAAATTTGTAATTTGACGATTTTGGCAAAAAATACAATTTCTCGGTTTGATGGAAAAACAAAAAATTTAGATTTTGGCGGGAATGAACAATTTTTCGTTATTGGTGAGAAATGCAAATTCTCAGTTTTTGACATATAATATAATTTTTTGGTTTTCGCGGGAAAATGTGATTTCTTAGGTTTCGTGGGAAAATGTGATTTCTTAGGTTTCGCAGAAAATTATAGTTTATCGGTTTTGGCAGGAAGGCGTGATTCTTGGTTTGACAAGAAAAATGATTTTTTTTTTTTGTTTTGGCAGAAATAGACGTTTTTCGATTTTGACGGGAAAATACGATTTTTAGTTTTTGCACGAAGATGAAATTTTTTGATATTAGTGAAAAAACTTGATTCTCTGTTTTGGCGGGAAAATATAGTTTTTCGCAGAAAATATGATTTATTCGCTTTTGCGGAAAAATGCAATTTCTTTGTTTGGTGGGAAAATGAAATTTCAGGTTTGACGAAAAAATAATTTTTTTTTTTTTTGGCGGGAATATGCGATTTTCCAATTTCGTGAGAAAATGAAAATTTTTTGTTATGTCTGAAAATGCGATTTCTCGGTTTTTGTAAGAAGATAAAAAAATTTTGTGCTAAATTTTTAAGTTACAATATGTTTATAGTAACCAAAATTTAATTATTTAACTTTAACTTAATTGATATTTCAACAGTTCAAACATAATTTTCTATTTAGTTATAAAGCAATAGCAATGGTTTTGATATGAATGTTATTGATTATACTTTGGTAGTTCTAGAAACATATGTTTATAATAAATATTTGATAAATAAATAAATTTTATAATTCAAAATAATTATATTAATAAATAATTTTTTTAAATGGCAATTTGCTTTATATAATTTCAAAGGAGGATTAAGTGGCAATTTAGTAGAGAAAATAAATTACATTTGCCATTAGCATGAAAGTACTTAAAAATATATTGTTTTATTCTTACATATATATTTATAGATAGTTAGCTAAACAAATTTGATAATAGATTATAATTTTGAAAATTAAAAAAATTAAGAGTTTATTCAGATTTAAAATATATAAATACATAAGCTAATAAAAAATAAATATAATACTCATTTATATTATAAAAATAATTTTATTTTATTAAAAATATATTCAAAATCTTGAAAAATATTCCGCAGCGTAGCGCGGATAAATACCTAGTATAACTTTAACAATATAAGTTTTTTTTTGTCGTCACTAGTAATCTAAGATTAAAACCAATTATATATATATATATATAGTAAAATGGTACGTAAGAAGATGTGAAAATGGTACGTAAGAAGATGTGGAGAAAGACAAGTGTCAATAGATTATATGAATTCAAGAGACTAAGGGTCAAAGGAATGAAAAAGAATCCATGCTGTCATTAGGGTTTCTTGGTGGGTCGAAATGGGTAAAGGTGGTTGGACTAGTATCTCATACAGTTCTATTATTTGTCCTTCTTCTTCTTCTTCTTCTTCTTCTTCTTCTTCTTCTTCTTCTTCTTCTTCTTCTTCTTCTTCTTCTTCTTCTTCTTCTTCTTCTTCTTCTTCTTCTTCTTCTTCTTCTTCTTCTTCTTCTTCTTCTTCTTCTTCTTCTTCTTATTATTATTATTATTATTATTATTATTTATTTATGTCTTCATTATTATTAGTATCTGAATTATATATATAGGTAATATAATCTAAAAGAAACATTGGCTACCATATGACATAAAAGCTGCATAATATACCAACGGTAGATATTATCCGAATGTCTTCGGTCGGAAACGGCGAGTATACATTACCTAATTAACACGGTATATAGAATATTGCACAAAGTACATTACATGCTTGTCTTCGTCGTCTATAAGGTGGGGGTATTATTGGATTTTGAAATTGGATTGAACTGAAAGAAATTGAAGTTTCCATTAAATATTAGTGTTATTCAATGATATAATTTATCAATTCTTTTAAATATCTGTGTTATTGGATTAAGTGTTTCCATTCATTCTTTCAAAATCCTTTAAATATCATTATTATTCAATGTACTAATTTTTCAATTCTATTAAATATCTGTGTTATTCAATTTTGTAATAACTTTGATTGTATTATCATTTGGAAGGAATTTAATAGAATCTCACATAAAAATTGTTAAGAACCAATTCCTACTATTTTTACTAGGATTTTGATAGAATTTGTTTAAATTCCTACAAAATACTTTAAATTACTTTAAAATCAATTATTTTTGAATTCTTGTATATTCTATCAAATTCAATTCAATGATCCAATACCATACAGATATTTCCGAATTTGTATTTGTATTATCGAGACTAATACAAACCATCAAACAACGAGCGAGTACTTCGACATTTTACGATATACAAAATATTGGTAGATATTCATGTAAGTACTTAATTATACTTCCAAGTTCCAACTAAGCACATAAATATGACAATACATATATACGTGTACAATGTGCTAATAATTAAATGAAAATACGAGTCTACCACTTTCAACTTAGAATATCTTAATTATGTTCGAGCAAAGATTCAACATATTATCTACAGGACTGATGATCTATATTTTCTTTTCTCATCCATTCTTTTTGTCAATGCATGTAATACTATACAGATACACATACCCACACGCGTGTACGCGTCTTTCGGATTATTTACATGACATGTATTAATAAATTAGTGGTACTTCTCCTTCAAGATTTGTTTGATAATTGTTAAGTTATATGGGCTTCCAACTCAAAACCAATTGGCAATGAGTGGATTGACCCAAGTCTTATATATACTAGTGTTGGTCCCTTTAAACTTCCGATGTGGGATTCCAACACGCCCCCTCGAGATGATGGCTCTTATCAGCCCATCTCGAACTGAATCCCACTTTAGGACCAGTAATAAACCCTTTTTTGGGCTACTATAATTGGGTTAACAAACGAGACTCTGATACCATGTTAAGTTATATGGACTTCCAACTCAAAACCAATTGACAATGAGTGGATTGGCCCAAGTCTTATATATACTAGTGTTGGTCCCTTTAAACTTCCGATGTGGGATTCCAACAATAATACAATCATATTTGCTTACAACCATACATCTGTGTGTATATATAAGATACCCCCATCTAAGTTACGAATACCTGTGTTCTGCGAATCTTTCATTATTTTCTCTTTCTTCATCTTCAAGAGAGAGAGAGAGAGAGAGAGGGAAAATCTATATTCTTGTATGTAAGATCATTTGTTGTATTAAAAACAACAACAACAAAAGATCATCTGTTGTCAAGAATTATATTTGAATCCATATTATACTTGGAGGAAAAACTAAGTCAATGGAGGAAAGTCTCCCAGCAGGATTCAGATTTCATCCAACTGATGAAGAGCTAATTACACATTATCTATCTCGGAAAGTCTTGGATGTCGGATTCACGGCTAAAGCTATCGTCGACATTGATCTCAACAAGTCTGAACCTTGGGATCTACCAGGTTAATACTATTACTTACTATATATATACACGTAATTAACATGTTTGTGTATTGCTTTTCTCCTATAATATATCGACGTTCTCTTGTTTTTAATGGTTTTATCTTTCTGAATTTTTATTCGTGTTTGTTTGCATAACACATGTGCAAGAGTATCAATAATATATCTGATGTTTTCATTTATTACAATTACTTTAAAATTTCGAGTTCTTTTACCTCTAAATTATTATATATGAATTTCTCAAGATAAAAGTGTATATGAGAGATAACTTTATAATAATAATATCATGTATCTCTAAATTTACATTACTCTTACAAACTATAGGTTTTTGATTAAATAGTTTTTCAAATGCAGTCTAAGATGACATGACTCAACAGATTAATTCCCAAAACTTAGGTGTTCGGAGAAAACAAATTCACGTTATATTACTGTGTGTATAATATCTACATATTTCTGTCGAGAAGGCAGCATAATTTCTGTAGGTGGTGTATCTAGCCTACCAAACACGTGAAGACTATATGTACATGTGTACTCTATTTCTGTAGACAGCATTATTATTATTATTATTATTATTATTATTATTATTATTATTATTATTATTATTATTATTATTATTATTATTTTTATTTTATTATTATTATTATTATTATTATTATTATATCTTTTAATTATACTGCATGATACGTAGATTTTTATCAGAGTGTGGGTAATAAAACGAACATATGAACGACGGCTAACAAAGTTTGAGTAAATATTTCATTCGTGCAGCAAAGGCTTCAATGGGAGAGAAAGAGTGGTATTTCTTTAACTTAAGGGACAGGAAATACCCAACCGGGTTAAGGACGAATCGGGCAACTGAAGCCGGTTATTGGAAGACTACCGGTAAAGATAAAGAGATATATCGAACCGGGATTTTAGTAGGGATGAAGAAAACCCTTGTTTTCTACAAAGGAAGAGCTCCTAAGGGTGAGAAGAGTAATTGGGTAATGCATGAATATAGGCTTGAGAACAAGCAACCCTTCAAACCCACCAAGGTAATACACAATACATTCATCCATGCACAAGTTTTAATTTGTCAAGTTTGGTTTGGATTTTGATCATTCTTAATTTCTATATCTTTTTATAGAATAAAAGAGTATCTTAAATTAGGATCGGTTTAGTACGTTCGTAATTTCGTTTTTAATCAAATAGATTGTTTTTCTTACCAAGGTTTATCTTTGCTTTTTTACCTCTTCGGTCAATTTAATTCATATTTTATTTCTCAATAAAGAAAAACCATTCACATATAAAAAAAAAGAAAAGAAATGAGATTTGGATCGATGCTTTTTGTTCTTATCAAGTCAATTCGGTCCGGTTAACTTCCTTCAAATTTTAGGAGGAATGGGTGGTATGTCGTATTTTCAAGAAAAACGTAGCAGCAAAGAAGCCACAACAAGAGCAACCACAATCTTCTCAACCATCTCTCGATGAATCTCAATGCGAAGCAAATTCATCAATAGCCAACAATGAGTTTGGAGATATAGAACTTCCGAGTTTCTCATCCGCAAATTTCATCGATACTTATCATTCCAGTAATATCCAGTCGCAGAACGGTAATTACTTAGCAGTGAACATTAGCAGTAATGCATGTACCGGTCTTGTCGATATGAATTTGAACATGGCAGCTACTACTAGTACTCTCCCTTCGATCTCCTCATGGTCAACGAGTCTTCTAGGTCAGAATCTATCTCCCATAGATTCTTTGCTGCTCAAGGCTTTTCATATAAGGAACTCATATAGTTTCCTCTAAAGAAATGCTTTCAAGTGCTGATCATTCGAGTTACGACCGCCGTTATATATAAATGGACTCTTCACGTTGTAGCTTTGATTAATATAGTGAGTAAAAAGGATTTCAGTTGGCTAAATTCTAATATGCAATATTGCAATCCTTCGTCGTATATTTATGTTGTATTATATATTAACTTTTTAATCTATAAGTCTACTAGTCTGTATATATGTTTAATCATTCTTTGGTTGTAGTCTTACATAAAAGTTTTAATTTCATGACTCTGGATTTGGATACAACTTTAATTTTTTTGTCGGTAGTAATATGTGTATGATTTGAATATTCTTTCAAGTGATGATATTAGTCTTGCACACAAGCGTTGTATAATAAAAACAGAGATTTAGCAACTGGAAAAATAATGAACATCTTAAGAATAAATAAATAAACATGAGATTTTATTATATTTAAGGAATAATGTTTATACAAAAAGCAGTGATGAAAATCTGCCTAATGGAAAAAGTTAAGAAAATTGAAAGCAGGTACTTGCTACAAATTTATACCACAACAATCCCTCAACTCTCAGCTGCTTACAATATTTTAATAATTTCGTCTTAATAACAAAAGAAATGTAAAATTTAGCAGATAATAATGCTATCACAATATTGTATATGAAATAAAATTAATGTAATAAATAACGTAAATGTATTGAACGATGATAACATGAAAAATCATGCTAGACTAATTAGTAAGTGTGTGTGTGTCTGAGTAAGCGAGCACATTCAAAAAATCAGATATCAAAGAAACAATGAAGCATATAAACAAGTTAAGCAAAAAAAAATCAATTAATTTAACAGAAATTAAAAAAAGCAGAGGCAACCAATGCACTAAATAGAAGAACCAAAAAGCAAAGAAACAGAGGCAAGCATTGCACGAAACAGAGGTATCAAAGAAGCAAGTAAGTAAAGCATATGTAACCAATAGAAAAAAAGCAAGCAATGCACTAAAAACAGAGGAATCAAAGAAGCAAGCAAGTAAATCATATGTAAGGAAGCAATGGAGGAAACAAGAAAGCAATGAAATGAACAAAATAAGCAAAAGAAGAAGAAGCACGTAAACATGTTAAGCATGTAAGCAACGAACCGATGAAGGAAGCGATGACCAAAGCAAATAATCAAATAAGAAAATGTGCATGAATGGTGCTTATGCATGAGTGTTATGCATGAATGTTAATCGTGAATGGTTACGCATGAATGTTATGCATGAGTGGTATGTATGAGTGTTATGCATGAATGTTATGCATGAGTGTTATGCATGAATGTTATGCATATATGGATGAATGATTGCAATGTGTTCGGAGATTCAAGAGATCGACCGAGATCACGCTATCAAAGGAATTCAAGGAGAATATTGTTAAAATAGTTGAAAATATTATATAATACATTCAACTAATTTAACAATAGTCACTTCCTTTTCCTTTCCGTCAATAACGTAATTTCAGTCAGTCGTACGTTCCTTTGTTGATTTTTTTTTTATCCATGAGTAAGCCACGTTGACTATGAAATCTGCTACTGCAATAAAATAAAAAAAAGCGCAAAATCGAATACATATCTGAGAGAAGGATTTAACTTGAGAAACTAGAAGAGGGAACTCTAGAGATTATATGTCAAGCATTTGCTCTAGAAGATGGAACTCTAGAGATCTGCAAATTAGCGTATACATTATGTATGTGCTTCTGATTTGAAAACACATCAAAAGCTTACAATTTACAATAGAGAATATAGAAACCATCGGTCCTTTCCTATTGAATTACCTTCTACAAAATTGGTTAATTGCTCCGGTTCTTGGCTTTTCTCTGTCTGCATATGGACAACTTTAGGTTACAAGTTCGAATGAAGGGATTCATCAGCCCTTTCGATACTGAAATTATGAAAAACGTATAGTCAATATGTATTAAAGATTATTTTGAGATGAATAAAATGACAACTTACTTGTGATTTGCAGAGGCTAAGCGTGTGTTATTCAGAGATGACAGTTATCAGCAATTCCCACTTGATGGCACTGCTCATTAGCCATACAGTAAATGATAAGAAGGCATGTACACTTCTTTTGTTTCTTTAGTTCGATTGATCTGACTATAAGACATTGTAATGTTGTACCTTATTCGATTTGGTATATTGTAATGTTGATTGTAAACATTTGGTAGCCATGGATAGACTTTCTTGCTAGGACAACACATCACCGCAAGGAGCATCTTCTCTGCTAATAGTTGCATCTTTCGACTGCTGATATATCATGGTTTTTATGGTTTTTAACCATGATATAAGTCCTTTTTATTGAGTCTTTTTGGTCTTTTTAGAGTCCTAGTAGAGTCTTTGCAGGTTATAGCATGTCTGGAGCATAATTGGAGATTTTGAAACCTTTTGGAGCATTCTGGGTTGAAGCCACGAAGTACCAAGCTCGAAGCAGAAAGTATCACATATGGTGACGCTCGTCACCACCTTTGGTGACGCTCGTCACCCATCAAGGAAGGAGCGTGGCTGTTTTATTAAAAGTATGAAGAAGATTTGCAGAATTGGCCCAGAAGTTCCTTTATTTACATGAAGACCCCAGATCGTGTTTGACCTCTATTTATTAGGTTTTTCAGCCATTGTTGGATATTATCTTAGTTTTTGAGAATTCAGAGAGCTTAGAGGGAGATTATTCAGAGCTTTTTGGGGAGACAAATCCTGTACTCTTTTGAGAAGATTTCGAACCCCTTTTATTTCTTACTCTTTCTCTTAATGCAATTTTATTCAGTTATGTTTTGTGATCTCATAATCATGTCTGAGTAATCTGCTAGTTAAGTTAGGGTTTTTTCAAAGGTTGATGAAAAGATTGTAGAATCGCTATCTGTTAGGAATATCTTATGGTTTTTTCATCTCTGCTTGCTTTAAAATCGAATTTCTGAGAGACATCATCTAGGAATCCGAAAATCTTAGGTTGTTAAATATATATGAGAGCATTATTCATAACCTGAACTAGTATTTGATGAGCAAAGCAACTTAGTGCAAAGAGATTTGGCTTAGGAGTTTTATAAACAATTGAATCTAATCATTCCTGCATGCTTAGGTCTTTAGAGTTTGCAAAGAGATTTGAAACTCTGTGATTTAGGCATAGATAACTTTTTCAATGAGAATTGATTAGTTATACATCAGTGATTCATGTTTAAAATGGTTCTTAATCATTCCTGATTTCCTGCGTCATACATTCTTGGATTCAACCTGCGAACTGCCCTGACTTAGCGCTTTTAGTCTTCTGGAACTTAGATCATCTCACAAAATCGTTTGCTTACTTTCATTCATTCATTCGCATTACATACATCATATCTTGCTTAGCTTAATCCGAATCTACATTCGATAGTGTAGTCTGCATTACTCTCTTGGGATTTCGATACCCCTTGTACTACAACTGCTTCGCTGTGCACTTGCAGTAGTTTTATTTGGGTAAAACCTGACCCTATCAAGTTTTTGGCGCCGTTGCCGGGGAGTAATAGCTGCCTATCGATTTTTAGTATTAGGATTTTGTCTAAGTTTTTATTTGTTTACTGACTTTTAGTTTCTTTTCTCTGTGCCTGTTTCAGGTGTATGCCTAATCGCAGAACCAGAAGCAACAAAGAGAAGGAGCTTGTGACTTTGAGCATCGACGAGCTTGCTAGGTTGGAGAGAACTAACAGGAAAGCTAAGAAGCAATCTACAATGGTCGCTCCACTTATCTTGGTTGAAGATGCAGAAGGTCACTTAGTTGACAGGGAAGAAAATAGGAGGAACGAAGAGGGGCAGAAAATTGATCAAGAGGGGAATGTCATTGTTGAACAGCAGGTTCAGCAAGTGGCTGAGAACGTGGAAGTCCCTGTTGCTGTCAATAACGCTGCTGGGCGTTTTGTTCAGAGGACTCTAGGTGACTACAACAGACCTGATCAGTTCTATGCCAACAGAGCTGCAATCCGACCTCCTGCCTTCCAGAGGAACGATTTTGAGGTTAAACCTGTCTACTATCAGCTGGTTGGCCAGAATCCATTCTATGGTTTACCTCATGAGCATCCTATGGATCATATAGAGAGATTTGAGGACTTGGCTTCCAGTGTCAAAGCTAATGGGGTTAGCAATGACTTTCTGTTCTGCAAGCTTTTTCCTTACTCTCTTGAAGGAGAAGCTGCATATTGGCTGAAGCAACTGGAACCTGATTCATTGACTACTTGGGAAGACACCAAGAACGCCTTTTTGAACAACTTCTATGATGATGCAAGATCAGAGGACATGAGGACAAAAATTGCATCATTTACACAAGGCCCTACTGAAGCTTTCAAGGCCTCTTGGATCAGGTTCAAGTCTTATCAAAGGGACTGTCCTCATCATGGTTTCAGTCAGGTGCAATTACTTGGGATTTTCTTCAGAGGCATTGACTGGAAATATCAGATGGCGCTGGATGCAGCAAGTGCAGGAAACTTCAACAGCAACAGACCAGAAGAGGCGATCAGACCGATTGAGAACTTGGTCTGCAGCAACAACACTAAAAATGCAGACTTTCAGAGGATGAAACAAGCTGGTGTAGCTGATGGAAATCAGATTGCTGAAGTTAAGGCTAAGTTGGATGATATGCACAGCCTTTTGGTGGGGAAAAAGTCGGTTCACTTTGCTGCAGAAGTGGAAACTTTCAAAGCTCTAGAGGAAGTTGAGCAGGAGGATGTAAATTTCATCAATTCTGGTGGTTTTCAGGGAAAAAAGTATGGGAATCAACAGTGAAACAGAGGATACAGCAACAATAATCAGAAGAACGCCCTTACAGGAGGACAAAGTACGCCTGGTTTCACTCCTAGACCCCAATTCCAGAAGACAGAGTATCAGAAGCCATTCCAGAACAGTGGAAATTACAGAAACTATGGTTCTTCTTCCTATCAACCAGCACCTCCACAAGGGAATAAAATGGAAGCAATGTTAGAACAGATCTTGGAAGGACAACAGAAGCTTACAGTGGACTTTAATGGCAAGATAGATTCGCTCTATCAGGATTTGAATGGAAAAATTGAGAGTCTGAACTCTCATATGAAGAAGCTTGATGTTCAAGTTGCCCAAACTGCAGGAGCTGTTCAGAGGCAAGAAGGATTTCTTCCAGGAAGAACTGATGCTAATCCCAAACACCATATGAATGCCATCACATTGAGGAGTGGAAAGAACCTGCAACCAGTGTTGCAGAAGGATTTAACCTCAAGGAATTTCGTGGGTATGGAAGAGTATGAAGATGAAGAAATATTTGCTGAAGAACCACGGGTGACGCTCGTCACCAATAATGGGTGTCGCTCGTCACCCATCGAGCACAACCCCGACCCCGACTCTTCACAAATTGGTGTCGACCGTCACCAGGTGGGTGACGCTTGTCACCCATATCCAGTGATCAATCCCGACTCGTCCAAAGTGAGTGACGCTCGTCACCAGACACCACATGCTGCAGTTTCGCCTAAGACTTCAGATAATGCTAAGGAGACCGTGTATAAACCCAAGATACCCTATCCTAAGCATCCTAAGAAGTCTAAGAAAGAGCTTGAAGATGCAAGATGCAAGGCTATCATGGACAAGTTGGTAATAGAGATCCCATTGATAGATGCTGTAAGGATCACTCCTGTTATAAGGAGGTATGTGAAGAGGATGGTGACCAATAACTTGAGTCTTGAGGTTGGAGCTATGATGATCAACGAGCAGGTCAGTGCAGTGATTCAGAACAGAGTTCCAGAGAAGCTTTCAGACCCAGGAAGCTTTGTTTTAGACTGCACTATCTTCAATGACAAGTTTGAGAGGTCATTGTGTGATCTTGGTTCTAGTGTGAACCTCATGCCTCATTCTGTTGCCAAGAGTTTGGGGATGACCGATTTTAAGGCTACAAGGATATCTCTTGTCCTAGCTGATAGATCAGTCAGAGTTCCTGAAGGAGTGATAGAGGATGTTCCTATGAAAATAGGAGATTGTATGATCCCTACTGATTTTGTGGTTCTAGAGTATGGAGAAGAGCCCAAAGACCCCTTGATTCTTGGCAGACCCTTCTTAGCTACTGCAGGAGCTATTATTGACGTTAGGAAGGGTAGAATAGAGCTGAATGTTGGCGATTTAGTGATGAAATTCGAAATGGACAAGCTGATGAAGAGGCCAACCATAGATGGACAGAATTTTTATGTGGATGTTCTCACAAACATTGCTGATCAGATCTTCTATGAGATGAGTTCAGAGGATCTCTTGGAAAGGACGTTGACCACTTCTACAGCTGAGTATGAGCATTTAGATGCTGCTGCAACAGGCTACACAAAGATGATGGATGCTACTGCACAAGTGATGCAACTGGTTGCACAGGATGAGCTTGTCTCTACATCTGCGAAAGCTGCCACAATGGGTGATTGGTCTGCAGCAAAAGCACCAAAAGTTGAGCTTAAACAGCTCCCTGCAGGGCTAAGGTACGCATTTCTGGGAGAAAACTCCACCTATCCTGTTATTGTTAATGCTTCATTGAACAATGCAGAGCTCACCCTTTTGCTAAGTAAGCTGCGAAAATTTCGCAAAGCTCTTGGCTATTCTCTTGATGACATTTCAGGTATCTCCCCAGACTTGTGCATGCATAGGATACACTTGGAGGATGAGTCGAAATCATCAGTTGAGCACCAGAGAAGGCTGAATCCGAATTTGCAGGATGTGGTCAAGAAAGAGATCATGAAGTTGTTGCAAGCTGATATCATCTATCCTATATCAGACAGTGCTTGGGTGAGTCCAGTGCACGTGGTGCCTAAGAAAGGAGGTGTCACAGTGGTAAAGAATGACAAGGATGAGCTGATTCCAACCAGGACTGTGACAGGACACAGGATGTGCATAGACTACAAGAAACTGAATGCAGCAACAAGGAAGGATCATTTTCCTCTGCCTTTCATCGATCAGATGCTAGAGAGGCTGGCGAATCACAAGTATTACTGCTTCCTTGATGGGTATTCAGGTTTCTTTCAGATCCCCATCCATCCAGATGATCAGGAGAAGACCACTTTTACTTGTCCCTATGGCACTTTTGCATATCGCAGAATGCCTTTTGGGCTGTGTAATGCTCCTGCAACCTTCCAGAGATGCATGATGTCGATTTTTACAGACATGATAGAGAAGTTTATGGAGGTGTTCATGGATGAATTCTCTGTTTATGGGTTCTCTTTCAAGGACTGCTTGGATAATCTGTGTGCAGTTCTGCAGAGATGTGAAGAGAAGCACATGGTTTTAAACTGGGAGAAGTGTCATTTTATGGTGCAGGATGGTATTGTACTTGGTCACAGAGTCTCAGGAGACGGTATAGAGGTGGATAGGGCGAAAATTGAGGTGATGAAAAGTCTGCAAGCACCTGATTCAGTCAAAGCAGTGAGGAGTTTTCTGGGTCATGCAGGCTTCTACAGAAGATTCATCAAGGATTTTAGCAAGATAGCACGCCCACTTACTGCTCTCCTCTGCAAGGATGTGAAGTTTGAGTTCACAGAAGAGTGCAAATCTGCTTTTGAACAGATCAAACAGGCTTTGGTTACAGCCCCTGTTGTGCAGCCTCCAGATTGGGACTTACCTTTTGAGGTAATGTGTGATGCCAGCGATTTTGCAATTGGAGCAGTGCTAGGACAGAGGAAAGACAAGAAACTCCACGCCATCTACTATGCAAGTAGGACCTTGGATGATGCTCAGAAGAATTATGCAACAACTGAGAAAGAATTGTTAGCTGTTGTGTTTGCTTTTGAGAAGTTCAGGCAGTATCTTGTTGGCTCCAAGGTCGTGGTCCATACTGACCATTCAGCACTGAAGTACCTAATGCAGAAGAAAGATGCAAAACCAAGGCTGTTAAGATGGATCCTGCTTCTTCAGGAATTTGATATTGAAGTGAAGGACAAGAAAAGGGTTGAGAATGGAGTTGCTGACCATTTATCCCGGATTCAGGTCGAAGACAGTGTTCCAATCAATGATTTCTTGCCTGAAGAGAATGTTTACTTGGTGGAAACCAGAGAACATGAGGAAAGTACTGAAAACCTGCAGTTTTCACGAAATTGCAGGGGAGTGACGAGCGACACCAAGAGGGTGACGCTCGTCACCAACCCAGAACAGTCGCGACTAAAGTATACGAGAGAGGTGACGCTCGTCACCAATCTCAACACTTATCTGCGATTTGTGCAAGCTTGGGGATGGCTTTTGAAGAGCCTGTTTATGCTTTACATGATCCAAAGAGGCCCTGGTATGCTGATATTGCAAATTATCTTGCTGCAGAGGATGAACCACATGATTTCAAAGGCTATGCTAAGAAGAAGTTCTTGAGAGAACTTAGGAGATTCTATTGGGATGAGCCATACCTCTACAAGAATTGTGCTGATGGTATCTACAGAAGATGCTTAGCAGAAGTAGAAGAAGTCTAGGACGTCCTTTTTCACTGTCATGGATCAGAATATGCTGGACACTTTGCTACATTCAAGACTGTCTCTAAGGTATTGCAAGCTGGATTTTGGTGGCCTACTATGTTCAGAGACGCTCAAGCCTTCATCACAAGCTGTGATACTTGTCAGAGAAGAGGAAAAATCAGCAGGAAACATGAGATGCCACAGAACTTCATTCTGGAAGTTGAAGTTTTTGATTGTTGGGGTATTAACTTCATGGGACCTTTTCCCTCATCTTATGGGAATAGATACATTCTGGTTGCTGTTGATTATGTATCTAAGTGGGTAGAGGCGTTGGCTACTCCTACTAATGATGCTGTAGTGGTTTTGAAGCTGTTTAAGACCATTATCTTTCCCAGATTTGGTGTCCCGCGGATTGTCATAAGTGATGGTGGTTCTCACTTTGTCAACAAGGTCTTTGACAAGCTTTTGAGGAAGTATGGTGTACAGCACAGAGTGGCCACGGCCTATCATCCCCAAACAAGTGGACAGGTTGAGGTTTCCAACAGGCAGATCAAGCAGATTCTGGAAAAGACAGTTGGGAAGACAAGGAAAGATTGGTCTGCAAAGCTGGATGATGCATTATGGGCCTACAGGACTGCATACAAAACGCCACTTGGGACTACTCCATTCCATCCTCTCTATGGCAAGGCGTGCCATCTACCAATAGAGTTGGAGTTCAAAGCATAATGGGCCATCAAGAAGCTGAACTTCGATCTGAAGCCTGCTGCAGAACGGCGTTTGATTCAGCTCAATGAACTGGATGAGATCAGATATCTAGCCTATGAAAACTCCAAGTTATACAAGGAGAGGACAAAGGCATATCATGATAAAAAGATCATCTCCAGGCATTTCGAACCCAATGACCAGGTATTACTCTACAACTCTCGTTTACAGCTTTTTCCTGGTAAATTGCGTTCTCGATGGTCAGGTCCTTTCACTGTCAAAGAAGCTCGCCCACATAGTGCAATTGTCCTGATTAACTCCAAAGGAGAGGAGTTCACTGTCAATGGACAAAGGGTGAAGCACTACTGGGCACAAGCAGAGATTCCAACAGGACACATTGTGTCTCTGGATCAGGCACCAGCTGTCTAAACAGCCAACCAAAGTCAAGCTAATGACTTTAAACAAGCGCTTAGTGGGAGGCAACTCACTGGTAAGTTGTAAATATAACACTTAGTTATTATTTTCGTGCTTAGGATTAGTAGTTAGATTAATATTAGTAAAAAAAAAAAAACAGGGTGGTGACGATCGTCACCCTTATGGTGACGCTCGTCACCCGCAGAAGTCGAGCATGGATTTTAGTTATTTCTTCTTCTTCCTCGTGCTCACAACCTGCAAAACCAAGAACACTTAGCAAAAAATTGAGAATTTCCTAACTTTTGATTTTCTAAACCAAATTGAGTGATTCAAGAGTCTAATCCGTGCGGATTTTGCTCCTCTTTCTGAATATCCACTCGGTTTTTAAGATCTGCAAGGTATGTGTTCGGAATCCCCAATTTTCAGTCCGCCATATGTTTGGTAAAATCCAATTTTTGACTTGATTGGCTTGATTTAACTATTGAATCATGGTTAGTTAGGTTGTATTAGAAGAATGGAACCATCTATGTGAGCTTTTATCGGTTGATTTGCATGTTTTGAATTTTTGAGTTCATAATAAAAATTGCAAAAATCTAGAAATTTTGGGTGATTTGGGTTGAATTGATGATTGAATTGTGTTCCTGGTAGTGCTGTAGTTGATCGCCATCAGTTATTTCAGATTGATTGGTTGATTTTTCGAACTTTGAAAAATTTGCTAATTTTTGTGATGTTTTTGGTCGATTTTGATCTTCGATTTTCAGATGCCTCGTCAGGAGAAACGACCAAGGCAAAGCTCGTCTTCAAGCACTGCAACAGGGTCTACGGATTCCTTCAGTCAGCACCCTGTTTGCAGGCCCCCATGGCCCAAACGAGAAGATCGGAAAATAGCCTCAGGAGTGGCTTGGGCAGGGACTCCGAAGCAGGAAGTGTCCCGAGACACTTGTGTATTCCGTGATATTCAGGAAGAGTGGGATGAATATGACACACTGTTCTACAATGCGTGGCTAGGAGTTAAGATTATCCCCACTCGGTTCGCGGATTCTGCTGTTCTGCAGAAGATGGGGATCTTCGAGGAGGTTGTTCAGATTCTGGAGCGCATTGGGATGGGGACTATGCCGTTCCAGCAGTATGATCTGTACCCAGATTTGGTACGCCAGTTTCTCTCTACAGTTCGCGTCTACTACGCGAATGAGCTGGCGAAGCGTGCGCAGGAAGGCACGATGACGTTTCTGATCCGAGGAGTTCGATACCGGATCAGTCTGATGGAGCTTTGTGGGATCTATGGCTTCTCTGACCATCCCACAGGCGTTCTCCTTCCCTCTCAGTGGACCCATATGCGGACATTCTGGTCTAAGTTCGGGAATGGAGTCTATGACAGCAAGACCAGCACGCAGACGGAGGTTCGACATCCGGTTTTGAGGTACATTCTGCGCCTCTTTGGTCACACCATTTTGTGCAACTCTGCGCCCAGCAAGACTCGAGTCAGTGAGCTGATTCTCCTCTACTACGGACTTTATGAGATGATGGATGATTCGATACCTATTGATAGCATGGTTCGCGCCAACTTAGGCGCTGTTTTCGCTGAGCATCTGGTCTCCTTGAAGACCAAGCCATTCACCAGTCCAGGGGAGAAGACTGAGAGTGTTGGCAGCCTGCTGACACCGATCTTCCATTATTTCCAGATTGATGTCACACCTTGCAGTCTGCGCAGTGACAGATCACTTATGGATGACCAGTATCTGCGCCATGTCACTTGGATGAAAATTGGAGTTGTCTGGACTTTCACTACCACTTCTGGAGAGTATGTTGGCATTAAATTGCCATAGAGAGCCTTCACTACTATTCAGGGAGATCCACGCCAGCTATTCTTCATGCCAGCACGGACTCTTCTGCGCCCCTTGACTCTGCGCCCTGCTAGAGCTGCTACAGCTGGCGCCTCTGCTTCTACTGCCGCTGCTGCTGATGCTGGACCTTCTACACGCCAGAGTGGTTCTTCTACTGCTTTCAGGCGTCCTCCACGACCACAGACACCCATGGATATGGCTGCTTTTCAGGAGTATGTCATTGACAGCTTTGAGGGACTCTGGGATGCTGTTGCTACACTTAGCAACTGTGGTTGTGTCCGCCTCCATTACACCACTGAGCCTTGCGAGGATGAAGATTGAGGCTTCACTATCTGGTTACTTGTTCTTTTTTCCCTTTTATTTTTTTCTTTCTCTTGAGTCATTTTTATGTTTTCTTTGAGTCAGTTGTCAGTTTCTTTGATGATGTTTTGTGAGATTGTTGAACCAGGTTATTTTTGCTATGTTTGGATGTTGTTAATTATGTGTTTGAATGCTCAAAAAGTCTAACTTTCGAGTGCATATGCAAACACTTCGTTAATTAACATCTGACATAAGAATTGGGTAATACAGGTCGTGGTGACGCTCGTCACCAGACTGGTGACGCTCGTCACCAGACTGGTGATGCTCGTCACCCGACCCCACGCGAGGTAACACTTTTCTGATTTGGTTTTTCGACTTCTCATTCATTTTTCTGACCAACTCTTGGCTTAATAACACTGGGGACAGTGTTGTTTAAGTCTGGGGGAGGTGGTTACTGACGTTGTGTGCTTTGTGTCATGTCTATAGAGTCTTAAAGTTGAGTCAAAAACCTGTTTTATAGAGTCAATTTTTTTTTGAAATTGTCAGTTTTTCTTAGAACTAACCATAGGACGTTTTTGCTGATAAGAACCATTGCCACAGTAGTTGATTACAAGTCTCACTAAGTTGAGAGTCATAGGTAGATCAGTCTAGCAATGAAGGTTTAGGTTCTTAGAGAATCTGAAAAATTTGCTGTTAGCTCCACCTTAATGAACTTTAAACTTCTTGTCTTGGTGATTGATTCTTTTTGATCTTGATTCTCTCTTTCAGCACTGACAATAAGGTTAAAATGCAGTCTCTCTTTGATCTTTCCTGATGTAGTTTTTAAAAGATTAAGTCCAAAGAATGATGCATTCATGACCCTGTCTCCTCACAAGGAACAACAGTAGTGAACACACTCAAGAACCTGTCTCCTCACAAGAAACACAAGTATTGAGTAGCCCCATATCTTAGACTGTAAAAATTGAAAAAAAAAGAAGTGAAAAATCGAAAATATCCTAAGGAAAAGGTCAAGGGAAGAGAAAATAGGAGAGCTGTGTTGATATCTATTTGTTCAGTTGTTAGGAAGGGAAAAGAATCTGTAAAGTGATTGAGATGATAGAGCCTTGATGAGAATTCACACTTAGATATAAAAATAAGGAGTTAGCAGTAGAAATTTCAGATTTCTTGAAGGGATTTGGACTGGACTTGAGAGATTTGCTAAGCTTGTGATGATTAGACTGAAATTTGATCTTGTGTTGACTATGTGGTATGTGGATTCGGAAGCTCTAACTAGTGTGGTGTTCCTGATGACTGACTGACTGTTTCTTGTTTTCAAACCTCGACCTTATTATGTGTCTGATGTTTGCTTGAGGGCAAGCAAAAGCTAAGTCTGGGGAAGTTGATATATCATGGTTTTTATGGTTTTTAACCATGATATAAGTCCTTTTTATTGAGTTTTTTTGGTCTTTTTAGAGTCCTAGTAGTCTTTGCAGGTTATAGCATGTCTGGAGCATAATTGGAGATTTTGGAACCTTTTGGAGCATTCTGGGTTGAAGCCACGAAGTACCAAGCTCGAAGCAGAAAGTATCACATATGGTGACACTCGTCACCCATCAAGGAAGGAGTGTGGCTGTTTTATTAAAAGTACGAAGAAGATTTGCAGAATTGGCCCAGAAGTTCCTTTATAACATGAAGACCCCAGATCGTGTTTGGCATCTATTTATTAGGTTTTTCAGCCATTGTTGGCTATTATCTTAGTTTTTGAGAATTCAAAGAGCTTAGAGAGAGATTATTCAGAGCTTTTTGGGGAGACAAATCCTGTACTCTTTTGAGATGATTTCGAACCCCCTTTATTTCTTACTCTTTCTCTTAATGCAATTTTATTCAGTTATGTTTTGTGATCTCATAATCATGTCTGAGTAATCTGCTAGTTAAGTTAGGGTTTTTCAAAGGTTGATGAAAAGATTGTAGAATCGCTATCTGTTAGGAATATCTTATGGTTTTTCATCTCTGCTTGCTTTAAAATCGAATTTCTGAGACACATCATCTAGGAATCCGAAAATCTTAGGTTGTTAAATATATGTGAGAGCATTATTCATAACCTGAACTAGTATTTGATGAGCAAAGCAACTTAGTGCAAAGAGATTTGGCTTAGGAGTTTTGTAAACAATTGAATCTGATCATTCATGCATGCTTAGGTTGTTAGAGTTTACAAAGAGATTTGAAACTCTGTGATTTAGGCATAGATAACTTTTGCAATGAGAATTGATTAGTTATACATCAGTGATTCATGTTTAAAACGGTTCTTAATCATTCCTGATTTCCTGCGTCATACATTCTTGGATTCAACCTACGAATTGCCCTGACTTAGCGCTTTTAGTTTTCTGGAACTTAGATCATCTCACAAAATCGTTTGCTTACTTTCATTCATTCATTCGCATTACATACATCATATCTTGCTTAGCTTAATCCGAATCTACATTCGATAGTGTAGTCTGCATTACTCTCTTGGGATTTCGATACCCCTTGTACTACAACTGCTTTGCTGTGCACTTGCAGTAGTTTTATTTAGATAAAACCTGACCCTATCAACTGCTTTCACCTAAAAATACAAGATTAATCAAAAAACACACGATCAATTATGAGGACTGCTACGCCTCAAGTAGCACAAATTACTTGCCAGAATGTCTGGTAATATAGCATCAAAGTTTGGTATCCAATATCTAAATAAGCAAACCGGAAGATACCATAACTTAAAAAAAATGATTTTACAACGTTGTTACCTGCGTAGATCCCATAGGAAATTTGATTTTATGCTTTTCTAAATAAGCACACACTCTTCCTATGGTAGTCTTCAGAAATGACCTCAACATCACCACTAGCTAAGATGAAAAAGAACACACACATAACCATTAATAGATTGAGAGGTGATCGTGATTGCCTTCTTAAAATAAATTTCATAGTTGAAAGACTATAAAAATTTGAAGTGATTTCTCACTTTTTGCAGCTTCGATGAACGGGGTGGAGAACTTTATATTCAAAAAAAAATCTTGATTTCTCCAACTAGGTTCTGACATGGGATGCAACAGACAGAAAATTGACATATAAAATTGGAACCTCTGAGATAGTTTCACATTATCACATAGATGATTAAAGGTGCTCCTGTATAAGAAGAAAAGAGAACCAAAGTAAAATCAATCAAAGCAAAACTAAAAGACTAAATAGAAGAAACTATTGAGCACAAATACCTGGAAGAAGGAATAAACTTAAGAGATTTGAAGATGTACACATACCTGGACGAAGGAAGAAACTTAAGAGATTTGAAAATGTAGCTCTCGTGGTTGTTTCTCATACATTTTGTAATTTGAAAACACATCAAAAGATTACAATTTATAATAGAATATCAAAGCCATCGGTCCTTTCCTATTGAATTACCTTCCACAAAACCATCGGTCCTTTCTTGGCTTTTCTCTGTCCTATTTCCAGAGCTACATATGGACTGCTTAAGGCTGCAAGTTTGAATGAAGGGTTTCATCAGCGCCTTTGTAGATATGAAATATTTTAACATTATAAAAGAGAACACATCGATACTGAAATAATGAAAAACGTATAGTCTTATTATGCATTAGAGCTTGTTTTGAGATGAATAAAATGACAACTTACTCGGTGATTTGCAGAGGGGTAAGCGTGTGTTATTCAGAGATGACAGTTATCAGCAATTTCCACTTGCTGGCACTGTTCATTAGCCATACAATACAATGAATGATAAGAAGGCATGTACTTCCCTTTGTTTAGTTCGATTGATCTGACTAAATATAGATTTAAGACAACTGTGATACCTTATACGATTGATCTGACTAAATATGTAACGTTGATCGTAAACAGTTGGTCGCCATGGATAGACTGTGACTTGTCTATTCAGTTTTGGTGCAACTTTTTTGCTAGGACAACACATCACCACAAGAAACATCATCTCTGCTAATAGTTGCAGCTTTCGACTGCTTTCACCTAAAAATACAAGATTAATCGAAAGATACACGATCAATTATGAGAACAAACTACTTGCCAGAATGTCTGGTAATATAGCATCAAAGTTTGGTATCCAGAAGATGCCATAACTTTAAAAAAAAAATGATTTACAACGTTGCTACCTGCATAGATCCCAGAGGAAATTTTATGCTTTTCTTAATAAGCACACACTCTTCTTATGGAAGTCTTCAGAAATGACCTCACCATCACCACTAGCTGAGATGAAAAAGAACACACACTTAATCATTAATAGATTGAGAGGTGATCGTACCTTCTGAAAATGAAATTTTACAATTGAAAGACTATAAAAATTCAAAGTGTTTTCTCACTTTTTGCAGTTCGATGAACGGATGAAGAACTGTAAATATTCAAAAAAAAAAAGATTGATTGCTCCTACAAAAAATTGACATATAAATTGGAACCTGTGAGATAGTTTCACAGTATCACATAGATGATTAAATATGCTACTGTATAAGAAGAAAAGAGAATCAAAGTTAAATCTATAAAAGCAAAACTAAAAGACTAAATAGAAGAAACTATTGAGCACAAATACCTAGAAGTAGGAAGAAACTTAAGAGATTTGAAGATGTGGCTATCATGGTTGTTTCTCATACATTTTAGATTTTCATTTGCGATGGACCTGCACATAAGCGTATAGATCGCTTACAATTTGAGAACATATCAAATTGCCAATATAATTTCAAAATCTCAAACTTGTGTCTTGCTCCAGTTCTTTGCCTTTCAATATAACTTTATATGTCCATTTTTCAAGAAAAAACTCATGAAAGAAGAGAAAGGACCGAGATATCATTGAACCTTTTACGTATTTTGGGTACTTCACGAACGACTACTCACGTAGCTAACGTCAATAGTGATCAAGTCAATGCCATTCTCCGAAACTCTGCGTCAGAGAGATTGGTATTTTTGCTGCAAGATAAACAAAGAAGACTCATATGCTAAGGAATTATAAAAACTTGCATAGACTAAAGAATCAAGGAGACGATAAACTGGTGCTTAGCAGTGAAACAATAACGGCAGGAATTTATATAGGGAAACAAACCCAGAGAAGAAGAAGTTGACCCATGCAAACTTGAGTGTCTGCAAAATGTTAAGTTATATCAGTTTCCCATATCACAAATAACGCAAAGGCAGAGATAAAAAATTTCAAATTCCATCCACCTGTGGAATAATCATCGAAAGGGCCATGTTAGGATCAGAAAACATCTGAGCTTGTGCCTTGTCCCTTGGGGAACATGTAGCTCACTATTCTCCTGCAGCAATAAACACATTATTTTGAAAAAGAGATTGAAGACATACCTGAGAGAAGGATTAAACTTGAGAAACTGGAAGATGGTACTCTGGAGATTATATGTCAAGCATTTTGATCTGCAAATAAGCGTATACATTATGTATGTGCTTCTGATTTGAAAACATATCAAAAGCTTACAATTTATAATAGAATATTAAAACCATTGGTTCTTTCCTATTGAATTACCTTCCACAAAACCATCGGTCCTTTCTTGGCTTTTCTCTGTTCTGTTTTCAGAGCTACATATGGACTGCTTAAGGCTACAAGTTCGAAAGAAGGGTTTCATCAGCGCCTTTGTAGATATGAAATATTTTAACATTATAAAAGAGGACATCGATACTGAAATTATGAAAAACATATAGTCTTATGCATTAGAGCTTGTTTTGAGATGAATAAAATGACAACTTACTCGGTGATTTGCAGAGGGGTGAGCGTGTTATTCAGAGATGAAAGTTATCAGCAATTTCCACTTGCTGGCAGCCTGGCACTGTTCATTAGCCATACAATACAATGAATGATAAGAAGGCTTGTACACTTCCCTTTGTTTCTTTAGTTCGATTGATCTGACTAAATATAGATTTAAGACAACTGTGATACCTTATTCGATTGATCTGACTAAATATGTAACGTTGATCGTAAACAATTGGTCGCCATGGATAGACTGTGACTTGTCTATTCAGTTTTGGTGCAACTTTCTTGCTAGGACAACACATCGCCGCAAGAAGCACCATCTCCGCCAATAGTTGTAGCTTTCGACTGCTTTCACCTAAAACTACAAGATTAATCAAAAGATACACGATCAATTATGAGAACAAACTACTTGTCACTTGCCAGAATTTCTGGTGATATAGCATCAAAGTTGGTATCCAATATCTAAACGAGCAAACCGGAAAATGCTATAACTTAAAAAAAAAAGATTTTGCAACGTTGCTACCTGCGTAGATCCTAGAGGAAATTTGATTTTATGATTTTCTTAATAAGCACACACTCTTTCTACGGAAGTCTTGAGAAATGACCTCACCATCACCACTAGCTAAGGTGAAAAAGAACACACACGGAATCATTAATAGATTGAGAGGTGATCCTTCTGTAAATGAAATTTTACAACTGAAAGACTAAAAAAATTCAAAGTGATTTCTCACTTTTTGCAGCTTCGATGAACGGGTGAGAAACTGTATATTCAAAAAAAAATCTTGATTGCTCTAACTAGGTTCTGACATGGGATGCAATGGACAGAAAATTGACATATAAATTGGAATCTCTGAGATAGTTTCAAAAGATAATCAAAAGTTAAAACTATAAAAGCAAAACTAAAAGACTAAATAGAAGAAACTACTGAGCACAAATACCCGGAAGAAGGGATAAACTTAAGAGATTTGAAGATGTAGCTCTCGTGGTTGTTTCTCATACATTTCAGATTTTCATATGCGATGGACCTGCACATAAGTGTATAGATTGCTTACAATTCGAGAACATATCAAATTGCCAATATAATTTCAAAATCTAAAACTTCTGTCTTACTCCAGCTCTTTGCCATTCAATGTAACCTTATATGTCCATTTTTCAAGAAGTACCTGAAAAGTAAAAGAAAAAGCTAATGAAACAAGAGAAAGGACCGAGATAGCATCAATAGTAATCATATCAATGCCAATTCTGTAACATCGATCTAAAACTCTGCATCAGAGGGATTGATATTTTGGCTGCAACATAAACAAAAAAGACTCAGATGCTAAGGAAATATAAAAACTTGCATAGACTAAAGAATCAAGGAGACGATAAACTGGTGCTCAAATGATAGCAGTGAAACAATAACAGCAGGAATTTATATAGGGAGACAAACCCAGAGAAGAAGAAGTTGACCCATGCAAAAGTGAGTGTCTGCAAAATGTTAAGTTATATCAGTTTCCCATATCACAAAATAACGCAAAAACAGAGATCAAACATTTCAATTTCCATCCACCTGGGGGATAATCATCGAAAGGGCCATGTTAGGATCAGAAAAAAATCTGAGCGTGTGCCTTGTCCTTTGGGGAACATGTAGCACACTATTCTCCTGCAGCAATCAACACATTATTTTCAATAAATCTTCATCAAAGCATATCACGTAGCTAAAGTAGAGTCTCCGAGTGCGGAATGATCTCTGCGGGATGAAATTGGCACCAGATTTTAGATTCTGAGCTCTGATAATAACTTGACTAGGAAAAACAGAACAAGACAAAATCAAATCAGCAAACGAAGAAAACACATAGATACAGACAAAGAAATCTACGCATAGATAAAGTAGCAACTCCAAGTTATCGGTTCACGTAGACAACAAAATCTGGTACTGCAGAAGAAAACTTTGAAAATGACTAAGCACAAGAAAAACAGGGGAAGACATACCTGGGAGAAGGATTAAACTTTAGAAACTAGAATATGACAGTCTGGAGGTTGTTTCTCAGCCCTTTAGAGCACCATTTGTGATGAAACAAACCCAGAGAAGAAGAAGTTGAACCATGCAAAAGTGAGCGTCTGCAAAATTTTAAGTTATATCAGTTTCCCATATCACAAATAACGCAAAGACAGAGATGAAAATTTTCAAATTCTATCCACCTGAGGAATAATTATCGAAAGGGTTTTTCTTCATGGCCATGTTAGGATCAGAAAACATATGAGCTTGTGCCTTGTCCCTTGGGAACAAGTAGCAAACTATTCCCCTGCAGCAATCAACACATTATTTTCAACAAATCTTCATCAAATCATACCACGTAGCTAAAGTAGAGTCTCTGAGTGCGGAATGATCTCTGCAGGATGAAACTGACACCAGCTTTTATATCCCTAGCTCTGATGAGTAGGAAAACAGAACAAATCAAATATTATCGGTTCACATAGACAACGGAATCTGCTACTGCAGAAGAAAAAATTGAAAATGACTAAGCATAAGAAAAGCAAGGGAAGACACATACCTGGGAGAAGGATTATATTTCAGAAACTAGAATATGACAGTCTGGAGTTTGTTCTCAGCCCTTTAGAGCACCATTTGTGATGGACCTGAAGTAAACAAAATATCTGAGAATACTATGAAAACCATCACAACTGAGGTTGTAATCAAAACCCAATCTCTGGTTCTATCAAGTACCAGATACTTCAGTGCTTTCAGCTGCAAATCCTACTGCAACATTAATAAGGGGAGATGATACACAAAGGACCCATTAGTACTGACATTATGAGAAATGAATATTGACTTGAATTCAACAAGATGACTACTTATCAGTGGTTTGCAGAGGCTTTAGCACGCAGGCTCCTAGCCAGTTTTTCTGCGACAGCTCTCGCTCTCTGACACTGTTTACAATTTCATGAAAATGAATGATAAACTTACGAAACCTGCTTAAGAAAATTGAAAATGTCTAAGCATAAGAAAAAAAAGGGGAAGACACATACCTGGAAGAAGGATTATATTTCAGAAACTAGAATATGATAATATGGAGGTTGTTTCTCAGCCCTTAAGAGCACCATTTGTGATGGACCCGAAGTAAACAAAATGGTCTCTGAGAGGTATAACATTATATATGCGTTTAATGATTTTAGAACATGAGAAAAGCTTAAAATTTACTACTGCAGAATAATAAAAAGTAGGAAAGACACACCTCGCAGGAAGGATTAAACTTCATGAACAAGAACCTTAGCCATTTTAGAGCTTCATTTGTCTGACAGATGCATCGAGAATCATACTTTGTTAATATTTGAAGCTGAAGTGAGCTGACTACCGGAATCGGATGAGGGCCTCCATGACCTGAAATGCGCATTTCCTGAATGCCATAGAAGAAGTTTTAATCAGTTTGTTGCTCAACTAAGTTTCACCTAGGTTAATCAAAATATAATCTTCAGTTACATTGAATGGTTAAGTGAGGAAGTGCTACCTTGTTTTCATTGTAACTGAGTCAACACGTGATTCTTCAAGTTTTCTGCGACCCCACCCAGTCTTGCTGTTGATTTATATAGTGAGCCTGTCCTGAAAAAGCTAAGTAAGCTCATAATAGTGCTCAAAATAGTCAAGTAGAGCAAGTTATGTGTCAAAGAAGAATTACATGCAATGCATATAAGGAATTTTTTTTTATCAAAGAGTGGATGGTATGGGACATACATAAAAAAGTGGAACTTGTTTCATGGTGCAAGAGAATTCATGAGGTTCTTCGTTCAGAAATTGTTTGCAACTAAACGCCAAGATCTCAAAACCTGAACAAATAAATATATTTTAGATACAAAGGAGATCACCTTGTATCAGTATAACCCATGGCCATGGTAAATATACATATAAAATCCCTACAATCATCTGATGAAGAAGTAATGAGGGCATAATGATCATAGACCTTCACAAAAGGGATGGTCGATGTTGATGATGACGGGGAATTTTCCTTGATAGACGCTCATCTGTACTATTTTCAAACAGTAACAGAGAAACTATCTATAGAAATTTATACCAGAGAGCTTTACGTAAGCGAGGAAGCTAGTAAGAGAATAAGCAAAGAAGCATGAAGCCAGTAAGCAAGAAATCAAAAAGGAAGCAAGCAAGAAAGTAAACAACGAGTCAATGAAGCAAGTAAGATACCACAAAACTAAGCGAGGAAACAAAGAAATAAGAAAACAAGCAAGCACAAATGGAACCAAAGAAAGAAGAACCACAAACAGAACCAAAGACAGAAGCAAGCAAGGTAGTAACAAAGAATCAATGAAGCAAGTAAGGTACCACAAAACTAAGCAAGGAAACATAGAAAGAAGAAAACATGCAAACCACGCACAGAACCAAAGAAAGAAGCAAGCAAGATAGTAACAACGAGTCAATGAAGAAATAAGAAAACAAGCGAGCATGCATGGAACCAAAGAACGAATCAAGCACGCACAGAACCAAAGAAAGAAGCAAGCACACACAGAACCAAAGAAAGAAGCAAGCACACACAGAACCAAAGAAAGAAGCAAGCACGCACAGAGCCAAAGAAAGAAGCAAGCAAGATAGTAAACAAAGAGTCGAAGAAGCAAGTAAGGTACCATAATAAAACTAAACAAGGAATCAAGGAAGAAAAAAACAAGCACAGAACCAAAGAAAGAAGCAAGCACGCAGGGAAAGAAGAGAAAGGACCGAGATATCATTGAATCCTTTACGTATTCTGGGCACATCAACAGTGATCGATTCAATGTCATTCTCCGAAACTTTGCGTCAGAGGGATTGGTATTTTGGCTGCAAGACTAAATAGAGAAAAAGAGATTGAAGACATACTTGAGAGAAGGATTTAACTTGAGAAACTAGAAGATGGTACTCTAGAGATTATATATCAAGCATTTTGATATGCAAACAAGCATATATATTATGTATGTGCTTCTGATTTGAAAACACATCAAAAGCTTACAATTTAAAATAGAATATCAAAACCATTGGTCCTTTCCTATTGAGTTACCTTCCACAAAACCATTGGTCCTTTCTTGGCTTTTCTATGTCCTGTTTTCAGAGCTACATATGGACTGCTTAAAGCTACAAGTTCGAATGAAGGGTTTCATCAGCGCCTTTGCAGATATGAAATATTTTAACATTATAAAAGAGGACCCATCGATACTGAAATTCTGAAAAACGTATAGTCATATGTATTAGAGATTGTTTTGAGATGAATAAAATGACAACTTACTCGGTGATTTGCAGAGGGGTAAGCGTGTGTTATTCAGAGATGACAGTTATCAGCAATTTCCACTTACTGGCATTGTTCATTAGCCATACAATACAATGAATGATAAGAAGGCATGTACACTTCTCTTTGTTTCTTTAGTTCGATTGATCTGACTACATATAGATTTAAGAACCCTGTGATACCTTATTCGATTGATCTGACTAAATATGTAACGTTGATCGTAAACAATTGGTCGCCATGGATAGACTGTGACTTGTCTATTCAGTTTTGGTGCAACTTTCTTGCTATGACAACACATCACCGCAAGAAACATCATCTCTGCTAATAGTTGTAGCTTTCGACTGCTTTCACCTAAAAATACAAGATTAATCAAAAGATACACGATCAATTATGAGAACAAACTACTTGCGAGAATGTATGGTGATATAGCATCAAAGTTTGGTATCCAATATCTAAATAAGCAAACCAGAAGATGCCATAACTTAAAAAAAATGATTTTACAACGTTGCTACCTGCGTAGATCCCAGAGAAAATTGGATTTTATGCTTTTCTTAATAAGCACACACTCTTCCTACGGAAGTCTTGAGAAATGACCTCACCATCACCACTAGCTAAGATGAAAAAGAACACACACTTAATCATTAATAGGTTGAGAGGTGATCGTGCCTTCTGAAAATGAAATTTCACAATTAAAAGACTAAAAATGTTTTCTCACTTTTTGCAGATTCGATGAACGGGTGAAAAACAGTAAATATTCAAAAAAAATCTTGATTGCTTCTACAGAAAATTGACATATAAATTGGAACCTTTGAGATAGTTGCACATTATCACATAGATATTAAATGTGCTACTGTATAAGAAGAAAAAAGAATCAAAGTTAAATCTATAAAAGCAAAACTAAAAGACTAAATAGAAGAAACTATTGAACACAAATACTTGGAAGAAGAAATAAACTTTAAGAGATTTGAAGATGTAGCTCTCGTACCGTATCTCATACATTTTAGATTTTCATATTGCGATGGACCTGCACATAAGCGTATAGATTGCTTACAATTTGAGAACATATAAAATTGCCAATATAATTTCAAAATCTCAAACTTGTGTCTTGCTATAGTTCTTTGCCTTTCAATGTAACCTTATATGTCTATTTTTCAAGAAGTACCTGAAAAGTGAAAGAAAAAGCTCATGAAACAAGAGAAAGGACCGAGATAACATTGAATCCTTTACGCATTTTGGGTACTTCACGAACGACTACTCACGTAGCTAACATCAACAGTGATCAAGTCAATGCCATTCAGTAACATCGATCCGAAACTCTGCGTCAGAGGGATTGGTATTTTGGCTGCAATATAAACAAACAAGACTCAGATGCTAAGGAATTATAAAAACTTGCATAGACTAAAGAATTAAGGAGACGATTAACTGGTGCTCAAATGATAGCAGTGAAACAATAATAGCAGGAATTTGTATAGAGAAACAAACCCAGAGAAGAAGAAGTTGACCCATGCAAAAGTGAGTGTCTGCAAAATGTTAAGTTATATCAGTTTCCCATATCACAAATAACGCAAAGACATAGATAAAAAAATTCAATTTCCATCCACCTGTGGAATAATCATCGAAAGGGCCATGTTAGGATCAGAAAACATCTGAACTTGTGCCTTGTCCCTTAGGGAACATGTAGCACACTATTCTCCTGCAGCAATCAACACATTATTTTCTATAAATCTTCATCAAAGCATATCACGTAGCTAAAGTAGAGTCTCCGAGTGCGGAATGATCTCTGTGGGATGAAATTGGCACCAGCTTTTAGATTCCGAGCTCTGATAATGACTTGACTAGGAAAAACAGAACAAAACAAAATCGAATCAGCAAACGAAGAAAACACATAGATACAGACAACGAAATCTACGCATAGATAAAGTAGCAACTCCAAGTGGAAGACACATACCTGGGAGAAGAAAAGTTTGAAAATGACTAAGCACAAGAAAAACAGGGGAAGACACATACCTGGGAGAAGGATTAAACTTTAGAAACTAGAATATGCCCTTTAGAGCACCATTTGTGATGGACCTGAAGTAAACAAAATGGTCTCTGAGAGGTATAACATTATATATGCGTTTTATGATTTTAGAACATAAGAAAAGCTTACAATTTACTACTGCAGAATAATGAAAAGAAGGAAAGACACACACCTCGCAGAAGGATTAAACTTCATGAACTTCATTTGCCTGACAGATGCATCAAGAAGTGAGCTGACTACCAGAATCGGATGAGGGCCTCCATGACCTGAAATGCGCATTTCCTGAATGCCATAGAAATTCATTATCTTTTTTTCTGGTTACATTCAATTGCTCTAACTGAATATTTATTTATTCACGGCGTGTTAAGACGGTAGTACCTTATCTGATTTAGTATAGCCATGACTGTAAACAACTAGTCATTGCGGATTGAAGTTTTAATCAGTTTGTTGCTCAACTAATTTTCACATAGATTAATCAAAATATAATAATCAGTTATGAAGAAACAATAACAAGTACAACACAAAGCCCTTCTTGAATGGTTAAGTGAGGAAGTGCTACCTTATTTTCATTGTAATTGAGTCAACACGTGATTCTTCAAGTTCTCTGAGATCCCAACCAGTCTTACTGTTGATTTTTATAGTGAGCTTGTCCTGAAAAAGCTAAGCAAGTAAGCAAAATAGTCAAGTAAAGCAAGTTATGTGCCAAAGAAGAATTACATGCAACACATAAGAGAAAAAATATTTGTCAAAGAGTGGATGGTATGGGACATACATAAAAAAGTGGAATTTGTTTCATGGTGCAAGAGAATTCATGAGGTTCTTGGTTTAGAACTTGTTTGCAACTAAACTCCAAGATCTCAAAACCTGAACACTTAAAAATATTTAGATACAAAGGAGATCACCTTGTATCAGTATAAAACATGGCCATGGTACATATACATATAAAATCCCTACAATCATCTGATGAAGAAGTAACAAGAGCATAATGATCATAGACCTTCACAAAAGGGGTGATCAATGTTGATGTTGACGGGGAATTTTCCTTGATAAACGCTCATCTGTACTATTCTAAACAGTAACAAAGAAACTATCTATAGAAATTTATACTAGAGAGCTTTATGTAAGCGAGGAAGCTAGTAAGAGAATAAGCAAAGAAGCATGAAGCCAGTCAGCAAGACATCAAAAAGGAAGCAAGCAAGAAAGTAAACAACGAGTCAATGAAGCAAGTAAGATACCACAAAACTAAGCGAGGAAACAAAGAAATAAGAAAACAAGCAAGCACAAAAATAACCAAAGAAAGAAGAACCACACACAGAACCGTAGAAAGAAGCAATGAAGCAAGTAAAGGTACTGCAAAACTAAGCAAGGTAACATAGAAAGAAGAAAGTAAAGGTACCACAAAACTAAGCAAGGTAACATAGAAAGAAGAAAACAAAGAATCAATGAAGCAAGTAAAGGTACCACAAAACTAAGCAAGGTAACATAGAAAGAAGAAAACAAGCAAACCACGCACAGAACCAAAGAAAGAAGCAAGCAAGATAGAAAACAACGAGTCAATGAAGCAAGTAAGGTACCACAAAACTAAGCAAGGAATCAAGGAAGAAATAAGAAAACAAGCGAGCATGCATGGAACCAAAGAAAGAAGCAAGCACGCACAGAACCAAAGAAAGAAGCAAGCACGCACAGAGCCAAAGAAAGAAGCAAGCACGCACAGAGCCAAAGAAAGAAGCAAGCAAGATAGTAAACAAAGAGTCGACGAAGCAAGTAAGGTACCATAAAATTAAACAAGGAATCAAGGAAGAAAAAAGCAAACAAGCAAGCACAGAACCAAAGAAAGAAGCAAGCACGCAGGGAACGAAAGAAAGAAGCAAGCAAAATAGTAAACAACGAGTCAATGAAGCAAGCAAGTAAATATAAAACAAGCAAAGAATCAAAGGAAACAAGCAATTATGCAAGTATGTATGCATATATGTATGAAAGCACACATGCATGTATGCAAGAATGCAAATGTATGTGTGTGTGGATCAGTGGATGCATATGTATATGTTTGCGTATGCATCCTTGAAGTGATTGAGAATAACCCAGATCTGTTGCTGCAGAGGAAAAACGAGACACAAGGTTCAAACTGTAAAACCAAAATAAAAAAAAAAAATACAAAGCAGAAGAAAAGGATTGAAAGGGAACATACTTGGGAAAAAAATGGCAACAACTGACAGATTTTGGTAGGATTTCTGAATAATTCCAAGCCCCTGAATGGATTTGTAGAAGCTTCGTTCGCGATCAACTCTATAGCTACAAAACCAAAAAGAAAATCACCAAAAACAACAAACGATGAACTTACTAATTGGGGAAAAAGCTAATTGTGTCCGTAGGTAACACTCGGTGAGAAAGAAGTAACAGATTGTACCTTTTTTTCATTGTGATCGGACGCTGCGTCCACGATCTTTCCTGTTTTTCCTCTGCCATTGATAAAATACAAAGATGAGAGAAGCAAAAATTAATAGGAGATTCAGGGTTTTCGCTAAATTCAAATCGATTGATTTGAAGAAACCGAGCGATCAATTGCGATTGGGTAAAAACCTAAGACAATCATCAGATCGAGGGGAAAGTAACAAATTGATGAAAACCTAGACATTTCTTCAACAATAATCGCAACAACAAAAACTCTGAAAACAAATTCGGATTCAAAAGCCGACTTCTGTGAGGGAGAAGAAGAAGAAGAAGACGCATAAGCGAAGCCAATCAAACGGCTATTCTTCGATTGAGCTTTACAATGACTTTCAAATTTAGTTCCGTTAAATTGAATCTTCGGATATTTCAAATTTTATATCTGAATAATGCAAAAACCCAAAAGCCAAGATGTAAAGCCCATTTATTATTAAAGTAACTGTTGTAAGCAATATTTCATATTTGAGATTCTCAAATTCCTGCTTTGAAAGAAAACAAATTGCACCGACTCTCAAAGGCAGTGAAAATTAGATTAAACTTAGAGAACATCTATATCCATGTATCTGTATATCTATATTTGAGAAGTGATTTTGGTGAATGCAGCTCTCTTATTCATTTTCACTAAAAATTTCATACCATAGATTTTTTTTAATTTAATTTTAATCATCTCATCGATTTTACGCATAAATCTACCTTTTTAATTTCTGGCCAGACCTAATTTAGTTAATGAAAACACTATTAATCCAATCAGAAACTGAGTAAATGGAATGAATGGACACTTGTGTATACAAAGATTGATCAACAAAACCTGCAAGGATATTTCAATCCTAATTACCAAAAAAATTAAAAACTATATCTTAACAACAAAAAGAATTTTTTCTCGTTGACCAAACTTACATAAAAAATTACTACAAAAAAAAAAAAAAAAAAGAAAAGCAGAACAGAGGAAGCCAAAAAAACAGAGACGGCGCTAGTGTATTGCTCTGTTTATTTTTACTCAACTTGTTGCATTCTTCTCAAAATATCTCTTTCTCGTCTCTGTTTTCGCTTCTTCTCTTTTCCTCGATATCTCTGTCATCTCTTCCCTGTACTGCTCTTCTATCCTCTCTAGCTCCACTCTTAACCTCTCTACTTCTTCCTCCACGCTTCCCGGTTTCTCTGCTTCTTCATCTCTTGTCGTCGCAGCTACGATCGAGCTCACCTCGTCATCATCGGATCTCGGGCAATAATCCGATGACAAAGAGTGACTAACTGATTCACTACCCTGAGAAACTGCACCATTATGATGATGATCATCATCATGGTCCTTGGAGCTCTTGTTCCGTTGCGGTTGAACAAGATGATCGATCGTGACATCGGTTTTCCAACTCGGTATCAAATTAACGAGCAAAACATCGATCAATTCCGCTATAAACGTAACGTTTTGATCCGTCAGTTCGAGCTGTTCAACCATCTCACTCGATACCTTAGAAGCAGTGTCACCTTCTTGATAGAACAAGAAATGAATGTTCCTTACACGTCCTGCATAAGCAACAAGATTAAAAAAACTAATCAAGTTTTGGTTTCACGAAAAAAGATGATTAGTAAGAAAGAACACTTACCGTTTTCGTCGACTATACTAAGAATAAGCGAAACAGAGTTTTCATCATTCTCTTCACCTTTGAGGACAAACAAGTTCCCTCTCTTTGCCCTTCTGACCTCAACACACTTGGATCCTGAATCGTTGCTTGAAGTAACAATGGGAAGGTGATTGTCCTCGTCAAGATCCATCGACATTGGTTTACTCCGAGAGTTAGGAGGTCCTTCAGACATAAGACATCGGTCTCCAAACGAACCTTCTTTAGGCATTACAATGTCAGGAAGCGGTAAAGGTTTGTTCATAGCTAAACTGTTCACTTGGAGAAAAGAGTCATTTAAAAGCTCCTTCGCTGATAACCTTTCTGAAGCTGGCAATAAACATTTTTGTATAAACTCCATTACTTCTGGATCTTTAACCTTTGAGAGTGAAGCCGGTTTTATACCCTAAGTAAAAAAAAAAAAAAGACTCACCATAGTAAGTTTTGTTCAACATACAGTAATAGTATATTACAAATAAAGATATTCAAAACTTACAGATGAAACTTTCTTGTAGATTTGAGCAGAGTTTCTACATTCACAATAAGGATATTCAAAAGTAACCATTTCAAGCATACACATCCCGAAAGAATATATATCAGCAAGCTCGTTGTAATTCTCATCGTAGAGCTCAGGCGCCATAAACTCAGGAGTTCCTGTTTGGTTATATTAACAATCTTATCATCTTAATCCAAAAACAAAAGACAAGAGAGTGATATTTGCAAAATTGTAAAAAGAAAAATCATACCAATCACACTATTGGCATTAGCTTGCTCCATGACAGTAGCTAAACCAAGATCTCCTATTTTCACTTCTCCATGGTTACCATTGATAAAAATGTTGTCACATTTAATATCTCTATGTATAATCGGCGGTTCTTGACTGTGAAGATACTTCAACCCCGTTAAAATCTGTCTCGCCCAACACTTCACAGCCTTCATATTCACCTTTCTATGTTTCTTACGATACCTTTTAACAAAAATCACAAAAGGAAGACCTTAATAATGTTACTGTGCTTCAAAGCTTTCAAAAGAGAGTGAAAGGGATATTAATTAATACATACTGTCGGAGACTTCCCGAAGTGAACAACTCGGTGATTATGTTAACTGTTTTGTTCTTGTCATCGATCCACGAGTTATAAAACCTTATAATGTTACTGTGCTTCAAAGATTTCAAAAGCCGTACTTCTGAATATAGCCTCTCTAGACAATCAGGTGATTGCAAAAGATCATCGATTCTTACTTGATTCCATGCAACTTCAATCCCATCTACTTCGTCGAATCCTTTATAACTGAATATTTGTGTTTAAAAAAAAAAGTTAAAGGAATGGTGAAATTTTAAGATTCTCTCATAGCATCCAAAAAAAAAAAGAGAGATTATGCAAGAAAAAGGTATACACTGTCTTGAATGCGCCTTTTCCTATCACTTCTTTGTACTGAAAATTGATTTGGTCAAGAAAAACAGCTATAATTTGGTTGAACAAAAGAATTGAAAATATAATTCAAGAGATTAAGATGCGGTAATCACCCGAATATATCGACAAGTTGGGTCGATTTCAAGAACTTCTGGGTCAGGTGGCTCTACAATTGTAGAAGTATCCTCTGCACTTTCCATGTCTTAATGATCTTGATTAATTCTTCAACTTAAAAGTTCTATAACAAAAATGCAAAATACATACTCTTAGATTCCTTTCTGAAGGACAAAGACAACAACAACTTGTAACTAGGAAAACTTCATTAAGCTGTGATATTCAATTTCAGACAAAACTTCCAACAAATAATTATTAATTAACCAGCTTAATCAAATACTATTGACCCAAAACTTAATATAAATCTCACGACGAAAGACCTAATCATTTTCCCTATCTACACAAATAAAATTGCGTCAACGAACATCCATGACGTGACAGAAAGACGAAATAACATTCATGCGAGAAAAAAAGGGAAACAAGTTCATCGAAAAATCAGATTTTAACAAGACCATGAGCTTCAGATTTACCTGGAGAATTAAGGGTTCGTTCTATTCTGGACAACGATGGGGGAAAGATGGAACCCTAAATTGAAAAATAGATCAATGAAGACAGAGAGGCAAGGGAAAAGTATAACGAAGTGTCGATTAATCATAATAATCAGGAACAACAGATTTGGTTCCACCCGAATTTATCTCTTTTGATTTTTTATATAAAAAAGGAAAAAAAAACAAATTTAAGTCCTCCACGAAAACAGAGTAGCCCATGAAATTTATATAAATCCATCCACAATTCCTCATGCAATTACTTATTTTTATTTTATTTTAATTTTTAAAATTGGCCTTCTTGATCTAATTACGTTTTCGTTTTCGTAGTCCCTGACGTATGTTACAGATGGCATATAATCACTGGATGTTATCATCCAATTGCTAACATGAAAAATATTCAATTGGATATTTATTTTTCTGATAGTGAATATATATTTCAAATGGATATTGTTTTTTGAGTTTTAATGAATCAAACGATTGCTTTGAAGTTCCTTTTGGTGGCTTTTTTACGCCTCGTTACCTGATCGGTATCTGAACAGACAAATATTCGCTTTTTCATATAAGAAAATAAAAGTGCGCCTAATTATGAAACCAACGTTCATTGAAAGTGACCCCAACCTGCATGGCACGCGTCGTGTAGCTAATCGAATAAATTTTGTAAGGAATATTCAGACATCATATTTTAAACGTAGTATATGCACAAATTTGAATATCCGGAGAGAAGGTTTATCTATACGCTACACTTTCTCAAGAGATTAATCTAGACTTTTTCATAAGTCTGAAATGTACCCTAAATTATCAAAAAAAAAAATATGCACAAATCAAATAGTTTAGGTGTATTGATTGAAACGATGGTCGACAAAAAAAAAAATAAGAAGGGGCACAAAACATTATATTTAAAACGTAGATGCATAAAATAATAAACTTGTTACGAATTAACTGAGCAAATTAGATTAGAACTATAGTCTGATTCGAAGTCTCATCAATGGTAGATGCACATCCCACATATATACCACATTGATCGTCTTCAACATTGTTTCGTTTAAGAGTAGGTCTGTCGTATAAATATTTTTAATTTTTGTGGTACATGTAGTGATTGATACCTCCAAACTTCTCCGATTTCACTCAATTCACAATCGCTCAAAGAAGAAAGACGAACACAAATCAAACGAGAAAAGAAATACACAGAGAATTTAACGAGTTCAGATCTCGGAACGAGAATCCTACGTCTCGGCCTGGAGATCTTTCAATAATCCACTATATCGTGTGTTCTTGATTACAATCTCTCCTCTCTCTCTGTTACAACTGAATCAACAACTCAGAGAAAGAATACACTCACGCTTCAGCTAAGTACCAAAGCTAATTACAAGGGATCAGTCGGTTTATACTAAACCGTAAACCAATTAAGCTAACAAGAACCATCAGCCTAATTTGACATAACCATCTTAGTTTAAGCCCGACTCAGAATTGATTTCTCATCACCAGAGACTTAAGAAACTCCACCTTGATGACAATCAATTCTGATCTGCAACACGAACTCTTGCAAACGCGAGCATCTCCAGGCAGCTCCAAAGCACCTCAGTGCTTAGCTAAACCGAGAAAACTCAAAGCTTTCTCAAACTTATCAACCGGAAGCACCTTGGTCAACATGTCCGCTGGATTCTTTGAAGTACAAATCTTATGTAACTTCACTTCTCCTTCAGCAACAACATCTCTTATAAAGTGCAGCTTTCTGATTATATGCTTAGTCATTTCATGATGGACGTTATTTTTAGTAAGACAAAGAGCACTTTGCGAGTCACACCAGATGTCAACTGAATCTTGCTTGAACCCGAATTCTTCTGCTAACCCTTTAAGCCAGATGCCTTCCTTTACAGCTTCTACGAGAGCCATCTACTCTGCTTCTGTCATAGACAAAGCAACAACGTGTTGAAGACTTGACCTCCAGCTAATTACATTCCCACCAGCTGTGAACACGTACCCTGAGATCGATCTTCTTCTGTCAAGATCTGAGGCAAAGTCAGAATCGCAGAACCCTTCAACTTTAAAATCTTCGTTCTTCTTAAACACCAGCTTCAAGTCTTGTGTTCCTTTCAGATACCTCAGAACCCATTTAACCGCAGACCAATGAACCATACTTGGCTTGCTCATATATCGGCTAACTAGACCAACTGCATATGCCAAGTCACAGCGAGTACTAATCATAGCATACATGATACTTCCAATGGCATTTGCATACGGCACTTCATTCATCACTGTCTCTTCTTCGTCATCCTTTAATGCTGACAACTTGAAGTGAGATCCAATGGGTGTTGACTGATTTTGAATCATCCATATTGAACACCTGTAGGATCTTCTTCACGTAGCTTGACTGAGACAGAGACAAGATTCCTTTCACGCGATCTCTGTGAATATCCGTACCTAGTATCCCACTAGCTGGACTTAGATCTTTCATCTCAAACTGCTTGTTCAACATATCTTTGACAAGTTGCACTTCTTTCATCTCCTTTAGGGAACGAGCATATCGTCAACATATAAGAGTAAGTAGACGAGTGCTCCATCTTTTCCCCTTTTGATATAAACGCAGTGATCAAACTCACTTCTCTCAAAACCGTGGCTGACCACATATTGATCAAAACATTTGTTCCACTTTCTTGGAGCTTGCTTCAAACCGTAGAGAGCCTTCTCTAACAAGCAAACTTGCTTTTCTTTCTCCTTAACTCTGTACCCCTCTGGTTGTTCCATATAGATTTCTTCCTCTATTAGACCGTGAAGAAAAGCAGTCTTCACGTCAAGCTGCTCAAGCTCAAGATCCTAGTTTACTGTTATGGATAACATAAACCTTATAGAGACGTGTTTCACAACAGGGGATAACACTTCTTGGTAGTCAATCCCTTCTTTCTGGGAGTAACCCTTTGCTACCAGTCTCGTCTTATGCCTAGGCTTTTCTACTCCGGGTATTCCTGGTTTCAGCCTGTACACCCACTTACAGCCAATAACCTTCCTGTTTGTTGGCCTTTCCACCAATCTCCAAGTCTTGTTCTTTTCTAGAAAATCCATCTCTTCGTCCATACCTCCATCCCAAAGGTCTTTGTCTTTGCATTCCATAGCCTCATGATAATCTCTCGGCTCCTCTGAGCTTATCTCTGCAGCTGCTATGAAAGCAAAAGACAACATGTCATAGTCGTTGAACTTAGCAGGGCGAGCAGTCTTTCTGCTTGGTCTCTCTCTTGCTACTTGATGACTACTTCGCTGACCACTACGCTGAATTGATCCTGATCCTGATCATGCAGCAGATTCTTCATTTGAACCACCATCATCAGACTCTGAGTCACTGATATAAACCGGACCTATTTCAACTTCTCCACCTGAAGAGGTGATCTCTTTCTGATTCTCTGTACTAACACTTGTTTCGATAACAGTTTTGACCCGACTGTTAACTCTATCTTCAGCTTTGTAGCTTTCTCTACTGAACTGTCTCTTAGGTCTTTGTAGACCTTATCTTCCACAAACACAACGTTACGTGTGATCATACACTTCTGTTCTTCAGGAAGCCACACTTTATAACCTTTTACTCCTGGAGGATAGCTGATGAAGATTCCCTTCAAAGCTTTTGGTTTCAGCTTTCCCTGATCTTTGTGAACGTAGACTACAGAACCAAATCTCCTCATGTGTTTGTATCCGGGCTTCTTTCCAAGCCACAACTCTTCTGGAATGTTGCTGTCAATGGCTGAGGAAGGACTTCTGTTGATTTGATATACTGCAGTAGATACTGCTTCTGCCCAAAAAACTTCTTCTAAGCCACTCTCATCCAGAATACACTGAACCTTCTCCATGATTGTTCTGTTCATACGCTCAGCTACGCATTCTACTGAGGCGTATATGCACATGTCATGTGCCTTTCAATCCCATGTTGTTTGCAAAAGTTATCAAATTCAGTGTTGCAGAACTCCAAGCCGTTATCTGTCCTTAAGCACTTGACTTTCTTACTGACTTGATTCTCAATCAACTTCTTCCATTCAACAAACTTTTCAAACGCTTCTCATTTTGCTGACAGAAAGTACACCCAAACCTTCCTCGTATAATCATCTATGATTGACAGAAAGTATGTCTTTCCTGACATGCTTGGTGTTACATTTGGAGAATCCCAGAGATCAGAGTGAACGTATTTGAGAGCTTCCCCTTAACCGTGCTTGCCAATGTGAAAGCTCGCTTTCTTGTGCTTTCCCATCACACAGCTCTCACAGAAACTCAGATCACATATTCTCCTCTTGTTTATTATCCCTTTCTGAGCTAGAATCCGCAAGTTCTTCATACTCATGTGCCCAAGCTGTCTATGCCACAAAACTGTCTCATCTTTCGACACTTTCTTTGCAATGTTGTTGTTTGTTTCACCTGTCACAGTTTCACCATCCAACAAATACAAAGTGCCTACCAAAGTACCTTGAAGAGCTAGTTTCTTATTCTTATAGAACCTAGTCTTTCCATTTCCACCAGCATGTTTGAATCCTAATCTATCCAGGGTTCCAGTCGAGAGTAAGTTCCGCTTGAGTTTTGGAACGTACCTGACATTTGACAGAGTCTTGACTGTCCCTCCATGGGCTTTGATGTTGATAGATCCGATCCCTTTGACCTCCATTGAGAATTCATTACCGAGAAGAACCTTTCCTGAAGTGAGCTCCTCGAACTCATTGAACCATTCACGTCTTGATGTCATGTGATACGAACATCCCGAGTCAATGATCCATTTATCTTGGTGCCAGCCCCCTGAAGCAGTCAGAGCATCACTGTCCTGAGTTGTGTCAATCACAACGGCTGCTTCAGCACCTTCTTCAGACTCCATCTTCCTTTTTCGAGCATATCAGTCAGCTTTCTTGTGGCCCTCCTTCTTGCAGTACCAGCAAGTCACCTTAGAGACAGAGCTTGATCTTGATCTGCTCTTTCCCTTTCTGTTTCCAGAATCTCTCCTTTCTGATCTTCCACGAGCAGCGAGGGTTTCTCCTCCCTTCTGAGAGTTACTGAGATCCTTGGCTTCTCTTAACTCAATCTCCTTGGACTTGGCTGCATTCGTGACAGATTAAATGGTAAGAGTCTCTCTGCCGTACTTTAGAGTCTCCTTTAAAGAACTGTACGTAGATGGTAGCAAGTTCAACGGCAAGATGGCTTGTACCTCCTCCGTTACAGCGACCTTCATACTGCTTAACCCCGATACAAGCTTCAAGAAATCATCGACATTTTGATCGGTCGATTTCGAGTCAGTCATCTTGAAAGTGTAGAATTTGCGATGAAGATGAATTCGATTTGGAAGCGTTTGCACATTGTATAATCTCTCAAGAGCCGCCCAGATTTCGCTTGTCGTTGTGTACTCTTCCAGCTTTCTTAGAACCTGATCTGAGAGATTCAGAACCAGCATGAGCTCGCTCGAGTCTGTTGACTTCATCAAGCTGCAATCTTTCTCATAAAGCTTCTGGATCTTTGCCTTTCTTTATCGTCTTCGCTTCTGGAATCGTCTCGATCAGAACATCCTTGAGACCCATGAGTGATAGATGCGCGAGCATCCTCTTCTTCCACATCGAGAAATTGTCGGTACCATCGAATTCAGCGATTGTAACCTTCGCCATCGCTTTGCTCATCACTTCAATGAAGCTCTGATACCACTTGTAGTGATTGATACCTCGAAACTTCTCCGATTTCACTCAACTCACAACCGCTCAAAGAAGAAAGACGGACATGAATCAAACGAGAAAAGAAATACATAGAGAATTTAACAATTTCGGATCTCAGAATGAGAATCCTACGTCTCGGCCTGGAGATTTTCCAGTAATCCACTATATCGTGTGTTCTTGATTACAACCTCTCCTCTCTCTCTCTGTTACAACTGAATCAATAACTCAGAGAAAAAAATATACTCACGCTTCAGCTAAGTACCAAAGCTAATTACAAGAGATCAGTCGGTTTATACTAAACCGTAAACCAATTAAGCTAACAATACCCATTAATCTAATTTGACATAACCATCTAGGCTTAAGCCCGACTCAGAATTGATTTCTCATCACCAAAGACTTAACAGTACATATGTGATCTCTTGTGTTCTATTTAGATTTTATGATCCGTATACTATCCACTACTAAATTATGAATCTCCTATCAATTAATCGGGTCTTTTGTATTTAGATATCCAATCCACTTCATCAAAATTTAAAAATAATATCTTTTTAAATTATAACTAAATAAACTGAAAATATTAAAATATAATAATTTTTTCCTAATATTTATATTAACATATAATTGTAAATATAAAAGTTATATTTAATAATAATAAATTTTTTTATAATATTTCATGCTTTTTCCTCCTTACATAATATAATCTTTTTTTTAAGTATACATTTTCTTTAGCCTATTTCTAATTAAACAAAAATAGATTTTACCATCTTTACTTATCCTAAGAGCGGATAGATGGTTGGCCCGCACATTCGTGTGTATCAACTACCTCACAGCTCTTAAGACATATAGAGATTTTTACATAAAAAAATAAATTATCTAATAACTAAAGTTAAAATTAGATTGTAATTAAGGTTAACAAAATGCATGCACAACATGTGATTTTGACATTTGCATAATTAATATATATATCCACACGCATATTTGTGGAAAAATTAAAATATAGCTGTTAAGAGAATATAACAAAGTACATGTTTTGCAATATATGTTTTTATAATGTTAAGGTTGAATTTTAAAAAGAAATAAATATGTACATATATGTATGTAAGAATGAGTTCAAAATAAGTGAATTGTAATATTTAGGTGTTGATTAATTTTTCTCCGCCAATGTTATGTTTTGACACGATGCAATTTTTTGGTGTTTAACAACAATCACGAAAATTGTTTATATGGTTTTGTATTTAATCAAAATTTCTTATTTTCAGCATTTTATGATATATGGTTTCAAATTAAAAGTTATATTAAATATTAACAAAAATTACAAAAAACTTTAAAAAATATTAAAATATAAGATTTGACTTTATCATGAAGATAACATAGTACATTGGATAATCTATTAGTAATTTTTCTTTTCAATAAAAATTATAATAATTTTTTTATAAAAATTATGAAATCACCTTTTATTAAATTCTCAGGTAGCTCTATGATCATCTTTTTGTCTAATATTGAGGAACTGGCTTGATGAAGAAAATAAATTTTCTTATGGATGGTTTTCACACATGTGTTCATTATAAAATTTGAACTATACATGTGTTTATTATAAAATTTATTTCTTAAGATTTTTAAATGACTACGTAAAACAAAATACGAGAGTGATACGGAAAAATAAAACTGTAAAAATTTATTTTTATTTTTACTTCTACTTTTTATTAATATTTATGTTATTTATAATTTATTTTTTTATCCGGTTATATTGCGTTTTATTTCTGATCTCAAATTATCGATCTACCATAAGATTGTATATGAGTATGATATACACTTTTAATTTATTTTTTTAAAAGGATAAAATATAAAATGAGATGGTATAAGCTATGCAAATTCTAGAAAATAATAATATACAAATATTAAAAAAATTATATTCAAATAATATTATAACATACTCCCAACATTATTAATATATAGCGTATATATAGTAGAAACTCTATAAATTAATAATATTGGGATTTTAATATTTTATTAATTTATAGAGTTATTAATTTATCAGTTTTGAATAAAATAATTTATTTATTAAAAATTAATTAACAATAATATTTTCTTTAAAATTTATAATATTTTTTCTAAAAGTTTCACTATAAAATTAGAGATAAATAATAAAAATATTTCAATTTTAATATGAAAAACAATAATATACTCATATTTTAATTAATTATCATAATAATATACTTATATAAAATTATTTTATATAATATTTATTAATTTATGATATTAATGGGACTATATTTTACATAGGGTTTTAAAAACAATTATTAACCTATTAATTTATTGAGTTTATTAATTTATCAAATATTAATTTATAGAGTTTCTATTAGACTACCTTATTGGTAATATATTATAATTTTCTATATACAACATATAATATATAGATATATTATTTGTACAATTTTTGTAATTATATTTTATGCGATCTATTATAAATATATATAAAAACAAAATGAAATTATAGTAATTATTATTTTCTGTTAATTTTAATTTATTATTGTAAGTGTTATAATCTAGTGTATTTATGTTATAACTTTATATTTTATTTAATTATAATTCAACCAATCAAAACATTTCATTTATTTTTGGAAATTTGTCATGTCACATTTCCATGTCACTATTAATGTACATTATCTTTTACGAAGGTGATCACACATCAGATTTATTTTTATTTTTACATGTACTTTTTATTCATATTTATTTTATCTTATTTATAATTTATTTTTTCATTCGGTTACATTGCGTTATATTTCTGATCTCAAATTCTCGATCTACAATGATATTGTATATGAATATGACACAAACTTTTAATTTTTTTTTTAAAAAAATATGAGATGAAAAATGAGATGGTAATGTTAAAAATGTTAAAAAAAATTATATACAAATAGTTATATACAAATTCCAGAAAACAATAATATAAAAATGTTAAAAAAAGTTATATACAAATAGTTATATACAAATTCCAAAAAATAATAATATAAAAATGTTAAAAAAGTTATATACAAATAGGATTATATCATACTCTCAACATTATTAATATATAGCGTATGTACTATGCTATTATGTAATCTATTATTATTTGTCTATATAAAAATATAATATATATTGTAAAATTTTCGTAATCATATTTTATGCAATCTATTATGAATATATGTAAAAATAAATTGAAATTATAGTATGTATTATTTTCTGTTAGTTTAAATTTATTATTTTTAGTGTTATAATATAATGTATTTATGTTATAACTTTATATTTTATTTAATTATAATTCAACCAATCAAAACTATTCATTTATTTTATGAAATTTATCATGTCACCTTTAGTTTACACTAACTTTTGTTAAGGTAATGACAAATCAGATTTTTTCATTAAACTTGCTTCTCAAATAATAGTTAGGATTGGTTGTAAAAAATTTCGTAATCATATTTTATACAATCTATTATGAATATATGTAAAAACAAATTAAAATCATAGTAATTATTATTTTCTGTTAATTTTTTTTTTTTATTTTTAATATGATTATCTAGTGTATTTATGTTATAACTTTATATTTTATTTAATTATAATTCAACTAATCAAAATATTTTTGTTTATTTTAGGAAATTTGCCATGTCACATTTCCATGTCACCATTAATTTAGACTAACTTTTTCTAAGGTGATGACACATCAGATTTTTTTTACTAAACATTCTTCTCAAATAATAGTTAGGGTAACTTTGAATTTATATTATAAACTATAATTAAATATATTTTTTAAAATTACAAAAATAAACAATACAACCAATTACAAATCTTACAATAAATCTATAAAATTTTATAATATGAATAAAAAGAAAAACAATGTAATCTTAAACTAATATATTTAAGATAAACTAAATCTCATAATTTTAGATATTGAAAAATATATCCATAATGTTTTAGATGTATGTTGATCATCATAATTTGCACAATCTTGAGATGAAAGGGTTTAGTATTCAATTAAGTAAAACTAAGAGGCACTTATATATGAGTTATGAATATAAAGTCCAAAATCGAAACAAGGCGCATATATTAGTTTGCTCTTAAGAAGGCATATTTATGCTAATTTGTAAGCGCTAATTATGTTTTACCCTACCTCTGCCGCTATGAATCACAAATTCGAGCGACAGCAGAAAAAGAAGAAAACCAATCCTCCATCTCTGTCGTTTTCGTTGCTTCCCAATGATGTTACTGATCAGCTGTTTAGGTTTAGCCCGCATGTCGACATCGTACTACCCGAAACATCATTGAGGATTTTATTTTATTTTGTCCAAGTGTCCAACTTACATTCAGATATTATCACAAAAGTTAGTGTACACAAGTGCTATTTATGAAGTGATATTATTTTGCATTAATTTTTCTTTAGGTATTAACACATAAGATTTCTTTAAGTAAACATGCTTTTTAAATAATTGTTAAAATTATTTTTATTCGACGAAATTTTTGGCATTATATAGAAAATTTTGTATGTTACAGAATGTTGTCATTATGTATTTACTGTTGGTTGGTTTAGTCAAAGTTTGGATAATTCTTTTGCTTTGACTGATTTATCTTATTACCACCAAAATCTCTTCAGTATTAATGCTTATAAGTGTCATTGATTAATTATAGACTTTACGGTTCATTTGATTTAAAACTTTAAGTTGATCCCGTTTGTTTGGGTTAGAAAAAAATCTTGTCGAATTAAACAACAAAAATTTAGTTCGGTTCCATGGTATAAAATTTATGTCGAGTTAAACTAATTTTTTTCTATTATTTCTATAATTATTTGGGAGCATTTAATTTACAAAATGCCAAATGGGGAGTATGTTATTCGTTTGGATAGTAGAGTCGTGTCTCTAGCTTTCAGGTTTTGTCCTCTGAAAAGAACGGCGACGAGTCATTTCAGGATAAAGTCTGTTTGCGCCCTGTGGGCACCAATGAGAGTCTATTCGACTCTATTTGAGTCCTACGAGCACTTAAATGAGAGGTCAGTCGGACCTTCAGGAGGACTAAAAATGGATTTTCCTCCTGAAGGTTTTCCGACGCCCAAGAACGCCGAAGTCAATGAATGTTCTACTGAGAATAAAAACTCAGGAGGATAATTCTACGGGTTTAAAGTTAGACGTCTCATCCGAGTCGGGACGCCTTTATGTTTAGAAGGTGTTTCATAAGAGTTCTATAATGACAAGAGAAGTAGCAAGTATAAAGGCTTGGTTCCAGATTAAATAGAGACTTATCCTGTTTGGTCTTATCTCGGGGAATGAGATGTTCTCTTTCGACTACGCTGCATTGTGGTCTGGCTTGTTCGAGACGGGGTCTGATTCTTTCTGTTTAGGTCGGACTCTCAAGAAGGTCTCTCTTTTGATCTCTAAATCTTTCTCTCAAGCTTGTGCTCTTTCCCTCCATTTCATTCTCTGGTCTCCTCTTCGGTCCCGCTCCCTTTGTCTTTTTTAAGGGTACCTTTCCTTGTATACAAATCTTTCTCGTTCTGTCTCATCCATTCGGCATGCCAGATGAGCAGGTGGGTTAGTGGCACATGCGCGATTCGAAAAGCCCGCCAACTGTCCGAGAACAGTACGCTAGGGAGTTGGTGGCCAAGCTACGCCATCGTTGTGCATGGTAAAGCCGGACCCAACAACTGCCCCCGACTTCTCGACTGATTGGAAAATGAGTCAGAGAATTGATTTCTTCGACCTTTCTGCACAATGAACATGAATGATCCGGTTCCCTGAGTTTTAATGCTTCGGACAAAGCTTGAAAAACGCTGTGTGATCCGTTTACTATCCACTATCAATTATGTATCTGCTACCAATTAATTGGATATATAGTATTTAAATATCATTCACTTTGTAAAAAATTTAAAATAAAATTTATTTAAATATATATAGTTGTTTTTAAAAAATAACAGTAAAAAGTTAACAATATTTTATAGATACGGCAAAATATTATCGTTTAGTTAACACATATTATGACAATGTTAATTACTAATTTTGAATTTTGAATTTTATAATAAAAAATACAATCCAATTCTAATTTTAAAAGAATAAGTACTAAAATAAAAAAAATAATTATTTAAACTTTATTTTATTATATAAAATTAGATGCGTCCAAAATTGCTAATTATTATATGTGTAAAAAAATTAATTAATAATACAAATTAGATCGATTACAAAAAAAAAATTATATAAAAGCAATTATATGATCAGTCAATATGATACTACAGGAAAAAGTGATAAAAATCAAAAAATAGATAAGAATTTTTTTTTTAAAGTAAGTTAGATTAAAGAAGTATTTTAAAACAAAAAAAAACAAAAAAAACATATTTTATGTTTTCCAATTAGGTTCTTTTAAGAAAATTGTATAATGAATTATATAATAAGAATTTAAAACTTTAAATAGTTAGAATTTTTTTTCCTGTTAGATAAAAAAATTGTATTATAAATTACTAATAATAAATAGAAAAGTTTTAAAAATCCAAAAAGTAAATAAGAAAATTAAGAAAAATGTAAAATTAAATTAAGGAAGAATTTTAAAAGCAAAAAGGACAACAAACATTTTTCGATTAGATTAAGAAAATTGTATGATTAATTATATAACAAAATTGTGAAACCATAAATATTTAGAATTTTGTAATAAATTTTACTTGAAAAGTTGTAATCAAAATAAAATAAATATTGTTAGATTTTTTGTAATTTCATTTTGAGATTATTAATTTTTTGTAGTTCGATTTTACTTTCAATTTTTTTTTAACGCACATAGGCGAATTCTAATTTAGTCACTATCTTAATAAAATTAAAAACAATAGAATCTTGAACTAATATATAGAAAATATATTTAAGATACACTAAATCTTATAATTTAAGATATTGACAAATATATCCAGAATATCTGAGAACTATCTTGAATCATGATCATCATAATTTAGTAATTTACACAATCTTGATATGAAAGGGTTTAGTATTCAATTAAGAGGTACTTATGACGACTATGGAGTCCAAAGTCGAAACAAAATCTCCTAATCGTCTCAGGGATCGTTTTGCTTCTTCAGAAGGTATATATAAGTATGCTAACTTTTAAGCGCTAATCATGTTTTACTCTAACTCTGCAGCTATGAATCCCAAACTCGAGCGACAGCAGAAAAAGAAGAAAACAAATCCTCCATCTCCATCGTTTTCGTCGCTTCCTAATGAGATCATTGTCAGCTGCTTAGCCCGCATGTCGCAATCGTACTACCCGAAACTCTCCTTGGTCTGCAAGACCTTTCGCTCTCTCATCTTATCCATGGACCTCACCATGGCCCGGTTTCACGTCAGAACCTTTGAAAACGTCCTCCATGTCTGCCTACAGTTATCCGATGATCTCCCTCCGACCTGGTATAGTCTCTGGTTAAAGCCAGATCAAACCCTAACCAACAACATCGGGAAGAAGCAGAAGCTTACCGGGAAAACTCTCTTGGTACCAACACCCTCTTCCTACTATCCTCGCGTACCGTTGTTAGTCCTTAGGGTTGGTTCAGATTACTACGCACTAACCCAGACCAATGCTCCATCCTCTGTCTTATGGGTCCTTGATAAGGACGTTTGGTTATGGCGTAAGTTCTCCAACATGACTGTAGCTCGAGAGAGAGCTGTTGCGTGCGTCCTCGATGGGAAAATATATGTAATGGGAGGTTGCAAGGCAGATGAAACCGCGAATTGGGCTGAGGTTTTCGACACAAGGACTCAAACTTGGGAGCCTTTACCTGATCCTGGAGAAGAGATCCGCTTCTCGAAGATAAAAAAACTAGAGGTGACGATAGGAAAGCTTTTCCTTAGATGCAACGGGAAGAAAGACTATGGTTATGATCCGAAACAAGGTAAGTGGGACGATGGAAAAAAAGGATTCATGTGTTTGATAAACAATGTGTACTATGTTTGTGACGAAAAACGTCGCTTGCGGTATTTTGACATAAAGCTTAGAGAACTGAGAGAGATTAAAGGAATTGCTACGTTGACTAGGTATTGTGGTGGTGATGATGTAGTTGATGTAGCCAACTACAATGGGAAACTCTTGATCTTGTGGAATAAGTTTACGCGTCAAGGCTGTAATTGTCAACACAAGAATATTTGGTGTGCGGTGATTGCTCTTGAGAGACGCAATGATGAAGTTTGGGGAAAAGTTGAGTGGGCTAGTGTTGTGCTTACGGTTCCCAGTTCGTACGTTTTCTTGCGTAGTCGGATGAATAAAGTGACTTGATTGAAACATTCTTTTTTCTTGGGGGCTTTTAGATTTTGATTCTTGAAACAATGTTGAATATGTTCAAATTCAAATTGTGGCAACATCAATGAGGATTTTTTTTTTTCTTATTTTTTGTTCAAACTTGCATTCAGATATTATCACAAAAGTTAGTGTACATAACTGCTACTTCAATGAAGCAAAGACAGAGACATATAGAAGCTTATCTAACCAATGATCTCTTTTATTACCGAACTGCAAATTCCTAATCCCACTTCGTACCTTTAGTGAAGAAGATCAACCACTTAGCTTCTGGTGCTCCAGTTCCTCCATAAAGTTAGTCTTTGGGGATTGTTTTAGGTAGGTTTTGATGCTTCGGACAAAGCTTGAAAAACGTTTTGTTGGGTCATATCCTCAACAATCACAACTTTATCTCGAGACTTAGATCCCGAACCCAATGAGACTTGTCTTCTCTTCACCCCTAAAACCTGTATCAGATAACATCTAATAGTGAGGATGTGACTGAGAAAGATTCACCTCTTTAACTCTCAAAATCAGCAGACATGACAAATAACCGAACGCAGCACATAACCATTACAATCTAGATCAGGACACAACTAATTGCATGTATCTTAACAAAAGATCTTCATTGCTCATATCCTATCAAAGAAAGGTCTTTATACCCATCTAGGCTATATGTACCACAAGGAGAACTCTAATCGTCGAATCAAACATTACAGAGACAAGATTCTTCATCAGACTTATCAGAAAATGAGAGCCAAATCGGAAGATTAGCAACCTGCGCATGAAATCGCATGCAGAGAATATGACAATTTGAAAGCAATATATATATATGTGATAACAGTATCCAGATGCTAAAAGAGAAGGAGTTCATGATTCAGCTATATAGTAAGAGCTAAAAACTAAACAGATGAGAGAGAAATTTACAGAGCTCATGAACTCTAGAAGAGCTGCGTTAGCTTCACCGTCCCTGGCCGGAGCGTCGATCTGAACACCCACCGCTTCCTCGCTCACATCTCCAGATCAATCAGAGAAACCAAATCAGTAAAAAATCTGAGACGGTGTGGAAAAATTAAACCTATATACAGAACAGAGGAATAAATATAGTAATGATACCGGTGATAGAGGCGGATTTGGAACCAGGCTTCGCGTGGATGGTGATGGCGACGGATGAAGGTGTAAGGAGTCGCAGACACGACGGATAGCTCGAAGTAACAGCGGCGGCGGGTTTCGCCGTCGTTGATGCGGCTGAATTAGCCTTCTTTCCTTTCTTTGTCGGAGCCATTTTATTTTCCGGCGAAAGAGGCTTTTTCTTAATTCGGTCGAATATTGGGTCTTTTATTTTCGTAGGCGTTTTTATAAAGGCCCATTGGGTTTAATATATGGGTTTTGGAATTCACTTTCAAAGAAGGAAGAATCTAGAAAAAAACTATTTACAGAAGCCAAAATAACCAAAAACTTTATATACAAGGAGAGGATTCAAGAAAAGTTGACAAACTTTACAAAGAGACTTCATTTTTTTTACATCATGGACAAAGTCAAAGCCTTAAGAACTTGTGTTTGTAGAATTCGTCAAAAGAGAGACGTGTAACTGCAAAATACAGTAACCAAAGAACTGAATACATATATAGCGATCTGGACATGATGAAACAACAAATGCACGAGAGATTTTGTTCTGTACCTGGGTTTATCGAAAGCAACCTTGAACAAACGTCGATGCAATCTGGATGCAACTGCTGAAGAATCAACCCAGAGAAGGGAAGATGTGTACTAGATTTGATGTTCCTTAGAACCTAATAGTTAGTGGGAAAAAACAGGTTTTAAGTTCATAGCATTGAAGCTCTTGAGATCAAAGAATACTAATAACTCTCATTCATGATCTTACCTGAACATTGTTCAAACCGCGAAAAGGTGGATACCCTTGAAGAAGCTCGAAAAGGATTGCTCCTACACTCCACATATCCGCCTACAATGTTTTCTGTGAATCTCCATTGCAAAAATCTACCATTTTGAACAGGCAACGATTCAAAATAGATCACAGTCTCATAACACACTGTCACCTTTTCATTGTATCTCTGAAACTGAAGAACTTCAGGAGCCATGTAAAACGGAGAACCACACACTGTCTCCAGATGCTTTCCCGGAAGTAGTTTCCTTTTTTCAACATGAAACACATAAAAGATCTTTATCACAATAGCATTGGCTTATATAAACATTCTTCTCCTAACTCTTTGAAAATTTACCTTGAAAGGCTAAAATCAGCAATCTTCAAAACCAATTCACCACCTGATCCATCAAGTAAAATGTTCTGTTCCAATCAAAAACTAAACTTGAATCCAGATTCTCTACTCTCACTCCTCAGTATCAATGAATCTAGCAGTACCTCGGGTTTCAGATCCCTGTGGATGATGTGATTATCATGAATAATCTCCAAACCAGCTCCTGCATCAAACATCAATACTCTGTTTAAGTCAAGAAGAAGCAAATCCAGTAAAAATGATTACCCTGAATATCACAAAGAGTAGTATACCAATCTGCTTCATAAACCTCCTGGCGATATGTTCTTCAACTCTCCCATGACGCTGAATATACGATGATAAAGTTCCTCCATCACAATATTCCAGAACCATGATCAGTAAATCCCCATCCTGAAAACATGAATTCGAAACTGAAGCAAACGATTTTCACATTTATTCGGGAAAAGCCAGAAAGGACCCAGATTTATGTGTGTGGAGTTCGTACTTGGAAAACTTGGAGGAGACGAATGATGTTGGGATGGTGAACGGAAGATAGAAAATCGAGCTCGCTATCCAAACAGCTTCGGAGATTGCGATTGAGCTTGGAGAGATCGAAACACTTCATCACCGCTTCTTCTCCGGTTAACCTGTGCTTCGCTAGCCAAACTGTAGAGGTTAAGCTCTCACTCAGTTTCGATTTCGCTTTGTATTCCTCCATCATCACGATAGGCTTCCACAGATCATCTTCTTCCCGCAAAGATACGTGTTCCATCGCTTCAAACGGATTTGGGTAAAGGAAGTTGCCAGATCTCTCTAACGTCAGCTTTTCGTAAAAGAATAATGTTAGTGTTACGACGTCGTTTCTCTTTAGTAAGCTGTAAAATTAGGGATTTTGTGGAATGTGGAGAATTGGAGTCTGGAGATGTATTGTGGAATACTATTGGCTGAAAACCTCACAATTCATCGTTTGAATGTGTAGAATGTAATTGGTAGAATACTAATCAATAAGGTGAATTTTCAAAATTTGTATGGTTTTATGTTTTTAATTTAAAAAAAAAAAAAAATTCATGGCTTTAATGTTTTTATTTTTTTAATAGTTAAATAGTCTAGATTATAATTTTTTTTAAAACTAAATTCTTGTCAAATATTATTTCAATAAGATTTTCAAAAGTTAATTAACAAATTCACTGATTACTCATATTTTCATAATATTTTTAACTTTTTTTGTTATTTTAAATTTTAATTATAATATCAGCTAGTTCTAATTATTTTACAAACTAATTTTTAGTTAATTCTACTAATAAAATAATAAAAATCAAGTTCACAAAACTTGAATCTATATAAAATTATTCGAGAAACTAATAAAATATATTATCCAAGATTCAATCCAAAATCTGTTTCGAAAATCTGCTTGAGTTTGAATCTATCTCTATTATCTTTATTTCAAGATCTGCAAATGTTGACGCAAATACTCTTGCTAAGTATAATAACTCAAATTCGATCTATAGAGAGAACAAGAGTCAGTGGGTTTTAAGAGAGATCTTTATTGAAGATAAGGCTGGAGCTCAGATGATACACGGAGGTTTAGGGCGTCTGAATAAGAACGCCGACCTAAACTATGAATGAAAGAAAGTTCGAGAACTAATAACAATAAGATTGCTTAGTTTGCCCTAGGTCTCGAGAGATGATTTTTGGATGATGTGAAATAGGAAAGTCTTCCTGCTGATAAGACTAATCTTCCGTTTTTCCAGGATTTAGTCTGATAAATGGAAGATTTCTATTTATTGGCCGACCTAGGTATTTTTTGAATTCCCAAAATGGGCCGACCAGATTTCATGTCGGGCTTTTAGAGATGGTATGAATCTCATCTCTAACAGTAAGTCCCCTCCCCCCCCCCCCCCCGTTCGGCAAGTGATGATAGGTTACTTGGCGAATTTTAGGAGAAGTAGCTCGGCATGTGATGAGGTCGGCCTCTGCGAAAGTTAGGATATAAAACATAAATTTACCTCGAGTTCAGATCGGCACGATGACGAGTCAGACAGTGAATCTGGGCGCGAACCGCCTAAAGTTCCGCCTAAAGTTCCTGCCAAAAGCAGTATAGACTAGGCATAGGTCTGCGCATGCAAAACTAGGTTCGACACGTGTCAACCACTAGAGGAGAAAAGCGAAGAGGCCGATTTAAATAAAATGAGAAGAAATGCGAAAGGTTGTTGAACTCATGATGACTTTCGATAACCGTCCTCATTTCTGTATAAATAAGAGAGGTTCGGCTCATAAATTTTCACTTCTGCATTTTAGCGAAACTCTGTCGAAAGCTCTCTTCTCTCTCTTCTTTGTTCTTTAATTTCTAGATTTTCTGGTCAGACCTCCGCCGTATTTCGTTCGATCTCCACCGTTGTGACTTCTCCGATCTGTTTGAAGCCGCCGTTAAGACTTTATTTACGATGGGTAAAAGTTTGAGCATCAGAGAGGGCCGACATGAATCAGGGATAGATAGGTCGGCTCAAGCGAGAGCCAATGAGATCGGCGTCTCTCTGTAAGAATTTCTTCAGATGTCAAGAGACGACCAGGTCGTAAGAGGCCGATTGAAGGTAAAACAAGTCGTCGTCGAAGAATCAGGATTGGATCCGTCCTCGGACGCGAGTGAATTATCCGTGCCAGATCGGGCCTACCAAGAACGGGTCAGGGAAGAAAACCAAAGGGTGGCGGCCAAGCGCTTTCACGCCGATCAGGTCGGGGCCGTTCTGATGAGTGGAGATGCATCGACACAGGAACCATTTCTGATTCCTGAGTTGCGGGACGTATCAATAGAGAAAGGCGGACCAAACGAGATGGATACCTCGGACGAGCTGGATGCCATCATTGTTGAACACGAGGTCAACCAGTTCGGCATTATTGATATGAACCCCCCAGTAAAAAAGATCAAGAGACGAAAAGGGGAGAAGACGATTAGGCTGATCTGCGATAATGCTCTAGGAGTGATGCCGACCAAGTCGACTATAGAGTCCTTGGTAACATTAAAGGAAGAGTGTGATATCGCCCTGGGGTGGTATATATGGTCCCGAGTCCTTCAGAGCGGCCATGGGACGTCCCCAAAGGATGGATATGTCTTTACGAGTGTTTCTTCAAAGATTTTTACTTGTGGTTCCCCTTCCCGAGGCTGTTGCTGGAGTTCACCGATCGCAAGGAAATGTCGATCTGCCAGTTCACTCATGCAATAATTCGCCTAATTGTCAGCATGATAGTGATGTCGATCAAGCACGACATCCCCTTGAGCCGAGCCGCCTTCGATGCGATGACAAACACCAGACGAACCAAGGCAAAGTTGAGAATCTGTGGGTCATAGTACACGAGTATGAGGACGCAGTTTAACATCATGACTGGTGGTCAGAAATCGAAAGTGGCGGACTGGAGAGATCGCTACTTCTTCGTATTGAACAATGAATTCTCCGTTGTCGACCGAGATATCCCAATTCGAACGAAATGGGCAGAGGTCATGGGTAGAAATATGCCCGACCTGAAAAATTAGTTTAAATGTTTGTGTACGGCTGATTTGATAATCTGTTTTGTTTGCCCTGCAGGTAATAGGTATCTTTCCATAGTAGACGATCCGGTCGATATTTACAACGTCTCCGAGAGATTTTCGGCGATAAGCGCAATTACTTGGCCGAAGATTACTGAAGAAAAACTTGCAAGAACAAAAGGTTAGTTTTGTGTCATCATTAGTCGAGGTGTTAACCGAAATGTTCAATCGGCTAACAATTTCCATTAAATTGTTTTTCAGCTGCCCTTCTTAGACCACGAAACCGACCAGAAAAAATGAAATCTCTTTCATTCAAAGATCTGTCAGCCGACCTGGAGTCAGCCTTTGGGTCTCCGGGTGCTCGAGAGCCCGAAAATCCTACGCCGATTGCAATATCAGGTGGGCGTGACAGCCTTGAGTCATCGAAGGGTCAGAAAGAAACTGATCTGGCCAAAGCCATGAAGGCGGCCGACAAGAAAGCTGAGAAGGATTCAGCTAAGGCAAAAAGGGCGGCCGATAAGAAGACTGCAAAAAGAATGGAAAGTGCTCGGAAGAAGGCCGAGCTAGTGGAGCGCGGGAGTCAGGACGAACAAGACCAACAGGTCAAAAAAAGCGGGGAAGATGACCCTGCGAACTCGAGGAAAAGAGCGCCAGAAGAGCTGTCTGAGGACTTAGAGAGATCGAAGAGATCTCGGACCGAACGGAGTCTTCGCCCATTTGGTTTTTCGTGCGAGTACCGTGGGGGCAGTCCGATAGTACACGACTCAATGTCGTGCCTCAACTACTTCCTTCGTTTAAGGGATAATCCGGCTTGTCCCCCGACGGACCTCTGATAGGGTCAGTTTTTACCCAAATAAAACTATTGCAAGTGCACAGCAAAGCAATTGTAGTACAAGGAGTTATCGAATCCCAAGGGAGTAAGTAAACTACACTAAAGAGTTCAAGTTTGGATTAAGCTAAGCAATAAGTAATGAATGTAATACGAAATAACTAAAGTAATAAAAGCAAGTGGGCGTTTTTGAGACTGTTTTTAAAGTCAGAAAGCTAAAGGCGCTAAGTCAGGACAATTCGCAGGTTGAATCCGAGAGTGTAGAATGCATGCAATCAGGAATGAATTAAAACCATCTTGAACATGAATCGCAAAGATATAACTAATCAATTCTCATTGCAGAAGTTAACCATGCCTAAATCACAGAGTTTCAAATCTCTTTGCAAACCCTAATAATATAAACATGCAGTAATGATTAGGTTCAATTGTTCACAAAACTCCTAAGCCAAATCTCTTTGTACTAGGGCGTTTTGCTCATCTAGTACCACTTCAGGTGATTAATAATGCTCTCACATCTATCAAAAACCTAGGGTTTCGAAATCCAGATGATGTGTCTAAGAAATCGATATGAATGCAAGCACATATGAAGAACCAATGGATTTTTCCTAATAATTTAGCAATTCTACAAACTCTTCTTCAACCTTTGAAAAGCCCTAACTTAACTAACAAACTACTCAGACATGGTGATTTGAGAAAACATCATGAAAAGAATAGATTGCATAAAAGAAATAAGAAGTAGAAATAAAGGAGTTCAAAATCTGCTCTGAAGGAGTCTGATTTGTCTCTCCAAAAGCTCTGCTACAAATCTCTCTCTAAAGCTCTAAAAAATAATAAGATACAAGATATCTGCCAAAAGAATGGCTGAAAAACCTAATATACAAGCTAAAACACGATCTGGGGCCTTTTTGTAAATATTAAAACTTCTGGGCCAAAACTGCAATTTTTCCCAATCTTTTAGAAAACAGCCACGACCTCCTTCATTAGTGGGTAACGAGCGTCACCAGATTGGTGACGAACGTCACCATATGTGATACTTTCTGCTTCGAGCTTGGTACTTCTTGGCTTCAACCCAGAATGCTCCAAAAGGTTCCAAAATCTCCAATTATGCTCCAGACATGCTATAACCTGCAAAGACTCTTCTAGGACTCTAAAAAGACCAAAAAGACTCAATAAAAAGGAATTATATCATGGTTAAAAACCATAAAAACCATGATATATCAACTCCCCCAGACTTAGCTTTTGCTTGCCCTCAAGCAAACATCAGACAAAGAATAAGATCGAGGTTTGAAAACAAGAAACAGTCAGTCAGTCATCAGGAACACCATACTAGTTTGAACTTTCGAATCCACATACCACAGAGTCAACACAAGATCAAATTTCAGTCTAATCATCACAAGCTTAGCAAATCTCTCAAGTCCAGTCCAAATCCCTTCAAGAAATCCGAAATTTCTACTGTCAACTCCTTATTTTTATCTAAGTGTGATATCTCATCAAGGTTCTATCATCTCAATCACTTTACAGATTTTTTTCCATTCCTAGCAACTGAACAAATAGATCTCAACACAACTCTCCTATTTTCTCTTCCCTTAATCTTTTCTTTAGGATATTTTCGATTTTTCACTTCTTTTTCTCAACTTTACAGTCTAAGATATGGTGCTACTCAATACTTGTGTTCCTAGTGAGGAGACAGGTTCTTGAATGTGTTCACTACTGTTGTTCCTTGTGAGGAGACAGGGTCATGAATGCACCATTCTTTGGACTCAAACTTTTTTTTTAAAAAACTACATCAGGGAAGATCAAAGAGAGACTGTATTTTAACCTTATTGTCAGTGTTGAAAGAGAGAATCAAGATCAATAAGACTCAATTACCAATACAAGAAGTTTAAAGTTCATTAAGGTGGAGCTAACAGCAAATTTTCCAGACTCTCTAAGAACCTAAACCTTCATTGCTAGACTGATCTACCTATGACTTTCAACTTAGTGAGACTTGTAATCAACTATTGTGGCAATGGTTCTTATCAGCAAAAACGTCCTATGGTTAGTTCCAAGAAAACTGACAATTTCAAAATTTTGACTCTAAAAAACAGGTTTTTGACTCAACTTTAAGACTCTATAAACATGACACAAAGCACACAACGTCATTAACCACCTCCCTCAGACTTAAACAACACTGTACCCAGTGTTATTAAACCAAGAGTCGGTCAAAATGAAGCATGAGAAGTTGTAGAACCAAGGTGGAAAAATGGTACCTCGCGAAGGACCTGGTGATGAGCGTCACCATCTCTGATACTCCAGAAATCGACATGTTGGGTGTTGTAAATGCTATGCCATCATGTGTACTCCGAAGTCAAACTGTAAGAGCACTAAAAACACACATCAAAACATCCAAACAAAGCATAATCCATGGTCCAACAAGTTCACAAAACATCATCAAAGCAAACTGAAAAACTGACTCTTTTTTTTTTTCATGTTTTTTGGTTTTTTTTTTAGCTATGTAATAGAAAACTAGACTAAGTATATGAAATATAAAATTTACCAGTGGGTTGCCTCCCACTAAGCGCTTGTTTAAAGTCATTTGCTCGACTTTGAATGCTGCTCAGACAGCTGGTGGAACAGAAGGTGGCAGTGAATGCCTTGGAGAAGAATGTCTCCTCATCCATGGTGGTTTGTAAGCAGTAGATGTATGAACACTTCCAAGGAAGTGAGGAACATCAGCAGAGTGGGTCGTGACTGTGGGTGGGATACTTCTTTTTCCTGCAGAATCATCAAAAGAAACACCAAGCATTCTACGAGAATCTCGTTGCTTGCATAAGTGTGAAGCAGCTTTTTCACCTTTTAAATTCTTATTGATGAGATTAGGAGGTTTGGAACTGGTTCCATGAAGTGCGTATCTTTGCTTAGTTGCAGGTTTCTGGGTTGTGGAATGGTGAATTTTCGGATTGGCAACATATGATGGACTTGTAGCTGTAAAATCACGTTGCTGCTTTGTGTTCAGGTTGGTGACGAGCGTCACCAGGTCAGTGACGGTCGTCACTGACCCTGCAGTTCGAGTTGCTGCAGTTTTCCAGCAATTCAGCTCTGCAAGTCTTGCCTCCATCACAAACACGTCTTCCTCCAGCAACTTGGCATTCATTGGAACCTCTTTTTCAAGCCTAATGTCGAAAATATCATCGTCACTCCAATCCTCAAACCCAACAGCTTCTGCAGAAGTTTCAGATATTGGCTCTTCAACAGCCATCTTGCTCACTTGCCCATTAATATCTGATTCATTGACACACTCAGCAATAGTGTCTTCTGAATGCTCTATGACAGTCTCTTCATCTCTGGAAGTTCTTACAGAAAAGGTCTGACCATCAATGGTAGAACTCTTTCTTAACTTATCCATGTCAAAGTTCATGACAGCATCACCAAGATCAAGCTCAATGTTTCCCCTTCTAACATCAATGATGGCTCCAGCAGTAGCCAAGAATGGTCTTCCCAGAATAAGAAGATCTTTAGGTTCTTCAGCATATTTCAGAACCACAAAATCTGTAGGAATTATGCAGTCTTCAATGTTAACATGAACATTCTCTAACATGCCTTCTGGGGTTCTTATGGATCGATCTGCTAGGATGAGAGAGAACCCAGCTGGCTTGAAATCAGTCATTCCAAGTCTAGCAGCAACAGAGAAAGGCATCAAGTTAATACTTGACCCTAGATCACATAGAGAATGGGGAAAACGTCCTGCAAATATTGAGCAATCAAGCACAAAGGTCCCTGGATCAGATAGCTTCTCTGGAACTCTGCTTTGAGTGATGGAATTGACTTGTTCAGAAACAGTCACCTTATTCTTCTTCTTTGGAACTGTACTCAAAAGGATTGCACTGATGTCTCTGGTAAGCAATGCTCCTTCCTCAGGACTTACACCATTCACAACCATTCTCTTTACATACCTTCTTAGAGCTGGTGAAAGCTTGACTGCATCAACAAGTGGGATCTCAAGCATCAGCTTGTCTATCATAGCTTTACATCTAGCTTCTTCTATCTCCTGTTTAGACTTCCTAGGATGCTTAGGGAATGGTGTTTTGGGTTTATAGACACGTTTCTGGTCATAATTTGCAGTTACAGGCGAAGCAGCTTCGTTCTGGGGTGGGTGACGACCGTCACCAGGTGGGTGACGCTCGTCACTCACTTGTGACAACCCCCGATATCCTTGTAGGTTGGTGACGAGCGTCACTCCTCCTTGGTGACGCTCGTCACTCACCTCTGAGACAGAAAAATTTTCATCTTCAGACTCCATGAGTTGCACGATCTGTTCTGCACTCAACCTCTTTTTCTGCACTGTTTTAAGCTCATTTTCATTCCTGACTGTGATGGCATTAACCTGATGCTTGGGATTGATATCAGTCCTTCCAGGAAGGAATCCCTCTTGCCTTTGAACAGCTCCTGCAGTTTGAGCAACCTGCACATCAAGCTTCTTTATGTGAGAGTTCAGACTCTCAATTTTTCCATTCAGGTCTTGATACAGCGAATCTAGTTTACCATTGAAGTTCACTGCCATCTTCTGCTGTCCTTCAAGTATCTGCTCCAGCATATCTTCCATCTTAGTGTCTTGTGGAGGTGCAGTTTGGTAGGAAGAAGAACTATAATTCCTGCTGTTTTGGTAAGGTTTCTCAACTTCTGTCTTTTGGAATGAGGGCTTAGGGGTGAAACCAGGCGTGCTCTGTCCTCCTGTAAAGACGTTCTTTTGATTGTTGTTGCTGTATCCTCTGTTCCACTGCTGATTCCCATACCTTTGGTTCTGGAAACCTCCATTGATGAAGTTAACATCTTTCTGCTCAATGTCTTCGAGATTTTCGAAACTCTCCACTTATGCAGCGAATTGGACTGACTTTTTTCCCACCAGAAAGCTGTGCATGCTGTCCAACTTAGCCTTAACTTCAGCTATTTGGTTTCCATCATTCAAACCAGCCTGCTGCTTTCTCTGAAAATCTGCATTTTTAGTGCTGTTACTGCAGGCCAAGTTTTCAATCAATCTTACAGCTTCTTCTGGTCTGTTGGTGTTGATGTTTCCACTACTTGAAGCATCCAGCGCCATCTGATATTTCCAGTCAATCCCTCTGAAGAAGATACCAAGCAGCTGCACCTGATTGAAACCATGATGAGGACAGTCCCTTTGATAAGACTTGAATCTGATCCAAGAAGCCTTAAAAGCTTCAGTAGGACCTTGTGTAAAGGATGCAATTTTCGTCCTCATGTCTTCTGATCTTGCATCATCATAGAAGTTATTCAGAGAGGCATTCTTGGTGTCTTCCCAAGTGGTCAATGAAGCAGGCTCCAGTTGCTTCAGCCAATATGCAGCCTCTCCTCCAAGAGAGTAAGGAAAAAGCTTGCAGAACAGAAAGTCATTGCTAACCCCATTAGCTTTGACACTGGAAGCCAAGTCCTCAAATCTCTCTATGCGATCCATAGGATGCTCATGAGGTAAACCATGGAATCGATGCTGGCCAACCAGCTGATAGTAGACTGGTTTAACCTCAAAATCGTTCCTTTGGAAGGCAGGAGGTCGGATTGCAGCTCTGTTGGCATAGAACTGATCAGGTCTGTTGTAGTCACCTAGAATCCTCTGAACAAAACGCCCAGCAGCGTTATTGACAGCAGCAGGGACCCCCACGTTCTCAGCCACTTGCTGAACCTGCTGTTCAACAATGACATTCCCCTCTTGATCAATTATCTGCCCCTCTTCGTTCCTCCTGTTTCCTTCCCTGTCAACCAAGTGACCTTCTGCATCTTCAACCAAGATAAGTGGAGCGACCATTGTAGATTGCTTCTTAGCTTTCCTGTTAGTTCTCTCCAACCTAGCAAGCTCGTCGATGCTCAAAGTCACAAGCTCCTTCTCTTTGTTGCTTCTGGTTCTGCGATTAGGCATACACCTGAAACAGGAACAAAGAAAAGTAGCTGAAAGTCAGTAAACAAATAAAAGCTTAGACAAAATCCTAATACTAGAAATCGATAGGCAGCTATTACTCCCCGGCAACGGCGCCAAAAACTTGATAGGGTCAGGTTTTACCCAAATAAAACTACTGCAAGTGCACAGCAAAGCAGTTGTAGTACAAGGGGTTATCGAATCCCAAGGGAGTAAGTAAACTACACTAAAGAGTTCAGGTTCGGATTAAGCTAAGCAATAAGTAATGAATGTAATACGAAATAAATAAAGTAATAAAAGCAAGTGGGCGTTTTTGAGACTGTTCTTAAAGTTCAGAAAGCTAAAGGCGCTAAGTCAGGACAATTCGCAGGTTGAATCCGAGAGTGTAGAATGCATGCAATCAGGAATGAATTAAAACCGTCTTGAACATGAATCGCAAAGATATAACTAATCAATTCTCATTGCAGAAGTTAACCATGCCTAAATCACAGAGTTTCAAATCTCTTTGCAAACCCTAACAATATAAACATGCAGTAATGATTAGGTTCAATTGTTCACAAAACTCCTAAGCCAAATCTCTTTGTACTAGGGCGTTTTGCTCATCTAGTACCACTTCAGGTGATTAATAATGCTCTCACATCTATCAAAAACCTAGGGTTTCGAAATCCAGATGATGTGTCTAAGAAATCGATATGAATGCAAGCACAGATGAAGAACCAATGGATTTTTCCTAATAATTTAGCAATTCTACAAACTCTTCTTCAACCTTTGAAAAGCCCTAACTTAACTAACAAACTACTCAGACATGGTGATTTGAGAAAACATCATGAAAAGAATAGATTGCATAAAAGAAATAAGAAGTAGAAATAAAGGAGTTCAAAATCTGCTCTGAAGGAGTCTGATTTGTCTCTCCAAAAGCTCTGCTACAAATCTCTCTCTAAAGCTCTAAAAAATAATAAGATACAAGATATCTGCCAAAAGAATGGCTGAAAAACCTAATATACAAGCTAAAACACGATCTGGGGCCTTTTTGCAAATATTAAAACTTCTGGGCCAAAACTGCAATTTTTCCCAATCTTTTAGAAAACAGCCACGACCTCCTTCATTAGTGGGTAACGAGCGTCACCAGATTGGTGACGAGCGTCACCATATGTGATACTTTCTGCTTCGAGCTTGGTACTTCTTGGCTTCAACCCAGAATGCTCCAAAAGGTTCCAAAATCTCCAATTATGCTCCAGACATGCTATAACCTGCAAAGACTCTTCTAGGACTCTAAAAAGACCAAAAAGACTCAATAAAAAGGAATTATATCATGGTTAAAAACCATAAAAACCATGATATATCAATCCCTATAGCTTCAGTCGTAGCGATGCGATTGCTCGCTATGCGGTCTATCAGGCTAAGGTATTGTTTTTGCTGTTGACTTTGTCTTGTTTTCGTGTACGTGTGTGATTTTGATGGTGAAGCTGTCTACTTGCAGGCTCTAAGTACTGCACTGACCGTAATGCACGACTACGATCGTGATGCGAAGAAAAGCTTGGCCGACCAGACCGAGAAAGAAGTTATCAGGGATGCCGAGCTGGAAATTGCCCTTCAAGAGTCAGCGGAAAAACTTGCCAAAGTTTGTGCTGATAATACCGAGAAGCACAAACTTCTATAACGAGCGGTCCGCCAAATCGCCAAGGAAAAAGCCACCACCGAGAAGAGGCTTGAAGAGGAGATGAGGGCAGCTAAGGAAGAAAAGATAACTTTCGGTCGTGAGACGGCTATGTGTGGCCTCTAAGGCGAACGGCCACTACGCCAAGTTGGTCGAGAAGGTTAAGGAATCCCTCAGCCGAAAAGAGAAGGCTATGGAGTTGGTGTCGACCGCGGCTCAGTGGGTCGGGATTCAAAGGGCCCTTAACATCATCCGGAGACAGGGCTATGACTTCCCGGCGCTGATTGATGAGAATATGGCGAAGAAGATCGCCGAGAGCAGGACCGAGTTGGAATCCTTCGAGGAAGTCAGTTTTTCGGCCGACGAGCTTCAGATCCCTTCTCCAGAATTCTTCGTGGAGATTGTAAGTGAGCCGGGGCAACGAGAACCCAAAGATCCTAAGTCTCCGGGGTGAGCCGAGCAGGAGTTTGATCAAGGGGCCGACAAGGGAGATGGTCAAGATGCCGATCATCCCAAAAACCAAGAGGCCGAACATGAAGAAGGGGTAATCCAGGAGGGACAAGAGACCAAGGAATAGATTCCTCTTTTTATTTTATATCAACTATTTGTATCGTAGGACGATGTAATCTTTGCCGTTTTGGTGTTTATCAATGAAATAGAATTTCCTTTTGAAATCTAGAACATAAACTGCGATGCGATATCAGCTTAATTTGTTTATGCAATTTAAATTTCTAAGTATAGAAAGAATAAGCGAGTGAAATCGGCATGTATTCGATACTTAGAAATTTTTCCAAGTCGAATGCAAGGTGCGACCAGGTCGGCTTAACATTTTTGCATGACTTAAGAAGTGCAGAGCGGATTCTGGCTTAAAAGAAATTGTGAATACAACGTGCGAGTGGCTCGGCTTACATTTTTTGTACCACTTAATTTCTAGGTGTGAATACTAATATGCGAATCAGGTCGGCATCTTTCTATTGTACCACTTAGAAATATCCAAGTCAAATGCGGGTGCAAGGCTGACTTGGCTGATAATTATGCATAACTCGGATCGACTGAGACAGGTTGAACTGTATTATGCAAGACGGACTTGGCTTTTAAGTTGTCGAGCTAAAGTGGATCAGGCTTTAGCTTTAGGCTAATCAAGCATCTGGCCAGGATGCCGATGTGAAACTGATGGTATAAACTTTGGAAAAATTATGATTCTTTATTGAATAAGGAGAAAGTAATGACTTACAGACTCAGAAAACCCAAAAAAGTTAAAAATATGCGAAGATTCCCCCCCCCCCCCCCCCCCCCCCCCCCCCCCCCCCCCCGGTTTAGGAGGGGGAGCAGTTGCACCATCCGGAGATAGGTTGCCTATGTACCCCTTTCGAGGATCAAACCGCTTCGCAGTTCATATGTATTATTTCCTTCTTTTTTTTGATGCCGACCTGAGGAAGATGCCGATCTAGCTATAGTATCGTTTGAGGTTTAGAGAGTTCCAAGCCTGCGGGACCAATTTGCCGTCCATTGCTTCGAGCCGATAAACACCCGGCTTGACTATATTCGTGATGTTGTATGGATCTTCCCAATTAGCTCCGAGCTTTCCTGCATTGTCTTTCTTGGTGTTTTTGTAGACTTTTCAAAGGACGAGGTCGCCTTTGTCTAAATGTCGATTCTGCACCTTTTTGTTGTAGTATCGAGCTGTCTAGTTTTGGTTGTTCTGCATTCTGAGCAAAGCTTGGTTGTGCGTTTCTTCGAACGTGTCAAGATTTTTGACCAGCACCGTTGCATTCATGGCGGGGATGTCCGGGAGTACTCTGCATCGTAGACTGCCAACGTTAATTTCTGTAGGAAACATTGCCTCGCATCCGTAAGCGAGCAAGAAAGGAGTCTTGCCGGTCGCCGTTCGGGGAGTTGTGCAGTAAGACCAAAGCACGCTGTCCAGCTCGTCGGTCCAAAAACCCTTCTTAGCGTTGAGACGCTTCTTGATGCCATCCAGGATAGTCTTGTTGGTGGTTTCAGCCTGTCTGTTGCCTTGCGGATGATGGGGTATAGACTTATTGAGGCAGATTTTCCATTTGGCACAGAAATCTTCAAATTGCTTTTATATGAACTGGGAACCATTGTCCGTGACGATCTCGTAGGGGAAGCCGTGTCGGCATATGATGTATCTTCAAACGAAGTTTTGCACTTTGGTTGCGGTGATGTCGGCAAACACTTTGGCTTTAACCCATTTAGTGAAGTAGTCGGTCATTATGAGCACGTACTTGCGCTGACGAGAAGAAATCATTGGTCCAACGATATCCATTATCCAGCGCATAAAGTGATATGGAAGGATCGCCGAAGTCAGAAACTCGGTTGGTTGATGGATCATCGGGGCATGTCGCTGACAGTACTTGCACTTATAAGCATATTTGATGCAGTCTACCTGCATAGTTGGCCAGAAAAATCCATGTCTCTTTATCTTAAAAGCGAGAGCTCGTCCGCTGGAATGATTTCTACCTGCACCGTCGTGAGTATCCTTGATGCACCGTTGTACTTTGTTGCCATGTAGACATGTAAGCAAGACACCTGAATCGGTCCATCGACACAAGACTCATTTGATGATTGCGTACTTAGCACTGTGTGCACGTATCCGTCGAGCTGCCCACTTCTCCGCTGGTAACTCCCCAGTTTCGAGAAAACGTCGGATCTCAATTTGGCTGTTCAGTAGTGGTTGTTGCAGGAACAGTTTCATCTTCGTCGGCAGTGATTTGGAGAACCTCTTGGGTTAGGGCTATGCTGGGTTGGGAGATCCCTTGGACTGGGATAGTTCTCCGGAGGGCTGAGTCTCTGTTCGACGCTATAGCAGCTAAAGCGTCGGCACCGGTGTTGGTAGATCGGTCGATTTGGTGTAGCTAAAAGGTTCTGAGCTCCGCGCCAGCTGCTTTACTAGCTTCAGGTAGGCGTCCATTCGATCGTCTTTTGCATCGCACTCTCCACTGAAATGCTTTGCAATGAGTTGTGAATCGCTGAATGCCCAAATATGTTTTATGTTCATCCCCCGAGCTAGACGAAGACCTCTGATCAGTGCTTCGTATTTGGCTTCATTGTTGGATGCGCTAAACTCCAACTAGACGTATTGTTCGAGAAGTTCTCCGATGGAGAATTCCAACATGATGCCGATCTCAGCTCCTGAGTGAGATGATGCTCCATCGACGTGGAGAGTACATGTTTCCGAATTCGCCGGGTCGGCATTTAAGAGTTCATGTGACAGTTCAATCAGAAAATCCGCCTAGACTTGGGACCTTGCAGAGGTGCGTGGTCGATATTCAATATCGAACTCATATAGCTCGATCGCTCATTTCGCCATGTGCCCGGACTGTGTCGGGCTATGTAAGATCGATCGAAGAGGTTGACTGGTCGGGACGGCTATGGAGTGCGACTGGAAGTAAGGATGCAATTTTCTTGAAGCGACAACAACCACACGAGCGAGCTTCTCCAAGGTTGGATAGCAAGTCTTGGTGCTGTCCAAAGTTTTGCTGAAGTAGAAGATCGGCTTATACTCGCAACGATCCTCCCAGACTAGAACGCTGCTGACCGCCGCCTTGGAAATTGCGATGTAGAGTAGTAAGGTGTCGCCGTGCTCTGGTTTAGCCAGGATCGGAGGTGTTGATAAGTATGTCTTGAGTTGCAGGAACGCATCTTCGCATTTCTCGTCCCATTCGAATCTTTTATTGCAGCGGAGGAGCTGGTAGAAAGGTAGACATTTATCGGTTGATCGCGATATGAATCGATTCAACGCGGTTATCCTTCCAGTCAACTGTTGTACTTTGCGAGTGTTTCACAGTGAAGGTAATTCAAAGTTCGCAGAGATTTGTTTGGGGTTAGCTTTGATTCCGTGTTGAGTGACCAAGTATCCCAAGAATTCTCCCGATGTGACAGCAAAGGTGCATTTTGCGGGGTTTAGCTTCATGCCGTATTTATTGAGTATCAGAAAGCATTCGCGGAGATGAACGATGTGGTCGGCTGCTTTAGCTGATTTGACGAGCATGTCGTCTATGTATACCTCCATCTTCTTCACAAGTTGATCGGCAAACATCTTGTTGACAAGCCGCTGATAGTTGGCCCCTGCGTTCTTTAGATTGAACGACATAACCTTGTAGTAATAAGTTGCTCGATCCGTGATGAATGCGGTCTTCTCACTGTCGTCTGGGTTCATGAGAATCTGGTTATATCCTGAGAACGTATCCATGAAGGAGAGGAGTCCATTGCCCGCGGTTGCCTCGACTAGCTGGTCGATCCGAGGAAGAGGAAAATTGTCTTTGGGGTAAGCTTTATTGAGATCTGTGAAGTCGACGCAGACTCGCCACTTCCCGTTTTTCTTCTTGACCACCACCGGGTTGGCGAGCCATTCCGGGTACTTAACTTCGGCGATTGATCCGGCCTTCAACAGCTTTGCCACCTCATCGTGTACGGGTTGTGCCCGCTCAGGTCCCAATTTTCATCGCATATGTTTGATCGGCTTGAAGGTGGGATCAACGTGAAACTCATGATTAGTGATTTGAGGACTGATGCCTTTTATGTTAGCCATTGACGATGCAAACGTTCCGACATTCTCCCGAAGGAAGGTGATCAGCTCATCCTGCATACTTGGCAGTAGTTCCGTGCTGATGCCAACGCAATGCTCGGGGTGAGAAACGTCAATGTTGACTCGAATAATGAGGTCGCTCTTCGGCTTCTCGTGGTGTACTATTCGTGGGTCAATGTCACTACTGCTGTCGATCACAAACGTGGATGTTTTACGGGCACACTGTTTGTGGACGTAACAATGCCGAGATTTTGTCTGTTCACCACAGATGGTGAAGATATGACATCTGATCGGTATTTTGATGCATTGGTGATAGGGAGACGGGACGGCTCGCATGGCTTTCAACCAAGGTGTTCCCAGAATGGCATTGTAGATTGAATGTCGGTAGATAACTTCGAATGTGACCGTTATTGATTTTCCTCCTATGGTAACTGGCATCGCTATGGTCCTGATCGTCTAGATCGAGTCTCCAGCAAATCCAGTGAGGGGTGATAGTGCGATTTTGATATCTATTTTGGTGATACTCATTTTGCATAGTGTGTCCATGAAGATGAGGTCGACCGAGCTTTCCGTGTCAATCACGATCTTCGAAATGCCGTCTTCTCCGAGCCGAAGCAAGATGACGAGTGGATCGTTGTGTGGCCGGTCTATATTCTGCGCATCCTGCTCGGTGAATACAATCGGGAGGTCGTTTTTGAACAACGGTAGGGCATTCTTTGGTGGATTAATGACTTTTCGTTCGTGCCGTTTGATTGAAATGGAGACTGTGCATGAGAGTAGTCCTTCTATAATCATGTTGATCCGTCGTCTAGGCGAAGTCAGAGGTGTGTGATCGTCCTCGTGATCACATTTTGTTTCCTTCCCTTCGCGTTTGGTAGATGGATGATCAGCATCGAATCTTCTATCTTGATCACTGTCAGGTCGCCGGTCCTGATCATTATGAGATCATTGTGCTAGAGGGTAGAGAGAGTACGACAATCATTGGTGTTTTGGCCGTGCGCTTTATGGTATTTGCACCACGATTTTTTTGCTATCGGGATCTTTGGCGCTATGGCGATCCCAAATGTTCCACCTCGTCTGTCGACCGACAGCATTGATACTCTTGCAGCTCTTATCGTCCCTGTCATAGTAATGTCGAGGCTCCTGATGGCTATCCTGATCCAACGACCAATTTTTCTTATCGCGCGAAGTCTTCTCGTCGGCCAACTTAGCTTTGGCTGCCTTGTCCTCCTCGAGCCTGATGTAGCCATTTGCTTTATCCAAAGCATCTTCCAACGTCTTAGTTTTGCCAGTCTTCAACCTCACGCAGTAGGATTGGTTGTCTCTCAAATTTCTGATCAAGATGTTGAGAGATAGTTCGTCTGACAAGCTACATCGAGAGACTATGGATCGGAATCTATTGATGTAATCGCGCAACTGCTCTGTATCGCCCTGGACGCATGCCCATCGATAGAGTGCTGTAGATTCTGCGACAATATAGATCGAATAGTGCTTGAGGAAACGACTCGTGAGTTCTTTGTAACAGTCGATGGAATTCAGAGGAAGCTGCAAAAACCAGGTGAGAGCGCTTCCAGAAAATGATTCTACGAAGTACTGACAGAGGCACGTGTCTCGCTCTTCGTCCGTAAAGCGAGCTCGTCCCATGACTGTGTTAAACGTGGTCAGATGTCGCTTTGGGTCGGTCATGCCAGTATAACTGGGAGGACGTATCATGCGTCCAATGTCCTTGAGTGGGGCTTTGGTGATGGCCGACGTGAACGGTGTCTGCTGGGTCTGCTGGAGTATTTTGTCTAACTCCGGGGCCGAGGTCGTCGCCTTATGGACCTTGGTACTTATATCGTCAAGGCGCTGGTGTAGAAGGTCTAGCTCGGAGACTGTCGTCAGATCGGCACCTGTGGTGTTTTGGGATGAGCGGACGTTGGAGCCTTCCACCTGTGCCCTCCGCATGACATCTGTTGGTGTGGTGCCGAACAGCTTGTTACCCAGTCGTGTAGTCTTTGGGTTGCGGATCGGCTGGTGTCGAGGCGTAGTCAGATCGGCTAGTTCTTGGGTATGGACCCTAGCGTTGGAAAGCCATTCTAAGTCTTCTCGGTAAGCGATCTGTTCGGTGCAGAGGGACTCGAACCGAGCATCCATGCCCTGTTGTATCTGCATTGCGACCGATCTGATGACACCGGCCATATCGATGGGAGGTGGCTGTGGCAGGTCGGTCTGGTTTGTTCCGCCAGTTTGGCCGACCTGGTCTGTTTGACGGGTGTTCTGTGCGGCGGTCGTATCATCTTCCTGCAGGTTGGTCTCATCGACCACTGGAAGTCCGGTAGTAGGATCGATGATGGGACCCTGGGCGTTTCTTCTGGTGGGATCGGCAGCTCCCCTTGTAAGATCGGTGGCTCCTCCGGTGAGACCGGTGGTTCCTGCGGTGAGGTAAGTAGTATCAGGTTCATAGGTGTTTCAACCATCTTCAAGCTCCGCTTTTTCTTTCAAAGATTGAGTCTCATACTCCCCACAGACGGTGCCAACTGTGATAACTCAAATTAAATCTATAGAAAGTACAAGAGTCAGTAGGTTTAAAGAGAGATCTTTATTGAAGATAAGGCTGGAGCTCGGATGATACACAGAGGTTTAGGTCGTCAGAATAAGAACGCCGACCTAAACTATGAATGAAAGAAAGCTCGAGAACTAAGAACAATAAGATTGCTTAGTTTGCCCTAGGTCTCGAGAGAGGATTTTTGGATGATTTGAGAAGTCGAGGACTCCCTATATTTATAGCCGATCAGGTCGGTCTTCTATGTATATTCGAAATAGAAAAGTCTTCCTGCCGATAAGACTAATCTTCTGTTTTTCCTGGATTCAGCCCGATAAATGGAATATTTCCATTTATTTGGCCGACCTAGGTATTCTTTGAATTCCTAAAATGGACCAACCAGATTTCATGTTGGGCTTTTAGAAATGGTACGAATCTCATCTCTAACACTAAGCAGTGTTTAAACAATTCCAGTATTTGCACCAAAAAAAAACAATTTCTGTAACCAACAAGGCTAATGCCTATTTGGAGCTTTAGTAAATCGTATTATGGTATCTAAAAAAAAAAAAAATGAGAGTTAGATTCGGATCTGCCCTTTCTATAAAAGTCCGCCGCTTTGTTTTTACCGACTCTGGTGGCTTTCTTAGCACCGGAGTTGGGTTTGATTTGTTGACTTTTTGGGTTGTCTTTTCAGGTTGAAGCTTTGGTAGATCTGTTTTGGAGTTGAGTTTGGTGGGGATTTCTAGGTTTGGTGGGGATGGCCTCGTCGGATCTTAATCCGATCTGCTCAGATCTGATCTTTTTTGTCTTCTTTTGTTTAGATCTGTGGGCGGTTAAGGGTTTCTAGTTTTTACCCCTTTCTAGAGAGGTAGTTTGATTATTATCTTCTTAGTGTTATGCTTCTTTTCTGCAAGTTTTTTTCTCTGTAGTGGTTGGACTTCGTTTATTTCCAGATCTGTTGAGATTTGGATGTTTCTTCTTTGGGTCTTCTATCTAGGCGAAAATGGGGTGCAGGCGTGCGTTTTTCTACCGCATTCTGGAGTATGCGGAACCTTTTGGAGGTTCTATCTTACCGGGTTATGAAGTCTTCGGTTTCCGGTTACAAGAAGAAGATGTTACTGTTCGGTAGGCTGGGGGCAGCAACGGTAAATCTCCCTTATAGATTCCTTAAAAGATGTGAGAATTTGCAGTTGTGGTGGCTAATACCATTGTTAGATTTTAAGTTAAATTAGTTCTGTTTTAGGTGGGTTCTGTCATGTTTTGTCTTTGCATTCCGTTGTTAGGGATTTTGTTACCGGAAAAGTTTTGTCCTTTGTCGGCCTCGTATTTCACAATTGTATTCCACACTTGTATTCCTCTTTGAATGAATTTTCCAGATGACAAAAAAAAAAGATTTGGATCTGAATAGCAACATGTCCAACAAAATCGATGATTGTCTAGGGTTTAACTCAGTTAACAATTGAAAAAATACCATAAAAACAGAAAATATCAAAAATTAGAAATAATTGTTAATTTTAAATAAAAAATTGTCTGTTATTTTAAAAATGGAAAAATTATAACTTTTTATATTGTAAATTGAAATCCATAACATGATAAATAAACATTGGAGTGAAAAAATTAAACTTATGGTGATATACTTTATTTTTTTGTATTTGTTATATTTCAGTTATTCAACCAAATTTCTGTGTTATCATTTAAATTCTTAGAGCATGTTCAACACTGGTTTTTTATTCAGTATCTTAACTTTAAAAATTATTAGAAAAATGAAAAAGTAAGAAATTTGAAAAGAAACGGGTTTTGCAACTCTCATTTAAGAATCAGATATAAAACTTTATAGATATATGTTTTTATGTAACTGGTTTACCTTCTTTTATATTTAAAGTTTATTTATATTATTATATTATATTAATATCTTATACTTAAGAAAGGTATCTTAATGTATCTTGCGTTGAACATGGTATTAGTTAGTTAGTCAGATTTTACCATAAGTTATAAAAAAATCAGTAATAATTCAATATTCAGCCTAATTCAGGTGTTACCATTAAACTCTTATGATTAAAAACCGACAGATTACAAAACTGTTAAGAAATGGATTAAGACTTATGTTTTAGAAGCCCGAAAAAAAGATATTGCGGGTTGGTCCATCACGATATCATAACAATGTTATATAATTAGGTCTGACTGGTATGTGAGATGAATAACAAAATAGCAGATAACTAAAAAATTGTTAGGGGAACAAACTGAACAGAAAAATATTTTGGCTGAATAATTGTGGAACGCTGAAAAGCTACTTTTAGTAGATTAACCACGTTTTATTTTTTTTAGTTATATTTTAACACGCTATCGGAATCATGTTTTAAAAACATAAAAAACGCAAAAACGTGATGAATGATAAAAAATAACATAATCAAATTTCTAAAATGTGAAAACTGGATACCATTCGAACCTATTATATAAGTGTCCAAGGTTGCCACCACATGCACATTTGTCTTTAGAAGCTATTGTCTTGTTTTGACATTGTTTTGTGGCAAATCCTTTACAATACAAAGAGGAAAAACGATCAATCATGGTCTTCATCATGATGAAATCGGTAACCTGAAATCATAATTTTTTACGAACAACACCATTGAATCATAATTGAGGTTCATGAGAACTTATAGAAAGCAAGGGTACCCGAAAAGCAAATCCAAAAGTATCTACTAAGCTAATACTACTATTTACTAAACTGAAACATGTCTGAAAGACAAAAGAATCGATTTCACAGATTAAATAAGATGCAAAACAAGCAGTAGTTGAGCAAAAATACTGAATTACTAAACCATATGGAAAACTAATTTATCAATAAGATTGTAAATTTTGTTGAGGGTGTATAATTTGATATGTCATTGTTCGGAAATGAAAGTAAGAATGTCTTCGAGCTCTTACATTTAGGATTAACATAGCTTGGCTTAAATGCCAAAACCCAAATCTCATATCTTTAGAGAACAAAATTGTGTCACTAATTTTATGAATTGACATAGTAAACTTCCATTTACAAAAAAATAGGCTCATAAACTTTTTTTTTTTATTTTAGAAATTTCTAGAAAGAGCCAAATGCATTGTTCAAGTTATGTTACAAAAATATTTGAAAATACACAAAATCATTTGAAAAGTTTCTAATTTTCTACAAAGTTATAAAACAAAACAAACAAAAGTAAATAATATTTTTTTTGAGAAACTGTTTTAAAATGTTCATTATTCTTGTTCCTAACTTACAAAAAGAGATTGTCAATTTCATTTAGTTTCCAGCATATCCTATGTTGAAAATTTGAAACCAAATAAAAATAAAAAATTATTACAACATTTTATGAAAAACGTACACAAATTTGAAAAAAAAAAATCATTATTTTGTTAATGCTAAGACTTATATTTCTAAATTTTATTTTTAATGCTAGATACTTATAATCAGATTTAGTTAGCTTTTATTTTTCAATAATATATATGTGATAGAGAAATTGAATGTCAACTACAATGTTTTCCCCAAACATGATAAATAGTGAGGATGATAAGTTTAAACCGCGTTTCAGTTTTAAAAACACATGGAGATTCATCCGCCAGGAGCAGCCGCGTTGTCACTGGTATAAGGGGGTCTGGTTTAAATACTCTACGCCCAAATACTCACTTATCACTTGGCTGGCTGCTCGTAATCGTCTAGCTACAGGCGACAGAATGTTGGCATGGAATGTCGGAGCCCAGGCATCATGCATGCTCTGTCAAAGTCCGGTGGAAACCAGAAATCATCTTTTTTTCACCTGCAACTATTCGACTAAAATATGGGAGACTCTAAGGAGAAAGCTGCTTGCATCGCACTTCACGGATGACTGGGAGGTAATTATTGAGCTTCTGGTGGATGATACTCGGGAACAGCTGCAACAATTCTTTCTGCGCTACATTTTTCAGGCTGCAATTCATTCGATATGGAGGGAACGAAATCGACGTAGGCACGGAGAAACTCCTTTTCCACCATCTCAGTTAGCTCACCAACTTGATAAGCAAATGCGAAATAGGCTAACAACAATACGGACTCAAGGGGATTCGACTTACGAAAGTGGTATGGAAGAGTGGTTCTTACTCATGAGATAAATCAAAAATTGTAAATTAGTGGGCTATAGCTAGTTTTTTCAAATTAATTTCAAACTCTGTAGCATTCATTATAACACTGATTTTTGGTTGGATTAATTTAATATTTTCACTAAAAAAAAATAAAAAAAATAGTGGCAAAAAGTATTTTAGTAAAAAGAATTTGGAAGAATTTATTTGTTTGATAAACATGTTTAAGAAAAAATAATGTAAAAAATAATCCAGATAATTATCATTTTTTTTCTTTTTTCTAACATCTAACATTGAATTAATTTTATCGTGAATTACAAAAGTCTGAATATAAAAGTTGATTAATACAATGAGGAACATAGAAATGGAAATCGGATAATTGATTATAATTAGCAAAATATCAAACTTCGCAAGAATGTGAAACATAGTAACGGACTTCCTTACACTTCCGTTGCCAATATCTAGCTTCTCGACTCTATTTATGCAGATCAAAGTTGATCGCCGTATTTTGTATATATTGGGCTTTTTAAAACTATGTCCAATTACCTTATTAGTATGATATTATTCGCTTTGGATCTAAGTGGTAAAATCTGCACGAATTTGTTTTTCAGCTCATCGCAAAAGACTTCATACTAAGTTACTAACCAGATTTGGATATTGGACCAAAAAGAAAGAAAAAAAAACAGATTTGGATAATACTTATATATTAGACCATTACTATCTAAACTTTCGATATGCGACTTGAATTGATATCTCAACAATCTCCCTTCAAGCCAAATACTACACATGACCCTTGGCCTTTAACCTCTGGCGAAATCTGGCATTTATCTTGAACTGAATCGCAAGGTCACCATGAAAACTCTTCCCACAATGAACAGGCCCAACATCCACTTTTGAGGTTCATATTTTCTGAACCTTGGCTCTCTTTTCTGAACTTCGGCTCTGATACTAATTGTTGGACTTTTCAAGCCCATATCCAACTATCTTATAAATATGATATTTTTCGCTTTAGTCCTAAGTGGCAAAGCCCGCATAGATTTATTTTTGGGCTCCTCCCAAAAGGTCTCATATTAATCAGAGTTGGATATTACTTATATATTAGACCATTACTGTCTAATCTTCTGATGTGAAGACTTAAATTGATATCCCAAAAATTCTCCTTTTTTTAATGAAGAATAACTCTCGATATGTTTATCTACAACTCGACAACCATATATATAGTGATAGCACACCTTTGCTATTACTATTTTTGTTACTATTGGAAATAGAAAACTACTCTTTCATCTTCCTAATGACAATAGAAGATTTCCTTTTAAGCCTATCTTATTCTAACCGTCTTGTTAGAGATCTCTTAGGCTGCAAGATATTTTGAAGCTTATCCAACAGCATAATATCCATCACTTCTCTGCAATCACCTTCAAAGATCATCTTGTATATCCTCTACTCCAACAAGACTGCATTGCCAAGATGAGAGCTTGACACTCGCTCTGTAGTGAATTCGTAATCTGCCTTCCTTTTGCTTGTCTTGAGCCCTTATAAGTTCCTTTATCATCACATATAATCCATCTCGCTTGAGCTATGGTAGCATTTTCTCTATTAGCGCCATCGAAATCGCATTTGTGCCAACCAATTTGAGGTTTTGTCCATCTTGGATAGAAGGTTTGATTCCTTTTTCTTCCTTGATCGTGATTAATCAAAACTGCTTCGGTACATGTATTTTCAGCATAATCCCATTGTGAAGCTCATTACGTGCATATATAAGAGTCCTTGTCCATAGAATATTCTTCTGTTAGTATAAAAAGATGTTCCTGCTCTTCCAAATACGCTACAATATTGACAAAAAGTTTTTGAGATTTTGTAGAACCGGTGTCAAGTTGCACTCAAAGATAAACTCCAGCTTATCTTCGAACAGAACACTCAGATTTGTCAAAATAGGATTGGGAATGCTTGAACCTCGCCATATAGCTTGTGCATAAGAACAATAAAAAAACAAATGTTAAGTAGTTTCTGCTGCTGGACAATATCTCTAACATATATCATTTGAGGAAACATGGTGTCATTGTATGGCTTCTCCTGTGAGTAGTGTCTAGTGGATTGGAAACATGATCATTGAGAAATAAGCCGAGTTGGTTGATTACCATTTGCCCCTCATATAAATTTATTTTAGTTACCCTTAATAAAATTTATCAATTATTTATTTACCGTTAATCAATTTATTATTATTTACTTATTTAATATTATTTATTTATTTAATACTATTTATTTATATATTTATACAATTTTATCTAGACTATTATTTACAAAGTGATTTTTGGCGAATAAAATTTTGTTATTCACTTTTATTAATTATTTAATTATTAATCTTTATATCGATTTTTTGGTTTACGGTTAGACAAATTAAAAATAAATTACGGCTAAACCCTAAAATAAACAAACTTTTACTACTAGAACTAATTTTGTTAATGGGATCCCTAATCTTTTGTCTTATATATATTGTTCACTGGTTGATGGATGTTATTGAAGAGATGAACGGAAAAGAGTTCTATGATAGATGCTATTGAAGATATGAATAGAAAAGAGTTTGAGATTATAAGAAATCTATGATGGGTGCTATTGAAGAGGTGAACTGGTTTGGTCATGAGGAATCGACGGTGAAGGAAAACATTGAAAAAACTTTTGACTTATTTATCTTTTCCTGTCTTTCAGAAACATCAAGCTCAGATAGGTTCCAAGGTAATATAATTAATAACTTGCATAACACAGGAAAAGGAGGCTGTTATGATGAGTCTGCATAAGATGAAAAAGCGTGAGACCGTGTTAAAAGAGTTCAAATACCTAAACGAGAAATAAATAACTACTCTCTGACGGTTATCAAAAGGTTACCAGGGACAGATTTTAGCGTATTCTCCAACGGTCCAGACTTTGGGTTTAGAAGGAACTCAACGATATCTGTCCAAGCTGAATCTGTATATCTTCCGGCGAAGAAGAACTGATTTGATTCCGTGTGTGATTCATCGGAGAGGATCGTCACGAAGTCGACTAGCGTCATGCGTATGAATAACAACAAAAAGCACTGGAGAGAGGCTCCGGATCTGCGAAAAAATCATTGTTAACTCTGAATAACAACAATCTGAGTGGGGCTTTACTTGGGGCACAAGGATTTGGTGGTGATGATTGGTGGCCTGAGAAGCTGGGGCAACAATATTCAGACACTAAACCCACTTCTCCAGTTTGGTCGGTATGTGTCGTGGAATCACTTTGTTGGGTCTGGTGATTGTTTTGAGAGAAACAGTTCAATTAAAGTTGCTTAGTTTTTGGTATAAATATATTATATTTTAGCAAACAAAGTGATCAATACACTTAACGTTAGCCGGTTTCGTTGCTATGTGATAGATAGCTCTTTATAAGTTTCTTAAAGTTCACATAATAAGAGATTCTCTTTTTGTACAGCTAAATGAAAAAAAATAAGATACCCTAAAACTCTTATATAATTTTTTATTGTTTATGGGAAATATTAATTTTGTCCCTTTTTGTTTATATGGAGCTAAATCAAAAATATATTTAATATTCGGTTAGTTCTGATTATCTTTATTGAATAAAAATTGTGTGATTACACTGTTTTCCATATTTTTCTAATATGATTTTTAGGGTTTGTGTCTTTGTGATAATCTCTATCGTTAGGTTTTAAATCCAAAAATTCATTCATTGTTGTCTGTGGTGCCTTTTAGTATTTTTTTATATTTAAAGTTTATATTTTTAGTTAGCTATACTTTTAACAAAAATTCATTCATTGTTGTCTGTGGTGTCTTTTTTTTGTTCTTTAAATGTCTTTTAGAAATTGCCTATGTTTTGTCAAACAATTTGTTAAGACAATAAAGAGTTCACTGCTAATAAGATATGTGATGATGAGTCTGAATCTTGACATTTTTGTTTTGTTTTGTTTTTTTTGTTAATTACAGTGTGGTATATAATGGTTTCTACATCTACTAAACCCTAAACTTATTTCCACAGAAATAATTTCGGTCTGGAATGTTTGTCCAGATTGGTTTCTCTATTATTTTAAACCATATATGTGTGCCTCCAGGTCTTTTCGTTGTATCATCTTTTCATAGTTATGGTTCTGGTTTTAATTGACAGATTATTTTAACCATTTATGACTCTTACTTGGAGTGAAAACCTCGGTTCCGATTCACCTAATGATCGGTGGAGATTGATTAGAGATGAAAACATCAAAAAGTATCATTACGTCTAATTAAATCAAGAGAATCGGTTGCTTTACTTGAAAACGATTGTAATTTTTTTCATCTTGAGATACCAATATACATATACTCGGTTTACAAAATTTTGTTTTCAAATCCTATAATTGTTACCGAGATGCCAAACGACATGTTCAAAAGGCCCAAGGCTTCAAGCTAATTAAATATTCTAGTGGTGGTTATCATCATTGGATACATGAAGCGGTAAAAAAGACGGTAGTGAGCTCTTCAAGCCCTCCTTCTCTAGACGCAGCATCAAAGAGTCAGATTTTCGTTTATATGAGAGTAAAGCTACTTTGAATGTTGTTAATTGATATCTACAGACACTTATTTGGTTACAAGTGTGAATGGTTTATTGATAAGACTATTTTATTAGGTAGTCGTAAGTACTATCTTTTAAATGTCCAAATGGAGTAATGACAAAGAAGAAAAATACAAAGCAGATAAATCTAGAGCCAGTAAGAGTTCCTAAGCCAGTTTCGAAATGGGACGCTTAGTTTATAGATGACGAAAGAGAATACCAAGTACCACTACGATCGGGTGGAAGATAAACCCTAAAAGACGATGGTGTAGGAGCATGAGGCAGAGCAATTAGGGAAATAAGTTCAGAATATCAGATTGACTGTCAGATTTACGACGAGGTATATCGAGGGCTTATGTAAATGATAGTATTATGTTTAACTAGGTTTTCAATTATTAGAGAAATGATAAGGAGTAGAGACTTGCAAATCAATTAGAGAAGTTGCAGAATAGTTAACTTAGTAGATACCCACTGGAGATATAATATATTTTAAAAATCATTAAAGAGTCAAGGTCATGTTGAGAAGTTTTATGGAGTACCTGACGTAATTTCAAAAAATCTATCACGTTATAGACCAAATGTAGGATTACTTACGTTTGATGGATCGATTTTCAGATTGAAGCTTGGAATCTGTGTATATGGTTCCACTAAGAAAGTGGGAGTTCATAAGCATCAATAAGGACAAGTAGATTCATGACGAATCAATAGTTTAGATATAATTTATTTATTGTTTATATAGATGGAGAAGTTGAAGAATTAATGGGTACAATGTATGGAATAATAAATTCATATCTAGGTGATTACCTCTTTACACACGGCGATATACATATGGTTCTGTTCAATCTACATTATTTACCGTTTTGTTGACAATTAGGTTAATTTACTGCTTTGGTGTAAAGATTGTACATACAGTTTAGTTCTATATGTCTTTGAAGATATCAAATTTGAGAAGTTAAGTTTAAGAAATCATTTAATCAGCTGTTCAGGTCTTATATATGTTGTTTTAAATTTATCTTTTTCTAAACTCATAATATAAGATGAAGCATTGATGATAAACAAAGATTGTTTCATAACTATTGATAGGACATCATGTGATATTTTCAAATGGGATAAGCCATTGGGTGGCAAGGTTACTGTCTATGGTGGATATTTTAAACAAATTTTGCTTATTATCCCTAATATTGAAATAGTAGAAATTGTCCTTACTACTTTAATTTCGTCAACTCTCTCGAATGACTACAACGTGTTAAAACTTACTAAGAATATGTGACTTATATCAGGAGATAATAATGAGAAGATGTTTGTCTTCGCAAAATTTTCACGATGGATATTGGATATTGGTGACAGAAAGATAATTGGAAATAATATTAGAGAATAAGAGATTAAAATTCCAAAAGATTTATTAATCATGGATTGTGAAAATCTTATTCAAGCAGTCATACTGAAATTTATGGAAGGTCATTTGTTGGGTAGATAAATCCCAGGAAAAGGCTATAGTTCAAAGAATGATGATGTTGAAATAATAAATAACTAAATGTTATCTTAGTCACCATGTTACGTTTAGTATATATGATTTTTTAATTATGTTTACCACATACTGATAATTTTAAAAAAATTAATATGTGTATTAACAACTATATTGAAACTATCAGATGTGGAAATGGTTTTTTAAAGTAATGATAGTATTTAAGTTATGATAGTATTGACACAACCGATCGAGAGCTCGATATCAGGCCCGGCCTAAGGGGTGGGCAGAGGTGTGTCCGTCCAGGAGCCCAGACCAAATTTCAGACAATACTGTACATTTAAGAGCTAATTTTCGAAAATATTGATCTAATAAAATATTTTTTTATTTAAATTATTTTTTTATTGACAAAATCATTAGAAAATGGCCTAAAAAATTTAGATTTTTGATATTAAAGGATCCAAAATTTCGATTTTTGATATTGAAAGGCCCAAAATTTCGACTTTTGATATTAAAGGGCCCAAAAAAATGTTTTGTCCAAGGGCTTTAAAATTCATTGAGCCGGAGCTGCTCGATACTAAAAATGCATCTGAACTTTCATCTCTAAATTCAGAATCGTCTTAATATGATTTATATTGATAAATTCTGTCCAAATGTATGGATTGCCAAACCATGAGTTTGAAATATCCATACTGTTGAAAAAGAACAAGGAGTTACAACATAAGCCAATGATATCACATAACTCTACACAAAACGAGAGCAAGCAAACTCATCGCGGAAATCATCGTCTCCATCTACTTCTTCAAACTTCATTAGAGATCTAAGTATTTTATAGGGAGATGATCATCTAGATTATGAGCATGATAGCATAGAAGGCATAGCATATAGTTTCACCACACGATCTGCAGCTTCAGTCAAGTGTGCTAATATACTTTTTTATAGTTTGGTTTCCTCATGTGGATGTATGAGTTATTATCCGTAATTTTACTTTTGGATTATATAATGTCTGATTATACAGCAGTATTCTTCTCATAAAATTGTGTTATTTTAGCCAACATTTTTATCTTGATTTCAGTCAGAATCTGATTATAAAACCGTATTTGTCCATTTTCAAACATACTAATATTGTCGATTTTTATTAAACTGAACTAAGGTGCATCGCAATCACCTAGTATTCTTAAAAACTTTTTTTTTTCTTTTACAACGACCATATTCTTATAGTCAACTACATATCATGCAAATATAAGTATAAAGGAAAAGAGACGTGTATTGCAACTATTGGCGTATTATTTCAGTACATAGTCAATGCCAAAAATGTTAAGTTTCATTCAAAGATAAAGCTATGGAAAAGTCTTAGTTTTAGAATTTAAAAGGTAATCAAAATTTCTTATTGAGGATTTGATATAAATTTTCTCCAAAACTACTTACTATTCTTGAAAACTTACATTTTCTATATTATTAAAATTTATATAAGAAAAGAAATACAGTCAAAAGTCATATATATATATAAAAGGGAAAAAAGTAATAGAAATTTATTGGTTTAAGTCAACTTTTATAAAAAATGGGAAAGTTGGCCTCGACAACTAATCAAATTGTATTCTTCTGTTGTTACTCTATTTCCTTTTACTGTATTTTCTCATAAATCTTTTATATTCTATTTTTGTTACACAATATGTATAGCCATTAATACAAACAGCCAATTTTTCAATGAGTTTGACACATGTTAAACCTTTTATGCTAACAATTGTTTCATTTATTTTTCAATTTGTGATATAAAATGCACCCAAGTTTGTGTAATAAGATATAGACATCTTTCACCATACATACAATCTCTCTCACTTTCAATCAATCTCTACAAAAGTAATTCTACTGTTGTTAGAACATATGAATGATGAAGATGGAGTTAAGACTCGTTCTTTGCAGCGAGGATTTTCTGAAATCGAAAATAGCTCTCTTCTCGACAAATTTCATCCGGCGAGTACTAGTATTCTTGTTGTCGACACCAATTTCATCACTTTACAGAATATGAAGAACATCATGGAACAATACGCCTTTAAAGGTAACTCTTTCTCTCTCTCTCTCACTGTAATTTTAGGGATTTCAAGAATTGTTAGGGTTAGGGTTAGGGTTTATGATTAGTGATACTGTTTTGTGTTTTTTCTTTGTTATCCAGTGACGATTTATGCGAATGCGGAAGAAGCTCTCGCATTTCTGACAAATTGTAAACATGAGATTAATATCGTGATTTGGGAATTTCATATGCCTGGAATTAATGGACTTGAAGCTTTGAAAATCATTGGTTCAAAGATGGATCTGCCTGTCGTAAGTATGTACAATCGCATAATAATATTTAATATTTATTAAACCAGATTTATTTTAATTAAATATAATAACCTATTTATTTCATTTTTATATAGTTACGTCTGATGATGATCAAATCAATTCGGTGATGCAAGCAACGATACACGGTGCATGCGACTATCTTATAAAACCGGTGAGAGAAGAGGTCTTGGGTAACATATGGCAACACATTGTTCGGAAGAGGATGATGGCTACACCCGGTTTAAGTCCACCAGTTAAATTAGATCTGAATAAAGATGAGTCGAAGATCGTAGACCAAGATAACAGTGAACAAAGCGTCGATGAGACTGAAGAGAAAGCAGAAAAGAAACCGCAGGTAGAATCAATTGGAGAAATTCAATCAGATCTGGTTAAGAGAGATGGTTTAGACCAAGAGAAGGACGGTTCCATGACCACAAACCAAATTAACCGTGAACCAAAACTCAAGAAGAAAATTGAGAAGAAACCGCGGATGACGTGGGCTGGAGATCTTCAGGAAAAATTTCTCAAAGCCATCAATTTAGTTGGGGGTCCTAAAAGTAATTAATCTAACTAGTCTTAAATCTTAATCCCTCTAGTCTTTCAATATCTTAATTATTATTACTGCTCTCTAATCATGTTTTCAATCTAAACGCAGAAGCAAATCCAATGTCAATTCTCAAATGTTTGCAAGAAATGGATGTCGAAGGACTCACTAGAAACAACGTGGCTAGTCATCTTCAGGTAAAAAAACAAAAACAAAACTATTATTGTTTCTTGTGTGGCAAAAAAAAAACCGATTAGATTATAGGACTTGCACATTTTAATAACACAAAATACGGCCACATTAATTTTGTGTTGTATACTTGCGCAGAAATATCGTATCAGTTTTGCGGAAAACCATGGTTCTCAACAGATGCTAGAGAATGATTGGTCTCTTGCACGTAGACCTATGCGTCTCCTCGCTCCGAAGAAGGTTCACACCACAACATTACCCATTGTCAATGGTCACACCACAACATTGCCCCTTATCAATGGTCACACTACAACAATGCCGCATGGTCACACCACAACACTGCCCCTTGTCAATGGTCACACTGCAACATTGCCCGTTGTCAATGGTCACACCACAACATTGCCCCTTATCAATGGTCGAGGCGTTAACCCGGTCCAGGAGAGTCATGGATATGGAAATGGTTACTTGACAATGAACAATAACCAGTTCATGAGCAATAACCAGTTCATGAACAACAACCAGTTGATGAACAATTCTCTGCCTCATTTGCCCCGTTTTGACCATCTCCAGCAGCAGCATCTACAACAACAACAACAACAACAACCATATCATGAGCCCTCTCACCAATTGATGAGCAAGAAAGAAGACCATCTCCAGCAGCAGCACCTACAACAACAACAGTATTATGAGCCCTCTCAGCAATTCATGAGCAAGAAAGGAAATCATCTCCAGCAGCAGCACCTACAACAACAACAATATCATGCGCCCTCTCAGCAATTCATGAGCAAGAAAGGAAATCATCTCCAGCAGCAGCACCTACAACAACAACAATATCATGAGCCCTCTCAGCAATTGATGAGCAAGAAAGAGAACCATCTCCAGCAGCAGCACCTACAACAACAACAATATCATGAGTCCTCTCATCAATTTATGAGCAAGAGAGAAGACCATCTCCAGCAGCAGCACCTACAACAACAACAATATCATGAGCCCTCTCATCAATTGATGAACAAGAAAGAACCTGAACAAGATTCTGGCTTACCACCAGATTTGGGGCTCATTTATCCAAGTTCACCATTTGATCCGGAAGGTATTATGATTGATGGCTACAATTTCACTTTGTGATCTGGGCTTCTCTTTATTCTCTTTATGTAGGAAATTATTTGAAAATTCAAGGTTATGAGAGAATTGAAATGGAGAAAAAAGTAAGGGGAAAACGAGGATGTATCAATACATCAATATATATCATAGACAAAGTATCAAAGTTTTATTCAAATTTTATATGGATAGTTATGTTTTTTATATAAAAAAGGAAATTTGATTCTAATTTACCATGAGATACTTGTATATAAGCATGAATGTGTCACATATCTTAGCTGTTTTATATTGTATTCTTAGCCGGGAACAGCCTTTTAAGTCACACAAGCCAGTAGAGAAAAAGGTTTAATTAACAGCTCAGAACCTCAAACAGATACGCTTGAGCTAACGGTAATAATGAGCATAGATAAAGCACAAATGTTTCTAGTACCAGAAGAAAGAGAAAGTGATTGGTATTATTAATCTTGAGAGAATAGTCAAGTGTAAAGTATATGGCCAGTCCTGAAATCAATAATACTTTTGTTCCTATTCGAGAAAAGAAAACAATTAAGGCTCTAGTTTTTATTTTTTAATGTATGAACTTATATCTTACTAGAACAAAAAACATAAAGCTAGCTAAAGAAAGTACTCAGATTTCTAACAGAAATACAATGTTTATTATGCTCTTTTTTCTGAAATCTTTCTCACCACATCTTTAATATATAATCATTATCATGATGTCCTTTTAACAAAGTGCCGAAAAGAAAAGTGGACATTATATAAGAAAAATGTTTTATATGACAGTGTACATGACCGGTCTGCAAAAGCTCAAGAAAAGCCTAATGGAATTCTTGAATCAAATCCCCACAATATTATATTATAAAGTTCTTTCAATCGTGTGACTGTGTCTGAACTCTGAACTCTGAACCAAGGCCATACTTAGCATTGTAGAAAAAAATGCAACAGCCTTAGGCCCCACTTATACAAAATACATAGGTTTGGAGTGTTATGAGTGTTTGGATTTCTCTTTGTGAAGTTTGATTTGTTCATATAGATTTTTTTTTTCATATTTCTTGGTTTGTGGCTATTTTGTTTCTGGGACTTTTTTTATTTATTATGAACATATTTTTTTTTTTTTTACAGTTTGATTGTTCATAAAAATTTGTGTAAAGAAACCCCGTTTCTACAACTTGAATTAGACTCCCGAAAGTGTAGGCATGGTCTATAAGTTGTTCTTATTTTGGAAACAAAAACATAGAGATAAAACTCACAAATAGGTAAAGTTGTGGATTTATGGAAGAAGAAGAGACCTGAGACCTCAAGATATCTTATACACTGATCGATCTAGAAATGTTTGGTGCCAAAAGGAACCACTCTCTACGTAAAGACCTTTTGCCGTTGTTCATCTAAAAACTAAAAGAAGTTTTAAGAAACGGGGAGATCTAAAAAAGAGAAATCAAAGAAACTTCTTTGGATAAACATTGAAAATCAGGAAAACGAAAAAAAATCAAGTTTTGTGGAAAAAAACAAGGAAAACAAGATCAACGATTATTCTAAGTGCGTGGTCATGTTCTTTTGAAAATATTTTTCAACAAGTTGATGCTACTTAAATGTAAGTGTGTCAAATATAGCTAGTTCTAAAAGAAACATGTGGTTATGTGAGATGCAAACTCTTTATGACGACTCTCTACTACTGCGGAGGTAATAACTCCGACGATTTAGTTTGTCACGGCGCATCAATTTAGAAGTTAAAATATTTCTTATGGCTTTACTACATTATCACAAATTAAAATAATTGAAAGTGCAAATAAAAAAAGTGCAAAGGAGGGTAAAAAGAAGAAGGATCCCACATTTGTTCTCTTTTGGTGGGCTAATCCTTGTCCACAAAACTCAAAAACACTATCACCAAGTCTCTTAATCAATAATCATTAAATCTATAAAATCATTTTTAATTGAAAAAGAGTATGCATACTTGCTTATAGTAATCAAAATTTGGTGTGTTACAAATACAAAACTTGGCTAAAAGTGAAGAGGCATAATTCCGACCTCCACTATGATTTTATGCTAGTGTATATTATTCTCATGGTAAAATTTTATTCGCACCGTTCGAAAATATATACATTTAAATATATTGTTGTAAATAGGAAAAAAAAATATGGAATGTTACATTTGTTTTTCAAAATTTTCAAACGTGTTTACATTATTTATCAATATACTCAAATTATTTACTGTTAGAACTTGAATATTACTTATTCACATGTAAAATATCAAATAGTGGGTTTAAGTCTTTATTAATTTATATTAAGATCAAAGATTACAAAAGAGTATAGGTTGTCAGAATAAAAACGATGATCGAAACCAAGGACACGAGATAAAGCAAGAAAGCTGAATGCTATTCTTTAGGTCTCGAGAGTTGAATTATCTATTCGAGTGGGGTTGATTGGTTCGACCTCCATTTCATTTTTAGAAAAGTAATTTTTTTTCTTCAAAGATTTCTTTTTACAATATTTTTTGGAAATTTTAACATATCTCCAAGAATTTATTTTTCTATGGTGCTAACCTAGATTACATGGAAACGGAAACAAAACGTTTTGAAATATAGAAATGTCATTTTAAAAAGATATAGAAATGAAAACATTTTGAAAATTAGATTAATATTGAAAGTCAAAAATTTAGAATTGTTCCTTCAACGTCAATTTTATTAGCTCCATTAACCATCATATCTTAATTGATTGAGAGAAAAGATTTTTAAACTTGATAATACAAATATTAATATCATCTAATGAATTAAAATAATTATTAATTTAATATAATAAATTAAATTAATTATTAACTTCTATAAAAATGATTTTTGATTATTTTTAATTGTTATTATAAAAAAATAAAAGTAAGTTTACATAGGAATTCCAGAATGAAATATATTTTCAAAATAGAAATATGTTTTCCATCATGTTTTCAAATTGTAACTTTTAGGAAATATTATTTTCGTGTTTACATCGAATTTTCCAGAATTTTCATTTCTGAAATTTTTTTGAAATACAAAATGCACTTAAGACAAAATTTCCATGCAACCTAAGTGATAACCTAACTAAATAACTAATAATGGAGTTAATGGGTATTTATCTTGAAATTTAACGAGTTGATAAGAATTTATGAAGGGCTTGAAGAGATTATGGTAAACCTATCTCAAACACTTACTTAGAACTGTACAACAATCCTAAGAAACACAGAAATATTTATCATCATTTGTTCCATTATTCAGATAGTTTAGAAATAGTTCATTTTAACTTGACAAATCTAAATATTGACATTTAGTCAAATTTAGTTCATTTTAGCTCTAAGTTGGATTGGAACTTTTAAATCGTAATATGACAGAAAACAAAGTTCATATTGTATAAAACGATCATAAATAAATAAATAAAACGCATGAAAAGGTAAGAAACATGGGACTTAATTAATTTGGTACTAAGGTTGGGAGAATTTAGGAAAAGAAAGCGACAAAATTCAAATCCAAATGAATAATGTTCCTCTCTTTTTGAAAGGTGAACAAATAAACAAACGCCGGCCAAGAAAAAGAAGCAAGTAAACAAACAACAGAACCATTTATATGCAGACATTTAGATACCAAAACAGATTTTACAAATATTACCCGTAAAGAAAAAATAGTTTACACTGAAAAAGCCAAAAAGGTCTTATGATCTGATATTTCTCCATCGTTAATGCGTATTAATTTCGTAAATCCTATGAATTTAGAGACCATACGATTCTACGATGTAAAGGAAACCTATATTTACACCCAACAAATATACTCTATATACAGTATTATTTGAGCTTTTAAAATCAAAACAGATGAACTTATAAAAATTAAGAGAGGAAAAGAAACACAATTAACAATTAACAATCTGATGTAAGGAAAAGCCAAAAAGGTCTTATGATCTGATATGTCCTTATTTTCTATGAAATGAATTTAGGGACAATCCGATGTAACAAACCAAAATAATAGAAGTATCTACCATTTTCCTTTTTTTATGAAATATAAAAAAAAAATTAACTCAGTTTCCACTTAAATATCCCAATAAAAAATGTAATATTGATTATGTGTCAAAGTGAATTATTAAGCAACACAACACAAACACATACACATGGAAAGAACAAAGAAAGATAACTGCTAAAGCACAAAAAGACTGCTTTACAACACTACATATTGTGGGCAAAGCATTAAATTGTAAGGAAGATACAGCAAAATCTTCTTCCTCCTCATGATATAAAAAAAAGGAATAAATATAATGGAATTAAATAAAATCCAGCTTATCAAGAATAAACACAAGACCAACAGGATAAAAAACAAAGATTTCTAAAATAAAGTGAGACAAGAAGAAATGATTTCAATACTCAATGTTGGAAAAGTGATAGTGTCCCTACACAAGCATCTTGTGGTTGGAGGAGACATGGCCCAGTAGCACAATCAGCACTCAAAGATTCCTGAAATTGGATAAGCTCTTATGGGTCCCAAATCCTCTCAAATCTCACTTGAAAAGAAGAAAAAGCCACTTTGTTAAACAAATCTTGTTAGTCTCCGATTATAAAATTCTCAAGCTATATATAAGACCAATTTGAATTCCCCAAAACAATAAGAAGCAATAACAAAACAAAGCAGAGAAAAACAGAGAGAGTAAGACTTGGATTCCAAGCTTTTTTAAAGAGTGGAAAAAGATGTCTACATTTGAATTACCTTCTTCAGCTCAAGCCATTCAAGAACAACTCCTTGGCGGTTTTGTCTCAAGAAAGCTGCTTCTACACAACCCATTTGACCAAAAAATCCACCGAGCCCTTGAGATCGCACCAACTCCTCTCATAAACCATGACAACAACCTCAGTGGAAATGTCCTGATGCTTCTTTCAGTCCTCATCTGTGGCGTCATCTGCTGCATCGGATTACATTACATCATTCGTTGTGCATTCAGACGCTCGTCAAGTTTCATGATCTCCGAGCCTATCTCTAGTCTTTCAACACCAAGAGGTTCACCAAACAAAGGAATCGCAAAGAAAGCTCTTGGGATGTTCCCGGTCGTGAGTTACTCACCTGAGATGAACCTCACGGGGCTTGGTGAAGAGTGTGTCATCTGTTTGTCAGATTTTGTTTCCGGTGAGAAGCTCAGGCTGCTCCCTAAGTGCAACCATGGGTTCCATGTTCACTGCATTGACAAGTGGCTTCAACAACATTTGACTTGTCCTAAATGCAGACACTGTCTTGCTGAGACATGCCAAAAGATCTTAGGTGACTCCAGTCAAGTAACAGCAACACCAACAGAGAGTGTGATTGTCAGAATTACTCCTCTACAACCTGAAGGAAGAGTAAACAATTTTAGAGAAAGCAGCTAGATGCTCAGAAACCATCACAAATTCAAGAATCTGTGCTCAAGTTAGATAGTAGATTTTAGATCTGAGCACAATTCATGTCTATAGTCATAGAAGAGTTACAAAAGAAACAGAAAAACAAAAAAACGGGATACACTTCAATTTTTTTTTATGTCTTTCTTTTTATGCATGTAGCACAAAGTGTATACAGAGAGAATATTTCTCAGTTTTAAGAAAGCATATCCGTGAGTTCATCAAACTTCTCTTTGTGAAAGTATATTTTTTTCAGTGAAATGTGAATTATGCTATCTTATCCAAAAACATTTAAGAATCATCTATAACCAAAAAAGACTGATAAGTACTAGTCATATATTCTTATGCATCAGTCACTGGACAGAACAAATGGTTTCCAGGTAATGAAATTGAATTCTTGATAGTGACAAACACATGACATGAAGGTCGTGAAAACAAATGCCATCTATCCACTTCACTCGACCCACTTAAAACACTAACCTATATGCCTCAAAACACATGAGTCTTCGTCTCAATGATAAAGAAATCAACTATACCTTACGAAAGTGATATGGACCCAACCCATAACAGAGCAAACCAACAAACCTAAGCTTATGGGTAAAAAGTCAGACCTAAAAGCTAGTTTGGTCTTGTAAGATATCAAGCTATACCAAACTTGGTCTTGTAAATTTCTCGATCACCGGTCAAGTGAATCTTACAAGACCATATGTATGCCACAACACAATACCCTATTACAAATGTAAATATATACCAACCCGGTCGAGAGAATCCATCTCCATATACACACCAAAATCTAAAAGTGAGGCAAGATGAGTGAGAAATCCTAAAGTTTAAACCTTCTAAATATTTTCATCACAAGCATCTCTCCCACTCTGACGGATGATGGTTAATACTATGACGGTTAATACTAATTATTACATCTTAATAAATTAGTACTCAAGATTATGTCAGATTGTGGTGAATCTTCTGCCTAGATACTATACAACAGGCACACAGAAAAGATAAGATGGAGTGATAAACTTAATATACGACTTGATATATTAGTTTTTTTTATAGATTCATCATATATCAAACTCGAAATCCTGATAGCTAAGTGATTAAAAACTAGCTAAACAAGCTGGAATCCACAAAACATTGTAAGAAAACTACTAATAACTAGTATTGGTTACATGTTCTAAAAACGAGATTTACTACGAGATCATGCAGTATAATAGGGATTAGTGAGCAACATGTCATAAACAAGGTTATCAAAACAAAAGACATATCATAAAAGAAATTATGGTTCAAATAATTAGGCCTAGGATCCTAGGCCTTTCTGATTGGATTGGATGTAAATAAAGCATTAAAAAGTTCAATAAAATAAGCAATTATCGACTAAAAAGTGGGAGTTTAATAGTAATTGAGGCTGTGCACATATAAGAAAGGTTATTGGTTAATCACAGAAGACTGTCGTTTACAATAAGCGTCTGAGGGATATCAAATCACATCATATCTTCAAATATGCCACTGATGAGTGTGTGAAAACTAAAACCAAATAGTTTACAAATCCAAATAAAAACGAATTACTAAATGATTATAAAGAAACATTAAAGATGTTCAAATCTCCGGGTACCATTCAATTGAAAAAGTTAAATAAATGTTAATTCCCATTGCAATTACTATAATGTTCTTTTGTTGGGGAGGATAATTATCTTATTATTAACAGCGTTAAAAGTAAAAGCAAATCATGTAAGGACAAAATCACTAGAGGAAAATGGTAGCCTTATAAGATAAAGTTTTAAATCTTCTTTGTATTTAATATTCAACTTTGGACAAGTGAGAGTGTCCCTACACAGGCATCTTGTGGCTGGAGGAGCTATGTGTAAACGGTATAATCAGCACTCAAGGATTCATGAAATATATGGATAAACTCTTTTTGGGTCCCAAATCCTCTCAAATCTCACTAGAATATTAGCCACTTTCTTAAACAAATCTTATTAGTCTCCAATTATACAAGTTCTCAGTCCCCACTCAGTAATCTATATATAAGACCACTTTGAAATCCCCAAAACAATAAGAATCAATAAAAAACAAAGCCAAGCAAAACAGAGAGAAGAGATCCAAAGCTTTTGTAAAGACTAAAAAATGTCTGCAAATGAGTTACCTTCTTCAGCTCAAGCCTTCCAAGAACAACTCTTTGTCTCTAGAAAGCTACTTCTGCACAACCCATTTGACCACAACACTCAACGAGCCCTTGATATTGCACCGTCTCCTCTCATAACACATCAGAACAACCTCAGTGGGAATGTCCTGATGCTTCTCTCAGTCCTCATCTGTGGGATCATATGCTGCATCGGGTTACACTACATCATTCGTTGTACATTCAAACGCTCAAGTTTTATGATCTCAGAGCCTATCTCTAGTCTTTCAAACAGTTCATCAAACAAAGGAATCTCAAAGAAAGCTCTAAGGATGTTTCCGGTGGTGAGTTACTCACCTGAGATGAACCTGACGGGGCTTGGAGAAGAGTGCGTCATCTGTTTGTCAGATTTTGTTTCCGGTGAGAAGCTCAGGCTACTCCCTAAGTGCAACCACGGGTTCCATGTTCATTGCATTGACAAATGGCTTCAACAACATCAAACTTGTCCTAAATGCAGAAACTGTCTGGTTGAGACATGCCAAAAGATCTTAGGTGACCCCAGTCAAGTGATGGAAACACCAACAGAGAATGTAATTGTCATGATTGCTCCTCTAGAACCTGAAGGAAGAGTAAACACTTTTAGAGAAAGCAGCTAGATCCTAAGAAACCATTATTAATTCAAGATTTGTGCCTAAAGTTAGATAGGAGATTTTAGATCTGAGCACAATTCATGTCTATACTCTATTTTTTTCTATGTCTTTATTTTTGGCATGTAGCACAAAGTGTATACAGAGAGAACATTCAGTAAAATTTCCACAAGAGTTCATCAAAATTTTCTTTGCAAAGTGGAATGTGAATTATGCAATTTTTTTTATCCAAAACAAAAACTAACAAATAAAAAAGATAAGAATCACTTTTAAGCAAAGTTTGATACATATATTCGTATGTGTTACAATCACTGGACAGAAGAAATGGTCTCCCAGTCAGAGAGAACATATCTCACTTTTCAGTAAAATTTGACAGAGTTCATCAAAATTCTCTTTGCAAAGTGGAATGTGAATTATGCAATTTTTTTAATCCAAAACAAAAACTTACAAATAAAAAAGATGAGAATCACTTTTAAACAAAGATTGATACATATATTCGTATGTGTCACAATCACTGGACAGAAGAAATGGTCTCCCGGTCATATATATGTCAAGGTCATTGCGTGAAGAGCAGTGTTTAGTCTACGCGACGCAATTAGAGTCCAGACCTGATGGCTTATATGTTTGATTGATAGTGACAAATCCATTAAGTTCATTTATCTACTTGGCCCGGCCCACTTAAAACACTACCTATAGACCCTTCACATATTACACTATCGAAAATTGTAGAGTTGATTTTGTAACTACCATCCTGGTCAAAAGAAACCATCCCCATAAGTTATACAATCTTCAGAAGTATCTTAACAAATAATAAAGGTAAGAAATCTTGATAACTGAACCAGTAAAATAAAAGACTAAGACTAGCGATTAAGATCTACTCAGTGCTATCTCATAGTATATAAACAGAAGAAAAAACCAAAAGTGATTTACTCAAAAAAAAGGTAAAATAAGTAAGAAATCTTGAGAAGTATTTTAACAAACAATAAAGGTAAGAAATCATGAGAAGTATCTTAACAAACAATAAATGTAAGAAATCTTGATAACTGAACCAAGAAAAGTCTGAGGCTAACAATTAAGATCTACTCAATGCTATCTCATATAATGTAAACAGAAGAAAAAACTAAAATTTTGGCATACTTTGTAAAAACTACAAAATAAGGCTAAAGACCCTAGGCCTACTTTGTAAAAACTGATTTAGTTAACGACCACATGTTCTAACTACGAGATTTTAGAGATACTACAGGAGCAACATGTCATAAACAAGATTATCAAAACATAACAAAATATTGTCATAAAGAAATGATGGTTCAAATAAGGCTTAAGATCCTAGGCGTTACTGATTAGATGGGATGTAAATAAAGTATTGAAAAGTTTATTGAGTAAAAATAGAGTTTAATGGTAATTGAGGTTATTCATAAAAAAAGAAAGGTTACTGGTTAATCATAAAAGACTGGTTTACAGGTAGTAATTGTCCATTAAGCATCTGAGAGACATCAGATGGTATCAGATTAGAAGATATTCTGATAAGTGAATGACTTCTTTATTTATAGACCGACAAAGTCGGTCTTCTGGAGATACCTTCTCCTGTTGAAATAGGAAAACTTCCTTCTTGATAAGGCCGACCTTGGATTTTTTCCGGAACTTGATCAGATAAATAGAAGATTTCCATTTATCTTGCCGACCTAAATATTCCTTAGGGTTTTGGAATGGGCCTATCTCAATTGATGTTGGGATTTGAGGAGGTACGAAATCCATCTCTAACAGTTATCCCCCCCCCCCCCCCCCCCCCCCCCCCCCCCAGTTCGGCAAGCGAATGAGTATTAAGCTTGGTGAATTAGAAGAGACAGTTCAGCATAAATTGAGATCGGACCATTCCAAGAGTTAGAAAAAATGAAGCATCACTCCTCTAAGCTTTTTAGGTCGGCCATTGATGGCGTATAGTTTTCGAGATTGGTGCGTATAGTGAAGTTTACCGAGCTGAAGTGAAGTATAACGAGCTAAGGAACTCGGCTTGATATATACTCGCATGCAAGACTATGTTCGGCTCAATCTATAATATGATTGCAAGGTGTGCTCGGCTTTTGTTAGAGTCGAATACGAACGTGCGATGTGATATCACTTCAAATTGTTTCGTATGACTTAATATTTCTAAGTCTGAATGTTAACCAGCGAGATGAGGTCGGCTTTATTTGTTTACATGACTTAGAAATTTTCCAAAGTCGAATGCAAGGTGCGATTAGGTCGGCTTATTAGTTTTGCATGACTTAGGAGTGCGGAACAGGTTCCAGCTTAAAAGAAGTGAGAATACAAACGTGCAAGAGGCTCGGCTTACATTTGTTTGTACCACTTAATTTCTAAGTGTGAATACTAATATGCGAATCAGGTCGGCGTTTTTCTATTAGTAGCACTTAGAAATATCCAGATCGAATATAAAGTACGAGACTGGCTCGGCTTACTACTATTATAAGACTTGGACTTTGCGAAATAGATCGGCTTATATGCAGGTTAACTGCAGCGTTTGTACGCGTGCAAGACGGATCTTGGCTTTAAGTGTGCCGAGCTAAGTGGATCAGACTTAGCTATAGGCGTATCGAACGTTTAGCCAGAACGTCGATGTGTAGACAGTTGGTAGATGACGAGCTGATGGTAGTGTGACTTGTTGAACAGTGTCAATAGGTCGGCTTGAATTGCGATCAGATGTTAGATCGGCTTTATTTTCAACAATGTGAGGTCGGCCTGGATTGCGGTCAGATGTTAGATCGGCATTATTTGCGACCGTGTGAGATCGGCTTGGATTGCGGTCAGATGTTATATCGGCTTTATTTGCGACCATGTGAGATCGGCTTGGAAAAGTAAAGTAATTGTTGCTGATAACAGATGAGCTGATAGGCAGATCTGATAATGAATGAACTGATAGACCGACCTGATAATGGATGAGCTGATAGGCCGACCTGATAACGGATGAGCTGATAGGCCGATCTGATAATGAATGAGCTGATAGGTCGACCTGATAATAGAAGAGCTGATAGGCTGATCTGATAGGCCAATCTGATAATGGATGAGCTGGTAGGCCGACCTGATAATAGAAGAGCTGATAGGCTGATCTGATAGGCCGATCTGATAATGGATGAGCTGGTAGGCCGATCTGATAATGAATGAGCTGGTAGGCCGACCTGATAATAGAAGAGCTGATATTGAAGACCGACGACCTCATATGTGAAATCGACGACCTGGCGAGCTGGGAAGCTGAGGTTGATGAACGACGACCTGACGACCTCAAATGTGAGATCGACGACCTGACGAGCTGTGAAGCTGAGGTTGAAGAACGACGACCTCTGATGTGAGATCGACGACCTGGCGAGCTGTGAAGCTGAGATTGAAGACCGATGACCTCAGATATGAGATCGGCGACCTGACGACCTGATAATGGATGTGAGATCGACAACCTGACGAGCTGTAAAGCTAAGATTAAAGACTGATGACCTCAAAATGTGAGATAACGACCTGACGAGCTGTGAAGCTGAGATTGAAGACAGATGACCTCAGCTGTGAGATCGACGACCTGACGACCTCAGATGTGAGATAGACGACCTGATTAGCTATGAATCTGAGATTGAAGACCGACGACCTCAGATGTGAGATCGACGACCTGACGAGCTGCTTAAACTAACAGATTGTTTAAGCAGACGAGCTGTTGGGAGAGCTCGTCTAAGGAGAGCTGAGCACGGGCGAATCAAAGAAGACGACCTGAAGGGATCTGAAAACCATGGTCTAATTTAAAGATGGCAGTCTGAAGCAAGTTGACGATCCCGTTCTGATTGCAAGATGCAGAGTCCGATCTGGCTCCTAGATGGAGACCTCGATCTGAAGCGAGCGTTTTCAAGTAGACGAGCTGAAGCGAATGTCTTCAAAAAAAGATGAGCTTAAACGAATGTCTTGAAGGAGACAAACTGAAGTCAATGTATTTTTAGAGACGAGCTACGAGGGCGATGAGCTGCGAGGGCAACGAGCTGCAAGGGCAACGAGCTGTGATGAGGACGGGCTGCGAGGGCGATGAGCTGCGAGGGCAACGCGCTGCAATGAGGACGGGCTGCGAGGGCGACGAGCTGCTGTGTTGTCTTCGGTGAGACCGGTGGTATTATGATCGATGGATGGTGTTTCGATCATCTTTGAGCTCTGGTTCTTTTAAAGATTTAATCTCTTATTCCTCACAGACGGCGCCAACTGTGAAAACTAAAATTCGATCTATGAAAAGAACTCAAGAGTTTGTGGGCTTAAAGAGAGATCTTTATTAAGTTTAAGCCGGAGCTCAAGAGATACACGGTCGTTTAGGTCGTCGGAATAAGAACGCCGATCTAAACTGTTTATGGACATAAAATCAAGAACTAGAAACAATAAGATCACCTAGTTTGCCTTAGGTCTCGAGAGAGGATTTTTGGATGTTTATTAAGAAACAGCTGAACCTTGAGAAAGGCTGCCTACGTATCCTTTTGAAGTAATCAAGCCAATCGTAGTTCATAATAAGAGAGTTAGATAGATGAAATCTAGAGAGAATAAGGTCTTCTCCAAGTGTGGAGATTCTTGGATGATTAGAAGATATTATGAGAAGTGAATGACTTCTTTATTTATAGTCCGACAGGGTCGATCTTCTAGAGATACCTTTTCCTATTGAAATAGGAAAACTTCATTCTTGATTAGGCCGACTTTGAATTTTTTCCGAAACTTGATCAGATAAATAGAAGATTTCTATTTATCTTACCGACCTAAATATTCTTTAGGGTTTTGGAATGGGTTTATCTCAATTGACGTAGAGATTTGAGGAGGTACGAAATCCATTTCTAATAATAACAATAGTATATATAAAATTGTTCGACTTTCTCGATGATTGAGGTTGTCTAACTAATCACAATGAAAACACTAGACGTTCGTATGTTCTTCTACTTGAAAAAGTTAAAGAAATACGAATTCCTACTGCAATTATTATCATGTTCTTTTCATCGGGAACAACTATCTATTATTTGCAGCGTAAAAGTAAACAGTATGTAAATACAGAAGCACTATAATGTTTTAAAACACTATCGTAGTGCTTTAAGAAAATTTCGACCACTTGTTTAGGCTAAAGACCTCAATCAATAAGATAGATTCACGTATAAGCTTTTTGTAATATTATAAACATATTTCAGAACTTTGCTAATATAATATAATGGAGAAATTTTGTCGGCATACCGCGTTATAAAGCAAAAGAGCTGCACACAATAGGCTGTGCCAAAATGAAGTTCTCTACGTCGTTAGGACCAAAGGTAGAAAATTATTAGTAAGAATTATGAACAAGCAGATATTTACGTTAAAGCTCACCGAAAGACTAAAAAGATATTATCAAGAACACTGAGAATAATCAAGACAAAAACAAGATATTTAGTAGGAACGATGAACAAATAGTTATTTACTCAAAAGTTCGTACCAGAATACTAACACTGAGAATTATCAAGACAAGAAAGATATTTAGTAAGAAAGATGTACAAATAGATATTTACTTAAAAGTTCACCAGAATACTAACACTGAGAATTATCAAAACATGAAAGATATTTAGTAAGAACGATGAAAAATAGATATTTACTTAAAAGTTTACCAGAATACTAACACTGAGAATGATCAAGGCAAGAAAGATATTTAGTTGGGACAATGAACAAATAGATATTTACTTAAAGTTCGCCAAAAAACTAACACTGAGAATTGGCATTGACGAGTAAATAATTAAAAATAGGTTCCACCAAAGATAGTCGTAGATTGAAAATCAATAATGGAACATAGGTAATTATGAGACAGGCATAAAGCTTTGATTATAATGTTCCTTAAACTTTTTCACAGAAAGGCCCTTAACCACATTGGATCCAAAACATTTCCAATCATAAATGCATCTAGCAAAACTTTTACTTGAATATTCCACGTTATTTCACCCCAACATGCGTGATTTCACCTCGATATGGTTGGTAACATTTCACTTATCAACAATCAACACAAGACAAACATGATAAAAAATATTTTTTTATTTATTTTAAAGTGAGACAAAAAAAAAAGATTTCAAATTTCAGTGTTGAAAAATTGATTATGTGGTTGGAGAGGAGGTATTGGAAAAAAATGCACAATGAGCACTGAAGGATTCATGAGACTAGATAAGCTCTTTCTGGGTCCCAAGTCCTCTCAAATCTCACTTAAAAAAAAAAACTAAAAAGAAGAAAAAGCCACTTTCATAAAAAGAAAAACTATTAGTTTCCAGTCATAAAATTATCAGTCCCCACTCAGTAATCAGGAAGCATCTCAAGCTATATATATAAGACCACTTTGAATTCCCTAAAACAATAAGAATCAATAACAAAGCAAAGCCAAGCAAAAGAGAGAGAAGAGACTTCTTTTTTAAAGAATAAAAAATGTCAGCAAATGAATTACCTTCTTCAGCTCAAGCCTTCCAAGAACAAATCCTTGGCGGTTTTGTCTCTAGAAAGCTACTTCTGCACAACCCATTTGACCACAACACACAACGAGCCATTGCGGTTGCACCATCTCCTTTCATAACTCATCAGCACAACCTCAGTGGGAATGTCTTGATGCTCCTCTCAGTTCTCATCTGTGGGGTCATCTGCTGCCTCGGGTTACACTACATCATTCGCTGTACAATCAGACGTTCTTCAAGTCTTCTGATCTCCGAGCCTATCTCAAGTCTTCCAACACCACGAGGTTCACAAAACAAAGGAATCAAGAAGAAAGTTCTTAGGATGTTCCCGGTCGTGAGTTACTCACCTGAGATGAACCTGACAGGGCTTGGAGAAGAGTGTGTCATCTGTTTGTCAGATTTTTCTTCCGGTGAAAAGCTCAGGCTGCTCCCTAAGTGCAACCACGGGTTCCATGTTCGTTGCATCGACAAGTGGCTTCAACAACATTTGACTTGTCCCAAATGCAGACACTGTCTAGTTGAGACATGTCAAAAGATCTTAGGTGACTCCAGTCAAGTGATGGAAACACGAACAGAGAGTGTAATTGTCATGATTGCTCCTCTAGAACCTGAAGGAAGAGTAAACACTTTTAGAGAAAGCAGCTAGATAGGTTACTTCAATTTTTTTATGTCTTTCTTTTTTTTAACCTGTAGCACAAAGTGTATACAGAGAGAATATTTCTCACTTGTCAATAGCATCTCACTTAGTTACATCAAACTTCTCTTTGCAAAGTTATTTTACTACGGTAAATGTAAATTACGCCTTCTTATGTAATTAAACCAAAAAGCTACCAAGTTAAATTAATATAACAATAATACAAATTTCTCTCCTGAAGATGATATCTCAGCATTTTAGAGCTTTCTAAAGATGACACATCTGCAAAAATATTTACTAATCAAAACATTTTATTAATACAAATTTACACATCATCTACTAACTTTATTATTTTTAACTTAAACCCATAAAAAACCTAAATATTTTTCTTTGTTAATCTCTGTTTTATTATTTGCCAAACCCAAGTCCAAATAATAAATAACAACAAATAAAAAAATTATTTTTTACCATCCTTAAATTCAAATAATAAATAACAACATATAAAAAATTAAATATTTGTTTTATATTTTTGCCAAAGCGAAACTCAAATAATAAATAACAGTAAAAAAAAAATTAAAATTTCTAACTATGTGTTTGCTTGATAGAGATGTATATGATTAAAGAAAGTGTAGACTCGTCATCAACTATGCTTCTATAACAACAACTCAAAAAGTATTATATTATAAGAAGCTCACACATCAACAAAAATTTGAACCAATAAAAACATAACAATAATACATATCATTAACACACTAATAAAATCAGTTTATATTTATGCTGACCCATTAAAAAGCCTAAATTTTACAAAAAAAATGGAAGTCGAAAGCAAATGAGGAGAAGCTCATACCACCACAGCTTGGAGATTCGCATTTTCGGTGGTTACCGAGAACAAATTTTCTTGGGTTTGACGGGAATAGAGAATTTTTTGGTTTCGGTAGGAAAATGTGATTTTCAGTTTTGGTAGGAAAACATAATTTCTCGGTTATGGTGGAAACAAGGCGAAAAATGTGAATTTTGGGTTTTGGTGAGTTTTTTTTTTTATTTTGACTCGAAAACAAAATATCTTAGTTTTGATGAGAAAATGCGAGAAAAATGCAACTTTTCAACTTTAATGAAAAAATATGATTTCTCGGTTTTGATAGGAAATACAAATTTTCGGCTTTTGATGAATAATGTGATTTTTTTTCGCTGAAAATTGTAATTTGACAATTTTAGTAGAAAATGCAATTTTTCGGTTTGATGGGAAAACACAATTTCTCGATTTTGGTGAGAATAAGCAATTTTTCGGTTTTGATGGGAAATGCAAATTTTCAGTTTTTGACATATAATGTGATTTTTTGGTTTTCGTAAGAAACGCAATTTCTCAGGAGATAATGCAATTTTTAGTTTTAGCAGGAAATTTTAGTTTATCAGTTTTGGTTGGAAGGCGTGATTCTTGGTTTGACGAGAAAACTAATTTTTCTTTTGTTTTGGAAAGAATAGACGATTTTTCGGTTTTTGAAAAAAAAAAATTTCGGTTTTGACGGGAAAATATAATTTTTTTTGGTTTTGCACGAAGATGAAATTTTTATGTTTTGGTGAAGAAACTTGATTTCTCTGTTTTGGCGGGAAACCATAGGTTCTCGCGGAAAAATGTGATTTTTTTTGTTTTTGGGGGAAAAAAGGTAATTTTTTTGTTTTGGTGAGAAAATGAAATTTCAGATTTGATGAGAAAATAAATTTTTTGGTTTTGCCGGAAATAGGAGATTTTTTAGCTTTGTGGGAAAATGAAATTTTTTTATTTTCTCGGAAATGCAATTCCTCAGTTTTTGTAAAAAAATAAAATTTATCTGTGCTAAATTTTCAAGTTACAATATGTTTACAATAACCAAAATTGAATTATTTAACTTCAACTAAATTGATATTTCAACAGTTCAAACAGAACTTTTATTTAGTTCTAAAGCAACAACAATGGTTTTGATATCACTGTTATTGATTATAGTTTGATAGTTTGAGAAACATATGTTTATAATAAATATTTGGTAAATAAAATTTATAATTTAAAATAATCAAATTAATAATATTTTTTTTGAAATGGCAATTTGTTGTTGACAAAAAAATGGTAATTTGCTTTATATAATTTTAAAAGAGGATCAAATGATAATTTAGTAGAAAAAAATTACATTTGGCATTAGCATGAAAGTACTTAAAAATGTATTATTTTATTCTTACATATACATTTATAGATAGTTAGCTAAACAAATTTGGTAGTAGATTATAATTTTGAAAAATAAAAAATTAAGGATATATAATGTTTATTCAGATTTAAAACATATAAATACATAACTTAAGCTAATACAAAATAAATATAATACTTATTTATATCATAAAAATAATTTTATTATATTAAAAATATATACAAAATCTAGAAAAATATAAATACCTAATATCTTTAATTACAACATTTAACCCGATTAATAACTGATTATTTTTAACAATATTGCTGTTACAACTTACAAAATGACATGTAATTATATATCTGCAACATAGGATTAGCAACAATTAGTTATTTCTTATTCATGACAATGAAGTTGTTTTGATGACCATAAAAAGTAAATCACAGAGATGAATGTATTACCCAAAGAAAAAGAAGCAAGAAACAGACTGAAACTTCAAAAAAAAAATAAACGGTTTCTAAAATTAGGTTACTATTACCTTGACTATATATCATCATCTAAACCAATCCAACATTCTCATCCAAACATCCTCTTCGCAATAAAGAGACTTTTTTAATACTCACTTAATTATTATCGATGGTTGCAGCTTTGTTCACGATGATGTTTTCGGCACATATCTCACATGCAAATAACAAAGAAATGTGTGTCAAACACTGTGTCCCAAACCAGTGTTTGAAAGAGATAAAAAATGCAACTCCTAAGATGTGCGAGGAAGCTTGCAAAAATCTTTGCAGTAAACAACAATCTGGTCACGAAAAGTACATCGTTCCTCGGGGTACAAGTTGGTTTTGTGACACTTTCCCTAAAGCATGCGAATATTAATCTAAAATTATAAAAGCTTGCAATGCTTCGTTCTTTCTCTCTCTCTCTCTATATACACGTGTCTATTGTTCTCACATGATAAAATCATTTTACACCTGTAACAAATATGCATGTCAATCACTCATCAGTTATTATATTTTTATGTCTTATTTTTCTAGCTAAGAGCAAACTCATCGGTTACTTTTGAGTGTTAATTGATAAGAGCACCGTGTCCCTTCTCTGTGTATTACATAGTTTTTAACTGGTGACCATAAGAAATGGAAAGGAATATTAAATTCTTTATTATTCCTTAAAAATTACATTATTTAAAAGGAACTAGATAGCTGGCCCACATATAATGTGCAGGTATGAAAAATTTATAAAAAATTAATTATTAATAATATATATTATTAATAATAAATAAGTGATTGACCTGTTTTGATAATATATTTGTTAAAAAAATTTGTTTGTAAAAAAGTGTTTTAATAGATTTGAAAAATTGAGTCATAGTAAATAATAAAACATATACAAAAATTTAAAATATTTTTTAAAAAATTATAAAATAAAATAAAATAATTCTTCGTTATTTGTTATTTTCTACTTTTTATTTATATTTTTCATCTTTTTATATATTTTTCTGTCAGTTTATGTCCTATTTCTGGTTCTTAATTCTCACTATATAATTGAAATACATTCACATATAATATAAACTTTTCATCTTTACTTATAGTGAGACAAAATAAGATGATAATAAAAGTGAAGAAATTCTCCTTCTAAAATTTTGATGCCGCAAAATTTCACACAACAAACAACTGAACTTATAAATATTTTGCTAAAAACTTATTTAAAATAAGATTTCAAAATTTTCCATCAAAAAACAGATTTCACAAATTTCATGCCAAAAACATGAATAGGTAACTTTCACACCCAAAAAATTACGTCAAAAATATGATCTAAAAACACTTTATCAAAATTTTGATTTTGTGAATTTTTCGTCAAAAAGTGAATTCATAAAAAAAATTCACCAAAAACTTTACATTAAAAATGTGATTCTAAAAACTACAAATCAAAATTTTGATTTCATGAATTTCCTGCTATATAAGTGAAACCATAAATCTTCCGTCAAAAAACCTTATTTAAAAATATAATTTTAAAAAACTTTTTTGAAAATCTGATTTCAAAATTTTTTCGCCAAAAACATGAATTTGTAACTTTCCCACCAAAAATATTTATTTTAGAGTATTTTAATTTGATTTCGTGAGATATCAAAAAGTTTCTCGCTAAATAGGTTGTCACAAATTTTCTGCTAAATATTTGAAATGCGTAAATTTTTTTAGCAAAATTTTTGTGTCAAAATGTAATTTCAAATCTATTTAACAAAAAAATAATTTTTCCAAATACTTTCGTATACAATCGTATACAAGAGAATCAATCTACCTAATTACAGAATATATGCAATAATTATTCAATTATTATGTTTCCTAATCTATCACTCCCCCGCAGTCGTAGTGTGTGGTGGTTGAATGTTTAGACTGGATCGAAAGCTTGTAAAGAGAGAGGATGGAAGTCCTTTGGTGAAAATGTCTGCATATTGGTGTGCGGAAGGAGCATGAAGGACTCGGACATCACCAACAGCAACTCGTTCTCGTACGAAGTGGAGATCAATCTCAACATATTTAGTGCGTTGGTGTTGAACTGGATTTGTGGAGAGATAAACGGCATTGGCGGTGGAGATCGGACAGTGAAGTTCAAGAAGCAGGTTACGTAGCCAGGTTGTTTCAGCCAATGCATTTGCGACACCATGATACTCCACTTCTGCACTTGAAGGCGATACGGTGGGCTGTCTTTTTAAGGACCAGGATTCAAGATTGTTGCCGAGGAAAACGCAAGCCAGAAGTGGAGCGTCGTGTGGTGGTGCAGCCTGCCCAATCGGCATCAGTGTATGATGTGGTTGCAGTTGGAGACCGTGTGTGATGGTTCCTTTGATGTATCGGATGATGCGTCTGAGAGCGTTTAGATGTGGTTCGTGAAGGTCATGCATATGTAGACATACTTGTTGAACGGCATAAGCTATGTCCGGTCTTGTGAATGTGAGATATTGTAAGGCACCAGTGAGGCTACGGTAGAGCGTTGGGTCTGCGACAGGAGGTCCAACATTTGCAGCAAGCTTAGATAATGTGTCTGCTGGTGTGGAACAAGTGTTACAGTTGGACATTTTTGCTCGATGAATGATGTCTACAGCATAATTTTGTTGACTCAAGAACATACCATTGCTGTCCCTGTTAATAGCAATGCTAAGAAAATGGTGAAGTTTACCAAGACCGTCATATTAAATTTAGAGTTTAGAGATGTTATGATCAACTGTAATAGTGTAGTGGAGGATGATGTGAGATCAATGTCATCAACGTAAAGAAGAAGATAGGCCAGATCTTTGTTCCGCGACAACAAAGAGACCCGTGCAATCCAGTTGGAAAATGAACTGTGCAACCTCATGATTGGAGATCTCTCGGTTCATGACTATTGCCAAAAGTTAAATAAAAGATTATTTAAGTTTGAGAGAGAAGTTGTTGACAAAAAACAAAAGAAAAAAGTTTGAGAGAGAAGCTCTCATGATAAGAGCACAAACCGTGTCCGTGTCCATTTTCAGTGTATTACAGAATCACTATATAGTGGTACAATTGTATACAAGAGAATCAATTTACCTAATTACAGAATATATACAATAATTGTTCAATCATTATGTTTCCTATTCTATCATTGAGAACCCTAAAAAAATCTGAGATATTCTATTATATAGTGTTGTTTTATTATTGGCTATATCTACAAGTTGTTTTAAGTATCTCACTATTTAAATAATAGAAAAAATGAAAAAAGAAGAGAGAAGATAAAAAATGATTTTGGTTTAACAATCTTAACAATAAATTGTGAGATACGTGTTTAAGGTTTGTCACTTTGTACTTCGTACTTCTATTTCAAAAAAGTATATTCGTAAAAAGTTTTGAAAATGAAATTTAAAAATTATTATAACTTAAAATTTAGTTATTTAACTAAATAATATTAAAATTATTAATAAAATAATTATAAGATATTTTTAAAATATTTTAACCGATAGGCATGATAGGGGACTCAAATGATGTAACATCCATACTGTAAGATTCTCAACCGATAGTCAAGTGATAAACCCATCCAATAAGATAACACCTTGACACTTGGCATACCGATGTCAAATACGCTATGGAAAATGTAGAGTTGATCCATAATTCCATCACAGTGGAGAGAATGCATCCTCATACCAAAATCTAAAAATGAGGGTGTGATGCAAGATAAGTGAAAAACCATTCACCTCCATCAACACCAAACACGGTTAAACATCCAATTAGTCTCACCATGTTGATGCCTCAAAATCTACTTGATATCTTAGTCGTTTTCACATGTTCTAACTACGATATTTTAGGAGATACTGCAGTATAAATAGCAACATGTCATAAATAAGGTTATCAAAACAAAAAAACAGGTCATAAACTAATGATGGTTCAAATTAATAAGGGTTGAAAAGTTCAATTAACAAGCATTTCTCGACTAAAAAGTAGTTTTTTAGTAGTATTATAAACATAGTAGCATTACATAATTCAGAACTATGCTAATAATAATATAATGGAGAAATTTTGTCGGCATACCGCGTTTATAAAGCAAAAGATCTGCACACAATAGGCTGTGCCAAAATGAAGTTAAGAACGATGAACACGCACAACGATGAACAGCAGATATTATCAAGAACACTGAACATTGTCTAGTCAAAGGGTTCCCATGACAAAAGAAGATATTTAGTAGGAACGTTGAACGAATAGATATTTAATTAAAAGTTCACCAGAATACTAACACTGAGAATTATCAAGACAAGAAAGATATTTAGTTGGGGCAATGAACAAGAAGATATTTACTTAAAGTTCGCTACAAAACTAATACTGAGAATTAGCATTGACGAGTATGTAATCAACACAACAATAATCCATAAGTCTCTCCATGGCTTGACACATCAGCATTTTCAAGTTTTTAGGAGATGACACTTCAGCAAAAAAAAATACCAATAAAAACATTTCATTAATACAAGTCATCAATATATTTTAACTTTTAAATTTAAACTCATTAAAAACCAAAATATTTTTATTGTTGATTTTAGTTTTATTTTTTGGTCAAGCCTAAGCCCAAATAATAAATAATAGCAAATAAAAAAAAATTGTTTTATTTTTTTGCCAAACCCAAATAATAAATAACAACAACTAATAAAATTAAATCTATGTTTTATATTTTTGCCAAACCGAAACTCAAATAATAAATAACAGCAAAAAAAATTAAAATTTATACCTATGTGTTTGCTTGATAGATACGTATATGATTGAAGAAAGTGTAAACTCATCATCAACTATGCTTTCATAACAACAATGCAAAAAGCGTTATGTTATAAGAAGCTCACACATCAGAAAAAATTTGAACCAGTAAAAACATAACAATAATACATATTATTAACACACTAATAAAATCAATTTACTATTTTGCTGACCCATTAAAAAGCTCAAAGTTTACAAAACAAAAAATGGAAGGCGAAAGCAAATGAGGAGAAACTCAGACCACCACAGTTTGGAGATTCGCATTTCCACTGGTTACTGAGAACAAATTTTCTTGGGTTTGGCGGAAATAGAGAATTTCTTGGTTTTGGTAGAAAAATGTGATTTTCATTTTTGGTAGGAAAACATAGTTTCTCGGTTATGGCGGAAAAAAGCGAATTCTCGGGTTGGCGGAAAAATGTGAATTTTTGGTTTTGGTGAGAAATAAAAAATTTGATTTTGACGAGAAAATGCGAGGGAAATGCAACTTTTCAATTTTGACGAAAATTACAATTTCTCGGTTTTGATAGAAAATACAATTTTTCGGCTTTTGATAAATAATATAATTTCTTGATTTTTACGGAAAATTGTAATTTGACAATTTTGGCAGAAAATATAATTTTTCGGGTTAATAGAAAAGCAAATTTTCTCGATTTTGGCGGGAATAAACAATTTTTTGGTTTTGATGGGAAATGCAAATTTTCAGTTTTTGACAATAATTTGAATTTTTGGTTTTCGAGGGAAAATATAATTTTTTAGTTTTTGCGGGAAACGCAATTTCTCATGAGATAATGCAATTTTTGGTTTTCGCGGAAAATTGTAGTTTATCGGTTTTGGTAGAAAAACGTGATTCTTGATTTGATGAGAAAAATAATTTGTTCTTGTTTTGGTGGGAATAGACGATTTTTGCGGAAAAATATCTTTTTGGTTTTGACGGGAAAATACTATTTTTCTTGTTTTTGCAGGAAGATGAATTTTTTTGGTTTTAGTGAAAAAACTTGATTTCTCTGTTTTGATGGGAAAACACAGGTTCTCGCGGGAAAATGTAATTTTTTAGTTTTTGAGGGAAAATATAATTTCTTTATTTTGGTAGTAAAATGAAATTTCAGGTTTGACGAGAAAATGAATTTTTTTGGTTTTGGGGGGAATACGCGATTTCTCAGTTTTTTGGAAAAATATATTTTTTTGTTTTGTCGAAAAATGCAATTTCTCGGTTTTTGTAAAATGATAAAATTTTTCTGTGCTAATTTTCAAAGTTACAATATGTTTATAGTAACCAAAATTGAATTATTTAACTTCAACTAAATTGATATTTCAACAGTTCAAATAGAACTTTCTATTTAGTTTAAAAGTAATAGTAATGATTTTGATATGAATGTTATTAATTATAGTTTGGTAGTTTTAGAAACATATGTCTATATAAATATTTGATAAACAAATAAATTTTATAGTTCAAAATAATTATATTAATTAATATTTTTTAAATAGCAATTTGCTTTATATAATTTCAAAAAAGGATCAAGTAGCAATTTAGTAGTGAAAATAAATTATATTTACCATTAGCATGAAGGTACTTAAAAATGTATTGTTTTATTCTTACATATACATTTATAGATAGTTAGCTAAACAAATTTGATAGAAGATTATAATTTTAAAAAATTAAAAAATTAATGATATATAATATTTATTCAGATTTAAAACATATAAATACATATTTTAAGCTAATAAAAAATAAATATAATACTCATTTACATTATAGAAATAATTTTATTATATTAAAAATATATACAAATCTAGAAAAAATATCCTGCAGCGTAGCGCGGATAAATAACTTAAATAATAAGTTCCACCAAAGATAGTCACAAAAATTCAACACCATTGGATCCAAACAATTTCCACATCATAAATGCATCCAGCAAATTTTTTATTTGAAAATTCCCAGACCTGGTCCAAGTCACGTTAGTTCACTTTATCAAGAATCAACACAAGACAAACATGTTATATATATATATATATATTAAAAAATAAAAAGTTTTCTATTTTAAAGTGAGACAAAAAGAAAAGATTGCAAAATTCAATATTAAAACTGTGATAGTGTACCTATGCTTTATGGGCAAAAATGAATAATCAGCATTTAAGAATTCATCAAACTGATAACGCTATTTTTCTTTAATTATAGAAATTATCTTTTTTGGTGGGAATAGACGATTTTTGTGGAAAAATATCTTTTTGGTTTTGACAGAAAAATACTATTTTTTTGTTTTTGCAGGAAGATGAATTTTTTTGGTTTTGGTGAAAAAACTTGATTTCTCTGTTTTGATGGGAAAACACAGGTTCTCGCGGGAAAATGTAATTTTTTGGTTTTTGAGGGAAAATGTAATTTCTTTGTTTTGGTAGGAAAATGAAATTTCAGCTTTGACGAGAAAATGAATTTTTTTGGTTTTGGCGGGAATAGGCGATTTTTCAGTTTTGTGGGAATATATATTGTTTTTTGTTTTGTCGGAAAATGCAATTTCTCGGTTATTGTAAAATGATAAAATTTCTCTGTGCTAATTTTCAAAGTTACAATATGTTTATAGTAACCAAAATTGAATTATTTAACTTCAACTAAATTGATATTTCAACAGTTCAAATAGAACTTTCTATTTAGTTTAAAAGTAATAGTAATGATTTTGATATGAATGTTATTAATTATAGTTTGGTAGTTTTAGAAACATATGTCTATATAAATATTTGATAAACAAAAAAAAATTATAGTTTAAAATAATCATATTAATTAATATTTTTTTAAATGCCAATTTACGTTATATAATTTCAAAAGAGGATCAAGTAGCAATTTAGTAGTGAAAATAAATTATATTTACCATTAGCATGAAGATACTTAAAAATGTATTGTTTTATTCTTAAATATACATTTATAGATAGTTAGCTAAACAAATTTAATAATAGATTATAATTTTAAAAAATTAATGATATATAATGTTTATTCAGATTTAAAACATATAAATACATATTTTAAGCTAATAAAAAATAAATATAATACTCATTTATATTATAGAAATAATTTTATTATATTAAAAATATATACAAATCTAAAAAAAATATCACACAACGTAGTGCGGGTAAATAGCTAGTTAAATAATAAGTTCCACCAAAGATAGTCATAGAAATTCAACACCATTGGATCCAAACAATTTCTACATCATAAATGCATCCAGCAAATTTTTTATTTGAAAATTCCCAGACCTGGTCCAAGTCACGTTAGTTCACTTTATCAAGAATATATATATATATATATATATATATATATATTAAAAAATAAAAAGTTTTCTATTTTAAAGTGAGATAAAAAGAAAAGATTTCAAAATTCAATATTAAAACTGTGATAGTGTACCTATGCTTTATGGGCAAAAATGAACAATCAGCATTCAAGAATTCATCAAACTGATAAAGCTATTTTTCTTTAATTATAGAAATTATCAGTCCGACATCAATCAGCAAGCATCTTGAGCTATATATAAGGCCACTTTGAAATCCCTAAAACTTTAAGAAGCAATAACCAAACAAAGCCAAGCAAAACAGAGCTAAAAGACTATGATCCTAAGCTTTTTCAAAAGAGTAAGAAAAATGTCTGCAAACGATTTATCTTCTTCCGCTCAAGCCTTCCAAGAACAAGTCCTTGGTGGTTTTGTCTCTAGAAAGCTGCTTCTGCACAACCCATTTGACCACAACACTCAACGAGCTATTGAGATCCAACCATCTTCTCTCATTACACATGACAACAACCTCAGTAGTAATGTCCTGATGCTTCTCTCAGTCCTTATCTGTGGCATCACCTGCTGCGTCGGGTTACACTACATCATTCGTTGTGCAATTAGACGTTCTTCGAATATCATGATCTCTGAGCCTATCTCAAACCCTTCAACACCACACGGTTCACCAAACAAAGGAATCGCAAAGAAAGTACTTAGGATGTTCCCGGTCGTGAGTTACTCACCTGAGATGAACCTCCCGGGGCTTGGCGAAGAGTGTGTCATCTGTTTGTCAGATTTTGTTTCCGGTGAAAAGCTCAGGCTGCTCCCTAAGTGCAACCACGGGTTCCATGTTCATTGCATCGACAAGTGGCTTCAACAACATTTGACTTGTCCGAAATGCAGACACTGTCTAGTTGAGACATGCCAAAAGATCTTAGGTGACTCCAGTCAAGTGATGGAAACACCAAGAGAGAGTGTAATTGTCATGATTGCTCCTCTAGAACCTGAAGGAAGAGTAAACACTTTTAGATAGGAGACTTCAACTTTTTTATGTCTTTTCTTTTTTATTGCCTATAGCACAAAATGTATACAAAGAGAATATTTCTCACTTTTCAATAGCATTTTACTAAGTTACAATCACTACACATAACAAAAAAAAGTCAAAAAGTCACTAGACAGAATAAATGGTCCCAATAATAAATGTCAAGATTAGTTTAGTCCACGAAATGCAATTACGGTCCAGACTTGATCACATTACTGTAAGTGTGGTAACTTAATGATTTGTTATTCACATTAGCAGTAGCTTATATACACAATACATATACGATCTCAACAAGAGATTTGATACAGAGAAGATTTTATTCTATCAACACAAGATCTTTGGAGCATATTAAGAATATCCGGAATATACTAACATTTTTCCTCAAGATTGACCATTATGTAATGATATTAGCTCTTTCAAATCAACATACAGAAAATAAATTATTTTTATTAAGAGAGTAAAAATTAACATGTTGTTAGAAGCATTTTAGAGTCTATTGAAATTATATATTATGAAAGTGAAGTTCGGTTAGCTAAGAGAGAGTGTTCAATATATTCAAATAATATAATTCAATGATTTTATTTGGATGTTCAATATCATTTTCTTGAATTCTTATATAAATATTTTTTTTAAAAACAATATGTATCATTCTTTTGGTCACGTTAAATAGAGTTTCATTTTTTTCTATTTTTTCTTCTCTAACATAAAGAATGTAACATCAATGCAAAGGTGCACGTATAAAGAAATGGCCATTAAAATTTGCATCTTAAGTTTTAGGTTTGGTTATAAAGTAAAATTTACAATTTTAAATAGATTCTGTTTTTCACGTAATTCAGTAATATATCATATTTGCATATATATTATTATTATTATTATTATTATTATTATTATTTTTTTTTTTTTTTTTTTTTTTTTATATATGCTTATATTTTTCTTAGATTTTGTATATGTTTTGCTCATTTTTTCCTTTATGGAGCTTCACTTATTTCACCTGAATGTTTTGAATTGAAGGTTTTAGAAACGAAAAGAATCTAATGAAAAGATTATTTGACGAAATTTCGCTAGAAGGGTCATGGTATCTTCTTCCGCCGGGGTTCCTCCCAAGGATCCACAAGAGGAACCAGACACTGAACTGTCTGAAACATATATGGTCTACTCTCAACCTGCTGAGATGTGCAGTATCTAGCCCATAATCCAATCTTCTTGATGCACTCTATGGTCTCTTGGTCGTTTGCTATGTTCCATTCAATCGAGTCCAGGAAACTTATATCTTTGATCTTCGGACTCAGCCACATCACCAAGTTTCCCTCATCCTCGCTCATTCCAGTGATTATCTCCATTAGGAACACCCCAATGCATAGACGTCCGCCTTTTTTGTTACCCTTCTACTAGCTACATATATAATTTTAAAAACAATTAGCAAATACACTTATAGACGTTTAAAAATGAAATGAATTTATAGAATTTAACTTACAACGTAGTGCGGGTTTTAGTAGCCGAAGGTTCCTGCCACTTTTGCTGTCTCAACTGAGCTACTCCCTCGGGTGCGACGATCATACATCCAAAATCTGAAATCTTCGCTCTCATCCCATCTCCTATGAGTATGTTGGATGGCTCAAGTCTCTGTGGATGTAGTTTTTTCTCGGTAGGCCCTGAAGATACTGAATCCCCTTCGCTTCATATTCACTCATATCGCTTTGCTACTTGAGAAATAAGTGAATGAACATAATATTTTTTGTTGAAGTTAATTCAGTATATCACTTTTCGCATCCACGAAACTTAAAATTGTTCAAAAGCTTACGATATTAGCTCTGTCAAATCAACATACAGAAAATAAATTTTTTTTATTAAGAGAGTAAAAATTAACATGTTGTTAAAGTATTTTAGAGTCTATTGAAATTATATATTACGAAAGTGAAGTTTTACATCGGTTAGCTAAGAGAGAGAGTTTTCAATATATTCAAATAATATAATTCAGTGATTTTATTTGGATGTTCAATATCATTTTTTGAATTCTTATATAAATATATTTTTTAAAACAATATGTATCATTCTTTTGGTCACGTTAAATAGAATTTCATTTTTTTCTATTTTTTTTCCTCTCTATCATAAAGAATGTAACATCAATGCAAAGGTGCACGTATAGAGAAATGGCCATTAAAATTTGCATTTTAAGTTTTAGGTTTGGTTATAAAATAAAATTTATAATTTTAAATAGATTCTGTTTTTCACGTAATTCAGTAATATATCATATTGCGTATATATTATTATTATTATTATTATTATTATTATTATTTTCTTATATATGCTTATAATTTTCTTAGATTTTGTATATGTTTTGCTCATTTTTTCCTTTATGGAGCTTCGCTTATTTCACCTGAATGTTTTCAATTGAAAGTTTTAGAAACAAAAAGAATCTAATGAAAATATTATTTGACGAAGTTTCGCTAGAAGAGTCATGGTATCTTCTTCCGCAGGGGTTCCTCCCAAGGCTCCACAAGAGGAACCAGATCTGTTCTACTCTCAACCTGCTCAGATGTACAGTATCTAGCCCATAATCCAATCTTCTTGATGCACTATATGGTCTCTTGGTTGTTTGCTATGTTCCGTTCAATCGAGTTCAGGAAACTTGTATCTTTGATCTTCGGACGCATTATGTAATTATCATGATTGCTCCTCTAGAACCTGAAGGAAGAGTAAACACTTTTAGATAGGAGACTTCAACTTTTTTTTATGTCTTTTTTTTTTTTTTGCCTGTAGCACAAAATGTATACAGAGAGAATATTTCTCACTTTTCAATAGCATTTCACTGAGTTACAATCCTTACACATAACCAAAAAAAGTCAAAAATTCACTAGACATAATAAATGGTCCTAGTAATGAATGCCAAGATTAGTTTAGTCCACGAAATGCAATTACGGTCTAGACTTGATCACGTTACTGTAAGTATGGTAACTTGATGATTTGTTATTCATATTAGCCGTAGCTTATATACACGATACATATACGATCTCAACAAGAGATTTGATACAGAGAAGATTCAATTCTATCAACACAAGATCTTTGGAGCATATTAAGAAAATCCAGAATATACTAACATCTCCCCTCAAGATGGACCACTGGAACGGAGTCCAATCTTGTCTATAAGCTGTTGAAACTTCGGACGTGGCAAAGGTTTGGTCAGAGCATCAGCTAGTTGGTCAGCTGAGCAAACATAGGAGACACGAAATGAACCATCTTGAACCTGGTCCCGAACAAAATGGTAATCCAGAGCCACATGTTTCATATGTGTGTGAAAGACAGGATTTGCAGATAATTGTGTTGCGCAAATATTGTCACAGTAAATCGTCGGTGTTTCCGTGAGCTTAATCCCAAGTTCGTTCGCAACATAGCCGACCCAATAAAGTTCTGTAGCAGTGCCTGCAACAGAATGATACTCTGCCTCCGTAGAGGACTGAGCAACTGTCTTCTGCTTGCAAGAGGCCCACGAGACGGGTTGCATGCCGAGATATACAATATACGCACCAGTAGAGGTATAATCATCACGATTCCCAGTTCAATCTGCGTCTGAATATGCATGGACAGATAGGGGAGTCGGCGCCGAGAAGAATATACCTCGAGTGACTATTCCTGCCAGATAACGAAGAATCCTTTTAATAGCTTCTCAATGAGCATCTGTGGGAGTGCATAAACTGCGAGAGACGATTCACGGTGAAGGAGATGTCCGGTCTTGTTAGGCCGAGGTATTGCAGACTTCCCACCGTTGCCCTGAATTGAGTGGGACCGTCAAGAGGAGTGCTAAGTGACGTCGTAAGGATCTGAGAAGAACACATTAGAGTTTCCACAGGTTTGGCGTTCTCCATCTTCGTGCGATGTAGAAGATCAGTAATATAGCGCTGCTGAGTAAGCCGGAGGACATTGGTGTCACGATGAGCTTTTAAGCCTAGAAAGAATGAGAGCTTGCCAAGATCCTTGAGAGAAAACCGAGCTGCAATAGTTGTAATGAAGTCATTCACCAAGTGAACAGAGCTGCCCGTGACCACAATATCATTGACGTAGATGAGGACATAAACAAAATTAGATCCCATCTTCAGAATGAATAATGAGGCATCACCAAGAGACATAGTCAAGCCGGCTCCCAACAGAAATGTTTTGAGTTCATTGTACCATGCTCTATGGCCTGTTTTAACCCATAAAAAACTTTCTTCATGCGACAGACGTGATCCGGTTTGTCTTTGTCAACGAACCTCGGAGGGTGAATCATGTACACTTCTTCATTCAAGATCCCTTGAAGGAACATATGATTGACATTCCAGCTGTCGTAGGGGTCAATCACGAGCCACAGCCACACCAAGAACTAATCGGATGGTAGCATGTTTGATGACTGGACTGAAAGTGTCATGAAAATCAATTCCTGGTTGCTGATGGAACCCCTTAGCCACCAGTATCGCCTTAAACATGTCAACATAAACATCAGGTAAGCGTTTAATTGTAAAGACTCACTTACAGCCTATAATATTTTGAGCTGCAGTTCATGGTGTGAGATCCCAAGTTCCTTTACGAATCTGATTGTCAATCTCAACGCCCATAGCTCACCAATGCTCATCACGTAACGCCTCTGCCACTGTTCGAGTCTCCGTCTTATGGAGTTGAGCAATCCCTGCATACATGGGATTGGGTTTGTGAATGTTATTCATAACCCGAGTTGTCATGTCACGAGTGGGCACAGAGGTGTTCCGTTGACGATTTCGGTGAGTGGGCACAAGAGTGGGAGCCGCTATAGGTGAAACAGATTCCTATGATTCTGGTTCCGTAACTGATGGTGAGGGATCCGAGCTCAGGGGCGTAGGCTCAATGAGTGATGCCGGGCGATAGATAGGAACAATGGAAGCTGAGGGTGAAGCTAAAACAATGGGTGACAAAGGAGTAGACGAGAGAGAAATGGAGGGAGTGTGAAAGGGGAATGTCTCTTCGTCAAAAACAACATGGTAAGAGGTGTAGATGCGATTATTTGGGACATCGAGACAGAGAAAAGCACTTTGAGTCAAGGAATAACCGAGAAACACACACGGTAGAGACTTTTAGCTGAAATTATTTTGGCCATACGGACGAAGCCAAGGATAGAAGAGACACCCAAATGTTCAAAGTTTGGCGTAGTTTGGTTCTGTCTGAAACAGAAGTTGGAATGGGGAGGACTTTGCCAGTGTTGGAGTTGGCATTCTATTGATCAAATAGACTGCAGTCATAAAAGCATAAGACCAATACACCACAAGCATCTTCGCATGGGTAAGCAACGCTATACCAGTCTCCACAATGTGGCGATGACAGAACTCTGCAACACCATTTTGTTCTTGCTTGTATGGAGGAGTAGTCAGGTGTGTGACACCATGTGATGAGAAAAATGTCAGTAAGCTAATATACTCGCCACCATTGTTAGAATAAAGTGTCTTGATCGTGGTGTTAAATCGGTTTTCCACAAATGCTTTGAAAAGAGAGAATATTTGTGAGACCTGAGATTTTTATTTAAGAGGATAAAACCAAATGTAACGTGTGAAGTGATCGAAAAAGATGATGTAGTATTTGAATCCATCAACGGAATAAGTAGGTGCAGTCCACACGTCTGTGAAAATAATATCAAGAGAAGCAGAAAAATGAATTAAAGTTGTGGAAAATAGAAGCTTATGGCTTTTATTAATGGCACACGAGTTGCAAAACAAAGAAAAAGACAAAGAAATAGATGGTAATAAAAAAGCTAAAACAATATGACGAAGAATTGGAGGTGAGGGATGTCCTAAACAGGAGTGCCAAGTCGAAAGTGATGACTTGTTGCAGAAAAAAATCTGAAAATAGAGGAAAAGGAGTCGCCGGCCACTCATACACACCATCATTAGCCTTGCCGCTGAGGAGTGTTGCCCTCGTGCTGAGATCCTTCACCTGAAAAGTGAATGGACACAATTGAACCATAAAATTATTAGTACGACATAGCTTGTTGACAAAGATCAAGTTTCTCTGCAGTTGTGGAACACAAATAACATTTGTAAGAGCTAGAGGTCGAACTTGAGAGGGCAAGAGTGAGGAACCAGTATGTGTGATATTGAGGCCTGCTCCATTCCCAATCACCACATTGTCACCACCTTGATATGGCGAGTGTAGAGAGATATTCTGCAGGTCAGAGGCAATATGGTGAGACGTGCCACTGTCAAGTAGCCATGATGGAGCAGCCTCTACAGGTGACGCCGTAGTATAGTGAGCCTGCAAAGTCCATTGTTGTGGAGGACGTGGAGGAGGCTGAGAATTGCTCCACGGAGCAGAGTTCCCACGATAGTTGGACTGTTGCGGAGGCATCACGAGTTGGGGACAACGTCGTGCACTATGTTCCTGAGTACCACATATTTAGCACTTGCCAAGATAAGTCTTTGAGTTCCGATAGTTCCCACGAGATGCAGGTGTACCACGGGAGTTGGAGCGAGGCGGAGATTGCTGAGAATATTGAGCAGTGTTTGCAGTGACAGACGTAGAGACATTGTTGGTAGCGTTGGCGAGGGATGCTAGGGTATTCTCTCGATTGAGAAGCTTCTCATGAAGTTCCTCCACCGAGATGGGGATATCATGACCATTCACCATTTCCACAATTGCACGGAATTCTTCACCAAAGCCATCAGTGATGATGTCCAACAAATCTTCATGTTCAATCGTGGCTCCAAGGAGAGCCAGCTGATCTGTCTTGATGAGGATGTTGCAGATGTATTCTGTCACCACTTGAGTACCTTTAGAGATGTGTTTGAGTTGCTGCTTGAGCTGTTTCATATATCCTCTTGATGGACGTCTGTACGTGTTGGCCAAAGTAAGCCAGATCTCATGGCTTGTTAAAGTACGAGCAACAATAGGTTGAATATTGAGAGAGAGTACCAACAAGGGCAATGTAAAGCATCTGATCCTGGCGTTTCCAGGCAAGGTATATCGGATTAGGAATCGTCACGTTGTCAGCAGAAAGCATTATCGCTGGTGGAGCGGTCTCTTCAAAAAAGACATGGAGTTCATGCGCCTCAAGAAGAGCATGAACTTGGAACTTCCAAGTGAGATAATTGGAGGCTGAAAGCTTGATGATTCCAGTCATATTCACCGAAATCAATGGGTTTTTTGGATCATTGCCACTGAAAAAAGGGATGATTTCAGAGGAGGAGGTGTTGATTTGGATAGACATCGTAGTAGATGTGATCATTAAAGGAGCTAAAGAATCAATTTATGCCCTGATACCATGTAAGTATAGTAACTTGATGATTTGTTATTCACATTAGTCGTAGCTTATATACATGATACATATACGATCTCAACAAGAGATTTGATACAGAAAAAAATTTATTCTATCAACACAAAATCTTCAGAACATATTAAAAATATCCAGAATATACTAGCAGTTACATGCTTGATAGTGAAATATGCGCCAAGTTCGTGAACAAAAAAAATGCATCTGTCCACTTGACTCGACCAACTTAATAAACCGCTTCATACATATGGGTAGTGAGGATAGCAAATACCACATGTCACATGATTGTTCTTAATAATGATAGCAAAAGCAACTATGGACCCATCCCATAACAGAGCATACACCAACTAGCCTAAGTTAATTACTGTTTTATTTTCAACAATACATCTGTTACAACTTACGATGTAAAAACAAAATGACATGTAATTATATACCTGTAATGTAGGATTACCAACAATATTTTTTTTATTCATGACAACAAGGTTGTTTTGATGACCATGAATGTATTACCCCAAAAACAAGAAACAGATTGAAACTTTGAAAAACAAAAATCAAAAACGATTTCTAAAATTAGGTAACTTTTACCTTGACTATATATAATCATCTAAACCAATCCAATTTTCTCACAAAATCATTTTATCCAAAATAAAGAGACTTTTTTTTTAATACTCACTTAATTATTATCGGTTCATTAATAACGTTATGGCTGCTCAACTTTGGAAGAAAATATGCAGCTTCATAATGATTGCAGCTTTGTTCACGATGATGTTTTCGGCACAAATCTCACATGCAAATAACAAAGAAATGTGTGTCAAACACTGTGTCCCAAACCAGTGTTTGAAAGAGATAAAAAATGCAACTCCTAAGATGTGTGAGGAAGCTTGCGGAAATCTTTGCAGTAAACAACAATCTGGTCAAGAAAAGTACATCGTTCCTCGGGGTACAAGTTGGTTTTGTGATACTTTCCCTAAAGCATGCGAATATTAATCTAATACAAAAGCTTGCAATGTTTCGTTTTCTCTCTCTCCCTAGATATATATATTAATATATATATATATACGTGTCTATTGTTCTCACATGATAAAATCATTTTACACTGTAACAAATATGCATGTCATTCACTCATCGCTCACTGTATTTGTAAATCTTATTTTTCTAGCTAAGGGAATTCAAATGATGTCGCATTATTAACATTTAGACCCAAAAAAAAAAATGATGTAGCATCCATACTATGTTGGGACAATAAAATAAATCGTTTTAGACAAACAAAAAAAAGCAGTAGACCAAACTTGGTCCTGTAAGACCATCCACAATGGGAGTCTCTCGATGCTCTAAGATTCTCAACCGCTAGTCAAGTGATACACCCATCCTATGAGATAACACCTTGACACTTGGCATACCGATGCCAAATACGCTATGGAAAATGTAGAGTTGATACATAATTCCATCACAGTCGAGAGAATCCATCCTCATACCAAGGCTATGATGCAAGATAAGTGAAAAATCATTCACCTCCATCAAAACCAAACACGCGCGGTTAAACTTCCAGTTAGTCGTTTTCACATGTTCTAACTACGAGATTTTAGGAGATACTGCAGTATAAATGGAAGCAATATGTCATAAGTAAGGCTATCAAAACAAAAAAAAACAAGTTATTAACTAATGATGGTTCAAATAAGGGTTGACTGGATGGGATATAAAGTGTTGAAAAGTTCAATTAACAAGCATTTCTCGACTAAAAAGTAGCGTTTTGGTAATATTATAAACATAGTAGCATTACATAATTCAGAACTATGCTAATAATAATATAATGGAGAAATTTTGTCGGTATACCGCGTTTATAAAGCAAAAGAGCTGCACACAATAGGCTGTGCCAAAATGAAGTTCTCTTCGTTGTTAGGACCAAACCTAAAAAATATTAGTAAGAATGATGAACAAAAGACTATCAAGAACACCAATAGTTGTCAAGACAAAGGGTCCCCAAGACAAAACAAGATATTTAGTAGGAACGTTGAAGGAATAGATATTTAATTAAAAGTTCACCAGAATACTAACACTGAGAATTATCAAGACAAGAAAGATATTTAATTAGTTGAATGAACAAGAAGATATTTACTTAAAGTTCGCTACAAAACTAATACTGAGAATTAATATGGACGAGTAAAAAATTAAAGAATAGGTTCCACCAAAGATAGTCATAGATTGAAATTCAATACTGGAACATAGATAATTCAGAGACAGGCATAAGGTTCTGTGTTTTAATTTCCAGTTAATTTCTAGCAAAAGAGAACTTTAATTATAATGTTCCTTAAAACTTTTTCACAGAATGGTCCTTAAACACCACTGGATCCAAACCATTTCCACATCATAAATTCATCCAGCAAATCTTTTATTTGAATATTCCCAGAAATGTTTCAAGTCACGTTATTTCAGCTCTTTGTTCCAAGTCACTTTATCAAGAATCAACACAAGACAAACATGATTATTAAAAAAAAGAGTTATTTCTTGCACAAAAAAAAAGAAGAGTTTTCTATTTTAAAGTGAGACAAAAAGAAAAGATTTCAAAATTCAATGTTAAAAAAATGATAGTGTCCCTATGCTTTATGGGCAAAACTGAACAATCAGCACTCAAGAATTCATCAAACTGATAAAGCTATTAGTCTCCAATTATAAAAAAAATCTCAGTCTCCAATCAGCAAGCATCTCGAGCTATATATAAGACCACTTTGAATTCCCCAAACAAAGCCAAGCAAAACAGAGCTAGGAGACTTTGATCCCAAGCTTTTTCAAAAGAGTAAAAAAAAATGTCTGCGAATGAATTACCTTCTTCGGCTCAAACCTTCCAAGAACAAGTCCTTGGTGGTTTTGTCTCTAGAAAGTTACTTCTGCACAACCCATTTGACCACAACACTCAACGATCCATTGAGGTCTCACCATATCCTCTCATAACCCATGACAACAACCTCAGTGTCCTGATGCTTCTCTCAGTCCTCATATGTGGCATCACCTGCTGCGTCGGGTTACATTACATCATTCGTTGTGCAATCAGACGTTCTTCGAGTATCATGATCTCTGAGCGTATCTCAAGCCTTTCAACACCACACGGTTCACCAAACAAAGGAATCGCAAAGAAAGCTCTTAGGATGTTCACGGTCGTGAGTTACTCACCTGAGATGAACCTCCCAGGGCTTGGCGAAGAGTGTGTCATCTGTTTGTCAGATTTTGTTTCCGGTGAAAAGCTCAGGCTGCTCCCTAAGTGCAACCACGGGTTCCATGTTCCTTGCATTGACAAATGGCTTCAACAACATCTGACTTGTCCCAATTGCAGACACTGTCTGGTTGAGACATGCCAAAAGATCTTAGGTGACTCCAGTCAAGTGATGGAAACACCAACAGAGAGTGTAATTGTCATGATTGCTCCTCTAGAACCTGAAGGAAGATTAAACACTTTTAGATAGGAGACTTTCACTTTTTTTTATGTCTTTTCTTTTTTTTTTGCCTGTAGCACAAAGTATATACAGAGAGAATATTTCTCGCTTTTCAATAGCATTTCCGTGAGTTACATCGAACTTCTCTTTGCAGAGATATTTTACCACGGTCAAATGTAAATTACGCATTCTTTCAATAACCAAAAATCTATACTAAATAAAAGAGACTATTTGGGGCTCCTTAGGCTATCCACCTAAGCAAAAAAAACTCTCTCCCACAATACCACGTGGCATCTCTTTCTTAAAGTTGAAAAATTAAAAAAAAAATAATAAGTTGAAAACCATAATTAGCTGGCTTATCATAGTAAGTACTACCAATTATTTAAATAAATACTAAATATCTACTTACAAAATTAATGCACGGATGGACTAATAATAATCCAACTTCTTCTTCTAGACGGACTCCATAAAAAGGAGAGGCAATTGAACGTTCAGGATCCCAATTTTAATTACCACATCATTGACGACACATCGGTTTACCACATTTATATCCCCATCTGTCTGATAATTTACAGAATTTCTATCACTATCGTTTTTTTAAATATACAATAATCACTTCTATGAAGAAAAAAAATTAAACTACAAACGGAAGAACACATAAAATACAAATAACTATCTTATAATATAGTCCACCTTCAAAAACAAACCACAAAACAAAATCTAAATCTATTTATTATGACTACTACCTTCATACAATCAAACGAAAAACAAACCAACTACTCTGTTACACACCGTCCATATACCCTACCAAAACGGAAACCAAACTAAAATAAACAATAACTTATATGTACTAATTACTAATTACACAAATTAAAGAGCCAATAAATTCCTAAACTGACAAAAAATTCTAAACAGCATAGCAATAACAAATACCTCCTATAAATAGTAAAATGTTTTACATCAAAATATGATTCGCCAAATATATTACACACAGCAAACAAAATGGCTGACCCACAACGTGTAAGCAACTCTTTCTCATATGCAACAAGGGCCAATGATACCGACACATCAAGCAAAATCCATCTCCTTATCAAACGACCACTCACACAACAAAGTGACATATCATCTACAACAATAAGAAGAAACATAGAATTTCTACTAATGTATCACAAAATTGGAGAGACGGACGCTTTAAGAATGGCAAAATATTTACCCGATTCATCGCTGCAGTGCTAATATCAACACACAGTCAAAGAGGTACGGCCATTAATATATATTTTACAGTTACAGATAACAATTTCCAGGCTACATCCAGGATCGACACAGACATTCTCATCGCCACTTTGAAGAGTGAACAAAATTCTGTGACTGTTGAGGAGGAAACAGATGAATGCTCAATCTGTCTACAGACATTGAAAGGAAGAAACGATATAAACCAACTAGCATGTACTCACTTATTCTACCATGAATGTATTGTCACTTGGTTGTATTCAAAGAAAAATTGCCCAATATATAGGGCAAGTGATCTTTAAATACATCTCCGAAGACGTTAATCATCTTTATACATCTTCTCTACTCTTCTCCTTTATACTCATCTGATCTCTTTGAATGCCTATATGCTGCAATCACATATTTTCTTAAAAAGGTTGCACGTATAAGAGATGTACACACAACACCTATACAATGATATAAACAAAAACCCCACATTCAAAGCTTTTTTGTGTACAGTTTGTCTTCACTAATTACACGGAATAATATGTTTCAGGTCGTGATGTCCTTAACGGGTATTTGCTGTGCATAAAGATATTTACTCCTTTCTCACCATGACTTCCATAAATTATTTAAGGAGGAACAACACAAATACAATCCAAGCCCAGAATAAACAAAGTATATAAGGCCCATATGTCAATTTGGTCACGTCAAATTCAGATCATGATTTCAATTATAGAGCATCATGCAGAAAAACCCTTTTTACCAAAGACTAAGAAATATCAACAGGCTGTTAAGTATATTACTCATAAAATAAAAACAAATATCTGAATTTTTTTAAACCGACACCACAATACACTGACAAAAAAAAAACAAAAAAGCAACAAATAATTATAATTTTGAAACGTTATCTAACCAACTTCACAAAAGAAAATAAAATATTTACTCCCCAAATTAACATTCTCAAAACCCAATAAATAAATTCACAATAATCAATAATATTCACCCAGCGAAAATCAATCAATTACACTAAATAGCAAACCGTAATACGCAAACTACGAACAACATATAAAAATCATTAAACAGATCCGTTAAGAAACAGGAGCCAAAACCACAAAAAAAAATATACCTATGCTAACTAGAAAAAAAAAACAAAGATGGGCTCTCAAACCAGGGAGAACACAACGCATGCAAAAGTAATCATTTCTTCATAATATAATATATATTAAGCTATAACACATACTAAATAAAGCAACATTTATCTTACCATTTTTTCAGCCGGACTGGTGCAGCAACACAGGCCCGCAAAATACACAGATTTATCAAATTTATGTTTAAGAGCTTACGAAGGGAGAATCATTGTTCGCATTTTTTGCATCATAGAAACATTCGACCACACAAACGAAGATCAAAGAATGGGATCCATCTATCTACTCATTGATGTAAACGTAAGACATTAAGTTCCCTTATTAAAACAAATTTTTTTACATATTTTCTTAAGTCATAACAATCCTCATAGGGTATAGTGATCGAGATGCATTTATCAATAATTGAACTGCAACAACATAAATTAAACGCGGGGTTGATATATGAGCTTTCCAAATTCATAGTTTTTTGAAAATAATCGGAGATATAAACTCACTCCTCATCAACATGTCATTCGCTTCACCCAACAAACTACATTTCTCGAAGTGAAGGAAAATTTACCTCAGATACCTACCAACAAATTCTCCATCAAAAGCTACAAACAACTACTACAGACTGCGGGTACAAGAGACGAGCTACCAGGTAAAGCAATTTAATTAACAACATTTTCTTTCCCCAATTCAATATTTTTATGCTATAATTATCATAAAATTACACTTCTAAAATAATATTAGATGTCCTCGGGAACATCCGCATCATTCAGGGTTCCGATCTGAAAAACCAAAACTCAAAATCAAAGGTTTTGGTAGGCTTACAGCTAAGCAGATACTTCATATACAGAAAAAAGAAGAAAAAAGAAAATTACTCACAAATTTAATTTACAGGAACAATATTATCAGACTGTTAATATGGGATGCATAAGCAGCAAATTTCCGCCATACACTCAACATCAAAGACAGAAAGTATACAACCATGCTTATCACAAGCGTCAATCCAAAAATATACAAAGGTATTAACTTTGAAATATGTTATTTACAGATCACTTTTTAATTTATCCAACTAGATTTAACTACACAACTTAATACTCCAAAATAAATGCAGGAAAACTACAGCTCCATTCTACTCCACTAACAAGGTTCTTCTTCACCCCCTCTACACACATCATATATTGAAGCTTCACGAAAATTTTTCGCAACATACAACATTAATTAATTAACGACCTCACAGCAAAATCAAATCAACTACGATACATCTTCAATTTTGTTCAATAAAATTGCATTTCTATATAAATAATAAGTCTCATGCATCTACTTCCAAATTAATACACCGAACATCATTATCAACCTACCATACTTTATATATTTCACATTACCTATAGATAATTCAGAACTCTTACGCTGCCACCATGTTTTTTCCTTACTAAAATAATAAAAATAACACACATATAAAACAAATACAAATCATTTAAATCAAACAATACATAATAAATATAATTTAATCTAAATATTAGCTACCAATCTAATATCAACAATATACTAATTGATTTAAATCACAATTAATTATCAAAATAAAACAATTACATATCCTGCGCGTAGCGCGGGGAAGTCCCTAGTTGATAAGTACTAGTCATACATTCTTATTTGTCACAATCACTACACATAACCAAAAAAGTCAGTAGACAAAATAAATAGCTTGCCTGTAATAAATGTCAAGATTAGTTTAGTTACATGCTTCTTTTTTAACATTTTGTTTTATTTATTGAAGTTAAACTTGATTTTGAGTTAAACTTAATTTTGGGTTTATAAAATAATTATTAGTTATTAGATTAGGCCCAAAATTAAGTCCAAGTTCTAGAATCTCTAGAATCTCTAGAAACATCACTAAAAATAATCATCTTCTTAAGTGTTCTAGAGAATTCTATTAGTTAAATATCTAGATAATTCTATAGATAATTCTAGATATTGTAGTTAAAAATCTAGATATTGTTATAGAGAATTCTAGAGATTAGAAGAATGTTTGTAAGATATTTTGTAATAAGTGGAGCCTATAAATAGCCCACTACTCCATCATTTGTAAACAAGAGAAGTTGAACAAATAAAGAAAGAGTGTTCTTCATAAGTTCTCTTATTCTCTCTAAAGTTCTTTCAAGTTTTCTCTAAGTGTTCTTTCATCCTTTTATTCATACTTAGAGGGTCTTTGTTTCTTTCGGGTCTCTCGGGTATTACGGTCTTGGGCTAATACTAAGCACTATCGGTGTTTTCTTTACATTATTGATCTTAGTTTCAAATGATTACATGTAAAAAGAGAAATCAATGATCTTAGTTTAGTTACATGCTTGATAGTGAAAATGCGCCAAGTTCGTGAACAAGAAAAATGCATCTGTCCACTTGACTCGACCAGCTTAATAAGCCGCTTCAAAACCGCTTCACACATATGGGTCATGAGGATAGCAAATACCACATGTCACATGATTGTTCTTACTAATGATAGCAAAAGCAACTATGGTCCTATGGACCCAACCATAAAAATTAACAGAGCAAACTAACCAACATAAGTTGATTGCTGTTTATTTTTGTTTACTCATGACAATGAAGTTGTTTTGATGACCATAAAAAGTAAATCACAGAGTTGAATGTATTATCCCAAAAACAAGAAACAGATTGAAACTTCAAAAAAAAAAAAAATGATTTCTAAAATTAGGTAACTATTACCTTGACTATATATAATCATCTAAACCAATCCAACATTCTCATCAAAACATCCTCTTCGCAATAAAGAGACTTTTTAATACTCACTTATATAATTATTATCGATGGCCGCTCAAATTCTAAAGAAAATATGGAGCTTCATGATGATTGCAGCATTGTTCACGATGATGTTTTCGGCACAAATCTCACATGCAAACAAAGAAATGTGTGTCAAACACTGTGTCCCGAACCAGTGTTTGAAAGAGATTAAAAATGCAACTCCTAAGATGTGCGAGGTAGCTTGCGAAAAACTTTGCAGTAAACAACAATCTGGTCAAGAAAAGTACATCGTTCCTCGGGGTACAAGCTGGTTCTGTGACACTTTCCCTAAAGCATGCGAATATTAATCTAAAATTATAAAAGCTTAAATATATTATTTATAAGTGTATTGTTCTCACATGATAAAAACAATTTACACTGTAACAAATATGCATGTCATTCACTCATCACTCATTGTATTTGTATATCTTATTTTTCGAGCTAAAAGAGTTCAAATGATGTAATATTCATATTGTGTAATCCTAAAATATCCTTTCACAACTTATCATTCGCAAACATTAAACCCTTAAGCATGCCTACAACTCTTTCAACTCCTAGATTTTAATTCATTCCAACTGAATCGTACCTAATACACCAAACAAAACATAATACCACAATATAACTGAAAACCCGTTTTTTTTTTTTTCTTGTTACGATCAATACTATCGGTTTAGTTTGAAATAGAACAAATTTTAGGCAAACAAAAAAAACATTAGACCAAGCTAAAAGTGAGGATATGATGCAAGACAAGTGAAAAAAACACCGAACATAAAAATACATGGAGTGATCAACTTGATATCTTAGTCGTTTTCAAATGTTCTAACTATGAGATTTTGGAGATCCTACAGTTTTAAAAGGAGCAACATGTTATAAACAAGGTTATCAAAACCAAAAAAAAACAAGTCATAAACAAATGATGGTTCTAATAAGGCTTGAGATAATTTGCACTTGTGACTGGATGTGATATAAAGTGTTGAAAAAGTTCAATTAACAAGCATTTCCGGAATAAAAAGTGAAAGTTTAATAGTAATTGAGGCTGTGCACGCAGTATAAAGGTTATTGGTTGATAACCCAAGACTGTTGTTTACAAGTGGCGTATGTCCATTAAGGAGGTACATCAGATAGTATCAGATCATATCATTGAGTTTGTGAAAACTGCAGATTTAGCTTAATTAGTAATGATGCCCTTACTGCAACAACTAATGGTCTAGAGACTGTCTAGAAATTTTTATAGTGGAACAACCGTTAAAACAATTACTTAAATGGTTATAACGAAACATTAAACACGTTCAAATTTTCACTACCGTTTAGTTGAAAGAAGATCAAGAATACTTACTCCAATTGCAATTTTCATGATGTTGTTCTGATGGGGGAGGATTATCTATTATTAACAGAGTTAAAAGTGAAACATCATGTAAATACAGAAGCACTAGAGGACAATTGTAGCTTTGGAAGATAAGTTTTAAAAATACTATCCTAGTGCTTTAAGAAAATCCTGGCCACTTGTGTTATTGGACTAAAGACCTCGATCAATAAGATAGATTCACGTATAAACCTTTTTGGTAATATAATAAACATAGTAGCTCTAAATAATTCAGAACTATACTAATAATAATATAATGGAAAAAGATTGTCGACATACCGTTATAAAGTAAAAAAAGAGATGCACACAATAGGCTGTGCCTATTCATCCTAGCACAGAATGAAGTTCTCTAAATTATCAAGAGAAGAAAGCTATTTAGCAGGAACGATTAACAAACTGAGATAGATATTTACTTAAGAAGATATTTACTTTACATTATTAAGAGAGAAGAAGAAGAAAAGATATTTAGTAGGAAAGGTGAGACGAAAGATATTTCGCTTAAAAGTTCACCAAAAGATGAACACTGAGAATTGGCATTGAAGAGTAATGATTAAGAATAGATTCCACCAAGGAAAGCTATAGATTGAACATCAATAATAGTAAATAGATAATTAAGAGACAGTGACTAAAGCTCTGTGTTTTAGTATTTCTAGTTTCTAGCAAAAGAGAACTTAAATTATAAAACCCATAATGAATGCATCCAGCAAAACTGTTACCTAAGTATTCCCAGAAATATTCCAATACTCACCAAGCCACAAATCAAGTATTTCAATTGAAAAGTGAATGAGTATCAAATTAAGATATTCCAAACAAAAGAATCATTACAGCAACGCTAAAAGTAAAGTTTAAATGCTTTAAAGACACAACCAAAAAATCTGACCACCATCTTTTTGTACCAAGTTATTTGTAACCAAATGGCACAGACAAAAGGAATCCATTTCCGAGTGAGACTGGTAAGAAAAGATAGAAAAGAAGCCAATCCTGCTGTGTAACATCAAACTTTTTATCCCAAAGATATACACAATCTTTCCCAATCTAATGGTTCACTTAACCAAAAATTAGCAAGTAGTAAGCAAAAGAATTTTATACAGAAGCACCTTTCAGAGAATCTTGTTTTGATTTGGAGCTACAAGAAAGAAAAAAACATTTGATACTAGATTCATATAGATTTCCCTCGCAATTTGCAACCAATGAAAGAATGATATCTCATAAAGCAAACAAAAAAGAATCATTTTCTATTTGTTGATCATTCGTGGGACCAAATGCTTTTGCTCCGGTTTTTAAAAACAAAGGCATGCAAAGATAAAGAAAGAAAAACTGTATAGTAAAAAAAAAAGGAGGTGGATACTAATGCTGTGAGAGTGATCTTTATCGATAAAAGTAGCCTTTAACGAGACTGATTGGGATAGGCTTTGTCCTTTTGGCTAACTCTACGGACACCTTAAGTTACTACAGATGGGGTGGATTCCTGTTCCCCAAACCTAGGTGGATCTCACTAAATGGAAAATATTTCATCCGTACAAAATCAGATCAACAAAACTTTTAGGAACCACCACTGTTAAAAAAAATACAGCAAAAAAGATAAAGAAAAGAAAAGTTAAATCAAACCTTGCCTAGTTTTTCTATATGTCACTGGGACAGAACTATATCTATAGAAACTTTACCCTAAACTAATTAAAAAGTTACAAGAAGTTCCAAAGAAGCTTCACGAAACTAACAATATGTAATCTGACGCATGTGACAATATAAGCCTTAATACCAAGGTACAGTGATATATTATATGAAAGTTTTGATGCTAATATCAAAAGATAGGGAAATTTCAAGGCTGCTCCAGTTAAAGCTCATGGGTCCCTGGAAGCAATTTTGAGAGATTTGATTTGCTAAAGCCACAGCCACATGGCACTACCATTGCAGCAACTGGTATGATGGACCCATTTTTCTATTAACAAAGCATATTAACATAAACAAGACACTAAAGTTCAAGGACCTTATTGTGTGCTTGATCTTTATAGCTTATTAATTTAAGAAAATGGAATAAATAAATAAATAAAAAGCTATTACTGATTAAAAATATCTAAAAGATGAATTGAAACTTTACCTTTCCTCTATATAAACGAGCTCCAACGGAAACATAGAAAAACCAAAATCTATCTTAAAACTAAGCTATCATGTCAACTTTCATTTCTGTTCCCACCATGAAACCAACTCAGATCCTGCAAGATATTCTTGGAAGTTCTTACTCAAGAAGATTACTTCTTGATCAGTCACCAAGTCCTGCACCGTCCACATATGTAGCTGACAACAACAAATTTGATGCAAATGTTGTTATGGTCCTATCAGTACTCTTATGTGCACTCGTTTGCTCGCTTGGACTCAACTCTATAATAAGATGTGCCTTGAGGTGCTCCAATTTAGTACCATCTGAAGCTGGTGACAACCAAGCGGCTCGTTTGACCAACACAGGAGTCAAACGAAAAGCCTTGAAGAGTTTCCAGACAGTAAGTTACTCTGCTGATTTGAACCTCCCTGGCCTAGACACAGAGTGTGCCATATGTCTCTCGGAGTTTGTATCCGAAGAGCGTGTGAAGCTGCTTCCGACATGCCACCATGGATTCCATGTCAAGTGTATTGACAAGTGGCTCAGTGCACACTCTTCTTGTCCCACTTGCAGACACTGCCTCATCGAGACCTGCCAGAAGATCGCCGACTGCAGCCAAACAAGCTCGTTAAACCCAACTCAACCACCACCAGACAGCATCATCGTGCAAATAGCACCATTAGAACCGGAGAGATGGATACGGTGTTTCAGGTGAAACTAGTCACCTAGATGTAGTAGCAGTTATGTTTCAAAACCCGATTAAACTACTATGTATTTAGAAATTAGTCTGAGATTACAAACAGTCTACACTTCAAAAGAAGTCTAGCATTTCCACTGTAAAGTTGTATATATTACGAAAATGTTACTTTCTTTATACCTTGACTTCATAAATGTTTAAAATTCCACAATTACAGGGTAGTGAAAAACTTTAGATAAAAGCAAACTTTATTAGACCATCAAAAAAAATCCTCACACTGGGATACGAATATATAAAATCTCAGAAGTCCAACGTGCAGGTTGATGAGAGGAAAAAACAGATTAAACAAATAGTTCAGTGGAGGTGTCAACTAAGAGAAATGTCTTAATCTTAGCATTAAGAAGTTCCATGGTTATAAAAAGTCAGGCTCTGCCACTAGCTCATTTTTACTGATTATCATATAAGGGTTAATGCCCTTTTCAAGTAAAGCATATGATTTATATATTGTACCCTTTCAGAAGTAGAAGACGCTTTCTTGTATTGTTATTGAAAAAATTAAGCTCTATACTGTGATGATCATCATCAGGCCATATAAAAATGCGACAAAGCGAAGCCCCACAAATGAGAGAAACATGCACAAATGTAATCCACTGATAGGAGAGAGGCCACAACTATAACAAACATGCATTAAAGTGAATGGGGTCAGAGCAAGAATCCATCACATGGTCAAATCAAATGGTACTAAAAGACTAAAAGTGGGTTGGTTTGATGTTATACACATCACATGAAGAGAATGATAAAAGGAGATCAATAATGCAACAACCGCAAATTTATACAGATCACATGAAGAGAATGATAAAAGGAGATCAATAACTTAACACTGAAACAGCAGTAAATGTAACAGATAATATGTGTAAAAATATTAGCAACACTCAGACAAGATCCACACTCAAGAACCAGCTTACACTAAGCATCAATCAATGGATAAGTTCCCATCACTACGTAAAATCTGAAGCTCAATCATAAGAAAATATGCTGTAAGAAAGAGAAAAGAATTTGGAAACAAATCTTAGGTTAGTATGGTACGAACAAAATTGGAAACCCTAGATACCAAATGGGGAAACTCTCTTTTTATTCTCAAATGAGGAAACTTTGATTCAAACAACGTAGATTATCTTGCTATACACCTAGATTATAATACAGAAACATAGATCTTGTTATACACGTAGAATATAATATAGAAACCAACGAAGATCTTAGGAAAGGCGAAGTTGCAATTTTAGAGAAGTCCCCTTTGTTGGCGCCACCGATTTAAGTACTCTTGAACCAGTTTCGTATTTCTAGTCTGGTCGGGTCTGTTTAGGCCCATTTAAATAAATATGTCGCCCACCAAAGCCCATAATTTTCAAATTTTATTATTATTGACTAATGCCTTAGTGGAACCGAATTGGATTCACAAATACAAGAAAAAAACAAAAGTTCTTGACATGATAAAATTAAGATAAAATTACTAAATGACTGAATTTGACTCTCATAAGCAAAAATAAAATAGTTTCTTATAATGGTTACTAGATGATCGATCCGCACCGTGTACGGGCTATAAAATATTTTATATGTTAAATATATAATTAATATTATATATTAAATATATTTTATTTTTATATGATTAATTATGTATTAATAATAATATCATATAAATATTTAATAATTAAAATAACAATAAATCAAATGAAAAATATAATAGATTTCAATAGAAATTGAAGATAAAAAAAATATTAACCCAGATTTTTAAAATACTTTATTAGATAAAAAGTGTAAATATGATAACTAAATAAACTGAAAATATTAAAATATATAATAATTTATTTAATTTTTATGGTTGGTCCGCAAGCATGTGCAAGTATAATTTTTTATAGACATAATTAGTTATAATATTTAAGTATTGATTAATTTCTTATACATATGTAAGCGTTATGTTTTTATACATATACACTTTTAGCGTTTAACAACAATCACATAAACATTTCTTATCATTTTGTGTCTTTGGAAATTTATTATGTAAGCATTACGTTTTTATACATATACAGTTTTAGTGTTTAAAAATAATCAAACAAACATTTCATATCGTTTTGCATTTTTTGAAAACTTTTTGTTTTTTCTAGCGCTTGGAGTAACATATAATTGCAAATATAAAAGTTATATTAAATAATAATTAAATTCTTATAATAAGTTTTGAATATTATCGATATTATATTTCTTTTTCCCCTTACATAATATAATCTTGTCAATATATATATTTTAAATATATATTTTTCTTTGACTTATTGCTAAGTTAACCAAAATAGGTTTTACCATCACTACTTATCCAACCACCTCACCGCTCTTAAGACATATAGAGATTTTTTTAATGAATACAAATTAACTAATAACTAAAATTAAAATTTGACTGTAATCGAGGTTAAGAAAATGTATGCACGACAAGTTTGCATACGACTGTGATTTTTTCACAATTAATATTTATATTTATACGCATACTTGTGAAAAAATCGAAGTATGGCTTTTATGTATTAAAAGAAAATAACAAAATATATGTTTTATAATATATATTTTTATAAAGTATGATTGATTTTTTTTTATAAAAAATATGTATATTTTTGCATGTAGGTATGATTATAAATAAGTGAACTATAATATTTAGGTGTTGGTTAGTTTTCCTGATATTTTCTGCAAACTTTATGATTTTACACAATACAGTTTTTTGGCGTTTAACAACAATCACAAAAACTATTTCTATCGTTTTGTATTTAATCCAATTTCTTATTTTTCAGCATTTTATGATATATGGTGTCTCAATCAAAATTATAATAATAATTTACTATAAAATTTGTGAATTCTTATTTTATAAAATTATACGGTAGCTCTCCGCTCATCTCTTCGTCAAATTTTTTTTATACCCCGCAATCGCTCACTTCCACAAACTCTATGTAACCGCAACGTTTAAACCAGACAGATCCTAAACTTATATGTGTATGATTAAATGTGTAAAAATAATATATTTAATATTTAGTTATTATATTACAAAATAAGACTTCTTTTGTTCCTAACTTGATATATGGATCATAACATATATAAAACTTGATTCATGAAATAATATTTTAAGATGTTGAAAAAAATATATGCATGAAAGAATTAATATGTGTAAGATAATATTTTAAATATTTCAAAATAAAAACACAAAATCGATCAAAATTATTCTTTTTTGTCTTCTTTGACTCATTTTTTTAAACCTTGAATAATATATTAAATATTAAGATCATCTCCAAAGTAGTTTTATATTTTTCTCTAATATATAAGTGAATTTCTCTCTAACCTATTTCTATTTTAGTGGAAATAGAAAAATTGTTACTTTTTCTTTCAATTACAGAAGAACAAATAACATCGCTATTTTTCCTCTAAATTAGAAAAATTTAAATAAAGGTGGGTTAGATATGCTTTAAACCAAAGACATAGCCTTAGATTTTTACAGAAAATCAAAATCGTAAAGATTCATTTTGTACTTTTACTTCTACATTTTTTATTCATGTGTTTGTTTATATCCAATAAAATTAATAATAAATATTTATTATAAAAATTTTGAAATCATATTTCATAAAATCCTCTGGTAGATCTCTGCTCATCACTTTGTCCAATATTGAGGAATTAGTTTGATGAAGAAAATAAATTTCTTATATTTGGTCTGCACGCATGTGTTCATTATAAAATTTGAGCCACACATGCGTTTACTATAAAATTTATTTCTTACAATTTTTAAATGAATCCGTAAAACAAAGTTTGAAAGTGTTACGGAAAAACAAAACTGTAGATATTTTTTTTTTACTTATACTTCCTATTCATATTTGTTTTTTTCTTATTTATAATTTATTTTTTCATCCAGTTTTATTACGTTTTATTTCTGATCTCAAATTCTCGATCTACAATGAGATTGTATATGAGTATGATTAAACTTTTGAATTATTTAAAAAAATGATGAGATATAAAATGAAATGGTAATGTAAGCTACGCAAATTGCAGAAAACAATAATATAAAAATGTTAAAAAATTATGTACAAATAATAATATATCACACTCCCAACATTATTAATATAAAATGTATATACTATCTTATTGAATAATCTACTATTATTTTTCTATTTAAAAATAAAAAATATATATTGGTTGTAAAAGTTTCGTAATCATATTTTATACAATCTATTATGCATGTAAAAACAAATTGAAATCATAGTAATTATTATTTTTTGTTTATTTAAATTTATTATTTTTAGTGTTATAATCTAGTGTATTTATGTTATAATTTTATAATTTATTTAATTATAACTCAACCAATCAATACATTTCGTTTATTTTAGGAAATTTATCATGTCACAATTCCATGTCACCATTAATTTACACTAACTTTTGTTAAAGTGTTGACACATCAGATTTTTTTATTAAACATGCTTCTTAAATAATAGTTAAGATAAAAGATCAAAAATGTATGGATTAAAAATCATCAAAAAAATACATATAAACCATGATAAATAAATTAGGGAATCCTCTATCGCTATACATATAATATAATTTTTTTTATAATTTTTTATAAATAAAATAATTGTTTCGATCATTTGTACATAATTTAAATTTAATATAATGTAAAGAGTAGTAAAAATCTCTCTATTTTATCTTTTTTACTAACATTTTCTTATTTATAAGTATAAAGCTTTCGTCTTGTTTATACTTATTTATACAATAAATTATATATTTTACTATAATAATGATGTTTTTTAGGTTCTAACAAAAGAATAATTTATCCATAATTCAGGTCAAAATTTTCCGTCCAAAAAATATAAAAACGAGACAACACTATAATGTCGGCTACATCCTCCATTTCGCATCTTATAATCATTTAGAATCTTTACAGGAAAAAATCTGTAACGCCCCCTACTGCCTCTGCCGGTGAGTCACCCATCCCTCAGTCGGGCTCGTGAGCCTTGCTTCTGTCCGACGGTCAGTGCATTATTTTTTCTGGAATCTAACCGACTTATTTACGGACTCTGTAATCACTACATGATCTTTCTCCATGTTTTGCCCTCATTCATACGATGTCGGGAATCACTTTCCGAAAGGTCATCCATTCTATTCCTACTTCAGCTCAAGCACCTTTAATTATAGCGTTCTTTCAAGACCAGTAACCAAAATGATAAAGTGCATTTTAGTGACATAAATAATCAAATCAATCCATTTAAACTTATTCAAATGTGGCCGGGTCTGCGTTGTTACACAATCACTTGGTTAACTAAAAAACAAAATTTGCATGGCTATTTATTCCATCCCATGCCATGCAAATTTGCCCTAGGTCGTTTCTGAGTCATCTTTGAGTTGAATTTCGTTATGATGCCACTTCTTCATTAACAATTTGTGGAGTTGGTGGCAGTCTTCAGTGTCATAACCGAAGTGTTTGTGCCAGATACAGTACGATTGCAAATTTAAAATGTTAGTTGTATCGCGGTCCCATTTATTCCATTGTGGAGGTTGGGTGACGACGGCTACGTTAGTACTCTTACGAGTTTTATCCTCACGATGGTAGTGTTGACGGAGTTTGTGGTAGTCGTCTTTCTTAGCCGGGGTGGGAGTTGGCTTGGTCTTTTAAGCTGCATGTTTCTCCTCAAGAAACATGAATTCGTTGGCTTGATGAAGGATCTCGTCAAGGGTTTCAGTTTTGCCGGCGGTGAACTTTGTCGTAGAACTTCTGGTTTGATCTGAGGTTTAGTTTTAATGCCATTAATGCAACTTCATCCGTGGGGTCACAGCGAGAGACGACAGTGCGGAACTGGCGGATATAATTGTGGAGTGTCTATTTTTAAAATGTCCATAGTAAAGAAGTGTTTACCTCATGCTCGAGGTAGAGTGAATAATGGCGGAGGAACTCTAGGGAGAAGTGCTAAAACGTCTCGATAGAGTGTGGTTTAAGTTTGGAAAATTATTTGAGCGCGTTTCCCATGAGAGATTACACGAAGTATTAACAGAGAGCGGCGTCGTATTCTTTGGCCGAAAACCGGGCTCTATGAATGACGGCGTTGAAGGTTGTAAGATGTTTTTGAGGATCCGAATTACCAGCTTAAGAATATCGGTAACTTGAGTTTCACGGTGTCTCTGAGAGATATGCTGCTCATGCATTCAATGAATAGGGTTTGTTGAGTTAACTTGAGGATCTGTTCGAGCTCAGGGGTCGAGCTGGTAGTGTTGTGGACCCATGGCGTAATATCAATGATCCATTGGTGTATAGAGGTCGAGCTCGGCCAATTCTCCACTGGCTGCTGAGGTGGCAAGGCTGGATTTGTGTTTAGATCAGATGTTGAAATCCCTGATCTGCTGGTTGTCATCCCAAGGTCAGTGTTTCGCCAAAGATGAGTCATTTAGCTCCCGGCGCAGTTGTTTATGATAGTATTTTTGGGCTTTTGGGAGTGCCGACCTCAGTTACATATGTATCGTCTTCCCAATATGGATCGTTTTGTTGGGTGTCGTTTATGGTTTCAAAGTATCCAATCTGTTGAGCGTGCAGAGCCTTGATCTTCTTATTTATCTTGTCGTTCATCTGCGTCGTAAAGACCTGTAGGAAAGCGAGTATGCCGAGTTAATTGTCTGTTTCAATCATTGTTGACGCCATCGTTTGCTTTTGAATTTAAATAGCTAAAGTGATTCCAGTAATAGCTAGATGCATAAATTACTTTTGTTACAAATATAATATTATACGCCGTCTGCTTTGCATGGCCAGCCCCGAGGTACACCTTGCCGTGGGACACACTTATGCAACACATTAATACATTATATCATACTATCATGTACTCTAAAACAGTCTTTATATAGTTCGATCGATACTAGTTTGTTACACAATCATGTTTATGTCGTTAGTATAAATTATTTGAGCTGTTGTGCATACATACACATAGAGACATGCAGAGTTGGCAGTTGGCACTATATATTGTATTGCAGTGGGTGTCTTTAAAGCCAAGACAAAATACGTCATATAGGAACAAAATACTGACTCGTATATCTGTGTGTACACCTTTTGTCTTTCTTAGCTACTCAACTTTGTATACTACTACTCAAGATTATAAATGTATACATGCCCTAATTACTTTTGTCTTTTTTAGCTACTCAACTTTGTATACTACTACTCAAGATTATAAATGTGTACATGCCCTGATTAAAATCTAAATGCATACTTATAATCCAATTAAACAACTATGGATGGGTACGATAGCATATAGGACAATACAAAATAGTTTACAATCGTTAACATGATCATTTGAGATTAAAACTTGATTAGCTTTACCAAGTAAAATGTTCAAATGTCTTGTTTTCTTGAAAAAAAAAATGTATTTTTATGAAGTTCAGATGACTATGTATACACGACTATAGTACCTTTATAAAATTATAATCTTTTTTTTTTTTCTTTTAGCTCCCAACACGGTTGTTCCTAAATGGTATTTTTGGGTTTTTGAGAGTGCCGGCTTCAGTTACGTCAATGTTGTCTTCCCGACGTAGATCATTTTATCGGGTGTTGTTTATGGTTTTGAGGTACGCGACCTGTTGAACATGTAGAGCCTCAATATTCTTGTTCATAATATCATCCATTTGCGTCGTGAAGGCTTGTAAAAAGGCGCGTATGTCTGTTACGGTCATCGATGGTTGTGCTGGTGGTATCTTCTCTATGGCAGGATTGATGGGATCCTTCCCGTGCTGAGCGTTAGGATCCGTGGTTTGGTCAATTGTCAGTGGTTCGTTGATTCCGTCATTCTGATCAGTAGGAGGTGGTTTTCTGATCATCTTTGAATTCCAATTCATTTTTAGAGCTTGTCTTTTTTGTTTCTACAGACGGGGTTAATTGTAAAAAAAAAAAAAAAAAAAACTTGTTTCTTTCTTTTTGTTAGCTGTAAAATATATGCAATCAAATTAATTAAGCTCGTTTTATTACATTACTATAGTTTATATCCATAGGCTGATGCGTTCTATAAGTACATAATTCTTTACATTTGATTAAAAAAACGACCATCTTGCCACAAACATTTGAATCGCCATATAACTGCTTCCATATTAAAAAAAAAAGATGAGTGTGGTGAGCCACTACCAGAAAATATTTACAACAAAAGATAAGAAACGAAAAATCATTAAACCAAAAAGATAGGAGGTGTTAATTGACTTTCACAGGAGAAACTATCAAATTCTATATTACGAAATTTATTAAAATGTGAACGTGGCCTGTCATAAATAACTTATATGCATTATTGTTTTAATAAAGAGTCTATTTAATGTTATATATAAGTATACAACTATATGATGACATGAGAGCAATGTAAACTAGAAGTAGTTTCGTAATGATGGGTCACAACGTTCTTATAAGGTACCAACTCAACTTTCTCTCGGCATGTCATGTGCGGTTCACGTGGATCAAAAAGCTGACTTTCGAGTTTTTCCATCTCACAACAGCTATTTTCTTTTCCGGTTTGGTCCGGTTAGTGGACCAACATGGATTACTTCCGAGTTTCCATCTCACAAAAGCAGGGATTTCAAAATTTGCTTTGGAAAATTTCTTGTATAAAACAGTAAATGTGGTATACAATCTTCTAATATACCTTAAAAATAATATTGTGAAATGATTATGTCTGATGCAATGTGCAATGCAAACAAACAAAATAATTGAAAAAACGAATGATGAAACACTGAAAGAAAAAAAACCTACTATATTATGACATGCTGAATACACCTATAATAAGAAAAATCAACCATATCCGAGCTAAATGTCTGTTTCAATCATTGTTGACGTCATTGTTTGCTTTTGAATTTAAATAGCTAAAGTGATTCCAATAATTTACGCAGATGCATAAATTACTATATAATGTTATACGCACCGTCGTCTGCTTTGCATGGCCAACCCCAAGGTACAACTTGCCGTGGGACACACTGATAGTATCATATCATACTATCATGTACTCTAAAACAGTCTTTATATATTTCGATCGATACAATTTTGTTACACAATCAATGTTTATGTCGTTAGTATAAATTATTTGAGCTGTTGTGCATACATACACATAGAGACATGCAGAGTCGGCACTATATATAGAATTGTAGTGGGTGTCTTCAAAGCCAAGACAAAATACGCCATATAGGAACAAAATACTGCCTCGTATATCTGTGTGTACACCTTTTGTCTTCTTTTAGCTACTCAACTTTTTATACTATTCAGGATTATAAATGTTTATATATGCCCTAATTAAAATCTAAATGCATTTATAATCAAATTAAACAACTATGGACGTGTACTCGCATATAGGACAATACAAAATAATTTACCATCTGATCATTTGAGAATAAACTTATATAACTTGATTAGCTCAATTTACAAAGTAAAATGCTCAAATGTCTTGTTTTCTTGAAAAAACTGTATATTTTTATCAAGTTCAGATGTCTATGTATACACGACCATAGTAGCTTCATATCAGTCTTATTAATCTATTATTCTTCTTTTTCTTTTTTCTTTCCAAATTTTCATATCATTCTGTTTCTAATATATGAATCTATTAATTTTTAGCTTCATTCAGAATGCTGTGTATAGTTTCTAACTTTCTCGTACACCCAAATTTTGTTTGTTTATAGTATAAATCATGTCTTTGTAACGTTTTTTTTTCCAATGTAGTAATAAAATTCGAAGATGAACCTCTTCCCATGCGATAGTCAAAAATTCTTGGCGGTATCGAAGTCATTGATTTTTTTTCCAAAACACGACAATCGTCGTCAATGATTAACAGTAACACCCATTGGCCCCTCGAAAATGGGAAAAAAGAAAAAGAAAATCTGAAAGGAATGATTAACGAAGCTGTCATATAATAAAGCGATCACAGTCAATCGCTAATTGATCAATCCAACGGCTTATAAATTTTTACCAACCTAACAGCCAGGTCACGATATCTTCCCCTACGGCCGAAATGATTCGTCGCGCTCGAATTTCTTTTTACCAAACGAGAAAAGAAAAAATTAAATTGTTTAATTCCAGATAAACCGGCCTATATAAATACCACATTAAATTGCCCCTTTGAATTATCTCGTCGTCTTCTGCTTCATCGGCCGTTGTAAATTGAATTTCCGGTTATCAGAGAGAGAGAGAGAGAGAGCGAGGAGAGAGAGTGAGCCAGATCCTCTTCTTCGTAGATCGTCTTGCTTCCTGTTTCTTTCCTCGATCTCTCTCGATCGTCTACTTTTTCTCCTCCGATCAAGGTAAATTTCAACCTCCGATCTACTTCTTTCGTTGGATCTCGATTATGATTTGAAGTTACTCGGAAAGTGTTTCCGATTTGGTTTTCGATTGAGTTTAGATCGGTCAAACTAACGGAATTCAATTTGATCTTCCTCGGAAATTTATCCACGAGTATCAGATTTTGGCCCCGATCAAAACGATTGATGTTTGACTTGATTCTTTTGCTTCCTAAGTCAATAACCGGAATAATCCTGTAGAAATCGGAACTTTGAAATGTTTTAGTTGAAGTTTGACTTCGGAACCGTCGATTTACTGACATTTTAGTCTCTTTCTCGATCAAAATTCATCTCTATGTTCCGATTGCAGATCGTAAACCATGGCCGAGGCCGATGATATTCAGCCCATCGTCTGTGACAATGGTACTGGAATGGTTAAGGTTAGTCTCTTCTTCCTCACATTTCTACTTTGTCAAGTTTTTGTGTAGATGTTCTTTTTCTTTTGTTAAGATTTGGTACGAACGGATCCTTTTTGTGCAGGCTGGTTTCGCCGGCGACGATGCTCCAAGGGCGGTTTTCCCGAGTGTTGTTGGTCGACCTAGACACCACGGTGTCATGGTTGGGATGAATCAGAAAGACGCATATGTTGGAGACGAAGCACAGTCCAAGAGAGGTATCCTCACATTGAAATACCCAATTGAGCATGGCGTTGTGAGCAACTGGGACGACATGGAAAAAATCTGGCATCACACTTTCTACAATGAGCTGCGTATTGCTCCTGAAGAGCACCCGGTTCTACTTACCGAGGCTCCTCTCAACCCAAAGGCCAACAGAGAGAAGATGACTCAGATCATGTTCGAGACTTTCAATTCCCCAGCTGTGTATATCGCCATTCAAGCTGTTCTATCACTTTACGCCAGTGGTCGTACAACCGGTAAGTACATCATCGAGAAGAAAAAAAAATCAAAACTTTGATTCCTCTGTTTCTAATTATATCTGTGAAATGATTTCTTCTTTGGTTTTAGGTATTGTGTTGGACTCTGGTGATGGTGTGTCTCACACTGTGCCAATCTACGAGGGTTTCTCTCTTCCACATGCTATCCTTCGTCTTGACCTAGCTGGTCGCGACCTCACTGATTACCTAATGAAGATTCTTACGGAGAGAGGTTACATGTTCACGACTACAGCAGAGCGAGAAATTGTGAGGGACATCAAGGAGAAGCTTTCTTTTGTCGCTGTAGACTACGAGCAAGAGATGGAGACTTCGAAGTCGAGCTCCACGATCGAGAAGAACTACGAGTTGCCTGACGGGCAAGTAATCACGATCGGAGCCGAGAGATTCCGTTGCCCTGAAGTCCTTTTCCAGCCGTCGTTCGTGGGGATGGAAGCTGCAGGGATCCACGAGACGACTTACAACTCGATCATGAAGTGTGATGTCGATATCAGGAAGGATCTTTACGGTAACATTGTGCTCAGTGGTGGTACCACAATGTTCTCTGGTATTGCGGACCGTATGAGCAAAGAGATCACATCACTTGCACCAAGCAGCATGAAGATTAAGGTCGTGGCACCACCAGAGAGGAAGTACAGTGTCTGGATCGGTGGATCTATCCTTGCTTCTCTCAGTACTTTCCAGCAGGTAAAAAAAATTGACCGCCGTTATCTCATTTTTTTTTTTAATTTCTCGCGGTTGATTGAATGTAGAAAATTCATATTGTTGTTTTGTGTGTAATAATCAGATGTGGATCTCGAAGGCTGAGTATGATGAGTCTGGTCCAGGCATTGTCCATAGAAAATGCTTCTAAGGTAAAAGCAAAGAAAAGAAAGCGTTTCCACGACGAGATCACAAAGTTTATTTCTATTTCTCCGATTTGTTTTTGTTTCATTTGATTTCATATTTTTTTTCCCAAATGGGTTCATCGTGGGAGAGAAACTTTCCGGTTAAAGCGTTTGCAGATGTGTACCTGAGTCATTAATTCACGCTTCATACTCCAATTCTAAGTCCATTTGTTTGTTTGATTGTTTTGTAGCCTCTTGAAAAAATAAAACTCTTTGTACTGTTGATATATGTACTGAATCTTGAAATGATTGTTTTTTGTGTTACTATAAAGAAAAGTTCTAAGAACTCTATACTTATAAGACATTCGTCGTCTTGAAACTGAAACTCTCTCTTTAAGTTCAAAGAATTTCAGTAAGATCAAAAGATTAGACGAACAATTTGGTTAGATATGGATTTCGAAATCAGATCAGTCGAATTAAGATTAGACCAATCGGTTCTGAATCTGGTTTTTCGAAATCAAATCAGTCGAGATATCTGAAGCTTTTTGTGGGCTTAAATTGGGCCGCTTAGACAGGTGAGTCCTTATTATTTCGAGCTTTTTGTGGGCTTAGATAGGACCTTGGCAACGTTAATTAATTTAAGACGAAGCAGGAAAATTTAGGATTACTGATTTCTGAGATTATTATTCAAGAAAGTAGAAAGTAGAAACCTAAGAGATTAGCATCGCCGCCGCAGCAGCCGAAGCCGGAGAAAAATGGCGAGCACTTGGTCGTCCTCAACTTCTGCTCGCGAATTCGAACTTGAGAAGGAGGTGAAAAGGCACGAGGTTGCTCTAGATGAATTGAGCTGTCTCTCTTCTTCTCGAAGCGTCTACCAGAAAAACGCCAACCTCTTCTTCCTCGCAACACCCGAGAAAGCGAAAACCAATGCGCAGAAACAACTCAAACACGCAAAATCAGAAATTGACAGGATTCGTTCTCAGACATAACGATGATGGAGCTTTCAAGGGTCTTCTCGTTACAGATCTTGCCTCTCTCTCTCTCTCTCTTTTAGTATATTGCCTTAACTTCTTGATGATATAAATTGATGCTATAGCAATTTTCGTCGGTTGAATACGAAACACTAAAGAAATTCTATAAATCAAAATCTATCGATTTCGTGTGATTGATTGCTTGCAACATTCTTTGTGCACATATCACAATCTTCTCTTGACGAATCACTTATCACAGGCAAGACTTGTAATTCTCATTACTTATTAAGCTGTAATGCTTCTCCATGTACAATGTTCTCTTGATGAATCATCTGAAACAGAGTGTAAAGAGAACGTGACCAACGTATTGCCTCAAGTTAAAGTAGCTATGCTGTTAAACTGAGTACAAGTAAGAACTAATATCATCACAATAGGTCTTCACACTCTTCACTATGAAAGAAAAAAGAACAAACGAAGATGATGCCAATAAAAGATTAAGGTATTGACATTTATACCATTACCAGCAATTGCCTTAGTCTCTGCATCCACAACATTCAAAACTTGAAAAAGACAAATAACGAAGATCCAGCACCGAGTATAAATGTCCAAACAAGTAGTTAATGACCAGATAAATGGGGTGGGCATTCCGGTTTATTTTCGGGTTCGGTTTAGTTTCAGTTAGTTTGGTTTTACTAAATTTATAATCAAATTTAACTAAACTTAATTCGGTTTGGATTCGATTTGGTTCGGTTTAAATACAGTTTGGCTTGATTCAGATATAATTAATTTAGATTCGTTTAAATTAGTTAACAGATTGCAAAACAAAATCTTATATAAAATTATATTATAATTAAAAAATTATTACTTTAAAATTATGAAGTATGAAGAATCAAGCAGAAAATTAATAAAAAGACTTCGGTTTTCTTTATAAATAAAATCTATGTGTTTAGATGTAATATGAGTTTTAGGTTTTCCTTTTGAGATTTGAGAATTAAAAAAAAGTATTTAAATAATAGTGTTAAACTGTTAATGGTTAAAAATAATTAATATCATTAATCATTAATAATTTAATAATTAAGAAAAACCGAACCGAATCATTTGGGTTGACAAAAATTTTAACCAAAATGTTTTGATATAGACTTTGGTTTGGTTTGACTCGGTTCGGTTCGGTTGGTTCGGATTAATTTAATTTGGTTCGTTTTTTTTTCCCACCCCATCGAACATATAATCAGAACAAAGATCTGAAAATCAACGTCAATCGAGTAAAGCATTAAACAGATCACCTGCACATTTGTGGTTACATGAGATCCACCAACTATACTATACAACAAAACACATTAATGTAAATGAATAAAAAGTGCAGAAACAAAAATATTAAAAAAAAAACTTTAAAGACCGTTTAAAATTGATAGACCTGGGTCCTGGAGATACGAACCACAGCCACATGTTTCCAACACAGACCCACACTTCCTCTCTCTTGACTCTCTTTCTCTCTGAGTTCTCCAATGGCGGACTACGACGACGACGAGATCCACCACCACCATCAAAGACCACCGTTTATACCGAAAGAAACCGCCTTTCAAGCTCTAAACACCATAATCCAGCTCCACTTCGAGAAAACCCTTGAGAAAAAACGAGCCATTGACAACCAGAAGAAGAAGCTTAACAAGCTATTCAACCTCTTCTTCATCTTCCTCGCCATTATCTTCGCTTCCCTCTCTCAACCCTCTAGCCGTCTCCAATGCCGCCATTGCTGGGCACCGATTTGCTTCCTCTCTTTCTCTCACCTCATCTTCTACATCTCCGTCGCGCAAACACTCCGTTGCATCAACGGGTTCAAGTACCAGCGTCAGTGCCACAAGCTCACTCTCGGACTCGCCACGGAGAAGCTCAGATTCGTCAAAACCGTCGCGGCTTCCGCCGTGGCTGACGACGAGATCTCCGCCGCTGCAGCTGCCGGAGACCTGGAAGTTCCGTACCAAGAGCCGTCGGAGAGTTATGTCGGGAAGTTTAAGAGGAATTGGGCTCTACATTTCGGGTTCTTGATCCTTCTCTATGGTTTCATGGTCTCTTTCTCCGTCGTCATCCTCTGTTTCTGATCTCATTCGAGGGGCATTTTCGGAAATTATTCAGTTTTAGATAGTCCTTTTAGTCTCACCATTCATCAGAAGATTATTAGCAAACAAAAGTTTGAAACTTTAGAGATTGATTCAACTTTGGGTTCCACTTTCATTCATCTACAAAGCTTGCTTATCCGATTCATTGCCGGCTACGAGTAATTCTGAAATACATTTCGTCTGTTCAGGGGTAAAATGGTAATTTAGAAGGCGCTTTTTTTGGTAACAAACATTTCACTACTATCTTGACTCTTTTGAGAGAAACATTTTAGCGTAGCCACATGTGATACAATCATAGCTGTTTTGACTTTTGATACAATAATGAAAAAGTGAAAAACGTTTTAGCGTTTTTCTTTTTCTTTTTAAGTTGCAACGAACAAACTCATCCGACAATCACATTTTCGGACAAAAAGACAATAGATATATTAATCAAACGGTTTTTGATGATGATTTGGTTTACCATTTCAAAGCCCACGAGTAGAAGTAGTTTTGTTGGTGGGGCCTCCTCCAATGTGCATCTCCTCGCTGCTGGAGGAAGAAGGGTCAAGCCCATACTCACTCGTGCCACCATACTCGCTACTTGCTCCGTAATCACGACTGTCCACTGTCACTTTCCGGAACTTCCTCATCTCGGCACCGTACGTGCCCGTCTCATAGTCGGAGCTTCCGTCTCCTCCGCTCGAGCCAATGTAAGGGCTCTGTCCCGGTTTCACACCTTCGTTTAAGTCATCCAACGACGCATCACCCTCCAACGTTCGAACAATCTTAATGGGAAAAAAAAAAAATGGAAAGAAAACATTTTGTTTATAGTCAGTGTCCAAAATGTTTTAAAACCGATATACACTTGTGGCTTACCTGACTCATTTTTGGGCGGCGTCGACCAGAGTGTCTCACGGCTGCAGCAGCACAAGCCACCATGCGTGCCATCTCATATGGCTCGTAACACTTCTCAAGAAATGGATCAACCAATTCTCCATAGTCTCCATTCTGAGCTGCGTTCATGCATAATGGCCTCGCCTGCCAATAATAATAAAACATTAGTGATGTTTACTTTCGTTTACTTATATGAACATGTGTAATAGTATATCGACTCACTCACCCAATCGACCAAACTGTCTTCCATATCACCACTTAGATCAACAGGTCTGCGTCCGGTTATGAGCTCAAGAAGCATAACTCCAAAAGAGAAAACATCTGATTTCTCTGTTAGTTTCCCACTCGCTGCATATTCAGGAGCTAAGTATCCGAATGTCCCCATGACTCGTGTCGACACATGTGTGTTGTTGTCTTGAGAGAGCTTGGCCAAACCAAAATCTGCAACCTGGAGATCGATTGAAAAGGAATGTTATGGACAAGAGTAGGTAAAAAAGACAAAAAATCAACTAATTAATATATACCTTGGCTTCGAAGTTAAGATCAAGCAGAATGTTTGATGCTTTTATGTCTCTATGGATGATTTTAGGATGACCTTAACACATAGATCAAACAAAAAAAACATATAAATTGTCATAAGGCTATATAGCTTTGATATAGAGATTCATTAAAAATAAGAGGAGATTCACTCACAATCTTCATGTAGATATGCAAGTCCTTTAGCTGATCCTAAGGCAATCTTGAGTCTTGTAGGCCAATCCATCACAGTTCCACTTTTCCCTACAATTCCATTGATTTAGTAACACGGTGTATTAGTTTCTATATAACTCATAATCATTCCCAAAACTCATTATTAATTACCATGGAGGTGGAACTCAAGTGTGTCATTAGGAAGAAATTCATAGACCAACAACCTCTGTCCTCCTGAATTACTGCAATACCCGACAAGAGACACGAGATGTCGGTGGTGAACACGGCTGATGATCTCAACCTCTGCCTGGAACTCTCTTTCGCCTTGTCCGCTTCCGGCTTTAAGGCTCTTCACCGCAATCTCTTTACCATTAGGCAAGATTCCTTTGTGAACATATCCGAACCCTCCTTGACCTAAGAGACGGTCTTTTGAGAAACCTTGAGTCGCTGCGGCGAGCTCCTCGTAAGTGAATGTGCTTTTGTTGAACCCAAGAGCCACTGAAGGGTGAGGCGGTGGTAGAGACGGAGCGTATGGACCTGATGAGTAATTTGAGCTCATCTCGTTGCTTTGGACCATATTCACGCCTCCTGAGACTGGTGCTGGTGGCGACGGCATTGGCTGCCAGTTTCCTGGAGGTGGTGGTGGCGGCGGTGAATTCATCCAGTTTGTGCCCATTGATCCAGGAGGTGGAGGCAGGTTCACAGTATGTTCATTTTGGTTGTAATGTTGTTGCTGCTGCTGCTGTTGTTGTTGTTGTTGTGTAGCAGCACTATTGAGATATTGATCACCCCCAGCTAAAATCGCAAACAAAAAATATATAAAGTAAAGACTTAGATGAGATGTGATGAGAGCTTTTCAGAAGAAACGGACTCATCTGGTTTCTTGGGTGTCAAGAAACAAAATTTTATGACTTTCATGGCTAATAAGAAACTGAAACAGAATCATCATCAATTAGTCATAGCTAAAACTAAAGCTTAAGAATTGGTTAGGGGCTTGACTAGGGTTCATGGATTTGTACTTATTGAAAAGAGAAAGAGCAGATGAATATGATTCATCCGACTTCTTGGGTCCATTTATCATTTGGAACAAACAACACTTTCAAGTTTCAACATTTTTCTCTCTTGGGTATCAAGAAACAAAATTTGATGATTTCCATGGCAAGAGAAAGTTATAGAATCATCATTAGTTATAGCTAAAACTAAAGCTTAGGAATTGAAAGGGGAGAGCAGATGAATATGACTCATATGATTTCTTGGGTAACAAGAAACAAAATTCATGTTTTTTAAGGGGTTTAATTAGGGTTCGATGGGTTTTGTATATACGTACTTTTGCCTGCAGCGAAAGCATTGCTTCCGTAGTACGGCATCTGACCAAGCTTTGATTTCTTCTTTTTCTTCCGCAAACAACAGACGCAGAGCAATATCATGACAAGGAACAAAAGTCCAGCTGCAGCCACAAGTCCTATAACAGCACCCATGTTCTGACTTGACGAATTCGAGCCACCATTGCTTGTTGGAGGCGTCAGCGATTTTGGCGGCGAAGGTGAGCTATGGTCGGAAGTCTTAGACGGTGGTGGAGGAGGATGCAAATTGTTTCTGCCTCCTCCATTGCTGCTGCCTCCATCATTTCCTTTGTTATTTTCGTTGTTGTTATTGTTGTCATTTTGATGCGGTGGGGGCGGTGAAGGAGGAGGTGGAGATTGTGATTGCGAGGAGGAGGAGTCAGATGGTGGTGGTGGAGGCGAAGAGGAAGAGTCATTGGGGGTATTTTCCGACGAAGGAGGAGGAGGAGGTGTTTCTTGTTGTTGTTGGGGTGGAGGAGATATAGGTGAAGATGGAGGAGGAGACAATATTGTTTGATTGTCCGCAGGAGGAGGAGGAGATGTTGTTTGATCGTTGGAAGAGGGAGACGCCGGAGAAGGGGGAGGAGGTTCCGGTGGTGAATTTTCCGGAGACTGCCCCTCCGCCATTATCTCTCTTCGCTGGTTTTCAATTTGAAGTAATTGTGTGATGAAACAAGGAACACCCACCTCTGTTCCTACGAACAAGGCACTTTTTTATTTTTTTGAATTTCTATTTTTAAAAAGAAAAAAAATTCGATTTTTATTTCGTTATTTCTATATTTGAGATTTACAGCGAAGCAAAAATTATTTACAACCGATTTGTTTCAAACATTTTTTTTACAAAAAAAAATGCTTTCGTTGAGAGTTGAACTCAAGACCTCCCGCTTACTAAACGGGTGCTCTAACCAACTGAGCTACGAGAGCTATTTGCCATTTCATTTTTACTAAGAATAGTTGATGGCGTTTTTTGTTACGTCCGTTTAACAATTAAATATATTAGTAAAGTATTTTGTTACTTACTTAAAAAAAATTCTTATATTTATATAGATTTAATTACAGAAACGTATTTTTTTATCGTAAAAATATTAATTAATCATAACAAAATGGATCGATACAAAGAGTTTTAAAGCTCTGGAAGTTCAGATATAGAATCTGAATAAAAAATTCTATTTGAGGATCTAGTTTTGGCTAAAGTATGAGTGATTTCATTACAGGAACGTTTCACATGTATTATATCAGAAAAAAAACATTTATGTAACCAAAATCGTATTTCGTCTAAGAGATTGAAGATGGTATTGTCTATTTCATGTTTTTGGAGGAGGTGGACTAAAACTTGGCAATCACCTTCAAAAATGACATGTGAATAGCTTTTGCACCAGACTTGTTGTAGGGCTGTCAATAATGCTTTGCCTTCGGCTTCAAGACTTTGAAGATATTCTCCCATTGTTTGCATGATCTGGAAGAATCTCGAAGTATCCATCCAGCTGAAGAATATTGATTGTGTGAGTTGAAAACGGTATCATAGTTACATTTAACGACACTAGAGACAAGCGGTTCCATGGTTCGGGTGGTTTTGGTGACGGGAGTACAGATGAAATGTGTGTAGTGATCCATTCAATAACATCTGCATATGCTTCATTAACGTCTTTACCTATTTTGATTCGATGATTGTGAAAAAATCAGCTTATTACGCGATTTATAGAAACGTGTTTTTGTTCTAAATTTTTTAACTTTAAATGAGGGACGTAACAAAAATATAGTCAAATCATATCCGTGTGGCCAAGGGAATGGTTTCAGCTGCTAACGTTTTCCCATGTGTGTTTTGATCTAACGTGCTAGAGTTCTGTAGTGATTGTATGTCCATCCCATCATCTTGTGGAAACCGTAATCAATTAAGGCAGTCACACATGTCGGTTTAACAAGGGTCCTTGTCTCCATGTCCGAGACGATTCTTGTCTCCATCCCCCCCCCCCCCCCCCCCCAAGTAGTGTCGATCATTTGCTGCAGATCAACATAATTATCAGGCACACTACATGTGCTCTGTTGGTTACAATGAGTCAGCAAGTTTGGTGCTTAATGATAGTTCCATATATAGATTTATTAATAACACAAGTTACACAACAGTATTATTTATCGTCATTGTGATTTTACGTATTCTTTTCAACACAACAGGCTTCCAAACAAGTAGCCAGTGTTTACTTTGTGTGTAGTCGAGACTCGAACCATGAAAGATAGCTTTGTAGTAGCTGTAGAGTTAAACACTAGTTTGTAGGTGTTACGATACGACATTCACATTAACGCCCATCGGAAAAATCTAACACAGCTCTGTTGTATATAGAATTGAGGGGTTCAAAATTTTTGTTGGGTTCTTGTGAAAGTGACTTCACTCCAGATAATGAGCTACATAAAGAATGTAAACATTAGTTTCACAATGAAATATACGAGTTTTGATACCATTACAGTAGAAGACACAATATTCTTAAACAATAATTCCTTTTAATGTCCACTAATAATATATGCCACAAAACGTTAGTTTGAATCTCAGGTTTGTTCTCATGCATTGATCAGAATCAGACCAAAGAGCATTTGTATCATAGCATTACATTAAAAAGTTCAACAGGTTCCAACTAATCGAAAAGTTGAAAATTATGCCAGAATAAAAACCCAAAAGATATAAAACACTCGTATAAGTATAAAGTTAAACTATAGAACAAAAATTTCGTCTATTTCTTAGTCACTTGCGTTGCATACAAAACCTTAATAGGTCTCATGCACCACTACACATGCTTACAGACCTTCTTCCTTTCCAATAGATCCTGGTTCTCTTCCGGGGGGGGGGGGGGGGGGGGGGGGGGGGGGGGGTTCTGAGTCTTTCTAAGCCAGTTCAGTTACTTCTATTTAATTAGGATACATTGGAAGAAGAGTAATTACTTAGGAGGGCTAGTGAAATTAGATTTTTTTTTCCAGAAAACCCTAATCTCACTCTATTCTTCATAATAGCCAAAGGGTCACTAATCATGCTTTGTTTCTGACGGAAATAATTTTATTCTTTTTGTTAAGTTTATAAAGTAAAAAGGAAAAGCTTAGTTTAATTTTTTTGTTTTGGATCAATAATTTTTTTACTACAAAGTATTTCACATATCATTCTAAATTGTTTTTGATATATTTTATTATTGAAATCCGTACTTTCTAATACACTAGAATTTTAATAAAGAACTTTTATAAATCACTAATCCAATAATTTTGGCTAATTTTTATATATACTTGATCTAATAAGGAAAAATTTGAAAAACAAATGAAATTCTTCCAAAACATTAATCCATTATGAGTCATATGACCCCCCTTAGTATCTAAAGCTTGTAATGAACAGACACATCGGTAGCTAGAGAGAAAGACAAGATGCAATTGTTAGTTGAACACCCAAATCGCCAACTGTAAACGATTTCTCAAATCACTTCTCCAAGGTGAGATTCATTGAAAAACGTTTGTGTGAGATTAAGACTAAATAAAACACTGATGCAAGTACTAATTAGCGTTTGAGAACAATAGATACATTATTGTTGTTAGAGAATGTCCTGAAACAACTCTTTAAACCATTTTTCAAATCCAGGTCTTCCATAATATATTCCACCCTTGTACAACCAACGTCTCTAGTTTTTCACATCTCTCAGCACCATTTCCTTGAACGAAGCCACAACTTCGGACGTTGCATCCTGACAACGAGAGATCTTAACATCCTAACAAACTCAAACACCTCATATTTTGATCTTCAACATTGATGAGTAAAGCCTTTGTGAATCCAAATAACTGTCCAGATACTTTTCCTGTAGAGCATAAAAAGTGTTACTCCAAAGCATAGGTGATATATACAACATATCATTCCTACATGTAGAGCCCAACAAAAGGTGAAACACATGACATGGATCTGCTTACTAATATGCAAGAACATAAAAGAGTACCATTATATTCCCCAAGCATGTTGTCTGTGCTATAAGTATAAGATTCTTCAATCCAGGTGAATTTTGTAATAACCGATCTTGCAAACATGGTTCTAAGAGTCAAAGTTTGGACCTTGAGAGTTGGGAAAGGAACACCCGTAGCTCGGCAAGAGACAGAATCTAGCAAAAGTTCAGGCTAATGAAACATAAATATCTACAGGGCTAAAACGAAACATAAACTAGAAGAGTATATATATTTGAAACAAACTAGTTAGCAGCAAGTTGATGTTTTCAAGGTGTTCATATTATGAGAGCTTATATGTGCAGATTTGGCTGTAAACGTTCTTAAGCGTAGTAACCATTATTTAATCATCAAACAAACGGTGACTATTATGAAAGAATGATAATATATATACCTGAAGAAGGGTTTCGCTAAAAGTAAGCCTCTCTACGTTCTGTAGTTTTGCTAGCCACTTAGACACCATGGTTTGAACTCTGAAGAAAACCACCCTTCTGAAGAAAACATCAGTCTTCAAAGGACTCTAGCTGTGCGCGCCACTATCAAGGTTAGGCTAAAGAGGAGACATGGACTAAAGAAGATGATTCATCATCAGCAGAGCCCTCCAAACTCATATAATGGATGTGCGGCGCTACAAACTCAAAGAAGCTTTGGGTGCCTGGAAGATTAGAGACACATTACGGGACACAATGGAGCATGTTAAGATCGAAACTAGCCCAGTAGGAACTTAGGAGTTTCTTCCTAGGTGTCTCGCACCAGACATGCCTACATCGTCTGGATAAGTATGAAGTACTGACCGCGAGATTGACTGGAAGAAGGAGAGGATATGGTGGACGATGCCATCTGGCATAGAGCTGATGTCTGATGATACTTCCACCCTTGATTGATGGATATCCATTGCTCGTTTCATCTTACGGTTGCTACTGACTAGGGTTCCTACGACGTTTGCATCGGTGGCAACGTCTCATAATGTTTTTAGGATTTCTTTCTATTTACTTTCTGTTCCTATTCCGTGTTTTTGTTACTATCTTTTAAAAATCAAGATTTGTAACCAAATACAAGATTCGTTAACCAAGATACTATATACACTTGTTTCCTCTATTCTCCAATATTCATTGTTTTGACAATTTTATTATTACCACCTTTTCCAATTTGTTTTTTCTACCTTACTTAATTTTAAAATATAAGATACTTCCCATTACGTTTTTTTTAATATATAATCATTTTTCATTGATAATATTCAATGAAAAATAATATTAATTTAATTTATATAAGACCGGTAGGGCCAAAATACCAAGAAAAGAAGAAAAAGATAATACAACCGCATACAATTTTTCATTCATACAGCTTTTTCTTCATTAAAAGGGTCACTCAAATCTGCGAGGCTGAGCTGGAAGCCAGAACAGCAGGATTTTTAGGAATGTATTTGCGAGCAAGAACATGTTTACCATTAATGGTAAACTTGTTCTTGTTCTTCGCAGTGACAATCTCCTCAATCATGGACTCGAATCCAACCTTAAGCACCATTCTCGCCCACAACGGTTGCTCATTGTCTTCCACTGGCTGCTGCATCGCAACCGCCTCGAACACGTCCCCGAACCTTCTGGTGAAGTATGTACTAACTTCCTCCTCCGAGAGTGGATACCCTTTGGAGAAAGTTAAAAACACCGTCCTGTCATCGGCCGGCACCACCTGCTCATTCTCCGGTTCCTCCTCTACCTTTTCGGCCACCTTTTGAGTTTCTTCCTTAGAAGAAGAAGAAGAAGAACCTATTTCTTGCTGCGCACTCATCGCAGCTCTCCTCATCTCCTCTACGGCTCTCTCATTCTCCAGAGCCAACAGTCTCTCCCTATCACGCCTCTCCGCTCTCTCAACCAAATCACCGAAAGCCCTCGCACAGACACCGGCCAGGTTGTGTCTCAGTCGCAGGAACATAGATTGGCGGTTCTCGTGGATGAACCTGACGGTAAGCTTGCCACTAGTCATACTTAGGGTTAAAGGTATAATCATCTGATCATCACCGTTGTTGGCAAGGAAGGCTGTTGAGAATGCTCGGCTGATCAAGATCCGAACACACAGGTAGATTTCGTTGGCCACGGCGTCGACGAACGAGTCTGGCAGCGAGCAGAGGAAGAAGATCAAGTTGCGAGCGTGATGGAGTTGCTCGAGCAAGTAGAGAAACGCGATGACTTGAGTCGATTGGGTTACGTCTCTGTTGAGACCGAAGACGAGACGAGTGAAGAGGCTCCTGTCGATCTTGTGGAACGCGTTGAACTCGTCTCGTGAGACCACCACGTCGGAGGAAGGGAACAAAGGAGCGTCCATGGTGATTTGTTTGATCTTTGATGAGGATTTTGTGGCTGTGGTGATGTGATAAGAGATTGCATAGAGTTTATTATATAGACAAAATTCATTCAGAGTCACGAATAGGTGCGATCTTTATTTTCCTTCTTAAGCGTTTGTATTGTACAGATTCGTTTGCATATGTGTCGTTCATGTCTCTCTAGTTTATTCCATAAAAAGACATAACCCTTCGCTCATACGGTCATACCTTAACCCTAATTCATATCACTGACTAAACCACTGAATATTATTTGACCAACAAAAAAACCGATATTAATTTTAAAAATTATATATCGTATTATTATATTTACATAAAAACCAAAAAAAAATATGTAACCGATGGTATTTCTTATTTATTGATAAACACTAGTTTTTCTTGTTCCTTTGGAAATCTCCACATCTATAGAAAGCACAAAAACAGTCAACAAGTATTATCCTAAAAGTCAAAAATAATTAAATACGACAAATCTTATCAATTTTGTATATTATTATTTATTTTAAAAGACAGGTCAGCAACAGCAGCATTTTAGGCTCAAGGAGAAGAGAAAGGAAGAAGAAGAAAAAAAAACACCGACTTTCATCAAAACCCAGAGAATTCGAAGAGCTTGAGAGAGAGAGAGAGAGAGATCCCTCAATCGTTGAATCTCTTTGTGATTTCGATGCCTTCCCGTAGAAGAACTCTCCTCAAAGTCATCATCCTCGGCGATAGCGGGTCTGTTTCACCGGCTTTTACTCTCTCCCTCTCTCTCTGTATATGTTGTATATGTGTATGTATCTGCTTCTACTGGGTAATTTAGTATGTTCGATCACTAAGATGGTACTTTTCCCGGGTCAGAATTTTGGTGATTCAAGTCGAATTTTGTGGATTTACATCTGATTGGATTCGATCTGAAATTGTGGTGATCTCTTAGGTTATGTGGTTGGATTTTCGTCGCTTCTGGGTTTGATTGTTCTGTAGCTTCTTGGAATTGAACTGTAAAGCTGTAATTAGAAGATTTTTCTTAGTTCTCTGTGAATTAAAGATCAGCAATTGGGGATAAATCTTTGCTCTCTCGTAGGCTCTTAGTTGAATCAGTCTCAAAGTGATGATGCTGCTGCTAAGTGCTAATTAAGCTCATGTTTGATGTTTTACTTGGTGGTTTCTCTCACTGTATTGATTGCAACTGTGTTCTCGTCTTTTGACTGGGAAAAATCGAGTCTTTTTTCTTCACCCAGAAACTAAAATTGAAAACTGAAGTCTTGTATCATTTTCGTTTTCCGTTTGTTGTGAACCTGGTGTTATAAGTGACAGTCCTTATGAGAAACTATTTGGTCGAGTATTAGCAATCAAAGTCGAATTCGTTGTTAACTTGTTTGTATTTAGTTTTCTTCTTGCTACGTTTCTGAATCAGATGTTGTCCGTCGTAATGACTAGTGTAAAGCTCTCTGCAGTTGTATTAGTTTAAACATCTGTTGTTATGTTGACTCGAGTGAGAACTCATTGGGTATTTTGAACATGTGGTTTTTGCAGGGTTGGGAAGACCTCCTTGATGAATCAGTATCCTAAATTTTGTGTTTGAATGGAGCTAAGAGGATGCTACAATGGTTTTCTAAGATATGGAATGTTTACAATCTTCGGTCTCTATATTATGACTATCTTATAGAAAATTGGTCTGTTCTTTTTCTAGTTAGTTGAGTTTGTGTTTCTGTTTCACTTTAACACGATTCCTTCAGATATGTCAATAAAAAGTTCAGCAACCAGTACAAGGCGACCATTGGGGCCGATTTCTTGACTAAGGAAGTTCAATTTGAGGACCGGCTTTTCACTTTACAGGTTTGTTGTCACAACGCTTTAATGAGTGAACTACTTGCATTTTTTTGATGGAGTAGATTGCATTTTCTTAACACATTTTGACTTCAAAGTGGCAGATGTCAAAATTGGAGAATAAAGTTGATTAATTTAAGAACATGAGGCTGATATTGTTGTTGAATCTCTGCTTTAGTTTTGAAGGAATCTAATTCCTCTGCAGTCTCATCTTGTACCAATAGCAACTTAAGTTCTGTGGGATTTGTTGTGCATTATTCCAGCATTGAAACGGTTCATACTTGTTTCTAATGTGATTTTCGTAAAGGATTTGCTTTGGCATGATCAGACTTAGGAAAACACAAATAGGGTTTACAAAGCCTGTCCTGGATTAAGATTTAAGAACTTAGCACAAGTAGTATATGTATTTACAGTCTTTGCTTGACCACAAGTCTTGCTTTTTCTACAGATATGGGACACGGCTGGTCAGGAAAGGTTCCAGAGCCTTGGCGTAGCGTTTTATCGCGGTGCTGATTGCTGCGTGCTTGTGTATGATGTCAACTCCGCGAAATCATTTGAGGATCTCAACAACTGGAGGGAAGAGTTTCTGATTCAGGTATGTATATAGAGAGTTTCATTCCTTCTTCCCACATATTCGAATGTCTTTGCTTATAAACGCCTTTAATTGTAACTTGCAGGCAAGTCCTTCGGATCCTGAGAACTTTCCCTTTGTTGTCATCGGTAATAAGATCGATGTTGATGGTGGAAACAGTCGGGTGGTAAGTAGACAATCTCGATGTAATTTATATACAAGAACAAGAACAACCTTGAGAGCTGAAACTTGAAACCTCTCTGCATTTTTTTTATTCTTTAGGTTTCAGAGAAGAAGGCTCGAGCTTGGTGTGCTTCGAAAGGAAACATTCCCTACTATGAAACCTCTGCTAAAGAAGGCACCAATGTAGAAGACGCCTTCATGTGTATAACCAAGAACGCAATGAAGAGTGGTGAAGAGGAAGAAATGTACGTTAAAACACGCAAAATCTCATTCGCTATCAAGGGTTTTGATTATACTTTTGTAGGTTTTGTCTGAAACTTGTATGATGTTTGATCTTTAGGTACATGCCTGACACAATTGATGTCGGAACCAGCAATTCACAGAGGTCAACAGGATGTGAATGCTAAAAGGATTTTTCACCACCAACCTCATTCTATCATGTTTTTTTACCATATTGTAAAGCTGTTGTTTTGTGATGAACTTTTTTTTTTTTAAATAGAATCATATAATTAATAAATAAACAACCGAATTGGATTGGTCGGTGTTTGTGGCCGTATATTATGGATCTCTTTTTTTCCTACATTAAACATTATTGTTGTCCTGTCCATTACATTATTTTTCTTTTTTGAAATTGTTGTCCATTACTTTTATGAAAAGACTTAATGGTTTCTTTTTCTTTCTGTTTTCCTTACTTTTTGTTTATCTTTAAGGATGACTTTATCTATAATTGATTCAATGTACCACTGAAGGCGATGACGACTTATGGATATAACATAGATCATATCATATAAATAAATAAAATTACATTTTTAGGGGTATAATATATTATTCTTAACGGTGGTGACTTTGATATCCTTCAAAATTGTTTTCAGATAAAATTGTTTTTCTTTCAATAACATTTTCATTAAGAGACGCCAAATTATGTAGAGGAAAGTTGCGAATTATCCGAAAGAAGGAACATCCTTTTAATTGTACATTTGTACGTAACTAGAAATTTTTTCATAAAGTGGGTATAAAGAAAAAGACACAAAAAGCAAAGCACGTAGATTATTAATTTATATATTTTAACAAAAAACGTGAAGCCATTACCACACAAAGACTCACATTAATGGTTAAATCAATCGCTAAAGTTAATATTTCTTCACTACGGAAAATATACTTAGCGTATAAACAACTCAAGCAGCTGTTCTTCACTTAATTAGTACACACAGATACGTGCATGTATTAAACTGATACATACATAAATAAAGAGCCATATGTTTCGATTACTTATACATTTGGATTGTGGTAGATGATGACGATAGATTTGGTGTTGAAGTTTTTGACGAACCTTTCTCTTGCTGTCCTAAATGGATTGTCGAGAAGCTCTTTGATTGGTTCAGGCAATGGCTCATTCTTCATCATCTTCTTCCAATATTCCTCTGCAACTCCTCCTCCTGATCTTCCTTCACTCAGATTCACAAACTACACCAACAAAATATATATAACATTTATTATATATGCATAAATCAGATCATTGATTAATTAGGGTTTTAATGTAAAGATTGCTTTACCAGGAGAAAGCTGAAAAGGACAAAGAAGAAGACGACCAAGTAACGTTGTTGCTTCATGTCTTTTTAACTTTTGTTTTGTTGTTTGAAGATTTTTCTCGATCTATGTTAAATCTTTCGGTGTTAAGATTATATATATAGACTATTTCTGATGAAGTTTGTGTTTCTTGATAATAACGATATATATAATCCCCCTCTCCTTGCATTTTATTTTTTAATTGTTTGAAAATAATTAAATACTACTACATTGTAAGGTCAACTTTGTACTGTGTATATTTATAGTAATATATTGTAACCTAATTTTTTTATGTTTATCTAAGTTTCAGAGTGGTGGGCCGCTTGAGTAAGGATTTTTGTTCTATTCTTCTCTGGTGAGATCAACTATTACAGCTCAGATAGCAACACCAACATTTTCTATATGTATTAAGAATATACGACTTTATAATTGAATAGAACATAGAAGAATTCTATCATTATTTATGCTAATTTTCGAGTATGATTATATAACAAAGATTCCGTGATGAGATATATCAAAGAAGGATGGGGACAAAATGTATTAAATATCGCAACTAGAATTCCATTATAATTATTTTTTTAAAAGATCTATTGATTTTTTGTGTAAAATACTTTGATATAAAAATAAAACAAAACTAAGCACTAAAAAACGATGTGTGACCCATGTTTTGCAATAAATATATCACTAATGCTAGTTTCATTATTATTGATGTTTGCAATTAGAATGATATACATCCCAAAACAATGTTTTTCTTAATTTTTAAGGTTGTTACTTTGTTTTCTGATTTTCTATTTTGAGGATCTTGACATCGTTGGTTAGATTTTTTTTTTTTTTAAAATGGTTTTATATTGGTGATAAAAAGGGTCCTACTTCGAATCAATACAAAAACGAAAAGAAACAAGAAGAAAAGGCTCTTCTCCGTGAGGGTTATTTTAATCTATGAAATAGACAGGCCAAATGTTGGATTTAACCAAAACAAAAATAAAAATAAAAAAATTATAGAAGTGGGGACAAGTTTAGCGGGTCAACTTTAAATGTGTGTGCACATTTGCGATACGACACATAACCCTACTTTTAAAACATTTACTTATTTAACAGTAATAAACTAATAGTGTATTATGAAAATTTTTAAAGTGGTAGTGGGATACTTATTAGTATGAAGAGCCAATAGATTAGATCAAGATCTACCTCTCAAGTGTTTAATTTCTTCGTATTACTTAAGTTTACTCGTTGGGACTCGAATTATTTATTTACCGATCAAGACGAAGATTATTTATTTACCGATCGATATTATTTACGCTTAGTAAGTTGTTAGTTATTTAGTTAAGTGGCTCATGTACAAGTGCGACCACTGAACATTCATTTCTAATTAACGAGAAGAATTACTTCTTACACCCATTTTATCCTCTTTCTGTATTTCATTGAGTTCATCAAATTTTTCGCAAGCTTGATACGATTCTTGCATGTTCTTCAGTTTTTTTTTTGTTCCGAATTTCCTTTTCATCTTTCGTTAAACTCCGATGGTAGGTGATTCTCGTTCTGTGTTAGCTTCAGCAAAATCTTTTCAGTAATTAGAAATTAATGTATAGTGCTTGTATATAAACAATTCAACGCTCCACATATAACTTTCAATTAGAGACAATTAACCACGATAGATTATATCTCAAGATTATTGAACATTCCATCCACTTAAATGTTTCGGTCATCGTATTTGTCCACACTTAGTGACGAGTTTAGACCATAACTTTTATAGGTAGTACTTTAAGTGCAACACTTAACCGTTTTCATTTTATTCACCGTATATTGATATATATACTGAGTAAGAAACAATGGGGTTTGAAGTTCAAAACAACAATAGAAAATATATAATACTAGATCAATCGAATATAATTTATAGTTATTATCATATGGTAATTACATCTTATTAGAAAATAAAAAACCAAAAATTTGTATAAAAATTCTAAAATATGCATAGTTTTTTTTAATTAGGAGATCATATATCGAAGTACAAACTTAATAGTAGAATACTGTTAAAGAACATATTCGTAATTAAAGAAATTGTCTTAATATTAGAGCACCCATCTTAAATTAAATTTAATTGTAAAAATCAAATTAAATATCAATATATGTTGAAAACTATAATATAATATATTTTTTTTTATATAAAGTTGAATACATTAAAATTAATACTACTATTTAATCATTTAATCTTATTGATGACATCAAAACCACGTGTTACCTAGTCGTTTAATTTATGGATAAAAACACAATAAAAAAGTTACAACATTATGGATTGGAACATTTGAGATGGCAACCAGTAGAGTGCACAAACAACCTAACTGCTTAATTGGATGGAGAACAATGGATTAATAAGACCCCACCATTAATTTTGAAGTTGATCAATACCGAGGCAATGATGTATTGTGATTATGATCATTTGAACGTAATAAAATATTATTTATCTTGTTATGATCTGAACACTAGGGTGTTTGGCCAAGTACACTCATACTATCAAATCTTTACTTTTTAACTTTGCTAACTTTTGGAAATTTGTCTAAAGATTTGAAACCGCTTATACTGCTTTCCAATTAGAAAATGGATAATCATGACTACCAGCTTAGCTTTGGAAAGAAAGTCATAAAGAAAAAGCTGATCATAGTGCTTCTCATAAGTGGATACTGAATTTTGTTATATTTTTATGTTATGGGGTCTAATTAAAAAAAGAGGATAGATAAGATTTATGGTTTGAATGATTTTACTTTTTCCTGATTAATTGTGGTGCTGGTGAAAAGTTGCTATTAGATGAGTTTTATGGTTGATAAAGATCATCATTTAATTCAAAGTTAGAAATGTGTTTTAAATGATGTAACAGATGATTAAATGGTACTGATTTAAATGATGTAAAAATTATTCAAATGCTCAGAAGAATAACACTAGTATATCTCACAAATTAATCGATCTCTCAGCTCGTGGTGCCTTAAGGCCATTAACCAACTTATTGTAACTCTAGAGACTACGGTATTAACAAAACTTTTTATTTAGAGATTAGATTTTGAATTTTTCCGCTGTAATTTTAATTATGGTTGGTTATTATGGATTTTAAAACGATTAGAATACTTCACCTTTTTATTGTGAATTAGTTTGGATTTGACTCGAGGTACTAATAACCTCAATATGCTTCCACAAAAATCGTCTTAGAAACTGACAACACCCAATGAAAGTTTCTTGAAATTAACATATGATGTCAATATTTGAATATGACTCTAAATATAACTTCAAATTTTAAAATATCGTGATTTTTAAGATGTAAATTATACTACCAACAAACTATAGTCCATGATCCATATTATAATTTACTCTTTTTTTAAAAAAAAAATTTATGTTTTTCTAAAAAATGTAAAACAAATTTCACATATATGGAGTTATTTTATATCTATTTCAGAATTTGGGATCATAAATTCCCACCTGAATAAAATTTATTGAGTTTATTTTTGTATACGACACATGGCTCGTAAGTTCGGATATCGAGTGTTTATATAGAACACGTTACAGATACAAGCATCCGTATTACTTCGATAGACACATTTATCGTATCGCATCGTTCACATGCCTTGCATTAGAAAATTATCAAGTCGCAAGTCGATCGTACGACTTGTAAATTTAGTCCAAAAAAAAAAAAATTTGTACGACTTACCGCATGATATTGGCTCAGGATTCATGAGGTTAGTCACCACCAAATTTCATGGGGGTTTTAAATTCAATTATGCAAAAACAAAACTTTATTTTTACCCAAAGAAAAGAAAAATCTATCAATTTTCGTAAACTAAATGTCCATGAAATTTTAGAAAAAAGTCCATATTTAATTTACTTTGCATTTAAAAATAAACATTTTATCGAACGACACGAAGCAAGTGAGTGGGGATCAATCAAGTCATGCATGCATATCTTAATTGTTGGGTCTAAATTTTAATGCGCTTTTTCTTCTTGAAATGATCGATTACTAGTAAATTTTAATAAATTGTCAACTTAAACATGTACTTGTTGGAATATCCTTTTAATTACAAAGTCAACTTAGATTTCTCAATCATGCATAGATATTACAACTTTCGTTTTGTACTGCGATATTACAAGTTTACAACTATTATTTTTTATTTTTTTATTTTTTTTTGGTATGTGGCTAAACTGTTACAAACTTACAACATTGTTCATTAGTGCAATATATTCACTATTTTTAAGAGATTCATATTCTTTAATAAATAATATTGATTAGACATTTTTAACTCGAAATAAGAAAAATAAATAAATATTTATTATGATTGTGTTACAAAAATACACATACATATACTTAGAAATGTATATGACAAAAATATAATAAATGGATGTATTCGTTTTTTTTACTATAGCCTATGGATATGTTTTTATTCTTTCTCTTTTTTTTTTTATCATATATGCCAGACATAAATTTACAAAAATATTTTTGAGAAAACAATTTTTTAACCATAATTTTTCTGTGATGTCGGCGTATCCGAAATTATTTTAAGTTTCTTAGAATCATTTAAAAACAAATACATCTATATACTAAAAAGAGATTCCAGGAACACGAATATTCATTCTGAAAATTTCTCTTTTTAGTTTCGCGCAAATTCGAATGATAGATAAAATTAAATGAGTGATGCATTAAAGTCAAAGATTTTATATGGTGGGTTGGTAATAATGAAAATAAAAAATGGTCAACGATGCTGCGACTAAGTTCAATGAAAGATCAATGGCCTTCTTGTACTTTTTTACAAAAATACTGTATTTAGTAGTATTTCTTTGTTTTAAATATGGAATTTTATTGCTTTAAATCCTTTTGAATTCGCCAAAGGTCTATCGTTCACATGTCAACCAAAGATTTATTGAAGAGTGCCAGACTTCGTGAGAATGACGACCTTCTTTTCATATATTTTAAAATTAAAAATCAGAAGCATTCAATATAATTATATAAACTATGATGAAAAAATACATATGAATTTGAATATTATTTTTCAGTTAAAATCTTACTATTTGTAGATTACTCTAATGTCTAATTTCGAAAATGATTGCGACCACAAATAATATACAAAACAAGATTTATTATTTAATTATTGTTTTTTTTTTTTTCGTTTCCATTACGACGTAAAGGATGATCCATGAAATAATAGAATCAATCCCTTTGAGATGAAATCGAATTATTTTATCTTCTTATCTTTTACAGTTTCAAATAAGATGACGATGTAAGAAGCTGCAGGCACGCGTTTTAACCGCGGAAAAAAACAAGAAAGAGAAGATGCAGGCTTCACAATAATTAGTAATACAAATCAAATGGAATTAAAAATGTTTAACAGTCTACTTAATCTGTAAAACTACTAGATGAAAAATTATTGAAATTAAAAAAAAATGAATAAGTCAGCAATCAGCATCAGCATAAGTAGATTGATTATTATAAATATATGGAGAGAGGGGTGTTCATACTTCATTGAGATCTAAGATCACTTGAATACTTTTTTAATAATTTGCTCATCTTTAAAACAAAAAGTCAAAATTACAAGAAGAAGAAGAAGGAGAGAAGAAGGAACTCACTTTCTCCCCACAGAGAAAATAAATTCATGGCTTCTACTTTGCGATTCTATGTCACCTTCCTCACCCTCCTCCTCTTCTCTCTGGTATGTTTATGTATCTCTCTCTATATGTGTGATTTATATAAGGCTTGGATTGAAAGCATTATATATTCTTGGGATGCTTCTTGAACCGGATAAAAAGTATATTAGTGCTATACAAATCCTGCAACATCATTAGATAATTCGTAATTGTGGCACAAGTTTGCATAAGTACTTATGCATCATGGCTATTACCAATATGTTTAAACAAAACTTCATTTTATTCGGTCGGATAAAAGGTAAATAATACTATACAAATCTTTTGTTAAAGAATACTATAAGAATCTTACAACATATTCATGGAATAGTTTGTAATGAATTTATGTTGTATCTCAATTTGCATAAGATTCTTTATCATGGTTCTTACAGTTCTTAATTACCACATTGTTAAGAAGAACAAAAAAAGAAACTTCTTTTTCTTCTGGGAAGCATTTTAGCAGAATTTTTGTAAATTAAAAAATTGATAAAAAAAATGGTTGAAGTTTTTCGTTTCTAAATATCTTGAATCGGTTTTGTGTTAGTGGGTCGTGGAGGCACACACGTCAAGAAAGCTGATATCAATCAAGGAACAAGAAGGTCAAAATATAAGTCATTTGCTCAAAGATGGTGAATTCGATGATCCTTCATTGTACATGTTTTTCAGAATCAAAGATCTCAAATTAGGATCCAAATTGCTCGGTTACTTCAACAAAAACGATCTTGAAAACCTTCCTCCACTTCTCACAAGACAAGAAGCTGATCTCATACCGTTCACTAACTCAAAGCTTGACTTCCTTCTCGACCACTTCTCTATCCCCAAAGACTCTCCACAAGGAAAAGCCATGAAGGAGACTTTGGCACGTTGTAACTTCAAAGCTATTGAAGGAGAGCGTAAGTTTTGTGGGACTTCTTTGGAGTCAATGCTTGATCTTGCGAAGAAATCAATAGGGTATGATTCTGATCTCAAGGTCATGACGACTAAAGTAATGGTGTCGTCCCAAAACACTAAAAGCTACACTTTGCATAACTATACATTCGTGGAGGTTAAGGAGCTTGTTGGGATTAAGATGTTGGGATGCCATAGAATGCCATATCCGTATGCTGTTTACTTTTGCCATGGCCATAAAAGTGGAAGCAAAGTCTTTGAGGTTAGTCTTGTGACAGATGATGGGAGACAACGGATCGTAGGACCGGCTGTTTGTCACATGGACACGTCTATGTGGAACGCTGATCATGTAGCTTTTAAGGTGTTGAAGATAGAACCGAGATCCGAACCGGTTTGTCACTTCTTTCCTCTTGATAACATTGTGTGGGTTGCAAAGTAGGTGAAGCAAACTTAGCTTTTGTATGATGTGAGTATGTGTATTCTAATAACTATGGCTTGAAAGAAAAAAAGAAAGACAGTCTTGTTGGTTTTGGTGTTGCCTCTTTCGTGTGACTTGCATCTCCTAACGTGAAAATACTACTACAATGTAACATATATATAATCTCATGCGTCCTAATATTTCATATAATACTATAACGTGTGTAATTTTTGGTCACACTTACGGGACGATCACAGTTCTAATTATAACGACTAGGTATTTACACGCGCTACGCTGCAGGATATTTTTCTAAATTTTATATATATTTTTAATATAATAAAATTATTTTTATTATTTAAATGAGTATTATATTTATTTTGTTATTAGCTTAAGTTATGTATTTATATGTTTTAAATCTGAATAAACATTGTATATCTTTAAATTTGTATTTTTCAAAATTATAATTTGCTATCAAATTTGTTTAGCTAACTAACTATAAATATATATGTAAAAATAAAAGCAATATATTTTTAAGTACTTTCATGCTAATGACAAATGTAATTTATTTTCTTTCCTAAATTACCACTTGATCATCCTTTGAAATTATATAAAGCAAATGTCATTTTTTTATTAATTAATATGATTATTTTGATTTACAAAATTTATTTATTTATCAAATATTTATTATAAACATATGTTTCTAAAACCATCAAACTATAATTAATAACATTCATATCAAAACCACTGCTATTGTTTTAGAACTAAATCGAAAATTATGTTTGAACTGATGAAATATCGATTTAGTCGAAGTTAAATAATTAAATTTGATTACCATAAACATATTGTAACTTAGCATAATTTCCCATGAAATTTTATTTTCTTATAAAAACCAAGAAATCACATTTTCCATCAAAACAAAAACTTCATTTTCCCATGAAAATTGAAAAATTGCATATTCATGTAAAAACTTAAAATTTCATTTTCTCACCAAAACAAAAGAATTATACTTTCCCGCAAAAACTAAAAAATCATATTTTTTTGCGAAAACCTGTGTTTTCCCACCAAAACCGAGAAATAACATTTTTCACTAAAACAAAAAAAATTCATCTTCCTGCAAAACCCGAAAAATCGTATTTTTCCGTCAAAACCGAAAATTTTATTTTCTTGCGAAAACCGAAAAATCATCTATTCCGCCAAAACCAAAAAATTATTTTCTCGTCAAACCAAGAATCACACTTTCCTACCAAAATTGATACACTACAATTTCCCGCGAAAACCAAAAATTGCATTATCTCTCGAAAAATTGCGTTTTCCGAAAAAACTAAGAAATGGTAGTTTCCCGCAAAAACCAAAAAAACACATTTTTCTTTAAAAACTGAAAATTTGAATTCCCATCAAAACCGAGAAATTGTTTATTTCTACCAAAACCGATAAATTTTGTTTTCTCATCGAATTGAGAAATTACATTTTCCATTAAAATCTTGAAATTACAATTTCCCATAAAAACTAAGAAATAATATTTTGCTGCAAAAACCAAGAAATCATATTATTCGTCAAAAGCCAAAAATTTACATTAAAAAAAAATCATCCTCATGCAAAATCCAAAAAATCGTATTTTCCGTCAAAAGCAAAAAAAATCATTTTTCTGCGAAAACCGAGAAATTATCTATTCCCGCCAAAAAAATTATTTTCTCGTCAAACCAAGAATCACACTTTCCTACCAAAACCAATACACTACAATTTCCTGCAAAAACCAAAAATTGCATTATTTCTTGAAAAATTGTGTTTTTCCACAAAAACTAAGAAATAACAATTTCCCACGAAAACCCAAAAAATCGCATTATTCGTCAAAAACTGAAAATTTGCATTTCCCATAAAAACCGGGAAATTACTTATTTTTGCCAAACCCGAGAAATTTTGTTTTCCCATCAAATAAAAAAATTGCATTTTTCGCCAAATCGTCAAATTACAATTTGCTGCGAAAACTAAGAAATCACATTTTTCCCACTAAAACCAAAAATTCGTATTATCCGTCAAAAGCCAAAAATTTGCATTTCCTATCAAAACCGAGAGATCGCATTTTCTCGTAAAAATTGAAAAGTTGCATTTTCAATCAAAACCGATATATTCTGTTTTCTAGTAAAAAAAATTGTTTTCTCACCAAAATTAAAAATTTACATTTTTCCACTAAACCCAAGAATTCATTTTTTCAGACATAACCAAGAATTTGTTTTTCCTATCAAAACTGAAAATCATATTTTCCTACCGAAATAAAAAAAATCTCATATTCCCGCCAAAACTGAATTCCCGCCAAAGCCAAAAAAAAATTGTTTTCTTATCGAACCAAAAAATCTTGTTAGCTGAAAAATACAGTTTTCCGCCAAAATTCTGAAATTGTATTTTCCTGCAAATTCCCTCTTTTTCTCCTCTTCTCTCGCCTTTTCTCTCTTCTCCTCATCGAAATTAAGTTGGCAAATAAAATCGAAATTGGGTTGGCTATTTAATGTGTTTTGAAAACAGCATTAGTATGTGGGCTATCTAAGACTATCTAATATAGGCTATCTAATGTAGATCTTGGATGATTTTTTTTAATGAGTTGTATTATTAATTTGCTGAAGTGTCATTCTAAAAGAGTTTCAAAATGCTGATGTGTCTTCACCTAGAGACTTATGTGTTTTTGTTGTATTGATTCCTCGCATAATATAACATTTACACGATGATCACTATATTAATAATTTTTTTTTGTTGAAAAAGTAAAAATGTAAATAAGAATTTCGATAGCAAACAATCCACAGTAACAACAAGTAAACAAGCCGGACCAATAATCGTTTATTCGTGGTTGGAAATTAAGGACGAGACTTAGCCCACTCGCATATTGGGCTTTGAAGTGTTGGGTTATTATCTGGTGATATCTTATCTTTTTCCAACTTGGTTGCTTATTAAAGTTGTAAAAATTTGCATTGCAAAGATTTCAGAATATTTGTATATATGAATAATCTAATAATAAATAATCTAATAATACGAAAAAATATCTTTCAACGAATTTGTTAAGAGTATTTCTTTAGAGGTAAGTTATATAGCAAAAAAAAAAAAAAAGCATAGAATTTCCCATAATGCAAAAGCATACATAGATTTGGAGGACACACACAATCAACGTAAAGAGATATTTTGTAAGAAATCTACAATACTTTTTTTTCGGGTAGAAAAAACAAATGCTGAAATGAAATAATTATTAAGGAATATAATCCAACATAAAATCTAAAAAGTAGCAATCCCATAACAGTTTTCAAATTTTGAAACGAATTTAGCTTTTTACGACCATCTCTTTGTTTGTTAAGATAGCCAAAAAAAATATATATATATATATATCCACAATTTCAACTTAAATCTCAAATTTTTCTACCATCAGAAGAAAACCTCTGACTTGGCATTTGATCATCAGAGAAAACAGGTCACACATTGAAAAAGTATTTGAAGACATAAAAAATAAAATTAAAATTGTGAGGGTTAATACGGAAATATCGTAAACGGCTATTATGGAGAGAAAATCAAGTTGATGCAAGCGGATGCATAACAGAAAAGATTCTCTTCCTCTGTGTTAATTTATATCTCTCTCTCTCTCTCTCTCTTTTCTCCACATTTTCTCTTCCTACTTTCTCGTCGTTTTCTTGCTTCCCAGTACGAATCACAGCGACCACCACCACCCACAAAAAGAAAACACTGACGCCTTCTCTTTTTTTTTTTGTCTGATTTGCTTTTTTCTCCCTATGATTTTCGTACGGAAACCCTAAGATTTTTAATTTCTCTCACCATTTCCGTCGTTTCTCCTCCCAAAAAAGCATGGAAGACGACGCCAACGGAGGTAATCAGAGGAGAAGAGCTCGTCAGATCAACGAGGAAGACGATCGGGAAACGAATCGACGCCGTCAAACAAACGAAGTTGTGAACGAGACTCGAAACGACGGCGCAGTACTACAGGCTGACGATGATGACGACGACGAACGCCTTCCTCTTTCCCTAAGCTTGGGTCCATCATCGTACTTCTCTCAGATCCCGCCGGTGAAGACGTCGCCTCTTCGTCTAGCTCCACCATCGGCTTTTTTTCCGCCGAGGCCGTCACCTGATTTTATGGCGCAGTTGGCTTCGTCTCACCCTTATTTCATGACGTCGCCGCCATATTTGTCATCTTCCTCGCTGAGCAACTCTCTCAACTCTCTCTACCAGTTAGGACCTCGAGGAGGATTTTCAGCACCGATGCAGCAACCGTTTAGGCCGTCGGTTAATTTCTTCCCGCCGCCAGCTTTCGTCCCTCCGGCGAGACCAGTGAGACCAATCATACCCCCCGCGGTTGAGCCACGTCAGGGTTTCAGATCACAATCCGGCGGAAATCGGAAAGAGGATACGATTCCGCCGCCGTTTCCATGGGCGACGAATAAACGAGGGAGGATTCAAAGCCTGGAGTACCTCGAATCGAAACAGATCACTACTATCACCGGAGATGTACAATGCAAGCACTGTGAGAAAGTGTATCAGGTCAGTTACAATCTGAGGGAGAAATTCTCGGAAGTCGTGAGTATTTTCGCGTCGCGCAAAAGGGTCATGAGAGAGCGAGCTCCTTCGATTTGGACGAACCCAGAAGCGGCGAGGTGCGAGCTCTGTGGCCGTGACAAGGCGGTGAAGCCGGTGATTGCCGAGCGGAAGCATAAGATCAACTGGTTGTTTCTGCTTTTGGGTCAAACACTGGGTTACTGTACATTGGAGCAGCTGAAGAATTTCTGCAAACACTCAAAGAGCCACCGTACCGGAGCTAAAGATCGTGTGCTTTACTTGACGTATCTGGGTCTTTGCAAGATGCTCGAGCCTAACAAGGACCTCTTTAACCGTGAGAGCATTAGGCGTTGATTCTATATTTCTATCTGATCCTTCTGCGTTTTGGGTTTTGATTCAGATTAACTTCTGGTGGAACTTGGAACGTCGTTTCAAAACTTTGCTTTTAGGTTTATTACTACTGTGTGTGTGAATAATTGGGTGAAGAAATGCAATTGCATTGCATTGATTTATCTATTTGTCGTTTCGTCGTATGTTTCTCAGGACTCTTTTGACTTAAAATCTCGTTAATATATATATTATGGTTTTATCACTTTATGAAAGTTTAAAAATTGCATGAGTTATTTATGATTATTGGGTTTTTTTTTTTTTAAGTACCTTAACTTTTTAACTTTAATTTAAGTAATTTTTGTTCATTTATATGTGTGATTTGTATTAAGAAGATATTGAGAATCTTCTTTTTCAAAAAAAAAAGATATTGAGAATCTTATCAATAGATCTCTGTCTAACGGTTTAAAAACAAAATATCGCAAATGAAAATATAATTTGTGGTTCAACTCCAGTTTATAGAGATATATTCCACTCGATAATATTTATTTAAAGATAATTTGTGGGTAAATCGATCTCCAATTCCTAATAATTATCATATCTCTTCATGACATGTCTTGTTTTACGATTAAACTGTCAATAAAAGATGATTAATAATAAATCGTAGATATCAGGGATAGGTTTTGATTTTTAATCGACAAAGGACTCTTTCTTAGCCAAAATTATGAACATGGGTGCATGTTTTTAATAATTCAATTCATCAATTTCACAGAGATGCAAATTAATTCATCTTAATTTTTTCATATGGTATCCGAATCGTTCATAAACAGAATCATCCGAAATTAGCGTCGGTTAAGATTTTGGTTAAGATTTTGTTTTGTTCTAATGTGATGTTCGGTATGGATTAATCCGGTTAAACGGAAACCTTGTAGTATTTTACTCATTTAACCTTTTGATTATTCTCCACAACGGACAAATTATTAACCAAGAGCGAAGAAAATAGAGAGAGAAAATGGAAGAGACAAAACGAATGGCGACTCAGGCGACATCACAATGAACCTACAGGGCCTGCTCCTTCTTCCCACACAGAGGCACCAATTGACAAAATTTTGAATTCTGAAACAAATTTTACACACTCACATTTATGATTTCTCCTTCCTTCATCGATCGTACGAGATTTTGACTCCGTCTTCAGGCAGATCTGATCGCGGAAATTCCCCTTTTGAGCTTTTTGTTTCTCCCGTGGCGTTCGTTTTTTTTTTTTTGTGATCGGAGATGGAGGCATTGACGGAGCTTTGCGACATTATAGCGGAGAATCCGAAGCAATTTTCGGAGAAATTGGCTTGGATATGCGGCCGTTGTCCGCAAACGGAATGGCTGCTCGCGGAATCACCCAGGGTTTCTCGGAGTCATCTCAACGCTGTTTTGGCCGTTGCAAGGATCATCTCCAAGAACCCAGAATCAACCGACAATCGTGCCAAGTCCGTCGTCAATGATTTTCTCAGCGCCGTGCCTGCGTCGTTTCGCCGTTCGTTCTGGCCGCATTCGTTCCCTCTGCAGGCGATCTCTGCATTCTATTGTGATTTCTTGAGCTACCTCTCTTGCGCGGCGGATCTATCGCCGGAATTCGGCACTGAGGTCGCCAGGTTTACAGGGGAGGTCGTGGTAGCCGCCACGAGTTCCGGTGAGAGCGACGGGGATCCATCGATTTCCAAGGCTTTCTTGGTCGCTCTCTCTCAGAATTTTCCTTCGATTCTGCAGTCTGATGGGGATAAACTGATAACAATGCTGCTCGACCAGTTTGTTGTGAACCGTGCTCCTGCCTCGCCTAAGGAGCAGCGGCAGCAGAACCCGGCGAACTCTGAAACTTCCTCGTCCCAGAGCTCTCCCAATAGTACGAACCGTTATCCCTCGGGAAAAACTGAAGAGTCTAGTCCTGGCGACGAGGTTGCTAGCCATGGCTCCACCTTGTCCTCTAAGAGTTCCTCGTCCGTGGTGGTGAATGGTGGTAGTATCGTGTGGAAGAGTGGCGTTGATCAGCTGAGCTTCGGGTTTAGCGAAGGGAGTGGAGGCTCTAACCCTGTTTTTAGACAGCAAGTGGCTTCTTTTGAGGACGAATCCATCGAGAGCTTGGAGAAGCAAGATATTGCCTTTAGATTGATAACTCACATTTTGGAGAAAGTCAAAATTGATTCTAAGCTTCAGGATCAGGTGAGATTTATAGCGAAGAGGCAGCTCCAGTCCATGTCTGCATTTCTGAAGGTAACGCTTTTATTTTTTGGTAGTAGATTATGGTATAATTATATTAGTCTCCTCTATTAGTAAAGCTAGTGACGAGGTTTTAGGTGAAACAATCGTCGGTTGGTAATCCCTTTTACTGTAAAAATTTGACATGTTTTCATAAGGGTTGGTATGATTTCTTAGAAGAGATGATAATTTTCATGTTCCTGTTTTCTGCATTACAGTCAAGAAAGCGAGACTGGAATGAACAAGGCCCAGTTCTGAAAACAAGAGTCAATGCCAAACTGTCTGTATATCAGGCTGCAGCGAAAATGAAAATCAAGAGCCTGGTGGCTCTTGAAACAGATGGAAAAACTTCTAAGAGGTTGGTCCTGGAGACTCTTGCATTGCTATTAGATGCTGCAGATGCCTGCTTGACATCTGTGTGGCGGAAAATGAAGGCCTGTGAAGAGCTGTTTGGCTCTCTGCTTTCTGGAATTGCGAAGATTGCAGTAGCTAGAGGAGGACAGCCACTTCGTGTGTTACTCATCCGACTTAAACCACTGGTACTGGCCGTCTGTGCACAGGTAATTTTATTTTGCTTTAACTCAAACGAGCAACATATTCTACTCTATTGATGGATATTTTCGTCGCGTCTGGTGGTGCATAGAATTATAGAACACATCATGTCATAAGTCTGGAATATATTATAAAACTTTTTGACATTGAAGTACTGAAATAAGTTTCTATATATATCTGTTCTCTGTTGGAACAGCCTGATACTTGGGGGAGCAATCAGGGGGCTATGCTTGAGAGCGTATTTAAGACTAGTTGTGAGATTATTGAATCTGGCTGGGCCAAGGACCGAGCTCCAGTGGACACCTTTATTATGGGGTTAGCTTCAAGTATTCGTGAAAGAAATGATTATGAAGAACAGGTAACTCTAAAAATTTCCCTTAACATGGAGAAAATCGTTTTAATTTGCCTTCCTTATATTGCATTGTAATATCAACATTCCAATAAGGCTCATCATTTGGTGTTCAGGCTGATAGAGAAAAGCAAGTGCCAGCTGTACAGCTTAATGTGATACGGCTGCTTGCTGATCTCAATGTTGCTGTTAAGAAGCCAGACGTAGCAGACATGATTTTGCCACTTTTTATTGAAAGCCTGGAAGAGGGTGATGCTTCGACACCTAGCTTTTTACGACTCCAAGTATGGTTCCATTTTCTACCGTGATATCTTATATATGTTACTTTCTCGACATTTGGCAATGGCAGACAGTACTACCATTTTAATACTTATTCATTTGACTTTTTGACAATAGTTTTATGCATATATGCCAATTTGTGCAGCTTCTTGATGCTGTTTCTCGCATAGCAACATTAGGGTTTGAGAAGTCTTACCGGGAGACAGTAGTTCTGATGACCAGAAGTTACTTGAGCAAACTATCGAGTGTAGGATCTGTAGAAAGCAGAACAACAGCACCAGAAGCCACAACCGAGCGTGTAGAGGTATATGCCATTTGATACACGGCAATTTACTGTGTTTTAACTCTTACACTGATCCTCACAGATTCAATTGTGCTGTAGACTCTTCCTGCAGGTTTTCTTACAATTGCCAGCGGTCTTACGGATACAAAATTGCGTTCTGACTATCGCCATCGTTTGCTTTCCTTATGTTCAGATGTAGGCCTGGCTGCTGAGTCTAAAAGTGGCGGGTAATTATATCATCTTAGCTTGTATAAACATATAGTTTTTTCACTGTGTATGGTTTAGTCTATCTTTTAACTGCCTGGCCATATAAGATTTTCAAAAGCTTGAACAACTGTTCTCTGTTGAATGAAATATTTGGACGAAAGAAAATCCGTGCAAATTACGAGAAATATGCTGGCAACAATATGTTCCTAGTAAGGCCTAAGTATTGCAGGAAGGATGACCAATGTTGTGTTCATGCTGTTAATGCTAAAGACAAAATAAACATTTTTCGCTCTACATTTGTCCTAAAAGCTTAGAATAATCGGGAATTATCCAGTTGTTTCTCCATCTTAAAAAGTGTTTCTCTTCACATTGACTAGAATGTTTATTGCGTGCTTCCTTTTCTTCCAGGAGTGGTGTGGATTTTTTAGGGCCTCTTCTTCCCGCAGTAGCGGAAATATGTTCGGATTTTGATCCTACTTTGGATGTGGAACCCTCACTTTTGAAGTTGTTCCGCAATCTCTGGTTCTATATAGCCCTTTTTGGCTTAGCACCTCCTATTTTGAAAGCTCCAACACCGGCACTGAAGTCAACCTCTAATTCAGTGAACAGTGCGGGAAGCATGAGTGCAGTTGCTTTGCAAGCTGTGGGAGGGCCTTACATGTGGAACACTCAGTGGGCTCTTGCTGTTCAGCGGATTGCTCAAGGCACTCCCCCCCTTGTAAGTCAGTCTAGAGTTTAGTTTGTGGATCACCATATTATAAACCTTCTAAATACCGAGTATTACATCTCCAAGAAATACTACTTGTTCTGTAATTTAATTTTTATATATTTGAGCATTCTCTTTGTAGGTTGTTAGTTCTGTTAAATGGCTGGAAGACGAATTAGAACTCAATGCGCTTCATAATCCTGGTAGTCGTCGAGGTAATGGAAATGAGAAAGTAGCCTCAACACAGAGACTTGCTCTTTCAACTGCCTTAGGTGGCCGAGTTGACGTTGCAGCAATGAGCACCATCTCAGGTAAAACAAATGAGGAGTTAAAAATCATGCGTTCAATATCTGCTCCTAGATGGGCTTTGGTGTGGCTATCTTAGATATTTAGAACTTCCATTTTCTTTACATTCTTTCAGGAGTGAAGGCTACCTATTTGCTTGCTGTCGCTTTTTTGGAAATTACACGCTTTATTAGCAACGGGGGTATCCTTAACGGTGACTCAAGTGTGTCTGCCTCTAGAAGTGCCTTCAGCTGTGTCTTCGAGTATCTGAAAACTCCAAATCTTACACCTGCTGTTTCCCAGTGTTTGACAGCAATTGTGCATAGAGCCTTCGAAACAGCAGTCTCATGGCTGGTATGTAAATATCTGGCTGTAGTATTTTAGTTCATTTTGGTCTTTCTGTCACCAACACCAGCTCTGTCTTTCTGTTTTTGTTGCTGCTTCGCTTGAAAATTCTAACAATATATGACTGTTACATAAAACATTCATCTGGTTTCAGGAAGATCGAATATCTCTTACTGGGAAAGATGCTCGTAACAGAGAACTGACAACATATGCACATGCTTGTTTCCTCATAAAGAGTATGTCACAGAGAGATGAACACGTTCGAGATATCTCTGTGAACCTGTTGATACAGCTACGGGACAAGTTTCCTCAGGTAAATGGGCCTTTCTCTCGTTCAAAAGATTATTTGTAAGTTCACCATTTTTGAAAGAGAGAAACGAGGTGATTTATTGCTCTGGTAGAAGTGTGGGGAGTAGTATTATTAAGGCGAGTATTTACAGAAGACATTCCAAGAATAAGGCCCAGACCTCAGTAATAATATCAAATTCTAATAATTTTAATTTATATCTCGTCTTGCATGGAAGAAATGTAGCTTAGTTGATTTAAGTGTTTTGCTTCTCACTGTCGTGCAGTAATTTCATGTGTTAACCATTGCAGATTTTTTTGTTCTTTGTCTGAATCTAGTTTTTCGTGTTTTTCTGTTTCTCTTGATCTTTAACAATGACCATTTTTCTCATATCCACTTCCATTAAACACCAGTAGTGTAATATGTTTGTTTTTATGGACTTTCAAATATTTTGTGATTTCTGTTTCACGTCTACCATAGACATTTCTTTTCAAGTTAACTTTCTTCTAGATATTTCCTCTTCATTGTACAGCCAATAGTTTATTGTTTTCCTTCTGTTTGCTGGTTTCTGTACCACTGCGTTTTGCTACTGTCTACTGTCTTTTGGTGTTCGCTCTCTGTATGTGTGCTGCATGTTTGCCTTTTGACTTCTTCAACTGTTATTTTCGAAATTATTCCTCTACTCCGTTGATCGACTAACAATGAGAAAATGCAGGTCCTCTGGCATTCGTCGTGTCTGGATAGTTTGCTGTTTTCCGTTAATAACAATACACCTTCAACAGTTGTCAATGATCCTGCTTGGACTGCTGCTGTTCGATCCTTATACCAGAAAGTTGTTAGAGAATGGATCATAATATCGCTTTCATATGCTCCATGCACCAGTCAGGGGTTGCTTCAGGTTTCCTTCTTTTTACCAATTCATATTGGCAGGGCTCTTTCCTTTGAGTTAAATTTTTCTTGCTGTGCCTTTCAGTTACAATAGAGTTTCATGTTCCTTCTCTGGTTTTTAATATGCACTTCAGGATAAGCTGTGTAAGGCAAACACATGGCAGCGAGCACAAACTACAACTGACGTGGTTTCTCTTCTATCTGAGATCAAGATTGGAACTGGGAAAAATGAACTTTGGTCTGGGATAAGAACTGCAAATATTCCAGCTGTGATGGCTGCAGCAGCTGCAGCGTCAGGGGCAAACTTAAAAGTTTCTGAATCCTTTAACTTGGAGGTACTTGGTACTGGTGTAGCCAGTGCAACGGTAAAGTGCAACCATGCTGGAGAACTTGCTGGCATGCGAAGGTTGTACAACAGTATTGGCGGATTTCAATCTGGCTCAGCGCCTAGCGGTTTTGGTGGTGGCCTTCAAAGATTAATATCTGGGGCCTTTTCCCAGGCGCCACAACCAGAAGATGACGCATTCAATGAGATGTTGATCGTCCGGTTTGTGCGTCTCCTTCAGCAATTTGTTAATACAGCTGAAAAGGGTGGGGAGGTGGACAAGGCCCAATTCCGAGAAAATTGTTCAAACGCAACTGCACTACTTCTGTCAAACCTGGTAAAATTTTCCAACCAATAACAAACGGGTTCCTTTTCATACGTGGCGAGGAGCACATATATGTGATATCTGCCAGCTACAACGTGCTGTACATTCTGATCTCTCTTGTTGTTGCATCAGGGTGCTGAGTCAAAAACAAATGTAGAAGGCTTTTCTCAATTACTGCGTCTCCTTTGTTGGTGTCCAGCATATATATCTACTCCAGATGCTATGGAAACTGGAATTTTTATTTGGACCTGGTTGGTTTCTGCCGCTCCTCAACTTGAATCCCTTGTACTTGCCGAGCTTGTTGATGCATGGATATGGACAATTGATACAAAGCGAGGACTCTTTGCGTGTGATGTGCGATACTCTGGCCCAGCTGCAAAATTGAGGCCCCATCTTGCCCCTGGGGAACCAGAAGGACCACCTGAAAGTGATCCTGTTGACCAAATAGTCGCTCACAGACTCTGGCTTGGATTTCTAATTGATCGTTTTGAGGTTAGGATTTATCTCTATATTTTTTATAGGTACTCATACAGGTGGTTCACCGCAATTCTTCGTTATCATTGGTTAAGACGGTCTAGAGTGTTATTAGTACTGATTTTTCTTATCATACTAGTTGAATCGACTATCAGTTTTCTGTGACAAAATTGTGGTCTCGGAGTATTTTTTTTTTCACTTGGGAATTTGCTTACTGAAAGGTTTGTTTTAGTGAGTTTCTTATCACCACAATGCTTCTTTAGGTTGTTCGACATAATAGCACGGAGCAACTCTTGCTGCTAGGTCGGATGTTACAACGAAGTACAGACCTTGACTGGTGCTTTACTCGCCACCCTGCAGCTGCTGGTACCTTTTTCTCTTTGATGCTCCTAGGACTGAAGTTCTGCTCATGCCAAACACAAGGCAATATGCAGAAATTTAGATCGGGACTGCAGCTATTGGAAGATCGAATCTACAGGTCAATTTTTGCTCATTCCCATTGGTTTTTGTTGCACCATACATTTTGTTATTCTTTTTTTATGGAGATATCTCAGCCCGCGTCTATGATTTGGCGGCACACATTTGATTTTTTTTCTTGACTATGTAGTAACCTTCATAGGCTCTCTTAGTGTTTTCCGCTTTAGGATTTAACATGAATTGCCTTTGCGCAATGCATTGAGCTGTCTGGACTAGTGTCCGCTACGCTAGCTATATCATTGACTGAGAGGAAACTGGAAGTAACTATATTTTAGGCTTTATGTTAATCTTTGCCATTTAACATGGCATTTTCCGGAGTTTTCCAATTACTTAATGTTGCTTAGGTCAATTTTGTTATCTCTGTTATACCGTTGTCTTATATGTTCACGTCAATAAGAGATGATGTCTTTTCTACTTGCTCCAGGACTTCTTTAGGCTGGTTTGCTCATCAGCCAGAGTGGTTTGATGTAAATATTCCGAATTTTTGTCAAAGCGAGGCTCTATCTGTTTCAGTTTTTGTTCACTTTTTATCAAACGAGCTATCAGATTTAAGTCAATCTGATTCCAAAGGAAAACCGCGAGAAAGTGGGAACTTGATTGATGTGGTACAGTAACCATCTACGACTTTTTCTACTTTTACCGGGCAACATAGTTGTCTGCAAAATATGATACTTATATGGGCTGCATGTCTACAGACTGATCACTATCATCCCGTCTGGGGTGAGATGGACAACTACACTGAGGGAAAAGAAAAAAGGAAGCAGTTGCTTTTAATGCTCTGCCAGCATGAAGCTGACAGGCTTGACGTATGGGCACAACCTATTAGTTCGAAGTAAAACTTGGTTTCCTTTTATTACGCTTTTCACTTCTTATTAGTTTGCTTTGATTTACTTTGATATTCATTCTTCCAAGTGGCAACGTATGTTCAGGGACAGTCCATATTCGCGGCTGAAAATAAGCTCTGAAAAATGGACTGAACATGCGAAAACCGCCTTTTCAGTGGACCCTCGCATTGCTTTATCAGTTGCTTCAAGATTTCCGGCAAATGTTGCTGTGAAATCCGAAGTCACTCAGCTTGTTCAGGTATGAATTTACAGATGTTACTCCACTAAAACTGTAGAAAGACAGATCTCTTACGCTTTTGTAATTTGAGAGGGACATACTGTACATCTGATATTCCCTGGTTTTGTGTTGCACCATCCCACAAAACCAGTGAGGCATAATGCAACTGGAAAAAAATCGGCCATGGTACTGTTAGTTGAAAACTTTATTGAAGGGGATGAAATTTATGTTGAGAATCAGATTGCTTGCTAGGGTTGTATATGCTCTGGACGTCTTTGTATAAACTACAATCTGATGCCATGGATGATTTTTTTATTGAATGACTGATGTTATATGAGCTTTCTCACTGGTACTCCTTCATGCAGACACATATTGTAGATCTCCGTACAATTCCTGAGGCATTGCCGTATTTTGTTACACCCAAAAATGTTGAAGAGAACTCAGTGCTGTTGCAGCAGCTACCACACTGGGCTGCTTGCTCAATTACACAGGCTCTTGAGTTCCTCACTCCTGCTTATAAAGGGCATCCACGGGTCATGGCATATGTCCTAAGAGTTTTGGAGTCCTACCCTCCTGAGCGAGTTACTTTCTTCATGCCGCAGTTGGTGCAGTCTCTGCGCTATGATGAAGGGGTAAGTCTTTTCTATAATATATATTTCATGCCACCTCTCTCTCTCTCTCTCTCTCTCTCTCTCTCTCTCTCTCTCTCTCTCTCTCTCTCTCTCTCTCTCTCTCTCTCTCTCTCTGTAAGCAATTTGGGTGCTATACTAATTGAATTATATCATTCGGGCTATGCTCATTAGATTTAGCAAAGGCACATCTTAATACGTAAACTTTTATATAATTTTTTAAGTCATGAAATTAGAAACTCTGCATTTGGTGTTCTGCAGCATTTCCTAGAATTTTCCAACCATGTGCTAAAAAATGTAACAACCATGGTCATTTTGTAAACAATTCCTTTTACCAAATTTTTAAACTAGTATTGGATTTGGATCATCATTTATCAGCCTCACACTTTCAAGAAACATGTCTAATCTTTTTCTAGTTGGGCCCTTCGATTGCTTGAGGTTTTTCTTGTCACAGTATCTTCAAAGGCTACGCAAAAATTACACTTCTAGTGGGCTGGATATTTTGTGATGCCTTACTCGAGTCCTTTCCTTTTTCCTGATTTCTAAAACGTTTAACAGTTCGATTTCTTTTCTAACACAGAGGTTGGTTGAAGGGTATCTTCTTAGAGCTACCCAAAGAAGCGACATATTTGCCCATATTCTCATTTGGCATTTGCAGGTAAGTTTCACTTAGTGGACTTTGCAAAATCTTAATTTTGGTTGATTGTTTACGGAGATTTGTTAGTTTTCTAAGTTATATTTTTTTTATAATGCCAGGGTGAGTCTGTCCAGGAAACACCAAAGGAGGGTTCTATCGATAAGGTTTGCCCATTATTATCCTTTGTGCTTATATTTCATTGGTCTTAGTTTCTTCCGGAGTCTACATCTTACTAATGTTTGGCTAGTAGAGTATATATATTACCTGATATGTAGCTTTACAATTTTTACAATATCAAAAATCATTGCCCTCCAGTACCATGTACTGGCCTTAATTGTGGAGAATAGTATCCCGAGTTGCAATATCTAGTCTCCTGCAGTAAACATCTGCAAAGTTATACAATGCTGAAAGTATCTTTGATTCGGCATGTTGACCGCTGGTTATAAGCACATAATTCTAAGATCTTGAAAATGGGTTTCGTGACTGTATTAGCATCTTTTGGACAGATGAAGTGAGATAGAGAGTAGGTTGTTTAGACAGAGATGGCGGTAGAAACTTCTATATATAGTTATGGCCTGGTCGGCTGTGAAACTCCGAGCTCACCTGTTGCTTCTGTAATATTTCAGAATGCAGCATTCCAAGAAATTTTGCCAGAGGTTCGGCAGCATATCATTGATGGCTTCACTCCCAGTGCGTTGGACATGTTTACTAGAGAGTTTGACTTCTTCGACAAGGTTACATCTATTTCCGGGGTTCTATTTCCTCTTCCAAAGGAAGAACGCAGAGCCGGTATCAGGAGGTAGTAATTTAATTTGATTAAACCGTATCATGGTATGGATGGGGGTCCGTGTGTGTTAGAAGCAAGGTTAATCTAATACTTATTATAATGGCAGGGAGTTAGAGAAAATTGAAATGCAGGGAGATGATCTTTATTTGCCAACTGCTCCTAACAAGCTTGTCAGGGGAATCCGTGTAGACAGTGGGATACCCTTACAATCAGCTGCCAAAGTCCCTATCATGATAACTTTTAACGTTGTTGATCGTGACGGTGACCATAGCAATGTTAAACCACAGGCTTGCATTTTCAAGGTAAGCTTTGTTTCTTATAGTATTTGCCAATACAGAGAGAAGAAATCACTTCTCTTGTCATGATGCTCTTCCACTTGGTGTTTACTGTGAGTTTGATGATTCTCTCGTGTATTCAGGTGGGAGACGATTGCCGGCAAGATGTTCTTGCCCTTCAAGTGATATCTCTTCTTAGAGATATAAATGAAGCGGTTGGTCTCAATCTTTATCTCTTTCCATATGGAGTACTCCCAACTGGTGCCGAGAGGGGCATAATTGAGGTAATACTCAAATCTAATATGTTTTTATCTTAATCACATTCCCCTTGCTGGATTTAACACATATGGTGGTATTGAAAACTTTGATGCATCAAATAAGGCTTATACGTAATTTTTTGTATATCTCTTTGCTTTCCTTTTATTACAGGTTGTGCCTAATACACGAAGCAGAAGTCAAATGGGTGAAACGACCGACGGGGGTTTGTATGAGATTTTTCAACAAGACTATGGACCAGTTGGGTCAACCACCTTTGAGACAGCACGAGAGAACTTCCTCATCAGCAGTGCCGGTTATGCTGTGGCGAGTCTTTTACTCCAGCCTAAAGACAGACACAACGGAAATCTCCTCTTCGACGAGTATGTTTCCCTATTTTGCGCTTTACTTTTGTTCTTGAAAAAACCAAAAAGTCAAAAACTCTCTATGGACAAAACAATGACGGACATTTCATGAGAATAACACCAACTACATTACAAATGCAGCGTGGGAAGACTTGTCCACATCGACTTTGGTTTCATTCTGGAAACTTCACCTGGTGGAAACATGCGGTTCGAGAGTGCTCACTTCAAACTGAGCCACGAAATGACTCAGTTGCTAGATCCCTCAGGAGTTATGAAGAGCAAAACATGGCATCAGTTTGTGAGGTAATAATAACTTTCTCCCTAGAAACATTTTTGGTTCTGAGAGATGCTAATTCTTATTTCTTGCTGCATAAAAAAAAAGCTTGTGCGTGAAAGGATACTTAGCGGCAAGACGGTACATGGATGGAATAATAAGCACGGTGCAAATGATGCTAGACAGTGGATTGCCTTGCTTTAGCAGAGGAGATCCAATTGGTAACCTTAGGAAAAGATTTCACCCAGAGATGAGCGAACGCGAAGCTGCACACTTCATGATCCATGTCTGTACCGATGCGTACAACAAGTGGACTACTGCTGGATACGACTTGATTCAGTATTTGCAACAAGGCATCGAGAAGTAGAACCCAACAAAAAACAAAAAAAAGTGAGTTTTGTGATCACAACTCAAGAGTTATTTTCATATTACTTGTTTGCTTATTTTGTTTTAATTCTTTCTACTCGATTGGTGCTTGTTTCGGTTCTCTTGCCAAATGTAGTTATATATATATATATATATATATATATATTAAGGAGAGGAACTTGATATTGTTTTGTTCTCATAGGGTTTTTGCTATGATACTAAATTTTTAGTATTGGTGACATGACAGAAAAGAAAATATAAAAACCTCTAATCTGGTTTTTTACTTTGTGTTGTATGCAAAACGACAGTTCAATTGCCAATTCTACGAAATCTTTTAGCTCAAAAAAAAAAAAAAAAGACTAGCATTACCGTCTAATGGAGATGTATTTGGTAGACACTTGTGCGATAATTTACTCGATCCAGTTTTTATTTAGATATGTTTGTACATCTTTATACAAATCAAAATAAATTTTTTTTATAAACGATTTTCTTTTTAAATCGTGATCTGTCATTATAGAAAGTTGATTTTTAAATACAATCACAGTCCATATGCATACCCAAATTATAAGATAAGTATAGCATTTGCATTTTAATAAAAAAATTCATGAATTTTTTTTAAACTAATAAAAGTAAAAAAAATTAACAAACAAAAAGATGAACCTTTAAGCGAACTATTTAAGAAACCAATATTCATAATAAAAAGTTAATTAGTTTTTTTAAAAAAGTTCATACAACAAAAATAAAAATTAATATCAGAAATTTTATTTTTTTAAAAAAGTCATCTAAAAAGAAATTGACTTGATATTTAGGCTAACTATTTAAAAAATCAATATAGAATAGTCTCATTAACTGAAAAATAAAATAAAAATTATGTAAAATCTCAATATTTTCAAAAAAATATGTTTCAAAATAAAATAAAAATCAATATCAAAAGGGGTAAATCAACAGAAGAAAAAGTCATCTAAACAAAAAACTAACTTGATATTTAGGCTAACTTTTTTTGTAAATTTAACATAAAAAAAATTAACTAAAAAAACAAATGATGTTATAAGCTTTTGAGAGAAGTCTATATAAAATTTATAATGAACAATTATAGCATAACATGTCAGTATTATAACTAAAATAAAATTAATATAAAAATATCTAACAAAGAAAAAGAATTTGTGTAAAAGAAATTAACTTGATTGATGTCTATGCTATCTATTTTGAAAATTAACAACAAAAGACCTTAATAAAAAAACATATAGAAGTCTTAAGTATATCAAACATACAAAAAATTGTATAAATTAAAATAAAATATAAAATTACTCTAAAAATATAAAGTATATAAAAAAGAAAATAAAACAAAATTAATTTAAAATTAGTTTTAAAATTTTCTGATTTCCAAAATAGTGGTATCAATAATTAATAACAATCTAAAGTCGCAATAAGTTTACAAGAGTTTCTAAATCAAACATATTTTTTTAAATATACAAAGATTAAAACATTGTGTGTTTCTGATTTAAAACCTAACAAAAAAAAGCACTACAAGTAGTAAAATCTGATTTCTACACATAACTACTACTTATATCTGAACCAACATTAATAAGACATGAGTAATACATTCTAAAACTCTATTTAAATAATAAAATATACTGAAATTATGTATCAAACTCAAATTGGTATATGTAGATAAAATATTCAAATCAAAACATGTAGAAAGCAAACAAAAGATAAAAACAATAAAAAATAATGCGAAGACTCACACCACCAATCCTACAAGTTTCAAAACTAAAATTATCAAATATCAGACCGCAAAAAAAGTAGATCTTAATGATAAACTGAATAAAAATATAAGTTAAAACTCGTGGAAGACCTGGCGGAAAAGCAAGAAACTGCTTTCCACGATCATTGCAGCTTTCTAACAAAATTAAATGTGAATCAATATGAATCATAGATTATGTATGCATAGGTACAAAATATCAATGAGATATTTAATAAAGAAAAACTAAATATTTGAACACATAGACTTTAAAGAAAAAAGAATTGTAGAAATCTTAAGGAAAACAAAACAAAACATCAAGATCTTAGAAAGAAAATCCTTCTCTGAATTAAATGTATGTATATATCAAAGTTAGATAATTCGATAGATGTAATTGTTATTATTTTACTTAATAAAATTTAATAAATTATAAATAAAAATAGAAGAAAAATAAAAAATAAGATTTTAAATTCTATTATATAAAATAATTTTATAAGTTTATTATAGTTTTGATAATTTTTAAAAAATAGTTACTAAAAAAAAATTAAACCAAACTATCAAAACAGAGCGCGAGTTATAAACATAATATTATTTCATTTCATAATATTTATCACTCAATATGATATCTGTTTGTATTCGTAACTTACTCGTTCCAGGGTTTTTTAGATATGTTTGTACATCATTTTACAAACTTTAACAGTTCAAATCCAATCAAAATATTTTTTCTCCTAAACATATTTTTTTCCTTAAAAAAGTCATGATTTATCTTTTTATAAAGTTGAATTTTAAATACAACCACAGCCAATATACATACTCAAATTATAAGATAAGTATAGCATATATATTTCCTCTTTGTTTAGAAATTTGGAAAATAGTTCCAAAAAAATAAAAATTATTTGGAAATATATGATTTTATCAGATTTTTTGAATATTTTTAAAAAATCAATTAATAATGCCTTTCTTTGTATTTGTCTCTTTCCTATACTTATTTCTTATTAATTTATTTTTTATAGAGATTTGATAATGTAAAAAGCTCAACATGTGTTAAAACGGATACCATCTAATTTTGGATAAATATTTTGTTAAAATTATTGTTTCTTTTCTTCTTCTAGTCTTGAAATATAATCATACTTATCAACACAATATTCGAACATAGACTTTAAAGAAAAAAAAAGTGTATAAATTCTATGGAAAATAAAATAAAATATCAAGATCTTAGCAAGAAAATTCTTCTCTAAATCAAATGTATGTATGTATATTGAACAAAAAAAAATCAAATGTATGTATACATCAAAGTTGAATAATTCGATAGGTGTCATTGTTATTATTTTACTTAATAAGATTTAAAATTTATAAATAAAAATAGGAAAAAAATACAAATAAGATTTTAAATTCTATTATATAAAATATAATTTTATAACTCTATTAGTTTTGATAATTTAAAAAATAGTAACTAAAAAGAATTAAACTAAATTATTAATACAAAACGCGAGTTATAAACCTAATATTAATTAATGTTTCATTTCATAATATTTATCACTCAATATGATATCTGTTGGTATTCATAATTTACTCAATCCAAGTTTTTTTTAGACATGTTTGTACATCATTTTACAAACTTTAACAGCTCAAATTCAATCAAAATATTTTTTATTCTAAAAGTTTTTTTTCTTAAGAAATTCATGATCTATCATTTTATAAAGTTGAATTTTAAATAGAACCACGGTCAATATACATACCCAAATTATAAGATAAGTATAGCATATACATTTCCTCTTTATTTAGAAAATTGGAAAATAGTTCCAAAAAAATAATAACCATTTGAAAATATATGATTTTATCAGTTTTTTTGTATATTTAAAAAAATCAATTAATAATGCCTTTCTTTGTATATATCTCTTTCCTTTACTAATTTCTTATTAATTTATTTTGATAGAGATTTGATAATGTAAAAGGCTTAACATGTGTCAAAACGGACACCATCTAATTTTAAATAAATATTTTGTTAAAATTATTGTTTCTTTTCTTCTTCTAGTCTTGAAATATAATCAAACTTTTCAACACAATATGGATCATTGTGAGATTAATACAAGGAATTATTAATATACAGTTGAACAAATCCAATTTATAGGATAAGATCTAATATTAATTAATGTTTTATTTCATAATATTTATCACTCAATATGATATCTGTTTGTATTCGTAATTTACTCGATTCAGGTTTTCTTTAAATATGTTTGTACATCATTTTACAATCTTTAACAGTTCAAATCCAATCAAAATATTTTTTATTCTAAAAATATTTTTTTCTTAAAAAAAGTTTTGATTTATCATTTTATAATGTTGAATTTTAAATACAACCACAGTCAATATACATACCCAAATTATAAGATAAGTATAGCATATACATTTCCTCTTTATTTAGAAATTTGAAAAATAGTTCCAAAAAAAAATAAAGGCTATTTGGAAATATATGATTTTATCAGATTTTATGTATATTTTTTTAAAAATCAATTAATAATGCCTTTCTTTGTATTTATCTCTTTCCTTTACTAATTTCTTATTAATTTATTTTGATAGAGATTTGATAATGTAAAAGGCTTAACATGTGTCAAAACGGATACCATCTAATTTTAAATAAATATTTTGTTAAAATTATTGTTTCTTTTCTTCTTCTAGTCTTGAAATATAATCAAACTTTTCAACACAATATGGATCATTGTGAGATTTTCATACAAGGAACTATTAATATGCAGATGAACAAATCCAATTTATAGAATAAGATCTATACTACATAAATCCATATAGATCCTACTTCAAAATTATCCGTTTTAAAATTAATACTTGATTGGACCATCAGATATTGGCTGTTTTTGGTTTAGGGGCACATCCTATAAATACAAGAGCGTAATAGTGTATCACATTTCACACAAAATCTCATACACAAACGAAGATTATAAAACAAAAACTAGAAGAAAGAAAAGATGTCTGCAAAACACATCTTCGAGAAGTTCGACAAGGACAAAAACGGTAAACTATCATTGGATGAGTTTCGTGAAGCTGCTCGTGCTTTCTCTAAAAACATTTCTGAGGAAGAAGCCGCAAAACTGTTCAAAGAGATTGACATGGACGGTGACGGCGAGCTCGACGCTGACGAGTTTACTTCGTGCATTGACAAAATGTTGAAGGAAGCTTTTGCGTTTTGTGATGAAGATGGTGATGGGAAGATAACGTCCAAGGAGTTCCATGCGGCCATGGCTGGACTCGGGAAGGACTGCACCGAAGAGAAATGTGCCGAGATGGTTCAAGCCGCAGATGCAGATGGTGATGGCTATATGAGCTTGGAGGAGTTTATGACACTGATAATAGGCGACTTCTGAAAAAGAGTAATCTGCTTGCTAAATGTGTTTGCTTATATAATAATAATAACTAGTAAGGCTTATTGATGTTTATTGTCATCGGTCTTGAGGTTTTATCGACCGTCATTAAGTTTTTATATCTTTATTAATAAATTCATGGACATGTTCTTGAATATTTCAAAGGGAAAATGTTATGGGTCACTTACTATAAATTAAAATGTTCTTGGATTTAATCGAAAGTGTACCGTATCTCTCAATTTCTTCCACGATCCGAAGTAGCTGAGTCTTCAATTTCTCTCAATTTCTCCGCCATCGAGCCCCCACCTTTTACTTCGACCAAGAGGGTACATAATCCTGAAGTTTTTGATCGTTATCAGTGGGGGCGGGTTGCATTTACTAACCTCATAAAATCAATTAAACTAGCCGTCATGTTTGTACAAAGTGAAATGTCATATATACTGCAAGATTGTAGGTATGTTTTGCTCATGTGGGCGTATGAGGCAACTATTGGTGTAGGAGAATGCTATGGAAACAAAAGGATTGGTGAGGAAGTTTTTCTTTTTTTATGGGGCGGATTACGTATTCGGATTTGAAGATTTCATTTCAGTAGAGGAAAAGAAAAGCAAATGACAGCAAAATAAGTATTTGTTTATTTTTGTTTTTATATTTATATTTCTGTTTTTTCGTAATGTTTTGTGATAAAAGTTATCACTAAGACTAAGTTGGATATAGATTAAAAATATCACTATTTATCATAACTTGTTTGCCGTTTATTATTTAGGGAATGTAGTTATGTAGAAAAGAAATTGATTTAGTACACTTGAACCATTGGATTCATAAAGATTACTTAAGACATATGTTTTGGTTCATTTCTTAATTATAGGTATACATTTAGTTAAATTGAAATAAAATGTTTTAAACAACATTATAAATTTATGTCTTTCATAACAATAATTTCTCGTTAAATTTTCAGCTGCGTGTTAAAAATTTTACTTTTCGATCAAAAGAAGATACATATCCGGATAATACAAGAAGGTTTCCCATTCTATAAAACTAGCCTTTTTTCTCTTAAAAATGGTGATTTTTTTTTCGAAATCTAGGATTCTACGGATCTATGGTGATAAAAGGATTGGTGAGGAATTTTTTTTTTTATGGGGCGAATTACGTATCCAATTCAGATTTGAAGACTTTATTTCAGCAGAGAAAAAAAAGCAAATGACAACAAAGTATGTATTTGTTTATTTTTGTTCTTATATTTATATTTCTGTTTTTCCATAATGTTTTGTAATAAAATTTATCACTAAGACTGAGTTGCATAGGGATTAGAAATATCACTATTTATCATAACTTTGTTTGCCGTTTATTATTTAGAGAATGTAGTTATGTAGAAAAGAAATTGATTTGGTACACTTGAACCATTGGATTCATAAAGATTACTTAAGACATATGTTTTGGTTCATTTTTTAATTATAGGTATACATTTAGTTAAACTGAAATAAAGTGTTTTAAACAATATTATAAATTTATGTTTTTCATAACAATTTTTTCTCGTTAAATTTTCAACTGCGTGTTAGAAATTTTACTTTTCAATCAAGGATAACACAAGAAGGTTTCCCTTTCTAAAAAAACAGCTGTTTTTTTCTCTTAATAATGGCGATTCTTTTCGAGATCTAGGGTTCTACGGATCTATGGTAAATCAATTGAGGAGATATGCCGGAATTTGTAGGATCGCAGGCGGAAAAGACGATAAGGCTCACGGCCCAAGTTGGGGAAAGGCGATGGGGTTGCCTATTATCTCTTGGAAAGTCGTCAGACTGTTACAGGCTTGGAGAATGGATCTGGGGATTTGCGTCCTCTCGCAGGAACATACTGGGGACGACGTAAATTAAGGGGGTGCGAGTTTATTGGTGGAGGATATATAAGAGCATGGTTGATCTAATCTCTGTAAGCCATAGGATTCTGGTCAAATCAGAAAATTGGAAAGGCTGGATCTGGCAAGTGAGCAAAAAAGGAATGCAATCCTATAAAGCTCTTTCTCTTCTCAATTACTCATTCACGACCAAATCAACAATTACGAAATTGGAGATAATGGATCAGTCTCATGATTTTTGGAGTTCACTAATCTATGGAATCTGGCTGTTTATGGGGATTTTGAGAGGATTTCTGGGAAATTCAAACATAATTCGGGGAAGAGAGGATTTAAGGAAAGTCATCACGTCTCGTGAGTTACAGGGTCCAAGTTTAGAGATTAATCGAGGAGGTTCACTTGGTGCTTTCGGTTTTCCCGTAATGGTGGGAGATTACGATGAGGATGGAGGTCGGAGTCAGATTAAGGTAACGAGATATTCTCTGTTATTTTTTTTGCTAATTGGTGCCTGTTATGGCGGTCTTGATGGTCTTCGATTGGAATTAATATTGGATGCTATATTTGGTTCTGATGAGGTGAATAACGTTTGTTTAAAGGAGGTCTTAGAGTGCAACAGAAATACATACTTGTCTCGACTTGCTATTTCTCTTCACTTAAATAAATCTCTCAATATTGGTCTATTAGGCTTAGCAATGTCTCAAGCTACTCGAGTGGTTACTGGGGGCTCTAGCAAGAGAAAAGATCGCTAGCACCACGTCTGAAGATCATGGTTCCCAGGTTTGACAACACCAAACTCATCAAGGGATACAACCGTACTCTGATCGGTCGCTGTATGAACCCCATAGTTCAGGAGATGAAGGCACTTCTGTTTATGCTCCCAAGGATATGGAAGGTCGAAGAGCATGTGGTAGGAGCAGATCTTGGCATGAGGAGGTTTCAGTTTGATTTCGATGAAGTGGAGGATATCCAGGCGGTGCTTCAGATGGAACCCTTTCACTTTGACGGATGGATGGTGGCCCTTGTCAGATGGGAGCTGATTATGGAGGTTAATTACCCCTATGTGCTCACTTTTTGGGTCCGAATGATGGGAGTCCCACTACACTTTTGGACTGAGCCAACCTTCCACAGCATTGGTCAGGCTATCGGGACAGTACAACAAGTGGACTTGGATGGAGGAAGAGTGCAGGTAGTCATTGATGGTTTCAAGCCAATTGTGTTTGAAACAAATGTGGAGTTTCACAGTGGTGAAGAGACTACTATCATTCTCTAGTATGAGCGACTACATGGGTATTGTCGGGAGTGTTTGAGCTTGTGTCACGAATTCAGTAGATGTCCTACACTGCTGCCGAAGAAGGAGAAAAGAGATGAGGTGCGTCATCTAGAGGAGAAACCAGATGGGGGCTCAAAGAGCTATAAAGGAGCACTTGGTGGTTCCGAGGAAAGTGCGAAAGATACAACAAATCAGGGTAGACTGCAGGGAGACTCATCCAAAGGCAAAGGCAAGATGGTGGACTCTCGGGAGGAGGAGAGATCTTCTCGTCTTGGAGGATCACAACAGAGGTCGAATGATGTTATAATGGGGAGGTCTTCTCGGCCTTTATAACCAAGAGACGTTAGGAAAAGGTTTGGCAGGACATCCCGAAGTATACATTGGTCTACTGAAGAGGACAATTCAAGGCTAAGGAACATCATGGATAATTCAGGACAGGGGATAGAGAAGAAGGCCGAAGGAAGTGATAAGGATAACCCTCCCCAACACTCTGCCAAGAAGGTCCGAAAGGGACTATTGTTCGAAGAAACTGTTCTTAGGATGGAAGATTCAGGCAACATGATCAACCGTGTTGTTATGTATGAACCGGAGGAAACAGGGGCACTAAAAATGGAGATAGGAGATCGAGAGGAGGTTACAGGAGGCAATGTGAATGATCAGATTAATGACATTGGCTCTGAGCAAGAGGGGCTTATGGATGATATTTCTGGAAACTTTGATGTAGCAGACTTGGAGGATGATATGGAAGAACCTGTGGAAGTACAATTACCGTGCATTGAAGGTGTTGGAACTGAGATTCGTGAACTCGGTAAGGGGGATATACTAAATGGAGCAGGACGAGAGGACAATCTCCAAAATGAGATGACAAAGGCACCGATAAGAGCTGGTGCAAAAAAGAGGCTTTTTAAGCCCTCCTTCGTCGTGGGTGGTGGCTCGCAGAAAATGATACATACTACCACACTAAAGAAGAAAGGGAATACAAAAGATGTCAAACGTGGAGGAGAGAAAGGGCTGGAGGGGCAGGGAGATAATTATAAGGACTAATGCGGGTATTAAGCTGGAATTTTTAAGATCTGGGTAACAGGTATACAATAAGCTATCTTAGGAAAATTTGGAGAAGGTTCAGACTGGATTTTTTATTCCTTTCAGAGACAAAGCAATGTTTTAATTTTGTTGAGCAATTTTTATTGCATTTTGGTTATGATTTGTTATTTACGGTCGATCAGTGTGGTGCTAGTGGTGGACTGGCTTTATTTTATAATAAAAGCTTTGATGTTAAAATTTTATTCTCTAATAAAAGAATTATTGATATTGAGGCTAATATTGAAAGAAAAGTAATTTATATGTCCTTTGTATATGAAGATCCGGTTCAGAAATTAAAAGATCAAGTTTGGAAAAAGTTAACCAGAACGAGTATAACAAGAAACCTACCATGGTTTTTAATTGGGGACTTCAATGAAATAACTGGAAATCACGAGAAACAAGGAGGGAAAATAAGACAAGCATCCTCCTTTGCTGATTTTAATACAATGATTAGTAACTGTGGATTACTTGATTTTCCGAACCGTGGAAACACGCTGTCATGAAAGGGTAGACGGAACGGGCAGAACGTCCGTTGTCGTCTGGATAGGAGTCTTGCAACAGAGGAGTGGCATAATTTATTTCTATTTTTGTATGTGGAATATTTGCGAATGATAGGCTCATATCACAGGCCTATCGTAGCAATAATTGAATCAAAAACATCAAACGAAAAACTCAATTTCGATTTGATAAAATATGGATTGGCCAGGAGGGATTAATGGAGGCCATAACACAAGGTTGGCGGAGCATAATACACAATCTTTTTGATCTTTGGTCAATAGAATTGTTACTTGCAGACATGAAATTTCTAAATAACGTCAAAGTAATAAACCATGTGGTAGAGACAAAATTGAAGAACTTCAACGGCAACTTGAGGAAATACAGATAGATGATACACGTTTCCAGGATGATTTAAATGAGATTAGTCAAAATCTCAAGGAAGCATATCAGGATGAAGAAGACTTTTGGCAACAGAAGAGTCGAAATCTTTAGAATAAATGTGGGGATCTCTATACGAAATAATATCATGCAATCACAAAACAACGGAGGACAATAAACAGGCTTGTCGGGCTGCATCATAGCCATGATACTTGGGTCACTGGAGAAAAGAAAATAGAGAAGATTGCAGTAGAGTATTTCTCAGATTTATTTAAGACCACCTCACCAACGGATTTTGAAGATATTTTGGGGGAAATTGATTCGGAAATAACGGATCAAGAAAATAATTAACTTATAAAACTCGCAACGGAGACAGATGTGAAAGAAACACTATTTATGATATACCCACAAAGGCCATGGGCCCAGATGGCATGATTGCGTTATTTTTCCAGAAATCCTGGGATATTTTAAAGGGCGGGGTTATACATCAAGTGCACCAATTTTTTCTTTCATATACCTTCGATAAGCAATTAAACTTGTGAATATGTCTTATTCCAAAGACAGATCGGCCAACTCAGATAACTTATGATCCATAAGTCTTTGTAATGTCGGATATAAGTTAATATCCAAAGTCTTATGTCAATGTTTACGGAAATAACTACCAAAATTGGTCTCAGAGACACAATCAGCCTTTGTACCAGGAAGGCTTATATCGGATAATATCCTAATAGCACAGGAGATGTTCCATGGTTTGCGGATCAATAACTCTTGTAAAAAAACACTTCATGGCTGTCAAAACAGACATGAGTAAGGCCTATGATCGGGTGGAATGGTCTTTCATTAGATTTCTACTTATGAAATTGGGATTCACAGAAAAAATAGATTAAGTGGATAATGTGGTGCATATAATTAGTTTAATACAGAGTTCTCATAAATGGGAATCCAAGAGGAAATATCCAACCAGAAAGGAGACTAAGGTAGGGTGATCCTTTATCGCCTTATCTCTTTATTCTCTATACCGAAGTATTGATTGCTAATTTGAAGAGAGCGGAAAGGGATAATCTCATAACCGGGATGAAGATTGCTCGGGCGAGCCCGGCGGTTTTGCATTTGTTCTTTGCTGATGACAATCTATTTTTCTGTAAGGCAACACAGACGGAGGCGACTGTACTTCTACAACTTCTAAAGAAATATAAGTTAGCCTTAGGCCAACAAATTAATTTCACAAAATCTTCGGTTCAATTTGGACACAAAGTTTCACCGACAACACGAGAAATGTTACATAACACACTAGGCATTTCCAATTTTCGGGGCATGTACCTATTTGGGGATTCCAGAAAGCCTGGGAGGGGCTAAAACAAAAGCTTTCAATTTTATTTTAGAAAGACAGCAAAAAAAGGTAAATGGTTGAACATCTAAGATATTATCGAGAGGAGGAAAGGAGGTTCTCATTAAATCAGTGGTCACAGCAGTCCCGACATACTCTATGTCCTGTTTCAGATTACCAAAAACTATTATTACCAAGCTTACGAGCACAGTAGCCAAATTCTGGTGGAGCAAAAACGGTTAAACACGGAGAATGTATTGGATCGCTTGGAAAAACCTGTGCAAATCCAAGTCTGAAGGAGGCCTTGGCTTTCGGGTGATAGAGGATTTTAATACAGCTCTTCTGGCGAAACAACTATGGCGCCTCATTGACTACCCAGGCTTGTTATTTGCAAGGGTGTTTAAAGGGAGAGATTTTAGGGAAGGTACACCTCTGGATCCAATACGGTCGTACTCACCATCGTATGGATAGAAAAGCATCACATCTGCTAGATCTCTGGTATAAAAATAGCTCATTAAAAGAGTTGGATCAGTACATTCTATCTCGGTATGGAATGACCCATTGATTTCATCCTCACACCCGAGGTCAGTATCATGCAAATGGTTTAATTATTACCTAGAGATAACAGTCAATCAACTGATTGACCTGTAACATCAACGTGGAATACACCACTACTTAAACTAATGGTATCGGAAGAAATTCCATTGATTACCGAAATGGCCACAACATGGGAACAACAACTGGGGCTGGAGCTTCATAAATATAGGAAGATATACTGTCAAATCGGGATACTTGACAGAACAACTTTATCCAGATAAGAAATCCTTAAGAGTTTCTGGTCCAGATATTAGTCACCTACAGTCAAAAGTTTGGACTATTAAATGTCCACTAAAATTGAAACACTTTTTGTGGCAAACACTCTCTGGTTGCTAGGCAGTAACAGCACGTCTGGAAACTAGAGGAATCAATTGCGATCCTCGATGTAGTAGATGTGATGCGGATAAGGTAACCATAAATCATATCTTATTTGAATGCTCTCCGGCATTTCAGGTATGGGCGCTTTCGTCAATACCTACGCCTATACACCGATTCCCAATGGAAGCATTGTACTCTAACATGCCATATTTATTATGGAATCTGCCGAATCATGAGGACATGAAGGTATACTCTTGGATACTATGGTATATATGGAAAATGCGGAATGATAAGATTTTCAAAAATATAGACCGAGATCCTCGAGATATTGTTAGGATTGCAATGACAGAAGAAAATGCCTGGGACGAGGTGTAGACGGAGGATATAATAGTACCCGTTCCATAGAGCCTACAAAATGTAAGCCAGAACAGAGATGTGATCATTTGTTATACCGATGGATCTTGGAAAGAGGATGTTTCAAATACAAGTCTAGGTTGGTATAGTGAAGATGCAGATACTTCGAGTATACTAATGGGTGCATGTAAGTTAGGAAAGAGTTTAACACCTCTACACACAGAGTTGGACGCCCTCATATGGGCAATGCATTGTATGCTGGATGTTGGGAGACAAGTAGTGTCTTTTCTCACTGATAACTCAGAACTATTGAAGATGGTGTCTAATCTAGAGGGATGACCAGCATTTTCCCTACAGTTAGAGGAATATGAAGCAACTAAGAAGGAATTCGATTATTTCTCAATATCGAATATTTTACACGTGCAGAACACGAAAGCGGACAAATTAGCACGTGCTCGAGATCACTTTTACCATCTTTATAATGTAAACTCAATCCTCCAGAATGGCTAACACCATTGTAGGAGGTTTTGAAGTTGTTGACAAAAGAAAAAAAAATACATATCCTAAATGGAATGATGATGTTAAGGATACCAAGATAAACACCTTAATTGAAAATATACGAAATAATTGTTTAGACATAAATGTTTGGGATGTCAATAATGTGCATGTTACTAAGATGATTAAATGTAAAGTCATTGTTCATAATACTGCTGAGGTCGATAAAGATAGTGAAATTGTGAACACTACAAAGAAAAATAAGAGAGGATATAATCGCTAGAGCAGAGAAAAATAAGTAAAAATTCTAGATTTGTTCTTTGAAATTAGTATGTTATGTAAATTAGGATACAATTGTTATTTGTCTTCCTTTGTATGAATTTTAATAGGCTGATGAAGTTACTGAAATAATAGTTGAAAAAACAATTGTTGGACTTCTCGATATGGTCAAAACTTTAACTGAAAAAATAGACACCATGGACAACAATATTGCAAAGAAAATTTTGGCTTCGTTTAACCCTATCATTGAAGCTTGAGTAGACGATAAAGTGGACAAAAAAATACATCCATTAACAAGAAGAACGCCACCTTGAAGAATGATGTAAAATGCCTCAAAGAAAGATTTCAAGCTAGTGACACCAAAAAGCCACTAATTCTAACGTCCACTTAGAGGAAAAATTATTAGTAAAGCTCTGATATATTAGTATAATCTTGTTTTTTGTGCATTTATAATTTGTGTAGTATGGTCGTGAACGCATTTTTTTGGTCATTTGACAATGGTTATAGCATTTCAATATTAAAAAAAATTGTTTATAGAAGTTTTTTTGCACAAATTATAACCGTGTTACATATTTTTTGTTTTATAGTCATGGATGGTCCAGGCAAAAGCTACATTTCATGATGATTTACCCACTCAATCTATAGTTAAGAAAATCAAGGAAAGTTTCAAAATTGACAAAAAGAAGAAAGTTGATAAGAAGAAGAACTTTGACATCGTTTATGTCGCAAAAAACATAAGATAGCATCTGATTCAATGGAAACTTGGTCAAACTCAATAAAGCAAAAGAAATTCAACATTGTCATAGCTGATTTAGATAAAATCATGGATGGGTTTGGGAATGTGATTGAGAAACGCAAACTAAAGTTGGCATCAAATGTTGTATAGCATCAAGTAGAGAAGCATACCAACACATGTGTTTTGCCAAAATCTGAGTGGCCTGGAAACCATTCATCTAAAAACGACAAAGGAGCCTTGAAGTAATCTGGTTTCTTCAGATTCCGGATCTGGACTTCCAAACCTTGTTTAAGGACGTTCAAGGCTTTGGCAGTGATTGAAGACATTTTTTTTTCTTCGTATATGTGTGTGTTTAGTGAATAAAAATGTGTAAGGAGAAGAAAAAAAGAATAAACAATCCATATACTGAAAGAAATGAATCAACGACACTATGAATATATGTCTAGCTGAGACATTATATTCGCCCCACCCCACGTCCACATAAGTCTACACGAGCCTTACTACACCAGATCAAGTCATCAGCCGTCCCTTTTTATCAGAAGTCAAAGGAGAATACCCAAAAAATAAAATATTTCCTCTGTTTTTTAAAACATGTTGTTGTAGTTTTTTTTTCTGTTTGTAAAAATTTGACGTTATCACTTTTTAGTTAATGCTTTGTAGTTAATGCTTCCTGTTTTCAAAAAAAATAGTCAAAACACTTATTACGATGCTAATACCGGAATATATACTAGTAGTATTTATATTTCGCTAAAGTAGTATCTTTCCATATCATTTTATTAGTAACTGTTTTTTTCTTTCTTCTAGAGCTCACATGAATCAAGAAAATAGTAAAAAAAAAAAATAAAGCAAGAAGATGGAGAATCAAGGGATGTTTAAATATTTTTTGAGTAATAACTTTTGTGTATGTTAGAATTTTAGTTTAAAACAAAAAACTTCCATGCATGCAATATTCATGATGGCAAAAATTGGAAAGGGGAAAAGTATGTTGAGTATAATCAATAGATGATTGAAAAGTGAGAAAAAAATATTTAAAACGTAAAAGAGAACAGTTACAAACAAAATGCATTAATATGTGTATAAAATGTAAAACGACATGTTTTCAAAAATAGAGGGAGTATTAGATGTCCTCGGGAACATCCGCATCATTCAGGGCTCTGATCTCAAAAACCAAAACTCAAAATCAAAGGTTTTGGTAGGCTTACAGCTAAGCAGGTACTTCATATACACGAAAAAAGAAAAAAAGAAAATTACTCACAAATTTAATTTACAGGAACAATATTATAAAACTGTCAATATGGGATGCACAAGCAGCAATTTTCCACCGTACACTCAACATCAAAGACAGAAAATATACAACCATGCTCATCACAAGTGTCAATCCAAAAATATACAAAGGTATTCACTTTGAAATATATTATTTACAGATAACTTTTTAATTTAGCCAACTAGATTTAACTACACAACTTAATACTCCAAAACAAATGCAAGAAAACTACACCTCCCTTCTACCCCACTAACAAAATTCTTCTTCACCCACTCTACACACATCAACGGAAACTCGACAACATCATGTATTGAAGCTTGATGAACAACTTAGGCAACATACAACATTAGTTAATGTCAAAAATAAATTATACCACGAGCTGACAGTAAAATCAATTCAACTATCATACATCTTAAATTTTGTTCAATAAAATTACATTAGTAAATACATACAAAGTTTCATGCATTTACTCCCAAATTAATACACTGAAACATTATTACCAACCTACCATACTTTATATATTTCATATTACCTATAGATAATTCAGAACTCTTACAAAACTTTTACGCTGCCACCCTGTTTTTTTCTTACTAAAATAATAAAAAAACACACAATATAAGACAAATTATTAGATTGATACAATAAATAATAAATAAAATTTATACAAAATATTAGCAACTGATCTTCAACAATATTCTAAATTTATTTAATTAACAAATAATTATAAAAAAACAATAACACATCCCGTGCAGAGCTGAAATGAGGTTCTTTATAGCAGAGCAGAGCTCCAACTCAGTTGTTTTGTAATAGCAAGGCAGCTATCCATATTGCTGTAAATCCGGTCTTCTATGAACGAACAAAGCATATGGAAAATGATTGTCATACAGTTAGAGATGCCGTAGGGGATGGTCTTATTGTCACCGAACATGTTCATACCAAGTGGTGGATGTAGATTTATATTTTAGTGGGGGCATTATGCTAGAAATTTCAATTTTTGGAGTCTTATTTGAAATATATTATAATATTTAACATAGAAAATCAAAATTTGAGTGGTGGCAGCTGCCCCCATGCTGGCTCACCTAGATCCACCCATGTACAGATGTTCAAGTTGCTGATATTCTTACTAAGACACTTGGTTGAGCCCAGATTCAAAGTTTGTTATCCAAGTTAGGCATTAATAATCTTCATGCTCCAATGTGAAGGAGAGTATTGCAGATATATACCATAATATGTATATCTAGAAAATATGTATACTTTCCAATAGATAAGGATAGTTTACTTATTGCAAAGCTAGATTGGCTGTCTTATACTTGTATAAATACGATTTTCTATCAACGTTAATAAAGCAAGTTAGTTCAATACCTAATTATACACAGTAACATGACTTTACTTGGAAAACTCGGAGGAGTGGTGCTTTTTTCTGCATCATTTTCCTCGCCCAGTTATCATGTACCGCTTCGACCATCTCTTGCCTAACCATATACGAAAGACTAGCTATAGTGGCTACTTTCTGAAAATGGCACCCATCGATTATCAATTCAAAAATATCCTGCTGAGATTGCTCATCTTCCTCATTCTGCCTTTCCAGCCCCTCTTCATCTTCAGAATCCATGTCATAAATCGCAATACTTTGAGGAACTTGTGGGGATGATTTTGATTTCGGATTGCACTAGATTAGGCATTGTCTTGAACCTCACACTCCTCCTGAATTCTCTTGTATACAGCCCACATATATTTAAACTTGACCCAAAATATTTTTGGGCCTATATTCTAAAGTCTGACAAAACTCTAACCGGATTATAGAGTTTTTTTTAAAGGATTTTTTAAACTATATTTTTTTAAAATGCATAAAAACAAAAAAGAGTTTATTAAAAAGAAATCTAAATTAAACAATCATTTATATGGTCTTACTAGAATCAATTAAAATTAAAACAAAACTTTGACTTTAATAAATTCAGATTATTTATAATATCAAATAACAATAAATTATAAAAAACACTTTAAATCTATATAGTAAATACTGTATTTGAGATTTAAATTAACTTTAATCTTACAATCATAGAGAGGCATAGAAATAGAAAATTAGAGTTTCTGATCAATTAAAAATATATATATATATATATATTATTATTTTTAAACAAAGTAATTCTAGTAGAAAAATCTTCAAATGAACTATAATATATTGCAGCATTTTTCGGATAAATCCATACCCAATCGGGTTTAAACCCAAGAATCAATAAGCCTGAATGGGCTTTGCTCAAAATACCTAATTTTTTTTGGGCTAATATATCAAAGTCCAAATCTGCTAATTTTTTTTTGGACTTCTGATTTTAACGTAATTGACATCCCTATTTTCACTTACGAAAGGCCCGACTGGTTAGACCACTTAGCCTAAATTAAAATCAAACAAGACTTGGCCCATGGAAAGCCCAACCCGTCTACTGTAACCTAAATTCAGAAGGTATATGAAGCGCGCCGTAAAATCTAGGGTTTCATCCTCCCTTCCACCTTCGATTTGGTTTTTCTTCATCTCTCCTTTCCTCTTTCGGTTTTTCTTTTGATTTGTCGACAATGGCAGTGGATCCAGATTATGCAATCACTCTCTTTTGGGATGCGGAAAACACCACGGTTGAGCCTGAAAAGATGGAAAGATTGTTACACAACATTGAAGGCTTCCTTAAAAAGACGGGCCCAAGGTACCATATCGTTGAACTGAAGTTTGTAGTCTGTAACACGGGTCAGGATTTTGTCAAGAAGAAAGGAGCCTATCTAAAGGAGAATCATTTCATCAAGATCGATATTCCTTACCGCTACAGGAAGTGCCAATACCCGGGTTGTAAAACAGTACTTTAGTGGCATGATGATAAGGACCCTTTCCAAAGAGCATATGTCATCTTTTAATGTAGCAAATCATGAAGCAGTCTCGGACAAACTGGTTATCATTTGGAGGTTGGGAATGGAAGCAGAGCAAGCTTCTGGTATGATTACTGGTATCTCATAGGACCTCTGATCAAATTCTTTAAAAGTAACGGCCCCAATCAGTAAGGTATCCCAGCCGATGTTCCAGTCGCTGAGGCTAGCTACTTGAATGGGTGGTTAATCCGGCCTTCGAGATCAGTGGATGCTAAGCAGTCCCATACTCTTCTCACTACCATCACTCTGCCATGTCAAGCCAATCATTACTGATGGCATATCGAGAACCAGATCTCCCCTTTTTTCCAGCTCATGCACTTGGGACTACCTTCGACCAATATCGCGGATTTATTCCTAGGCATTATAAAATTAGAGGGTGGTTATGTTGTTTGAGTGTTAATGGCTATTATAGCCAAGAAGAGTGAAGCTAATGGAGACATACCATACACAGTTGTACGATCTCAGTAGCAGGTGCATGTCATGGGCTTTGTCTCCCGCTTGCATATCATAATATTAAAATCATTGATCTGTAAGTAAGAGGAGCCTGATTTTAATTGTAAATACTGCATGTTATACAAAACCAGAATCGAGTATCTATTCAGTTGCAAAATTTGAACTTCATTGTTTACAAATCATAGATGTAAGGGGAAAAAAAGAACAAATAAAGTTGGAAAGAATCTTAAACTTTACTGCGTTAACTTTCTATAAAAAACGGTTGTCTAGATTATGACTCAAGGCAGGGTATGAGGTGGGGTAAAATATTAGTTAAAGAATACTTTGACGACTATGGCAGCGATATAAATGGAGGGGGAAGTATAACTTTTAGATGGGAAGATATTGTATAGGTAGAGTAAATAACGTGATATTGATGTGTGATAACAATGGAAATTGATTCTAGCCTTCGGTTTATCTCTGTAGGGGAAGTTGATTTAGCCTCCGGTTGGATATCTCTGTGTTTTTTGAGGCCTTGCATTGTTGTTGTCTAGAGGGATTTTATCTATTTAGAAAGTATTGTCTGCATACCTTTGTGTCAATGATGAGTAATTCTACACCCTTCTGATAACATGAGTAAATCATTAAGCGACGACATTATTGTTGATATACAACACATTTCCAATTAGTGGAGCAAGATAAGAATGTCAAGAGAAGCAAACACTTGAGAATTTTGCAGTAATTCAAATGGTTATTCAGAAGTTCTACCTGATGGTTGCTGCCTTATTAGAAGACGTACTTCATATTTGCAGTGAAGAGTTCGAGCGAGGTCGAAGCTGAAATTGTTTCCCCTGATGAGGCTCTCAGCTCAAATATGCATAATTCAGTATGCAGAACAACTAAATACGGAAATATACCAACTCATTCTGGTTCTGTCCCTCATCAGTCGCAGAAGCCTCACCTAAATTAATATCCTAAATTTGCAAATCAAACAGAGCACAATGAGAAATATATGTAACTTAGTGCATAAGCCGATTTTCGTTACATGGTGATTTAAATTAGCTGGAGAACGTGAGCATGAGCCCTGTAGTATCTTATTAACTTATTTTCGAATTAACAGAACGATGTAAAGTTAGGTTTTCTTATCATACCAGAGAGAAGGGCGTGATGGATATATCTTCTCGCGAGTCCTACACCATTTGGGCCAGAGCGCCTTAATCTGGTTCTTCTTCCAACAATACAGCACATTCGTAATTCTAATTCTTTGATTTGATACGTCTTCATGATCATTCCGTACCTAAAAAATTGAAAGCTTGTTTCTATGCTTCACCACGGATTTTGTGCTGGCTTCCAATCGGCGTGCATGAGTTTAGCGATCTCTGGTATTATCTCTTCATCTCCTTCGGTCCTAGCTCCATCTCTTAACTTCATGAGTTTCACTATATGATCGAAGTCAAATAGTTCGACGGTCTGTGTGCTTTCAAGTAAATATGATTGGGCTTGATATGGCCCAAAAACTGTGTGCTTTGTAAACTGTAAACATGCATTATTAGTAGAGATTGCGAAATTCTAATATAAACTAACGTGGCACGATTTTGGAGAATGGTTTTTTGCTGATGTGGCTAGCCTAAGAAACCCTGTTTTTATTTCTTTGTCTTCCTCACTGCAACCTTGTAACTGAAACTCTCCAATTTTAATTTATTCCTGGCAAGAACATAGAAAGCAACATTAGGGCAAGAAAAAATTATAGAAAACGTCATTAAGAGGATAAGAAGAGCGCGTACCAGATTTGGAAATGATCTCCTTCTTGCTCGCTCAATCTATCTTTAAATCCAGTGTAAGGAAAACGAAAAGATAGAAGTCGAAGGGTTATAAAGTGGATGTATTGATTTATGTAACTAAATGTGTAAGAAACCGAAGTGAAGCTGCAGGGAAGGAGACAAAAAGATTAACGCATAAGGTGTTCTTATTGGGCTTTATATGAGTCAAGTCGAAAATGATTATTAGTACTTGCTAATCCACATCAAATATTTGTAAACCGTATAAGAATCAAATATTTGTAAACCGTATTATTATTAAGATGTTGAGGTGACATCATTGTAAAGTAGTTTTAGAAGCTGATGTGTACACTCCTAGGACCTCCGAACAATCTCTTTCATTTAGTACTAGATTATGGCACGGGACAAATTTTAATTTCTAATTTATATATAGTAATTTAAAAGTGTACTATATATCTATTCTGGCTAATTTATAAACTGACTAAACTTATATATCTATATCTATTCTGGCTAATTTATAAATTGACTAAATTTATATCTATTCTGGTTAATTTATAAATTGATTACATTTATATGTCTTTTTAATATTGTTGGATATTATATATTTATTATTAATCATGTTTTGTGTTTAAGTGAAGGTTTTAGTAATGATTTGGCTCCATACATATATTTATTTTAAATAATTATATATTTGTGAATGATTATTTCAGTTCAACATATTAAAATAATTGATTGTGTATGTAATATCTATTTTTTGTTAGGAAATTTGACAATTAAAAATTATTAAGAAAACAATTAAAATTTGTGAAAATTTCTTAAATTTAGTTAAAGTACCAGAAAGTATGGTCCTAAAATTTTAATCTTTACCAGTTTCAAATTAAGATAATGCTTTTCAATACATCAATTCTACTTTTCCTCCTGATTGGGAAAATAAAAAGGCTTAGATTTTATAAAATTTTGTTTAATAAATAATATATAATTGTTATATAATTACTATTTGTAACGATGATAATTAGAATATAATGAATGATTTTTTTTTAAAACAAAGAAAATAAAAAAATATTGTATCTTGATGCACTCATAAATAATCACATATAGTTGTATAGATTTATGACGATCAAACATAAATTTTAACTTATAATTTTAGGTATTTTTTTAGTTTAATTTATTCATGTTATTTTCATTTCTTCTCTTTGGTTTACGTGAAAAAAAAAATCAAAACCACTTAAATAAAATCTTTTAAGTATCTAAACCAAATTAAAAATAAAATAAAATCAAAACAAATATATCTTAAACTTTTATCAAACAAATGAAATGATCGATCCTAACTATATCTTAAACTTTCATCAAATAAATGAAATTTTGATACATGTTCCATATCTTTAATCAACTTTGTGGCCGATCTCAATTTCTCATAGTATTATAGGAAGATAACCCATTATAAAGGTAACAACACAGAAACACATCAGTCAAAGCTATTAAAAAGACGAACATGTGTCAAAATTTGTTACAAAATGTATATATAATTATTAAATAAAGTAAACCAGTTTGTCTACACTGATACTATAAAGAACATCAACAATGAAACATACAAATCAAGTTGATATTCGTAACAAAAACAGAACTGAATAAGACTAAGAAAAATTAGAAAATAAAGAGAAAAATATCATATTCAAAAAATTATAGAAATAAAGATATAAAATATCGAACAAGCTGTCAAACATTTCAACATAGATTTTTCCTTGCACAAAATTAAAAAAGCTTCATAAAGACTTAGTCGTAGCCTTTAGAGGCGTCTTGTGAAAGTTTCATATTTTCCTCAAATGATTTGCTCTAGTTGTCAGTAGGTTGGCTTCGAAACTGTTGCCTGTTTTTCTTTAACATGACTTTCCGTGAATATCAAACTTTTTTTTTAGTTAATTCCACCCTCTTCTAAAGAGGACACTAACAAAGTAAAACTAGTATCTAAGATAAAACAATACAACTGAAAACAATAATTTTTGTAAACAAAAAAATACACAGCTAGAAACTGAGCGATGACTCCACAAAGTTTTATTTGCCGTGATTTCATTAAGTGATTTCCTTGCAGAACCACATATAACCTTTAACAAAAAGAAGCACATATAAGGAAACATAATCCTTCTGATCATTGATCAAAACAAAACAAAACAATCCATTGAAATGAGAAAAGATTAAGATGCATCAAACATGTTATCTATGTGGCCAATATATAAAAAAAGATTAACATGCAAAAAACAAATGGATGTAGGAAATAAATTGAAAAATGACGATCTGTAATGTTTGACAAACATTTAGATCCCAAAGAAACTTACTGAGATTTATATATTTCCATACAAAAGATTTGTGTGGCTGATATATGAGAAAAGTATTAACATTCAAAAGAATGACGATGCATAATGTGGTGTTTTCGCTAATCCCAATCCAATGAACTTTTAATTGCCACTACATTTCTATTTATACAATTATCATTCCGAAAGATCTTCAAGGAAATTCATTTTGGATATATAGTTATTCTTACTCCTATATTAATGGAATATAATTCTATCTTTCTCAATAAAGACGATATTTTAGCAATAATGTATGTCAGTGGCAAGGGAATCAGAAACTTCTCTAGGGTCAACGATGGCCAGAATCTTCTCACCTTCATATGGAGAAATTGGATCGAGGGGAAAGGCCTAGAGATGGTAGATCCGGTCATGGCATCATTTCCTCCAGAGCAAGTTATATGGTGCTTGCAAATCAGGTTGCTGTGCGTGCAAGAAAATCCAGAGGACAGACCAACCATATCTTGTGTGGTATCGATGCTCGGAAGCAAATCAGAGATAACCCATCAGCCCAAGTCGCTTGTCGAGACTGGTTTGTCGTCCAGAGTAACAGGTGATCGTCCTCGATCGCTCAAGTGACCTTGTCTTCTATTCAAGCTCGCTAATTTCGGTTTTAGCAAACATTGAGACTTATCTTCTTCTATGTTTATATACACATGTGTGTTATGACATTAAAACTGTTTAAATTATCTTGTTTTGGGATTTTTAAGGAAGTTTATATAAAAAAAAGGTAGATACATGCAGAATCAAATATTTAGCAAATAGTTGCATTCCAGAATATATTTCTACATTCCGTATTTTGTAAATATATGCTAACACAATATTTTAAAAAAGATTTGTTACCGGTTAAAAAATCTTCTTTTCTTTTTGTTTAATATTCAAAATTTTATTAGTTATTGTAACCACATAATTATATATTCGAATCCTATATTTAGATAAGTAAAATTTTCCATATAATTAGTTATCGTTTAATTCGGTTTATAATCTAGTTGGATTGGTTTATGTTTTATATGTACATCGATTTTGAAATTTTAGTTACTATTACACCCAATTTAAATCAATCAAACTAAATCATTAACCAAATTTAATCCAATTGTAATCAGTAAGTGTTAATTAGTTAAATCGAGAAATGTTAAAAAATATAATTAAAGAATTAAATCGAAAATATTAAGGATATATGTAGTTTAAAACACATCAGTTAAAATATATATAATTAAAATAATGACATGTTAACCTATAATGTTTCCAGTTTAATATATAGTAAATACTTTTTTTAAAACAAAAATTCACGTAAATTTTCTGTCATGTTTATTTAAATCAAATTGTTTAAATTATATACAAAAAAACCTAAATATTGATTGCAGTTTTTTAAAACATTAAATGTAATTAAAAATAAACAATTATAGAAGTTTTTATTTGGTTGCCAGAATAAATTATTTAAATTTTTAACTATTTTAAGATTCTTAAAGAATCAAAATTTTAATACAATGACACATAAGCCACTAATGCTTCATGTTTAATATACTAGGTTTTTAACTAGCGCTACGTGCAAGTATGTATTATTAGTTTAGTTTATTTTTTTTTAGTTATTACTTTTAAAATTATCAAAATTATAATAGATATATAAAATTTTATTTTTATATAAAAGAATTTAAAATAGGGCATGTAGTTTTCTCCAATTTTTTTTTTATAAAAAAAATTAAATCTTTCTAAATAAAATAATAACAACGACGCTTATCAATTTATCCAATTTTGACATGCACACACGTTTGATTTAGAGAAATGTTTCTTTGCTTAGATATTGGGGTTTTGTTTTATTTCCATAGAAATTCTATAGTTCTTTTTTCTGTAAGGTTAATATATTAAATTTTTAATTTTTTTGATTGAACATCTCATTGATGTTGTGTATATATATAATTTATGATTCATGTTGATTTACATTTAGTTTTGTTAGAAACTGCAATGATCGTACAAATCCATTTCCTACTTCTCCATTATGTCTTCCATAAGTTTTATTTTTATACATTTATTCAGTTTATCATTGAGAATTTTTTTTTTGGCAGTCTAATATTTGATAATTCTATTTTTTAAACTTGTAGGATGGATAGTGTGCAGTCTTCATATTTGTTTTATTGTTTATATTTTCTCTGTGCTTTCTGCATATTTTGATTTGAATACTTTATCTAAATATATTAATTTGAGTTTGATTCTTAACTCTATCATATTTTATTATTTAAATAAAATTTTAAAAGGTGTTACTCATATGTTATTAATGTTTGCTCATATATAAGTCGCAGATATATATAAATCTCAGATTTTACTGCTTGTTAAATTTCAAGTGTAAAGTTACTTATGTAATATTTTTTATTAGTTTAGAAGTCAGAAGCACCTACTGTATTAACTTTTGTATATTTAAAGAATATGTTTGATTAAAAAAATTATGTAAACCTATTGCAACTTTATATAGTTATTATTTGTAGTTACCAATACTTTAAAAATCTTTTACTTTACATCTTTTGATAGTAAATTTATATTTTATTTTAATTTATATTAATTGTTTTTGTATGTTTGATATACTTAGGATTTATATTTTTTTATGATTAAGCTTTTTGGTTGTTGATTCTCAAAATAGCTAGCATAGATATCAAGTTAATTTATTTTACTTAAATGTTTTTTTTTAAAATTTGTTTTTTTAATATTAGTTTTATAATAGTTATAATGTTGATTTGACATACTATAACTGTTCATTTTAAATCTAATGTCGATTTCTCTCAAAATTTACTGCATCATTTGTTTTTGTTTTTGTTTTTAAAGTTTTAAATGTTAGTTTTCAAAAACTGTTAGCCTAAATATTAGGTTAGATTTTTTATATGATTTTTTCCGTTGTTAGTTTACTTTTTTATATTGATTCTTATTTAAATTTAAAACATAATTGTTCTGTAAATGTTGACATTTTTACAGATAATTTTCTCTTTTTCTGTTAATGAAACTCTTTTATATTTTTTTAAATAGTTGGCATATATATCAACTCAATTTGTTTTTCAATGAATTTTTTAATTTTTTTATATTTATTTCGATTTTAATTGTATTAACATTTTATAAAACATAATTTACATTGTATTTGTTTTTGTTTATTTTTATATTACTTTCTTAAATAGTTCTTTTAAAGCTTTAGTTTTTTAATTTGATTTCTTTAATAGTTAGTTTAAAACTAAATTTAAATAAATTTTTATTTTAAGTATATTTAAATTCTTTTGTTAAATTAACTTTTTCGTTATAGATTTACATATTTGTTTTTTTTTATTGGTTTAAGTTTTGTGACATTTAGTTTCCATTTTATTTTGACAAACGCTATAAATTTTGATTTGTGACATAACTTCTTTTATTTGTTTTGTTAGTTAAACTTTTTTTATCTTTATTTTCCTTTTTACCATGATATTTTTCTTTTTTGTATTTTAATTTATTCAAATTACTAATTATATTTTAAAAACAATTGTTTAATAAAAAATGCTGATTTGGACCAATCAAATTGAGTTTCTTCGTCATATGTGGGCGTACTCAATGCACTATGCCTTCGACTTTTATATAGTATAGACTAGGGTTTTAACTCGTGCTACGCGCGAGTCTGTAGTAATCGTTTGGTTTAATTCTTTTTTTAGTTATTGCTTTTTAAATTATAAAAACTATAATATATATATATATAAAATTCTTTTATATAAGAGAATTTAAAATACAATGTGCAGTTTTTCATTTTTTATAAAAATTTAAACCTTATTAAGTAAAATTATAAAAATGACATCTATCAAATTATCCAACTTCGACTTGCACCCACATTTGATTTAGAGAAAAGTTTCCTTACCTTAATCTTGGTTTTTGTTTTGTTTTGTTTTCCATAAAGTTTCTACATTTTTTTTTCTTTAAGGTTTTTATATAAAAAATTTAATTTTTTGGTTTAATATTTCATTGAAGTTTTGTATCTATGCATATATAATCCATGATTCATGTTGATTCGCATTTATTTTTGTAAGAAAACTACAATGAGTATACAAAGACGTTTCTTGCTTATCCACCAGGTCTTCCACGAGTTTAGCTTATATCTTGATCCAGTTTATCATTGAGATTTATTTTTACAGAACTCTAATATTTGATTATTTTAGAAGATGTTACTCATGTGTTATTAATGTTAGTTCAAATATAAGTAGTAGCTATGTATAAAAATCAAATTTTACTGCTAATTAAATTTTGAGTGTAAAGTTTCTTATGTATTATTTTTCTTTGTTGGCTTTAAAATCAGAAGCACTCATTGTATTATTATTTACATATTTAAAGAATATGTTTAATTTAGAAACTTATGTAAACCTATTCCAATATTTTATTATCAATACTAATATTTTAGAAATCTGATGTTTTACATCTTTTGATAGTAAATTTATATTTTATTTTATATATACAAATTTGTTTCGTATGTTTGATATACTTTGGACTTATATTTTTTATGATTAAGTTTTTTTGTTGTTGATTCTCAAAATAGGTATGATAGATATCAAATTAATTTCTTTTACTTGAATACTTTTTCTTTTTAAATTTTTCTTTTTAATATTACTTTTAGTTATAATGCTGATTTGACATACTATAACTGTTTAATTTTAAATATTATTTTGACTTCTCTTAAAATATTATTGCATCATTTGTTTTTTTTGTTAAATTTTTTTATGTTGAAATTCAAAAATGTTAGCCAAAATATCAAATTTTATATGACTTTTTTCTTTTTGTTAATTTACCTTTCTTATATTAATTACTATTTTATTTGTTTTGTAAATAATGACATTTTCACAGTCATAATTTTCTCTTTTTTTATGTTAATGAGACTCTTTTGTATTGATTTCCAAAATTGTTAACATAGATATCAGGTTAATGTTTTTTAGATGATTATTTAAAAAATATATTAAAGGGCAGATCTTCAGTGTGGACATCATGGAGGATTTGGGCACTAAGCTGATGGAATAGCTGCATACAAAAGATCATCTAAGCACAGCTTTAACTAAAACACCAGGAAAATATGGGTATTTGAGTGAGGAAGCAGCAATATATGAGCAGCTGTTGAAGGAAGCCAAGCCAGCTATTCACCATGTACCCTTTGTCAAGCTAAGGAGGGAAGCTGTGAATTCAGTGAGCCAATAAGCCAATAGAGCTGAGGTTAGCAAAGCAGGAGCAGACCTTGGAGAAGAAGACTGGAGCGAACTAAAGGCACCCAAGCTGGACCTCAAACCACTTCCCAAGGGGCTAAGGTATGTATTCCCTGGGCCAAAAGATACATATTCTGTGATAGTCAATGATAACCTCAATGATGATGAAACCTGTGCTCTTGTTAAATAGCTGAGGAAGTTTATGAGAGCCATTGGGTATTCACTTGATGATATCAAAGGCATATCTCCTAATCTTTGCACTCACAAGATTCATCTAGAGGATAAGACGAAAACTTCCATTGAACTCCAAAGGAGATTAAACCCAAACCTTATGGAAGTTGTAAAGAAAGAAATCCTAAAACTCATTGATGCAGGCGTGATTTACTCTATCTCAGACAGCACATGGGTCTCACAAGTCCATGTTGTGCCTAAGAAAGGAGGAATCACGGTTGTTAAGAATGAAAAAGATGAGCTTATCCCAACTAGAACTATAACAGGACATATGATGTGTATTAACTAAAGAAAGCTGAATTCTGCCTCTAGGAAAGATCACTATCATTTACCATTTATTGATCAAATGCTGGAAAGATTAGCAAATCACCCTTATTACTGCTTTTTAGATGGTTATAGTGGTTTCTTCCAAATCCCAGTTCATCCAAATGATCAGGAAAAAAACCACCTTCACATGTCCTTATGACACTTTTGCTTATAGAAGAATGCCATTTTGACTGTGTAATGCCCCAGCAACCTTTCAAAGATGTGTTACCTCTATATTCTCTGACTTGCTTGAAGAAATGGTGGAGGTATTCATGGATGATTTCAGTGTCTATGGATCTTCCTTTGGCATCTGCTTGTCTAATCTTTGTCAGGTCTTAAAGAGATGTGAAGATACAGGGTTAGTGCTGAACTGAGATAAATGCCATTTCATGGTCACTGAGGGAATTGTTTTAGGACACAAGATCTCTAAGAAAGGAATAGAGGTGGACAAGGTCAAGATAGAAGTGATGATGCATATGGCTCCACCAACATCAGTGAAAGGGATCATAAGTTTCTTGGGACACGCAGGCTTCTATAGAAGGTTCATCAAAGACTTCTCCAAGATAGCAAGACCTCTCACTAGGCTTTTGTGCAAAGAGACAGAGTTTGTCTTCGATGATGACTGCATGCAAGCTTTTCTGACCATCAAAGAAGCGCTTGTGAGTGCTTCCATTATTCAGGCACCTGACTGGAGTTTGCCATTTGAGATAATGTGCGACGCTAGTGATTATGCACTTGGAGCTGTGCTTGGTCAGAGAGTGGACAAGAAACTACATGTTATCTACTACGCAAGTTGCACTCTGGATGATACTCAAACTCGGTATGTTACGACAGAGAAGGAGCTGCTAGCAGTTGTGTTCGCATCTGAGAAGTTCAGAAGCTACCTAGTCGGCTCTAAGGTCATAGTCTACATAGATCATGCAGCACTTTACTACATTTATGCCAAGAAGGACACGAAGCCATGCTTGCTCAGATGGATACTTTTACTTCAGGAGTTTGATCTCGAGATACTTGACAAGAAGGAAATTGAAAATGGAGTAGCTGATCACTTATCAAGAATTAGGATTGAAGATCTTGTTCCTATAGATGACTCTCTCCCTGAAGAGCAACTTATGGCATACAAAGTGCTGAAGAGCTGGAATGAAGCAGCCGCTGTGCAAGATAGTAACCTACCTTGGTACTCAGATTTCGTGAACTATCTAGTTTCAGACCATCTTCCCAACTTCCAAAAACCTTACCACAAAGATAAGTTCTTCAAAGACTTATCTCAATTGTATTGGGATGATCTATACTTGTACAAGAAAGGATCAGATGGATTGTTTAGGAGATGTGTGGCAGAAGAAGAAGCACAAGACATCATTTTCCACTGCCATGGGTCTGCTTACAGAGGGCATTTTACGACATTCAAGACAGCTACAAAGATACTTCAAGCAGGATTCTGGTGGCCTAGCATCTTCAGAGATACTCATGAGTTCATCAAGAGGTGTGAAGCATGTCAAAGGAAGGGGAACATAAGCAAGAGGGATGAGATGCCTCAGAATCCAATCCTTGAAACAGAGATCTTTGATGTATGGTGGATTGACTTCATGGGACCCTTCCCTTCACCATATGGCAACAAATTCATCTTAGTGGCAGTTGATTATGTTTCTAAATGGGTCAAAGCTATTGCAAGTCCAACGAATGATTCTTTTGTTGTTGTGAAGCTCTTCAAGACTGTAATCTTTCCAAGATTTGGTGTGCCTAGAGTAGTGATAAGTGATGGTGGAAGTCACTTCATCAACAAGGTCTTTGACAATCTTCTGAAGAAGCATGGAGTCAAACACAAAGTGGCAACACCTTATCATCCACAAACTAGGGGTCAAGTTGAGGTCTCAAACAGAGAAATCAAAGCCATCCTAGAGAAGACAGTGGGGATTACAAGATAAGACTGGTCTGCAAAGCTTGATGATGTGCTTTGGACTTATAGGACTGCATTCAAGACACCAATAGGAAGATCACCTTTTAGCTTGTTGTTAGGAAAGGCATGCCACCTTCCAGTAGAACTTGAGTATAAAGCTCAATGGGCAATCAACTGCTCAACTATGACATTAAAAGCGCCCAAGAAAGGAGACTTATGCAACTTCATGAGCTATAAAAGATCAGGTTGGAGTCCACAAGAGAGAACTAAAGATTTCCACGACAAGAAGATAGTCCACAAGGAGTTCAATCAGGCGACATGGTTCTTCTTTACAACTCAAGGTTAAGACTCTTTCCTGGAAAGCTAAAGTCAAGATGGAATGGGCCATATAGAATCAAAGAAGTTCTTCCCTATGGAGAAATCACATTGCTCGATATTGAAGGAAAGGAATTCACAGTCAATGGGCACAGAGTCACACCATATCTTGTCTCAGAGGTTCTGTCAATGGAGACTGATCTCAGTCTCTCTGATGTGACCACCTAGCAAAGCAAAGGAGGTCAAGCTAAGAGACCTTAAACAAATCACACTTGGGAGGTAATCCCATGACTATCTATGTAACTATGCTTTTAATATGTTTGATAAGTGTTTTCAGGATGAGAAAAGTGATTAGATTGGTCAAACAAAGTAGAGAACCAAGGGATTTAAAACTCTGTTTCTACATCGAGGTGTCATATTGAGCAAAACCTCTGAAAGACCTCCCTGATACAGTTCATCCTGAGAACGAAAGAGTTCGTACGTCGAGCAGATTGCACGATGGGGATTGCACCGGGTGTTGTATCGAGCAGAACCTCCAGAACTCTGCTCGATGCAATCGCCCTCGAAGCCCTTGTACGTACATCAAAGAGCGAGTACCGTACACCAAGCAAGATGCCCGATGGAGATCACATCGAGGTGCAGCATCGAGCAGAACACCCAGAGCCCACCTCGATATGGACAACGGCTCTTCAAAACTCCAAAACTGCAAGGATGCTTTGATCATTTGGGCACCATCAACCACCTCGACCAATGAATATCCAACCCTCCACCCCTCCAACCACCAATACAAGTACAAACTTTCTTCATCCTTCATCCATTCTACCTTCATTTTTCCATATCATTGATGACATTGTGGTTTGCCTCCTTTTGCATTTATAATACACAGTGGACTGTGTATTCTAAGTGTGGGGGAGGGTTTGCTTGGACTAACATTCTGCACCTTCATATAGCTAAACAACCATGCATCATACTTGCATTGTACTTAAGGCATAGAAAATCACTAAAAAATTTTAAAATTTCGAAATTTGATTTCTTAAAAACAGAGTTTGCATGTGCATTCATATAGGACTTAAACTTCATGCATTCATTTAGGTTGTAGCTTGCTTGTTTAAAATAGGTGCAATGATAGTGAATCTTTGAAAATGCTACTGGTTTATGAAAATGATGTCATTGTTCTTAATCCTTTGATGCATTTGATAAAGCATTTGAAATAAGGCTGAACCACTCTATGAATTTATGATTTTGAAACTCTTGTTTAAGTTGAAGCTTTCTTGATTTGATCTTGACCTTTATATAAGTGAAACCTTAATTTGAACTTTGAATTATCTTGTTTGTGCATTGAAAGTGATTGCATGGCTACCAATATACATATTTGGATCATCTTCTTCTTTTTCACCACTCTTGTTGATCCAAGTAGCTGATCCTCATCATTAAGGGACAGTTAACCATACCTTGAACCAATCCTTCCTTCTAAACTCAAACACTATTGTGAGAGTTTGTGAGGCCTTGCATCATTATTTTCGAACTTATCTTGGCAAAAGTGTTAGGAATAAGGCTGGCAAGGAGAAGCTCTCTTGTAGACATCAGCTTACATTTTGAGCTTGATACTAGGTTAGGCGTTTTGGAAAAGGGTAGAGATAAGTGGTTTAAGCTTTAAATGTTTGTATCTTTTGAGAAGAGAGGAAGAGTGGGAATGGTTTCAAGAAAAGAATGATATTGTGGGAAGATGATTGTATCTTGTGGTTAAGTGAAAAAGAAGAAACCTCTAAGTTACAAAGAAGAAGAGGCGCCAGCAACAACAAGCTTACAAAGGTCACACAAAAGGAGAAAAATCAGGCCAAAGCGATCCACCAAAAGGTGAAGAAAATTGGCGCCTATACAACAAAGAAGAGCAAGTTCTAAAGGAAATCAGCCACACAAGCAAAAGAAGAAGAAGTCTCCCACATTTCAAGAAGAAAAAAGATCAAAAGAGCTTTGGGAAAGGGTAGATTTAGGGGAATATCTTGGAACTTAGACTTAATTAGGATCATCTTTGGAAAAAAGGTAGAAGAGAGCTTTGACTTGCATGCATAAGTGTGCTTTTACCTTTAGCATTTTGCCTAAGATAGATTTATTTCATATGAGAGATCCCTTGTTTCTTTGAGCCATTGATGAATAAGATCATTTTTATCTCATAATCATGTCCCTTGAACCAAATGCTTTCACTTGATTTGCATAAACTTGATCTATTGGTTACTTGCTAATTGAATGTTGAAAAGGTCAAGTGATTTGAGGGCTTGTGTAGATTGATAACTTGGGAATCATTTTCATTTTGTGATAAGTGTGGCTAAGTTTTAGAGTATAGTTCCATCAGTTGCATTCTAGCACTAGAAACATGGACATCATTTTGAATTACTGTTAGCATTTCAATGATATGAGTTCTCATTCTAAAACCTCATCACCATGTTTAATCATTCATTTGCTTGAGGGCAAGCAAAGACTAAGTGTGGGGGTGTTGATAGCTTGCTATTTTAGATCATTTTAGGCTGATTTTCATGCATCTTTTCCTCTGTTTTTGCATTATAGTTCAGCATTTTAGTATCATTTGCACTTAGAATCAACATGACATGCATTTAGCTTAGGATTGCATACATTTTCATACATGTGCATGCTTATGGTGGTCTTCAGGTGTTTTTGGAGTTTCTTGGAGCTGGGGAGGAGATGGAAGCAGCTCATGATCAAAGAAGATGTCAGAAATGGAGTTCTTGCAAAGTCTGGTCCATATCGAGCAAGCACATCTAGCAGAACACCCATAAAGTATGCTCGATGCGAGCAGCAGGACGAGAGGAAAAGGATCAGCACGAGGATTCCAAGCCGTTAGTCTGCATCGAGGACCAGCATCGAGGAAGGACGTCGATTAGCATCGAGGAGAACACTGAGAACCCACCTCGATATCGAGCTGACAACATCGAGCATAACACCTTCCATTGCACCTCGATGTGTCATTGCCGAGAGTTGACCAAGATTTTTCTATTTTTTGTCAAACCTTATCTTCTTAGGTTATTTAAGCTAAACCTTATTTTTTTTAGCATCTTATCTTCTTCTTTAGCCTATTTTCGACCTTGTGGGAAACCACAAAGAGATTTTTATGGGATTTTGATCAAGATCACTCTTTTAATAAAATTTTGCACTTCCTTTGTCATTTTTCTTCTAGTTCTGGTTTAATCATGTTTCATCTATCATCTCTGCTTATTTCTGTTGATTTCGCTATGTGTTGTGAGTAGTTTCATATGGTTTGAGGTTGGAGCAGATTTGGGGATGATTGGTTAATAGTTTAGGGTGTTTTGGTTTGGTTAACGCTTAGATCACTTAGCTTAGTTGTTCTTAAGGCTTGAGTAGATTGTTTAAGTGAAATAGATTATAGGTGTTTGCTGCATCACAAGTGTTTGTTTAAATGCCTGAAAGAACTTTGCTAGGAACAATCGCTTAGATGATTATATTGCGTTTAGGTTGTTTGTTTGGTCTATAAGACTTGTGTTCTAATGCTGGTTTTGCACAGATACGCCATCACAAGTGGGTCTGACATGTGCTTAACTTAGACATCTCTGCTCTTGTTGTGGGCTGGTATTGCACAGATACACCATCACAAGTGGGTCTGACATGTGCTTAACTTATTTATTTCTGCTCTTGATTCGGATTGATTGATTTAGTGTTTTGATCATGTTCTTTGCTTGTTATCAGTTTTAACCGCCCTAGGTTTGATACTAAGTAATTCCCAAGTCATCATTGCTCTAGCCTTGAACCAGTGCTTCATTGTTCTTTGTTTTTCATCATTTTGTGTTCTGTTTTTCCTCTGTTTTTAGTTGCTTGCTTTTGTTTCATTCCTTGCCTTTGCATTTCAAGTTATTGAATTTAGCATTTATTTTGGTTCTTGCACTTCTATTGCTTGCTTATCTTAATCATGTTGCATTTAGTTTCTTTGCATTGCATTGCTTGCTTTAGTCTTGCTAGTCTTTCTTTTGTTTGTGCATTTCATCTTTGTCCACTTAGGTTGTTAGAATCATCCAACTTCACCATACATGGTTGAGCTTAGTTAGTGCCTTGCATCTCTTTTATTCTAGCTCCTAGATGGATTGATTAGACCTCATCTATACTACATCTTATTAGAAAGGGATTAGATTGAGACCCAAAAGTGCTTCTTCAAAAATAAAATTTTTTTTTATTATTTTCTTGTCAATTAATTTAGGAGTTAGAAAGTTTCATCATCTATATTATAAGTTTTAGCTTTTACTTAATTAGTTTTTTTTTTGTTAGTTTAACTATTTTGACATTAAATTTCTATTTAAATTTTGATGGATGCTATATTTTGATTTTTTAACTTTATTTTTTTTTCTATTTGTTTCTTAAGTTTCTTATTTGGATTTTTATATTTATAAAACGAAATTAATGTTTAAAAAATTAGAAATTAAAATCTAAATTTTTTAATCATACTTAACATTTTTGTGGTTAATGAAAAACGATGATGTCGACCAATCATACTGAATTTTTTAATCTTATGTAGATATTCTCAATGCACTATGCCATCAACTTTTATATAGTATAGACTAGGTATATAACTCGCGCTACGCGCGAGTCTTTATTAATAGTTTGGTTTAAATTTTTTTAGCTACTATCTTTAAAATTATTAAAACTATATTATATTTATAGAAATTTTTATTTATATAAGAGAATTTAATAGATAATGTGTAATTTTCTCTTATCTATTTATAAATTTTAAAAACTATTAGGTAAATAATAACAATGACGCCTATCAAATTATTTAATTTTGACGTACATATACATTTGATTTAGAGAAAGATTTTCTTGCTAAGATATTGGTATTATTTTCTGTTTTCCATAGAATTTTTATAATTCTTATTTTCTTGAAGGTTTATATGTTCAAATATTTAATTTTTTTTTAAACTCTTATTGATGTTATGTACCACTGCATATTTAATTCATACCTTATGTTGATTCGCATTTAATTTTGTTAGAAAGCTGCAATGATCATGCAAAACAATTTTTTTTCTTCTCCACCATGTCTTCCAAGAGTTTTATGTTATATTTTTATTTAGTTTTCATTGATATCTATTTTTTTATAGTCTAGTATTTGATAATTTTAGTTTTCTAACTTGTAGGATCAGTGGTGTGGAGTCTTTGCACTATTTTTACTGTTTTTATCTTTTATGTGCAATATGCATGCTTTGATTTGAATGTTTCATGTTCATATAGTAATTTGAGTTTGATTCATAAATATGTCATACTATATTATTTAAATAGAATTTTAGAATGTGTTATTGATGTTGATTCAGATATAAGTAGTGGCTATGTATAGAAATCATATTTTACTACTTGTTAAATATCGAGTGTAAAGATATTATAGTGTTTTTAAATCAGAAACATCAAGTGTATTAATCATTATATATTTAAAAATATGTTTTGTTTAGAAACTCATGTAAACCTATTGCAACTTTGGATAGTTATTTATTGTTGATACTAATACTCTAGAAATCAGAAACTTTTTGAAACTAATTTCAAATTAATTTTGATTTAATTTTTTTTTGATAATTTACATCTTTTGATAGTAATTTTTTATTTATTTTCATTTATATACTTTTGTATGTTAGGTATACTTAGGACTTATATTCTTTTTATTAAGCTCTTTTGTTGTTGATTTTTCAAATAGGTATCATATACATCACATTAATTTCTATTATACAAATACTTTTCTTTGTTAAATTTGTTTTTATCTTAATTTTAATTCTAGTTATAATGCTGATTTGATATGCTCTAACTGTTGAATTTAAATCTTAGATGGAATTTCCTAAAAAGCGTATAACCTCATTTGTTTATTTTTGTTTAGTTTTGTTTATATTGATTTTCAAAATCTTTAGCCCGGGTTCGTTTTCTTTTATATGATTTTTTCTTTTGTTATTTTGCCTCGTTTGACAATGATTCCTATTTTGTTTTGAAACATAAATTTATAACATGTTGAAAAGTAAAAAAGATTTTAATAAAAATATGTTTAATTTCTCATCATATCATAATAGCTATAAAATAGTTTGGCTTCATATCTAAAACTCCAATAGAAGATTAAAGTATGGTGAGATACATGCATATGAGCGTACTTATCATGTCAAATAGTTAGTATAATCAGTAGCTGCTTCAATATTTTTGTCGAAAAAAAACCGGGTAGAAGAAGTGGAGTTCAAAAATAATAATTTACATGATGCAATTTAAAGTATGGTGTTAAGAGTTAAATAAATCTTATTATCTAATTTATTTCAGGATTCATCATATTTTCATAAAGAATAGTAAAACAATGGTAATTATATGTTTGAAATTACGAACTTTGAATTATTTTTGGGTTCATAATTGTGGCTAGGAGCACGACAAGTTTAACAATATTTTTTATTATTTTTCTTTGAAAATTGGCGAAAGAGTAACAATTGGCCCACTGTTTACAAAATGTAAAAAGGTGGTAACTAAACATAGATTGTATTCCATATTAGAATATATATAAATGACTTGTTGGGAAAACATGTTTATTTTTTTAATTGCAAGTGAATATTTATTTTATTATGACTTCCACCATTGGCGATATCATTAGCATCTAGACAGTATATAACATTATTATATATTTGTATATGTGCAATACATTATAAATTAAAAAAAAAATTATAATATATGCTAACTTTTACGATATTGATTTTTTGGGTAGTTTGACTTTTTAAATTAAATTTCTATTTAATTTAAAGGGATACTATATTTTAGTTTTTTAAATATAATTTTCTTTTCTATATGTTACTTAAGCTTTTTTTTTCATCTGTACAACAAAATTAATATTTTTTAATTTTTTGTCCATTGATTTAAAAGTTATAATTTTCTTAATCTATATTATAAGTTTGAGCTTTTATGGTATTGGTTTTTTGTTAGTTTTTCTCTTTTGAAAATAAATTTAAATTTTATTTTTGAAAGATACTATTTTTATTTATTTTTTAACATAGTTTTCTTTTCAATTTGTTAGTTAAGCCTTTTTATTATAATTTTCCATCTATAAAAAAAAATTAATATTTTTAAATTCTGATGGATGCTATATTTTGATTTTTTTAACACAATTGTTTTTCTATTTGTTACTTTAAGCTTTTCTATTTTGATTTTTCCATCTATAAAGCGAAATCAATGTTTTCTATTTTCTGGTCAATTAATTTAGAAGCCATAATTTTCTTAATCTATATTATAAGTTTGAACTTATATGATATTTGGTTTAACTTTTTTGAAAACAAATTTCTATTTTATTTTTATGGATACTATTTTTTTGGTTTTTTAACATAATTGTCTTTTCTATTTGTTACTTAAACTTTTTAATTTAATTTTCTATGATTAAAACGAAATTAAAGTTTTAATCATATTTAACATTTTTTGTTTAATAAAAACTGCAGATGTGGACAAATCATAACGAGGCTTTTTAATCTCATGTGGACGTCCTCAATCCACTATGCCTTCTTTTATAGATTATTGTCATTTTTAATATTTTAAGCAACTCGATTTAAAGGGATACTATATTTTAGTTTTTTAATATAATTTTATTTTCTATTTGTTACTTAAGTTTTTTTATTTGTTTTTCCATCTATAAACGAAGTTAGTATTTTTTTATTCTTGTCAATTAATTTAGAAGTTAGAATTTTCCTAATCTATATTATAAGTTTGAGCTTTTATGATACTGGTTTTTTTTTGTTAGTTTATTTCTTTTGAAAACAAATTTTCATTTTATTTTTAAGGATACTATTTGTTATGGTTGTTTAACATAATTTTTTTTTCTATTTGTTATCTAAGCCTTTTTATTTTTATTTTTCTATTAGGTATATAACTCGCGCTACACGTGAATCTGTATTAATAGTTTGATTTAATTCTTTTTTAGCTACTATCTTTTAAATTATTAAAACTATAATATATTTATAGAAATTTTCATTTATATAAGAGAATTTAATAAATAATATGTAATTTTTTCATATTTTTATTTATAAAATTTTGAAAATTATTAGGTAAAATAATAACAATGACACATATCGAATTATCCAACTTTGATGTACATATACATTTAATTTAGAGAAAAAATATCTTGCTAAGATTTTGGTATTTTTCTGTTTACGAGAGAATTTATATAGTTTTTTTTCTTAAAGGTTTATGTGTTCAAATATGTAGTTTTTTTATTGGAAGTCTTATTGATGTTTGGTATCACTACATATATAATCCATGATTTATGTTGATTGGCATTTAATTTAGTTATGAAGCTGCAATGATCATGCAAAACTATTTATTCCTTCTCCACCATGTCTTCTAAGAGTTTTAGCTTATATTTTTATTCAATTTTCATTGAAATCTATTTTTTCACAGTCTAATATTTATAATTTAGTTTTTTAACTTGTAGGATCGGTGGTGTGGAGTCTTTGCATCATCTTTTACTGTTTTTATCTTTTGTATGCAATATGCATGCTTTGATTTGAATATTTTATCTACATATACTAATTTAAGTTTTAGTTTTTTAACATAATTTTCTTTCCTATTTGTTACTTAAACTTTTTTATTTTGATTTTTCCATCTATAAACGAAATCAATGTTTTATATTTTTCTTGTCAATTAATTTAGAAGTTAGAATTTTCCTAATCTATATTATAAGTTTGAACTTTTGTGATATTGGTTTTTATTGTTATTTTAACTCTTTTGAAAATAAATTTTATTTTATTTTTAAGGATACTATTTTATGATTTTTTAACATAATTTTCTTTTTTATTTGTTACTTAAAAAACGAAATTAAGGTTTTAATCATACTTACCATTTTTTGTTTAATGAAAATTGCTGATGTGGACCAATCAGATCGAGTTTTTTAATCACATGTGGATGCCCTCAATGCATTATATCATCAACTTTTATATATTATAGATTTATAAAACGAAATCAATGTTTTAAATTTTGACGGATGCTATATTTTGTTTTTTAAACATAAATTTCTTTTCTATTTGCTACTTAAGTTTTTTATTTTGATTTTTCTACCTATAAAATGAAATCAATGTTTTTATTTTCTTTTCAATTAATTTAGAAGTTAGAATTTTCCTAATCTATATTATAAGTTTGAACTTTTACTATATTGGTTTTTTTTTGTTAGTTTAACTCTTTTGAAAACAAATTTCTATTTTATTTTTAAAGATAGTATTTTTTGGTTTTTCAACATAATTTTCTTTTCTATTTGTTATTGAACTTACTTATTTAATTTTTCTATTTTTAAAACGAAATTAAGGTTATAATCATACTTAACATTTTGTTATTTAATAAATATTCTGATGTGCACCAATCAGATCAAGTTTTTTTAATCTTATATGGATGCCTTCAACTTTTATATATTATAGATGTTAGAATAGATATATATATAGATTTCGGCTCCTTTTTTATTTATACAATTTCGGCTCCCAATTAAATAATATGTCTTTAGTGTAGTGATTACTTTAAATTATTTTTCTCTTCAACACTTTGAGTTCAACCCTTGTGATAAAAAAAATGTTTTTTATTTATTTAATGTTTTTTCACTAAATAAAATCAGCTCATTTGTATTTTTAAAAACAATTGTGGTACATTAAAAATCAGGGCGGACTCTAATGATGCACAATGACACAACTAAACGAACAAATTAATAATTTACAACAAATTATATGGTTTGGATCAAAATTCATTGTTTATAATAATATTTTAATTATATTTGTAAAAAACAATTAGGAGTTTAGATCAATAATCCATATTTTCATGTGTTTGAGCTAGTAAGGTCTTTCTATTAAATTAAAATAAATATCAAAAATTAAGTGAAATATTTATCGTAGTACAGAAGAAACTTTATAAATTAATATTTGATAAATTAATAAATTTGATAAATTAATAAATTTATTCGGTTTTGAATTGGGCTGGTTCAAAATTTAATACAAATCAATAAATTAATAAGATAATAATTTTTTAAAAAACTTATATAAAATATAGTCTCATTGATATCATAAATTAATAGTTATTATATAAAATAAATATATAATTATGATAATATATTAAAATATGAGTACATTATTGTTTTGCATAAAATTAAAATATTTATATCATTTATCTCTATTTTTATAATATTAATTTTGAAAAATATTATAAATTAAAAAATATTATTTTTCATTAATTATTGATAAATTAATAACTTTATAAGTTAATAAAATATCAAAGTTTCAATATTATTAATTTATAAAGTTTCTACTAAATATACACAATATGAGTGAAAATGTGACAAAGCCCATAAAAAAATTAATGCAACCAGTCTAAATAAAAATAAACACAATAAATAACCCATTAAAATGCAATGGGTCGGGTCAGGTTAGATCCATCCGTTTTGACAAGATAGACAAAAGACAAAGATGAAACGGCAGAAAAAAAAGAAAAAAAAACAGATCATTCTTTGTCCTAAAAACAGATCAATCTGTTCTACAGAATAGTGACTAGTGAGAGAGCACTTGAAGTGAGAGATTCGAGGAAAGTTGAGGAAAATCGCAGAGAGAGAATTGTATCTGACTGTTCATCAATGGAGCCTGTCATTATCGGTGCGCTAATTTTGGATGTTCACGCCAAGCCTTCATCCTCACCGATCTCAGGAACCACCGTCCCTGGCCAGGTTCAATCATTTTTCTTCTTTCTGAATTGGGTTCTCATAAGTCTATTTTTTGTTAGACTTTTGCTTGATTTCTCGTGTGCAATCAATCATGTGTATATCCTACAATTAACCTTGTATAGTTTAATCTAATCATGTGGTTGTAATTAGTGCATCAAGGTTGATTAAAGATGCAGCAAATTTAAAGAAACATTAGTTGTTTAACTTATTTTAGGCTTTTTTTATCTTTTGTTCTTTAGATCTTATTTGCACCTGGTGGTGTAGCAAGAAATGTAGCTGAGTGCATCTTCAAGCTCGGAGTTAGACCTTTTATGATTGGTACTTTGGGGATCGATGGTCCAGGTATGTTTCTCTATAATGTCATTGATTTCAATAATGTAATAGATTTCAACTGAAACGTTTTCTTGCAAGCTTAATCTGTTCTTCTTGTTCATACACAGCCAATGTATTATTGAAAGAGTGGAAGCTCTCCATGGAAGGTTAGACTTTTCCTGCAACTTCTCTAAAACTCTAGCGGTATTTTGCGTCATCAATTTATTGTCCTTCTCGTTGACTCTCTGGCTTTACACTTCAGTTGAATGTAATGAAAATTTTACTTTTGGGTCGATGATGATGTAGGAATCTTAAGACGTCAAGACATCAGTACTCCCATCGTATCGCTTGTATATGACACTAATGGAGAAGTTGCTGCTGGTGTCGCTGGTGTAGATGCAGTTGTATGTATCTTTTTCATTTATGTTACTGTAATAGAATGTTAATCTCATCCATCTCAGCCATTTAAGTTCTATCTTCGTTTTTTTTATCATGCAGGAAAAGTTTCTGACACCTGAGTGGATCCACCGGTTTGAATACAAGATAAGCTCTGCTCCTGTTCTTATGGTAGATGCAAATCTCAGTACTCTTGCTTTGGAAGCATCTTGCAAATGTAATGTATCTATTATCTCAGTTTAAATGTCTATAAAATCATGGTTTTTCTCTGTCTTCTTCTTTAGCGTTCTTTCTTCTTGAAGTGGCTGCAGAGTTCAATGTTCCTGTATGGTTCGAGCCAGTGTCGGTCACAAAGTCGCGGAGAATCGCCTCAATCGCCAAGTATGTGAGTGTTTATGTCTCCATATACTCAAGAAAGCTTGATTCTTTTTCTTTCTCTGTGTTTATTTATTTGTTTTTCCTAATAGGTAACTGTAGTGTCACCAAACCAAGACGAGCTCATAGCAATGGCGAACAGTCTCTGCGCCAAGAATATGTTTCAGTCTCTTAAACCGGAAGAAGATAAGCTTTCACAAGAAGATATGTTCCGCGTTCTAAAGCCAGCCATTTTGGTTCTTCTTGAAAATGGCATTAAAGTAGTTATCGTAACACTCGGCTCCAATGGAGCTCTCTTATGCTCCAAAGGAAACCCGAAAAAAGCGTTGAGGATAAACCGAAAGTTTCCTAAAAGTGGAGAGATCTTCAAACGAGTACAGTCCGTATGTTCACCGAACCGGTTCTCTGAACCGGGTTCGAGTCTATTCGCAATGCATTTCCCGACCGTCCCAGCCAAAGTCAAGAAGCTCACTGGTGCAGGCGATTGTTTGGTAGGCGGTACAGTCGCGTCGCTGACCGATGGTTTAGATATAATCCAGAGTTTAGCGGTTGGCATTGCCTCGGCTAAAGCAGCGGTTGAGTCAGATGACAATGTGCCTACCGAGTTCCGGTTGGATCTAATTTCTGGTAATGTGTCAATATGAACGAGAGTTCTTGAGTTTAAGTTCCGGTTAGTTTATATATATATATTGGTTGTATCGACTCTGAACCGGTTTACACTTTTGGATTTGGTTTGACCGTACAGATGATGCGGAGTTGGTTTACAGTGGCGCCAAGATGTTGTTGGTTCATCATCATCGGTCCATGCTGTGAAGAAATGAATGATTGATCTTGTTGGTTCGTTTGCCAAAATAGTCTTTTTTGCCTTTGGGCTTAGCAAATTGTCTTTATGTACAACAGTTTCTTCTGTATTTGTTTTCTCCTCCTATTAAGCAATTTTCATATGAACCAACAAGAAACTCATATGAAATGAAAACTTGATATATAGGGTTCAATGAATTTTAAAAATTTAAGAGCCTTAGTCTCTATGTTCAATTACGCTTACTACTCGTGTGGTCCTTATTTTGACGACGGAAGAAATGCTAACATCGCCGTCATTTCTGCCGGAATATTCCAACTCGTGGGCTTGTTCTTGTTGTTGGTAAATGTTCTTTTTGCCGCCAGAATGTTCTACATTATATAGTGTTTTGTTTTGTTAAATAGCGGACCGAACAGATAAACCGGAAATTGGTTCTTGAACTGGTTCAGTATGAAACCGGTTCGGAGCTATATCTCATCTTCTTCAAAAAAAAAACACAAGATAACAGAATTGCCACCAAAGCTCCATTTTATCCCCCACACAAAACTCAGCAGCAGCTTGAGGAATGAGGAGATAAGAGCTCGAAAAATTCCCAAAACTCGACATGATAGTAACACTAAACGCTAAGATTCTCTATTTCTCGAAGTTCCATCCACAACAATCTCCTCTCTCTCGTCCTTCTCCCTACTTCTGCAGAACTCGAAATGTCTCTCTGATTACCAATTGCAAGCTTCAGAATCCTCAAGATGGGAAATCGATTGCGAAGAAGAGCACCAGTAGCGGAAGCATCACGAAGACCATTTCGCTCTCCGATTCCGCCCCGCCGGTTGCGGAAAAGACCGACGGGGAGATTCCCGGCGATCGGGTTGTTCAGGGAGGTGGTAATGGCGGAGGAGGAAACGGAGGATTAGCGTTTTTGAAGAGGTTACGGAGAAAAGTTTTGTCGATTCTGTCTAATTTGCCTCTAGCTATCACAGAAATGTTCACCATTGCTGCTCTCATGGCTCTCGGTAAGTTCTAGGGTTTTGAAAATTCCCTTTTTTGTGATTGGGTTGTTGCAATAGCATTGAAACTGATCGAATTTCGTCTCTTTAGGCACTATAATTGAGCAAGGCGAAACTCCTGAGTTCTATTTCCAAAAGTATCCAGAGGATAATCCTGTGCTAGGGTTCTTCACTTGGAGATGGATTTTCACTCTTGGGTTGGATCACATGTACTCTGCTCCTATATTTCTTGGGATGTTGGCTCTCTTAGCAGCTTCACTTATGGCTTGCACTTACACTACTCAGATACCTCTGGTTAAGGTTGCAAGGAGGTCTGTTGTTTTCTTCCTTTTGCCCACTTTTGTAACTCCTTGTTTCTCTGCTTCAGAGGTGTTTAACTTAGGAAACTACAAAAATTGCAGATGGAGTTTTATGAAGTCAGATGAGTCAATTAAAAAGCAGGACTTTGCAGATACTCTTCAAAGAGCATCTATTCAAGACTTGGGAATGATCTTGATGGGTGATGGATATGAGGTTAGGCATTATTTCTCTCCTTTTCAAGTTCTTCTATATGTGTCTGTGAGGTTATTGTTTGATTTTTCAGTTTTTTTTTTGTTCTGCAGGTGTTTATGAAGGGTCCTTCATTGTATGCTTTCAAGGGTTTAGCTGGTCGATTTGCGCCTATTGGAGTGCATATAGCAATGCTTCTGATCATGGTGGGTGGAACCCTTAGTGCGACCGGGAGCTTTAGAGGCTCAGTCACAGTTCCGCAAGGGCTAAACTTTGTCATGGGAGATGTCTTGGGTCCAGTTGGGTTTCTCTCATTTCCATCAGATGCTTTTAATACCGAAGTTCACGTTAACCGATTTACCATGGACTATTACGATAGTGGAGAGGTGAGTTTATATTTTTTGTTCTGCTACTATGTCTTGTGAACATTCAGAGTTAAGTTTAGAACTCTTTGTTTGATTTGTTGTAGGTCTCACAGTTTCACTCTGATCTTTCACTACGTGACCTAAATGGGAAAGAGGTTCTGAGAAAGACAATTAGCGTCAATGATCCGTTGAGATACGGTGGGGTCACTATATACCAGACAGATTGGAGTTTCTCGGCTTTGCAGGTGACAAAGGATGGTGAAGGACCATTCAACTTGGCTATGGCACCTATTAAGATCAATGGAGACAAGAAGTTATATGGGACCTTCTTACCCGTTGGTGATACTAATGCTCCCAATGTCAAAGGAATGTAAGAACCCTCTTTACCTTTTAAAGAACCACTCTTTACAAACAAGCCAACAAAATTACAAGAGATGGAACTTTTTTCTTGGATTCTTGACATTTAGTTACATTTTGTTGTGTATAGGACTTAACTTTGCTCATTTTCTTTACAGATCGATGCTTGCTCGGGATCTTCAATCCATTGTTGTGTACGATTTGGAAGGAAAATTCGCAGGAATAAGGAGACCGAACTCAAAGCTTCCTATTGAAATAGATGGTATGAAGATCGTTATTGAGGATGCAATTGGAAGCACTGGTCTCGAGTTAAAGGTTAAAAAAAAAAAAAAAACTTGTTTAAAGTTAGCTGACACAAAAAGAAGAAGAAATTAACATCTTTGTTATTGGTCTTGTTTCTCAGGCTGACCCAGGAGTACCAGTGGTGTATGCTGGTTTTGGTGCTCTAATGCTCACAACCTGCATCAGTTACGTATCTCATTCACAGGTAAAAAAAATAGTAACTCCTAAAATCGATACGGATCAAAGTCTTGTTTTTATAAACCAATGTGTTTTATTGGCACTTGTGTCAAACTCTGTTTTTGTTTAAATTCATATCTCTTATGTTTGTATGAAGATATGGGCACTACAAAACGGAACAACGTTAGTGGTTGGGGGAAGAACCAACAGAGCCAAGAACCAATTCCCTGATGACATGAATCGTTTGCTCGATCAAGTTCCTGAGCTAATCAAGAAGACTTCAGCTGCATCCGAGCTTTCTTGATTTTAGCTCTTTCGACTATGATGCAAATCAAGACAGAACCAATAGAGTTGTACAGGATTATGGGGAAAAGAAAAGGTATACTAAGTTTTCAAGAACGAACTTGCGAGGGCAATCTACACGTTGCTGGTCATATGGGAAGAGAGAAGAGCTATAGAAATTTAAAGTTCAGAATCTCTGAAGTTCTAGAGTATAGAAGGTGAATACTTGACTAGGTTTTCTTGTTTGTCAAGTTATATGATCTGTATGTATATCTATTATCTAGTTACAATGCCGTATTTTTTAGACGCAAAATTATTGTCAATACTTTCGAATAGCCTCTCCGAAACAATTAATCAATAAATTAATTATCAATTCAGATAACTTTTTCAGAGATTTTGATTCAGCAGCAACAGAGACAGCAGCAATCACAACATCTTCTAATTGATCAGCAAGTTTTGTGTTATGTGTTATCCTCAAGAACATCAACTTACAAACATTCCTTTTGCCAGAACAGCATCCTGAATCTGAGGCTTCGAAAAATCTTGATTCTTACACACTTCAAAATCTCTGGCTTCTTCGTCTCTCATTATTTTATCTTGTTTTTTTTTTATATATTCTTTTGCTCTCTAATTAGGTGATGGATCCACCAACAACAATAGCTCAGATCCAACATATGATCTCTGAAGGGAAACCGAAACATCAGAGAGTTAAGAACCAGTGAACCAAGTGAGCTTTCTTTGTTTTCGTTTTAAAAGTTCTTTAGTTCAGAAACATATGAAATTAACAGAGCTAACCATAGAGTATCGTTTCATTAAATCGAGCTTTCTCCGTTTGATGTTTATTTGTTATGGAATGCATTATCAAAGATCACCTTCTTACTTACTCTCTGTAGATTACACGAACAAGATTTACATATTTTGCTGGCGTTTGTGTGAGCAATACAAAAAATACCAGAAAGATTTTTTGGATAAATAGATCCAATTAGGAAGATATGAATACAAAACAGTTTGACAGATTAGCCACTTAAGAATCAGCAACTAAAATATTAACAACAAAACTGTGAGAAATTGGAGACAAAATGCCTTCGTAGGGACCAAGGACCAAGAGAAATTAGATGTACATAAGTCACCAAAAGTCCCACATCGGAAGAAAAAAGGTTTTCGTTGCTGTATATATAAGTTTAGCTCACAGAGATTGCACGTCGAGCTTAGTAACGTGGGCTTGTGATCCCAGTGGAGACAATAAGGTGATGGAACGTTGGGCCGATCTATTTGGGCCGGATTCGGTTAAGGCTATTTACTGGCCTGCCCATTCCAAGTCGGGAGTTGAAGGTTCGGACTCGAGCGAAGGCTTGTGGTTCGGCCCTTTCTAGAGCGGAGGAGACTGCGTGAGGCTGGTTTTACAGAGCAGCGTTCACCTCCCGCTTTCGACGGTGGAAGAATTACGGGCCGGTGCCTTCCGAGCCCACTATGACCCAATAAGCCGACTCCAACTGGACCATCACCTTTTTTTTCTTTTTTTTTTTTAATGATTCGAAATAACGTGACGAAAGAAATCAAAATGATGACGAGCCTATTTCATAACAAGGAAAAATATAATGTGTATCATGAAAAAAAAATTATGACAATCCTTGGAAATATGTGTGATCCCAGTGGAGACAATAAGGTGATGGAACGTTGGGCCGATCTATTTGGGCCGGATTCGGTTAAGGCTATTTACTGGCCTGCCCATTCCAAGTCGGGAGTTGAAGGTTCGGACTCGAGCGAAGGCTTGTGGTTCGGCCCTTTCTAGAGCGGAGGAGACTGCGTGAGGCTGGTTTTACAGAGCAGCGTTCACCTCCCGCTTTCGACGGTGGAAGAATTACGGGCCGGTGCCTTCCGAGCCCACTATGACCCAATAAGCCGACTCCAACTGGACCATCACCTTTTTTTTTTTCTTTTTTTTTTTTTAATGATTCGAAATAACGTGACGAAAGAAATCAAAATGATGACGAGCCTATTTCATAACAAGGAAAAATATAATGTGTATCATGAAAAAAAAATTATGACAATCCTTGGAAATATGTGTGATCCCAGTGGAGACAATAAGGTGATGGAACGTTGGGCCGATCTATTTGGGCCGGATTCGGTTAAGGCTATTTACTGGCCTGCCCATTCCAAGTCGGGAGTTGAAGGTTCGGACTCGAGCGAAGGCTTGTGGTTCGGCCCTTTCTAGAGCGGAGGAGACTGCGTGAGGCTGGTTTCACAGAGCAGCGTCCACCTCCCGCTTTCGACGGTGGAAGAATTACGGGCCGGTGCCTTCCGAGCCCACTATGACCCAATAAGCCGACTCCAACTGGACCATCACCTTTTTTTTCTTTTTTTTTTTTAATGATTCGAAATAACGTGACGAAAGAAATCAAAATGATGACGAGCCTATTTCATAACAAGGAAAAATATAATGTGTATCATGAAAAAAAAATTATGACAATCCTTGGAAATATATGTGATCCCAGTGGAGACAATAAGGTGATGGAACGTTGGGCCGATCTATTTGGGCCGGATTCGGTTAAGGCTATTTACTGGCCTGCCCATTCCAAGTCGGGAGTTGAAGGTTCGGACTCGAGCGAAGGCTTGTGGTTCGGCCCTTTCTAGAGCGGAGGAGACTGCGTGAGGCTGGTTTCACAGAGCAGCGTCCACCTCCCGCTTTCGACGGTGGAAGAATTACGGGCTGGTGCCTTCCGAGCCCACTATGACCCAATAAGCCGACTCCAACTGGACCATCACCTTTTTTTTCTTTTTTTTTTTTAATGATTCGAAATAACGTGACGAAAGAAATCAAAATGATGACGAGCCTATTTCATAACAAGGAAAAATATAATGTGTATCATGAAAAAAAAATTATGACAATCCTTGGAAATATGTGTATTTGGTATCATGAAAAAAAATTATGACAATCCTTGGAAATACGAATGTCCAGGATCGATGTGTGAAAGCGCACAAGCAGCGATGTGACTTTGTGTTTTTATTTTCCCAATATGTGTTGTTAACCATTTTCTTTTGTTTGTAAAAATGTCTTAAAGTTTTGAACTTTTGAAAAATGTCTGAACTTTTGAAAAATGTAAGGAGGAAAGCGTCTTAAAGTTTGTATTCGATTCTACGAAAATCAAAAGCTACATGTTTTTATCTTCTGAATAGCATAGACTTAAAATTTTGATTGGATATCTCCATTCTCATGTAAATGATTTGATGGCCCTTTAAGATCATGATCGCCATTTGTTCGGTAAAAATAAAATCAGAAAACAAACTACACTGAAGACTGTAGAAAGTAAGATTAAAAGTTATTTGAATGTGGAATTCGAATTCTTATGCAGCAACAGCAGAAGACAAATAGACAATAGATGATAAGGTTTGTCTAAGTGTGTTAGCATAGTTAGAGGTTTCGTCTCTATCACGACAATATACATATAACATAGATATAAAAAGGGCCCTCAATCATCGTTGAAAGATTAGACTTGATTTGAACGAAACGAAAGGTTATTTCCAAATATCTCCCATAAAAAGAATAACAATCGGTGTGTCTCCTATGTTTTATATAAATTGAGATTTATGCCATTATATAAAAAGAGAGAAAACTTTACGGCTTCATTATATAGTAGAGACAACTTAAGTTTTTGAATATCATCAAAATAAACATACAGCCCCATTCAAGTTTTATAAAGGTTTTATAACCGAGGGCATTTACGTCATTTAGGTAGTTAAGTTGGGCCGTGATTAAGGGAAAAGAGATTAAAAAGGCCCATCGTAACAAAATCGGAAAAACCCTAGTCACAAGACGAAAAAAACATTTCACTGTTCTTTCTCTTCGATCTCTGACTCTCTCAAGTCGAAGATTTTGCTCATTCGGGAAATCGGTTTACCGGAAAGAAACCAAAATGAAGCCAGTAATAGGCACTGTGGTATCGAACAAGATGCAGAAATCTGTAGTCGTCGCCGTCGACAGGCTCTTCCACAACAAGCTCTACAATCGCTACGTCAAGCGCACTTCCAAATTCATGGCTCACGACGAGAAAGACTCCTGTAACATCGGCGATCGAGTAATTCTCTCCCGATCTCGTTTTTTTGCTTTCTTCCCTTATATCCACACTCGAATTTTGTTCGATTATTTAGGGAAATTTTGCGTCTTTTAAATGTTTGATGTTAGCTAGTGGAAGTAGGCTTCGATTCTTTAGATTTAGGCTAAGTAAAATTTGAAAAATGGGAGCTTTGGTTTTGGTAATCATGCAGGTGAAATTAGATCCATCAAGGCCATTGAGCAAGCATAAGCATTGGATTGTTGCAGAGATCATCAAGAAAGCTCGAATCTACTCTCCTGAAGCAGCTGCTGCTGCTGTTGCTGCCGCTGCAACCAGTTCTTCAGCCTCCATTGCTGACTCTACTGCCCAGTCTCAGATTCCTCCATCTTCGACTTCTTAAAGGTGATTGATTTAGTCCTTTGGTACTGCATTTAGCTGTTTCAAGCATCTGCTTACAAATATAGTCTGGACCTTTAGTGAGAATCGACTTGGATGCACGATTCTTCTGTCTTTATGTTTATCTTATAAGCCATTTGTAGTGTATGGATGTTAGTGGTCCTAAGATTATTAGCATTGTTATATGAAGACAATATGCATCTGTGTTGTCAGATTCTTAAAAACATTTGAACACTTTACGCTATGGAATCGAAACATGTTAGTACATTGCGTTATCATGATCTTTGTTCCTCTCGCTGCAGTTTTGCTAGCAATGGAAATGTGTCTTGTTGGATAGAGTGGATTTCACGAGCTTCAAGGGAGACGACCATAAGGCGTTGTACCGATCAACATATTACACCAAATTGTAATGCTTTTGGGCGATGTCTGTGATATTTGGTTTCCTGAGATGATTATGTTAATGAATAACTCTGTTAGTAAACTCTGGATTAGTGAGTTTTGAATGTCATTTGGGCAAATCCGTGCATTGCCATTTGAGGCATGGAACAATGAGTGAAAGCTGATGTAATACTTCTTTGGCTCTACATATGATGACACCAATAAGATACAAAGTAAAGATCAGACTCAACACAAAACTCCTTAAATGTGTGGCCATTTCAATTTGGCCACGTCCAGTTTTTCACTGTCATTTTTGGTAAAGTGTTCGATAAAGAGTTTTTATATCTGGCAAGTTACAAAGATCAGAGTTTCGTTAGACATTTTGTGTTTTGCTATCTATCTGTATTTTGTTTATTTGTCATCTCATCGTCTTCTTAGATCAGAGAGAGGGAAGTAACCAGAGATTGAAGAGAGAAGAAGAAAGAGACAAGAACCAAGTCAAGAAAGCTAATGTTGCTGCAAACTGATATCTGTTACAGATTGTTGGAGGGCAAACGGATTCGTCTGATCGCAGAATATCTACAACACTTGCTGCTGATGAAGCTGAAGCCAACACTAGAACAGACACCACCTGCAGAACAAAAGAGAATTCAGATCGAAAACTCGTTTTCTCACTTCTCAGTAAACATTAGGATAATCTATCTGTTTTACCCAATCGCCAATGGAGATAGCGAGAAGGAGCCGTGGCTTTTGAAATGGTTGTTTGAGAAGAACATAATATATATCTACCATTGCTAATGTCAAATTCCACGGTATAGCTAAAGACATGATCGTCACCAAGTAGCTGCAGATTTGGTTTTATAAGATTATTAGGGTTCATAAGAGAATGCAGAATCTGGAATTAGGAAGCTATATATTACCAGAAAGCAGTGAACTGGTAGAAGCGAACACCAATGGTCATGAAGAGAAGAGTCCCAGATGCTAACACCGTTTGACCTAATCTCAAGGAAAGGCTTGCACTTGTGCCCACAGAGCCAGGAACCTCCACCATCACCAGCTTCTCTTGTGTGACACGTATGCTCTAATCTAAAACTCGAAAAAGATTGAAACTTTCGACATGGGTCTGGCAAAATCTTCTGTAATTTTCAATTAGAAGATCATGTGGGTTTTCGTTGTTGATCTTTTCTAGAGAGATCAAAGAGATGATCATCATGATCATGGTGAAGAAGGAGAAGAAGAAGAGAAGAAAGGGAGAACAAAAAAGAAAGACAAGTTGATAAAATTTCTGGTTCGCACGTTGTTCGTGAGTGTTACGAATGGTGGAAAAGAGAAGACTGTTCATGTTGAAAGAGTTGTGGTCTATATTCATCAGACAAAGCAGAGCAAATGTCGGAGAAAACAGTTATGCAATGCAACACTATTATTCCTTCCTTGTTCATTTCATTCACACTCCCCTTATTTTATTAATATTTTTCCACTAAAACATAAAGTCGATTGCTTTCAGGAAATTACAAAACATCTTCCGAACATAAAAGGTGGATACTTGCAACACAAAATAAGTAGATTTTGAAGATTCAACAGAACTTGATAAGCATATCGTTTGTAAATAGCCTAAAGGTAATTTGTGACGACAATAACTTCATAATACTCTTTCCAATAAATCAGAAGAAAATGGAGGAGAACAGAGTATAGCCGTGAGAAGAAAAGCTATGAGAGAACACAAAACAAAACAAATAGCAAAAGTACATCGCCTATAACTTAATGTCTCACAATTTGATTGTTTCAGGTCTTAAAAAAACGGAACAATAGGTCTTCCATTGCCACAATTTTTCATCTATTTCACCGCTTCAACACTGCACAAATATGAAAGAAGATGGCAGCTTTAGCAGAGATGTCACACACAGTATTATATATATATATGCCATGATTTATCTGAGAAGCCTTTGAATACTCATTCTCTACTTACTACTTCCGAAATTCATAACACAAAATTTACTATTGCGTTAGGGATGTTGAAGATAAACTTCAAGAAGACTCTCATGCTAGCACAAAAAGGGGCAAAAACTAGCTTGCCTAAGTATATAGCCAATACTCAACAATCCCTAAATCTCCATGGCCATACGCTGACGCATATCATACTTTAATTGACTCTGAACACATTATCATGAACAAGCATTTCAACAAGAGATGATGACCCAAAAGATGCAACATCAGAGAAAGAATTGAAATTTCCAGTTTATACTTATGATCAAGCTCAAGTATAAGAATCCCAGAGCATTATCTCAAACAGAATCTATCCTATCAAACTATAATTAACTATAATCCTACTTACTAAACTCTGTTACCCGATGATTTTCTACAGCAAATCGAGAATTTCAAAATAGATTCGATGAATCGAGACTAAAGTGGAAAAGGAAATAAAACCCCCAATAGAAAATTCCGAGACTAAAGTTTCGCTGACCTGAAAAAATCAAAAGGGGATCGAGTCTTAGAACTCGATCTTGAGCTCATCCTTGGAATCGGAGAAATACGAGAGGACGTATGGAGCGGCACGGATTACGACAACCCAGCTCCCAAAGAGAGCAACGTGCGTCCGTAGCTGCTTCAGAGCCACGGCTTTGTCTGGCTTTTGCATGAACATTCCAGGAAACATGGCTGCTTTTTTTTCTTCTTCTTCTTCTTCCTCTCTTCTGATGTTGTTGTGCTTCTCCAAGATTCTAAAAACCCTAACCTAACCCTCCATTGATTTGCCGTCTCCTTTTTTAATCAACAGAGACGTAGGCCGAGTTTTGGATATGGGCCGTGAATTGAGCCTTTTATTCCAATTTGACGCGCGGATGTTCAATTTGGTTTTTTGGTCTGGTTTCAGGTTCGGTTATTTCCGGTTTTCATTTTTATTGCCTGTAAATTTGAATATCGTAAACATCCCATTCAGTTGAGGTACAAATTTGGATCTCATAAGATGTTTTTTCTGGTTTGATTCTTTTTTCGGATATCGAAAGATTACACCAAATCAATCAAAAACTTTCTTTGGTTTGGTATAAAATCAGTTATTTCTTTGATATTTCGGCTTGGTTTCGGGTCAGATTGTTTAAATACATGTGATATTTATTCCTTAGAGATGCATTGTTAATAACCGTATACAGTTATGCTAGGTCGAGCAGCTACTATACATGTGAATTGTGAATTGTGAAACAATGATCTTATTAGATAAAGCCAAAACTCTCTATTTACTATTTGGTTAGTACTCTTAACAATAACGAAAGAAGAGCATAAAGTAATACCGATTGCGTATAGCCAAACTGTAAAATTCAAGTGTTTCTTTATAAAAATAATTAAGAAAATCAAAAACTATTCGTCCGTTTGTCTATATAAAAACTTTAGTCACTCTCTTCTAACTAAATTAGGTGTTGCGATTAATAATTTCACGACTTCTCACATTATAGCGCAGACGGAGTCTTCTTCACCGTAATACGACGGTGGTGGCCCACCTCCATAGCTATCGTAAACGGGCCTTTCACGATACCCATTTTGTTGGTTCCAGGCGTACTGAGGCCCATTAGAGTCAACACTCGAGACCGGGTACCCGGGATAGACATACCCAGGATAGACATAACCGGGATAGACCATCGGTTGAGAACCCGGAGCAGCGGCTGGTGCTGGGTTAGGCTTCACTGGTTCTTTAGGCTTTTCAGCTTCTTTGGGCTTTTCAGGAGCTTTGGGCTTTTCTGTCGTAGGTTTAGATGGGTCGAAGGTCTCGATCCTGCGTATAGCTCCGGCTCCTTTCTTGCAGAGTCTATCCATGACATCCTCGGGACTGCAGCAAACCACTTTGATCGTGACTGTGGTGTTGCACTTGTCGTCATACACTTGGTCTTTTATTTCTTTATTTGTGTTTTTGCAAAGCAATCAAAAGAAAACACACACACACAAGTTATTTAAGTTCCGAATTCTTTCAATCTCAAATATTCAATGAAGAACAAAAGAAAAAGAGAGAGAGAAAGCTTACGAGGACAGGCACAAAAAGCCTTCCTGACTTTTTCGAAATTCTTGTTATCAAGAGGTTTCGTCGTCAATTTCATCCAAGTTACCTGTTTTTATGCAAATACAGAAGAAAAAAAAAATCATTGTTACTCATAATAATAATCTTTTTAGTTTGATAGGTTTGAAAGAGAAGTTAATTTTGAAAGAGAATAGAGAAGAGAGCAGCACTCGTTACCTTTTCTATGCCCACCACAATCTTCTCAGCCATGGTTTTGAAGAGAAAGAGAGAGACAGAGATCTGCTTTTGGCTTCTTGTTCTGATGATTATGAGAGAAACGGTTTGTTGGATAAAAAATGCTTACAAGAAGAAAAAAAATTACTATGCTTATATATGTGGAGTTTCTATGCTTATATATGTGGAGTTTCAATTGAGATTAAAAAGGAAAAAAAGAATTGAATAATGTACACTTTACTCTTTTTTTTGTTAGAATGCTATATACACTTTGATTACTTAAAAAAAAATGGTATATAGTGCAATTTACACTTAGAATGTACTCTTTTGGTACAACTTACATTGCTATTATGTAAAGTTTCCATCTTAATTAACCTTGATTATCAAACGATTACCTTTTCCCAAGTATTGTGAAAACATAAGTTAATTGGACTTGAACTTATAACACAAATTGAGCAAAGACAGAAACTCAGAGGCTGGGTTTATCTCCTTCATTTTAATTCGTAAAAGAGAAAATCTGGAGAATTGACACAAATCTAAAGGCTATTAAATATGGATAACGTACATAATGGTAGCAACGTTACTGGGTTTGGAAATAAATAACCAAAATCTAACTAATATGCAAATATCAATAAGGGTCACCTTTTGGTTGTGTTTCATTTAATTGGCGATCTGATGTAAAATGACCCACTAGATTCTAATAATGGCTAGACTTTTTTTTTTTTTTTTTATAACTCAAGATACATCCCAGATTTATGAAAGGGTCAGACTAATTCTCTGGGGAGATGCCGTTTTGACCAACAGGGCAATTTCTCCTCAAGTGAAAACCATTAGACCACTATCACTTGGTTATCTTTTCTTCCGAAATGTTTAATTTTATTGGGTTAATTTGATATACTGTACGTAAATAATTTGAATGGCAAAATTATTTTTTTGACAGAAAAAAAAAGAAAGAAAATGGCAAAATTATGAATAAGGGATATCATATTATTTTAATTATTTTGGGCACGGTTTAATGTGCAGCCCAACATTCTTGTGTCATCGGCAAATCAAAAATCCACCACTTATAATTTACTGAGAAAGGCCGGGATTAATTTGAGGTCGAATATGTCATGGATGCCACATTGTTATAAAAAGATGTTGATTGTGACAGATGTGCTACAGTACATATAAATAACGCGAAAATCATCGAACTGTGAACTATTTAATTAAAAAATATGTTAATTAAAGTAATAAACAAGTACATGCAAAAAATCAGTTACTATTTAAATAGTCTACGTTTGGTGTAATTACTCTTCACTCTTTAGGTTCTTTCACACCAACCGAATCTACTTGCATATAACGCGTAGATAGACAACATACATATTAGTAGTAGTATTAAATTATGGAGATAAGTAAAAAACAAAAAAAAAAGATAGGCTCCTCCCAATAAAGGCGCAATTAAAAACCGGTCAGAAATACATCAATTGTGAGACTCAAGAAGTTATTGCTCAACTACTTCCTCTAACCCAACCACAATCTCCAAACTTCACCACCGATATACAGAGACTTTTATTAACCTCACAAACCATTTGTTTATCTTTTCAAATCTTCAAATAGAGACACTCACATTCCACTTCGTCCTCATCCTCTTTCCCAACTTCTTCTTCATCAAAAGTTTAAATCTGTCATTGATCTGTACACAAATGGCTGCAGCGGCGGATCATGTGGTGGTGGTGGAAGAAGGACGGCCAGCCACGGCTGAGCATCCATCGGCCGGGCCAGTTTATCGATGTAAATACGCTAAAGATGGCCTCCTCGATCTTCCTACTGATCTTGATTCTCCTTGGCAGTTATTTAGGTATTATATGGATCTTGAGACACTTTACTACTAATAATACTTTTTTTTCTCTGTCAAACTCACTTCACAATCATTTTTTGTTAAAAGTAATATGTTAGTCCAATGCTGATTAATTGATTTGTGCTAATTAATACTCGCTCTGTTTTTAAATGTATGACATTTTAAAATTTTCACACTAAGACAAATTTTTAATATGATTTCTTAATTACTTTTTTAGTTGCTACTTACTCTACTTTTTAACTTTTCAGCTTATTTTATCAAAATATGTAACATTAAATATGTATTAATTAAAAACTAAAACGTTAAACTTTTAAAAATAAGTAAAAATCATAAAACATCATATATTGAAAAACAGAGGGAGTAACAATTCTTCTATAAGATGTTTTCTTTTCACAGAATTTGTCTCACTTTTCTCTTGTGTCTTATTTCAGTGAGGCTGTGAAGAAATATCCCAATGAGCAAATGTTAGGCCGACGCTTAACGAGTGATTCTAAGGTACTAATACTATATATAATATAGTTACTATATTACTTTATTTGTTTCCGTAGACTACTAACAATCTTCTTTTGAAAAAGCTACTGTCAACAATTTCATATCATTTCATTTTTCTTTTTGACATCTCCCATGACACATCTAAGTAATGTGTATATAGGTCGGTCCATACACATGGATCACATATAAGGAAGCCCACGATGCTGCAATTCGAATTGGATCAGCAATCAGAAGCCGAGGTGTTGATCCGGTACATTCCAATAATGTTTCGTTCAATCAATCATGTATATAAATTAATTAAAAGTTATACAAATGTTTTTTTGTCTAACTGGTTTTTTGTGGACTGTAGGGAAACTGTTGTGGGATATACGGATCTAATTGTCCAGAATGGATTATAGCGATGGAGGTAAAACGAAAACTTTTGCTTTTTAATTCTGAATCATAAAGTTTTGGGTTTCAATTTTTCTTTTCTGTTATAGAGTTTCTCTAAGTGGTAGTAATATTGCAGGCCTGCATGAGCCAAGGGATAACTTACGTACCTCTATACGATACTTTAGGTATTTTACGTGGATATATATGCGATAAATATTATTACAAGAATTTATCATACAAAAATATACTTTCTTTTAACAATGATCCAATAAAACCTGATCCGAGATTTGATATGTGGATGAAACAGGCGTAAACGCTGTAGAGTTCATCATCAACCATGCTGAGGTTTCACTAGTATTCGTTCAAGAGAAGAAAGTTTCATCCGTAAGTCCACTTTTTCGATTCAATCAGCCATACTTTAAATTTCATTTTACGTTTCTTGTCCCACAAGAAAAAGGTTTTTTTCTGATTTATGCTTGAAAGCTTTTGTGCAGATCTTAGCATGCCACAAGGGGTGTTCTTCGAATTTGAAGAGTAAGTTACATTTTTTTTAAAAATCAATGATTCGATAATTTCAATATAATATGTTATTCGAGTTGACAATTTTATCTTTTGTTTTTTTGGTTTCAGCTATTGTGAGCTTCGGGGAAGTCTCAAGTACACAAAAGGAAGAAGCTGAGAACCAATGTGTTTCTTTATTTTCATGGCATGAGTTCTTACTAATGGTTAGTGTTTGTTTCCAAAAGGAAAAGACAAGTTCTATAATTTGCAAATTTTTGAACTTATAGGGGGATTTGTTTTTTCACTTAAGATTCAACTTTTTGTGGGTTTTATAATCAGTAATATTATATCTAATTATGATTTTTTTTCAGGGAAACTCGGATGAGACAAACCTTCCACGTAAGCAAAAAACAGACATCTGCACAATAATGTACACAAGCGGGACGACAGGGGAGCCCAAAGGTGTAATCTTAAACAACGCAGCGATTATGGTCGAAGTTTTATCCATTGATAAAATGCTTCAAGTCACCGATCGATCGGTAATTTCTTTTTCTTTTATATATTACATATTGTCATGTTCAGTTTGTTGTCAGTTATCACTAAGTATAGCGACGACCAATACGTTTTGTTGGTTCAACATTACATTTCGACGACAAATTTCAACGACTAGCCGCTAAACTTTTATAAATCACTAAGTAATGATTTCAACGACAGCGACTGACTAATGTTTGTTTTATATATAATCGTTGAAATTTTGTAGTGTGACACAAGCGATGTGTTCTTCTCGTACTTGCCATTAGCACATTGTTATGATCAAGTCATGGAGATTTACTTTTTATCCAGAGGCTCCTCTGTTGGATACTGGCGTGGCGTAAGCGAATTTTTTCCTTTTATATAGTTTTAAGTTTAAACCCTTTAATTTGTTTTCTTCTTTATCACAAAATGCTTCTCTTTTGTATTTGTTTTCAGGATATTCGGTATCTGATGGATGATGTTCATGCACTGAAACCAACTGTGTTTTGTGGTGTTCCACGAGTTTACGACAAACTCTATGCTGGTATTACGTTTGATCAAGTCCGAAACTCGAGTTTTATCTTCTTTTTCTCGTGGTTTTCTGTATTAAAAACAAATAATCTTTTGTGGGTTTAGGTGTAATGCAAAAAATCTCTGCTGGTGGCTTGATACGCAAGAAACTCTTCGATTTCGCTTATAACTAGTAAGTTAAATTTATTTGTTTCTCCAAATCAAAACAACCGGATTTCGGGTTAACTGAATCTTTGAGATCATCATCTTGCGAATACAGTAAAATGGGGAATATGAGAAAAGGATTGTCTCAAGAAGAAGCTTCTCCTCGTCTAGACAGACTTATGTTCGATAAGGTCAGTGTGAATTACATATATATTCTATATAATGATGAGTGCCATGCACGGAAATAGAAGCTTCTTAACAAATATTAAGTTTAGTATTGCAATGTTTATATATTTATTAAAATGGTTAATATAATTCTGTAACTTTCTCAACTAATTTTGTAGAGGATGTGTTGGATAAAATAATATATTTAAGACTTACAAATTCATGAATTGAAATTGTGACAGATAAAAGAAGCATTAGGAGGGAGAGCTCATATGTTATTATCAGGTGCAGCCCCTTTACCTCGTCATGTAGAGGAGTTCTTGAGAATCATCCCTGCCTCTAATCTCTCTCAAGGTTATGGTAAGTCTACATAATAAACTAGTAATATTTTAGTATGCTTAATGCACGTCTTAGTTAGTTTGGTCTAAACTGACTCTAATTACTGAAATGTGACAGGATTGACCGAGAGCTGTGGAGGAAGTTTCACGACCTTAGCCGGAGTATTTTCAATGGTGGGGACAGTGGGTGTGCCAATGCCTACGGTGGAGGCAAGGCTTGTTTCGGTACCGGAGATGGGCTACGATGCTTTTTCCGGCGATGTGGCTAGAGGAGAGATTTGTCTTAGAGGAAATTCAATGTTTTCTGGTTACCACAAAAGACAAGATCTAACTGATGAAGTCGTTATCGATGGATGGTTCCATACAGGTATATTGTTGATCTTGGTCTTGTAAGTTACAAAATTTTGATTTTAACACTTTCATAAACAAAATGATTATTTTAAAATTTTGTTTATCCATTTGAAAATCCAGATTTTAACTGATATCCAACTAGTTGTGGGCAGATGTAGATTGCAGAAATTGTTCTATATATCAGCTTTACAAAATTAACGTTCAGGGAATAGCGTTAAAAAATTTAACTTAATTAATTTGTGTAGGAGATATTGGGGAATGGCAAGAAGATGGATCGATGAAGATTATAGATAGGAAAAAGAACATCTTCAAGCTGTCTCAAGGTGAATATGTTGCTGTTGAAAACCTTGAGAACACTTACTCAAGATGTCCCCTCATTGCTCAGGTTTGTATTTATTAAAAAAATGATTATTTTGTCACTACTATAATTATAGTAATTGTTGCTGTTAGATTTTTTTTGTAGTAATTAGTATCTGATAATAGTGTCCATCAATAATTTGACAGATATGGATCTATGGAAACAGCTTCGAGTCGTTTTTGGTAGGAGTAGTTGTCCCTGAGAGAAAGGCTATTGAAGACTGGGCTAAACTCAATAATCAATCGTCTCCCAATGATTTTGAATCTCTTTGTCAAAATCTCAAAGCTAAAAAATACTTCTTGGACGAGCTTAACTCTACCGCAAAGCAATACCAAGTACGTACATTTTTTTTCCCCACGTTTAAAAACTGAAATGATTTTGTTAATGTTAAGAAAAATATCATTATTTTGTTAATGTTAAGCAAAAAATATCATTATTTTGTGCTTGTAGCTTAAAGGATTTGAAATGTTAAAGGCGGTTCATTTGGAACCAAACCTTTTTGATATTGAAAGAGACCTTATAACTCCAACATTCAAGTTGAAAAGGCCACAGCTCCTCCAACATTACAAGGTGATCATTTCTCTACTCACTTTAATTCCTTAAACAATAGGGACCTTAAGTACATATATAATATAGATCACCAGTATCAGATTTGTGATTTATGCCAATAAATATGTACTAATGATCCTGGACCTGTCCTTACTCGTGCATATTACTTTTTTACTAACACAACGAAATTTTGTTTATTTCAGAGCATAGTTGATCAGCTTTACTCAGAAGCAAAGGTGTCGAGAGCATAAAACCGACCGGCTTTATCACTTTCTGATGCTTTTTTTAGCTGTATGATATGCCAAGATTGTATTCCGATCCCCTCATCATATATTATTGATCATTTGTTACTTGTTACACTTGATACATAGATTGAAAACTATAATGTATTATTATAAGAAAAAATTACATATTTAAATTTTGGTTACTCTTTGAGTTCACTTTTAGTTCTCTTGGATATTTTCCCCCAAAAAACTATAAAAGAGATATTTTTAAAATAAAAGGAAGTTGAAGTAATATCAAAATATATTTAATAATAAAAAGTTTCCCTTGGACATGCATAACCAAAATTGTTTACAATTAACATTATAGCGAGTACATAACTTTTAGGCTATAAATAATTATTTATATAATGAAATTACTTTGATAGAGCCAGTCTGTAATCTTAAAAACCTGATTAGTTTAAAAGTACTAAATCTTTATAAGAAACAAATTCTCATACTGAAGGATGAGATCTATATATTTAGGGTATTATAGCTAGATCAGATTTTTTTAAACAAAGATTAACAGAAAAGAAAAAGGGCTTATTAGTTGGTTTCTCTAGATGAAATTATGAAACAAATAATATCATTAACCTTAGGTGATGGCAGACGTAGTAAGGAATTAGGGGGGTCGCATAAAGTTTTAGAAATTGGTTTAACTCTATAATTCGTTTTATTGAAAAAGGTATGTGATACTATGACAAACAAAATCGTAATAAAACGATTTTAACATATTAGTACTGTAAGATATATATTTAAGTTGTATATTTGTGATGTTATTTTCACTATTTAAAATAAATTGTAGATTAAAACTTTAGAAAAAACTCATACTAATAATTGTTCTATGTGGTTCCGCTAGTAGGTGATCCATATGATGCCAGCACTAAAGATAACAAAAGAGATCGTGATTTTCTCTTTCTCTTTGTGGATGGCTTCATTTTACCTCCAAAAGTTATGTTTAAACCAGCTAATTACGATTGAATGATTTATCATAATTATAACAGTTACATACTCACATGATTAATTTTCTAAACTAGATTTTATCCGCTAATTGGAGTTGGAAAACTAAATCTGTTTTCGCGAACCGACAGGTGTCTAGGTCTGGGAGTCTATAACAAAGCAGATTTGAAAACGAGAGAGAAACGCGGATTATCTGGTGATCTATCCACGTGTGTAGTAATTCTTTAATTTAGCAAGCAAGTAGTGATTTTAATCATGATTACTTCAGCAAAACATAAAAATTTATTGTAAAAACCAGATTCTTGCCATGTTTCGATCCGTCAAACAAGGCCAGTTGTGTTGGCTGATCTCAATACAATGCTAATAAGCAAACGCTAGATTATATCTGAAGTTTATAAAATTAGCTAAAACGAGTAATACAAGTGCTACAGTCCACGAGACTAATATATTAAACTATATTAATTAACATTTTTTTGCAGATACGCTTAACTGATACGCTTACGTACATAGATTGCTTATATGATATCCGAGCTTCCTTGCTTTGATTAAAGTTATAGTGGAATATATTTGCATGTGTCTCTGAGCTTGTTAGTGATATACTGTTATTCATTAATTCAAACGGTTCCGATTGGTGAGATGTATTTTTAAAGTTGAGATATAGTTGATATTATAATTCGATGTTGCAGTAAAATTATATGGTGAAAATAGTAGAATTATGTAATATATTTACTATAAAAAATTGAGTTAATATTTTTGTTAAAATAGATGATTGGTATCTTTTTGATGTATAAGTTGCAGTATGTATTATTTTAAATAAAATTAAATAAAAATATTAAACTTGATATTTTTTTACAAATTATAATAATAAAATTGAATAAAGAAATTAATACTAATTTGAAATTCATCAAACTAAATAAATATTTTAGATAATAATAAAAACAGATCTTAAACTTTTAATGTTGTTTGTATATTAGCTAAAACATTCAAATATATATATGTATAATATGATTTAACTAATTATTTAAAATACCAAATAAAATTAATAATTAATTATATAAGAACACTTAATTTTGGATAATTCAAATGTTTTTGCAAATATTTTTGACAAGTAATGTTAAAAAGATTTTCGAGCTGATTTTGATCAACAAAACAGATTATAAAAAATTAGAATTATTTAAAAGATTTTATTAAAAAAAAAACTACACTAATACAAAATAAATATCTAACTCAACTTGTAACTCACCACAATTACCATGATTTAAGAATTTGAGTTGAGTTATATATCTTACAAAGACATAACTCAACATTTTAATGCAACCATAACATATTGTAACTCAAACTCTAATGCAGAAAAACAAAAATAATACATAATTGGTAACATTTTTAAGTTATATCCATAACTCAAACTAAATCAAAGATACCACATATTACCAATCAAAGCTTAAGTTTCTTTTCCTTAAATCATTACTCAATGAAAACAATTAACAGTTTATATTAAAAAGACAATAAAATATAGGTTCGAACTCATAACAGTTAAAAGTTGAATTTTAAAAACAAAAGCAATTTTTCTTCAAGACACTTAAAAGTCGAAAGTTTAATCAAGTGATTTTTGGTAAAAACAGAAAACAAATTTTCTATATTTTTCAAGATATACCCATACAAGTTAACTTCCTTCAAAATCAGTAATAAAAAAAAAATTGTCAAAAAAAATAATCAGTAATAACAAAAAAAATAAGTTATTTAGAGTTGAATGTGAATGGATAAATTATAACCAGTTTGACTTATAATGCTTTAAAAAAAAAATTGTTTATTTGTCCAGTTGGCCTAGATTGTATATATAGTTACATACAAAAAGTAGGCACGTGTATATTTGGATACTTAGATGACCTGAAATATCTTAATAGATATTATTATTTTTTGGAGACTTTATAGATATTTTTAAGGCATACCAATTGCCGCTGAAACCTAATGTGCTATGATGCTATGTCTTATATGACATCATCGTAAGAAAGAAGAAAAAAATCCAATCTAATGATATTCTTTTATTTCTTGTTATTGGAAATTCACTCCTTTAAATGAAACAAAAAGCAAAATAATAAATATATGTGTATTGTAGTCGTAGATGTAAGTATTGAAAATCACATTCCACTTAAGAATTCGGAAAATGTATTCTCATATAATCTTATAAACAATTTCATCCATCAAAGATACATGTATCTCTTCTTTCTTTAAGATATGGTTTATTAACTCTTATCTTTTTTCTAAAAGTCCAAAAGATTGATCATTATCATATATACTAACTCTATTATGTGATGCTTACATGACAGTTTAAGATTGTATGGATTAGGATCACAGTACTCTCTACTCTTTAGATTTAGTGTTCACGACAAAAATGAAAATAGAGAAAGACTTAGATCTATTCATCTGCTGGATAGGGTAGGGAGGATGTACGTAAGTTTTGAGAGAGGCGATTTCCATCCATATATATTTTTGTTAAAATTAATGTAATAATTGTTTAAAAGTTTTTCATAATGCTCTTCTTGATATATTATATTATGCTTTACTGTTCCGGTTGAAGTTAAATATTAGATCCGCCATAAACATTATGGTAAAACATTTTTAAAAAAAAATTATGATAAACACATATTCTAAAGAAAAAAAGGTATATATGTGTATCCCTAAAATTGTATATATTTGCTGATAGATAGATAAGTATTGTTAGTTATATACTTATATATATTACAATTTGGCAATTTGGCAATTTGCACTCCGTCATGTCTATTTGCCTTCTCTAGAAAAAAATATAACTTTAAATACCAAAATAGTAAGAAAACTGGACGTATATAATAATGTTCAGTGCATCTGTACTATATACGTAATTAACTTAATTATTATTATCTTGATATGGTAGGTTTTGAAGCGTAGCAAAAGATTCCGTTGACTTTGATATATGTGAATTGGCATGGTGACCCCATTATTTGCAGTTTCACAAGCCAATTGCCGTACACCTTGCTCACCACAGCCTCACAGTTAAGAAAAGTGCATTAAAACAGTAGGTTCTTTATACAAATGGTATTTTTTTTTTGAACTTTATACAAATGGTATTGCTGACAAAATATTAATGATTTGAGTGAAGTTGCTAAATGAGATTGATTATAGCTTATTTTGATTCTTAGAGGTGGTTTCTTTATTTAATGATTCGCAATATTTGGAAAATTCATTAGGTTACAAATTGATGGATAATAAGTACACTAGTTTTAGCTTTGTGAATTTCATTCGAAATCTAGAAAATGTTAGGTCACTAAAGAGTGCATTATCAAAGTACACGACATCATATAGAGATGACCATTGGCCTTAGCACGTTGCACTAGTACTATCAATATAAAAACCAAATCAATACACAACACAGAGTTATCTAAAACTACAGTTTCTGTTATTATTCTTAAAAACTACACTTTATTCTTTTGAAATGATGAAGTCAAAAACGAAAAAACAAGGGTCAAAAACGGAAAAGTTATTAATTCAGTCGTGTTTGTAACTATACAAGAGAAAAATCTAATTCGAATTGTTTTTACAAAGGAGTCAGAAATGTCAAACATCTGGAAGAAAACTTCTCTTCACAATTTTAAGATAAATTGTTATAAATAAATTTCTTCCTACGGCTTCGAGAAATACTTTTTCCCAATTACGTAATGCTGAAGTGCAACGTGTGAAGATCACGAGACGGACAACACAGCCGCACACATACCTTATCTTATTTTATTGGTCAACCAACAAAATAAAGATTTTAAAACGAATTATATTCATTTTTTTTCTTCTTTGTTTTGGAACATAATTATATTCTTTTGTCAACTGTCTATACGATTTATTACTTCATACATGCAATTAAATACAAAACATTCGAGGTTTTTAGTAGCAATAACATACAAAATTGAACTCACCAAAAATGTAGTGTATACCACCGATTAAACATACTACATGCGTTTATTTATTTTGTCACTCTTACTTTGTAGTTTGTACATTGTCGCCACAAAGCCATAATTAGATCTTACATCTTAGATATGTGTATAGATTCACATCCCTTGCTGGTGAAAGATTTTTTTCACATTTGATCAAACAAACCTATTTAGTTTTATACCAAACATTTTAAATCGTGAAAAAAATACACGATGTTTCTTTTTTTGCAAAAGAGCTGAATAGTTGTTTTTTAGAGGAAAATATTGTTTCAATGATTTTGTCTCAGAAATTTTCAAAGTTTACTTTTGTTGATCTTCCAAACTCTCCAAGGAAACTGGCAAAACCGGTGTCCCGGTATTCGGCACTCACGTCTTCTCAGACCACGTGTCACTCTTACACGTCTTAAGTTTTCCCACCTTTCTACATTCGGTTCTGTATTTATACCTCAACGGCCCAACTCATCTTCTCTACATGCTCTTCTCATTTTCACAATCCCAAAGAACATTTCGATATATCCACACGCAACAAAAATAAAGATATAATCAAAATCTTTTCTTTTTATAATCTTGAAAAACATGGCTATTGAAGATAACCCAAGTCACAACGATTATTACCGGAGACTCACTTTCGCCGCTTTTCTGAAGTCGGATTCCCTCGGCGCCGGCGACGAACCTTACCACACGGACGGCGATCATAACCACGTCGATAACAAAGACGCGATTAGCACCAACAGCGATTCTCAGCGTCCAAGCAACGCTTCAACCGCTAGTAGCGATTCATCGTCCCCGATCTACCCACTATCTCCATGGAACCAAACGTACTATCCTCACAACGACAATACGACGGCGTTTCCGTCCACTTCTCAGTCGCCGTGGAACCAGTCTTGCTCTCCTTACCATAAGTCGCCGTGGATTTACCAAACCAGAAACAGCGATTTCGAGGATGATCCTGATAACGGTTTAATCGGTACGCTCGTGAGGCAAGAAGGACACGTGTACTCGCTCGCTGCTTCAGGTGATCTTCTCTTCACGGGATCCGATTCCAAGAACGTTCGGGTCTGGAAAGACCTGAAAGATTTCTCCGGGTTTAAATCCAGAAGCGGATTTGTTAAAGCGATTGTGATAACCGGAGATAACCGGGTTTTCACCGGTCATCAAGACGGTAAAATCCGGGTTTGGAGAGGTTCAAAGAGAAACCCAGAGAAATACTCACGAGTCGGAAGCTTACCGTCTCTGAAAGAATTTCTCACCAAATCGGTAAATCCGAGAAACTACGTCGAAGTTCGCCGCCGGAAAAACGTGTTGAAGATCCGACATTTCGACGCCGTGTCGTGTCTGACCGTGAACGAAGATCTCGGTTTGCTATACTCCGGTTCGTGGGACAAGACTCTAAAAGTCTGGAGGTTATCGGATTCGAAGTGTCTAGAATCGATCGAGGCTCACGACGACGCGGTCAACACGGTGGTCGCCGGATTTGACGAATTATTATTCACCGGATCAGCCGACGGAACGTTGAAAGTCTGGAAACGTGAGCTTCAAGGGAAAGAGAACAAGCATGCTTTAGTACACGTGTTGATGAAACAGGAAAACGCGGTGACGGCGTTAGCCGTTAATCTAACGGACGCTGTTGTTTACTGTGGTTCGTCTGACGGCTCCGTTAATTTCTGGGAACGGAAAAAATATTTGACTCACGGCGGGACGCTTCACGGCCACAAAATGGCGGTACTGTGTCTCACCTCCGCCGGGAGTCTGTTGTTGAGCGGCGGAGCGGATAAGAATATCTGCGTTTGGAGTAGAAACGGCGACGGAACGCACACGTGTCTCTCCGTTTTGATGGATCACGACGGACCTGTGAAATGTTTAACGGCGGTTGAAGAGGCGGAAGACGATAGCAACGGCGGAGAGAAAGGAGATCGACGGTGGATAGTGTACAGTGGGAGTTTGGACAAATCGGTGAAAGTGTGGCGTGTGACGGATTACGCGTATTAATTTTTTGACTGCTAAGTCAACGGCGCGTGAAGTTGTAAGCGCGTGACGGAATGTTACGCGGCTGGGACATGTGATTGTTGTTGCTCTTTTGTCGTCAAGGGGAGAATTGATTGGGAGGCAAATAAAGTAGATATTGGTACAAACGATAACCAATAGAAAGCTGCCACCTAATGTGACTTTGTCTTATCTTTGTGAAGTTTGAGAAAGTCGTGTCCCCTTATGTTTGTTTAGATCTTTTTCTCTGTGACTGGAACATATTTAAATCATGCGAAAACCGGAAGAGGAAAGAAGGTGGAGAAAGAAAGAATCAAAGAAAAAGAAAGATTCCGCTACAATGAGAAAATATAGATAAAGAAATCAGTTAAATGTATTAAATGTAACTTGTTTGTATATATTTATTGGGTCCTATGTTTATATATGGTTGTTGTTATTGTTGAGTGAATATTCGACCTTTTTATACTGTGAGTTCGTTTTCTAATGTTATTTCGGAAATTTGGAATATAGACATTACAACTGCAGATTTGTAATACGTAAGGTGGATTTGTTAGTTCGGATTGTTGAAAAAGAGGTAAACCTTTTTGGATTAAAATGTGACATTTTATAGTTGATGATGAAATACGCAACGTAAGAGGTTTTACTGTCTAATAATGACTATTTGTTTCTATGGGTATCCAAGGATTTTATATCTTTTCTTTTTTTTTACATAGTGAATTTTCAGTTCGACCAAATTACAAGTGATCATACACAAAATCAAAAATCACTGTTATTGTTTGATTTAGTTGAGTTCGATATGTTATGTTGTTATTTTAAAAAATTTATTTATGATATCATTAATCTCGTACGTTTAGTGAAACTTTTACGTCTGCGGTTTTAGATGGATAACTCTACTGTATTATTATTGATAATCTTTGCTCCGATATTAATAACTCCATTTTCACTATGTAAATAAATTAATGGACTAGTTTTTCATCATTTCCTTGTTAAAAATAGACTAAATGGAATGAGAGATGATACCTAGTCGATATGGATTAGGTTAAAACTCAGAATCAAACACAGTGGTGGTTATTTGTTTGTTAACGATGTATGAAGAATAAACCATATGCTCATAATCTCCCCTGGTTCTTATTCGTAATGTGACAGAATTTATGTATTACGTTTTTATTCTTTTGATAAACAATTAATTTCTTTCAATACGTTTTGATAAAAGACTGATTTATTCAATATAAGGAGGGTATCTGCGGTTATCAGTATCGTATAAATAATATCAGATACACAAGAATCTTTGATTGAAATGGCCTTTTGATTCAATTAATGTCTAGCTGATAATCTAGTTATGATTAAATTGTTTCCGGCGAATCAGTAATCACAACCGACCTTAGCTCAGTTGGTAGAGCGGAAGACTGTAGTGTTAGCAGACAATCTTTAGGTCGCTGGTTCGATTCCGGCAGGTCGGATATTTTTATTTTTCTTTTTCTTTCTTTACGTTTATTGGGCCCCGGTAGAAATGAAGCCCAAGAGCTATTTTTTCACTCTTTTCCGTTGAAAGCACATAAATAAAATCAGTAAGCCCAAAAGTGTAAACAACAAACAAATTTCTACTGACCACACTACTAATATGATAATATCGTTGTTGCTCTACAACAAATTTTGTTTTAGGCAGCCAGAATTACGTTTCATGAATCATGCAAATTTCGAAATAAAGTTTCAATCTAAGTGTAGTCCTGTGGTATCGTTTTACTAGCCCTCAATAATATTGATTGGCTTTTGAAAAATTCAGTTACAGTAATTAACAACCCATTATGTTAATGTATATTTTAATCTAGGAGATGTAACAAAAACAACCTTCAAATGTCAATTTGGTAGAAGTTTCTCGCAAAGAAAAGCATATTTGGTTTTTGTTTTCTCTTTCGACTAAAAGCATATTTTGGTTATATATAGGAAATATTGGGGTAGTAAATGTCTAAATGGATTCATCGTAATTTCCATTTTCTAACTAAGTGGAATCACTCTTTAGTTTCCACTCAGAGTGGATGGAGTGTGTGACCCCAGTCTATCCTCAATAGTTTATTATATCCTACTTTTTTTGGGGTCCTAATCAAAAGTTAGGTCAATTTATTCATTATTGTTCTGTATTACAATATCAAAAGAAGAGTATTTGAATTCGGGAGACAGGTTATCACATAAAAAGTTTAGCACTTCTCCGGGAAAATTATTTAATCCTGATTTACATACTAATATATTTTATATTCGAAATTTTTATATTTGAAACTAAAATCAAATATATTTGATCATTTAAAAAATATTTAAGAGACATGTTGCATTTTCAAATGTAGTGCCATGCATACTTATGTTAAACGTAGTTGAGTATTTGATCATTAATTCACAAATCATATATACAGAAGTTACATTTTAAAACGCAGTGCCATATTTGATCATTTAAATGTAACTTGTATATATGATTTGTGAATTATATACAGAAATTTCTTTTTAAGTTAAACATAATTGAAAATGTATACATAATTGAAACATCCTTTTTTTTCGCTACATTTTTAAGTTAAACATAATTGAAACATCCTTTTTTTTTTGCTACGAGCATTCATATAAGTTATAACCATATATATATAAGCATACACTTTGCTACGAGCATTCATATAAGTTATAACCATATATATATAAGCATACACTTTGCTACGAGCATTCATATAAGTTATAACCATATATATATAAGCATACATTAATCTAATATTTTTGTAACTCTATTATATTCGAAGAAGTCACACTCGACTTTGCATCTCCAAACTTCGTGCCAACAATAATAAATAAGTGCATGCACGAACTTTTTCCATCACTATCTATAAATATAAAAGCATATATCTTCTGGTTTGCCACAACACAAGACGATAAAGTTGAAGAGTAAGCTAAGATCCTATCTTTTTTTTTCTTCTAGATATCACAATTTGCTTCAATTTCTAGTATATATAGTTTTCAAATTTTTATGAACTTCAAAAACGAAGCATACTATTGTAACAAGTCCTTACAAAAAAAAAGTTTATATCTTTTGAAAATTCAAAAGACTGGATAAGAAAAAGGAAAGTTAGCCTTTAATTGTATAAAAATTACTCTTTGCTCTCTGTTTATTTTTATTATTTTCAAATGCTTTTCTCTGTACTTTTTGATAACGAAATTACTTTCTTTAGTTTCTTCACCACAATCTTAAAGTGTTACGTATTGGTCAAGCCACCTTTTCTTCTTCTTTTTCCTCAGCTTTTTTTTTAAGTGGTTAGTGGTATATTCCGTCACGTAACCACATAAGAGTTCTCATATATATATATATATATAAACACTCCTTCACAAAAACATCGTTCAATACCAAAATTAACAGAAAACAAATCATAACAAGATAAACTAAAACATTAGAATGGGAACGTTCTTAGGACACTTTGTGCCTGGTCTCTCACTTGCACTTCTTGGTCTTTGGCATCTCTTCAACACCATTAGATCTTATTGTCTTAAAGGCCCTGAAACTTTCTCAGCAAGATTCTGGTTCCCTTTCCCTAAACTCAAACATCTCGAGCTCATCTCGATTCTCTTTATCTCCCTCTTTGCCATCATTCTCCTAACCATAGATTTCCCTAATTTCAACTTCTCCTCTTTCAAACCAGACAACCTAGAACACGCTTCCATGTTCCTCCACCTCATCATCTTCGCGTGTTTCGCTTTGTTCTGTGAGCTAACCCTTTGCTCAGATCTCTTCTCTGGTTTGATCGGAATCCTCTCTGCTTCTGTCTTCGCTCAAGAACTCTTCCTCCTTCATTTTCACTCTACTGATCATTTAGGTCTTGAAGGTCACTACCATTTCCTACTCCAGCTCATCGCTTTTGTCTCCTTCTCTTCAGCTCTAGCTTCTGCTTCTTTCCCGAAATCATTTTCCGCCGCCCTAGTCCTCTCGGTTTCGGTTATGTTTCAAGGATGCTGGTTCTTGAACATGGGTTTCATGCTTTGGGTCCCAGGAAACGTTCCTAAAGGTTGCGTGAGCAACACGTCAATATCTTCGGACAATAATAGGAGAAGTGTTGTTCATAGTAGTGCGGTGGCTTGTGAGTCTCCTGGTGCTGAGATCAGAGCAAAAGCATTGGCGAATCTTCAGTTTAGTTGGATGTTGTCTGCTATATTGATCATTACATGTGCCTTGTGTTTCAATTTTTCCGGCAAGGTTGTGTTGCCTAAGAATAGGTCGTCCTCGGAGTACGAGCGTCTTTGCCGGCAAGGAAGTGATCGTTCTGCAACCGTGACGGTGGCAGTACAGGCCAGTCCCGATCAACAATAGATTTTCCTTTACTATGTTATCTTATAATATAATAATACGATGTGTTTTATGTATACAGTAACAGAATATCCCTAATCATTACATGATTTACATATTTAAGAAGGGGAAGAGTGTAACGCACTACAAGTAGTGAACCCTTTCGCATGCTTTGTAATTTGTGAATTAAAGCATTTGCCTATAGTTGTTTTTTTTTAAAATGCATATAGAAACATTAATTAGTAACGGATTTGAATATTAGACTTTATCCATCACAAATTCGTAGTAATTAAACATAAACAAATTATATAAAAAAAATCACCTATAAGAAAAAACTTGTTTGCAAAAGATAGTAAAAGATTGGCGACGAGTAAAACAAATTCTACATAGTATGGCTGAAATTTATCCTCACTTCAAATGGAATATATGTCAGAAAATTACAACTTATTTTATATTTTAGAGTGAGCAACAGAAAGAAGAAAACAAATATACCATTGCTGATTACCAGACTTATACTCGGTTTACTTGATTCTATTGTTTGGTTAACTTAGATTCATTTGTATTAGTTTGGTATAGGCTTTAGTAGTAATCAATGGTCAGAATGATAAAAATAACTATTTTCCCAGTAAAAAATATATTTTTCCAGAAACAAAACTTTTTCAGTAAAATATTTTTTCCTATTATTAATAATAGGTCGGATTTTGGTGGAGAAAATTTATTACTATATGTGTGTAATAAAAGAATCTTGGGAATCTGAAAAAGAAAACTTCCATTGTGTTATTCAATGTGAGTTGTCTAAATCAATGTAAAGAAACTACAAAGAGAAAACTGCGTTTGCTTCTTCACTCTTTTATTCTTCCTTTTCTCCGAATCTTAATATCTCTTCTTCTGGGCAAGAAAACAAAGAAGAATAATATGAAAACTACTCAAAGATCGTCGGTTCGAACAACATCGGCAGCATATCAACGCAAGCTAAAACCGGAGCCAATACCGGCGGCGAAGAACTTCATCAAGATCATTCTCCTCTCAACAATCAAGGAAAAAATGATGGTAATAAAAACAATAATCATGCAGATTATTTACCAACTTCACATTTTTGAGTTTTGAGTTTTATAAAAAATTATTGAAACTTGCTTGCATGTGTGGAATTCGCAGAAAATTCCGGATAGATTTGTGAGATTAGGTCCTAAACTCTCTGACGTTGTGACAATCCAGACTCCTGCGGGTTTCAAGCGTTCGATTAGGATAAAACGAATCGGTGATGAGGTTTGGTTCGAAAATGGTTGGAGTGAGTTTGCAGAGGCTCATTCCATAAGTAAAGGTCATCTTCTGTATTTTCATTACAAAGGGGATTCAAGTTTCCTTGTTATGATCTTTGATGTTTCTGCTTCTGAGATTGCTTATCCACTGGACAAAGTTATTGTCATTGAGAGTGATGATGATGATGAAGAAGTGATGGAAGTTATGGATGTTGATGAAGAAGAAGAAGAAGAAGATGAAGGGTTTACTAGAATTGAAATAAGTGATGATGATTCGTGTGGAGTAATTGATTTAGAAGAATTGTTGAAGAAGAACCCAAGAGTCAACAACATCAAGAAGACGATTACAATTGGTAACAAAGTTTAAGACTTCAGAAAGATTTGTGGGTTTAGTGTCCTTTTTTTATTCTTTTGTGATTTGGTTGGTCTTCTTTGTTGTAGATGATGTTGAAGAGATTGATTCAATGGATGAGATTGAAGAAGACAATACAGCCTTGAAGAGCAAGAAGAGGTCTTAAAAGTTGAAAACTTTTGCAATATGTTTTTTTCTGGTTTCTCTGACAGAGATCCGTGTTTCTAGCTCTTTAAACAGGCTTGCAAGGTCAACTATAACGTGTGCTTGTCATGTCTGAATCTGACAAGAACATTAGCTTAATTGTATCATTTGTAGTAAGAAACTTGGTTCTCTTGTAATCCTTTTGTGTAATGTAACGTGTGTGTGTAAAAATGCTTGCCAAGTTTTATGATTTCATCATCCTATATCCCACAAGTTACTTAAACCAATCATCTCATTATCTTCAACAACCAAATCAATGTTGGTTCGGATACAACAAGACACTAAAACCCATCATAAACATCAATCTTCAGATTCACTCAGAAGTTCGATAACCAAATTGATGAAAGATAAAAAAAGTAATTACAAGTCTACTTTTTGACCCTAACTACCACTCAAACAAAGAGTTGTTTCTCAACTCAATCGTCAAATACTTTATCCACATCGAAACATAGAAACCTGAAATATGTTCACACAAAACACTACTAAAACCAGACTGATTCTCCCAGAAATGCAATGAGAGATTAAGATAGTTAAAAGAGACCCCTCATGAAACTTTCAGCTTTGGGTCACACGTACTGATTGACGCGAAAGGCGGTGACTTTGAGAACGAAGTCCCGAGTTCTGAGTAGCTCAAACACACAAACATCTCCTTCTCCAATGTTGTTCTCCAGAGTGAACTCGTACCATCCTTGGCTAAACTTTGCTCTCCCTGCCTTGTAAAGGCACCTCACTGGCCATTGTTTCTCCCCGAGTTGGATCTTGATGAAACCAGATATCCCGCTTAGGTACTTCTCAGCAAACCCAGAAGGCAAGTACTGTCGAAAAACCAATAAGAAATCTTTAAAAAACAGGTCATACACAGTTAAAGTTTAGTCCTTTTTCACACAAATCTTCAAACTGAATCATAATTATTTAGAAGTTTACGTACCATGATGCAGCCTCTGTACAGATATGATGGTCGCAGAACAACTCTAAAGAAAGGATTGGTCGGTTCGAATGTTTTGGCTGCATTGATGGCTCTCTCTCTTTCCTCTGCGGTTACAGTTCTCTTCCTAGCAGAAGCACTCTCGTAGAACTTTGAGCGGTTCTCTGAGTCATCTCCACCCGGAGTCGAAGAGTTTATTTCCTCTGCACGTACCCAACACAATACGAATCTTTAGACTCTCTCCTTTGAACAAAAAAAACAAGAATCAAGAGTGAGTCTGTCTCTGATACTTACCGGGATTAGGATTCTTCTTCTTCCTTCCTCTCTTCTTAAGCACTTTCGGCGTCACTTCAGGTTTAGATTCAGCGAACAAGCTCTGTGTTGGTGTGGAACCATCAGACTCTTTATTTAGCGGTGCAGTGGATTCAGGGATCGATGGATAAACGACTCCGGCGTCTTTGTTTTCGAGGTCACCAAACAATCGAGCTCGTTTGTTCAACTGATTGTGTGCGGAATCCATGTCCATGACAGCACTTGAACTCAGAGAGTAAGGATATAGATTGAAAACGCAGATTTTGATCAATAAACTCCTTCAAAACCGTCTTGAAACTAGGTTTTGTTTGTCAGCTTTCCTTAGTCCTGCATGCCACACATGAGCAACAGGTACAGTGAGTGCAACAACAAAACGAAAAGCATTAAAACAAAAGCTTCAATCGTCTTTTATGGTCCCATCATAGTTTAGTATCAACAAGCATCTATAAAACACAAAGACCGGAGAAAAAGAGAGCGTTGTCTAGTTAAAATCATTTATCCAAGTCGAGTAATTAGTCACAGTTTCAAAGCTAAGCTCTTTTTACAGTCAGAACTATGCATGTTTTCAGATCTATGAAGTCCACTCGTTGTCTTTCTAGCTCTCTCTCTCTCTCTCTCTCTCTCTCTCTCTCTCTCTCCTCTCCACAAGCCAACAGATACACTATACATGTTTTAGGGTTTCAATTCTGCGTTACATGCTAAGACTAAAGTCAGCTTAAAGACCTAAATTTTTATCTTTTTTCTCCTAATATTCTTCAATATATTGGACAGAACAGAAGCACAACCTGAGCAGTATCTGAAGTCAAAATGCTTCAAACAAAATTCTGAATTTCACTGACCCACCTCGCATTTCGCTGTTTAGAGAAACATAAATTACAAAATCAAAGACTAGATGCAGATTTCTCCAAACCCAATTTTCAACCCAACCAAAAACAAAGAACATAAAAACAGTCTCTTGAAAGCTTTGGATCCCGAATTTCACAAAACATAAGCAGAAAAAAACAAGCATTTCATTACTCCTTTCTCACTCAATTCTTCACTACCCACAGCTAAAGGACACATCTTTGGGTTGAATTTTACCACAGAAGTTAAGAGGAAATCTTGATTCAGAGACCCAAACACCAGATTCCTCAAATTTTATCAGTAATCAAATGCAGACAAGAAAAAAGAACAACCTTTGAAAAAGAAGAGCAATTACCAGAAACTTTTGTTGAAGAGCAGACGAGAGAATAAGATTGTGGAAGAAAGAGTGTGGCATATGTATTCAGATATAATCAACAAACAACAGGTGACGAAGTAAAGAGATAAAGGGAGGGACCAGAATTAACGGAGGAGGGGTCAGATCATGAAACGACGCCGGAGAATCCGATAAATAACACTGAGCCTCAAAGAAAAGAAACTCTCTCTCTCTACTCAGATCTGAAAGAAGATTAAGTTTTCTATTTTGGGTCAAAGGACTCTCTCTCCCTCTCGTTTAAACCAGAGCTGAGTGACCCAAACAAATTAAAAATCCCAACTTTACCTAAAAGACCTGTGTGTTTTCTCCTTGACTCTGTGAGTCGAATCGGTGAGTTGACTCGTTTTTAGGTGTATTTGTTAACTCTAAAACTAAAAGCATACCACCCCCACCAACTACTCTTTTTCTACATTATTTTTCTACCCTTTTCTCGTAATATAATAAATATTTTCGTCCTCTTTTAACAGATATACAGTACTATTTTTGTATAGAGTATTTTATTCTCTTTTATAGTCTCACATCATATAATTTTTTAATTAAATTCGCTTATCTAAATTATTTTAATTTTTAAAAGTGTATTTTTAGGTCCTAGGTTGGGAACAATATATTTTCCACAAAAAAAAAGAGAGGAAGATTTTCCCGTTAACAATATATAAAGTAGTTTTGTGGTTAGAACAATAACATTTGATAAAAATAAAATTGAAACAAATATTCTTGTCTTAATTATATAGCTAATTCATATCTATATCATGCATGCAATGCAACTAAAACGTAAAGACTCGCAATACTTTAGTAAATAATATATACTACTAACCTTTGGATAGAAGCTGACAAAAACTTAATTTTTCAGAAAAAGAATGTGTAAGGAAAATTATATTAATAACAAATATGAAACGGTAAGAAAAATGAGAAACTTTACAACAACAAACACAAAAAGATGGTATTGTGTTACATTTCTACAATATAATCTATTGAAAAAAAAGATATACAATGCTCAACTGTAACGGGCATATAATTTTGTTTTTCGTTGTATGGTATTTTTTTTTGTTACAATTGAATTAATATGGAAAAAATGGATACAAATGTAAAAAAAAAAAAATTGTAACACTGTCACTACTACATTAGTGTTTAGTAGCCTGGAAACATTGGTGGTGGAGGCGATGCATATTGAAATCCGATGTGTGGTGGTAAGACGAAGTCACCATTGTCATCATCACTATCATCGTTTCCCGGCGGTGGTGCAGTTTTATCCGATGATGGTTCTGGCGCTTCAGTTTCCTCAGATTGTTTTGGTGATGCGACCGGTTCGTTTGATGGTGATTGCACATGAACCGGTTTAGAGACTGATGTTGGGGATTGAACCGGTTCAAAAGTTGGTGTTGGAGCTTGGATTGGAGATTGATCTGATTCTGATGAGGGAATTGGTACTTGGGTTGGAGGTTGAACTGGTGTTGGAGCTTGAATTGGTGATTGATATGATTCTGATGATGGAGTTGGTACTTGGGTTGGGGATTGAACCGGTGTTGGATTTTGAATTGGTGATTGATCTGATTCTGATGATGGGGTTGGGGCTTGAACCGGTGTTGGAGTTTGAATTGGTGATTGATCTGATTCTGATGATGGAGTTGGGGATTGAACCGGTGTTGGAGCTTGGATAGATGGTTGATTTGTTGTATGTGTGGATGGTGGTGAGAAAATTGGTGGAGGTGGCGAATACACCGGTGGTGGTGGAGAATGGGTTGGAGGAGGTGGTGAGTAAACCGGTGATGGTGGTGGAGGTGAGAAGACTGGCGGTGGTGGAGAGAAAACCGGTGGGGGTGGAGGAGAGTGAACTGGTGTTGGTGGTGATGCCGGAGGAGGAGAAGCAACTGGTGGAGGTGGAGAGTGAACTGGTGGTGGTGGAGGAGGAGGAGAATGTACGGGAGGAGGCGGTGGTGAGTAAACTGGAGGTGGTGGGGAATATACTGGTGATGGTGGTGGTGGGGAAGGCATTGGTGGTTGCGGTGGTGGTACGCGTGGTTCATCTACCTTGGGAGGTGGTGGTGGACGACGTTTTTTAACCGGAGATGCATCATATGGATCATCATTTGGTGGTGAAACCGGTTTAGGAGTCTCTGTTCTTTGCGGTGGTTGAGGCTTAGGAGATTCCTCTGTTTTTGGTGGATTTGGTTTTGGTTGTTCCGGTTTAGGTGATTCTACAGGTTTAGGCGGTTGTGGTTTAGGAGATTCCTCTGGTTTTGGCAGATTTGGTTTTGGTTGTTCCGGTTTAGGAGATTCATTCTTTGGTGGGTTAGGTGTAGATTGTTCTGGTGTTTTTGGTGTCTCGGGTTTTGATGGTTTTTGTGGTTCTGGCTTAGGTGATTCATCAGGTTTTGGCATAACCGGTTCTTTCGGTTTTGGTGGATTAGTTTCTGGCATCTTTGGTACCTTTGGTGATGGTTCAGATCCACCGTTGTTGCCGCCAGAACACTTGTCCTTGGTACAATCCACGGGATGACTAACCACAGGTACACATTGCTTAACCGATTTCTGGTTTGGTCTATTCTTCAAACAATTACTCCTATCATCAAACTGTTTCCCATTGTTCTTCCCAGGAACACAGCTCTCAGCTTCTCCATTGAAATAATTGTAAGCAAACTTGAAGCTTTCCAAATTAGGTAACTTGCAGAACGTGTCGACGACAAATCCGGTCAGCTTGTTATTTGACAAATCCAGCTGCTCAACGCTAGCTAAACCGGACAAACTCGATGGTAAACTCCCAACGAATCCGTTATGGCTCGCATCAAAAACCGTCACATTGTTTAGCGAACCGATCTCGTTCGGGAAACAACCGGTTAAATTGTTTCCAGTGAAAACAACCTCATTGAGATTGTTCATCTGACCGATCGATTTCGGTATACACCCACTGAATTTATTGTTCGCAAATGTCACAACCGAAGCAGTCGATTTCCCCATCGTATCGGGAATAACCGATTCAAACCGGTTATTGTTCAAAAAAATCGCATCGAGATCCTTATCAAAAATCTCCGATGGCAAACTTCCTTCGAACTCGTTGAATCTGATGTCGAGATACTTCAATGACGGCCACGAGAGCGAAACTTCTGGAAACGGACCGACGAATCTGTTGTTACTAACATCGAATTCGTACATCAGAGCAAGTTTCGACAAGCTTTTCGGGATGATCCCACAAAACCGGTTCGAATTGACGTGAAACATAGCTAGATCGGTAATAAGACCTAGCTCCGCCGGTAAATGTCCGGCGATATCTGCGTGGTTAAGATCAACACCAGCGACCACCCTGAGGCTGGGATCATCTAAAGCTTCCGCACAGTAAACTCCGTTGTATGAGCACACATCAGATCCGACCCAATTTTTCGTGGCTTTAAACGGGTCAGAGTAAATCGCTTTTTTCCATGCTTGAAGAGCAATGTAAGCTCTCCTTAAACGATCGTTCTCAAATTTGAGGCTTGGGTCGACTTTATTGATGTTAATGCATTTTTGTTCTAAGTCCTTCGTGAGATCGGCGTCTTCTGGGAACGAAGCTTGATCATCGAAGGTGGCTACAATGGCGGAGATATAAAGGAGGAAGAAGAAGAAGCAGCCAAAGGGCCTCTCCATTTTTGTATTTTTTATCATTTTTTTTTTAATGAGAAACCTTGGGAAAGACCCAAGGCTGCTTAATAGAGGAGTTTTGGGAGAAAAGTCTAACAATGAAAGAAAGATAATTATAAGAGAAGGGAGACAAAACAATCTTTCATAACTTGCTATATTTAGAAGATGTAAATATAGATTATTTTTTTGTTATATAGGATTGTAAAAATAGTTAATTAGTGTTGCTAAATTGGATTATAAACCATATCTAATTCAGATCGTCGACGAAGTCAACAAACTCTGTTCCAAAATTGAAAATTCTGTTGCCATAAAAACAATTGTTTTTGTAGGTTTTCTATACATTTTCTTGGTTAAATGATGTTAGCAAACTGTAAATTAATTTCCAGTATTTTGATTTGTTAAATTATTATTAGTTGATAGTTATTGAAAAATTGAATAAACTTTTTTTTTCTAATTTACGTGAAACTCTATAAACTAGTCATTTTGTTTAGTTTTTTTTTTTTATTCCAATTCTGAAGACTGTTAAATAACACGACTTAGTGCTGTCGCAGTCTCGTTAACTACATTTCGTTCCCAAGTTTTGTGTTTCAAAGCTCATTCTTTTTAATAATTTTATTTTGTTATAAGATATTCCATTTTAATACTATTGTAGTATCATTTAGTTGAAAACAATTTCAAGTTATTATCAGAACTAATGTTTAACAACAGTGAAACAAAAGCATCATCACACATCTGTGTTACTAAAAGCAGCATATGCGTTTCGTCAAGAACAAGTAAACACACAAAATATTCGAAAAAATATTTAACAAAATATCCGACACATTTCTCGGTGGAGACCACAACAAAGAAAAGAAAACTAATCCTAGAACTAAAACATGGATAAGAGATGAAACAACCAAAAATGAAAATAAAACATGGATAAAACACTACTTTTTGTATTTTTGTAGTTTAAGATCATTATTCGACTATGACCGAACTGCTTTCTTCAAAATCAGATCTATTTTGAAAGTGTGAACACATGTTCTGTAAAAATGAATAATATACAACAGCAATTTTTCTTTATAGATCTTTTGTGAGTAAACAATTTATATACATTACAACAAAAACGATTGTGAATGCCTAAGCTTTTTCTATATTCACGGAGTATGCAAACTCTTCATGATCTTTTCGTTCTTGATCTTATTACATACGACTCACACCTTTTGTCCGAAGCGCCACATGGCAGATCGAGAAAAGACAGTAATAATAGAACAAGAGGAAGAAGAAAAAAAAATTGAACCATAAGAGAAGAATTACATTATTTACAGAAAGCCTACGAGAGGAATGGGAACGGCGGAGTAATGACTCCGGCGACCGTTGATCACCGTTGAATATTGAACTGGCGGCGGAGGACGGTGACGGAAAGCTACTTCGATTGATTCTGCCACAGCGGCGACGAAATCTACTGTTAATTTCACCAACTCGATGCAAATCTCCAGTTTTAGAGTCACCATTGCAGACTAAGAAAACTGACTTTGTTTTTAAAAATATGCTTTTTGATTTCTTCTCTCTATTTTCCGCGTCTCCAGTTATCTTGCTCGTCTTTGCGAAGTCTTACATGCAAAAACCAGAGTTGTATATATACAAATATCAAAAAATGTTAGTTTATTCGAGTGGATTATTATAATTGGTCGATTAAAATACCACGTGGCATTAAACTTGCAAGCAATTATTAGCAAGTTTTTTGTTTCTTATCTTTGGAAGATGCTTCGTTGGCCTTTGGCTTATACGGAGAGCCAATAATTCGTAAAGGCCGTTTCTTTACATACAAGATTGCAATTAAATATATATGTATAACGTTATTGTATACGCATATGGGTATTTATGTGTGTTTATAATTTAATTATATACATTATGGTGTGGTGTATAGAGAGAAGCAAAGGTTGTTAGACAACGAAAACATAATTCCATCCAACGGACAATTATTATATCACGTTGATACTTTTAAACAACTAAATTAGCCATGCCGGATCTGATTTTAAATACATTTAAACTTTGTATCAACATGTTATTGTCGCTTCGGGCTTATATCGAAGTTTAGAATTGCATTTAAACCACATGTATGCAATTCTGGAAGTTTTATAAAATAATAACCAGAAAGATTTTAAACGACGGCCCTTTTTGTTTACAGAAAAATAATACACATAATAATATTTGGGATTTATTGATTAAACAGAAAATCATTGACATTAAAAACAAATTAATTGTTGATATCCTTGATATTGTAAAGTACTGTATACATAGTATAGTCCTGATAGATTTGAGAATGTATGATTTTAGGTGAATATAAAGAATGGTATAAAGTTCAGTGGAAGATCGAAACATCGCTGTCAAATAGGGGTAGGCAAAATATCTGTTATATCCGTTTCGAACCGATATTTGCTTTGATCCGATTTGAAAAATCCGGATATCCATAAGGTTTCGGAGCAAAGCAAATAGCAAAATGTAGTATCCGTACAAAACGGAGCAAATCACAAATATGTTTTTAGATAACGCCGGATATCCGATTCAATCCGTATCTTTATAAATTTATTATATATTATTATATATATATCAATTATATTATAAATTTTTATTAATATATTCTCAATTTTCTTCCTAAATTTTTAATTGTTCTTTTGATTATATAAAATAAATAACTAAATAACCAATTATAAAAAATAAATAATATGTTTAAACTTAAAATATGTTAATAAATAATATTTTATTTTATATTAGTAAATAAATATCAACAAAAGTTTTTTAGTAAAGTTTAATATTAAAGTTTCAAATAGTTAATATTATTTTTAAATATAAAATATCATTTTTTCCTCATCTTAATTTTGTAAGTTTATTTTTTATAGATTTTTTTTATAAAATAAAATATTTTCTTTTAGTTATTTTCACTTAATAGTTTAGATGAAATTTTTTTTTTATAATAAAAATTGATGTACTTTCAGTTTTGTGTATATTAAACGGATCAAACTAAATATTCATAAATATTCGTAAATATCTGCAAATACTTGTAAATTTTTCGGATATCCGAAAATCCGGATATCCGTATATTTCTGGAGCAAATCAAATCATAAAATTAAATATCCGTTAAAAACAGAGCAAACCACAAATACAAAAAAATTTCCGGATATCCGATCCGTGCCCACCCCTACTGTCAAACGTCTTATAAAAATGAAATTACATTAATCCTTTCTTGATTATTTAAATCTCGTAAATATTGATGTTAGTGATCATATTAAGCAAATGAAAAAAAAATCAGATATGCATTGCCGTGATCCTGCGGCTTTGGCTAGATGGATCAGGACGAAAGATTAACACCAGTGGGCACGAGGAGAGACAGTGGGACAAAGATTTTGATCTTTGATTTATTTCCATTTTTTTAATAGTATTTTGATTTATGAAGATATGTTCCATGTGTGACATTAGTTATTAAATGTGTTTATGTTCTCCATCGCAGTGGAAGGCCGACACATATCTATTTCTAATGAATATATCGATTGGTTCTCGTCACTCAGCAATAATAAACAAAAACAACAAAGTGTTTGTAATAAAGTGCTGTCATAATAACTCATAAAGATCAATAACTATTCGTTTTCTAGAATGATTATCACTCTTTTATCACATACACCTGTTCGCGTTTCCCAACCAATGTCCAATTAATTATACGTAAAACAACATAATGCTACATAGTGTGATATATCCTTAAATGTGAAAAGCATCTAGAAATGAATAATATTTTCTCAGTTAAAAAATAAGGTATATATCTTCCATGATTAAAAAGCTCATATCAAATCCAAATTAGTATTAAAATATGTAAAAGTTTTATATACGGCATATTAAATGTTGAGTTGTGGTTACCGTTCTAAGTTTTAATGAAAATTAGTATTTGCGCAAAAAAAGTGTTTATCTGTTTGTATTTTCGAAAATATACGTAACAGTCAGTACAAAACCCTAAACCAAATTCGACAATACGACCCCACAAAATAAACATTATTGAAACTGATACTATGACTGTAAGAGGCTATTTAAAAGAGATATGATACTCTCTCCTTAATCACTTAACATTAAGAAGGTAGTCCAAAATTAGTTAATGAAAGGAAAATCTTAAATGTCGTCCCTCCTTCAATGTCAATTAAAGGCTCCTCACTAAATTCTTAAACAATGCATGCGAAATTAGGCAACGATATTAATCCAGTGGTCCATTATTTACATATTCTATGTTCAATCTCTAACATTGAAGGCTCCATGGTTGTTTTCTTTTTCTTTTCTATTAAAAAGGATCCTTAACGTATCATAGTAGTCTATTAATAAGATTTCCACTGTACTTATAGTATCGATCGAATCACTTTAAAAGATTCCAGCATGTGCTTCAAGCTTTGTTTGGTGGTTCGTTCGTGGCATCATGGTATTAACTTATTAATTGATTTGGTTACATGATTAAAGTCTAAACAAAGCACCAAAATTAGCGTACCGTATTAGTCTATTAACAAGTTAAGCCACCGTACTATACAGATTCGAATCACACAGAAGATTCCAGAGTTAATATGATTCGAATTTGAGAGGAAATATATATATTTGTCGGAAAACAAAATTGGGTGGTTGAGTCCGTGGTAACTGGTAAGACGGTTTCAAAATATTAAAATTGATTTGATCACATGTTTAAAGAGCCACTTAAATGGATGTTTAATGTATAAAATGACTAGACTAAAATAACACTAACGTATAACGAGAATAGATATGATCACGTAACAACATCATATTTTGTACGCCGACACTTGACAGCAAACCTTTCTTCAACGTTATTTGTGAGCCTTATCCACTTATTTATTATAGAGAATCCCCTAGAAACAACCACAAATGGTTTGTATTTTTATTTAAATTGTTTCTTTAGACTATCTCAATCGGCTGAATACCTTAAAAGTATTTTTTTTTATAAAAAAAATATTAATTTTTAAATTATAAAAAGATTTACACCAATCAGAAAGTGATATATATTTAATGAGATTCTTCAAAATGTATGAACAGTTTCTAAAACTTGTTAATAAAAAGTGTTTTATATTCTTTCTCTTGCTTTTTATTATTTTATAATTTTTTTTGGTAAAAGATGATTTTAAAAATCCTCCATTGGATGCACTTATCATCTACTTCATTTCAAGCAGACTAAATACAAATGTATACAATAAAGTCTGTATCTCACATGAAAAAATGATCAAACGTTACACGCAAAGCAAAGGCCATATTAGTCAACTGCGATTACCGAAATGATCAGATTCATTCTCTAGCTATTTCTACAATAGAATAACCTGTTTATTTGTATACAATCAAGTAGTACAGAGAGAATGAATGAGATTTGTATAACTCAGACGACTCTTTTTTTTGTGATTACAAAAAGTTTTGTAAGGTGATGATTAAATGACCTTTTTAATTATAAAATACAGCTTGTATATAATTTTTCTGCTTCGATATAGAAAATATGAAAATTAATACTTAACCATTTTGGAGAAATTAGTTGGAGACTTCTCATTTTTTTTTGGATTTTTTTTCATTTCTGGTCACGTGATACAGATCAAAGGATTAGAGAGGAGCCCACGTGATCTTACGCTGGTCATTGATGCAGGTGATCCCAGCTTACTCCACCCTTTCTCTCTCCCATTAGGGTTGAAATCTCGTTTCTGCAAAAAAAAATTCTTATCGTCTTACTCAGAAAACATCTCCTTCAATGGACTCTGTGTGAAGTGTGAACAAAACAAACAAACTCGAAGCAACAGATTTTAGATACAAATGGCGATGTCTCATCTCTTTCTTTCTCCGCCCCATCCGTCAGTGGCTCTGCGACTTCACTCTCCTCTTCTATCGAACCAGGTAACGAAAACCTCTCTGCTCTTCTAGCGAAACTTCGATTCCTCCACGACCTAGAAAAAATTGTTACTTTTCATTATTTCTTCTGTGGGTCTTTTGACTGAAGACTAAAATTTCGATTGATTATAGATTCCGTGGAAGATTTACACTTAGGTATATAGCCTCTGCAGAATTTAATCTTGGACACTACGAAATGTAATTGGAACTAATATCTGTTTATATCTGATCAATTTGTGAAAAATTCCCATAGTTTGATCATGTTCTTCTTTATCATTTGATTGTAACTTGTGATTATGAGTTGTTTGATTTCTCTATCTTTTGTTTGCAGTTTACGTTGAGCTACTCGAAGAACAATAGAGACTGTAAAACCTTTAAGAGTGCAAATGAAGCTAAAGTATCAAAGGGATTCCTCTGTCGCGCCATTCATATGGAATCTGAACATTCAGGGGAACCAAAGAGGCTTAGTTTCGATAATCTATTGAGGAAAACGAAAGAAGTCTGGAACAGTTCTCCACAGCCAATCAAGGAGTTCCCTTGGGATAAAGCATTCGAAAACTTCATACAGCTCGTTCTTGATCTCACCATATCTGTCGTCAAGTTCTTGTTCGTTCCCATACTGGCCGTTTCTTCAATCAGCGAGATGTCGTATTGTGCACATGAGAGGAAGCTTGCTCTAGTCCCGTTTCCATTACTCATCGGTGTGGTTCTTGGAGGCATTCTTCAAGGGACCTTTTTAAAGATCTCTCCTCGTCTTAAGGTAGTAGACAAGAAAACAAAACCTGAATTTCAGCTCGCTTATTGAATAGCAGTCTATGCATTTAAGGTTGTTTATGTTACTAATCTTATAGATTGCATTTTTGTTTTCCGCAGGAAGCTGATGTACCGTGGCATTTGATAGCTATGATGATGGTCTTCACTCTGATCAAACTTCCTGGACCGTACTATCCTTATTGGGGACGTTTGTTCGTTCCACATTTTGCAAATGGAGTGTTGGTTAGATCACTTTGGTCCATGTTCTTTTGGTACAAGAAGACTAGAAACACATCAGGAAGCCCTCTGCAGAATCAAAGCGTGGAAACAAAATGAGCAGATCTTCATCTAAGGGTACACTCTTTGATTTGGTTATGATAAAGCTTTCAACACACAATAAACATATATGGAGATGCTTAGTGATGACTTTAGTTTATGTAATCTTTCTACAGTTGTTTCTTTTAGGTTGGCAAGTGGTGACTTGATTAGTTCTGGGAACCTCGCGGATTAGTTTCTGAGCATAGATAGAAAGTTTTCTTCATCTTCTTTTTCATCTCTTCCAATCTCAGAAAAAGTTGAGGTAAAGGAGTTAGCACCTTTTTAAGGCATAGGATTGTTTTGTTCTGTATTCTCCTATTGACAATTTTTATGTGAAACCACACTGTTCGTTGGGTATGTTGTATATGTATCTTGAGTTCGAACAACGAGGAGCAATGATTCACTTTTGTTTCTGAGCATACATAATTATTATTAGATTAAACCCAAGAAACTAATCCTGGATTCTTCACGTTTAGTGTATATTTTTGTTGATTCAAACTCAGAAATTGCGTGTAAAAGATTTTCGAAGCGCAGAATTGATCTCTAATATGTTGTAGAACTGATAAAGCTTCAGTAAGTAAAATAAAGAATTTTCAGTTGATAACTAGCAGAATCTTCATTAAATCTAAGATGCAAATTGGTTTGATTTGTCTTTCTTCAATTTTTTTTAAAACAAAGAAGAAAAACATTATCATCCTCTGATGCAATTTACTTAAACTAAAAGCATTATTATTCAGTAAGGTCTAATGAGTAATGAAAAAAGAAAAGGTTCTAATGCGTTATGATACTAGAATTGATCAAAACGCAGGTGAAAGTCTCAGTTTTTCAATGCACTTTACGGTCGTTCGATTTTGGTTCGTAAAAATGATCTTGAGAGCAATGGCGGAGAAAGGAAGAAGAAACACAAACTCCAATTGATCAAAACGCCGCGTTTCAGCAGCAAGTTCACAGGCTGTCATGCAGAATAAAGCCGAGAGCCCATTAACAATGAATTAAGCCCAACAAAAACGGTGCGTTTTGGGGTTTGGCCACATATAAGTAAAACGGCGCCGTCATGCAGAATAAAGCCGAGAGGCTCATAGAAAATGCAAAACGGTTGACTTTGTAGTTTTCTAACATATTGACCGCTGAAAAAAGGAAATACGTAAACAAAAAGGAAAGTTAATCTTAACCGTCAGTATCTGATTAGATCTTGGCCGTCAATTCTTTTTTCTAGAGCATGTATAAATAGATCTCTCTTCCCCTTGTTGCTGCATCAGAAATCAGAGAGAGTTCTTCGTCTTCGTTTAGAAAGAAGCAAAAACTTCGGATTTTTTGATTCGAAAGCATTTGTTAGGGTGAAGAATGACTATTCCAAAGTCTTTCTACTTCAAAGTGTACAAGATTGTGGATAATCCTTCCTTGGATCCGATCATCTCCTGGAGCGAAAGCAACCACAGTTTCATAGTTTGGGATGTGAAAGCGCTTTGCAGAGAGATTCTTCCGAAATACGCTGGATTGGACAGAAACTACACACAGTTTGTGTCAGAGCTTCGCTTCTACGGCTTTGAAAGAGTCGCTGGGTCTGCACAACAGGAGTTTGGGAATGCTGATTTCGTCAGAGGCCAGCCAAATCGTCTCAAGAAGATGCTGTTACGAAGGATGGCGAAGATCTATGCAATGAAAGTAAAGATCGCTAGAGACAGGGCAAGTCAAGATCGAGTCAAGGTAGAGAATCTCCTTCAAGATTTACGACTCTGATCCAACAACATCGTCTTCTCTTCTTGTAATGAAAATCTGCCATTTTTTTTTTGTTTGTTTTACTTTTTGCTTACGATTCTGTCTACATTCAGAAACAGTATTAATCAAAAAAGTTATTCCATTGTCTCTGTTGCAGTTTTTGACCTATAATATTGACTCAATAGTTTCTCGCTACAAATCACAACCAATTTGTCACAACATTCCGGCCACTTAACTCTATCGCAGTTGAAAGAAACGAAGAATCAATTTACCGTTCTTGAAAAAGAGTCAACTTTCGTCAAAGACTGAACAATGATTCGTCTTTCGAAAGGTGTCAATTTTGGTAAGTTGTTTCATATAGACGAACTCAGATTCACCTGATGTTGTGTAAAGCGTATTTGTTCACTCTCGGTATATATAGTGACAAAACTGGACCTTACCAGAGCTGTTTTGACTTGTGACTAATTCTTTCTATAATCAGACTTTAGACCTAATGCAATGAGTAAAGAGAGATGTGCTAAAATGTTTCAACTTAGCTACCAAGATTTGCGTAAATAGTACACTGATCCTGTAAAGAAAGAGAGATATTTGGTCATGATTCTTAGAAACACCAGAAGATGTTTTGTGTTTTCAGTCAAAACTTGAAGTTAAGCTCTGGTTAGTCTCAGACTTCTCGGTTGGTCTTCATGCTAACCCATTTACTGGCCATAGCAGAGCAAGAGCTGTTGTACCTTCCTCTGTGTCTATAATCTTAGAAGTGACGGTTGCTTGAGACAGACAGGAGTGGAGTTTTGTCAGAAGAGAACTTATGTCACTGCCCAGCTTTGAGATTGCAATTGATTTCAAGTTTTTATGGTATTTATATAGTTTTTGTGAATGGTTTAAATGTGTTAAGAATGTGAAAATGCGGAAGACGACGATGAGACAAAAATTGAAAGAAGAGGAAGATCCGAGAGTGCTAAAACAATTCAACTTAGCTACCAAAATTTTCAAAAATAGTACAATGATATGCTATATAGAGAGAATTTGTTCATGATCTTAAAATACCACAAGGTGTTTTGTGTTCTTCTCACTCAAAACTTGAAGTCAAAAACTCTAACACAATTATCATCCCCACAAGAAGTTAACCTCAGGAAGCTCTGGTTAGTCTCTGATTTCTCGGTTGGTCTCCATGCTAACCGGTTCACGGCCGAGACGTGACACATGAACGGCTCAAGCCGCAGAGCAAGAGCTGCTGTTGCTGTTGTACCTTCCTCTGTTTCTTTAACCTTTATGTTCCACAGCTCTATAAGTCCACTCTCCATCCCAACCGCTATGCACCCACTCTGCTCCTTGTGGTCTATTCCCGTCCAAGCCACGGCAGTGACACTGCTCCCAAATTGAGGCAAGACAAGAACCTGTTTGACGCGAGCGTCTTTCTCCATGGACCAGATCTTCACTGTCTTGTCTCTTGATGACGTTGCAAACTGGTGCCCAAATGGGTTCCATGAACATGCCCAGATGATCCTCTTGTGTGCTTCAACCTTTGCCATGAGTTTGTGACTAACCTCGCCATTCTCTGAACAGAGATGATCAAGGAGGAAAACAAAACAGACAGAGACTTAAGAGGATTGTAGAGAGAGACACTCAAGACTAAACCAGGGTAAAACAAGAATCACAAAATCTTGAGACTTCTGGATCCAAGTCCAAGGTTTTACCTGTTCTTTGGATTGAGAAAACTGAGAAGTGACGATCTCTGGAGACAGACAAGAGCAGAGTGTCGTCATAAGAGAACTCCAAGTGTGTCACTGTCAAGCTGTGAGATTGCAAACGACCAACAGCTTTCCATGTCCCAACCTCCCAGAGCCATATTTCCGCCATGGCTGCAGATTGAGCCTGGAGATGTTTGTGGTTTCATTTATAAGTTAAATTCAGTTTCGGAGTCCTTCTGTCATAATGAATCGAAGAGATCGAGCAAGTGTAAACAAATCCAAAAACCAAATCAGCTTACCTTACACGATGAAGCAACAAGGATTCCGTTGTGGTCACTGCACAAAGAAAATAGTTCATTACCATGACCATAGAGTTTATGAGATTCCGGCCACAAAGTATGAAACGCAAGCTGGTCTTCGATTGGAGGCTCCTTCAACTCCGCCGGAGCAGCCTCTGGAACCGTTTCAAATGTCTCCAAACCTTCTCCTCCGCCATTTCTCTCTAGTGGCTCACTAGAAGCTGCAAGAAAAAAAAGAAAATACTATGAATCTCAAGATTGTATCTGGTACAAAGCTAAGAAATGATGTTGATTCAATCACTCACAATGTAAGTAGATAGGCTTCTGTGATAAACCAAGAGCAGACATATTCGCACCAAGGACCTGCACATCTGCTTGTAAATCCTCAGGGAAACTTCCTTCTCCTCCGGCACAAGTGTGGTTCAGTGTCTTCAAGAAAGATAGAGGAGCCTCAAAAACTCTCACAACTTTCTCCTCTGCTCCACTTACAAAACGGTGGTTGCCTTTACCTTGAACCATAGCCACACAATTAATGTCATGACCATGAACCTGAGGACGAGCCAGTTCATGCCAATGCTCATCCTCTGCTTCACTTCCCTCATCACTCTTCCACGATGAGAACACGCGGGTCGTCTGCAAAATCGCAATTTTACATAATGTAATGTCAACAAAGTTTACTTTTTCGTCTGAACATCTCTAAACCGTAAATCCTGACCTGATCATGGCTCACGGAAAGCAAGTACTCGCCGGTTCTAGCCCAAGTGATATCAGTCACAGCAGAAAAATGGCCAGAAGGGACTTTCTGCATCAGCCAGTTCTCAGACTCTTTGCTACTGCTGACATTTCTCCAGAGATGAAAAGATCCGCCGTATCCATGAGCAAGAATCGACGCACCATCGGGGCTCCAATGGCCACCGTAGAAACCAAGAGCACAGTGACTAAGCTCTCCTACACACACAACGTTCACCCACACACCCGTTTTCTTCTCAGGGCGCCATATCATCATCGTTTTGTCCATTGAAGCCGATAAAATGCTCAGCGGTTGGTCGTTGTTGACCGGAGGTTGCCATTCCACTGAATAGACCCAATCTTCATGTCCAATCAGAACAGATTCCACAGAAATCTGATATGTGAACGCCCCTGAGACGAAAACCGGTCCTTCAATGTAAGAAGCTAGAGTGATTTCTCTTTTCCATGAGCCAGCATCACCGACTAAGACAAGTTTCCAGATTCGAATGACTTTGTCCTGTGAAGAACTCACAAGCATAATACTATTGGTGGTTTCTTCTGTTGAATGTAACGGTAATGAGAAGTCCAAACTCCGGATCCAATCAGTGTGGCCTTTGAGCTCACAAACAGAAGTAAACTGAAAAGAAAGAGCCAAAACTAAATGCTCAGAAAACGAAAAACAAAACTGAGAATACATTGGCGCAAAAAAAGGCGAAAGCGGAAAGTACCTTCCCCTTTCTTTCTCCACAGTAAAGTTTGATCTTGTTGTCCAATCCCCCCATCGCGAGGGTGAATCTTCCCGGATTTTGAGGCAATTCAGCTAACGAAAGCGTCACTATCGCTTTAGAATCAACAGAAAGAGTGTCCAGACACGAAACCTTACACTCGTCTGCACCAAAGAACAAGAGGATGATAAATTTTAATCTATAAACTGCAGGCTGAGACAGTTTGAAGTGTGGAACCAGATGCTTACCGCTAGACTGAGACGGGAAAGAAACATCCCAGAGATTCACAACTCCATCTGAAGAAGCAGAAGCAAACATTGCATCGGTTTCTGAAACCATATAGGCGGTGATGCAAGTTACACCTTTCTTGTGAGACTGTGGTAGTTGTAGTACATGTCTCCACTGTCATTAAACCAAACATGACACTTAATGAGGATAAGAGACGATACAGAAACCGTAGAGAAACTCAGATCAGACTGAGACTGAAGAGCTTTTTACATTGTTATTGACAGTCGAAAGTTCCCAAAGGATGATGATACCATCTGTATCACCCGAGAGCAGATAATGTCGGTCCAAATGCTTGGCTGCGAACAATCATATAATTTCAAGGGATTAACCATTGGATGTTTGTCTCGTAGAATCTATAGTTAAATGCTTCAAGAAAAGTTTAACCTTTCACAGCAACTAAACCACCAAACCGGTGATAGAGACTATAAATAGAAAACTTGAATGCCTATGCCCTTCACAGTTTACTAAAGATAGCTATAACTCACAAACTGTTCAGTCTAAGTTCTCTACTTGATCAATGGGCACAATTAGCTTTAATAAATCATGTAAGTAAATCAAAGCCTCCTAACATCAAAATTATCTTGTTTTGCAATGCATATGCGATTCAAAACTCTAAATCTCTAATAAAAACGCCCATTAAACCCATTGCCAATGGGTAAAAAGAAGGTACCTTTGAAAGCAAACTTACTGCTGGGTAACCAATGAGTGCAATTCACAGAGGCTTTGTGACCTGGAAGCGTAGTAAGAATCTGGGCAGTCTGAAGTAACAAATCAAACAAAAACACAAAACAAGAAGAAGAAAAAAAATCACATCTTGCTTGCTTTCTAATAGAAAAGAAGGATTTTTGAACGGTTAAACGCAGAAAGAGCAGAGACCTTAGGGCAGAAAATAGCAACGGCGTTTTGGGCACCGAAGGAGGCAAGACCAGAAGCTCCCCAAGAGACGTTGTTGACGACTCTGTTGCATCCTGCTCCTATGAACACTCTCTTCGCTTCGACTTCGGTGTTTTCCGACATTTTTATCAGAAGTAGACTATTGATTGAAGAATTACGAAGTTACTTCTCCGTTTCAGCTACAACAAGTAATATATCACCGGCGGCGGAAAACCTCGCCGGGAATTGTAAAGCTGAAGTTTTTCAGGGGAAAGCGGAGCCAAACAAGGGTTATTACTTTTGAGTTCTGGCTTGTAATTTGGAATTATTAATGGGCTTAAATGTTGGGCCCAAAAAGTGTAGTGTTGTAGGACGCGTAAAAATAACTAAAAAGGATGTTTTGTTTTATCAACATTTGTGTCGGTCGATATTCATGGAAAACATAATGTTTGGTCACATATTTTTTATCGTCTTCAGAGGAAAAGTTTTCATGTTTACATACCAATCTAATGTTATCCAATGTGATGAGGCCATCTTTATTTTGGTGAAAGCAGTGAAATTGAGTCCTCAGGTAAAGAATTGCATCTAATTCATGCTGGATTATATATTTTGTGACTGAAAGTCTATAGTATATTTTTTTCGGAGTTATATATATATATAAAAATAATAATCTAGTTTCTATAGTTTTCATAATAATCTATAGTTTTAATACATTATTCAATTCCAAGAATCAGACTACAAGTTTTTTTTTTGTTTCTTTTCCTTTTCATAGAGTTGTTATGTCAATTACAATAGCTCGGTTTCAATTATTGTTGAGAAGTTGAAAAGAATAACAAATGCTTTGTTCCTTCCTGTAACATGTGTTGGCATTGATAGGAACAATTAACGAAATCAGATACATTTAAAACACATACACACAAAAATGAAAATACATATAGAGACAGTGTTCATGGAGCTCCGTTTCTTCTCTTTCTTTCATACTCTGCATTTGCTCTGTTTCTTCGTCCATCTCTGTTTCTGCGACTTTTCAACAGCTTCAAGTCTTGATTTTGAGGGTCTTCTCTCAAGCAAAATCAGACGCCTGTCAGAAAATTACAAGAAGTTTAAGCAACTGAAGTGAGCTGCTTAAGCAAGTGGACAAAGATTACAAATCCACTATAGTCTCCTCATGTACCTTACGTTAAATAGAGAGAGCTTGTAGACGGAAACAATCAGGTACATTCGTCATCGTCGAGAAGAGACAGACAATCAAATATGTTACTCGTGGTACATTCGTCATCATCATCAAACGTAGGACCATCTTTTTGCAGGTGAGCTTCGGCTGATATTGTTGATATGCTCGTGGTGGGATCAGGCTCCTCTTCTGGTGGGCTTATAGAAGATGTTGCAGCACTTGTCGATGACTTCATCATAATAAACCTGGGATTCTCTACATAGTCTACAAATACTTCAACTCTACCGCCAAATTGGTTAGCTCCAAAATTTTTGATTTCAACACTTTGGAGAGTGTTCCTTTCAAGACTCAAGTAGAAAACATAAAACGGCCTAGATGCATCCCAACGCTGCATCGACAAAATAATATCACCTGTAGCAGTCTCTCCAGCGACGGTAAGATTGTAGTAACCAGCGACTCCATCGTCGTTAAAACGAAAGGAGAAACGATTCGACCATTCCAGTTTTGGGTTCTCGACATCCTTTATAACCCACATACACACATCACGGGGACACCATCCACCGAGAGTAACCATGTCTAATTTACCCTTGTAGTTGATCAGTTTAGTATTGTTCCTATCAATAGTGAAGTCTATATCTATAGACTTGAATTTCTCAGACCTAACATCAAAGCAAACTACCATAGAAGGTGAACCATATTTTTGAGCTAAGTAAGCTAAGTAGTACACTACCCCATTGATGTATATCCCTTCATCACAAGGAACATGGTTGAAGGGACAATGGATCTTCTTCCAGGAATCGTTTCCAGTTCCTAGTGACAAGATCTGGTCCGGCTCTTTCTCTATATTGAACCATGGTGAATGGCTAATGCAAAACACCTTGTATTGTTTCTCTACCGGATCAAACCCGAAAAAGATTTTCCAATCAGTACTCTTCCATCTCCATTTAGGTAACGGTAAGGTGGCGGCGTGCTGTCCCGTGCTAGGGTTACATATCTTATGCACTAGACCGTCATACTTTTCTGAGATTGGCATACATTGAAAGAAACAGATAAAACCAGAGGCATGACCACAAAACTCTAGCGACCGGTTTCCAGGGATGTCCATGTGAAAATTGGCGCTTACTGCAAGAGATGACAATGAATTCTCATATGGATTCTGAGGCTGAGGCGACGTCAAGAAACACCATTCATCATCGAGTTCGACGGCAAACAAGAGTCGCGGGGGCCGAGCCGTGAACCTGGTCAGGAGCAAGTCGGTGAAATATGGACTGAGGAGCATGGAGTTCCATTGCTTCGACACGCAACAAAACCTAAGCATTGATTTGGCAGGCAGTCTCGAGAGTATCTCCATGACGAGATCCGTCGGGATGGAATCTGAGCTTCCTCCTCTATTCATTATAAGATTGTGTCCCAACTTTGAAGATGGTGGTGTGTGTTTTTGGTTCCAGATAAATTATACCACCGGCTCTTCTAGTCTAGGGTTTTTAAAGGGGTACAGTCTCTTCAAGTAAGTACGAACCAAAACATAAAAGGAAAAGTTGTAAAATAAATATGAATAAGATTAGTTCTAATCAGTTACATTCGTCACCATCGAAAAGACAAAGAGAATCAAATTTGTTAATAGTCATAAACGTACTGCTCGTGAGACAGACAATCAAATCTGTTACTCGTGGTACATTCGTCATCATCATCAAACATAGGACCATCTTTTTGCAGGTAAGCTTCGGCTGATATTGTTGATATGCTCGTGGTGGGATCAGGCTCCTCTTCTGGTGGGCTAATAGAAGATGTTGCAGCACCTGTCGATGACTTCATCATAATAAACCTGAGATTCTCTACATAGTCTACAAAGACTTCAACTCTACCGCCAAATTGGTTAGCTCCAAGATTTTTGATTTCAACACTTCGGAGAGTGTTCCTTTCGGGACTCAAGTAGAAAACATAAAACGGCCTAGATGCATCCCAACGCTGCATCGACAAAATAATATCACCTGTAGCAGTCCCTCCAGCGACGGTAAGATTGTAGTAACCAGCGACTCCATCGTCGTTAAAACGAAAGGAGAAACTATTCGACCATTCCAGTTTTGGGTTCTCGACATCCTTTATAACCCACATACACACATCACGGGGACACCATCCACCGAGAGTAACCATGCATAATTTACCCTTGTAGTTGATCAGTTTAGTATTGTTCCTATCAATAGTGAAATCTATATTTATAGACTTGAATTTCTCAGACCTAACATCAAAGCAAACTACCATAGAAGGTGAACCATATTTTTGAGCTAAGTAAGCTAAGTAGTACACTACCCCATTGATGTATATCCCTTCATCACAAGGAACATGGTTGAAGGGACAATGGATCTTCTTCCATGAATCGTTTCCAGTTCCTAGTGACAAGATCTGGTCCGACTCTTTCTCTATATTGAACCATGGTGAATGGCTAATGCAAAACACCTTGTATTGTTTCTCAACCGGATCAAATCCGAAAAAGCTTTTCCAATCAGTACTCTTCTATCTCCATTTAGGTAACGGTAAGGTGGCGGCGTGCTGTCCCGTGCTAGGGTTACATATCTTATGCACTAGACCGTCATACTTTTCTGAGATCGGCATACATTGAAAGTAACAGATAAAACCAGAGGCATGACCACAAAACTCTAGCGACCGGTTTCCAGGGATGTCCATTTGAAAATTGGCGCTTACTGCAAGAGATGACAATGAATTCTCATATGGATTCTGAGGCTGAGGCGACGTCAAGAAACACCATTCATCATCGAGTTCGACGGCAAACAAGAGTTGCGGGGGCCGAGCCGTGAACCTGGTCAGGAGCAAGTCGGTGAAATATGGACTGAGGAGCATGGAGTTCCATTGCTTCGACACACAACAAAACCTAAGCATTGATTTGGCAGGCAGTCTCGAGAGTATCTCCATGACGAGATCCGTCGGGATGGAATCTGAGCTTTCTCCTCTATTCATTATAAGATTGTGTCCCAACTTTGAAGATGGTGGTGTGTGTTTTTGGTTCCAGATAAATTATACAACCGGCTCTTCTAGTCTAGGGTTTTTAAAGGGGTACAGTCTCTTCAAGTAAGTATGAACCAAAACATAAAAGGAAAAGTTGTAAAATAAATATGAATAGGATTAGTTCTAATCAGTTACATTCGTCACCATCGAAAAGACAAAGAGAATCAAATTTGTTAATAGTCATAAACGTACTGCTCGTGAGACAGACAATCAAATCTGTTACTCGTGGTACATTCGTCATCATCATCAAACGTAGGACCATCTTTTTGCAGGTGAGCTTCGGCTGATATTGTTGATGTGCTCGTGGTAGGATCAGGCTCCTCTTCTGGTGGGCTTATAGAAGATGTTGCAGCATCTGTCGACGACTTCATCATGATAAACCTGGGATTCTCTACATAGTCTACAAAGACTTCAACTCTACCGCCAAATTGCTTAGCTCCAAGACCTTTGATTTCAACTCTTTGGAGAGTGTCCCTTTCAAGACTCACGTAGAAAACATAAAACGGCCTAGATGCATCCCAACGCTGCATCGACAAAATAATATCACCTGTAGCAGTCCCTCCAGCGATGGTAAGATTGTAGTAACCAGCGACTCCATCGTCGTTAAAACGAAAGGAGAAACTATTCGACCATTCCAGTTTTGGGTTCTCGACATCCTTTATAACCCACATACACACATCACGGGGACACCATCCACCGAGAGTAACCATGCCTAATTTACCCTTGTAGTTGATCAGTTTAGTATTGTTCCTATCAATAGTGAAGTCTATATCTATAGACTTGAATTTCTCAGACCTAACATCAAAGCAAACTACCATAGAAGGTGAACCATATTTTTGAGCTAAGTAAGCTAAGTAGTACACTACCCCATTGATGTATATCCCTTCATCACAAGGAACATGGTTGAAGGGACAATGGATCTTCTTCCATGAATCGTTTCCAGTTCCTAGTGACAAGATCTGGTCCGGCTATTTCTCTATATTGAACCATGGTGAATGGCTAATGCAAAACACCTTGTATTGTTTCTCAACCGGATCAAACCCGAAAAAGCTTTTCCAATCAGTACTCTTCCATCTCCATTTAGGTAACGGTAAGGTGGCGGCGTGCTGTCCCGTGCTAGGGTTACATATCTTATGCACTAGACCGTCATACTTTTCTGAGATCGGCATACGTTGAAAGTAACAGATAAAACCAGAGGCATGACCACAAAACTCTAGCGACCGGTTTCCAGGGATGTCCATGTGAAAATTGGTGCTTACTGCAAGAGATGACAATGAATTCTCATATGGATTCTGAGGCTGAGGCGACGTCAAGAAACACCATTCATCATCGAGTTCGACGGCAAACAAGAGTCGCGGGGGCCGAGCCGTGAACCTGGTCAGGAGCAAGTCGGTGAAATATGGACTGAGGAGCATGGAGTTCCATTGCTTCGACACGCAACAAAACCTAAGCATTGATTTGGCAGGCAGTCTCGAGAGTATCTCCATGACGAGATCCGTCAGGATGGAATCTGAGCTTTCTCCTCTATTCATTATAAGATTGTGTCCCAACTTTGAAGATGGTAGTGTGTGTTTTTGGTTCCAGATAAATTATACAACCGGCTCTTCTAGTCTAGGGTTTTTAAATGGGTACAGTCTCTTCAAGTAAGTATGAACCAAAACATAAAAGGAAAAGTTGTAAAATTAATATGAATAGGATTAGTTCTAATCAGTTACATTCGTCACCATCGAAAAGACAAAGAGAATCAAATTTGTTAATAGTCATAAACGTACTGCTCGTGAGACAGACAATCAAATCTGTTACTCGTGGTACATTCGTCATCATCATCAAACGTAGGACCATCTTTTTGCAGGTGAGCTTCGGCTGATATTGTTGATGTGCTCGTGGTAGGATCAGGCTCCTCTTCTGGTGGGCTTATAGAAGATGTTGCAGCATCTGTCGACGACTTCATCATGATAAACCTGGGATTCTCTACATAGTCTACAAAGACTTCAACTCTACCGCCAAATTGCTTAGCTCCAAGACCTTTGATTTCAACTCTTTGGAGAGTGTCCCTTTCAAGGCTCACGTAGAAAACATAAAATGGCCTAGATGCATCCCAACGCTGCATCGACAAAATAATATCACCTGTATCAGTCCCTCCAGCGACGGTAAGATTGTAGTAACCAGCGACTCCATCGTCGTTAAAACGAAAGGAGAAACTATTCGACCATTCCAGTTTTGGGTTCTCGACATCCTTTATAACCCACATACACACATCACGGGGACACCATCCACCGAGAGTAACCATGCCTAATTTACCCTTGTAGTTGATCAGTTTAGTATTGTTCCTATCAATAGTGAAGTCTATATCTATAGACTTGAATTTCTCAGACCTAACATCAAAGCAAACTACCATAGAAGGTGAACCATATTTTTGAGCTAAGTAAGCTAAGTAGTACACTACCCCATTGATGTATATCCCTTCATCACAAGGAACATGGTTGAAGGGATAATGGATCTTCTTCCAGGAATCGTTTCCAGTTCCTAGTGACAAGATCTGGTCCGGCTCTTTCTCTATATTGAACCATGGTGAATGGCTAATGCAAAACACCTTGTATTGTTTCTCAACCGGATCAAACCCGAAAAAGATTTTCCAATCAGTACTCTTCCATCTCCATTTAGGTAACGGTAAGGTGGCGGCGTGCTGTCCCGTGCTAGGGTTACATATCTTATGCACTAGACCGTCATACTTTTCTGAGATCGGCATACGTTGAAAGTAACAGATAAAACCAGAGGCATGACCACAAAACTCTAGCGACCGGTTTCCAGGGATGTCCATGTGAAAATTGGCGCTTACTGCAAGAGATGACAATGAATTCTCATATGGATTCTGAGGCTGAGGCGACGTCAAGAAACACCATTCATCATCGAGTTCAACGGCAAACAAGAGTCGCGGGGGCCGAGCCGTGAACCTGGTCAGGAGCAAGTCGGTGAAATATGGACTGAGGAGCATGGAGTTCCATTGCTTCGACACGCAACAAAACCTAAGCATTGATTTGGCAGGCAGTCTCGAGAGTATCTCCATGACGAGATCCGTCGGGATGGAATCTGAGCTTTCTCCTCTATTCATCATAAGATTGTGTCCCAACTTTGAAGATGGTGGTGTGTGTTTTTGGTTCCAGATAAATTATACCACCGGCTCTTCTAGTCTAGGGTTTTTAAAGGGGTACAGTCTCTTCAAGTAAGTATGAACCAAAACATAAAAGGAAAAGTTGTAAAATAAATATGAATATGATTAGTTCTAATCAGTTACATTCGTCACCATCGAAAAGACAAAGAGAATCAAATTTTTTAATAGTCATAAACGTAATGCTCGTGAGACAGACAATCAAATCTATTACTCGTGGTACATTCGTCATCATCATCAAACGTAGGACCATCTTTTTGCAGGTGAGCTTCGGCTGATATTGTTGATGTGCTCGTGGTGGGATCAGGCTCCTCTTCTGGTGGCCTTATAGAAGATGTTGCAGCATCTGTCGACGACTTCATCATGATAAACCTGGGATTCTCTACCTAGTCTACAAAGACTTCAACTCTACCGCCAAATTGCTTAGCTCCAAGACCTTTGATTTCAATTCTTTGGAGAGTGTCCCTTTCAAGGCTCATGTAGAAAACATAAAACGGCTTAGATGCATGCAGATTCACCATCGACAAAACAGTGTCGCCTGTAGCAGTCCCTCCAGCGACGGAAAGATTGTAGAAATCGTTAAAGCAAAAGGAGAAACGATTCGACCATTCTGGTTTCAGGTTCTCGACATCCTTTATAACCCACATCCTTTATAACCCACAAACTCAACTCAGTGAAACCACCTTCACCACGGTAAAAAATACTTTCATCATCCCTGAGAATAACCACGCCTAATTTACCCTTGTAGTTGATCAGTTTATAAGAGCATCCACAGTAGAGATCTCTTCTATGAGATTCTTAAATATATTTTATTATTAAATGTATTATTAATTTAAGTTAAGAGCTTCATTAGCTTTTTAAAAAATTTAAGACATGCAATAGAGAACACATTAACAGGATTCTTAAAAATTAAAAAATATTCTACTAATACGTAGTTCAAATATGATAAAATCAGAGATCATTCATGGATTTGCTATACATCATTCATGGATTTGCTACCTCATCAAAGATCAAGAGAGCATCGAATTCTGGTACACACCATCAAACAAGCTGCTGCAAACGAGAACGGCCCTTCTCAAAGGAAGCAATAAGGCTATTGTATGTCAAGAATACTACTCCGTCTTAAACACCGACATTCTTTAAGTCAAGTTTAGAATAAGGTAGCTTGTTCAAAGGATTCACTGCACGTAAAACATATTGCTATTTAGTTGCAGACAAAACAAAGCAATGATAATCAGACTGGACACACACATGTTCACTTGACTGATTGCAAAATATCAGAAAACTTATTCACCAACATCGTTGCCATGATCTGTTATATTTTTCCCTTTCTTAATATTTTGAAAATAATTCCAGGCTCACTAGATTAAGAATCACAAATCCGTCCGAATACATATACAAACATCAGCTACCCATAACATTTTCTAGGCATGATGACACCATAAACGGAGAAAGTAAAGAGTGTTAAGTGCTTTATAATAACCCTGAACTAATATATTTACCCTACGTCATCAGTCATAACAAGTATCTAAATAAGCTTTCTGCGTAACATACGAAGCATTATGGAACCAAGAAAATAAGTGAATAACAAACTCGATTAACAACCAAAATCAAGATAATACCTCCAACGCATGTGCCACCCACATCATCCAAGTCTCTTCTTGTATCATACTTAAAGTCTGAGCCAACAGAAATCCACCTATGTAGATCATAGAGAATTAGAACTCGTTTCATCCTACTTTGAGTTATCTAAAACATCAAACAAAGGCACAATGTAGGCACAACTATGCCTCAATCGAACCTTTTAACTGAGCAGGGTCGTTCTTCTCAACACGACGAGGAGGAAGCTGCTTGATTATCTTTTTATCCTCTTCTCCGTTGCTTGTCTCTAGTGATGAAGCCTTCACAATGTGGCTCTTCGACTTCAGATGCTGCTCATGAGCCTTGGGGCTCCTGTAACCTTTACCACAGATTCCACAGCTATAAAGCATAGGTGCTTCACTAGATTTGATCTTCTCCTGAGCAATCGCAGCTTGTCTAGCTTCAAACAAAGCTTCTGTAACTCCGGGAACACCAGCAATCTAACATCACCAAAAAAGTTCAAAGTTTGTATAAACCCAAACAGATTCATCATAATCACAAGAACATAAAAGCCTTTTCTTCTTCGTTCCTTCCCAATAAATTACAGAATCGCTTCATCACAATCAGGAATCTACAACTCAAGGAAGCTTATAAAGCAACAAATGAATCAAGAAAGACAACAATCTACTCGATCAAAAGCTCAAATGAACAAAATAGACAAAAGAGAGTCATATCCTACGAAGCTAAATAGATTATTAAACGTGAATCAATAGAATGCACTAATGCAGAGCGAAGACCAAGTTGTGACCTTTCGACGACGACTCGAACTGGAACTCCGGATCCTTTTCTGGGTAGCTCGGTTTCACGAAATCTCGGCTGGTTATCTCCGTGTCGCTTATCTCCGTCACCGAAATCGATTGTTGTAACTGTCTCATCCATCATCATCTTCATTTCTCACCACCAAACACACCCGCCAACTTCTTAAAAAAACCCACTGCAAACCACAATCCCAGAAGTTCCGACTGTTTATCGGAAACAATTACTTAAGATTTTGAAACTGCTCAATAGAATGCAAATCGGAGATGGAAGAGAAGAAGAAGAAGAAGAAGAAGAAGAAGAAGACGAAGAGAGAAGATCGATTGAAACCAGAGAGAAAATAAGAAACTTTGATTTTCAACACAAATCAGGTTTAGCCACGTTTCAGGAGAGACGCTCCTTCCGCCCCTGCGCAGAGAGTCGACTCTGCATCATAATCGGGCCAGGTCATTTTTTTTTTTTTTTTTTCTTTTCTTTTTTATTTAGAATCTTTTTAAAACTGTCATTACAGATGCTCTAAAGCGTACTAGTATGATAACTACGAAAATCTATATCTATAAACTTGAAAGTCGTTCAGCTAAGTAGTACACAACCCCATTGATGCATATCCTCAAGGAACATGGTTAAAGGGACAATGGATCTTCCTCCAAGAGTCGTTTCCAATTCCTAGTGTCAAGATGGCTAATGCAAAACACCTTGTATTGTTTCTTAACCGGATCAAACCCGAAAAAGCTTTTCCAATAAGTACTCTTCATTCTCCATTTGGGTAATGGTAACCTGGTGAACTGCTCCGTGCTAGGGTTACATATCTTATGTACTAGACCGTCATATTCTTTTGAGATCGGCACACGTTGAGAGTAACAGATAAAACCAGAGGCATGACCACAAAACTCTAGCGGCCGGTTTCCAAGGATCTCCATGTGAAAATCGTCGCTTACTGCAAGAGACGACGACGAATTCTCATATGGATTCTGAGGCTAAGGCGACTTCAAGAGACACCATTCATCATCGAACCGTTCGACGGCAAACAAGAGTCGCGGGGGCCGAGCCGTGAACCTGGTCAGGAGAAAATCGGTGAAATATGGACTGAGAAGCATGGAGTTCCATTGCTTCGACACGCAACAAAACCTAAGCATTGATTTGGCAGGCAGTCTCGAGAGTATCTCCATGACGAGATCCATCGGGATGGAATCTGAGCTTTCTCCTCTATTCATTATAAGATTGTGTTCGAACTTTGAAGATGGTGGTGTGTGTTTTTGGTTCCAGATAAATTATACCACCGGCTCTTCTAGTCTAGGGTTTTTAAAAGGGTACAGTCTCTTCAAGTAAGTATGAACCAAAACATAAAAGGAAAAGTTGTAAAATAAATATGAATATGTTGTGAATAGAGATGAAGATAAAAAGGAATTTGTGTTGTGTTATTCCAATGAATAAGTGGTCTTTTATATAGGAGTACAAAGAGAGGGTTTTACTTGGTGACAAAGTAAAACCTAGCTTACAAGTAACTCTAGAACCTTCTAGAAAGTGGGCCTTATGGGCTTATAATGGGCATCACATAATAATTCATAACAGTCTCCCTTGATGTTCATTATACAAACTATTCTTTAAAGCGCGTAGGATGCTGCCTCGTTAAAAACCTTGTTAGGAAAACCCAGTGGGAAAAACCATAGCTAAGGGAAAAAGAGTGCAATGCGCATTAACTCCCCCTCATGACTACATCACTTGATATCTTTGAGATGACAAAATCTAATATGATGAGATAACTTCTTGAAGTAACGCTTTGGTAAATCTTTCTGTTGAATCTTCACTTGAATGAATTTGTAGGATACATACGTCGCCATTCTTCTGCAATGCATGACTCTTGATAATGATTCGTCTTGATCATTCTCTTTACTTGATCTTATTATAGTATAACAAATACTTTGGAAGGGTGATAAACTTTTCATCTTTACATTTCTCTTTAGATGTATATCATTTGTGTGTTCTTTGTTGCCTCATTAAAACCTTTCATGGAAAAATCCAATGGGATAAAAACCATGATAAGGAAAAAGAGTACAACCGCACACATCATCATATTTCTCCCCCTTGGAAGTATCTTCTTCAGGAGATGCATTCCAATCATATATACCATATTTCGGCAATCATTATAAGTATAAGCTTAATGAATAAACTCGTATGATTATATTATAATCTCTTAGGTTACTGGACTTCTTGTCCATAACAACTTTTTCATATAAACAACTATTTCTTGATCTTTTGAACTTCAAGTCTAAGCTTCATTTAACTTACAACATTCTAAAGTTGTATGGTACATACTTATACATAAGATGTTATTCATGCTCTTCTTTACTATTTTAGCTTTCTTTCTTGTTATACTAAATCATATCTCTCAATCATGAAATAGATAAATACATTGCTCAACTAGCAATTTACAGGATCAAAATATTGTGAGCATTCTTTATGTAAATTCTTCAAGGATCATTTGAGATAGTATCTCTATCACTTAAATATCTCAATTTGGAACACTTGAAGACAATGTCATCTTTTCCAAAGATTTTATTTCCAAATTACAATTTGGGATAACTCTTCAAGAGATTTGATTATATTCAAATCTAGGATCCTCTTGATCCATAATCTTTTGGTAAATACATATGGGTATATTGGTTAACTTTATAATATTCACTTATACCACATAAAACATTTTTGTCCTAATTCAATCGAATAATTAGAATCTTCAGGAACATAATTTTGACAATCTTAATCCTTCGGAATTTTGTATCCTTCTGGGATTTTATTTAAGTTTCATTATCCAGTGGGTAGTATAAGTCAAGTTCTTCTCTTATTGCCAGACTGATAAGGAACTTGAAAGTAGTTGCATCCACAACAGAAGAGTTTGTCTCTTCATATTTAATTTCATATTTATCATTCTTTCATATAAAGTCTTCTTTATATCCCACTGGTTTTACACCTTAGGTGTATGGACAACTGGTCCAAATACTTATCTCTTTTCAAGAGATTTTAACTATATGACTATTGCTTCTTTATAATTTGGCCAATCATATCTTTGTGTACACTTTGCAATAGATTTTGTGATCCTCTTTCTCATTTATCATATCAACTGCTACAGTGCATGCAATAATATTTACGACGTCGTTTTGCTTTTCGGTTCCATTTTATTTTAGACATGACATAACTTGTTGAGATCGATCTCTTTATTGTCTCAGGTACCTGACTTTCTTTCTTGTCATGTTTAATGTCTCTTCTTGAGATCATTCAAAAATCTATCTCCTCACTCTGACCATTGTCAATTCTGCTCCTTTTCTTTTCTGAGGATATTTAAGTTTGGAACCAATAAGTCTATCACGCTTCATGCGTTCTTTAAACTCTTTAGCAGCTTGATATTATCCTTCTGGAACATTAAATTTTATAGGAGCCTTTATAGCTGGTATGTGATCTTGTCACTCTATTTGGATCAATAAATGTTTCTGGCAACTGATTTTTTAAACGTTGTAAATGAATTATCTTTTGGACTTTCATTCACATTCTTTAATCTGAGGATCAATGATAGTTCATTCCAACTTATCTTCTCTTCAAGTTCTTCAATGGATGTCTATAGACCTATTGATAATTTCTGCATATTTTTTGAACCGGAATGGTCTAACCAGCTCATGCCAAACTATGTTATATTCCTTAAACTTCTGGTTTACTATATAACATTTATCTCCATTACACAATGTTTATATATTACAATCTATTAAAAAGTGTATGTAATTTCTCCAAAATACTTTTGCTGCATTTAATAATACTCTAGATTTGAAGGTATTCAAATTTTCCTTCTTTATTGTCTTAACTTGATTAACTTTGAAATCCATTAAAATTACCTTATAAATGATTCATCAAGATCATTTTGACTTTGAACATAATCTTCTAGATGTTTTACTTACTATGGATTGTGGGATTCATCAATTCTCCCCCTCAAGATGATGACACTTCAGGTTCATCTATTTTGAATTGAATCCCAATCTAAAATCAGTAACATATCCAACTTGGATTATGTCTTCTATCTTTGATTCTTTAAACTTTTAAGATTTGAGAGATATAATGCATCAATAATTGCATTCCTACTGGCAAATATATCTATTATTCTGGACCTTTCAATAATCCACATATTACCAGATATTGTACTCACACTGGTTTATTTCATCTTTATACAAAAGATTTACCTCTTGTTTATACCATCTTTATTTTCTCACTTCTTGTAAGAATTTGAGTTCTTGAAATAAAACTTTTGATCTAGATCTTGATCATATCCATTTCATATTCACATTTATGACTACTTCTTGAGCCAGTTCCTTGTCTAATTTTATTAACATGATTCTTTTTCTATCCCACTATATAATGTCACATTCTCTTCAAGGAATGAACCATAAATAATTAGATATAATTCATGACTTTTTATGGATAACTCATTTATCTTTTCAAAATAGTTTTTTAACTTCATTTGATATTGTCTACAAGACAATATTGTTTTTCTAAGGATTAGAGTATGTCTTCTAGCATCTTTAGATTAGTGATATTCTCTTCACATAATCTTCAACATAATAAGAATTATTTACAGACTTCAAGTCTTATAATCTTAGATGCAAAGACTCATAATGAGCTTTAGGTAATATCACATTATAGTGATTATACTTTTCCTTAGATTTATGTAAAGAACTTAGGGATCTTTTACAATAAAATACAAGATATTCTTATAGATGATGGTAGAAAATAAATATTATATAACTATATATATATATATAAATGAAAGCATATTAAAAAAAACAAATAATATCAATAACATGTATCATCAATATTATCACTTTAGGTGACAACTTGAATTATTTTTTAAAAAATCAAAGAGATAATATATAATTACAAAATACTTCTTGATTATGTCTGCAGAACAATAATATTTACATCTTTATATAAGTAATATTATATCCACTATATTCACTTATAGACTTCAAGTCATATGGTTCTAGATGCAATCATGCATTATAAGTTTGGTCATATCACATTCTGGTGATCATGCATTTTTTTTATATTGCTCTATGTCAATTATTTGATCTTAAAATCATCAAAAATGTAATGCCAGATAAGTACAATCATAAAAGATCACATATACTATAAATAAAAATGATAATATCATAAAATAATTTAATGAATCATCATTGATAAAATATGGGTAAATTTCGTGATCATGAAAATAAACAAGTTTTGATGCAATAGTGCAAATCTCGTGAGAACATACAAGCATGATGCATAGTTATGTGCAAAAATTGGGATATATGTGCAAAACTCGTGTAAAATTCGAATAAACATATATGTGCAAACTTCGGGTTAACAATATTGAAATCAGAAACTAGTGTAGTATTTAAAACAGAAATCTAGATCTGAATAATAACATACAAAAATCCGTGCAAAGTTCGTGTAAAAACGATTCTGTGTAAAAACAGTATGAAAAATATTCGATTTAATGAATATGTGCAGAAATAATATGAAGCAATATTCGATTTTAATGAATAAGATTCAATTTAACAAATTTCGTGCAAATCATGTGCATCCACTACATATTATTTGAGAAGTAACATAATTGAAAATAACTGATTTGTCAACCCTAGAGCCAAAGTTAGTGCTTTTAATTGATGACATGTAAATGTGACATGTCAAACTTCCTAAAATAAACGAAATATTTTGATTGGTTGAATTAAAATTATAAAAATTTTGGAATTAAAATATAAATAAACTAGATTATATTTATAACACTAAAATTAACAAATTTAAATTAACAGAAAATAAAAGTTATTATAATTTCAATTTTGTACATATATTCATAATTTTATAAAATATAATTACAAAATTTTTTCAACAATATATATATATATATATATTATAATTTCATAATTTCATAAAATATAATTTTCATTGTATATCAAAATTTTGAGAACATAAATAAAATAAAAAATAACCAAACGAAAGAATAAATTATAATAAGATGAAACAATATGAATTAGAAATAAAAATATAAGTATGTAAAAAATAAATCTCTCGCACTTTGTTTTACAAAGTCACTTAAAATTTTTTTTAACACCTAAGAACCATATTTCAATTTTTTTACAAATACGCGTACAAACATAAATATTAATTGTACATTAGTTGAAGTCATATGCGAACTTTTCCGTGCATGTATTTTGTTAAGATTGATTAGAGACTAACTTTTATTTTAATTATTATACAATTTATATTTTTTAAAAAATATTTAGCTATTCTAAGTGTAGGGAAGTGGTTGGTATGTCCGCACATGCGTGCCAACCATCTATCCGCTCTTAAGAATAAGTAAAAATGGTGAAAACTATTTCAGTTTAATTTGCAATAAATCAAGAAAAAGATATACTTAAAATATATTATATATGTATTTGCAAATTCATATTATGTAAGACGCAAAAAGCATATTGTAGATTGTGTAAGGAGAAATAAAGCATATTATAATTAATATTCAAAAAATATTATAAAAATTTAATTATTATTTAACATAACTTTTATATTTGTGATTATATATTATTATAAGCATTATAAAAATAAAGTGTTTAAAATACATTGGTTTCAGAAAGAAGTTTGTGAAATATTAAAACAATATATATACAAACTTACCAATGTTTAGAAAAACTAATCAATATTTAAATATTATAATTAACTAAGTATATAAAAAAAATTATACCCGCACATATGTGCGGGCAACCACCTAGTAAATAATATAAGCAATATATGATTTTAATGAAAAATATTCTGTTTAATATATTTCGTGAAAACTATGTGCAAAAACGGAATAAAATATTTGATATGCAAATAATATGCAGAAATAATAAATTTAATTTAATGAATAAAGACATGTTTATAAATATCATGTAAGAATATATTAGTAAAACATGTTATTTGAATCTCTACTGGAGAATTTATCAATTATAAAAAAAAAAATAATAAAATAATAATATGATTTAAATCTCTGCAGGAGAATTTATCATAATATCAATCATAAATATAATAAAATAAATATATAAATTGAATCTCTACAAGAGAATTCATCATAATAAACATATAAGTTGAATCTCTACACGAGAATTCATCATAATATTGATTATGTAAATCTCTTCAAGAGAATTTATCATAATATTGATCTTGTAAAAAAAAAATTAATAAATAAACATATGATTTGAATCTCTGCAGGAGACTATCATAATACTGATTAATGATCCATTCTTACAACCCATGAGTTGATAATAAACATGATTTGAAGTTGGAATGAATAAATTCTAAAAAGCAGATTTGTAGACCTCTTAGTTCAGACAGCTAGAGTTTCGTGCTGATAACGTGTTGTGAATAGAGAGAAAGATATAAATGAATTTGTGTTGTGTTATTCCAATGAATAAGTGGTCCTTTATATAGGAGTACAAAGAGAGGGTTTTACTTGGTGACAAAGTAAAACCTAGCTTACAAGTAACTCTAGAACCTTCTAGAATGTGGGCCTTATGGGCTTATAATGGATATCACATAATAATTCATAACAGAATAGGATTAGTTCTAATTAAAACTTAGATTGGTCAAAGTTGTTAATCCCTGATGAAATCTCGATGGTTTAAATAATACCACCGGCTCTTCTAGTCTAGGGTTTTAAAGGGGGATCGTCTCTTGAAATAAGTATGCAACAAAACAAAAGAGTAAAAAAATCCAAAGTGTGAAAAATAAAAATTATGTAAAATAAATTATATGTCTAAGATACACATAATTTTAATCCAATAAAATACTGCAAGTGCATAAACAATCGCAATGAGAGCAAGCCTAATGGAGACACCACTAGTGTGAGTCTTATTGATTTATTATTAATATTTGGTGTACTTTATGTATATAAGACACTTTGTAGTAGTTTTCTTGTTTTTAAGCATACAATGGAGACACTTTTGATGGGTGTCTTAAAAACAAAACAAAATATAATTTTTTTATAATAAATTTAAGTAAAAACTTATGTTAACAATTTTTAAAAGATAATACATTTTTAAAAATGTAATACATGGAAACATATCTTATTATATAAAGCTGGATACGTCAAAGTTAGAAATTCACAAGATCGCGACACATGGCGATTTATTCGATCAGATTTTTACACGTGTTATTTAAAATAATATTCAAAAATTTAAAAGATATATTTAATTAAGAAAAACTAAAACAAGTGTATCTCAATTAAAAATAAGATATATCTCAATTAAAAATAAGATAAATTTCTAATTTTAAAAGAAAAAGAAAAACAATAAAAATATTAGTTTATTAGTGTTTAGAGTAAATTGATTTCTGGTGTTCAATAAAAATAACTACTAATTTTACAAAAACAAAATAAAAAAAGAATTACTTAATTTTATAAAATAAAATAAAAAATTATAACCTTAACTTAAATTAATAGTTTAAATTAAAACTCGTGCAACGCAATGGCCTATATTTAGTAAATTATAAAAGTGCAATTCAAAAACTGGAATTAAAAGATCTTATTTTAGGTGCCAAAATCTTTGTCCATTCATATCTTGACATGTGTCCGTTCTTAACTAAAAAAGAAATCTTATTTTAGACCCTAGTCTTAAAGATTAGACACTCTTCACAATTTTTTAATTCAATTATATTATTAAGATCCCTTCATTAGACCCCTAGAGATGAGCATTGGGGTTGGTCTGAGTGACTCAAAGAGGCAATCGTTTCGTTTTTGGGTAATGGTTCTCTATAGAGTTATAGGCATTAAAACTTATAAGTAAAAAGAAGTCTTTTGCAAACACGTGCGATACAAAAATGGAAGAATCGAGTTAAAGAGGTTAGTATATGCAGCTTGGTTTGTTCATAGTTTTGGTCAATGAAAGCAACTCACAAGTCTAGTTTCATGGATTCCGCAATCGTTTTAATGAAAAGGAGGCTAATGAAAATCACTTAGGGGAGATGAAGAATGAGGCCAAGCTAAACCCACAAAACGGAGTTACTCGAACTAAAAATACAACCTTTTCTCAGAAATTCAGAACCAATTGAGATATAATGCAGAGACAGAGAAGTTACAAACCCTAATTCCTCAAACTGGAACCAAAACCTGGAGAGAAGAAAGAGAAGGGGAATGTTAATGTTTGGGGGAAAATCAACTTGGTATGTTTTCTAATTTACGAGGTTTATAACTCTTCTATGCGCGAGTCTGTATTAATAGTTTGGTTTAATTATTTTTAGTTATTATCTTTTAAATTATCAAAACTATAATAGGATTTAAAATATAATTTGTAGTTTTTATTGTTTTTATTTATAAATGTTTAAATCTTATTAAGTAAAATAATAATAATGATACCTATCGAATTATCCAACTTTGACTTACATTTGATTTAGAAAAGAATTTTCTTGCTAAGATCTTGATGATTTGTTTTGCTTTCTATAGGATTTCCAAGGTTGTTTTTTCTTTAAAAATTTATGTGTTCAAATATTTAATTTTTTTTTATTGAATGTCTCTCTGATATGTGTATCTATGCATAAATAATCCATGATTCATGTTTATTCGCATTTAGTTTTGTTAGGAAGCTGCAATGATCATGTAAAGCTGATTCTTACTTCTCTACCAGTTCTTTCACGAGTTTTAACTTACATCTTTATTCAGTTTATCACAGAGATCTTTTTTTTTGCAGTCTATTATTTGTTATTTTAGTTTTAAAACTTGTAGGATTAATAGTGTGGAGTCGTCGCATTATTTTTTATTATTTTTATCTTACTTGTGCTTTCTGCATGTTTTGATTTAAATATGTTATCTACATATACTAATTTGTATTTGATTTATAACTCTGTCATACATTGTTATTTAAATATAATTTTATAATGTGTTATTCATGTGTTATTAATATTGGTTCAGATATAGAAATCAGATATTAATACTTGTTAAATTTCGACTGTAGAATTACTTATAGAGTGTTTTTTTGTTAGTTTGTAAATAAAAAATACAAAATGTTTTAATCTTTGTCTATTTAAAAAATATGTTTGATTAGAAAATCATGTAAATCGATTGCAACTTTAGTCGTTATTCATTGTTGATACCACTATTTTAGAAATCATGAATTGTTTTGAAACTAATTTAAAATTAATTTCTTTTAACTTTTTTTTATATATACTTTATATCTTTCTGAGAGTAATTTTATATTTTATTTGAACTTATACAATTTTTATGTATGTCTGATATACTTAGGACTTATACTGTATATATTTTTTTACTAATCTCTTTTGTTGTTGATTTTCAAAATAAGTAGCATATACATAAAGTTAATTTATTTTACATGTATGCTTTTTCTTTGTTAAATTTTTTTTTTTCATACTAATATTAATTTAAGCTATAATGCTGATTTGATATGGTTTAACTGTTCATTTTAAATCTTATGTGGACTTATCTTAAAAGCTTATAACATTATTTATGTTTTTAGTTAAGTTTTTTATGTTGATTTTCAAAAACAATAGCTTAAATATCAAGTAAGTTTTTTATGCGACTTTTCCTTTTAAAAATAATGACATTTTATATACATCATTTTCTTTGCCTTTTTTTAACGAGAATTTTTAATATTTGTTTTTTAAATTGTTAGCATAAATTTCAAGTCAATATTTTAAAAATTTTTTTTTAAAACTTTTTCTGGTATTAATTTTTATTTTCTATTGTATGAACCTTTTGTAAAACATAATTAACGGGGTTGATTGGTATATAGTTTTTTTACGTTTTCACGTTTTGAATACGTGATTCCACTGAATGCATACCATTCACAATATTAAGCACTGAATGATAAAAAGAGAAAATTAACATGCTATTTTTTAATTCATCCCACACATTTTAAATTTATAACTAGTTTTGAGAAAAATCAAATCATCTAATAAATACCAGCTTTTTAGCGTTTTGAGTTTATTCAGTTTTCAGTTTACCCATCCTATTGATTTCACTAGTTTATTATTCAGCTATTCCATTATTCAGGTATTAAGCTGACATACCAGTCAAATCCAACGTTTTTTTTTGTTCAGTTTTTATATTATTTTCTTAAATTGTTACGTTAAACCTTCATTTTTTTTGGTTAGTTAAGCTTTTTTTTTACTTTTATTAGTTAAAAATTTACAAATTTTTTATTGATTTAATATTTTATATTGAATTTTTTGTTAATTTGAATTTTAGTTATTAATTTCCTTATTTGTTTTTTTGTCAATTTATGTTTTGTGACATTGTATTTCTATTTTATTTGATAGATGTAGTAAATTTGAACTTTTGACATAATATCCTTTAGTCTATTTTGTTAATTAAACTTTTTAAATCTTAATTTTCCATTCTAAATGATAAAGTTCGTATTTTTGTATATTTTAATTTATTTAAATTGTTTGTTTTAATGAAAATACTGATATGAATCAATCAGATTAAGTTTCTTCGTCCTAAGTTAATCTGACCTAAGGCTTTGACTTCTCTGTATTAGTAACACGGTTTATAACTCGCGCTATGCCTGAGTCTGTATTAATAGTTTTGTTTAATTCTTTTTAACTGATATCTTTTAAATTATCAAAACTATATTAGATTTAAATATTTTTTATATAATAGAATTGGAAATATATTTTCTAGTGTTCTCTTATTTTTATTTATAAATTTTTAAATCTTATTAAGTAAAATAATAACAATGACTCCTATCAAATTATCCAACTTTAACGTACACATACATTTGATTTAGCAAAAGATTTTCTTACTAAGATCTTGATGTTTTGTTTTGCTTTACATATGATTTTTACAGTTTTTTTTCTTTAAGGCATATGTGTCCAAATATTTAGTTTTTTATTCAATGTTTCATTGATGTTGTATACCTATGCATATATAATCTATAATTCATATTAATTTGCATTTAGTTTTGTTAGTAAGCTGCAATGATCGTGTAAAACCGTTTCTTGCTTCTCCATCAGGTCTTTTGTATGTGCTCACTCTTCTATCTTTCACAAACTTTCTTCTCTTTCTTTCATACTCTGCATTTGCTCTGTTTCTTCGCCCATCTCTGTTTTTGCGACTTTGGAACAGCTTCAAGTCTTGGTTTTGAGGGTCTTAAGTCTTCTCTCAAGGGAAAGCAGACGCCTGTTGATGTTAAGAACAAACATTACAAATTGAAAGAAATTTGAAAATTGAAAGAAATTCAAGCAAACTGAAAGAAATTCAAGCAACTGGACAAAGATTACAAATCCACCTTAATCCTCATATAAAGGAATACCTTATGTTGAAGAAATAAATACTTTGGAAGTCCAAAAGCATTCCAGCAAGTTATAGTAATCTCAGCCATAATCTCTGCTATTCATGCGTTAAACTTGACCGGTTCTGCAATTCATAAGCATCTGAAAAAGCATATTTGCAAACAGCTTAATTATTCGTTTCATTAAATGAGAGAAACTTGGAAGGAAAAAAACAATTCCAGCAGCAAAAGCAACCGCTCTAATGAATTATTCGTAAAAAACAAGTTTTAGGGGAACCAAAAAAAAAAAATGTAAAACAAAAGAAACGTGTGGCTTAAGGTAATAACACTAATACGCTTAGGCCTAATATACTGCCTTAAGCTTTCTGAGAGAGTAGAGATGGAATAACTTTTTGTTTCCACGTACAGTTTGACTATATATTGACACTAGAAGAAACAATTTGGTGTTTGTTTAGGTGGAACAAAATCAATTCAAAGTATAATTATATACGGCTTTCTTTAATAAACATTCTGGATTTAGCAATTTGAATAGCAAGTCTCACTCACAGTCAAAATAGCTATAGTCTATGTTATGAATCTTATAAAGAAAACTTCAGCCATGGCCCTGAGTTAAATAAAAACTGAGTTTTGATAACAGAGAGAATACAACTTGAATGTTCTTGTAGACGACTTACTGAGGAAGGGAAGAAATCAGTTACATTCGTAATCATCTAAAAGACACAGATAATCAAATTTGTTAATGCTCTTAAACGTGCTATCTTAATTTCTTGTAGTGAACGTACGACCAGGGATTACGATTCTCTTCTGGTGGGCTTATAGACGATGTTGCAGCATTTGTCGACGACTTCATCATAATAAACCGAAGATCCTCTACATAGTCTACAAAGACTTCAACTCTACCGTGCAATTGGCTAGCTCCAATACCTTTGATTTCAACTCTTTGGAGAGTGTTCCTTTGAGGACTCAAGTAGAAAACATAAAATGGGTCAGATGCATCCGACAAAACAATATCGCCCGTAGCAGTCACTCCAACGATATTGGGAGGATGGCAGGTAACAGGGAATCAGCTCGTCCAAATCAAAGGAGAAATATTTGGACCATTCCGATTTCGGGTTCTCAACATCCTTTACGACCCACATACACAATTCATCATACTGCAGAGTAATCAAGCCTAATTTACACTTGTAGTTGATCACTTTAATGTCATCTCCAGTATAGTTGAAATCTATAAACTTGAATTTCTCAGACCTAACATCAAAACAAACTATCATTCATTCAGCAAAGTAGTACACAACCCCATTGATGCATATCCATTCACCAATAGGAACATGCCTGAAGGGACAATGGATCTTCCTCCACGAATCGTTTCCGGTTCCTAGTGTCAAGATCTGGTCCGGCTCTTCCTCTTTACTAAACCATGGTGAATAGCTAATGCAAAACACCTTGTATTGTTTCTCAACCGGATCATACCCAAAAAAGCTAGTAAACTTCATTCTCCATTTAGGTAATGGTAAGGTAGCGTATTGTCCCGTGTTAGGATTACATATCTTATGCACTATACCCTCATAGGCTTCTGAGATCTGTATACGTTGACAGTAACATATAAAACCAGAGGCATGACCACAAATCTCTAGCGACTTGTCTCCAGGAAACTTCATCTGAAAATCTGCTGTTACTACAAGAGGCGACGACTTCTCATATAGATTCTGAGGCTGAGGCGACGTCAAGAAACACCAATCATCCTGTCGTTTGCAGGCGAATAAGAGACGCAGTCGAGCCGAGGACCTGGTCAGGAGCAAGTCGGTGATATGTTAGTTTATAATTGAGTTTGCTTATATATTAATTATATAAGTGAAGGTTATGTAAAATAAAGAGATATATGTTAGATATAACTTATCGAATGGGTACGTATAAAGTGACGAACAATTATGTATTATTACGAACAGTTGTGTTCGTTTATGTAAGATCACTATAGAAGTGTTAGTGATGTGTAATTGTAAGATTGTCGAGATAAAGAGAAGTTTTCCAGATTCTATACTCTGTTTTCTTTTTTCTTCCAATTCTATTTTACTTTTCTTTATCACATATTTATGCTTTGTTTAAGAAGCAATGGCTTCTAAAATTATACAAGAGCATAAAACTAACAATATGGACTGAGAAGCATGGATGTGGAACCCCATTGCTTCGACACACAACAAAACCTAGCGATTGACTTGGTAGGCAATCTCGAGAATATCTCCATGACGAGATCCATCGGGATGGAATCTGAGTTTTCTCCTCTACTCATAATAAGATTGTGTTCGAATTTGGAAGATGGTGGCGTGTGTTTTGGTTCTGAATAAACAGCACACCTTCTTCTAGGGTTTTAATTGTCAGAATCACAATACATCACTGAAGCCTCGATCGAAACATCTCAACATTTTTCTCTCATACTATCATGTATTCAGCATATTGATATATCATGGTTTTTACGGTTTTTAGCCATGATATAATTCCTTTTTATTGAGTCTTTTTGGTCTTTTTAGAGTCCTAGAAGAGTCTTTGCAGGTTATAACATGTCTGGAGCATAATTGGAGATATTGGAGCTTTTTGAAGCATTTTGAGTTGAAGCCACCAAGTACCCAACTCGGGAAGAAAAGTATGCATATGGGTGACGCTCGTCACCCACCAAGGAAGGAGGTCGTGACTGTTTTCTAAAAGATTGGGAAGAAATTGCAGTTTTGGTCCAGAAGTTCCAGTATTTGCAAAAAGGCCCCAGATCGTGTTTTAGCTTGTATATTAGGTTTTTCAGCCATTCTTTTGGCGGAGATCTTGTATCTTATTATTTTTGAGAGCTTTAGAGAGAGATTTGTAGCAGAGCTTTTGGAGAGACAAATCAGACTCCTTCAGAGCAGATTTTGAACTCCTTTATTTCTACTTCTTATTTTTTTTATGCAATCTATTCTTTTCATGATGTTTTCTAAAATCACCATGTCTGAGTAGTTTGTTAGTTAAGTTAGGGCTTTTCAAAGGTTGAAGAAGAGTTTGTAGAATTGCTAAAAACTTATAGGAAATTCATTGGTTCTTCATATGTGCTTGCATTCATATCGATTTCTTAGACACATCATCTGGATTTCGAAACCCTAGGTTTTTGATAGATGTGAGAGCATTATTAATCATCTGAACTAGTATTAGATGAGCAAAACGCCCTAGTACAAAGAGATTTGGCTTAGGAGTTTTGTGAACAATTGAACCTGATCATTACTGCATGTTTAGGTTGTTAGGATTTGCAAAGAGATTTGAAACTCTGTGATTTAGACATAGATAACTTCTGCAATGAGAATTGATTAGTTATATCTTTGCGATTCATGTTTAAGACGGTTTTAATTCATTCCTGATTGCATGCATTCTACACTCTCAGATTCAACCTGCGAATTATCCTGACTTAGCGCCTTTAGCTTTCTGAACTTTAAGAACAGTCTCAAAAACGCCCACTTGCTTTTATTACTTTAGTTATTTCGCATTACATTCATTACTTATCGCTTAGCTTAATCCGAACCTGAACTCTTTAGTGTAGTTTACATACTCCCTTGGGATTCGATAACCCCTTGTACTATAACTGCTTTTGCTGTGCACTTGCAGTAGTTTTATTTGGATAAAACCTGACCCTATCAAGTTTTTTGGCGCCGTTGCCGGAGAGTAATAGCTGCCTATCGATTTTTAGTATTAGGATTTTGTCTAAGTTTTTATTTGTTTACTGACTTTCAGCTACTTTTCTTTGTTCCTGTTTCAGGTGTATGCCTAATCGCAGAACCAGAAGCAACAAAGAGAAGGAGCTTGTGACTTTGAGCATCGACGAACTTGCTAGGTTGGAGAGAACTAACAGGAAAGCTAAGAAGCAATCTACAATGGTCGCTCCACTTATTTTGGTTGAAGATGCAGAAGGTCACTTGGTTGACAGGGAAGGAAACAGGAGGAACGAAGAGGGGCAGAGAATTGATCAAGAGGGGAATGTCATTGTTGAACAGCAGGTTCAACAAGTGAATGAGAACGCTGGAGTCCATGTTGCTGCAAATAACGCTGCTTAGCGTTTTGTTCAGATGACTCTAGGTGACTACAACAGACCTGATCAGTTCTATGCCAACAGAGCTGCAATCCGACCTCCTGCCTTCCAGAGGAACGATTTTGAGGTTAAACCAGTCTACTATCAGCTGGTTGGCCAGCATCCATTCCATGGTTTACCTCATGAGCATCCTATGGATCACATAGAGAGATTTGAGGACTTGGCTGCCAGTGTCAAAGCTAATGGGGTTAGCAATGACTTTCTGTTCTGCAAGCTTTTTCCTTACTCTCTTGAAGGAGAAGCTGCATATTGGCTGAAGCAACTGGAACCTGCTTCATTGACCACTTGGGAAGACACCAAGAATGCCTTTTTGAATAACTTCTATGATGATGCAATATCAGAGGACATGAGGACGAAAATTGCATCCTTTACACAAGGCCCTACTGAAGCTTTTAAGGCTTCTTGGATCAGGTTTAAGTCTTATCAAAGGGATTGTCCTCATCATGGCTTTAGTCAGGTGCAATTACTTGGGATCTTCTTCAGAGGCATTGACTGGAAATATCAGATGGCACTGGATGCTTCAAGTAGTGGAAACTTCAACACCAACAGACCAGAAGAAGCTGTAAGATTGATTGAAAACTTGGCCTGCAGTAACAGCACTAAAAATGCAGATTTTCAGAGAAAGCAGCAGGCTCGTTTGAATGATGGAAACCAAATAGCTGAAGTTAAGGCTAAGTTAGACAGCATGCACAGCCTTCTGGTGGAAAAAAAGTCAGTTCAGTTTGCTGCAGAAGTGGAGAGTTTCGAAAATCCTGAAGAATTTGAGCAGAAAGATGTTAATTTCATCAATGGAGGGGGTTTTCAGAGCCAAAGGTTTGGAAATCAGCAATGTAACAGAGGCTACAACAGCAATAATCAGCAGAATACCTTTACAGGAGGACGGAGCACGCCTGGTTACACTCCTAAGCCCCCATTCCAGAAGACTGAAGTTGAGAAACCTTACCAAAACAGCAGGAATTTTGGTTCTTCTTCCTACCAAACTGCACCTCCACAAGACAATAAAATGGAAGCTATGCTGGAGTAGGTACTTGAAGGACAGCAGAAGATGACAGTGAACTTCAATGGCAAGCTAGATTCGCTGTATCAAGACCTGAATGGAAAAATTGAGAGTCTGAACTCTCACATGAAGAAGCTTGATGTGCAGGTTGCTCAAACTGCAGGAGCTGTTCAAAGGCAAGAGGGATTCCTTCCTGGAAGGACTGATATCAATCCCAAGCATCAGGTTAATGCCATCACAGTCAGAAATGAAAAGGAGTTTAAAACACTGCAGAAAAAGAGGCTGAGTGCAGAGCAGATCGTACAACTCATGGAGTCTGAAGATGAAAAATTTTCAGTCTCAGAGGTGAGTGACGAGCGTCACCAAGGAGGAGTGACGCTCGTCACCAACCTACAAGGATATCGGGGGTTGTCACAAGTGAGTGACGAGCGTCACCCACCTGGTGAAGGTAGTCACCCACCCCAGAACGAAGCTGCTTCGCCTGTAACTGCAAATTATGACCAGGAACGTGTCTATAAACCCAAAACACCATTCCCTAAGCATCCTAGGAAGTCTAAACAGGAGCTAGAAGAAGCCAGATGCAAAGCTATGATAGACAAGCTGATGCTTGAGATCCCACTTGTTGATGCAGTCAAGCTTTCACCAGCTCTAAGAAGGTATATAAAGAGAATGGTTGTGAATGGTGTAAGTCCTGAGGAAGGAGCATTGCTTACCAGAGACATCAGTGCAATCCTTTTGAGTACAGTTCCAAAGAAGAAGAAGAAGGTGACTGTTTCTGAACAAGTCAATTCCATCACTCAAAGCAGAGTTCCAGAGAAGCTATCTGATCCAGGGACCTTTGTGCTTGATTGCTCAATATTTGCAGGACGTTTTCCCCACTCTCTATGTGATCTAGGGTCAAGTATTAACTTGATGCCTTTCTCTGTTGCTGCTAGACTTGGAATGACTGATTTCAAGTCAGCTGGGATCTCTCATCCTAGCAGATCGATCCATAAGGACCTCAGAAGGCATGTTAGAGAATGTTCATGTTAACATTGAAGGCTGCATAATTCCTACAGATCTTGTGGTTCTGAAATATGCTGAAGAACCTAAAGATCCTCTTATTCTGGGAAGACCATTCTTGGCTACTGCTGGAGCCATCATTGATGTTAGAAGGGGGAACATTGAGCTTGATCTTGGTGATGTTGTCATGAACTTTGATATGGATAAGTTAAGAGGGAGTTCTACCATTGATGGTCAGACCTTTTCTGTAAGAACTTCTAGAGATGAAGAGACTGTCATGGAGCATTCAGAAGACACTATTGCTGAGTGTGTCAATGAATCAGATACAAGTGGGCAAGTGAACAAGATGGCTGTTGAAGAGCCAATATCTGAAACTTCTGCAGAAGCTGTTGGGTTTGAGGATTGCAGTGAGGATCATATCTTCATGACTAGGCTTGAAAAAGAGGTTCCAATGAATGCCAAGTTGCTGGAGGAAGACATGTTTGTGATGGAGGCAAGACTTGCAGAGCTGAATTGCTGGAAAACTGCAGCAACTCGAACTGCAGGGTCAGTGACGACCGTCACTGACCTGGTGACGCTCGTCACCAACCTGAACACAAAGCAGCAACGTGATTTTACAGCTACAAGTCCATCATATGTTGCCAATCCGAAAATTCACCATTCCACAACCCAGAAACCTGCAACTAAGCAAAGGTATGCACTTCCTGGAACCAGTTCCAAACCTCCTAATCTCATCAATAAGAATTTAAAAGGTGAAAAAGCTGCTTCACACTTATGCAAGCAACGAGATTCTCGTAGAATGCTTGGTGTTTCTTTTGATGATTCTGCAGGAAAAAGAAGTATCCCACCCACAGTCACGACCCACTCTGCTGATGTTCCTCACTTCCTTGGAAGAATCCATGCATCTACTACTTATAAACCACCATGGATGAAGAGACATTCTTCTCCAAGGCATTCAATGCCACCTTCTGTTCCACCAGCTCTCTGAACAGCAATCAAAGTCGAGCTAATGACTTTAAACAAGCGCTTAGTGGGAGGCAACCCACTGGTAAGTTTTCTTTTTCATATACTTAGTCTAGTTTTCTATTACATAGCTAAAAAAAAAACTCCAAAAACATGAGAAAAATCAAAAAAAAACAAAAAAGAGTCACTTTGTTTAGTTTGCTTGGATGATGTCTTATGAACTTGTTGGACCATGGATTATGCTTTGTTTGGATGTTTTGATGTGTGTTTTGAGTGCTCTTACAGTTTGACTTCGGAGTACACATGATGGCATTACATTACAACACCCAACATGACAGATTCTGGAGTATCAGAAATGGTGACGCTCGTCACCAAGCTGGTGACGCTCGTCACCCGTCCCTTCGTGAGGTACCACTTTTCTGACTCGGTTCCACAACTTCTCATGCATTTTTTTGACCAACTCTTGGCTTAATAACACTGTGCACAGTGTTGTTTAAGTCTGGGGGAGGTGGTTACTGACGTTGTGTGCTTTGTGTCATGTTTATAGAGTCTTAAAGTTGAGTCAAAAACCTGTTTTTCTAGAGTCAAAATTTTGAAATTGTCAGTTTTTCTTGGAACTAACCATAGGACGTTTTTGCTGATAAGAACCATTGCCACAGTAGTTGATTACAAGTCTCACTAAGTTGAAAGTCATAGGTAGATCAGTCTAGCAATGAAGGTTTAGGTTCTTAGAGAGTCTGGAAAATTTGCTGTTAGCTCCACCTTAATGAACTTTAAACTTCTTGTCTTGGTGATTGATTCTT